>CM031240.1:572442289-573694789 GCA_018340775.1 Taxus wallichiana var. yunnanensis
TATCCAATTTTCCAAGAAGGCTAAAAATATGAAAGCAGAGTTGGAGTGCTACTCAAGCAAGGTATGAAATTAGAAAAAGTGAGATGACTTGGCTTCCAAGAAAGGGCTATAATTGGGAAAAGTACATGCAGATAAGAGGACAGAGAACACATATGGAGAAGTCTAATAATAAGATTAAAGCATGTGGTATATTTAGCTTAATTTATTATTAGCATAGATTGAGAAAAGCATGTAAGATGTATTTTGAGCACGCCTATTATTAGGAATGTGCATGTAAGTAGTGAAGGGAAAGTCCCCACCACACACACACACAGATATATATATATATATATATATATATATATATATATATATATAGAGGTTGTGTATCCTAGTTTTGACCGGTCCTTAGTTTTTGGGTTTCTTAGGGTCCGAGTTAGAGTCTTTTTCTACATATATTTATGTAAGTGGTTCTTGAGATTGTATGAGTGAGTGCATGGGTATAATGGATATTATTGAAATCAACTTCTTGTTATGTAATCAATAATTTTTGTGATGGATAAAATATTATGGATGGTAGAGATTATTGTGTTTAATCATGGGTATTCGAAGTCCGGCATGTTATATTCCATGAATGAATTTCCATGATTATGATGTTTCTCTGTATATGAATGGTTGATATGATTATGAATATGCATGATAATATCTTGATAGGAATATAAAAGGAGAGACCTAGTGGCTACACATGCTTCGGGTGAGCTTACAAACTTATCCGGATGAGCTATCGGTGTGCATAGCTCTGGTTGAATATTGACGGATATATTCTAACGTGATATTCCAAAATAGTTGAACACATGGTTATTTCAACTAGAATATTACTATTTTCCTTAGAAAGATAAAGAAAAATACTAATGAATGGATGAAAAGATTGAAAAATTACACAAACTAGATGTTCCATGGACTCGAGTTATAGTTCATTAGATGCAAACCACTATTGACAGATATATAACTAAAATTATTGGCTAATTTTATTTTTCATTTGATTATGTTGAATCACATATCATTTTTGGATTATGAGGAAAGTTTATTAAGCAACTTGCATTAATCAAAATGCAAGCTATGAAAAAGGCCATGGTGTGAATTTCGTGTAACATGGAGTAGTTAGGTAGGTGCACAAGGGATGTTTTTCTTAAATAAGGAGGATCACGGGGAAAGGATCATAATCAAAACATATTCTTGAAAGATTTGAGAACGATTAAAGAGAAGAAAAAGAAAAATAGAATGAGTGAAAAGATAATCCATAAAACATAATAGATGGGGAAGATCAAGTGTTATTGGGGAAAGGTGAAACCAAAAATGAGTGGGAAAAGTATCTAAGGAAGGAAAATTGAACCTCTTAAAGAAAGCTGAAGTGACCAAGACAATGTGTAACGATGTGTGGACCTTGATTATGAAACCAAAAAGGGAACTAAGGAAATGAGATAAGAGAATGAAGGTAGTGGATCGAGATAGTTATAAGTAAGTTTATGAAACAATTGGTGCTGAACCCAAATAATCCATCATAGAAAGCACAATATTACATAGATAGAGAATAATTAGTCCACATTGAAGAAAGTAGACCAAATCCACAAAGGATAATAAATATGATAGTACCTATCTTCTAAGATACACGTCCTTGAGATGGATATAGAATTGATTACTTTGGATTCTTTAAATGATTGGGAGAAAATTTGAATTCTACAATAATTGCAAATAAGGTCGAGTCATCCATTTGTAATATAGACCGTGTTACCTATAAGTGTAGAGGAGATAAGTATGTAAGATATCTCAAAGGAAGTATATTTTCCATTAAGTAAGCATATTTTTGCATACCCACTTTAATTTGAAATAAATAAAAGAGTGTGGAGTGCATTAGTAATAGTTATATGATTCCAAAATATAAAGTAAGTTTCCCAGAATCTATAGAATCTACCAATAATTCTTGAGAATCATAAGAGAAGTAAAAATCGAGTAAGATAAGTGCACATATCGGTGCAAGTACTAATCAACCTAGTACACAATTGAACCAAAATCTAAGTTATAGTTCAACTCACACAACTAATTAAAGTCATTCAAGAATCCACCCAAGTATAAGAGGAAATATGGCTCACTACCCTAACCTCTACATCAGTATATAACCTTATGATAGGTCTATGGATATGGAGCATTACTTGCTAACTTGTAAAATATGATGGGGATAAAAAGGAGTGACAAATGATGATACTAAGAAATGTGAGCTCATAGGATCAATGTATTGTAGGGAATAAAAGTTCATACACTCTATGAATTTGAGTGGGAAGACTCTCAAAGAAGTGTGTGATGCCCTTATATAGGAATTCAAAAAAAAGAAGTTCATATGATAGACCATTTAAGATTTAAATGATATAAATTAGAATCCTAAAGAATGTGTCATGGAGTATGACATGCAATTCTCAAACATCTTGAACAAACCTAGCTTTAACTTTGATTCTCCTAGTAAAGTGGCCTAGTTTGTATAAGGATTATATAGTAAAATACATTTTACATTTACACAAACAAAATTTAACACAAAAATAAGGAAATTGAAGTTTTTATTAGATTATAAAAAATTTAAGACTATGGATATAATGGTGCAACAAGTTAAAATATATACAAAAAATTGGATGCAGAATGCATGAATTAGAGGAACTATAAAAGGAAAAGAAATATAGGTTAAATATATGTTGCAAAAAGTGTAGGGACAAAGTAAATCAAAAATATGATTGTACTAAAACATAAACAAAGGGAAGATTGGAATACTATAAAAGATGCAAGGTATGGGGACACCCACTTAACATATGTCATTTGTTGGAGCATTACATCCATAATCCCTAAAGTGTAGTATCATTTTTACTGGGGTAACTACATACGAAGATAAAGACTACAAATTATTGATGGAAATGAAAGAGGAAGTTACAAGGAATTTACTCATAATTTAAATGTAATTAGCTACAAAATCACAACTAGTTATCCCAAAAGTAGAAATGGCTACATCCCTTCAACTCGAGTACACAATAGGATCCTTTGTCTCCTCAATTAATCACACATTAGACCCCACAATATCCACAACATAATCTAAGTTGGGACCCTCCTTTTCTATAAAAAAATATGGGTTGGGCACCTCCTTTTTGTTAGTAATTGCCTATGTGGAGCACACTTCCACAGAAGATTCCTATGGAGGTATCATTATAAAAATCAAGGATGTAATGCCTCCCGAGAGACCATATGCTACAAAACAAGGAGAACAAAAAATAGGTTATCAACAAAGGATGATGGGACCACAACCTCATAGAAGGGGTAATGTGTTACCCTTGTAAAGGAATAAACTACATTTCATGAGACTATCCTCCAAATCCATAACGAGTAGTATTTTTGGCATATTATAGGGTACATTCACAATGTAATATAAAATAATATCCCACATTAAGGAAGAAAAGAAAATAAAAACAATTTCATAATGTTAAAATGATTAATGTGGTTCCTCAAGATAGTGGAATTCTTTAAGTTATCACTATATCTCAGAGGAAATAACAAGGATTGGAACATGTGGAGATTCCTAGTGAGCCCCAAGTCTAATGAGCATATAATGACAAGTATTTTAATCCAAGGAAGGGGAGAGCATTTTTGGAAGAATTTAAGGGATTTTTATATTCAATTCATAACAAATATGTCAATGGATAGAGCATCGAGGAAGTAGAAGTGCACATATATGGCCCGATGATAATGATTTCAAAGCATGAGGGAATGGTTATTACATTATAGGACCTTCTAAGAATAGTAAATGTACTGCACAACAAAGATATCTCACAAAAATATACAATATCTTAAAGACTCGTGTAATCTATTATGCCTATTTGGCATGTCAAAAAAACATGGGATGTAGACACTAGACTAAACACAATCCTACGAGCCTATGAAATAAGGAATGTAGTCTTTGATTTTGGAAGCACAATCAACATGATGTCAAGTCCTACATGAGAAGATATTGATGCTCTAGCCTTTGGTAACCTTGTCACTATGAGATTTATAGATTATGAGAGAGTGGACTCAATTGGATGACTAGAAGACATGTAAATTCATGTTGTGGAGCTAAACTTAAAGGGAGATTTGTAGGTCATTGACATGAAAAATAATGAGACACACGATCTTGTCTTAATTGGAAATAAATGGATATATGATATGAATACGATAATCAATACTATGAAAAATCAGATAAAAGTGCACTTGAAAGAATCTATAATAGTCATACCCATGAATCAAACTAAGCATAATCCCTATGTAGAGATCACATGTATCATATGTGCATAATACTAAAATCTGGTTCAAGGAGGAACATCAAGAGGGATCCGAAGTTCTACAATCAAGAGAGGAAAATAAAACAAAATACTATAGTGATTAGGAGATTCTTGTTAATACATAGAATAATAATCCATTTTTAGAAAACAAAATATTATAGTGATTAGTAGATTCTTCTTAATGCATAGTCTAAGAATCAATTTGTAGAAGAGGATATGCAATGCACATTTAAATCTCCTACTAAGTCTAAGATAGGAAATATATATGCATTTTCACATAATGAGTTGGACTATATACGAAGACTATTGGAGAAAGTCACAATCCATGGGTAGTAGCATCCTCAATAAGTGGAGTCTCATATATAGACTTAAACCACTAGATGTGCAAAGAACATGAGATTAGACCTATGAGAATGGTTCAAGTGGAGAAAAAATATACGACTTAATACTTTGGGACTTCTAATTTGGATACATTTTTATCAAATTCTAGGAACATGTGCCATCGAGAAGATATGAGAGTAAAAATAATAAACTACACTTTGAAGGGAATAACAGATAAATGGAAGGTTGTACATAGAAGGAAAAATATGGAGTGAAGTGAAGTAATAGGTATGTTGCATGCAATATTTGTCTTGTCATCTAGATTAACTAAAGCATGTCATATAGATATAAGTGACCATATATCCACATTCAAGGATATATCGATGCTCGGAAAATACAAATTTTTTTGCCAAAATGGCGGGTTCAAATATTCCTAAAGAAAAATACCCCAATTCTAAAATCATAGTACTTCCATCAAGAGAGGAGAGGAGAAATGGACACTTGGGTATAGGTGAAATAAGATTTTATTAAAAACTTCAGATTTGAGGACAATAATCCTATGGTGGATGTGACACTACAAAATACACCAAATTGAGTGAAAATGGAACCATTTTCCCAAAGATACATGCCCCAATTCTAAAAGCATGATACTTTCATCAAGACAGAGAGGAGAAATGAACACCTGGTAGACAAGTGAAAGAATATTTTATTTAAACCTTCACATTTGAGGACAATAATCCTATGGTGGATGCGATACTACAAAAGATTAAAACATTTCTCTACATATGGGATTTTAGAAGAAAAATGGACTGAGAGGGGGTTGAATCAGTCATACAAATTCATTATTTTCTTTAACATTAATTGTAGCATCCGTTGACATCCATTCATTTACGTACATTCAATGAGAGATTATTAAGTGTGCACAATACATTCAAACAACCATAACACATGAGAAGAAACACATCAACACACGATATAAGTGGGAAAACCTCAATGGGAAGAAAAACCACTGAAATTTTGGTTATATAACATAAATAAAAGAGATTTATTGAAGCACCAACTTCACAAGGAGCACTAACCCCTAGTTTAGTAGAGCACCAACCCTATAAGGAACACCAACCACTAATTTAGTAAATCCCCACTCCACAAGGAGGATAAAACCCCCTAAGATGAATAAGCACCAACTCATCCACTTGATGATGATGATATTTGAATATTATTTCTACCACAACTAATGGAGATCTCTAATTCAGCTCACAAACCCTTGCTCAAACCCTCATTCCTTAACTCGTTATATCTTCTTCTTCATTGACTTGTCTTGGCTCTAAAAACTTGTACACATGCCATACAACCTTCCTCAACATGAAACACACTCTATCAGCCTTCAATACATGCCTTTAAACCTTCAAAAACTTCTACATGGGTCACACTTTTCCCTCCAAAAGCACTAGTTCAAAAATGAAGTAAACAAACACTTAAATATTATTTTATTATTTCAAAATCAACATAGGTAGGTACTTAACATTTTCACAACTATTATTACTTAATTACATCCCATAAAATTCATTAAAATGGTCACATATGACCCATATAGGTTGGTCATGCCAAAAACCTCCATACTGAGGACAAAGCGCTTTAAAACTCCATCACTAGGATGAACAAAATCCACTAACACCAAAAATATCATTAGTAAAGCTCCAAAATTCACCATACATGATTAATATAACATATAAAAACCATACATGGTTGTACATTTACTTGAACCAATAAAATAAATCATTAAATGGGCCCACATGCTCATATCCTTCACCAAACAACTACTTTCAACACCATGTGTTTACCTTTGGACCTCAATACCACTTAAGATGAGATAAACTATGCCATTTAGCCACTCAATGGAATAATCAAGACCTTTATAACACATCCATACATGTTAGAGCTCATGAAACATCTGCATGCTCAAATGACAATAACTTTCCTCTTCATCAAAACATGATGTAGAAACTAGTTTCACAAACTCAACTAATTTTCACCATTAATACCACTTTCAAGACATCCATAAGCCTCAAATAGGAACAATTTCCATCCCTCTTCAATTCCCAAGTGATATAAAGCATCAAATAATCCATCTCAAGTTTCAATCACTTCATTCTTTGAGAAAACACAATTTTGTCTGTAAAACCAACAATCTTTTTGCTCACAAACTAACCTAAATGACCCATAAAATATCATCATCATGAGATAAAATTTATACTAATATAAATCCCTTTGAATCTTATTTCCATAACATATGAGAAATCCTTCCAACCCTAAATTGAAGTCCTTCAATGAATCTCGTCTCGCAAACTACCCGAAAGCGCCCCAAAACCGCCCTTTGACTAGTCTTCACAAATAGGGCACACTTTAAATTTTTTATACATCACCATGACCAGAAAAATTCATGAAATATATAAAAACTTAGGGGATTAAAAAAATTCAATTTCATCTTTACCTTCTTTGAATAACTTAGCCACAAATTGGAACTCTTGAGAAACAAGCATTTTTATGTAGGGTCCACATATCACCACATCTCTAATATACCCTTATAGAAATATGTAAGAATCATATACAACATACTATCATAAAATTTTAAAAATAATCAAAACTTTGATGGTACAAGTAATCTTCTTCAAGTTGCTCCTAGTTAGGGTTTCAAACCAACTTACCTTGTTAACGATCGTTCCTAAAAATGTGACAATAAAACCACCTCATTATTCTTTTGAAACATTCATAATTGACCTAAGAGGATATTCTAAAAATTTCAGGTCCCCATTCAAAGCATAAAATCCACAACGAGCATAAAAAGCTCAACTTTTGTTATAAAAACACACTGTCACTTACCCAAATTTTCCAAAACTTACATATATCTAAATATATTCAACAATTTAACCTGAAAATTTTCATGAAGCATTATGAAAACATCCTATAACTTTTAAACTCACCGTTTATCCCAAATAGATTTTAAACTCTCCAACCAATCTCATTTACCCATGCTTACTTGTATGTTTCTCATTGTTTTCTTCCCAAGGACCATGAAACACCACCAAACCTTTGATTTCTGACCTAAAACTCACCATACACCTTAGGTATACTACCACCATTCTCCAATAATACTGATCAGCTCCAAATCTCAAAAATATACCTCATTCTACATGCCCCAAGGCTAGAAATAAGCCTGGAATGACTTGAATCAACCATGAACTAACCATGATGACATCATACAAACACATAGACACCCATGATACATCCTACTATACATGTTTGATCTTATGAAATCAACAAATCACCTTAAGAAGACTCAAACGGTGACTATATGAGCTCAACCATGCACGTGGACCTCAATAAATCACAAAATCTTGACACTATCAATCAACTTTAATGTTTGACCATTGAATAACACCACATGGAGAATCAAAATAAAACATAAGACCTTTTATAATTAGTGGACTTGACATTAATTACAACATAAAAACACAATGGCCAACATAAGACTATAAATGCATAAGGAGGAGCTAAATTTTGAGATCTAGAAGAAAAAGAGTAGGGGAATTGCATAACCACTAGGAGAAAGAGTGAACTATATATAAAGGATACTCATTAGAGGAGGGAAGTATATCATAAAGGTAGGAACAATAATGTTGAAATATATGAGTATGATATTGAGGAAGAAAAAAATGTTTGAACCACAAAATACTAAACCCCTTCCGATAAACAAAGAAATACATAAAGATTTGGAACCATTGAAGAATAAGATCATTTGGTAAATGGTATTGTCCAAAGAGAGGGTAGTGATGGATTCATCAGGGAAATCAAAGTTAGAGGATTGATTTTGGAGAGAGGTGCATCTGCAAGTTGGTCTGTAATTGTTTGTCCTTTGATTTTTTTTTGATGGGTGAATTCAAGATCTAGGTCTGTAAGAAGCATGTACCAATGTGCATCACATTGATGTTGGTAGGGCTGAGCATACATATAATGTAAGGGGTTAATATTGGTGATAACAATGGTTTTGTGGTTGAGTAGGTAATGACGAAGTTTAGTGGCAACAAAAACTAAGGCTAAGAAGAGTTTTTGGAGTGTATATCTAGTTTTGTAGTCTAAAAGTATGTAGTTTATATAATAAACCACCGTTCCCTATGTTTCTCATCACGATGAGCAAACATGGCATCTAGGGAATGATTGGTAGTAGAAATGTAAAGGTAAAATGGTTAGTCATCCCTATGGGTAATGAGCACAGGTGGTTGAAGGAGGTATTTTTTTAAGGTGTCAAAGGCTTTGTGGCATTCATCATCCTATTTGAAGGAGACATTATTTTTTAGGAGATGATGAAATGGATGGCGTGGTCACAAAGATGTAAAATAAAGTGATGAATAGATTACAACCTACATTACAAACTACGAAGAATAGGTGGAGGCATTTTGAGCCTTGATTTTAATGGGATTCAATTCAATTCCATGCAAAGAAATAATAAAACCCAGGAGCTTATCGGAGAGGACAACAAAGACACACTTCTTAGGTTGAAGGAAAACACATTACTTAATGAGATGGTCAAAGATGACCTTAAGGACTGTAAGGTGTTCTTCCGATGTTTGGATTTGGCAAGAAGATCATCAACGTAATATTCCAATATGTGATGCATAATGCCATGAAAGATATAAGTCATGGCCAAATAATATATAGTACCAATGTTTTTAAGGCCAAAGGGCATGACACGATAGTAGAAGGTTCCCCAAGGAGTGATGAAGGTGGTTTTGTTTTGATCTTCCAGGGAGAGTAATATTTGGTTATAACTTGAGAAACCGTCCATGAGTGATAGCATCTCATGGCTGATGATGAGATCAACTAGTTGGTCAATACTAGGTAAAGGAAAGTCATCTTTAGGGCAAGCTAAGTTAAGGTCATGGAAATCCATGCAAATGTGGAGTCCCCTATTGCTTTTGTGATATGAACAATGTTAGAGATCCATTAGGGATAATCAATGGGTAGAATGAAGGAAACCAAAAGGAGGCATTGGAGTTCTTCTTTAATAAGAAGGGAAATGCGAGGATGCATTTTCTGTAGCTTCTGTTTCATGGGTTTGGCTTTAGGAATAGTTACGATATTGTGGACCACAATGTTTGGGTCAATACCGGGCATATCAATGTAGGACCAAGAAAAAGCATTGCTATGATCCTAGAGGAAATAAGTAAAAGCTTCCTATTCAATAACATCTAAATATTGGCCTATTTTTAGAATGTGTGGGTCATCCTAAGTGTGAATATTGATTTTTATGGTCGATTCATTCAACATGGTTTGCATCTCAGAATGTAATGACTGGTAAATATAATAATCTTTTACACCAAGGTAGGTGAGAATAGAGTCATTGTCGACATTGAATGATGTTAATAGAAGGCATATGTCATTGATTATGTCGGGATATAAGAAGGGAAGAGAAGAGGGAGCCTCACCATCTCGCTGATAGGTTAGAGGTCCTAGGGAAATGGTGTTCATGAAAAAAAAGAGTTAGGAGTAATGGATTTTGGATCCAGAGACTCTGTAGGTGAAGCGTTGAAGTTGGTAAAGCGATGTGGGGAATGTTTATCATCCTTAATGAGTTTGACTTGGGCCTTCTTGGGAGATGGTTTGACAAAGCCAATACCATTGTGGTCTTTATGCTTATGAGTGGTGCATGGGATGACAATATGATGACCTTGTTCATAGAAACCAAATCCAAATCCCTTACAAGCACAACGATGGAGGAAGGTGTGGGTGAAGCAAGCTTGATTGATGAGAGATTGAAGATCAAATGAAAATGGCCGAGTTTGGGTAGGTGGCTTGGGCGAGTAGGTAGAAGAATCAATTCCCCATATTTAAGTTGGTGCAAAGGTGGGGAGGACCATAAGGGAAATCCTCTCTTATGCGGTGATAATAAGCGGGGATATTGGTGAATTTTACCATACTCCGAGGAGTTGTGTCAATATTATAAAGGTAGTACTCCCCCAAAGTGAGGCGTTGGAAAAAAACTTCTAAGGGATCAGTATTTGATATGTGGGTAGCAGGAATGGATGCATTAATTGGTTGAAAAGTAGATGGGTTGGATGATGGGTTAGTGTAGAGAAGCTATGACACAGTGGGAATAGAGGATTTAGTTGTGGAAGAGGCAACGACAACATTGGTAGATGGGGCCATGGGTTTAGGGGAAGTGGCAGCGGTGGTAGATGCCTTAATTGGTATAAGGACATCATTGGGTTGATACAACATATTACAGGTCTTGAAAGGTTAAGGGTCATTTGGAATGGTATAGTTGTGTCCTTCATGTTCAAATTTTAAACAACGATGTAAGGTTGAAGGAACACAACCCATGACATGGATCCAAGGTCAACCAAGCAACATGTTGTACTAGAATTCCCCCTCTAAGACATAGAATAATTCCATAATGGTATGGGGGCCCACACGAATGTGGAGAATGATGGTCCCAAGGGTGGAAGTCATGGCATCATTGAATGAACGTAACATAACTGGGTTATTATGCATGTAATTGGAAGGGATGCACATTTGTTTGTATGCATGGGAAGAAATGATGTTGATATTGGCACCACCATCAATCATAACATGTCGAACACATATATTATCAATGTAGACAAAAATGAATAGGGCAGGATTAGGATCATCTGATTAGAGAGGTACAATCTCGTCATCAAAGAAACTAAGAGTGGATGCTTGATGAGTGGTAGCAGAGTGCAAAAGAAGGGAATGATGATGTGGTGAGGAGGCCACATGGTGAGGAGTGATAATAGATGCCACAGGAGTAGGGTCATTAGGTAAAACCTCAATAGATTGCAGAACCTCAATGAGGGCACTGTTGATTAGACTCAGAGGTTTGGACCAGGTTTACAAAGACATTTTGAGAGGAGATTGGTACAATTGTTTAATTATTGTATGATGGGAAACCCCATTAGAAATAGGGTATGTGGGTCCATGGATGGTGATTTTTGGTGCAGTGCGAGATGAGATATTGGGTAAAAGAGTGGTAGATGGGCTGGTTGTTTTCTCCTTTCCTTTGTCTTTCTGGGTGCGAGTGGTAATGTTAACCATATTAATATGTGGTAAAGGAGAAAGTGAGTCATGATAGGTGTAGCGATAGGATGGGAAAAAATATGGTGAGGGCATATATTGGTTTTGTGAAAAGAATGCAGCACATTGGAATTTTGGTGGAGGTTTTTCTAGCTCTCTTATGTGGACCATATTGATCTCAAATGTTGGAGGAGGATAGAAGGGTTATGGAGGGGGAGATGAAGGTCACTGAAGAGGTAAGGGATGAGGGTGTGTGGTGATAGGTGAAGGTGAAATAGGGTCCTCATCTAAAAGATCATCATCGTCAAAATTTTCTTCAGGAGGACATAGTTAGAGAAGAACATTCTTAAGAACCTTACAATTTTCCACATCGTGCCCTGACACACGATGGTAAGCGTAGATTTTTGTATCATCAAACCCTTATAGTTTAAGTTTGAGTGGGTCATAAGGTCTAAGTGGTGGAAATGTGATGACAAAGATTTCTATAAGATTAGCTAAGATGTTGGCATAAGACCTACCAATGGATCACAATGCAAAGTAAGTGTAGGTCTAGATGAAAGTGTGGGTGATTTCGGTTGGAGAGGCACCACGGGAGGTGGAATTAGAGGTTGATTCAATTTGACCACCTATTTGGTAGTTAGTACAATTTTAGGTTTGGATTACACCTTCTTGGATAAAGATGTAGCAAATGAGCTAGCGATCGAAGGTGGTGTAGGTTTAACTACCTCTTCGAGAGGGTAGCAGGTTTTGGACTTTGGTTGCACCTTCTTAGGTAAAGGTGAAGATGGATTGCGTGATGTGGAAGGGAATGTAAATGGAGGAAGGGGACGAGGTTAGCCATGGTGATAATGGAGGTGCGGTGAAGGTTATGGGAAGAAGTAAGGTGGAAGATACTTGTTAAAGAGAAGGAAATATCATTGGTAATGATGAGGATACTGGAAGTGGTGTAGGTATAGGAGGTAGAAAGGATGTAGGTGACGATGAAGGCGTAATCCATGTAGGTAATTTGGGTGTAATAGAGGATTGTGATGAGGAGGTGGGCTTTTGGGATTTTAGTTTACCTTGGGTAGGAGGTTATTTGGCCAAGGTTGATGGGTGGGTCTCTAGGATAGATGGAAGTGGTGAAGGTGACAGAGGGGTAGTAGGCGAAGATGGTGTATGTGGCCTAAGAGGTTGGGTCTTCCTTTTAGGTGGGGAATATTATTTGTGCTAGTTTGCGAGTATGTGGCTAAATCCAGTTTGATAGGGGTATGGAATAGGCTTGATGTTGACATGACTCCCAAGGTGGCAATGGGTTTGGATGCGAAGGAAGATATGGATGTAGGTAAGAATTTAGGCATTGGAAAATTTTCAGTCAATGGTAAAGGTTTAGGTGTGTGAGAGGGTGATGAAGAAGAGGTCGCTACAATTGACATGGGCATGGTTGGTTTGGTTATCTGAAACACCTTTGGATAGATCATGGAAGTATCAATAGACAACATTTGCATCTGAGTTGAAAAAGGTAACCGAAGGCATCCCCAAAGCATGGAATTGTCAACATAATCCAAGTGGTCAGCCAAATGTGAAAATGACACCATTGTAGGGGGATGATGTTGATTTAGTAGTAATCCATGTAAAGAATGTCTATGAGACAGGGAAATGGTTAAATTCAGACTATGTGGGTAAAAGAGTCGAGAGAAAATCAATAGGATCTTTGAAAGCCAATGGAGAATTGTCACCAATAGGAAGGGGCGCTTCTAATGGATCCCCTATGGGTAGGGGAGATGACAAGTAGGATGAGGTAGGTTCATATTTTAGTGAAGAGGAAGGTAAACATGACTCTCCCATGGGTAGGAGAGTTAATATTGTGGGTTGTTCGTCAGTTTGAGGGGTGTGTGGGGAAACTGTCTCAGTAGATATGGTAGACTCCTCCGTGGGTGAAGGGGAGATAAGGGAGACTCCTCTGTGGGTAAAGGAGTAGATGAAATAGGTTCCTCCATGGATGAAGGAGCTTGTGTAAGAATCTCCTTGATAGATGGAGTAGGAGGAAATTGAGGAAGAGCCAGTATGATGTCGAAAACAACATGAACCTCACAAACGTAACTGTCATTGGTAGAAGGTTTGTTGGTTTGGTTAGATGAAGAGGTATGATTTGGCAATGGCTTCTTGAAGATGTGAAGGTTCTGATTAGTTGGTATGTTAGGGTTATCCAAGACGAGGTCTCCACTATCAATCCTTTCTTGGATGATATTTCTGAAAGTTATACAATTACTATAACTATGACCTTGAACATGATGATAGTTGCAATAATCATTTTATTTATACTAATAGGCATAGGACAAGAGGGGTCAAAAACAATATGTGGTTTGACAAGTGGAAGAGTGATGGCTCTGAATTTTAGAATTTTTCTAAAACCGAAGAATAGGTTTCTCCTATGGGAGTGTGTTTTCGTTGTTCCTGCTTAAAGTGAAAATCTTGAACAAGAGAAATTTGGAAGAAGGATTTGATTGGTTAGATGGGTGAGATGGGCCAACTTTCAAAACTATTGCATGGGCAGATCCTTTTGCTTTAGAGTAATTATTTTTTTGGTTTGGAAGAAGAAGAGGTCTCGTTGGATTTAAATGCAACATTCTTGTAGGGAAATTATATCTTCTTCTCTTCAATGGCACAAATTTCAAGTTTTCGGGACATGGTGAATACCTCGTCAAATGTGTGGAAGGTTTGAACTTGGAGAGTCATTGATATGTGCCTAACACAAGCCCTGGTGAAGAATTCTATTAACTTAGTTTGAGGCAGTTGAAATATGAGCTGGTTGATTAGGCTTCGCCAACGAGCGATAAAATCTATGATAGATTCATCTTCATATTGTCATGTCAAGTACAAGTTAGTCATGGTGACCTTCTTGATGATATTGATAGAAAATTAGTCTAGGAAAGCTTGAGCTACTTGGTTTAATGAGTAAATGGAGTGCCTAGGTAGACCACTATACCAATCTAATGCAGGTCCTATCAAGGACATTGGGAATGTTCACAAGAGTAAAGTGTCATCATGAGTGATCAAATAACACCCATGTTTAAAAGACCGCAAGTGTTGTTACGTGTCTTCTTTGTTGTTGAATTGGTTAAATTTAGGAATTTCCCAATGTGTAGAGTATGGATGAATTAGAATGGATGGATGAATGGGCTCATTACAAATATCGTTGTATGTCAGAGAATTATGTGAGCCGAAGACCGATGCTTCCAATGTCTGCATCTTATCTATCATCATTTTGATAATATTGTTAGTAGGTTGTGATGATGTGGGCACCCCCTACACTATAAGGGGTAGATGATAAAGGTACGATGTGGGCAACATCCCAAGTATAGGGTGATTCGATTACGAAATTGTGAGGGATGAATAGATGCAGGTGGAAAGCATCCTGAATAAGTGATAGATGAGATAGGGGATGTTGGTGATAAGTGTAGGTAGGTGGAGTGGATGTAATGACCCTTGTAGTAATTGGAGGAAGAGACTGCGGGATGGAGAGGACAACATTTTGGAAGGGAGTATGGGTGCCGACAACATGGGTGGTTGAGATGCAATAGGTATATGAGAGGTGGTGAGTGTAGATAGACCTACACTCAAGGCGGTTGATAACGGAATGGTGTATACTACAGGAGTAAATGACATCAAAGGCACAATAGATGCCGTAGGTGCAACAAATATCAATGATGTAGGGTCAAGTTGGGACACCACAAGTGGTAAGGTGGAAGAGGGTAATGCCAAGCTAGTAGTAGCTGATGCGAAGTGGGTGTGAGGGTAGGATGAATAGACATAGGCATGCCATATACAAGATGCCATGATGAATCTTGAGTGGATGAATGGGATAAATAATACTATAGATCAACAAGGTTTTGATCCAAGATCCTGCGAACTCTTCATCACTAGTATTGATGATAATAGGCTATCTGGGATCCATAGGTGATATGATGAAAGGTGATAATGGGATAGGCAGGAGAGCGGATCGAAGGTTAACATGGAATACAAGGGCGTTGGCTTGGCTATGATTCAAAACCATGTGAGTTAGAGTAGACTTGGTAATATGATCTCTGTAGATGACACAAAAGAATAGAAGGAATGGAGAAAATAGTTCTAGAAGGTGAAATATGGTGTTGTTTTAATTGAAAAATTAAAACATAGTAACAATAAGCGGTTAAGTAACCGATGTCGGTGATAGGGGTAATCGATGCGGTCGGAGGACCGATGTCGATTCATTGTGGAAAATAAAAAGATTTGTAAATGGAAACAAATGATGAAAATGGGGAAAAATCTAGACTTTGATAGTGATTTCAAAGACACAGAGATATGGTGAAGTATGAGGAAATCCCCAAAAGAACATAATGTAATGAATGTTACTTTGGTTAAGATGATTAAAATAGAAGGAACCGACAACAATTAGGTAAACCGATGTGATCAAATAAGTAAATCGATGATGGTTTTACGGGTGATGCCGGTCACTATGAAATTTGTGAAAAGATGTAAAAAAGTGAATTTTGTAATTTAGATCAAATAAAAGACCAACCGAAACCCGAGTATGGATGTGATTGACCCTAACACACCTAGAAAGAGTCGAATACACCAAATATGATTATGGAGTGTGAAGCGAAAGAAGAATGGAGAATATGATCTCACACCTCAAAACACGAGATAAAGCAAAAACTAAAAAACACGAAATCCTATGTGGTGGATTTTATATTCTGGCTTATGCTATTTAGGACTGACTTGTGAATAGAGCATAGTTTTTTTTTTTGATAAAGGTGCCCTATGAAAATCCAACAACTAAGGATAGTTTCAAGTAAGTTTTGGCGAGGGGTCCTTTCTCTGAGATAATGACTAGACAGAGAAACTAGTTTGGAGCCCACTGTCAATATCCTCGATTGTGTGATCATTGAAAAATTCTTTCAAATAAGATGTTGTTTAAGAAAATGAGTAATTTATTTTGTGTGGTTTGGTGTAGATAAGAGAGTGTGCACAACGATTCAATTTTGTCAACCATTGGCTAGGCATGACTTCTAGCATATAGGTTGTCCACAATTTTAAAATGAGCTACTATAGTCACAACACTTAGAAATGATATGAATTTTTTTAAAACCTATATCCACAATGACATTAGATGAAAGCAATAATGAATAAAAAAGAGTATGTATTTCACTAATGCAATACAAAAATGAAAATAATGGTTCTTTTTAGTCAAAAATATGAGTGTCAATGAGACAAGTAGAAGAGAGAGAATGTTCTAGAGGAGAAATTTAATGTGAACTACTTTCAAAAGGAAATAGACACATAATATTTCACCTAGGAATGAACAATGCAAAAGAACTCTTGATGGGTACCACCGGGCATGCCAAAATGTTTCACTAAATTGTTGTTGATAAAATAGATAAGGTAAAAGGTCAAGGAGGAATACTTGTTATTATGTAGATGGTAGGTTGAGTGCGCACATTACTAATTTTATCTAGGGTAATTGTAGAGAGCTCCTTTTTATCTCGTGAAGGACTACTGTAGATACAAAACAAGATTGCCAAATGATACTAAATAGAAAATGACAATGGACTGCTTAGTGATTGCTAGTTCGGGAAGTGTGATACTTCCTAGATGGTCATCAATCTAGTTTTTCTATCAAATTAATGAAAGTAAATACAAGAAATTATGGTCTTATTACTAACATTTTGATTTAGTTATCTCAAAATGTTACTAACAAACTAGATTAAGGAAAGTATTGAAATTTAAACTAATCTAGCATCGGAAAGGTATGTTTTTGGTTGGGATAGGTCACATGGGTGTTAGGTAAGGTCACAAAGGTATTTGGTAAGGTCTAGGTGGAATTTAGGTAATGTTAGAGGCAATTTGGTGAAGGTTAGTAGAAAACACAGTGACCGATGCAAGTAAAGAGGGGAGACCGATGATGGTTAAGGTGACCGACGTTGGTAGGGAAAATTTGGTGGTAATTAAATAAAAGTAGTTTTGGACTTCTCTATGATTGCACAGAGAATGAAGGGAGAATGGTTGGGTTCATAATAATGCCAAGAAGACTCAGGAATGCATAGAGGTCAAGTATGGAGAGCCAGAAGGCCATGGGTGGTTGGATGGGTAGATTGGTAAGAAGGTGGGGATAGAGGAATGCAGGAAGGAATAAGATGTAATAACAAAATATAATGAACCTACACTTTAAGCAAGTACAAAATGATGAAAATCAAGTATACTTACTTGCATTTGCAGGGTCAGTAGGTGAAGGAAGGTAGTAGTTAATCCATGAAGAAATTTTGTGGTCAGTGTCATGGAAATACTTCCCAAAGTGTTCCCATGAATATTCTAATGCCTTGGGACGAGCATTAGGTGCTTTCTTGGGCTTGTGGTTGAGTATATCCCATCGTCTAGATGCTGAGAAGTCTTTGATTCATGCTTGAATGCAATAGAACTCTCCAAAATAAAAATGAACAACTTGGGTAAATAATTTTGAAAGTGTATATAAGGTAACCAATGAGGGTTAAGGTGACCAGCATCAATTAGGGTGGGAAAGTCTAGGTTTACTACAAATAGGAAAATATTTACTATTTTTGGTGTGATTCTGATTGAATCCGCTTAGGGAAGTGGAGTTCATGTGAGAGAAGGTGGGAAGATCATACAATAATTCCAATTAGGTTTTAGGAAGAAGTCTCAGTTAGTTAGGTCAAGTGGTGTCTCAACACTGAGAGTGATGACTCGATCTTTGAGAGTGATGACTTGGTCACTGTGAGTTAAATGCCCCTGGAATGGGTCTAGGGTGAGGTGTCTAGGTGATGTGTAAATTAACTTAATTAAAGTAATTAAATTAATTAATAATGTGAGGATGAACATTAATTCAATTGTAAGTAATTAAATTAATACAAATGCGGGGTAAAGGGGTCATGGTTAGGTGAACATGTTACGTTAATTGATTGAAAGGGGACCAAGGGGAGTGTGACCCAAATTTGGTGTCTACATATAGTTTAGATCAAAATAACATAGGAGCATAATCACATAATGTCCCAAAATTTGATTTGGGTCCAAAACAGAGCTAACACTAGTGCCAGTATCGACAGAATGCTTGGGCATTTGTGTCCTCCCCTTAGTGCTAATTTCTTAGGGGCATATGTAGCAAATTTCTTAGTATAACACAATATTTAGTAGCTTACAAAGCATTTCTACAAGAACAAGGTGGACTTGATCACATAATACATGTTATCTCCTATAATCAATACAATCGAGAATAATTTGGAGCTAATTGGGACAAATGGAACAAATTGGGAAAAATGAAACAAATTGGGATGTACCATCTATAGTGGTGTTTATTAGGCAAAGTCATGGAAGGAGAGTAAAACTAGACCTCTCTCCCCAACACTTGCTCTTGGTATGAGATCGCCCAAAAAACTCGCACTTGGCGTGAGATCACCCAAAAAACTCACATTTGGCGTGAGATCACCCAAAAACTCACTCTTGGTATGAGATCACCCAAAAACCTCACCATCAACATTCCAAATCAGAAACTTCAAGCAACATGACACTTTTCTATCTTTTACTCTCTTACATATTAGGTGCACATTTTCCTTTTACACACTTTTACACTCTTTACTTACTTATATATGCATTAATTTGATCTTTAATATACAAAACCTTGACTAATTTCATATTCTTCTTTTACAGTCCTTCCTTATAAGAAACAACTCATAGAAGCCACAAAAGTATGCTACAACGCATACACTTCACCCTTAGGGTCCAATTCCCTTTCCTAGTCTCCACACTCCACTTTTTAATCTATTGAGAAGAGAAAATAGATAAGTAATAGCCATGCTTGGAGGTTATAGACTGCACACTGAGGGGTGTGCGAAGGGGCATGTGCATACAAGGAAAGTTGGCGTGTGAAGGTTCGTGCATGAGCAAATTTTCCGAACACATATAAACATAGTAAATCACGGTTGGAGTGGCGTCCAAGAAAGGGATAATAATAAACAAAATCAAGATGGCCTCGAATGCACACAAAGGAGCTATAATTGGAAAAAGAACATGCAATGGAGAATTAGAAAACATGCATGTAAGCAATCTAATAATATTATTAAGAAAATTATATCATTTTGTATATTTATCTTAATATATCATTATCTCGGAGTTGTATAAGAAGCATGCGAGCAATTGTAAGCATGCCTATTATTAGGAATGTGTAAGAAAGTGGTGAAGGAAAGTCCCCACCACATACATACATACATACATACATACATACATACATACATACATACATACATACATACATACATATGTATAGGTAGTGCAACTTTGTTTAGGAAAGTTCCATAGTCTTAGTTCTATAGTTCTTAAATGGAGCAGTATAGAAGTTTTGAGATCATGGTTGTTTTTGAGTTTGTATGGGTATGCCAATGGTTTAAGCGCATTGATGTAATGGATTGTAATGTATTTAGATTCTTTATTATGTTATGAATTATGGTTATAATGGATAATTGTGTTTGGATTACAAATATATCTATGTCTGAACATGGCTTGATGGGTATTCAAATCTTAATATTCATTGTTTATGAATGATTTCCTTATTATTTGTTGCAATCTCCTTATGTTATGATGTATTTTCTTGAGTGAATGTTATGGTTCTTGGAAATGCATGCTAATATCTTGATAAGCATATCAAGGAGGGACTTGGCGATTACACGTACTTTGGGTGAGATTCGACTTGTATGGATGAAGTTTGAGTGCACATAGTTATTATTGGGTGATAAAGAAGACAAAATTTTGGTTCCGTTGTTGAGACCTTTTTTAATATGTCTACCAAGATATTACATATAGATGGCATTTTGATTGTCCTTGGAGAATATTGAGAATTGGATTTATAACGGCCTAGACATTTTTACATAGAGATACAACATTGGACCTTATTTTAATGCACAAAAGTGTGTGGAAGATAATATATATGACTTCCTATATGAGATGTTCTTTAGTTTCTTCCTAGTAGATTTATACCATTGGTTAATAGCTTACACAATGAAAAAGGGTTTCCAACCAAGGAGGATGTAAGCTGAAAGATAAGAAGACTATTAGGAACTCTTTGATTTGGATGAGCCATAGACTAAAGTTGTGGATTTTTGGTGGGAAGGTGTGCTGAACAACTATACTTTGGAATAAGTAATCTTGATATACTCTTTCTTGGAGGTAAAAATTTTTTGGTTCTTAGGATATTATTTATGTGCAACACCTTTAGCTATCAATATCCTGATGGTGGAATTGGGAATAAAAATATTACGTATGGCAAGCTAAAGCCCCACTTGTGTATAGGGGAAAGAGAAGGTTGGGGAAGGATGTCGATGACCCTAAAAAAATAAAGACAAAGAGAGGAAAAATGAATCAAGTATAAAAATGGGTGATAGAGGGTAGTTGATGATGCACCGAGGTCAAGAAAATTGATGACAAATGGAAGTGACGAGAGCCTCGTAGAAGATGAGGGACCATATGATCATGTCCTCCCAAAATTGGGAAAGCGTAGTAGAGAGACCCCTTCATCCTCTAATGAGAGTGAGTCTGAGGAAATAATGAAGACCATTGGCATGCATCTGACCTAGCATAGCTACCTAGCCCTTACACAAGGTGTTCAGGATCTATAGGTAATTGCATAATAGCATCACAGTGAAAGAAAATAAGGAGGATCTCCACATTGGGTAGGAGATAAAGGTAGACATATTTTAGTTACTTCCGAGGAGGTGTGATAGATCAAGGATGAGAAAATGACCATGTAATAGGAACCAATTTTTGGGACAAGTACTTTTGGAGGTATTTTATCAGTGTGTCATTAGGATAAAGTGCTGGTGCACAACCCATTAGAAGTAATCCAATAGGTGTAGCTATAACACAGACAATGGGTGTCTAGTTCAATACAACAACTAGGACATAAGGAATATCATCTACGGGACCATAGGTCATGGAAGAAGTCTCGGGAAGATTAAGACAACCACCACACTGAGAGGGAATCATGGTGGAGAATTAAGTTATGGATTTGGCCCCACTCTAGGACAAGGACCACAACTATCACCATTACAAACACCACCTCAAAAATTATAGAAATAAATACCTCAAGTTTTCTTTTAGATGTATCTTCACTTGCGAGAATCTTGAGGTGTGTAGGATGTGGATGAGCACGTACACAAGTGTGAGTTATTATGGAGAGATAAGGGTACAAAAACCCCTAATATAAAGGAAATCCAGTTTGTTACCACATTTCAAGGGCACACACAACATGTATAGAAAGTATGATCCACATAAAACTGTGGTAGATTATGATGAAGCTGCGTGTTGCATTTTTGGTTAAATTCCACATCCCTAAGTTTGAGAAATAGAGTATTAGCACACTGAAGGATATCAAGTAGGGATTGTCTCGAAAATGTGAGTAAGTATGATGCATGATTTAAAACTCTATTTTCCAAGTTATATTATGAAATTCATTAGATTCAACATGCACAATGGTTCATTGGAGGCTTTTTGACTCCGTTTGAAGGGCCTTATCACATAAAAAATTTACTAATCCACACAAGTATTTAGAAGAAACCCTACATGTTAAAGTAGTTTGGAGTGTAGCTACATGAGTAAGCCTTTTCTAGAGGCACGAATATGATTATGGCTAAGTAGTTGGAAAACATATTTTCCAATACGAAACATGTGATATGTAGTGGGTTATGGTACACCGATTGTGATATGGAATAGAATACGAGGATAGTTATCGACGCATGAATGTGCACACATTGTTATAGTCTTGTGATATTTACCACAAGAATCATGATGTCTGAAATTACCCCAAATTACAACGTGCAAAAATGAAGAACATATCTATGTATTGCAATATATTTGATGCACATACCCATGATACAACCGACTATTAGTTAATTGACCATATTCATGAGGCATGTGAGACCAGATTGTAATAGACCACTATGGCCAGTAGCTCTAAAGCACAAGAAGCCCAACCTAATGAAGGACACAATAATGGATATGGTGGGTTTTGAGGTGGATATAGGAGTAAAGGCCATTATGGTAGATGAAGGTTCACACATGGGAATTTCTATACTTGTGGGTCTCTAGATCACTACCATCACAAGTGTCTTAAGAATCGAGTTTGCGCTTATTGCGGAAATCCACATAAGGTTGAGGATTTTTAGAACCTCTATGCACGCACGTGTAAAAAAAAAATAAAAAGGATAAAGACACAAGGATGATCAAGGTAGATCGGAAAAAATTAAAAAATGGACGCCTAAAAAGAATGGTGATTTGGAGCTCCATCATGTGTTAGTTCTGCTACGCGTGTAGAAACAACATGCATGTGAGATCCTCTTAAAGAAAAACCTCTCATCATGAGGGAGGATATTAGACATAGTAAATATCCAGACACTAATCATCAGAAAGATTTCTACCAAGAGACTGTAGGGGTCATAAGGGGTTTGTAAGGAGAGATTCAATGCTTAAAGGAACAGGCACATGAGAGGGAATGCAAAAAGAACATTGAGCTTCCATAGAAGGATGTAGATGATTTGAAGTAGGTTTTCAGGATGTTATGATAGGATAATATCATCCCTTGCTAAGAGAATGGTTGCGTGAGAAGGTTATGCATGCTAGAACTAAGAGAGAGCGGAATATTATTTATGTGAATTTACCACCACAACACCGTGAGTATGACAAGAAAATCACACTAGATGTAGTGATTGATGGTTGGCTAGTGAGTAATATTCTAACTGACACATGTGTGAAGATGAATGTTCTAACTTTGGATGCATGAAATCAAATGGGAAGACCACAACTATAGCCATCTTCTAATGTGCTATATATGGAAAATAAAACAAGGGCCATGCCTATTGGTGTACTCAAGGATGCTTCAATCACTATTCAAGGAGAAAAATTTATAGGTGATTTTGAAGTATTGGAGCTAGTTGAGGCAAATAACTTTCCAACGTTTCTTAGAAATCCTTGGTGTTATGAAAAGAATACAAAATTACGCTTCAATTAAAGATGTATCAACTTTGAGAATAACACAGAGTATGTTGTCATACCCTTGGATGATGTGAAGGTTGCACCCTACATTGAACCAGTGAGTGAAGAGGAGCTCAATAGGATTTATACACAAACAATGTGTGACCCATAGAATATGGAACCATTTAAGGAAGGCATACTTCAATGTGAAGAGGTGCAATCCATTAGTAAAACTTCTAGTGTTGCTTGTGACAATTTGGCCCATGACACATATGAAATAGTCGGGTGTGAGGTAAGAGGAAGAGTCACTTGGATGATCAGGCCACGCATGATTAGGCACTTGGGTAAAACTTAGTATCCTAGGTATACAGGAGAGGATAAGCCTCACTCATTCTTACACATCATGGATGACCAATGGAATAATGATGGAGATAAGATGGAATATGTTAGTTTATGATGGTTTATACACTTTGCGAGAATGGAAACACATTAGTGGAAAACCCATAAATATAATTTATTGGGTTGGTGTGAGGTGAGAGTAGCGTTCTACGACAAGAATTACTTAGAATAATGTTCCTTCTCTTGTAAATGAGTATGATGGGAAGAATCTTGCTATAGTACATATATATAATTGTGAGAGATACTTAGGGAAAGGACAAGAGGATATACCACCATCTCTTTGGGTACAAAGTTATACTCTACTTTGTAAGGGTGAACACGTGCTTGGTATGTCCACACCGAGTTAAAAAAGGAAACTAAAAGTTTGCATGCGACATGTATTTAGGTATTTCTCGCACCTTTGATTTTTTCAATTAAGCCACCAATACATGAAGCCTTGCAGATTATGAAGAACATCATGTTGAGATATAACAAAAAGGTAGAAGAACTCATAATTCAGCTATTAGGTGAACATGATACCGAGACACGTGAAGATGTGCTAGAGATGGAAGAGACATAATTAGGAAGCACGGAAAGAAAAGGAAAAGGGTAAATTGGTCTATCTTATTAATGATGAGGAAGTAGAGAACCTAGATATTAGCCACAAAAAGGGTACATGTGAAGTGATGGATTATGTAGATGAGAAGGCGCATGCATAACATGTTCCCATGAAGACTAAGAAGGTTAAACTTGGGACTTAGGATGCGCTAAGGGGGCTATCATTGGGAACTATTAGTCGAAGAAGAGGTTATAAATATCATTTAGCTATTTCATGAATTCCCAGATCTTTTCCCCATAGGATATCATGAATTAAAGGGAGTGCATCCTTCATTAGGAGAAATGAAGATTAAACTAAAATATGGTGCATGTTTGATTCATAAGAGGCCTTATAGAATGAACTGAACCTATCCATGAAGGTAAAAGAAGAAATTGACAAAATTTTTAAGCGAAGAATCATTAAGCCATTTGAGGAATATGAGTGGATTATCCCTATGGTAATCAAAATAAAGAAGAATGGTCATATTAGGATATGTGTTGACTATAAGGTACTAAATTTATTAATGTGTTATCGATCATTTTCCTAAGTCATTTATAGAGGAGATCCTTGAGGAGTTTTAGGGTGTAAAATCTATTCATTTCTTGATGGATTTTAGGGTACCACTAGGTGTGAATTGTGCACGAGGATCATGAAAAGACTACCTTTCCAATGAATGGAGAAGTTTTGCATATATTGCTATGCCTTTTGGTTAGAAGAATGCACTAGCAATGTTCTTGTGCATCAATGTTCAAGCATTTTAGGACTTCATCCAAAATTTATTACAGGTCTATTTGGATAATTGGACTATATGTAGATCAGTGAAAGATAATTGTGATAATATGAGGCTCATGTTTGAGAGATGTAGGAAGCTAAGAATCTCTCCCAACATTAAGAAGTGCATCTTTCCCATGCCCTTTGATACTCTTCTTGGGCACATCATTTGTAAAGATTGATTACTTGGTAGATCTAGCTAACATTGCAGTCATTTTAGGGATGTAAGATCCTACCAATCATATTAAAGTGTGTAGATTCTTTGGGCATACTAGTTATTATAGAAATTTTACTAAAGGTTGTGCAAAGATTTTCACACCAATGGAAGAATTTATCAAAGACATGAAATTTTTACTGGGGTGATGCGTAGCAAAGCAAATGTTTGAGACCTTAAAGGATAAGCTTACCATCACACCTATCGTGTGATTTCCTTCTTAAAACAATACCTTCCATGTACATGTTAATGCTTTTGGCATGGAAATTAACACATTCTTGGTGTAACCAAGAGAAGGTAATGTAGATAATACCATATGTTTTACAAGTAAGAATCTAACACCGACATAGAAGAACTATACCACTACGGATTGTGAAGATCTATCCATGATCCACATGCTCCATAAATTTAGATAGTACTTTTTGGCCACACCATTATATTTTATACAAATCACATGGAATTAAATTACTTGCTCAAAAAATTAGTTTTACAAGGGCACATCCGCCGATGGATACTTCTTTTTAGGAATTTGACTTCACAGTCATAGTGAAGCCTAGTAAGAGTAACTTGGGACCTGACCACTTGTCTAGGGTCAAATATTGAGAGGATGCATAGAACATTAAAAACACTATGCCAGATGCAAAACTATTTAGATTGAACCATGCTCTAGTAGATTTGGAATATATATCAATATTTTTACATACCGTACTTACACCCGAAGGGATGAAGACATTGGAAAAGAAACAACTTGCTATCCGAGAAGCCCCATATCATCTCATCGAGAGGAGACCTATACAAAATGGGCAGAGATGAGGTTTTGGGAAGATGTGTTATAGAACATGAGCACACAACTATTATGGAGGAGACACATGGAGGGATTATAGGAGGACACTATATAAGCGATGTGATTGCACACAAGATCCTTTTAGATGGTCTATGGTGGGAGACATTGTATAAATATACCAAGGCTTTTTTCAAAGCATGTGATCACTATCAAAGAGTTGAAAATCCTAGAAATAGAGATGAAATACATTTGAGGCCTATACATAGCGCAAAACCATTTGAAAAATGGGCAATTGATTTTGTAGGACCTATTACACCACCTATGTGCGGGGACTCGGAGTGCACTACATCATCACATGTAATGACTATCTAAAAAGGTGGGCAGAGGTTGCACCTACAAAATATTTCACAATAGTAACTTGATGATAGAGAACTCATTTCTTAAATAAGGCCATTAAAATTTTAAAGTGTCACACCATTTACTACCTTATACACTTATAAGTAAAAACTTTTGGAAAATTCTGGGAATATAATCACATGCATTCATGGGAAAAGAAACAACAACCCGCAAAAATGGCAACAAGACGAAAGTGGGAGATAAGATAGTGAGAACTCAAAGTTTCTAAAATCTCCTCATCAAAGAGGCTACAAAATCTCAAAGTTTCTAAAATCTCCTCATCTTTATTTCTTGTATTGATGCTTAATCAGAAGTTGTACATAGTGGAGAAATGGAGGAAATTGAGAAAAGGGGGGAAATGGAAGAAAAATGGCTATCTCCTTTGTTTTCTCTAAGTACAATGCACTCGTGAGTTTACAAGATCAATCACCAACCCTCTACAATGGCATGAAGAAGCCATTAAATCTCCTCCAAGAAATGGTTACAAATTCTTTTTTTAGCAAGAAATGGTTTACAATTTCTTTTCAATCATTTGTGTCCATTTGGATTCTTGATTCACGAAGAAACGCCAATGGTGGAAAAACCAGACTTTTCATAATGCATCCATTACATTTGTTTTGTAACTTTGAATTTGAACCATTTATCTTGCCTTCAAAACTTTAAACCAGAGTCGTCCACGTGGGAGAAATTTATTGGAGCGGGTGTGGAGGATGCCTTTTGCATTTTATGCCTTTGTAGAAAATTGGCATTTTTTGACATTTTGGTCTACCCTTCCGCCTCTCCACGCCATAGTCCTGACACGTGGCTTTATTTGAGTGGCGAAGGAATCGTGCTCACTTTTTTCAATTTTAACCTTTTTTTAGAAAAATGCTCAAAACTTCAAAGTTCTCCACCGCTCCGCTCTCCCGCTTTGACTTTTCAATGGTGAGCCCGAGACCTTGGTGGTGGAGCTATTCTAGTCTTTTTTACTTTTCACTTTTGGAAATTTGGTTAAATTTCCAAAATGCCCCGATGGCCCGCTCTCCGCTTTGACTTTTCAACTTTTCACAAACGCTTTTTTGGGCTTCACCTTTGACTTTTTCCCTTATAGCCTGATCGGGGCTACGGGTCACTTTTTAAATTTTCACTTTTTTACAAAGAGGCTCAAAATCTCAAATCCCCCGATGGTCTCACCTCCCTGCTTTGACTCCTTTGATTGTGGGCTCAAGATTTGACTTTTTTCTTTAAGCCTGATCGGGGTTATGGGTCACTTTTTAACTTTTCACCTTTTTTACAAAGAGGCTCAAAAACACAAAATTTCTCCACCAACCCACTTCCAATTAGGTATGTCCATGTACCCATGGATGATGGGGCCAAAATTTGATGGGGAAGAAAATGCCCATCATTCCCGACTGTGGAAAAAATGTAGAGAAGAAGAAAACTCCACCATTTCACGCCCGATTTTCAAATTTCTTTCATGAGCCGAGGAATTGAAAACAATACAAGGTTCGATGATCTAGGGGCATAGAAAGATTGACAATTTCATTCAAATGAGGACAACAATAAAATTTTCACATGTCCAGATAGGAAAATGGAAAATTTATCAAAACAAGCAGATTGGGGATTTGAAACAACTCTAGGGCATGGATTTTTCTATCTCTTCAAACTTTCAACTTGGCTTAAATACTTTAGGAGGGCGAGAGCTCAAAATTTCAAATTTAACTTGGAAAATGAAAAGTGGTTTTTGGGGGACAACAAAGCGGCTCTAGCTTGGGGACATGACATGGACTGAGCATGGCGAAGACGTGGTATGAGGATCCAAAATCTCAATTTTTAAACCATATAACATTGACCAGTGCCTTATCCATTGGGCCTTGCAGAGTCATGTACAATTTGAGAAAGAAAGATTAGAAGAAGGAAACACACAAGCACACAAAAGGAAGGAAACACACACACAGCAAAAAAGGGGAAACAAAACCACACAATGGAAAGGGAAACACACCAAGAAATCACCTATGGTACAAGGTGGGGGACAACCCACTTTCACTGATGATATAATTTCAAGTATTTCCCACTTTGAGGCAATTCCAATGGTGTTCCATCCAAGTATGAGAGGAGAAAAACATTCTCACCACAAGCTCCATGAATTTGGAATGGGCCGAGCCATAATGAATCAAACTTTCCATGGCTGCCCTTTGGTTCTCTTCTCTTGTCCCATAGCAGGACAAAGTCTCCAACCTTGAATTCTCTTGCCTTAGCCCTCTTGTCAAAGATCTTCTTCACTTTCAATTGGTGTTCTTTGATTCGATCCACCACCTGGAATCTATTTTCTTCCAGCTTCTCAAAAATAGGATCCTTTTGTCTAAGGAATCTTTGTATTGACCATCTTCTATTTCTTGTAGCAACTTGAGAGCTGGCATCTCAATTGTGAGGGGAATCTCTGCTTCAACTCCATACAATAGTTGGAATGGAGACATACCTATCACCTTCTTGGGAGTGATCCTATCTACCCACAATGTCATACAACCTTTTGTGCCAATTCCTTTGATTCTCATCTACAAGCTTGCATGGACAATGGTCACAATGTTCTTGTTGCTTGATTTGGCCTATCCATTTCCTTATGGATAGTAGTCAGAAGAATGAGCTAGGGAGATTCCATAGCTATAAAAAAACTGGTCAGCTCTCTTGAAGAGAAATAGGTAGCATTATCTACTACAATATTTTGTGGCACTCCAAAATGGACTATGATATTCTCCTTGATGAAGTTGCATATTGTTTCAGTGTTGGCTTGTTTGGCCGGAATGGCTTCCACCCATTTGGTGAAGTAGTCTATTGCTGTGAGTACATAGGTGTGCCCCCGTGCTTGAGTGAGGGTTAGAACACCAATGAAGTCCAGCCCCCACTGTTGAAATGGTTCTTCAATAACCACAGGCCTGAGTGGTAATGCAAGCGAGTCGTGGTCTTCCAATGAACTATTGGCATGCTTTGCATTTAGAAACCCAATCTCGAGTATCTGCAAAGATGGTGGGCCAATAATACCTTCCTCAGAGGATCTTGTGTGCAGTGACCATTGCTGAAAAATGTCCACCACATGCTTGGTCATGGTATGCTTATAAGCAACTTTTTTTTTTTCTTTATCTACGCACCTGAGGAAACAACCATCCAGGCCTCTTTTGTAAAGTGCATGATTCCAGATCACAAACTTGGCTACCTTCAACTTGAGTGTTCTTCTTTGTTTGTAATCAAGATGAGGAGGGAATTCTCCATAAGTCAAGTAGTAGGCAATATCAGCATGTACCACTCATCAGTAGTGGTGACAAAGAGAACCAGTGGGTTGTCTTCTGAACAAGTTGAGCAAGTACATGTTTCTTGCCATGTTGAACTTTGAGAGTTTCATCTTCAACAATCAACTTGCACAAGCCATTTCCCCTTACCAGATTGGAGGGTCGAATCTCCAAGTCATATTCTTGAGTCTTTGCAATCCAATTTCCTCTTTTAGCTCGGGATCTTGTTGTGTCAAGATGGACTTGATTGCACTGCCAGGGACCATCACCACCGTATGAGAATTGAGAATGTAAAACCTAAATTTTTTTACAGCCTTGACCACTGCATAGGCATGCTTCTCCAATTGGTTGTACTTTAGCTCATGCTTCTTCAAAGGACAACTCATGAAAGCAATAGGTGCTTCAACATCTTCATCATTTTTTTGAACAAGAACAACAGAGAGTGTATGCTCTGATGCATAACAATACATGATGAACTCTTTGTTAAAATCTGGAGACACAAGGGTTGGAGCCTTGGCAATGGATTTCTTGATCTCTTCAAATGCTTCCTTCCCTTCATTGTTCCATTTGAAACTTTCTTGAGGTTTCATCATGGAAGTGATGTGCTTTGTCAATTCAGCAAACTCAGGCACAAAATGACGAAGAAAATTTACCTTTCCAAAGAATGAATGAACTCCCTTCTTGCTTGTGGGTAGGGCTAATGCTTGAATGGCTCTAATCCTCTCAGGATCAATGTGTGCTCCATGTTTTTTCACAATGTGCCCCAATAACTTGCCTTTTGTGACTCCAAAAATGCACTTTTTTGGATTTAGTGATATGCCATGTTTCCTACACCTTGCAAGTACTTGTTCCAAGTGATAGATATGATCTCCCTCTTCTTTGAAAATACTATGAGATCATCAAGATATATGAAAATGCAATGCTTCAGATATTTAAAGGCCAAATCCATCACCCTTTGGAATGTAGCTCCTGCATTGATTAGGCCAAAAGGCATTCTATTGTAGGCAAAAGTGCCCCAAGGTGTTGTAAAGGTTGTCTTGGTGTGGTCTTCCTCTGCCACTTTGATTTGATTGTATCCTGAGAATCCATCAAGTAATGAAAGCATTTCAGATCCTGGTGACTGCTTGTAGGATATGGTCCATGATAGGAAGAGGATAATTGTCCTTGAGTGATGCCTGGTTCAGGTTGCGAAAATCTACACATATCCTTATTTCACCATTCTTCTTCCACACTGGCACAATGTTAGCCACCCACATTGAATGGTGGATGGGAAAGATGATCCTTGCATTAAGCATCTTCATTACCTCCTCCTTGATGGTATCAACAATCTTTGGGTTATATGGCCTTTGTTTTTCCTGAAGGGCTTAACACCCTACTTCAAAGGAATTGAGTGATGCATTTCTTTTGGCTGGAAGGATTTGAGTTCATCATAAGAGTAGGCCAAGACATCTGAGTATTTCTTGAGTAATGCAACAAACCTTCTTTTTTTCTTCAGTGAGCAACATTTTCCAATATTGACCATCCTTGGCTCCTCCGGGTACCAATGTTTTCTTTATCAAAATCAGCTGGGCACCGAGAAGATTGCTTTTCTTTCTCTTGAATGAATCTATCATGTTTGTCAAAGAGGTCTTCTAAAGAGACTAGGCCTTTGGGAATTTTTTCCCTTTCAATTTGATTACTCCCTCATCATCAATCCCTTCAATTCCTTCTTTCTCTTCTTTGGGGACTACTTCTCGGTGTGGATTTTCACCTCCTTCGAAGAAGAGATTATTGAAATTATCCCTTTGCTCCAAAAAGGATAGAATTTGGTTATCATCATTGAAGACTTGCCAATGATTTGCATTGTCTGGTACACTAGGCCGAATACCATTTCAATGGTCACTTTGTCTTTACCAAAAGAAGGATGAGGTGTCACTAGGGAAGTTGACACTACAAGAGAATCAACCTTTTCATTTGTTCCCTTGGAATAGCTTCAATGGAAAATGCATCAAAAGATTCAATGCAATCCCACACTCTGTTTCTGTAATGCCGAGCCTTGGATTTTTCACCTGATATTGTTGGTGGACCTACTTTACCACAATCTCTACATCACCTTTACATCTCAGCTTCTTGATTCCCATGTCCTACTGCATTCATGCCTAAGAGCAATGCTTCATACTCTGCAGTATTGTTTGTATTATCAAATTGCAGCTTGTAGGAAAAAGGGTACACCTCATTGGAAGGAGAGTACAATACTACACCAGCTCCTGAACCTACTCTAGAATGACTACCATCAAATTCCATTGTCCAAATTTGATCTTCCTCTTCCTCCATGAGAAGTGGCAAGTTCTCCTCTTTTTCTGATGTGAGGAAGTAGTTTCCTAGCCCACAATCTTGAAAGAGAATGTTTGCTTTCGGATCATCAGACTTTCATACTGTGAACTTCATCTTTCTTACTGGTAGAAACTTCTTCATCTCACCTTTTACTGGGATAGTTGCAGATGACCAATCCATTTTTATTTCTCCACCTAGGTCTCTCTACAAAACTTCTACTCAAAAGCATACCAAAAGATGTTGGGATGTCTGCTACCAGTATGGTCAAGAGCACCTTCTTGTCTGGAAAATCAGCTAGTGCCACTGTGCATCCTTGATTCTTCCTACCAATGGAACTTGTTTGGATTCCATTGAGTAGCATGTGCCATTTACCTGGGTCAAAGTGAGGCCTAGAGAATTTACAACTTTGGTTGGCATCACATTGTCTGAGGCTCCAAAATCTATGATGCAATTATTTAGCTGGAAGCCTTTGATGAGGAGTGATAGGTAGAAAGGTTCAACTCTATTGATGTTGGAGGCACTGAGGGCTAGCATGTTTTGGGAAGGTGGTGTGGATGGTGTGGGGAGTAAGCCTTTAGAATTTGGACTTGAAGAGATAGGGTTACCACCACGAACTGCATTGATGAATCTATCAAATTGGGCAGGATGTGTTTGTAGGTATTCTATTTCAGAGAGCTGGACTTTGGTTTTGCTTGCATGTTCTACAAAGTCAAATGGGGAAATGGTGGGTGAGGAAGAGGCTCCTAAAATGGAGGAAGATCTACATGGTAGAGACTTTGCTACTTTTGGTGTTGGGTTCTCTTTTTCAGATGTAACAATTGGCTTGGAAGGGGGTGAGGGTGTAGCCTTTGACTGAACTTTAGATGTTTTTACAGGACCAACATTTAGAAGAGAATTATTCTTAGCAACTTTTGAGCTGGAAGAAGAATCAAATGACTTACTTGGTATAGTAGCATGCTCTTTGGAAACCAAGTGAGTCTAGTTTTTCTTTGGCTGATTCCATGGAAGGTGGTAATGGTGATCCTCTATTGATGATTTTATTTTGTGTAACCTCTGGAGGACAATCTTCTTTATTCTTCTTCTTATCCTTTGCTGCAACTGTTGGGGCTGAAATCCCTTTCTTAGATTGAGCATGAGTGAAAACAACACATGAGAAACTTGGAACTTCTTCATCACCTTCATCTTCATCATCAACATACTCAATCAGGCCATTGTGCATATCAACTTCCTCAATCTCAAGATAGTTTTCATAATCTTCCATGTTTTCTTCTTTAGTTTCATCAATTTCTGCTTCCTCCTCTGGCTCTTTGGTGTCACAGATGGCATTGAATGGTGGTGCTTCAAGAGCAAGCCGATGAGGAGGTGGAGAAATCCTTGGCCTATCTGGAGGGTTTGGTCTCCTTGAAGCATTTCGCATTGTGATCTGAGATAGTTGCTTCTTCAAGGCAACCAAGTCATTTGCCATTTTTTGGAACATCGGATATGTGGTGACAGAGTTTGAATTTTGACCCTTTTGTTTCCCATTGGGGCCTTTCACCTTTCTAGAAAGGATTAGATCATCATCAGTTTCTATTGCAAAGTCCTGGGCTTGCCTCAATGTTCTTGGTTGGGCTCTTCTGAGGAAGAAACCTACTTCTGATGGTAGAGCACTGATGAAAAACCTCTTCAAATTATTTTTGGGAGGCACCACATCTTCAGGGATCCTTCTTATCACTCTATCATATCTTGCTACAAAGTCCCTCATTGACTCGGAGGTTTCTTTCTTCATTTGTACCAATTGGACCAAAAGATCCTGACAATCTTTCCGTGGTCTTGAACCTGTGTTCGAATGCACTTCTTATATCTTCCCCAACAGTGACAGACCTTGGGGGTAGCATGTAGAACCATTCGAAACCTTTTCTTGAAGTGACTCCACAAAGAGTAGACTGACACATCTTCATCCTCAACACCCAACACACCGCAAGCAGTGATAAATGCTGCTACATGCTCTTTCTGTGGAGTTGAGAACCATCCCCTTTGAATTTTGGGAAGTTTTTTCTCGAGCCTCTCGTAGCTCATGGAGTGGTTGAGCAAGAGCCAAGTGGACCGGTGTTTCTTCCCCATGGTACATTAGGCCTATGGGCTCACAAGATTGATCCCATTCACACTCATGATCCCGATCCCCATTCTATTTCTATTTCTATCTTCCAACCTTGCTAAGGTTATGGCTTCTACTTGCTGCTTTCTTTCATCTACCTCGGCTTGAAGTCTCTCGATTTCTTTGAGTTGAGCTCTTATTTCTTCATCGGCTCTCGCTCTCTTTCTCTAGCTTCTTCTTTGGTCTTCACGTTAGTGAAGTCTACAAGGTTCTCTGTTTATGTATGAAAATTCACCATCCAAAGGATTGGAAACACTCAAGTTCCCAACGTGACCGGTTGCTTGAAAAGGAAGCCTCTAGATTCCGAGTAGCTCTTATCTCCTTTGAAGTTCCTCAAAAATGGGATCATTTTTTCCTCCTTGTCTCTATTGTCGGTGAATCTTCTATCCACCAACTTGAAAATCTATGCTCTTCTTTGTGGTGCTGGGATTTGTCTTTGCCTCTCCAATTCAAAAGCACGTTCTTCTTCAAGGTCCAGAATTCTCGTGGCAATGAAGTAGTGATTGGCACTTTGTCTATTATGCCAGATAGCTTCCCTCAAATATGAAGCAACATCTTCTTGGATGTGGAAGAGAAATTCAGGTCTTTCAACAGGAGGGTTTCCTAAAATAGCCATGATTTGAATCCATGTGGCTCATATAGCCATTCAAATTCCTAGAAATTTTTCTTTTTTGAATTTTGAATTTTTTTGACCTTATGGTCGCATTCAGTGTAGATGCTACTAAATATGCCCCATGGGTGCCAAAAACTATTGGTGAGGGAATTTTTTGGGTGGAAAACTTGTGGATTCCTTTCCAATGCTCTGGGAATCTAAGTCCCTCTACTTAACCTAGTGCAAGCTACCATATATGCATGCACATGAAAATGTGGATTTTGTGGTGGCCTTTGGTGGGGATCCAACAGGGGCACTCCACTGACCCTGTGGAAAAGCTTGCAGATACTTGCAAGAGAGAACTTTGTCTGAAAGTGGGAAAGGGAGTGAGAAAAGAGGTAGGAGAACTAATGTTGCAGGTAGGAAATCAGATTCCTGCACACACTAGTTAGAAAATTCATCACATGCATTCATGGGAAGAAACAACCCTGCAAATGGCAACAAGATGAGATAAGATTGTGAACTCAAAGTTTCTAAAATCTCCTCATCAAAGAGGCTACAAAATCCTTCTTCTTGTATTGATGCTTAATCAGAAGTTGTACATAGTGGAGAAATGGAGGAAATTGAGAAAGGGGGGAAAATGGAAGAAAATGGCTATCTCCTTTGTTTTCTCTAAGTACAATGCACTCGTGAGTTTACAAGATCAATCACCAACCCTCTACAATGGCATGAAGAAGCCATTAAATCTCCTCCAAGAAATGGTTACAACTTCTTCTTTGTTAGCAAGAAATGGTTTACAATTTCTTTTCAATCATTTACGTCCATTCAGATTCTTGATTTCGATTCGCAAAGAAATGCCAATGGAAAAAAAAATTTTCATAATGCAGCCATTACATTCATTTTGTAACTTTGAATTTGAACCATTTATCTTGCCTTGAAACTTTAAACTAGAGCCATCCACGTGGGAGAAATTTATTGGAGCGGGCATGGAGGATGCCTTTTGCATTTTATGCCTTTGTAGAAAATTGGCATTTTTTGACATTTTGGTCCGCCCTTCACCTCTCTCCGCCATAGGCCTGACACGTGGCTTTATTTGAGTGGTGAAGGAATCATGGCTCACTTTTTCAATTTTAACCTTTTTTAGAAAAATGCTCAAAACTTCAAAGTTCTCCGCCGCTCCACTCTCCCGCTTTGACTTTTCAACGGTGGGCCCGAGACCTTGGTGGAGCCATGAGCATTCTAGAACTTTTACTTCACTTTTGGAAATTTGGTTAAATTTCCAAAAGTTCCCCTGATGGCCCGCTTCCCGTCACTTTGACTTTTTAATGGCGGGCTTCACCTTTGACATTTTCCGTGGGCTTCACCTTTGAATTTTTCCTTGATAGCTTGATCGGGGTTGTGGGTCACTTTTTAACTTTTTTTTTTTACAAAGAGGCTCAAAATCTCAAATCCCCCGATGGTCCGCCTCCCTACTTTGACTCCTTTGACTGTGGGCTCAAGATTTGACTTTTTTCTTTAAGCCTGATCGGGGCTGCGGGTCACTTTTTAACTTTTCACCTTTTTTACAAAGAGGCTCAAAAACAAAAATTTCTCCCGACCCGCTTCCAATTAGGTATGTCCATGTACCCATGGATGATGGGGCCAAAATTTGATGGGGAAGAAAATGCCCATCATTCCCGACTGTGGAAAAAATGCAGAGAAGAAGAAAACTCCACCATTTCATGCCCGATTTTCAAATTTCTTTCACGAGCCAAGGAATTGAAAACAATACAAGGTTAATATGATCTATAGGGCATAGAAAGATTGAAAATTTCATTCAAATGAGGACAACAATAAAATTTTCATGCGTCTAGATAGGAAAACGGAAAATTTATCAAAACAAGCAGACTGGGGATTTGAAACAACTCTAGGGCATGGATTTTTCTATCTCTTGTGAAAGTTGAAATTCCATTGGTTGGGACCCTTTGTAGTGACCAAGATACTAGAATCAGTGCATGTCAATTATAAGCATTGGATGGCACCATGTTTCTTGATTACTTCAATGGGAGTAGGCTGAATCCCTACTATAAATAAGATTACTTTGTGTTTTAAATAAGGTAGTATTTCCACTTAGATTATATTTCCCTTTTATGTTTTGTTTTGTTTATTTTGTTGTAATAAGCACGCTTACATGCGAAGATGATTATTACTTATTTAGTTGATGCGTAGAGGACTACACATAATTTTAGTGTGAGGTGAAATAGGGGTGATTGCGTGCAAAAGAGAATGTGATACTAGTACTTGTATTGGATTTGGTTTGAGGTACGTGACTTTATGAAAGAAAGGTGCTTGATAAATAAGAGTTGGCCATGTGAAAAGAAAAAGGAAAGTGTACGGGTGGTTAGGAATGATGGTGTTTGAAGGGGATTTCTCATAGTGGAAACCCACATGGGAAAAAGGTCATTTAGTGTAACTCGAGGGAGGAAGCAACGATATGAACTATTTGGTATGTGGTGTAGAGGAATATGGGCTGCGACGCAGAAAAAGGGTGCAAGGATGTCTCGCATCGTAAAGAGTAGTGGCACACTAGAAGGTTATGAATTCTTCATGTAGAAGGAAGCAAAAAGAAAATTAAAAAAGTGCCTTTAAGATACAAAAGGTGATTTTAAAATGAAAAACACTTTAAAACATAAAAGTGGGAAAAATGTGTTTTAAATTCAAAAAGTAAGATGCTAGAGATTTAGGCGCAAAAAATCTATAAAAAGGGGGAAATCAAACCATTTTTACCATGCATTCAAAATATTTTGAGTGGTTGAGAAACTAAGTAACTAAGCATTAGAGAAAAAAGGGTGAAGAAACAATTTGAGTGGTAAAGAAAACTAGAGAAAAGTGTATGAGCCTTCGGTTGATGAGCTCCTTGGTACAAGGAAGTGGAAGTTTGAGTGAAGGGAAAGGGAATGGGTGAGTGGAGCTAGGTTTTTTTGAGTAGAGAATTGTAGAGTAGGAGTTGTAGGAGCTTGAGAGTCACGGATCTAGGGTTTACAAATCTTAGTAAATAAGCATCTAGGGCATGAGAGCAAGGTACACAAAAGAAGACCAAAGAATCAACGTATGACACATGGGTTTAAGGAGCAAGTAATTTTGTAGTAAAAACACCTAGGGCATAGGCTGCAATGTGAATTTGGGAATAAATAATGATGCTAAAAAAACAGCCACATCATCACCTAAAGGCAAGGGCAAGGGAAATAATAAGAAGTAGAGGAGCTACCTTAGAATTGGTTCTCGAAAATGTAGTACCGACTAGAGGTAATTATAGCAAAACAATGGACCTCTAAGCTCACAAAATGTGGTAATGGATTAAAAAAAGACACGCTACATGATTTTCCTACGAGGACCGCAGAGGAACAAGTGGTAATGGATTACTCAATGGGGAAGATTCTAGAGAAGGTAGGGATCCTCCAACTATTTGAGTTACCCTTCTTCGAAAGCCTGCACACCTTTTCTAGTGGCTAGTCTCATGGGTACATAAATACTATTTTTATGTTTTGGGAAGAAGAATGAGGATCACAGTTCATTTGATTAGATGAGTAACGGGGTTGTGGGAAACCAAAGAATACATGGACCTAGATTTGTGATATGAGATGAAGATTGAGGATTTCACTAAAAACTACAATTTGAAAAGGGACACATGGCCATGAGTGTCGAGAAGATTGCAAACCCCGCAACCATAGTAGCAGCTTGACTAGTAAGCTTGGTGCCTCAAAATGATGGGGAGAGGTGAATATAAAGTTCCTCTACATTACACAAAAATGATGCACAAGACCCAACATGACATTATGCAGTTCATTAAAATGATGGAATCATTGAATAATAAATGGAACAAATTGAGAAGGAGATAAGATAATTTGGGGTTTTATCTTGTTATTGATAGTCTTCTGGGAGATTTGTGTCCCAGATGGGCCAAAAGATAACATGTGGATTCATGTAATGGAGGGGAAGTCCCCATGGTGAAATTTGCAAACTTCACATGCAAGGGCGCAATAACCAACCCCTACAAGGCCAGATTAGACAAGTGGTACAAGAGGATGCACATGACCTTTGAGAATGAATGGCATGTGCCAAGGGAGTTGGCTAGAGAAGAGGGTGAGTAGGAAAAGTTTATAGTTATGAAACACTCAAGCCTTGTTAGGTTTATGATGTCTAATGGTGAGATGGGGTTGTGGTACACACTACCATTTACATTCATTTCCAAGTACTTAAAATTCACAATTAATAGAATAAAGGATGCACATAAGATGGTATTTGATGTAGAGAAGGAGGATTCAAATTGGAAGAACCCACGTAAGACCTATGGATATGCATCCATGATTGCTTACTTGGAGATTATGGATTTTTGATACTTTGGACCTAAGTCTTATCTTGAATGTAACAATCAAAAACATGATTTGTTGGGTTTTTTGTCAACCTGCAACTAAAGATGAAATATGGAAAGGAAATTGAAGTATATGGATCTCATATGCCTCAACCAAAGAATAGTGAGGTCAAGGTCCCCAAGAGGAAGTGAGAGGAAACTCCACCTTGAAAAGAAGAAGAAGAAGAAGAAGAAGAAGAAGTATAAGAGAAAGAAGAAGAGGAGGAAGATGTTACATTGGATCGGAGCCATAAAAAAGAAATGTAGGACAAGAGAAGGAAGGATAGCAAGCATGAAAGCACTTCTAAACTATTCAAGGGGTTTCCTTCAATGATGTTGGCTAAGGTAAGTCCATTGAGGACTCAAAAAGGGCACAAGAGAGCATAAATTATTTATGAAGATAAGGGTGAATAAAATTTTGAGGAAGTAGATTGCGATAAGTCCGCATGTGAGGACAAAGGAGGCAAGGAACAACCAGTTCATATAGATTCAAGCCTAAAGAGGGACATAAAGGAGGGTTAAGAAGTGGGCATAATGAAATCCCATGTAGAGAAGAAATACCAAAGTGCACATAGAGGAAAAATAGGGTACACATGAAGAGTTTGGTAAAGACAAGGGGGAAGTAGATGATGCCTATGTGATCAAGGAGGATAAGGGTGATCTTGGAGAAAAAATCACTAAACCATTCACTCGAGAAATGCATGGACCAAGGCCAAAGTGGTAAAGAAGCTAATACCCACACAATCATTGCATATGTCTTTTATTGATGATCCTACGAAGGTGTTGAGGGTTAGGTTCCAGAGCACGGTTGTCATGGAATTTTTTTTTGGGTGGGACCGATGAATGAAGAAGGAGGGCTCTCGCACACTTTGGGAAGATGTTATCATGGAGCATGTAAACACATGTAGATGAGCCATAATTTGAGATAAGAAAAGGTCCCATTCCATTTTGACATTGAAGAATCATCACGGAAAAGAGTTTAGCATCACCAACCCCACAAGGTTAACTTACGGGTAGGATTGCAATGCTTCGAATAAGATGATAGGTGAAGTTGCATGCATGAACCTAGATAAGGCAGCTACCTTGTAGGTTATGGTAGAAGATAAAAGGAATAATAAGTGTGAGACTTAGATACTACATGAGGAGATAGAAGATGAGAAGAATTGCACTAAAGAGGTGTATGATAGGTGGAAGATTGGTAAATCAGATTACAAGTGCATTCCCTACCTTGGTAGGCCAATCTAGGATTGATTATACCTCAGAGATGGAGTATTTGGAAGACTTGATTGGGATCCTACATCTAAATATAAAGGGTGGTGTGGGACCAATAACATAATAATTGGCGAGGCCAAGAAAGGAGATAAAGTGGCAACAAAGGCCAAGATAATCGAGTATGATGCATTTATCACTAGGGTCAATGAGACCAATGAAAAGACTAAAATGACATTTATAGATGCCAAAAGTATGATCCTCTTGTGAGTGCATGGGTTGTAAATAAGGAGGCGAAGCTCAAGGCCAAAAAAAAGACATCAAGTAATAAGCTTGAGCAAGCAAATATCATAAGAGATAAATAAGTGTGTTGGTACCCAAATTGATCCCTATTTGTAAGCCAAACAACATCAATGAGCTAAGCAGAATGCTTAGAGAAAGACATGCGGGATTTGAGTCATTTTGTAACCGGGGATGGATCCAAAAATATATTTTTCACTTAGACTTGGGGAATTTTTGATAGAACTTCACTAAGGGTATGACCTACCCTATTACTTTAGGTTCTACCTGCAACTAGGGTGAGAGGACCTATTTTATAACCTATATTTATGAAATAAATGGATAAAACTACACTATTTGTAATCTTTTTCTCTAGGATGTGAAAAGGCATCCTTAGGAAGACACGATCAATACAGACATCATATAACTCTCACGAGCATGTCATAGTAGAAAATGCAGATGTATTCTAAAGAAGCCTCAAGTTACTAAAGAAAATCATAATTCCAACTTGGTTCCGCATATTTTAGATAAAGGATGGATAAAATCAACAAATATTTTGAGCATTTGTGAATAAAAATGCAAGCAGGGGATATTCGGGTGGATTTGATAGTTATTGGTTGTAATTTTGATGTATGGATAGGAAGTTAAATAGGAAAAAGTTTATTTTACAGAAAATTTAAATGAACCTTGACAAATGTTGTATATAATTGTTCCTGATGCAAGATACAAATCAAACAATCCTAAGCATTCCTTCAACCAGAAGGTTTGTATTCATGGAAGCCCAAGAATACAATGTTTCACACAAACTTCAAGAATGTAAACACAAAATATCATGCTAAAATCTGAATAAAATTTAGTAAATTTTTAATCACATATGCTCCAGATATCCTCAAGAATTGACAAAGATATTTAAATCAAATAGATACAACTTGAATTTAAAATTGTTTACTATAGTATGAAAGAAATCTCTATCATTAATGCAGTTGCAGTTTCCAAATTGTCACTATCTAAGATAAGGCTTTGTGTAATTCAAAGAAATTAATAGTATAAGATTGCAATAGAAATGCAGATGACTAATTCAAAGTAACACATCTTGAACAAAATAACATTGCTCATGAGAATACACACAAATTTATTCAAGAAACTCCAACACTTCAAAAAGGGGACACAATACCTATGACCTCAGTGTCTACCAATGAATTTACAAAGTGTAAGCATCTTGGCATGAAGGTTTGGGAACAGATAAACAAAAATTAGGTATCTCGATTAATTTGGCTTAAGATAATACAAATCAATTTTCTCATTTATCTTTCTAAAACTTAGAAAAATTTAACCCCGTATATCGAGAGTATTCTCATTGCATTTATACAATTTTGATCACTCAATCATCTTCCTTTTTCCCCCTAAAAGCATGAATCTTTAAACAATATTCTTCTTTTATAACACATAGTTTAATCCATCTTTATTCTCTTGAAAATATTTTGTTTTATGTTGACAGTGGAAGAATCACGAGTCATTCACGTTTTTCACTCTCCCAGAATGAATAGGATGCCATATAATTTCTTTGATATTTGTTTAATCATTTATCCCTTCAAGCGGTCATAGAAACCCCTTTTTGATGATTTTGGGCATCTCCAGGTGATTTGATTTGATGTGTAATCCCTTTTACCTTTTGAGAATCCATCTTGGGAAACACACATTCATTTTCATGTCTTTCTCGGGTTGATGTTTTCCATATGGATCATGTCATATCAAGCCAACCATTATCTTCTGCATAATGCCAACTTACTTCGAGATCATTTCTCCCATGTGAATATCACATACATATTTTTGGAGGTCATCTCACCATGATTATACTTTACTCAGCTTGCCCACCTCGAATTTCTTATAAATGCACACTATTTCCTTTATAAAAACACATTTTCCTTTCTAAGGGTAAGAAATTTGGGGAAATTTATTTGTGGTATGGTGGGAACCCCAGTAACAGCCAACTTGAAAGATATATCTACTATGGATTTGCACTCAATTTTTGACTTTTCAATCCTTGATGAGGCATTCATAAGAATGCTATTTGAGATTTTTGATCCTGAAGATTATACTTGGGCCTTTGACAATTCAAGTTGTTTAGGTTGCGTTGATTAGAAGGCTTATTATGATAAGTCCCATTTTTTCATCCTTCTAGATGATGTATTTTCATCTCTTTAGACTAGAACATCAAAAGACTCCCAATGCATTGAAGAAATTTTAGCTCATGAGTAGGCCTAGTGTGCAAGGTTTGACCAATTACAAATTCCCCTTCATTTGTAATGAAGCATTTACTATGAAGGAAATCCCCTTAGGGTCTTATGTACTTGATGGAGAGATTTCACTAGGTATTGTGCCTACTCTTTTCACAAAATGAATGAACTGGAGCAACGTGTCTCAATCTTGGAGAAGAAACCATCAGGGACCATACCTTCTTAGCCTCCTAAAGCATCACCCATATTTGTGAAGAAATATAGGGGTGAGTCTAGTTCCAGGCCTCCTACTCCATCTACTCTAGGATTAGTTGTTATTGCACTTCCAGCTCAGGTTACTAATCCATCCTCCACTTTCAAAGAACCGGGGAAAAGGCCTTTCCTAAAGGTGGTTTGGACATGAATGAATGGGTTTCCTCTTATGAGAGGAGATAACAGTTTCTTAGTTTGTTATATGGTCCTATGCTAACTACTAATGAACTTATGTATTTGGGTATGTCTTGCAACCTAATTTGGAGACATTTTTTTTGTTCAATTGGTAGTGGGAACAAAGGAATTTGTTCCTCAAAAGAATAGGCTAGTGAAGAAACTTCCTCTTTATAGAAAGAATTTTTAGTGGGAGATGATTAGGTTTCTCTTTTCCTATTTCTTTTTATATAATTTCCAAAATGTATGCTACTTTTTCATGGACTAAGGGGGCCCTATAGAACCTCAATTTTGATTTTTTCCACATTACAAAAGATGTCAAATAGTTACATTAGTTTACATGCTTCATAATAGATTGAAAATTCTATCAAAGCAATATAAATATATAATGTATTTGTTTCACCTAATTATTAGACGTTTCTTTGAAAATGACAAAACAAATAAGGGTAATGGGCTAGGAGGAATACCTATTGAAATGTTGGTTGATAGGTTGTTGTGCGCGTATGACTTCTGAATCCATAACTGATCGTGAGAGCTTCCTTTTTGCTTGGAGGAACTACCTGAAATGGAACACAAGACCACCAAATAAAAGTTAAACAATATATGTAGTGGACTGCCTAACATGTTCTAGATCCGGGAAGTGTGATACTTCCTAAACGGCTGTCAATCCACTGTTTAAAACAACTTAATACTGGTAATAAAGTAAATCCTACTGTAGTTGAAATGATTTACGTATCTCATTCATCTACAATAAGCCAATTCATTCACAACAAGCTAGGCTATTATTGAATCTAAAGGTCAAGGTCACTGTTAGGATACTGTTATTGGTCAAGATCAGGTTTTGGTCAGTTTAGGGTATTTGGTAAATGTCTTAGGCTCTGATCTAGGTTTTTGGTAAAAGACATAGAGACCGACATCGGTTTAGGTTACTGTCTATGGTTATGGGTGACCGGCATCAGTATGGTCAAGGTATAGGAAACCCAATAAAACTTGGTTGGGTGATAGATCCGGGATTAGATGAAGGTGGAAGGGCAATGACGAGATTCGTATGGATCCTGGATATGCACATAAATAATGAAAATATGGCTATGGATAGTTCAATGATGTGGGTAAAGAGGTAGTTGAATTTTCATGGAGATAAAATGGTGGGGAATGGAAATGAAAGAAGAAACTAATAACAAATGTAAAAGGATCTGCTCAAATGATAAGGAACCAATGCAGGTTAACAAACTTACTATTTATACAAGCTTGATGCTTGGTTGGTAATGGTGGGTGATCAAATGGACTTGGTGTAGTGTTGGCTCTTCTCCAGATTCTCCTGTGAAGGTAGGTGGTTGTGTGATTGCGTGATTACTTTAGGTAATCGGCTATGGGTGCTCTCGATGCTTGTATGGATGTTGGTTCTGCTTGCATGCAACTCTGGTTTCGTCACTTGTTCTTAGAAGATGTCTCTCTTTCTTAGAAAATGTGCCAACCTCCAAAACAATGTGCCAACCTCTAAATAAGGTTGTTTTGGGAGTTAAATGATAACCGAAGGTGGTTCCAACTTAACTAATGGAGGTTAAGGGTGATTGGCATCGGTTAGGGCGGGATTTCCTAAGTTTAGTAAACTAGGTAGATCCCCTTGATTTTATGGGATCTCATTTCGTTTACCCGCAGATTAGACTGGAAAATTTCTTCTAACATGTGGGAATGTGGTTAGAGGGAATGTAGGCATTGATTTTTAGGGTTTGGGTAAGTCTTAGTTAGTTATGGCAACTTACTAAGAATAGGTCTTAGGGTGAGGTGGCTAGATGAGGTGTCTAGGTGAGGTGGATATGTGGGCATTATCTCAATTAGGATATTTAAATAATAAATATGGTGAGGATAATGAATTAATTTGATTAAATTAATATTATAATGGGGTAAAGGGGGCCATGGTTAGGTGGATGTGTTCAAGGTATTTATTTAACGAGGGACCAAGGGGAGTGTGACCCAATTTTGGTGTCTACATTTTGCCCCTTTTTGTTGCATAGCTTTTATTGGTAAGCGACATTGACAAAAATAAGATGTGGTTACCCCATGTGTGGGTGAAGGTAATCCCCCTAAAACCAAGAATTTATGAGGCGTATGCGTGCGGTGAGTGGTTTGACAAAAAGGTGAATGTGATGAAGAGGAAGGTCGGTAATGCGGGTAAAAAGGAAAACAAGTGTACTCGTGTAATCTAGGTAATGGGTCAAGGTGAAAGGTAGTAATGAGTCTAACACATGCACATGTATAAACTACAACACAATACCAGGTGGAAGAGTAGACAAAGTCTACATTGTCTAAGGTCGATAGGTTTATCCTAATAAGGTTGAAGTGATTATGGTATCCAAGGTATAGGATATGGTTAGGAAAACATGATGCGGGCTAGGTGCATGAATGTTTAGGTATGTTTCAAGTATACCAAAGGTAGGGTCAGGATAAATGGTCATGGAAAGAGGCAAGGTAAGGTAATTAGGTCAATCAACACAGGTAACGGTGCCACAAGGTATAGCGAACACATGAGGTCAAAGGTCACTAGTGATGGTCTAGGTCCAAGTATCTAGGTCACGGCATGGGTAGGGCCGAGGTATAGGTAAAATAATGAGTCCCCAAATGAGGACGAGGGTAGGTAGTAAATGATGAGGTCAGGATGGTGAGGTAAATGGTTAGGGTAAAGGGTGGACGAGGTAAAAAGAGTGACGTGCGAGAATAATAGGGTGAAATTGGGGGTAATGTGTAAGAGAGGGTGACTAATGCTGGTCAAGGGTAACCGATGCCGGTATAGGGTAACCAATCATGGTAAGGTAGGGAACATGACCAATGTCGGTGAAGGAAAAGCGGTGTCGGTTAGGTCGGGATTATTATAAAAATGAAAAATCCACATTTTCGCAAATAGTTTGTCTTTTTGCGAATTGGGAAAATGACACGTGAGAGAGAAAAAGGTGGAAAAGTCTTTGAATGGAACAGAGAGGTAAGTTGGTGAGCCAAACGGTGGGTGATTGGTAGTTGATAGTTGGATCTACTGAGGAGAATTTTGTGTGATTTTATTGGTTGGAGGTGTGGCTAGCGATTTGGTGATGGCAGAGGCCGAGACGGATTGGGCAGCCAGCCCGGTGTAATGACTTCAGACGTGCCACCACAACGATAATAGCATGATGAGGTAAGCGTCAAAATCTTGTTGTGTTTTGGTGAGGTAAATTAGTTGGTAAAGAGGGTTTGACAAAATGGGTTTTTTTTTGGGGCGGAAATGAAATTTGAAATGTGGGAGGGTAAATTGGGTAAAATAGGAATGGGGAAAGAGTAAAATAGGAGAATAGGGGGTGGGAGGTGGTTAAAGAGAGGTATAGGTGAGGATGGGTGGGTAGAAGAGGCATGGGAGGGAAGTTATGAGAAGGGATGGTTTTGGGGTTGTGGCTTTTAGCCACGATAGTGACCGGCGTCGGTCAGTGTGTAGCCGACATCGGTAGGGTCAAACCAGGATCAATCACATAACAGTGACCAATGCCAGTTTAGGGGTGACCGGGTCGGTTAGAGATAACCGACATCATCGATTTTGAAGAACGAGGGGCCAAAAGGGTCTTAGGTCGAGTGGGTGAGGTAGGGAAGGGTAGAATAGGGTGCATTAGTGAAAGAAACCTAGAGTAGAGGGGGAAAAATGGGTTTAGGGAAATGATAGTGGGTGAGTATGGGTATGATTAATTTATTGTTTGTATTGGATGTAGGGGAGAGATCAGATCACCGGATGAGAGACAAGGTGCCACCCCTTCTCTTGAGAGTGTGAGGCATGGCAACCATTGAGGAGTGGAAACACGTGGAGGAGGTGGGCTTGAGTGGGGTCCGACACTATCGGCATGTGGTTCAAAAGCTGAGTCTGATGGTCACTCTCATCGATAGATGGGATTCAGCAACCAACATGTTCCACCTATCGATGGGTGAGATGAAGGTCACCTGGAGGACATGTTCAGGATCCTATGGATACCTATACTAGGTATGCATGTGTATTCGATCTCCTCCGAGGCCTTAGAGGAGTTGATGTTGATAGTGTTTGGAGAGGGACTGATCAGACATGACATTCCATAGTGCCAGTCTGAGCTATGAAGGGATGTACACAACCCATCCAGAGGAGATGAGGCTCGTCATTTTATTGATGGAGGCAGTATGTTGTTTTGCACTACCAGATGTGGAGGGAGGGAGATTTCCCCACTCATTGATGGGGTATTACATGACATGGTTATATATCGACCCACTTTTCTTGGGTACCAACATTCCGGTTCAGCCATACGGAGAGAGATGTGGGCGTATGGGTGTCTCGAATTGGTTCAGCCTATGCTATACCTTTTACTACATTGTTGGGCCTATGAGCACATTGTGTGTGTGCAGCCAGTTGGGATGCCCCGAGTAGATGCATTTTTCCGCCGAGATTGGTGCGGGTGGGGTATAGGCGATGGGTACTGTGATTGGAGAGTGACAATTAGATAGGCCCACACATGATGTAGCATATTACAGGTGTTTATTGGGGGTTTTCTAGAGTGGACATCATATGGAGGCCGTATGTGGGTTATCCCTCATTCATACAGATGCATGATGAGTTAGATGGGCTGCAATTGGTGAGATGGATAGTGGGGCACCGTGTTGGGGAGCATGAGATGATCCTAGTGGACAGGGTTAGATGGTAGTTTGGAATAGCACAGACATACCGCCACCCTTCCCTCAAGACTGAGAGGGATGACGTGAGAGGCCATTGCCTCTACCATAACCGACAGTGCCCACAGTGGTAGGAGGAGCAGGTGGTAGACTAGTGGATTGATGATGCCGGGGTTATAGATAGATATAGACAGTGGTGGGTGGCTCATTTACAAGTAGTACCACCCAGGTCGGGGCAGCCAGATTTAGCCACCATCACAATGTAGAGGGATGCCCTACAGGGGTAGGTGGCAACCCTGATTACCCAGTTGGGTATGGTGCAGGCACAACTTGCCAGCTTAGAGGTGGAGGTGGCTGAGTTACATGTACAGGTGGCCAGTCTTCAGGCCCAGATGGCCCAAGGGGATGGAGATGGAGATGGGGATGATGGTTAGGTGGCTGCCCTACAGGCACATGTGATAGGGTTGTAAGGCCAGTTGGCCTGGCCACAACACATGCACAAATTAGGGCTTTATCGGCCGAGATACAAGTGCAAGGGTAGGGTCCGGTGACACCACCATAAGCACTAGGATATGGTACTAGTTCACAAGAAGGGGTGGGACGGGTGGTCCTACAGACAGTGCAAGGTCGAGGCCGATGGGGCCACTGTGAGACAATTCCCATATCTAGGCTACATGAGGTGAGAGAGGAGGCCAGTACTATTAGGACCAGCTGACGGTGGCATGGATAGATTGCTTACCACCATGTGGAGTACAGGCACAACAAGCCTCAAAGAAGAGGACCGAGATCACACACCCATAGCGTGGAGAGCACAGGGGGCCAGCGAGCCCCAAGGCATGGTCACGATGAGGCCACCGGTTCTCGTGAGGATAGTTCCAAAGTGGATGCACTAGTAGGGACCCAAACACCACCTATGATGGGTGGGGAGATGTTAGCAGGTCGCCGAGATAGGGACGAGGAGGCAGAGGGTACAGCGATACAGATATAGAGGATGTCGCCGAGATGCTTGATCTATGGCTCCTGATTTTGACATAATTTTTTAATTTTTATATATACCAACATGCGTGCTGATGAGAGTGAGGATGTATGAGAGTTATATATTATTGAGGATATACTAGCCGCATGCTAAAGAATTTTTTTATTGTTTTATTGTATATGATACCAAATTTGCATGTCGATGACATTTTGTATTTGAGTATCGGCCTATGTGTTGATGATTTTTGTTGAGATGGACATGATTGGATATCCGTGTATAATGTATGAGACCCACATATTTTTTTATATGATGAGATGGATGGGATTCTTGATTTGTTGGTGTTTTATGAGAGTTTTAATTTTTGTTTATCGTGATATGGATAGAAACTAGGTGAGTGAGGCATGATTTGAGTCGGGTTGGTTAGGCATGAATCGAGTCAAGTCTTAGGCATGGATCGAGTCAGGTCTATGGTCTAGGCATGGTTGAGTCGAGTTGGTTTAGGCATGGTTGAGTCGGGTTGTGTAGGCATGGTTGAGTTAGGTTTGTGGTCTAGTCATGGATCGAGTCTAAATGGGTTGAAGTTGTGATTCATTAATTTATGCAATGAATGATGATACGGGTCATGTTTAAGATGATTTTGAATACATGTATGATGATAGTATAGAAATGGTAGTCATAGTAAATATATGGTGTGATGATGATAAAAAAATGTTAAACAACGTGTGGTTTATTTGGTTTAATTTCTAATTTTTGACATAAAAAGGAAACTAAGTGGGGTAGAATGCAATTTAGGAAGATGAAAGATGAATTTTTTAGGGTAGAGAGTGGCCGAGATAACCTCCAAGGGCCCCATCACCTCGGAGTGCTACCTACATAGTCTTGGCAAAAAGGGACCTCAAAGCCGATGTAGTTCTCCCATAAGCTAGGAAGAATATGAGGAGGTATAGGTATAGGTTATGGGAAAATTGGTATAGGTGATGTCGATGGAGGTAGAAAAAGAAGGTTACCCCAAAGGTACACATTGAGGACCAAATCTTGTATAGGGTAATCAAAACATAAATAAAGAAAGTTAAAAGATAAGACGGGGCAAGAAAGCCGCTTGATTGGTTAGGACCATACCGAGTAGCTCATGCCTTAGAGGAGGTTATGAATGTGAGACCCTAAATACATTGCATGATTGATTGTTCTAAGGGTGAATATTAGATACATGATCACCAAATGTCATAGTTTCCAAGAGGTCCCTTGAGGTGGAGGAAAATGGGAGTGCAAATCATGAGAGGGGAGAAAGGTGGGTAATTTTTATATGATATGTGGTAGCATGCTCTTTGGGCAAGATATCCAAGGTCACAATGGGCAAGTCCATGACTAAAAGTCTTCTGTTTTGACTTGTATTTGAGATAGACTGATCGATGTGGGAATTCTATATGGGATGAGGAAATTAACTCCTTGAGGTCTTTGTGAAGTTGATCAATGCGGGAAGCTTTAGTTTCTCTCACTCTCTCTTTTTTTTAAAGAGCTATACATAGTTGTCCTTTGAGGGAGTAGTCTATTTATAGTAGTGATTGCTGAGAGGAAGATGTCCTTTTGAGGGAGTCATCTTTTTATTAGAAGTTTTACTCAAGGATTTGGGTCCCATGTGATGGTTTTTGAATTCATGGACAAGAAAAAGGTGAAGAACAAGATTTTTTTTCAGAAAGCGGTGTGAAACAACCATGGTATCTCATCTAAGGGTAGATGGAAAGTATCCATGAGAATCATGCTATGTGCAGCGCACGTGGTACACATATTTAAGAGAAGATAAAAACAATGGATATGCACATGATTCTTGTTTGATTGTCAGTGAGGTGTAAGAAGTGGATAACGCTTAAGGGACGAGCATGGAAAGAGGCAAAAGTGACGTAGGACTAAAAAGTCAACAATAGCATGGTCGAAGATGCAAGGCATGAAAGGGTTTAGTTTTAGGTTTACCATCGAGTGAAGATAAATGATAAGCACATGATCCATAAGTATGAGTCACAATGTATGGTCCAAGCCAATTAGGAGCAAATTTTCCCGTTTACTTTTTTCTGCTTTAGTTACATGTTGATTTTCTTTCAGGACAAGGTCACCGACTTGGAAGGTTCGTTCATGGACACGTTTATCGTAGGCACATTTTATACATTTTTGGTAAACTTGAAGGTGATCAAGAGATTTAAGATAGCGTTCATCTAATAACTTAAGTTGTGCTAAACATTCCTAACAAAATTCATCATCATTGAGCATGTCATGGAGAGAAATGCAGAATGAGGGAATCTGTACTTCGAGAGGTAGAATAGCCTCTATACTATAGACTAGATAAAATGGTGTGGTAGTAGTGGAAGTATGGATACTATTGAGGTATGCCAAAATGGAAAAAGGAATGTGTGTATGCCAATACTTCCTAGTATTGTTAACTACTTTCATGAGAATTTTGTTCAAGGTTTTGTTAGTGGATTTGGCTTGACCATTGGTTTGTGGGTAATAAGGTGATGAGAAACTTAGCTAAATGTCGAAGGTGTCGCAAAGTTTTTGCAATGTTTTGTTTTTGAATTGTTTTCTATTATCAGTGATGAGGTAATGAGGAACACCAAAGCGAAAAATGATGTGATGATTGATGAACTCACATATTTTCTCATCTTTCATGGAAATAAGTGGTATGGCTTCAACCCATTTTGTGTAGTATTCGGTAGTGGTGATGATCCATTGATGTCGTTGGGAAGAATGGGGGTTGATCTCTTTAACAAGATCCAAACCCCATTGAGAGAAGGGCCAAAGGTCACAGTGACCTGTAAGGCATGATTGGGTGTATGATGAAGGTTAGCATGTTGTTGGCATTTTACAAAATGTTTGATGTAGTCATAACAATCATGGTTGAGGGTCGGCCAGCCTAGGTGGAGAATACGCTAACAACAGCAAGGCCACTGAAGTGACCTCCACATATGCCATCATGAACTTCCTTAATGGTATAAGGAATTTCAGAACTTGTGAGACATTGTAAGAGAATACCATCATAACCATGCTTATAGAAGATGCCCCCCATGATGACGTAACAAGAGACCTTTTTAAGGAAGGTGCATTGTCCATTACGGGTGAGATCAAGAGGTAAGATGGAGAGAGAAAGATAGTCGGAGTATTGTTTATACCAAAGGTCACTCAGTACTGGGGTAGCGATTTCGATGGAGCAAGTGTCGAAAGGTAAATAAGAGGTTGATTAGAGTCATCAGACAGTTGACAAATATTTTAGAATTGGCGACGAAGTGGGTATTTGAGAAGACAAGGTGCCATGGTATTTGCAAATTTGTTGGTTGAACAGGGGGATGGTTTGAAGGGTGTAACGGTCACAGGTGGTCAAAAGTATGTTTACATGATGTTTATACTTTTGAAGTATCTCATTACGACATTGGTATATATCATTGACTTGGTTTATAACTAATTGAGAATCACCAAAGATGTCGATTGATTTGACATCTAGGGCGTAGGTGGCTTAGAGACCTAATATGAGTGCTTCGTATTCAGCAATATTGTTGGTATAATCAAAATCGAGTTTGAAAGACAAAGGCATGGGTTCACCATCGAGTGGAATGAGGATAACACCAGCCCCACCTCCAAACCGACACTTGGAACCATCAAAGAAGAATGTCATTTGGTAAGTGGGTTCATCCAGGGAAAGGGTAGTAATGGAATCATCTGGAAAGTCAAAATTAGAGGGTTAATCTCAGGGGAATAGGTGCGATAGCCAGTTGATTGGTGTTAGCTTGGCCCTTGATGGAATTTTAATGAATGAATTCGAGATCGAGGTAAGATAAAAGCATAAGCCAACGTGCGACATGTTGATTTTTGTAAGGTTTAGCATACATGAAGTGTAAGGGATCAATGTTGGTCATAACATAGGTTTTGTGGAAACAAAAACTAGGGATAAGCAAATCTTTTCGGGATGGGTGTATCGGGTTTCATAGTAAAAAGGGTACAACTTATGTAATAAACTGCCTGCTCCCTATGTTGTTCATCATGATGAGCGAGCATGACTCCTAGGGAGTGATCGATATCCGAGATGTATAGGTAAAAAGGCTAATCGTCTTTAGGTGGGATAAGTATGGGTGGTTGGAGAAGGTATTGTTTTAAGGCCTCAAAAGATTTGTGGTAGTCATCATCCCATTTAAAGGAGACATCCTTTTTGAGTAGATGATGAAATGGTTGACACCGATCAAATAATTGTGAAATGAAATGGTGAATAGACTGCAACTTACCTTGTAGGCTACAGAGTTGTCTAAGGTTAGTGGGTGGAGGCATTTCAAGAATGGCCTTGACTTTAGCAGGGTCAACTTCTATACCACATAGGAAATGATAAATCCTAGGAGCTTTCCTAAAATAACCATGAAGTCACACTTCTTGGGTCAAGGCGAACACAATATTTAATGAGGTGGTCAAAAATGGTTTTGAGGATGGCAAGGTGCTTAGAGTGGCGTTTATATTTTTCCAGGAGATCGTCCACGTAATCTTCCAATATATGATGCATGATGTCATGGAAGATGTAAGTCATAGCCCGTTGATATGTGGCACTAGTGTTTTTAAGGCCAAAAGGCATGACTCAATAGTAGAAGGTCCCCTAAGGGGTGATGAATGCGGTTTTGTGTTGATCCTCTAGGGTGAGCAAGATTTGGTTATAACCCAAGAAGCCATCCATGAGTGATAACATCTCGTGACCAGCGGTAAGGTCAACTAGCTAGTCAATACCAGGTAGAGGGAAGTCATCTTTTGGGAAAGCTAGGTTGAGGTCATAGAAATCTATGTAAATGCGGAGTCCCCCTGTCACCGTAGTGACAAGGACAATGTTAGAGATCCAACGAGGATAATCAATGGGTAATATGAAGGAAATAGACAGAAGATGCTGAAGTTATTCTTTGATGAGAAGGGCAATGTGAGGGTGCATTTTCCTCAGTTTTTGTTTGATGGGTTTGGCATCGGGGATGGTTACGATATTTTGGACCACTATGGTGGGGTCAACACGGGCATGTCTACGTAATACCAAGTGAAAGCATGGTTATGATCTTTGAGGAAAGAATTAATGGCTTCCTATTCAACAAAGATCTAAAGATCGACCGATCTTTAGGATGTGCGGTTCGTCATGAGTATGAATGTTGATCTCGATAGTTGATTCATTCAACATGGTTTGTGTCTTAGAAGGTAGTGACTAATGAATATATGAGTCTTCTGCACCAAGTTAGGTGAGTATAGATTCATCATCTTGACATTGAACGACATTAATCAAGGTGTATCATCATTGATCATTTCGAGGATACAGGAAGGGAAGAGAGGAAGGAGCCTCACCCTTGCCTTGATAAGTTAGAGGCCCTAAGGAAATGGTGTTTATGAAATTTTTTTTAGGAGGGATGGATTTCGGATCCATCAACTCCATCGATGAAGGCAAAGTGATGAAGGCGGAGTGGGTGAAGAGGGTGGAGAAGGTCCGATGTCCTCGCCGAGATCAATGCGGGCTGCTTAGTAGGTGGTTCAGAAATCCGATACCACTACGGTCATTATGTTTGTGGGTAGTACATGGAATAATAGTATGGTGGCCTTGCTCATAAAAGCCAAAACCAAAACCCTTCCACGCACATCAGTGTAGGAAGGTGTGGGCAAAATGGTGATTGGTGAGAGACTAGAAGTCAGCGGAAAATGGGTGGGTTTGTGATAGTGGTTGTGTGTAAGTGGTAGTATCAAGTCCCCCATAGGTGAGACTGGTACGAAGGTGAGGAGGACCATAAAGGAGGTTTTCTCCTATGTGGTGATTGTAGTGAGGGTGTTGGTGAAGACTTCCATACTCTTGTGGAGTAAGGAATGTGTTGACACTATATAGGCGATACTCCCGATCGTGCACTTGGTAAAAGAAGGTGTAGGTGAAGTGGTAGTGGTCACAGAGGTAGATGCCTTAATGGGTATGAGCATCTCATTAGGTTGGTAAAGCATGTTGCATGTTTTAAAAGGTGATGGATTAGTAGGAATAGTATAGGTGTGTCCTTCATGCTCAAACTTTACACAACGATGCAAAGTGGAAGGAACACAACCCATGACATGAATCCAAGGTCTACCAAGTGACAAGTTATATTGAAATTCCCTCTCTAAAATGTAAAATAAATCTGGAACAGTGTGGGGACCCACACGAATGTGGAGGATGACGGTGATTAGTGTAGAGGTGATACCATCATTGAATAAACATAACATGATATGATGTTTTTGCATGTAATTGTTAGGTATGCAGATTTGAGAAACAACTTGGGATGAAATGATGTTAATGCTAACACCCCCATCGATCATTACATGTCATATGTGTATATCATCGATGTGGATAGAGATGAAGAGAGTTGGGTCCGGGTCATCGGTTTGGTGCGGTACGATCTCTTCCTCCGAGAAGCTATGGAGTCTACTTGGTGAGTAGGGTGAGGTGTGGATAAAGGTGGCAATTTGGTGAGAGAGGCTACGTGATGAGGTGTGATAATGGAGGCTACAGGGTGTAGGTTCATTGGGTAAAACCTCAATAGATTTCAGGATCTCCATAAGCGCTTGATGATGGGATTTCGAGGTTTAGATGAGGTCATATAAGGACATTTTAAGGGGATTGCTGTAGTTGTTTGAGCATTGTGCGATGTGTGACCCCATTATAAATAGGTTATTTGGGGTGTGGATAGTAATATTAGGTGTGGGTGTAGATGGTATGTTGGGTATAGGATTGGTTGGTGAGTCAGTTTCCTTTTCCTTGCCTTTGTCTCCCTAAGCATGGGTATTGACATGGATTTTGTTGATCCGAGGGAGTTGGCAAATAGATAAGGTGTAGGATGATTGGTATAACGACATGATAGGAAAAATCCTACCGAGGGAGAAAATCCTTGTGAAATGAGTTGGGTGCAACAAAATTTAGGTAATGGTCTAGCAAGTTCTCCGATGCAAACCATGTTAATTTTGAATCTTGGAGGTGGGTCTAGGGCACATGTTAAGGACCTAATGGAAATTCCCATAAAATGTGCCATAGAGATGGGTAATTGGCTAGCTTCAACTTCCGTGGGTAAGAGAGCTGAAAGTAGGTATGCGGGATCTTGGGTAGCTAATGGAGAATGGTCACCAAGAGGCAAAGGTATCTCTACTAGATCCTTAATAGGTGGAGGAGAAAATGGGTGCTCCTCTATAGGTGGAGGAGATGATGGGTGCTCCTCTATGGGTGGAGGAGGTAAAAAAATATCCTCCATGGACTGAAGAAGTGCCGTGGGTGACGGTTCTCTAGGTGGAGAAGCCAAAGGTGAAATAGTCTCGATATTAGCAGAAGTCTCCTCCACGGGTGATGAAGGAGGTGAAAGGTGTTTTCTATAGGTGGAGGAATAGGTGAGTTGGGTGGAGGTGTAGGTGGAGGACTTTGGGATAGAATTTCCTCTATGGAAGGAATATGAGGTAATTCGGAAGCAACGAGTGCGTCACTGAAAATAGCGTGGACCTCGCGGGTATGGCTATCATAAGTTGAGGTCTCACCGGTTTGATTAGATGAAGGGGCATGATTGGGAAAGGGTTTCTTAAAGATGTTTAGGTTTTGATTGGTAGGTGTGTTAGGGTTATCCACGGTTAACTCACCTTTTCGAGCATTTCTTGGACAATGTTTTTGAAAGTGATGCAATTTCCGTCACTATGACCCTTTACTCGATGATAGTTACAGAAGTCATGTTCTTTATACCATGCAGGTGTGGGGTGAGTAGGGTCAAAACTAGTGTGTGGTTTCATAGGAGGAAGGGTGATGGCCCCAAATTTGATGAGCTTTTCTAAGATAGAAGAATAAGTTTCCCCAATTGGGTTGTATTTCCGTTGTTCTCGTCTCAATTGAAAAGTCCGAATGGGTGAGAGATTAGTTAAGGGCTAGCCTGATTTAATAGATGAGTGGGCTGACCTTGAGTACCACTGCATTAGTGGTCCCCTTGGCCTTTGAATAATTGTTCTATGGTTTGGAAGATAAAGAGGTATCATTCGACTTGAATGCCAAATTTTATTGCGTAATTGGATTTTCTTCTCTTTAATGGCCTCGAATCTCTAGCTTTTGTGCCATGGTGAATGCTTCATCGAAGGTTTGGAAAGTTTGGACTTACAGGGTTGGTGAGATATGTCTAGCACAAGCCCATGTGAAGAGCTCGATGAGTTCGGTTTGCGGTAGTTGGAATGTGAGTTGATTAATCAGGTTACGCCAGTGAGCAATGAAATCTATGATAGATTCATCATCATACTGACGCATGGAGTATAGGTCATTCATGGTAACCTTATTAACGATATTGATGGAGAAGTGATCCAAGAAGGCTTGGGCTATCTGATTAAATGAAAATATAGAGTGTCTAGGTAACCCACTATACCAATCTAACGCAAGTCCAGTCAGAGACATGGAAAAGGTCCTTAAGAGAAAAGCATCATCGCGGGTGATTAGGTAACACCCATGTTTGAAAGACCACAAATGATGTTGCGGGTCTTCCTTGCTATTGAAATGATTGAATTTAGGCATTTTCCAATGCATAGGGTATGGACAGATAGGAATGGATGGGTGGATAGGCTCATTACAAATCTCATCATAGGTGAGAGTGTTGTGAGAGATAGAAACCAATGCCTCTAATGTCTACATCTTATCCATCATTAATTTTGATTAGGTCGTTGGTAGGTTGCGATGGTGGGTGCCTCCTGTAGCATAAGAGGGTTGGTGTTGGGCATATGATGGGGGTGGCATTCTAGTATATGGTGCTACCGTATAGGTAGACTGAGAAGGAGGGAGTGAGATAGGGGTACGTACCTAGAATGAATGATAGATGAAACAAGAGGTCACTTTGATAGTACGTATATGGAGGTGGAAGGGTTGGTAACTCTAGTAGCTATGGGGGCTAAGGACTGTGGAATAGAAAGGACAATGCTTTGAAAAGGGGTAGGGGTCACTAACATGGGAGGTGGTGTGTAGTAGCTACGGGTATATGCGAGACAATAGGGGCAGATGAGGTTGTGTTCTGGGTGGTTGGCGAAGGTATAGTGGATGTGATGAGTGCAATGGATGTAGAAGACATGACAGGTCAAGCGACTATAAGACCTAGTCGTGAAACGACCAAGGGTAAGGTAGATGCAAGCAACACGGGGTTAACAGAGGCTGAAGCAGAAGTAGGAGTGAGTTTCAGGGGGATAGATACGGGCATGCCATATATCAACTGACCTAAGGCATTTTGAGTGGATGAATGGGAAAGATAAAAATGCAAGGTGGTAGGGTTTTGGTCAAGTAGTCGTGTGAACTCCTCATCTCCAAGAATGATAGTGATAGGTTGGATAAGTTCCATGACAGTGATAAATGGAAGGTGGTGAAGGCCTAGGTGGGAGTGGTTGAAAAGTGGCATGGAATATAAGGGAAGTTGCTTGTCAACGTGTCAGTACCATGTGAACAGGTACTAACATGGTAAGACTACTTTCTATAAGTGACATAGAAATATAACACAGGTAGGATAAATAGATGGTGGTAGGTGAATTGGGGATAAATGACAACTAGAAATTGACACAAGCTAACCTATGTCGGTTAGGGTAAACCAACACCGGTCACGGGTAACCGTTGTTGGTTATTGTGTGAAGTGGATAGTTTGGTCAAAAATAAGGTATAAGGCCAAATTTACTAGGTATGCAAAATAATGATGAGATTTACCAAGTAAAGTGAATATGATGAGAGTTACAGGGACTCTAAATAGTCGAAGAAGGTGAATATGTGTCCTTTTGGGTAGGTTAACCAAAATGACAGTGAACCGACAATGCCGGTTGGGTATAACCGATGACAGTCAAAGGGTAACCGATTTATGGCGATGGTCACTGGACCAACACCGGTTATTATGAAATTGAAATAGTGATGAAGAAAATATGGTTGTGAGTTAAAATTTGATGTGGAATCAGACCTAAAATTTTGAGAATGATGAGAATATGGTCGGGAACACTCGGATGAATCCAGAATACACCAACCGTGATGAGGAGCGTGCAAGAAGAAAAAGGAAAAATGAAGAACGTGGCCTCTCACCACAAAACGTAAAAGCGAAACACTATAAAAATATGACCCTAAGAGTATTTTTTTTTAATGTTTGTTTAGATTATGCTATTTAAGGATTGACTCATGAATCGTAGAATAGAGTTTTTTTGGTGAGGATGGCTTCCTATGAAATAGGATATCTACAAGGAGAGGTTTCAAGTATGTTATGGTGGGGCGGGCCTCGCTCTGAAGTATGACTTGACAGAGCAACGAGCTGGGTGCCCATTGTGTCATGATCATGTGATCACCTACAACTTCTTCTAGGTAAGATGTTGTTTAAGAATGTGTGTATTTTAAATTTGTGATGTTTGGATAAGACTCAGAGAGAGAGAAAGAGAAAGAAAGTGCTTTCTACGATTCGTTTGTCAACCATCAGCTGGGCATGACTTCCAGCATATAGGTTTCCCTCAATTAATGTGAGCTAATGCAGAAAATTAGAATGAAATGCAATGATTTTTAAGCCCAAATTGAAATATGGAATTCGATGACACAATGAGAGGAATAGGAGAAAGTATGATCTTTCACTAATGCAATGCAAATGAAATAGAAGAAGAGTTATTTTTAAGCACCAAAACATGATCTCTTTGAGACAATAAAAAGAAGAGAAGATTCCAAGAAATAAATTTTAATGTAAGAACCTTTTAGAAAGGAACCAAACATGTAACTTTTCACCTAGAAATGAATGAATGCAAGAAACCCTAAATGGGTCCTACCGGGCGTGCAAAATGTTTCACCTGATTCTTAGACGTTTCTTTGAAAATGATGAAACAAATAAGGGTAATGGGCTAGGAGGAATACCTGTTGAAATGTTGGTTTATAGGTTGTTGCATGTGTATGACTTATGAATCCATAACTGATCGTGAGAGATTTCTTTTTGCTTGGAGGAGCTACCTGAAATTGAACACAAGACCACCGAATAAAAGTTAAACAATATATGCAGTGGATTGCCTAGCATGTGCTAGATCCGGGAAGTGTGATACTTCCTAGATGGCTATCAATCCACTATTTAAAACAACTTAATGCTACTAATAAATTAAATCCTACTGTAGTTAAAATGATTTAGGTATCTAATTCATCTACAATAAGAAAATTCATTCACAACAGGCTAGGATATGATTGAATCTAAAGGTCAAGGTCACTGTAAGGATACTGTTATTGGTCAAGATTAGGTTTTGGGTAGTTTAGGGTATTTGGTAAAGGTCTTAGGCTCTAATCTGGGTTTCTAGTAAAAGACACAAAGACCGACGTCGGTTTAGGTTAACCGGAAATGGTTATGGGTGACCAACATCGGTATGGTCGAGGTACAGGAAACCCAATAAAACTTGGTTGGGTGATAAATCTGGGATTAGAGGAAGGTGGAAGGGAAATGACAAGATTCGTATGGATCCCGAATAGGTATAGGAATACTGAAAATCCAGGTATGGATAGTTAAATGATGTGGGTAAAGAGGTAGTTAAGTTTGCATGGAGATAAAATGGTGGGGAATGGAAATGAAAGAAGAAACTAATAACAAATGTAAAAGGATCTACTCAAATGACAAGGAACCAATGCAGGTTAACAAACTTATTGTTTGTACAAGCTTGATGCCTGGTTGGTAATGGTGGGTGATCAAATGGACTTGGTGTAGTGTTGGCTCTTCTCTAGATGCTCCCATGAAGGCAGGTGGTTGTGTGATTGCTTCAAGTACTGGCTATGGGTGTTTTGATGCTTGTACGGATGCTGGTTCTACTTGCATGTAGCTCTGGTTTTGTCACTTGTTCTCAGAAGATGTCTCTCTTTCTCAGAAAATGTTCCAAACTCCAAAACAATGTGCTAACCTCGAAATAAGGTTGTTTTGGGAGTTAAATGGTAACCGACGGTAGTTCCAGCTTAACCGGCGGTGGTTAAGGGTAACCGATGTCGGTTAGGGTGGGATTTCCTAGGTTTACTAAACTAGGTAGATCCCCTTGATTTTTTGGGATCTCGTTTTGTTTACCCATGGATTCGACTGGAATATTCCTTCTAACATGTGGGAATGTGGCTAGAGGGAATGTAGGCATTGATTTTTAGGGTTTGGGTAAGTCTTAGTTAGTTATGACAACTTACTAAGAATAGGTCTTAGGGTGAGGTGTTTAGGCGAGGTGGATATGTGGGCATTATCTCAATTTGGATATTTTAAATAATAAATATGGTGAGGATAATGAATTAATTTGATTAAATTAATATTATAATGGGGTGAAGGGGGCCATGGTTAGGTGGATTGTTTAAGGTATTTATTTAACGAGGGACCAAGGGGAGTGTGACCCAATTTTGGTGTCTACAATATTACATCAAATTACATTCATGTTTGAAAACAAAAATTCAAAACAATATTCATTTTTCATGAAACAAGAGTAATAATTAAAATAAGATGATTTTTTTTTTTCAAAGAAGACAAGCCTAAGTTTTCTCATCAATATTCACATATGTATGTTCATCTCCATAATATTTCTCTTCATATCTTTGAAACAACTACCTTACATCCTCTTCATTGGACCTATGTAGTGTTGAAAAATCAAGGTCTTCCTATTCAATGTGTCTCCACATTGATCCATCCTTTGCTTGTATTCCCATGGTTTTTCTTTCAATTAGATCTTCATCAAGTTGAGTGATATGGTTCAACTTGGGAAGAATTCCTTCATAGTAAAAGATCTCATTGTCACATTATTCAATTAGCTCATCAATTTCACTTGAGCTTTGTCTTAATCTCTCCATATTTCATTCTAGATTTCTTAAATAACTTCTTCACTTTTTCAAATAGATTTTCTACCCAATCATCAAAAAATTTAACCTTCTTGGTATCCTTTTCAATATGTCTAATAACTTCAGGAGTAACAAAGAGATATATCCTCTTTGGTTTCATTAGATTTCCCCACTAGCTATTGTAAACATAAATTCAAATTTTCAAATGCCTTATTAATATATTTTCCTCATCCACTTTATGCAACAAGCCCTTAGATTACTTCTGAAACCTTTTGTTTCAATATCTCTCTTGAGGGTTTTCCCAAAGGGATAACTTGGACACTATAATCACTTGATGTGGGGTTGTCACTTCCAGTGTTCTAGATCTATATGGATCATACAAGTCTTAGTAATAACCCTAGCCCTTTTTGGAGTCTTTTAGGGCTTTGGGTAATCCAAGGTTGTGATATGTATAGCTTTCTTAGGTACGATATATTCTTCTTCTTCTGAAATCAACCCTCCCAACCAACTAGTTATGAGAGCATTCCCAATTTGACCTCTTGTGATTCATGTGGGAGTTTTTAGACAAAAAAACCAATTACTTAGATGTTTCTTGCACCGATGGAGCTTCTGTTGTTCCTTGTCTACTCCCAATGTTGACTCTTTGGGTTCATCCTTTCTTGGAACTTCCTCCAACTACTTCTTTCCTTGATCTTGGACTTGGGATTGATTGATTTCCTTTTGAGTCACATTATCAGTTGGAGCATGTTCTTTATTTGTTCCCTCAGCTGAGGTATCCACAACTTCTATGGTTTCCTTAGGAACCTCTTGGACTGGTGTTGTCATTTTGAGAAATTCATCTCTTTTTGCAATATTTGCCTCTTTTAGATGTTGATTTTCTATGGAAACATCTTCATGAGTGGGTATGCTAATTACCTTTTTTCTTTCAATTATTTCTTTCGTGGCTCAATAGGATGACCTCCAATAATTAATCCTTCACCTTTATCAATGGTTTGGACATTTTGAATATCATAAATCTTCACCTCTATAGTGGTTTTCCTTTGCAGTTTCCACCACTCTTTCTTCAATAGATCTATCTTTTGAGGTGATTCACTACTTTTGATGAATTTTGTTTCCTCTTGAAGATCTTATTTTTTTGGTGCCACAATATATATAATTTCTTAACTAGAAATCCTTTGATTTTTTGATTGACCTACTTCTAAAATAGTTTGTCCTTCAACAAAAATTTTTGCATTGGGGTTTTTGGTTCAACAAATAGAAAATGGGTGAGTTCCTTTACTTCTTCATTTGACTAGAGAACACCTGCACCTTCTACCATATGTCTTTCAACTAATACATCAAATGGTTTGAGTATGGGAATATCTTCACTTATGTCTACATCCATTATCTCAATCAAGATCTTTTTCTATTCATGTGGTTGGTCAAAAAGAGTTACATTAACACTTCCAAATGGTGTTACATTAGGTTTCTTCAAACCCTGTTTAATCATAGAATACCTAGTATATTGTGTGGGAGATTAATTAGAGTTACCTATTCCTAGATAAATTCATTTACTACTCCTTCTAGAAATAAAACTGGAGGTGGGGGTACTTGATTGCATAATAAGATCAACTGGGGTGTCTCTTGATCAAGTGGTGGTGTTACCTAGTGAGCTAAGGAAATAACTACTCTTTTTTGTTCTTCTGTAAGAGCAGGAGGATCAATCACCTCAGGCTCTCTATATTTGTGCTTCCTTGATGTATGGCCACCAACATATATTTCAAAGGGTTGTTCAAATACAAATTTAACCTTCTTCTTAGATCTTTCAAACTGCCTAACATCTAGTGGTTCTCTTTCTTTTGCACATTTTACAAAAGATGAAGGGTCCACACTTGATATAGATCCTCTCATTGTCTTTTTTGAGTTGGATTCCCCTTTCATTATCATTATGGGGTTCTTGTTTTGGTTACACTAATTCCCTTAGCCTGTATGGGCATTGCAAAAGTAATAGGAGCATTTTGCATGGACTTTAAAAGCATTTCTTCTATCTTCTACTTCAAAGAAGACATGGAAGTCTTGATATCACTAGTAGTAGTGGTCCATTCATCAAAATACATGTGGTAGGTCTCTTTGAAGGAAATTGAGGGGCCTTTCCTCCCAAAGGATCTATCTTATTAACCCTTCCTTCAAAAGGGAAGATCTTCCTTCAAAATTTCCAAGTCCCTGAATTTATTAAGTACCTTTGTGTTTTGAATATATGATCTATACTCTTTCCTTTTAGCCAATTCAAGGTCCTTCTCATCACATTAGAAATCCTATTATACTAATCATCTGATTCTCCCTCATCCCATTTTATGGGAGCCATTGGTTGTCCTTCTATCTTTTGGTCAATATAATATTGACTCATTATTTGTTGGTCATCCACAATTCCTTGAGGCACCACAACAATTTTAAAATCAATGATTTGTTTGAGAGTCATCCTTGAGAAATCTCTGAGTCTAACTTCCTCCTCATCTCTAAAATTCATCCAATAATCCTCAAAGTGAGGTTCATGCTCAAAAGAATTTCCCAAAGTAGTGTTGACCACCCATCTAATATCATAGTTAGATCTTTCCTCAAATTTCTCCATGTCAAATATTTCCATCTCCTCCTCCATCAATCTAGATTTTATAATGGAGGGGCAAGAGTATATTTCTAATTTTAAGAGGAAATTTGATGTTTGTTTTGTGTTTCCCAACAATCAACTTGTGAACTAGTGTTAGTTGTCTTGAAATTTCACACAAAGCCATCTTATCATCTAAATATCTTGGAAATTTACATGGCTGCCCCTCAAACCCACTAGCTCTAATGTAGGTGAACAATCTATACTGGATGAAAAAGAAACCATACTCCATTATTGCACTCGGCTTCTTCTGATATTATGTATTGTTCCCACTTAGGTTTGAGTAAGCATATGACATGTGTAAAAATGCATCATTCACCAATCTCACATTTCCTTTCTAATTACTCAATTGTAATTGGGGATAAATCTCATGAATTTTTTTTTTGTTTGAAAGGGGCATGTGGTACAAGGATAGGAAAATGCCTATGGCCTATAATATTGTAAATCAAATATGTCATCATATAAAACTCAAGCTCCCTAGTACCACCCATTTTGATTTTTGTAGTTAGTGCTAAAAGATGTTCATGAATTGAATCAACTATAAGGGTTGCCCAAAAAATTCTCCCTCTTCTTTCTAAAATAACCCACATATATGGGCACATACATTCCTTCAATTCATTTTGTTATTTCAAGGCCAACCATCCTACTTAGCAACACAATTAAATCCTCCACTTCCTCCACAAACTTGTGCCCTAACCAATCTTTTGGGGAGTCTAGTGGTTACCTTCTTATCTGCTAACAACCATTTAGTGTTTATAACCTTGGCATAATATTTATTTTTCACTTCAAATTCCTTAAGGTATGATTCAATGCTTAAGGTTATTGGTGTTTTGATTACTTGGTAATCTCATCATTAACTTGAAATCTATGGGTGTTAAATTCAACATTACCTCACCACTCATGTCCAAAATTCCTCTTTTTCGGATTGTATTTCATAGAAAAAAAGCTTACCAATTTGGGACAATGTACTGAAGGAGGTATAACACTAGCTAGGGAAATGTTACTAGCCTCGATTTCTTCCATGAATTCATTTTATCTAGGCTATTGAGTCTTTGCAAAAAATCATTCAAATAAACATTCATCAAGTCTATATCTGTAATTTTATCTAAGTCACTAGTAATACTGGATGTGACTTGAAAACCCAACATCAACGACTTAATTTTTATATGCCCTAAATTTTCCTTTAACCACTCTTTGAAAATTGTGGAAAAATAATAAGAAATACAATGTAGTATAATCCTTAAAAATTTTCCATGTGCAAATGTCTCATGTAATTTTCCCTTTTTCTAGACTCTCAACCATCTAGCTCCGAACTGGTGCTTCTCGGTTGATTTTAATTTATTCCTCTTTGAATTATGGTAGCTAGGGCATCCAAATCCTCGCATGTAATAGTAAAAAACTCAAAGTTTTTAATACTTCAAACAATTTTACTTTGATTCATGTAAAAATATATTAATGATGATAATCATAAATGTGTACATCCTAGCCATCCATCCTACCTTTCTTATTTGAATGTGGGCCATCCATGTGGATGAATGTGATGCCTTGCAGGCTCAGGGAGTATTTTTACACTTTTACACTATCTTTTAGACACATACAAGTTTACACATTTGACCCGAGCACCCACCCTTGAATTTTGTTAAGATCATGACACGTGTTCAAATCTTAGAGATAACGGAGTCATGACCTTTTTGTACATCTATCTATTTTCCCAATTAAGCACAAAATTACCAAGTTGATTTGAAGCCCCACTTCTTTAACCTTTTGAGAATATGCCACATGTCCTTGATGGGATTTAGAGATTTTATTGCATTTTACACTTCATCACTTCTTTCGTAAAAATGCATCGTTGGCCCGATTCTCTACTCCAATCATATTTTGACATGTATACCTCTTTAGAGTGGGGTAAATTCTTATTTCTTACATATTTTGACTCAAATATTCATAGGAATATTCATCAAGCCTCGAGGCTAATTTTAGCATCTTGTAGTTATTACGTAGATAGTAAAATTTTCAAATTGAGCCCGTTACAATGCAACCAATGGAAGCATGCCATGTATCTTCGGGTGGTAGAGAAAAATATGAAATTTGCAACAAAGGTCCAGAGGATAATATACAAGGAATATTTTCAAGATTAAACCCAATCCATGATTGATTTTTCACAAGGATTTTCAGAGGCAACATGACTATTACATTCCTCGACTAAAAACAAAATTCACACCCTAAACACAATATTTTTATTTACATCCAACACAATCACATCTTCGAGCATACATTTTGAAACATGGGAAAACTAAGTCAAAGAGAATTTTTGAAGGCATACATTGGATAGAAGGGTGAGATCAAATTGAGCACTAACATTGGCTCCGACTGGGGATGGGCACCCCCCATGGGTGCCACAAGAACCATACAAACCAAACATAAAATAGACCAAGTGCCTAAATCCATTGGGTTACAGAGTCATTCAAAACATACACAAGGTCAAACCAAAATGAAAAACTCACAAAAATATACTAAGATAACAAGGAAATGGGTCATTGTAGACTAGAAAATGAAAAGGGAAACAAAAACCAAAAGGAAAAAAACCAAAGGACTATACATTGTACAAAATTTCATACCTTGATTATGATCAATCTAGGAAGTGTTTTAGATTCCTTCCATTAACAGGAAACTCTAGAAAATCTCCATCCAAGTCTTTCAGGAAAAAGTGCATTCTCACAAATTCTTATGTCAATAGAATAAGGACCCATCCATAAGGCATCAAATTTCCATGTTTTCCTTTATCCTTGTGTCTTTGTCCCACAACAAAACAAGATCTCCAACATTAAAAGTTCTAGGAGTCACCTTTTATCAAATAATTTCTTGAGTTTCTCTCTAAACTTAAGGTGTCTTTGGTGAGATTCCCTTATTTCTTCATCCAACTCCACTATCTGATTAATCATGGCTTCATATGGGTTCACTTATTCATCCTCAAGTTGTTGTATGAACTGATAAGAAGACAATTGCATATGTAGGGGTAAAAGATCTTGAACTCCATAAACCAATTCAATGGGGATCTTTCTAGTAACTCTTTTTTTCTAGTAATCTATCTGCCCACAAATAAAATTTCAACTACTCACCCCATTTTCTTTTATTAATCTCCAATGTCCTCCTAATTATCTTGAGAAGATTCTTATTGCTTGACTCAACTTGACCATTCCTTGGGATTGTAATTGGATGCATATGTTAGATTAATTCCATATTCTTGGCACATAGTTACCAATGGATTAGCTCTAAAACTCATAGCATTATCAACAACTATTTTTTAGCACTCCAAACCTACAGATTATATGATTCAGGATGAAATCCATGACTATTTGGTGAGTTTCCTTTTTGGTGGGGATGGCTTCAACCCACTTGGTGAAATAATATGTGGCTACCAATATCCATTTGTGCCTTGCACTTGAGGGATATGAGATTCTCCAATAAATTCCATGCCCCATTGTTTGAAAGGATATTCTATTGAAACTAGTTGTAAGGGAAAAGCACCTGAAGCTTTCATCCTTCCTGAAAAACCTTGAAAACTTTCACACTTCTTGACCAACAAGGTTGCATCTTTGAAAAGTGTGGGCCACCAAAGTAACCTTGCCCTCAAGATCTTGTGGGCAGTCACTCTTCCAATAAAGTTTACCTCCACACACTCCCCCATGGAATTTCTACAATAATTTTGGGGCTTCTTCCTCTATGATACATCTCAAAAGGACCCCCTTAAGATTCTTCCAAGCCAACCCATAATCAGTTATGATATATTTTTGGGAGGCTAATTTGAGTGTTCTTCTTCTGATTTTTTGTCCAAATGACCAGACACTCCAAATTCCGAGGTAAAATATTATGTCTTTATACCATGTGGATTTATTATCATTTTTTCTTGAACATCCATGGTTCCTTCCTCAATTTCATTAATTTCCATTACCTGTAGGTTACTCTCTGCCATCAACTTTGTAAGGCCCAAACCTCTAACCAACTTGGTGGTTTGTATATCCATATCATACTCTTGTATCTTGTTCACCCAATGACATATTTTTCTAGAAACTTCCATCTCTGATAAAATATCTTTAACCATAGTATGGGAACATAGGCTACAATCTTGGAACTCAAAATATAAGGCCTAAAAATTTTAGTTTCTCTTACCAAAGAAAATCCTACTTCTCCATGATGGTATATTTTAATTCAGCACCTTGTAAGGCCTTACTAAAAAAGGCAATAGGCCTTTCATTTCCTTCTTCATCTTTTGTAATAATACATATGCAATGGTATTTTTAGATGTAAAAAAAAACTCTAAAAATCCTTTTTATAATAGGGGTTGCCAATATTGGGGCATTATTTAAATACTTATTTTATTCCAGTGAAAATCTTGAGAGATCCTTCTTCCCATTGAATGATTTGGTCCTTTTTAGCATGTTTGTAATGGGAATAGTCATTTCAAAAAAATTAGAAATGAATCTCCTGATAAAGTTTATTTGACCAAAGAAGGACTGAATTCCTTTCTTATTTTTAGGGATAGGAACCTTACCAATTGCTTCCACCCTCTCAAGATCAATCATAACCCCTTCTTTTGACACAATGTGCCCCAAAACTTTTCCTTTTGAACTCCAAAATGAAACTTTTTAGGATTCAATGAGATGTCATATTCTCTACACCTTATCAACATCTTCTCCACATGGCTCAAATGGTCACTTCTCTTTCTAGAAAAAATTGTCACATCATCTTGATAAACTATAATAAAATCATTGATGTAGCCTGAGAATGCAACATCCATGGCTCTTTGGAAAGTAGCCCCAACATTCATCAGACCAAATGACATTCTTACATAGACATAAGTACCCCAAGGAGTGGTAAAAGAAGTTTTAATTCTTTCGATTCTTCACAACTACCTGGTTGTACCCTGAGAATCCATCCAATGTAGAAAGAAACTAGATCCAATGACCAATTGTAGCATGTTATCCATATTAGGAAATGGATAGTTGTCTTTAATTGAGGCTTTATTCAAATTCCTGAAATCCACACACAACCTTATATCTCCATTTTTATTTCTTATTGGCACTAAATTTTCCACCCATGAAGAATATCTTGTGGGTTGTATTATCCCTCCATCCCTTAAATTTTTTAATTCTTCCTGCATCTTGAAGGGAGAGAAGTGGATTAATTGGCCTCTGTTTTTTCCTAAATGGTTTAGCATTAGGTTCCAAAGGTATTTCATGTTGAAATAAATCTTCCCTATATGCTTTCAATTCTAAGTAAGACCATGCTAAGTAGTCTTGATATTTTTTAACAATTCAACATAGGATTGTTTTTCTTCCTTACTCAAATTACTCCTATCCAAACTTTTTTAGGATTTTTTCCTTAGTTCCCAAATTGAATTCTTCAACATCCCTTGAAGCAGAGATGTGTCTATGAACCACCCTATCTAGCATTATCAAAATTAGACTCTAAAGCAACCAATCCTCTAGGAATTGTGTTGGTTTTCAACTAAATTATATCCTTTCCAAACAAGGTTCTTTCCCATCACACATAGAGACCATTGGTTCCCAATCCATGCACTGATTGGTGAATTCTCCTTCATTTGTAAAAACTCTTAACCTAGGCATCATCATCAAATACTTTCCAATGTTTCACATTATTAGGAATAGATGGTCTTGACAATACTTCAATATCATAATCACAATAAGGAGAAATAATGTAATTTTCAAACCTAGATCCAAGCACTTACCAACCTATCTGTTGAACATTTTGAGTTCTGTCATGATACAAAATGTTAAAGGAGTCAAACATCTCAATAAAATCCCATATTGCATGCTTATATTGTTTCATCCTTTGATTTTTGTAGCATACAATTTTCTAACTTGTTTGACCACTAACTCAGAGTCTCCTTTAACAACTATGTATTTTATACCATATCTCCAAGAAATCCTCAAACCCAAAAGTAATGCCTCATACTCTACAATATTATTTGTGCATTCAAATTTTAGTTTAAAGGAAAAATTAAAAATATCTTGGCCTTGGAGATACAAGCACAACCCCAACCCCATTTCCCATATTGGAGAAAGATCCATCAAACATCAAAGTCAAGGGACCAACTTGTTCAAAGCATTTACTTTCATTAATACTATGCTCCTCAAAGTCTACATATCCAAAAAAGTTATCAACATCAACATCAACAAACAAAACTTCATAAGATGCATTATTAGGATCTTCAATCAAATGCAACATCTTCTTCTCCCCATAAAACTTCACCAAACTCCCTCTACTGGTATAGTGGCATAAGACATATCCATTTGCACACTTCCACCAACATTGGCAACCCACTTTCTTGACAACAACATACCCCATTTAGCAGGGAAGTCCACAATGACTACATTCATGGTTAAATACTTACCAGGATAAGCTGCCAATTGCACTACTAAACCCTTCACATACCCTATCACTGGTACTTCTCTTGAATCCATAGCAGTGCATTTTCCAAAGGTTGTTGTCACTTTGATATCTAGCTCATTCATAACTTCAAGGGGCATCACATTACATGAAGCTCCTGAATCAAACATGTAGTTGTGAACAAGTCTATCTTTAATGATCAAAGTGGTGTAAAAGGGATCAACATCAAGCTGGGAATCAACAAGGGAAGTTCCTAGATATACTTCAAGGGATTCCCCAAATTTTCCAATTCTTGTGGCACTTCCAATTCTGTAATTACAGGGGGAAGATCAACACTATTAACATCTTACCAGGCCATTTCTTCCTCCTTGAATCCCAAGTACTCAAATGCTCTACTTCTATGCTCAAGGATCCTGAGAAACTCAACAATGGGTACAATAACTTTGATTTGACTCAAAATTTGAGCCATATCACATGGGGTGTACTTGGGTAATGTTGTATTGAGAGGAAGGGTAATTGATTTCTCTTGTGGAATAAGGTTCTTCATAGCTTGAGCTTGGACAAGGGTACTGGATTTATTGGAATTAATTGGGCCTTTATTTGGCACATATTTTTGGGGGATCCTTTGGGATATTAGTGAGGAGGGAGTCTTTGGTTTGGCCTGTGGCCCTCCCATTTTAATAGTTTATTTCTTAAATTATACTCCTTCTCTTGGGCCACCATTGCATTCATTAATAACTTGTCTATCCTCCTATAAGGGATTCCACCATCATATTTCTTAATCATCAATGCCCTTAAGTACTCAAAATCATGATTAGGAAATTCAAAATCATGAACCATATCAACTTCAAGATTACTAGTAGAAGGAAGAGGAGATACCTAGTCTATGCAATCCCAAAAACATTCCACATTCCGGCACTTAGTAATTTGGTAGAAGTGGCTCCTTGTTGTGGACTATTAGGGCATTCCATCATGCACACATCACCAAAAGTAGCATCATCATCAACCTCTTCACTTTATTCATTAATATCACATGGGGAATGTGGTAAGAAACATTTATCACACCACTCAATAACATGGTTCTCTTCTACCATGGAAACTCTAGTAGTTAAAGGATCAAGGACCAATTTTTTCTCCTTGGTTGTTGGTTATTTATTTCTTGATCCCATAGGCCCTTTTCCTCTCTCATATGATCTATGATCACCTCTAGGATGATTACCAAATCTACCTTGACCTTGAGGTTGGTGTTGGCCTTGAGAACTTTATCCTATTCCTTTTCTACCCTAGAAATTTTGTAGAGATTTTCCTTCACTACTCCTGCTAAAGTCTTAACTACTTCTTCTAGATCAACTCCCTTACTAGCTTGAGGCTTTTCAAGATTTTAACTTGACACCCTCCCTTTTAGGAGGTTTTCTCTTCACCTTAATATTATTCTCAATTTGTACTTCCATAGAGAAATATTTCTCAAAGTCCTAGGGTTTTTATCCTCAAATAATATGCAACTTTCTTATCAAAGGCATCAAAAGTATTTTATTAGATAGGATTCATCACTTGGCCTTAAAATTATAGGCAATCTAGTCAAGGTTTTGTTGAATCTGGTATTAAAATCTTGGATAGGTTCATTGGGATTCTTCTTTATGTTTTCAAACTCTAGATAGGAGAAATCTAGGATCAGTCTTATCCCCATATTGTGACCTAAATGCATTTTTCATTTCAGTCCATGAATCAATTGAATTTTTGGTAAGGATTTATACCAATCATGAATCCTCTTCTAAGGTGTGAATGAACAATTTGACATACACATCCTTCATGTTCAATCTCAAAATCCTCCATGATATTAACAAAAAGTCTAAGGTGTTGGTCACCAGTAATAGCATTATTTCCTTGAAATTTAGGCAACCTATTCCTCACTTCTTGTGGAACTACATTAGGATAACCCACCATACCATGAAATCTATGGGGTCAAAACATTTACAACAAAGAGGGGGTCTAGGTGGAGGTTGAGCCATATTATTTTGAGGAGGTGTTCCAAATAGGTGGGTTAAAATGGTGGGGAACTAGAGGTCTTTGAGGTAATGGTGTATGATCTTCAAAGTATTGGTCCTTTAATGATTTAGTCTCACAAAACACCCTATTACTTCTAAGTAACAGAGGAGGGAGATGAGGAATACCCTTATTAGTTGAAAATGAAGGACCCTCTCTAGCTAGAGTGTACAAATTTGTGTAAGGACTGTCTGATTAAAACTATCTAAAGAACTAGAATAGTATTCTATCAAAGGTTGATCACCTCAAAATAGGAACCACTTTCTCTTCTAACATTTGATCACCCAAGGATCTCTCAGACTTGTTTCTTCATTGGATTTTTCCTTCCTAGCTCTGGAAACAATTTTCTAGTAGGATTTGTCTTGAAGAAGGACCTTCTTCCTTCCATCTTTATAAATCTTAATGACAAATTACAATATTTTGAAACTTGAGGCACTGGTATTTACCAGAATTTTTGAATAATGTGGAGTCACCACTAAGGTCTTGTACCTTAGATGTGAAAATCACTGTAAACAACTTTCCAATTAAAACTTAATGATCAATCTCAACAAAGCTTGGAAAATATTAGCATCCTTTATCAATATTTACCCCTAGCCAAGTCAAATTTAATGGAAAGCTTTCTTAGACTAGGAAAATATCGAGCAAATAGTTTTTGATTAAGCCCATTTTTTGTAAATCTCTTGACAAAGGATGATGTCTAGATCATGTATTTACATCTAAACATACTCAATATGTTACCAAGAGATTGATGTATCTTTGAATTTGTAAAAATAGTCCCCAAAAATGGCACCATGAGGGTGTTGGTACCCAAATTGATCCCTCCTTGTAAGTCAAACAACATCAATGAGCTAAACATGATGCTTAGAGAAAGACAAACAAGATTTGAGTCATTTTGTAGTCGAGGATGGATCTGGAAATCTATTTTTCACTTAGACTTGGGGAATATTGGATAACACCTCACTAAGGGTATGACCTACCCTACTACTTTAGGTTCTTCCTAACCAACTAGGGTGAGAGGACCCATTTTGTAACCTGTATTTATGAAAGAATGGATAGAACTAACAATATTTGGACTCTCTTTCTCAAGGATGTGAAAAGGCAACCTCAAGAAGACATGGTCAATACAGACATCATCTAACTCTCATGAGTTGTCACACTAGAAAATGTAGATGTCTTCTAAAGAAGGCTCAGGTTACTAAAGATAGTCATAATTCCAACTTTCTTTTGCATATTTTGGATAAAGGATGGAAAAATCAACAAATCTCCTTAGCATTTGTGCATAAACAGTGCAAAGCATGGGCTATTCAGGTGGATCTAATGGTTATTGGTTGTAATTTTGATGTATGGATGGGAAGTTAAGTAAGATAAAGTTGATTATACAAAAACTTAAATGAACCTTAACAAATGTTGTATATAATTGTTCTGATGCAAGATACAAATCACACAATCCTAAGCATTCCTTCAACTAGAAGGTTTGTATTCATGGAAGCCCAAGAATACAAGATTTCACACAAACTTCAAGAATTTAAACACAAAAGCTCATGATAAATTCTCAATAAAATACTGATAATTTCTAATCAATATGCTCTAGATACCCTCAAGAACTGATAAAGATCTTTAAATCAAACATATACAACTTGAATTTAAAATTATTTACTACAATATGAAAGAAAGCTCCATCATTAATGCAGTTGTAATTTCCAAATTGTCACTATTTAAGCTAAGGCTTTGTGTAATTTAGAGAAATTAATAATATAAGATTGCAATAGAAATGTAAATAATTGATTCAAAGTAACACATCTTGAACAAAATAACATTTCTCATGAGAATACACACAAATTTATTCAAGAAACTCCAACACTTTGACAAGGGGACACAATACCTATGACCTCAATGTCTACCAATGACTATATAATGCAATCATCTTGGCATGAAGGTTTGGGAATGAATGAACAAAACTCTAGGTATCTCAGATTAATTTCAGCTTAAGACAAGTAAGATTGGTTTTCTCCTTTATCTCTCTAAAACTTAGAAAAATTAACCCCCTTGCGAGAGTATTCTCATCACATTTATACAATTTTGATCACTCACTCATTTTCTTTTTTTCCCCCAAAAGCATGAATCTTCAAAGAATATTCTTCTTTTACAACACATAGTCTAATCCATCTTTATTCTCTTGAAAATATTCTTTTTTTTTATTCTCAAGTGGAAGAATCACAAGTCATTCACATTTTTCACTCTCCCAAAATGATTAGGATGCCATGTCATTTGTTTGATTTTGTTTAATCATTTATCCCTTCAAGCGGTCAGAGAAACCCCTTTTTGATGATTTTTTAGTCATCTCCAATTTGATTTGATTTGACATGTAATCCATTTTACCTTTTGAGAATCTGTCTTTGGAAACACACATTCATTTTCATGTCTTTCTGGGCTGATTTTTCTCTACATGGATCATGTCATATCAAGCCAACCATTATCTTCTACATAATGCCAACTTATTTCAAACTTATTTCTCTTGTGTGGATATCACATACAGATTTTGGAGGTCATCTCACCATGATTATACTTTACTACTTAGCTTTCCCCCTCAAAATTTATTATAAATGCATGTTTTCCTTTTCAAACTCACACATCTTTTTGAGTGTAAGAAATTTGGTGAAATTTTCTCTTATGGCAAACATGGAAGGGATAGAAAGTGGCATCTCACATATTAGATTGAAAAGAATATCCTTCTAAAGATTTGAACCAAATGTTTTGATCTCTTATCGGTGGCCTCGATGAGGCATTCGTAAGAATGTTATTTGAGATTTTGATCCTGAAGATTATAAAGGGCCATTGAGTCTCTACCTCAAGATTTTGTGTTACGTTGATTGAAAAGGCTTATCAGGATAAGTCCTATTTTTCACCTTTCAGATGATGTATTTTCATCTTTTCAGACTAGAACATCAAAAGACTCCCGATATGTTGAAGAAATTTTGGCTTGTGAGCAGGCCTGGAAGTGTGCAAGGTGTATCTAATTATGCATCCCCCTTCATTTGTAATGAGGGGTTTAGTGTGAAGAGAAATCCCTTAGGTCTTATGTACTTGATGGAGATATTTCATTAGGTATTGTGCCTACTCTCTTTCATAGATGAATGAACTAGAGCAACGTGTTTCAATCTTGGAGAAGAAACCATTAAGGACCATACCTTCTCAACCTTCTGAAGCATCATCACTGTATTTGTGAAGAAATATAGGGGTGAGTCTAGTTCTATGCCTCCTACTCCATCTCTCCAAGATTTTTTTATTGCACTTCCAACTCAAGCCCCAATCCATCCTCACTTCAAAGAAAAAGGGAAAAGGATTTTCCTAAAGGAGGTTAGACATGATTGAATGGGTTTCTTCTATGAGAGGAGATCACAATTGCTTAGTTTTTTGGATGGTCCTATGAAAACTACTGATGAACTCATGTCTTTGGGTATGTCTGCACCCTAGATGGAGACATTGTGTTTGTTCAAATGGTAGTGGGAACAAAGGAATTTTTCCTAAGAAAGAATAGGCTGGTGAAGAAACTTCCTCTTTGCAGAGAGGATTTTTTAGTGGAAGATGATTAGGTTTCTTTTTTCTTGTTTTTTTTTATATAGTTTCCAAAATGTATGCAATTTTTTTCATGGGTTGGGGCCCCTATAAAACCCCAATTTTACTTTTTTCCACAATACAAAAGATGTCAAACAGTTACATTAGTTTACATGCTTCATAATAGATTTGAAAATTATATCAAAGCAATATAAAATCTAATGTATTGCATCAAATTACATTCATGTTTGAAAAAAAAATTCAAAATAATATTCAATTTTCATGAAACAAGAGTAATAATTAAAATAAGATGAAAAATTTGTTCAAAGAAGACAAGCCTAAGCTTTCTCATCGGTCTTCACATTTGTATCTTCATCTCCATCATATTTCTCCTCCTTTGGTTTCCTTTCCACATATGCATCATATATTTGAAATAACTACCTTACATCCTCTTTAGTTGGACTATGTGGTGTTAAAAATTAAGGTATGCCTTGTTCAATGCATCTCACACATTGATCCATCCTTTTCTTGTATTCCCATGGCTTTGCTTTCAACTCTGTAATTATACTTTCTACAACCATTAGTGTCTCGATGACCTCATAAGAATTTTTTTCAACTTAGATATTTTTCTCAAAGGAATTGATTAGGAATTCCATTTTCAAGTCACCATAACTCTTTTTGAATTTATCAAACACCATACCTTCTAATTTCATATCTATGGTGTCAATGCCTTTGTCAACCCACTTCTTTTCTATCTCCATCTTTTTCTCTGACTTCATTCAAAACTTCAACCCTGATTTTAGCCAAATATTCTATTGCATATTGGGTTCCCATTAGTTCTATTGGCACAATTCCTTCCTTTTCAACTAGATCTTCATCAAGTTGAGTGATATGGTTCAACTTGGGAAGAATTCCTTCATAGTAAAAGAGCTCATTATCACATTGTTCAATTAGCTCATCAATTTCACTGAGCTTGGTCTTAAGCTCTCCATATTTCATTCTGGATTTCTCAAATCTCTTCTTCCCTTTTTCAAATAACTTTTCTACCCAATCATCAACAACTTTAACCTTCTTGGTATCCTTTTCAATATGTCAATAACTTCAGGAGTAATAATAGAGATATCTTCTTGGCTTTCACTAGATTGGCCCACTACTTTATTGTAAACATGAATTCAAATACCTTACTTGTTATTTCAAATGAATTTTTGATATCTTGTCCTTGTCCACTTTATGCAACAAGCCCTGGAATGCTTCTAAAACCTCTTGTTTCAATGTTTCTCTTGAGGGTTTTCCCAAAGGGATAAGTTAGACACTATAATCACTTGATGTTATATCATTTCTTGATTTACCTTCATGTGGGGTTTGCCACTTCCAGTGTTCTAGATCCATATGGATCTACATGAGTCTTAGTAATAACCCTATCCCTTTTTGGAGTCTTTTGGGGATTTGGGAAAGCCAAGGTTGTAATATCTATAACTTTCTTAGGTATAATCTCTTCTTCTTCTTCTGAGATCAACCCTCCCAACCAACCAGTTGTGAGAGTAGTCCCCACTTTTACCTCTTGTGATGTTTATTGGGGTTTTTAGAGAAAAAAACCAATTTCTTAGATGTTTCTTGCACCGATGGAGCTTCTTATTGTGCCTTGTCTACTCCCAATGTTGACTCTTTGGGTTCATCCTTTTTCTTAAACTTCCTCCAACTACTTCTTTCCTTGATCTTGGACTTGGGATTGATTGATTTCCTTTTGAGTCACATTATCAGTTGGAGCATGTTCTTTATTTGTTCCCTCAACTGAGGTAGCCATAAATCCTATGGTTTCCTTAGGAACCTCTTGGACTGGTGTTGTCATTTTGGGAAATTCATCTCTTTTTGTAATATCTACCTCTTTAGAGGTTTGTTGTTCAAGTGAGAACATCTTCATGAGAGGGTATAATAATTACCTTTTGTTCTTTCAATTCTTTCTTTATGGCTCTCAAAGATGACCTCCAAGTAATTAATCCTTCACCTTTATCAATGGTCTAGGCATTTTGACTGTCATCAATCTTCACCTCTGTAGTGGCTTCCTTTGTAGTTTCCACCACTCTTTCTTTAATAGACTCTATCTTTTGAGGTGGTTCACTACTTTTGATGAATTTTGTTTCCTCTTGAGGATATTATTTGTTTGGTGCCACAGTATCTATAATTTCTTCACTATAAATCCTCTGAGTTTCTGATTGACCTACTTCTGAAATAGTTTGGCCTTAAATAGAAACTCAGCATCGATGTTTTTGGCTCAACAACTAGAAAATTGGTGAGTTCCTTTACTTCTTCATCTAATTAGAGAACACCTGTACCTTATACCATATGTGTTTCAACTGATACATCAAATGGTTTCAAGTATAGGAATATCTTCACTTATGTCTACATCCATTATCTCAATCAGGCTCTTTGTCTATTCATGTGGTTAGTCAAAAAGAGGTACATTCACACTTCCAAATATGATGTTGCATCAGGTTTCTTCAAACCCTGTTCAATCATAAGACTACCTAGTATATTGGGTGGGAGATTACTTTGGGTTACCTATTCCTAGATAACTTCATCTACTACTCCTTATGGAAATAAAACTAGAGGTGGGGGTACTAGTTACACAATTGGATCAACTTGGGGTGTCTCTTGATCAAGTGGTGGTGTTACTTGGTGAGCCAAGGAAGCAACTACTCTTTTTTTTTTCGTAAGAGCAAGAGGATCAATCACCTCATGCTCTCTATGTTTGTGCTTCCTTGATGTATGGCCACCAACATCTCTTTCCAAGGTCTATTCAAATACAAATTTAACCTTCTTCCTAGCTCTTTCAATTGCCTTAACATCTGGTGGCTCTCTTTCTTTTGTACCTTGTACCAAAGATGTAGGGTCCACACCTGATATAGATCCTCTCATTATCTTTGTTGAGCTAGATACCCCTGTCACATATACCATTGTGGGAGTTCCAATTTTGGTTCACACAAATTCCTTAGCCTGTATGGGAATTACAAAAGTAATAGGAGCATTTTGCATGGACTTTAAAAGAATTTCTTTTGTATTTTTCTTCAAAGAAGACATGGAAGTCCCAATATCACTAGTAGCAATGTTCCATTCATCAATAATACCCATGGTAGGAGTCTTTGAGGAAATTGAGGGGAATTTCCTCCTAAAGGATCCATCTTATCAGCCCCTTCCTTCAAAAGGGGAAGATCTTCCTTCAAAATTTCCAAGTCCCTGAATTTATTAAGTACCCTTGTGTTTTGAATAGACAGATCTATACTCTTTCCTTTTAGCCAAGTCAAGGTCCTTCTCATCACATTAGCAATCCTATTATGTTGATCATGATTCTTCCTCATCCATTTTATGGGAGCCATTGGCTTGTCCTTCTATCTTTTGGTCAATATAATATTGACTCACTATTTATTGGTCACCCACAATTCCTTGAGGCACCACAATTTTAAAATCAATGATTTTTCTTGAGATTCATCCTTGAGAAATATCTGAGTCTAAATTCCTCCTCATCTCTACAATTCATCCAATAATCCTCAAAGTGAGGTTCATGCTCAAAAGAATTTCCCAAAGTAGTGTTGACCACCCATCTAATATCATAGTTAGATCTTACCTCAAATTTCTCCATGTCAAATCTTTCCATCTCCTCCTCCATCAATCTATATTTTATAATGGAGGGGAAAGAGTATCTTCCAATTTTAATAGGAAATTTGATGTTTTTTTTGTGTTCCCAACAACCATCTTGTGAACTGGTGTTAGTTGTCTTGAAATTTCACACAAATCCATGTTGTCATCTAAATATCTTGGAAATTTGCATGGTTTCCCCTCAAACCCACTAGCTCTAATGTAGGTGAACAATATATACTAGATGAAAAAGCAACCATACTCCATTATTACACTCCTGGATTCTTCGATACTTTGTATTGTTCCCACTGTCAAAGTTTGAGTAAGCATATGAGAGGTGTAAAGAATGCATCATTCACCAATCTCACATTTCCTTTAAAATTACTCAACTGTAATTGGGGATAAATCTCATGAATTTTGTTTTGTTTGAAAGGGGTATGTGGTACAAGGCCAGGAAAATGCCTATGGCCTGCAATATTGTAAATCAAATATGTCATATAAAACTCAAGCTCCCTAGTACCACCCATTTTTATTTTTGTAGTTAGTGCTAAAAGATGTTCATGAATTGAATCAGCTATAAGGGTTTCCCAACAAATGATCACTCTTCTTTCTAAAATAACCCACATATATGGGCACATCCATTCCTTGAATTTTTTTTGTTTCAAGCCCAACCATCTTGCTTAGTAACACAATTAAATCCTTGGCTTCTTCCACAAACTATGCCCTAAACAATTTTTGGGGAGTTTAGTGGTTACCTTCTATCTCGCTAACAACCACTTAGTGTTTATAACCTTAGCATAGTATTTCTTTTTGGATTTGAAGTACTTAAGGGCTGATTCAATTCTTGAGGTTAGCGGTGTTTTGATTATGGTAATCTCACCATTAAAATGAAATCTCTGGGTGTTAAAGTCAACACTGCCTCACCACTCCCATCCAAAACTTCCCTCTTCTTTGGATTATAGTTCATAGCACAAATCCTTACCAATTCGGGACAATGTACTGAAGGAGGTATAACACCAACTAGGGCATTTTTACTAGCCTTGATTGCTTCCATGAATTCATTTCTATCTAGGTTATTAAGTCTTTATAAAACACCTTCCAAATTGGCATTCATCAATTTTTTGTATGTAATTTTATATAAGTCATTGGTAACACTAGATGTGACTTGAAAATATGAATGCAACAACTTCATTTTTCTAAGACCTAACTTTTCCCTTTAACCTATTTGAAAATTGTAGAACAAACAATAAAAAATAGGAATGCAATATAATCCTTACCGGTTTTCTGTGCCAATGTATGTGCAATTTTCCCTTACTTCCTAGACTCTCAATCCTCTAGCTCAAAACTGGTGCTTCTTGGTTTATTTTTATTCATTCCTATATGAATTTCAATAGCTAGGGCATCCAAATATTCACATGCAATAGTAAAAATATTGAATTGTTTGAATAATTCAAATAATTTTTCTTTGATTCGTCCAAAAATGCATTAATGATGACAGTCATAAATGTATCCCATCCTAGATGTCCATCCTTCCTTTCTTATTTGAATGTGGACCATCCATGTGGATGAATGTTATGCTTCATGGTCTCTATTAGGCCCCTAAAATATTGGCTAAGTATAAAAAGGCACATAGGCGTGCAAGGCATAGTTGAAGAAAATCATGTAAGGATAAAGCACGTAGGGAAGGGTTTAAGAAATGCTTTAAGGAGACCCATGGCATGTGCACAGAAAAAACCAAGTGTTTAGGAATTAGCCATATTGGGAATTTTTGGTAGAACATGTGAAAAGCATGACCTGACTGCGCATGCGGAGTGGATAAGGTGTCAGCCTGGCGATAGGTTGGCCCAGAAAGGAGCATGCCTGTGGTAGAAGCTTCTAGAAGCTCATCATGGTAAAAAGTGGAAAGCTCAGCCTGGAGGAGCATGCTCACATGGAGGACCACATTTAGACACTTGGCATCAGACTTGAGGCTGTTGGAGGATGAGTTAGCAGTCCATAAATCCTACATATACAAGTGCCTACAGACGGAAAAAAGTAGATATAGATAGAGGACGGAGCTCTACAGAAATACTACAAGAACTCGTTAGTTTGGGTAATTGCATTTAGGAAGGATGTATCAAGGGTATGTGGATTATAAATTTACTTAAGAGCTTAATCATATGAGTCTAGCTATAAATCATGACCGCAAACCGCTTTTCTATGACATTCTATAAAGAGGTTACCAGCTCACATGAATATGACATTGATAATTCTGATGCATACATCTTTCTCATAGTTCTTTTTCATTTATGTTTATGATTAATTTTGGATGTTTGTAAAACTTCTTTCTGTTTTGGTACAAGTTATAAACTCTGTTAGCACTTTCTGTCTGGAATGACTGCAAGGACCTAGAAGCCGTTCTGAGCTCTATGGTGCTTGTATGTTTTACCCCCTTTCAAATCTCTTAACATGAATCATAGATGATGTTTCCCACTAAACTCACATAAAAGAGATACTGAACCCATGCATTCCTAAGGTGAGCACCCAACACCCGATTGGGTGATAGGACGTGCGCATGGGGTTCTTTTCTTTTGTGATAAGGGTAAAAATGACTACATCTTGGTTCTATTGTCGGGACCTCTTTTCAAAGTTGTAGAGGGAAATGACATACATCATAATCTGGGTAATGAGTAATGATAGAATGTTTAACTCTAGAAAGTGTTGAATCATGGTTCAAGAGCATGGAGGATGAATTTTCTTAGAGATTCAGCACTAGACCTAAGTTTGATGCATGTAGATGGGTAGAAGAGAACCTCTACCATGATTTATATGAAACATTTTTATATTGTTTCCTAGTAGAGCTGTATGAATGGCTCTCAACATATGCATCTAGATCAAGCTGGTATTCTAGATCACACGCGTGGACCCAAGAAGAATACCAGAGGCTGCAGGATGTAGATCTGATGTGGAATCGTGTTGTGGATCATTGGTGGGAAGGTGTGTTGGCTAGCTACACTATGGAGTACACTATTTCCACATATTCTTGCCTAGAAGTTGTTGAGTTTGAATTTCTATGGGATCCCAGAGGATCATTTCTACGTGTTATCCCTCTGGAAATGAAGATCTTGGTTGTTACTTTGAGTTTAGAGGCATTTCTAATGGCCACTAAACCATTTTGAGCGTTGGGTGAGGGAGCTAGGGTGGAGGAAGATGGAAGATATTACGACAAAGAAGGAAAGGGAGGAGAGATGGATCAATTATAGTAAAGTGCATGAAAGGGAGATTTCTAGATGATGCAAAGCTACAAGTGTGATGGATCTATAGAGGCATATCATTGTAGGAAGGAGTCAAAGTTCATGTGGAGGATATGGAACCTAAGAGGTCCTGTGATACCCCATCTTGGCAAGCGCGTAAGAGAGACCCCTTTAGATTTTGATAAGAGTTTGTTGCACAGAGAAAGAAGATTCTTTGGCACGTATCTGAACCCACTCAATGACCAAATCCTAGTGCTTGGTTTTCTAGAACAAGGAGTATCATTGACCCAGTTGGTATCAGTGGAAGTGACAGATCTGCACCTAGGAGGTACAATTTTTTAGTTTCCACTTCTATGGCTACACATATTCTAGAATTTGGAGGAGTCTTTGGATAGGAGAAAGTATACAAGCCTTCGGTCTCACATCTGGAAGTGGCACGGGGTACAATAGTGGTAGTGGGACATTATCATAGATCGTCGACGCATAGTTCAGTGGAACCTTGGGGACACTTAACATGACTACTACATGACCTAGTGGTTATGGTGGATCTGGTGGCTTAACAAGTACAAGACCTAGTGGACCTAGTGGATCGGCGGAAGAGGAAACATCGAAGGAAACCAAGGCTCGGATCGGGAGGAAATGGGCCCTAACCACCCCCTCAGTCTTCTTTGAGATGTATTTACACTTACTAGATTATAGAGGTATTGAATATGCTGATAACATGTTCACATGTGTGAACTTTTATGGCATGCAAAGGGGATCATAACCTCGTAACGGAAGGCTAGTCAATTTGCAACAACGTCAGCAGGGGCATGCACATAGCTGGTATAGAAAATATTACCCTCATTAAATAGTGGTGGATTATATTGATTTAAAGAAAACCTTCTTGGAAGAATTTCACATCCCGAGTTTGAACAAAAGAGCATCAACGCCCGAAAGAGATTCAATAGGGAATGATAGAGAATGTATGGGAGTATGATGTGTGATTTAAAACTATTTTGTCTAAGTTATCATATGATATTCACCCTTCACATCATGCTCAGTGGTTTGTTGGAGGATTAATCACACCTTTTAGAAGGGCCTTATCTCATAAAAATTTCATAGACCCGTGCGAGGCGTTGGAAGTTGCTCTACCCACCGAGGCTATTGGTAGTGTTGATACTAGAGTTGGCCCGTTCTCTGAGGCTCAAATTGCTACTATGGCTAAGCAGCTGGAGAAGTTTTCCACAAACTCAACACATGAGACTTATAATGGTTTATGGTGTATAGATTGTGAAGTAGAGGGGCATGTCAAGGGTATTTGTCCCCAGAGGGTAGTACGCATCGTGACAATAGACTGTGAAATTTGTCATGGGGACCATGATGCAAGTAGATGCCCCTTGTTACAGTGCGTAATCCGGAAGAATGTGTCTTGCTACTGTAATATTTGCACCTCTACAACCCATGATACTAAGGACTGTAGGCTCATTGATTAGATCCATGAGGCCATTGATCATGGGGTGCGCCAAACCAAAGCATTTCCAGTAGTTCTAAAGGGGATGATCACCGCTATGAGGAGTGTGTAGATGGTGGCACGTGTGGAAGGGGATTTCATGGAGGATTTTGTGGTCATGGTAACCATGGGGGAGGAAGGAATGAGTTCCCATGTGGAACCTATTTTAACTTCAGGTCCACGTAACATTATAAACAAGAGTTCCCTGACCTTTGCAATGCTCATGGTGCGAAAAGAAGCACAAGTATGAGGAATGCCCGGAGTTGTTTGAGCACATTAATCAACAAAAATGGAAAGATAAGGGCACTTTGTAATGGTAGGAATCAAGAAGAAAGAAATACAATGGATGCCATGGGTGACACGTGATGTAGGCTTGGAACCTATTTTAGTAACAACAAGAGCAGAGGCCACGCATGCAAAGGAAATACCAAGGAAAAGGACCCTAGTTTCAAGAGAGGAAGTAGTTCATGGGAAGTACCTAGACCTTGCACATCAAAAGGAAGTATATCAAGATACCATGGATGTCATTCAAAGTTTACAAGGAGAAATCTAGTGTCTAAAGGAGCAGTCCAGGAGGGAGGAGCAAAGGAGGAAGGTCAAGGCACCAAAGGATGACCTGGATGAGGTCAAGGAAGTATGTAAAATGCTAAGGCAAGAGAATGTTATTCCCTTACTAGGAGCATGGTTGAGGGAGAAGGTACCACATGCTGGAGAAGAGTGCGAGAGATAGATCTTGCATGCAAACCTTCCCCCTCACATCCTTGACTATGACAAGGAGATCACACTAGATGCAATCATGGATGGATGGCTCCTTAGTAATATCCTCATCAACATAGGCATAAAGGTGAATGTTCTAACTTTGGATTCATGGCATCAAATGGGGAGACCTACATTACAGCCATATTCGAATGTGTTGTATATGGCAAAAAAACAAAGGAAATGCCCATTGGTGTCTTAAAGGATGCAACTATCACTATCCAGGGAGCTAAGTTTATTGGGGACTTCAAAGTCTTGGCGCTCACCGAGGTAGACAATTTCCTAGCACTACTTGGGCACCCATGGTGTTACAAGAACAATGTTGACCTTTAGTTCAACAAGGGGTACATCAGCTTTGAAAATAAGGAGGAATGGGTCATTATACCCCTGGCTGATGGGAAGTTGATGCCCTATACTGAACCTTTAGGGGAAGAGGTCCTGGATAGGATATATGTGTGCTCAATCAGGGATCCAAAGATAATCCATCCTACCGACGGAGTTATCCAGTTTGAGGATGCTTAATCAGTAAGTGACACCACCACCGAAAGCATGTGATAATATGGTGCATGGGACTTATGAATTGATCGACAACAATTGAGAGGATCGGTAACAAAAGTAACAAAGGCGCGTATAGTCCGGCACCTAGGAGGAAAAAAACTACCTAAGTATTCAGGAGGGGCCTTCCCTGAGATCTTCTTACATGAGATGGAAGCTCAGTAGAAGGAGGAGAAGGAATGAAGGGGATGTTAAGTTATGTCCTACTTAGCACAATGGCACGGTGGTGGGATACACATCAGAGAGCCTTTGGAATGGCATGAGGTGAGAATTGCTCTCTCTATCAGGTTTTCTAGAAGCAACATGCCCACCGCCATCAAGGACTACCATGGTAAGGAACTCGCCTCTTTCCACATCCAAGCTTGTGAGAAGGTCTAGAGAGAAGGCATGGAAGATTTTCCACCATCCCTTTGGGTGCACAAGTTGTATTCTACACTGTAGGGTTGTGCATGTGCATGGTACATACATTTTGAGACATGCCGCCAAACAAGAAATTGGCAAGAGCTAGCAGCTGACCTCATTCAAACATTTGAGTACCAAAGTACCAAGCCATCAGTTGATAAGGCATTATAGGTTGTTAAGCACCTTACCATGGGGGATAGTTCCATGGCAGAAGATAGGTTGTTGGAACTACTAGGTGGACCAAGTTTGGAGGCACGCTTTGAAGAAGAGGTAGAAGAAGCAAAAGAGATCCAGCTTGAGCATGCATGCTTGGAAAAGGAGAAAGGGAAATTAGTATATGTTATTGATGGGGAGGAAGTAGAGATCTTGGATGTCAACCATTCTGTAGGGACATGTGAGGTAGTGGATAGTGTTAATGTTGGTGTGCATGCCTACCATGAGCCCTTAAATATAAAGAAGGTTAACATTAGCTCAAGAGAAGAATGTAAGGAAGCTATTATTGGAGATTACTGGTCAGAGAAGGAGGTCTCTAAGATCATTGATATTTTACAAAAATTTGAGTATTTATTCCCACATGGGTACCATGAGCTCAAAGGCATCCACCATTCCTTGGGGGAGATGAGGATAAAGCTGAAGGATGATGCACACCCAGTCAGGAAGAGACCCTACCGGATGAATCCCAATTTGCGTGTAAAGGTAAAGGAAGAGATAGACAAAATGATAGCTTCTAGAATCATTGAAGCTGTGGAAGAATCACAATGGATAATTCTGATGGTAATCAACATCAAGAAGGATGGGAGGATTAGGATCCGTGTGGACTATAGGGAGCTTAAAAGTATAGATTGTAAAGGAAACTAGGAGAAGACAACTTTCACCACTAAATGGGGAAGTTTTACATACACGGTCATGCCCTTTGGGTTAAAGAATGTGCCTGTTGTTTTCTCACACATAGTGGTTCAACATTCTGGACTTCATCCACAAATTCCTTCAGGTTTATCTGGATGATTAGACAAAGTGTATGGGCTAGTGAAAGACCATTGTGATAATTTGAGGCTGATGTTTGAGAGGTGTCGGTAGTTAAGGATATCCCTCAACATTAAAAAGTGTGTCTTTGCTACACCCTTTGGGACATTATTAGGGCATATCATATGTAAGGAGGGCTTGCTAGTAGATCCTACCAAGGTTGTAGTTATTATGGGATTGGGGGAACCTACTAGCCAGAGTGTAGTGCATAGATTCCTTGGGCATATGGGTTATTACAGGAAATTCATCAAGGGGTATGCCAAGATAGTTGCGCCTCTAGAATAATTTCTCAGACATAAAATTTCTTTCCATTGGGGAGAGGCTCAGTAGAAGGTATTTGACACATTAAAAGATAGGCTTGTCACTGTGCCTATATTACGTTTTCCCTCTTGGGACAAGCCCTTCCACATTCATGTAGATGCCTTAGGAACCGCCATTGGATCAATACTTGCACAACTGGGAGAAGGAATTGTTGATCATCCTCTATGTTTTGAAAGGGAAGTTAACATGTAGAGAGAGAATTATACCACAACCGAGCGCAAAGCATTGTTAATGATCTGTGCACTTTTCAAGTTTATACAATATCTCTTTGTGCAACACCCTTCATATTTTACACCAACCACATGGTGTTAAATTACTTGGTGAACAAGCCCATTCTACAAGGGCGCATATGTCGGTGGGTGATATTATTTCAAGAGTTTGAGTTTATGGTAGTTGTGAAGCCTAGAAAGAGTAATTATGGACCGATCATATGTCAAGGAGTGATTCAGGAGGACGCGTAGAGTATTGAAGAGGTTATGCCGACGTGCAACTATTTAGGTTACAAAGATGCACCCTTGGATTTAGAGGAGATTGCATTATTCCTAAAGGAAGGTGCGATGCCGTAAGGGATAAAGGAATTAGAAAGAAAGCAATCGGCCTTATGTGTCATGACCTACATGTTGATCAAGAGGTACTTATATAAGTTAGGGCGTGATGAAGTTTTGTGTAGGTGTGTACTAGAGAATGAACACCTCACCACCATAGAGGAAGCACATGGAGGAAGTGTGGGTGGACATTGCGGGTGACGCACCGAGCATAAAATTTTAATGGTAGGATTGTGGTGGGAAACTCTGTATAAGGATTGCAAGGACTATTGTAAGGCGTGTGACCATTGTCAGCGCATTGGCAAGCCAAGAAGGAGAGATGAAATGCCTTTGTACCCTATCCCTAGTGCTGAACCTTTTGAGAAATGGGCAATAGAATTCATAGGCCCTATTGCACTAGCATCATGTAGGACTGGATCATGCTATATAATCACTTACACAAACTATTTGACAAGGTGGGCAGAGGTAGTCCCAACTAAAGACTACACAACAACCATAGCGGAAAGATTTTTTTGGGAGAACATTATCACAAGGTATGGATGTCCTTTAAGTTTAACCAACGATATGGGTACACATTTCTTGAATGAGACCGTGAGGATCTTGTTAGCAGAGTTCATGGTAGCTCATCACAAGACTACCCCTTATCACCCATAAGAAAATGGAACTACAGAAGCATTTAACAAAATACTGAGTCATAACCTGACCAAGATTTGTGATGTCAAAAGACAAGATTGGGATTACAAGGTATCAGCCATATTATGGGCTTACATGAAAAATTATAAATGGATGAACAAATCCACACCATTTCAATTAGTGTTTAGCATGAAGCTATTATACCAGTTGAATTCATGTTACCTTCTCTGTGAATAGCACGCAGGAGGGTTGGCTGATGAGCAAGCATTGGAAGAGAGAATTGATGAACTGATGAAGCTGGATGAAAGATGATCACTCGCCAGGTGGAACTAAACAATAGAAAAAGTAAATCAAAAAGCATGACATGATTGCTACATCAAAAACAAGACGTTTGAGGTTGGGTAGATGGTCTTGCTGTATGATTCTAAATTTATGCACCATCTTGGGAAGTCAAGGTCCATTGGTTAGGCCCCTATATAATCTCGTACATCCTTGATTTGGGCGCATGCCAATTACAATCACTGGATGGAGTGAAATTTCTTGGACACTTTAATGGGAGTAGGCTAAAGCCCTACTATAAATAAGTCTTCTTGGTGTTTGTAAATAAGGAAATTATTCCAGTTAGTTTAGAAATTCCTTTATGCATTTATTTTCTTGTGTTTCCTTTCGTGTTTTTTTTTATTTTGTGCATTGGGAGTCGGTAAACCTTATTACTCTTTGAGGATTTTTGAGTATGCAAAGGACCACACATCGTTTTAGTGTGGGGTGGAGTGATGTGAAGGAGAGCATGGGTAAAGTGCCAAGGAATTTTGTGTTGAAAATCCTAGTTGAATGGCCCCGTTGAAACAGGTGCATGGAAATAAAATATGGAAAAGGATGGTTGGTGTCAAGATAAGTCTACTTTTAGATCCCATGTACAAAGGAGGAAAAAGTGCATAAGCAACACGAGGTAGGCGAGAGAAAAAATCAGGACAGAAGAAGTTCCTTCGGCACCAATGACGTGTGCGTAAGAGTCTCCTATCTAGATAGATTGGTTGTGTGCCAGAAGGTTGGAAGATTGTCTGTACAGGGTTAGGAACGTGATTCAAAGTGCTAAAGTCAAAGTGTGTTTGAAAAATCCTCATTAAATGCAAAAAGTACAGTGGTAGGTGAAGTAGCATTTAATTCTTAAAAAGGAAAAACTAAAAATAGAGGGTCAAGGCACTTCGTTATTCACTTTGCGTATAAGGATAAAGAAGCACTTTTTGCATCTTCGCAAACTAGGGCTTCCAAAAATTGATCCGTGTGAATAAAAATTTAAAGAGATTGAGCATGGGTAACTAGTTTGGATCTGTGAACCAGAAGAAAGGGATTTCACGGGTGTAAGAGAGCTGTGAGAGTGCATCATCTTTTGAAAGGATTTTACCAGCTATGGTTCAAGAACTAGGGCACGATTTTAAGGAGTTTTCTTCACAAATTCAAGATCTAAGGTGGGAAAGAGTGGAAGAACAGAGTTACAAGAAGTGATTGAAGTAAGAAGAGAACCTAGACAATGACACCCAAGAAACTAGTTAGCACACCCAAGAAGGGCAAGGGAAAGGGAAAACAATAAGAAACTCGATGCACATACAAATGAACAAAGTGGTATGCAAAAATGCAAAGACCAGATGCGCAAAAGTGTTGCTAGGGAAGGAGTGGGAGTCCCATCTAAGAAACATGTATGTAAACAACTATAATCATCGTATGAGCACAATCGAGAAGGAGATGGTACTGGAGTTAGTGCGCCCAATGAATAAAAGGACACTAGAGGGTTTTCCATCTATAACGATGATGTGAAGGTCAAGTTGGAGAAGGCAGGGTTATTACAACTCTTTGAGTTTCCCTACTTCGGGAAGCCTGAGCACCTATATCAATGGCTGATGTTGCGCATGCATGAAGACTACTTCCATTTCATAGGGCATAAGATGCACATTACCCCTCAGCTCATTTCACATTTCATAGGCCTCATCTATGAAGGAGATGGTTTGGAAGATGACCTAGGTGACAAAGAGGCAATTAAGGAAACTATCACTACCTACGCATACAAAAAGGGGTCAAGGTACTATGATATCACAGACATCAAGGACCCGGTAATGAATATGGTCACGCATTTGGTGACAAGGTTAAATGTATAGGAGAGATAGACCTAGGTCAATAAGCCATGGTTACATGTTTTCAAGAAGATCTCAGAGGGCACCATCTACAACTTGTCTGCGTTCATCATAGATAATATTGTAAGCTGCGTGAAGGAAGGAGGCATGATCATGTTTGGTAATGTCCTGCTAATAATTGTGTTTGCAGAAATTGGAGTACTTGATGCATCAAAAAAATTCATATGGTAGTATCCAGCTAAGGACCCTTCACCCAAAAATATTTGAAAAATACACATGTGACTCCATGACAACTCAGGCACAAGGCATGCCTAAAGAAATGGTATACACGCCTGAGGAACGCATTCGGGGTAGAATGGAGGATTCCCAAAAATCGCCAATGCCACTAAAGGAGAAGTGGAATTTGAAGTATACAAGAATTTATACCGGCTAGGTTCAAACTAATGGATGAGACATGGAGCCCATGGTGCAAGCTCCCCTTTGCCTTCACAGCTCAATACTTCCAAGCAGGAGTAAACAGGTTCAAAGAATCCAAGAAGTTAAAACTGGACCTTGGTAATCTGGATCGGGACCATAGGGAAATGCACAAAGGGTTGGTCTACCCCAGCAAGCATGTGTATTTGGAGAGGTACGTGTCACATGAAGTTCAGATGACAAATCCCATGACTTTTCCCATTAAAGGAGGATCCATGGCACGTGTGTACCTCCGTGTAAGACCCAAATCTGAGAAGGGCACATATTCAGAGAACAAGGTGTCTATGCCTGGGGATCCAACTAGCAGAAAGAGAACTACACCCAAATGGGAGGAAGAGGAGCTAGAAAAGAAAATATTAAGTGTGGTGGATACACAAGTAATAGGTTCCCCGAGACAAGCACCGTAACAAGCATGTATTCGTGCAAGAAGAGGCATATAGTCAAGGAAAAGACTCTAAATATAGAAAATCCATTAGATAAGGAGTCCTTAGGAGAAGAAGAAAGAGAGTCACCTACACCAGAATCTCTGGTTAGGAAGAAGAAGAGGAAAAAGAGGAGACCACATTGGAAGAAATTGGAAGTTTGGACAAACACATAGGTGGAGAAGAAGATAGTGAAGAAGATGTTAGTGGGGAAGATGAGCCTGAAAAAGATCAAGGGCCACCTGTTTTCAACGTACATGATTTGGAAGAAGAAGGTGGAGAAGAGAATTAGGGGTTCCTCTTCATGCGACACAAGGATAGCCAGGAAGGGAGAGGCACCAGGACATGAGAAGTGAGGAGGATGGTGCGCAGACGTAGAAGGCTCCAAGCCTTACGGTGGAATAGATAACCAAGGTGGCAGAGAAAGAAGAAACAAAGGCCATCAAGACCTTGGTGGAGGAGAAGTTGGAACACAATGCTAAGCCAATGTTAAACAAAGATAAGGAGGAGAGCATGGAAAAGGACCATGGCAGCACTAGAGGCCCCATTTTAACTGTAAGTATTCCTAAGGGCACACACATAAGAGGAAGGCATGTAGGGAGGAGAGGCCTAGGGATGGGTTATATTGATGACCCCAACAAAGTGTTTCATGCGTGGTTCCAAAGCATGATTCCAGCAGAAGAGCTCGTAGCAATGTCATCTTTTGACAAGGAGGCTACATACCCGTGGACGAGGAAGATGCTCTCATGGGAAATTGAGTCCCATCTTGATGAGCTAGAATTTGAAGTAAGCCACGGGGCAATAATAACATTTCCAGGACTAACAAAAGACAACCCAATGGTGAACTCTTAGCATGTCTCCGATGAACAATTGTGCAATGCACTCAAAAAGCTCTCCGTTGAGATTGAAGCAAGACTCTTCGGGTAGAATGATAGAATCAAGGATCTAGAGGAGGAACTGAAGAAGAAAGAGGAATAGCTAGTCGTACGAGCAAAGGAGCTAAGTCAATAGAAACTAGTCAATACCTGGGGTTGCAATATGAGTTGAAATATGAATAGACCAAGGTGTGCATACCTACAAAAAGGTGGAGTCTATTAATAATGCTATAATATTGAAGCATCTGAACCTAGCACCCCCTACGCAGAAGTATGGATCTACCTTGGGATGCCTGGAGGATTTAACAAGAGTCCTCACCATGGAGAGGTAGCCGTTAGCCTTGGAATCTGTAGAAGAAGTGGCCACACACTTGGAGAAAGAAGATAAGTTGAAATTCATGGCATTCGTAGCTGAGTACAACAAGGTTCTTGCTGATATAAAAGTTTCTTCCTAGAACGCTGAGGTTCGGTACGACAATTACACAAATAGAGACAAAGTGGCAAGCATCTTGGTCACCACTCATGAAGCATAACTCAAGGAGTTTCAAGAAAAGAATAAAGGAAATATGGCAGAAAGGGACAAAATCCTTGCTAAGGTCGAAAGAAAATTTTAAGCCATTGAAGCCTTAAGGGGTTCAATTAAAACTGTTAAAGGAACTGTACCCACAAATTACACAAAGAATGGATGTGCTGGATGATGTAGGCAAAGAGTTAGAGAAAATTGCTAACACCATAAGCACATGAGGAAATGGGCTAAGATTTTAGGTGAGCACCCTGGTCGGAGACCTCTATTAGAGAGTGCAGAATGAAGTCAATGCCTGGAACAAGTTGGAGGCCGACTTGTAAAAGGATTTTCCTAGCCTATTGTAATGATTCCATCACTTCCCATTCTTTCTTCTTTCCATATTATTTCATCCCCTTATTCTTTTCCCATGGTGTAAGTCTATTGTATTCTTTCTTTTCACTGGAGAAGTGTTCCCATGGATAGAGAATAGGTGTAGTGTGGTGTAATGTTGGGCCCCTAAAATATTAGCTAATTACAAAAGGGCATAGGCACACAAGGCCTAGTTGAAGAAAAGTGTGCAAGGATAAAGCACGCAGGGTAGGGTTTAAGGAAGGATTTAAGGAAACCCGTGGCACGTGGCGCGGACAAAACCAAGGGTTCAAGACTTACCCATATTGGGAATTTTGGTAGAACACGTGAAAATCATGACCCGACTACGAATGCGGAGTGGATAAGGTGACAAAACCTGCACAAAGTTGGTCCAGTAAAGGAGCATGCATGTGGTAGAAGCTTCTAGAAGCTCATCATGGTAAAAAGTGGAAAGCTCAGCCTGGAGGAGCATGCTCACATGGAGGACCACATTCAAACACTTGGCATTGGATCTGAGGCCACTAGAGGATGAGTTGGCGTCTTGTAACATTCCTATTTTAAGACTTTAGAAACAAGGGAATTTTTTTTTAGTAATGTTCTTTGTTCTAAATATGTAATTTAGAACACACATTCCATAACAACCATTCTTATAACAGATAACCATATGTAGTTGTGATGACTTGGTAAGCTACCGATCTATTCATTTCATGACTCGGTGAACTACCGATCTATTCATGTTTAACACTAAGTATTGAATACTTTTCTATATACTACGTATACTTGGTTCTCTTACCCTGTTCTGGGTATTGAGTGATCTGTCTAAGGAACCTAACTGAATATTTGTTACCAATATTTATCTGCATCAGGATCCTTAGACTAGGTGAGATAGACAACACAATCAACAACTTGCGATACTTTGGCCAAAGATTTATAACATACTGTTTGTATTACTTATTCCTTGACGGCATACTCGTCAATTTGGAATACGTCCTTCACCCCACTCTATTATTATCTAGAATTTCCTTTATTGACTTCCGTCAATCCTCTTGCCCAAGGTTTAACCCTAGTTCTGGTTAACAACGTAGGTAATGATAGGAAGGGGCTCACAAAGACTTAGGATATTTTGGCATACTGGGTCAACCTAGGTCAACCCCGTGTGCCAAGGTACCCTGAGTCCTAGAGGGCTACTTCATATCGTAACTATGCTACTACCCAGTCCTAGAGAAAAACTAAGTTCAAGTCCATAAGTGTGTAGATCTAGACGATCAATGCAGAAGGGTGTTGTCGCATGTTGACTACAATATTGTATCCTCGAGAATATCCCAATCTTCTCGAAGGTACAACCCTGTAGTTGGCATGTGCAAGCATCCTACAGAATAGCCTTGTCAAGATGTACATACCCCCAGGAGATTATTAATATTTAATTAATTTGGATACTTAAAAGCAGATTTCAGCAACCCTACCCAAACCCTGATCCAACTCTCCCTAAGTTCTTTTCCAAATCAGTTTCCATTAACCTTGGAGAACTTCCTTAACTTATGATTTCATTCAATTTTCGTTAATTTTGGCTTAACAAGTAGTTACCAAAAAGAAAGTACAGCAACCTCATAAGTTCCATTTAATGTGATTTAACCATTCAAGGAAGTGTAACAACCACCTAGGTTGTAACTTAATAGACTTTATTATATGAGGTCTAATGATTATAATCATATCTTCCTTTTTGCTTACTTTTTCATAAGAGAGGAAGAGTCTTTCTCTTCATGGTTAAGTTCTAGGGTTTAACACACTCTTTATATCCTTTACAAATTCCATATTTTTTAATGTAAGTTGATTACATGTTACTTTAATAATATGAATTTTTTAGATATGAACATTGAAATTATGCATCTTATTTAGTTGCATCATATTTAGGAAATTACTCTAATCCCTTTTTCCTACTTTTCCAAGAATACTCATTTAAACATATATATATAACATGAAGAATATCAATAGGATAGGATTATATTTCTTTTACAAAGGTACAAGATAATTTACACAACTCATGCAAGTAATTTCTCATCCTTCAATTCATTTTCAAAACTTATACATTTACAACTTATGCATTTTAGGCATACTGCATGACTAAAAACAACCTTCAATCAAAAGAGAATAACTTTTCTTTTTCAATACAACTTAAGAACAAATCAAAATTCTTCACAAGAATCAAACTTAGATCAGCCAATGCATCATATAAGTTTTTGCCTTCTTTTATCACTTACGAAGTCCATCTACAAAATTACTAGCACAGTCAGTTCAAAGAATCGAGCATGATAAGCCTTAAAACTGCATTCCACTAATTGTTCCAATAAAAACAACCCTGCTTTAATGAACAATTAGTATTTCATACTCTAAGCATAAGTAATAACAATAAAGAGAAGAGCATTAATGAACTAGAATTCACAAAAAGAAGAACATAATATAATCTATAATATTTGTCTTATAAATTAAAGTATAATTGATCCTATCAATTATCTTTACCAAACAATAGATCATAACATCTCATTGTTTCCAATCCTACCAAAATATAATACAACACTTATCTTTACTATAAGATACAGGAAGTGTTTACAACATATTCTCTCTAGGATGTTTCATCTAATTTTTCAAGTAATGAAGAAGAGAAACCATTTCCATTATGCCAAAGTACTTAACATCCGCAAAGTAGAACATGTGCATATCAAGACTTAAACTATCTCCTTTAAAGGTCATCTACATTAAAATTCCACATTTTAAGGTATTCATCAAAAAACAGTCCATATAAAAGAAATCCAAGAAGGAATGATGGATTAACAGTCAAACAACAAGTTTGCAATTTCTTTTTTCCAACCAATCATCAATCTCTTTCTGCTTCATTTTAGTCAAATGACAAGTATAAAAAGACTAATTAAGTATTGATTCTCTTTTCCAATAAGAATAAAAATTAGAAGGTTCCAACCTATGAACTTAACCCAACTGCATTAGATAAGGGTTCTTATCAGAGTATGAATCTACCCTTTAATCATTTCTTTCAACTTAATTATCAATTCCCCTTTCCTGTACATGCATTCTAAGTTCGTACAAAAGTTCCCAAAGGAGCGAACATGAATAGTCTCAAGGTAAGAAGAAAACATTCTACCATTTTTCCTTTTTAGAACCCCTTACCATCAAACAGTGAAGTTCAAACACAGCCCGCAATCTATTTTGAATCAAAATTTACCTTTCAAGACTTTACATTCATTTATTGGACCCAACAAGAGGTGTGAAATCCGAGTAGGTAGCTGCACTCAAATTCTTTCCAAGAGTTCAGTCCTATATTTCAACATATTACTATAAGAGGTAACAGTTTGGGATTCCAATAAGAACGATAAACCAACAAGATAATTTTAGTCAGGATCATGAAGAGTTTAACCAACAACCCTCTAAACCATGTTTCTAGTTTTATAGTCAAGACCCGAATGAATATGTTTGAAATACAACTAGTTCAAGACTCAATATGTAATTCCAAACACAAGAAATCATAAACTCCTTCAAGGTTCAGGATCATTCAAGAAAATATAACAAGTTCGGGCAACAACTTGTTCCCATTTTAGTTTACCCCCCTTTTTTAAAACAAGAAAAAAACTACAAAAGAATACCATAACAGAACCGGCTTCTTGTTCAAGTCACCATTTCCACAATAAGTAATAATTTCATTGTACATCTTTGCATCACAGAATCTCACATGAGTTCGTATATACACCAAAGATCGTATTGCTATGTCAAAAATAATGTAATTACTTATAAACATTTACAAATAAGAATAGAGCTCCTCTTTTTCTGTTAACATCTTATCAAACCCCGTTTCCCAACTCAAATAAATGTAAAACCTTAATGAGCTCAGACAAACAACAACAAAACATGAAAGTTGTGTTCATATTGAACCTTCATTAATAGTTTATATGGTCATAAGAACAATAATTCACAAGCACCGAGCCATATACGTAATTCAATCAAAAATTCCTATTTATCCAAGATAATAAAACACAGCCCAAGTTGCTGCTGTGTTTCATCAACAATCAAAGTTTTTGCAAGATGAAGTACAAGAACCAAGCCATATATAATTTTATCCATAGTCCCATTTATTTATGAAACAAAATGCTAGCACCATAGAACCGAGAATCTCTATAACAGTTCTCTCCTACCAAAACAAGTTTCCAACAGAAAGCTCGAACTTGCTTACAAGTATTCATAAGAACTAGAGTTCTTTACCAGCTTGAGATCACAATCACATCAAGTTCATAAAACACTAATCTCAACAAACATAGGCGGAACTCAGAGTTCCTTAAAAACTCAGCAAGCAATTTATTGGCAACAAATGTAGTTGAAACCAAACAACAATTTCCAACAACCGAAAAGCTAAACAGAGTTACCAACTTTGTTCTCGCATGCATAGTTCTTTTGTGCAAAAGACAATACAACATAAGTTTTCCAACATAATCATATAGACTATGGGTTCGAAACCTAGGATGCAAGATTTACTAACCCCATCAACCCATTAACCAGATAGAGCATGCAATGCACAAAACTCAATAGAGAAGAGTTGCTTTAATGAAAACACTTAGAGGAAAGTAAGATATTTTAACAGTTAGAGCCTATCATGCCTGATAGTGTCTCTGTCAAATCGAAGAAGACCTCCACCGAGCTCACTTCTTCTCCTCTTCTCCACGAAATATCAAACAACCAAATACTTCTTCCACAATGCCTCTTATACATTCCATGAAATGAAAATAGATTTGAAACCTCAAAATAGCCATGAAGTATAGTTTAATTTGTTGGTTTGAAAAACCAGAGCGCATTTAATGAAAATCAAGAACATGCAAAATGAAACAACTCAAAAAAATTTGTTGGCATGCCTACCAAGATGGTTTGGGCTCGTGAACCAAAAATAATTAATTTCATTAATTCCATATCTCCCGCCTAATATTCCTTATAGACTATGGGTTCGAAACCTAGGATGCAAGATTTACTAACCCCATCAACCCATTAAAGAGATAGAGCATGCAATGTATAAACTCAATAGAGAAGAGTTGCTTTAATGAAAACACTTAGAGGCAAGTAAGATATTTTAACAGCTTAGAGCCTATCATGCCGATAGTGTCTTCACAAATCGAAGAAGAACTCCACCCGAGCTCACTTCTTCTCCTCTTCTCCACGAAATATAAAACAACCAGATACTTCTTCCACAATGCCTCTTATACATTCCATGAAATGAAAATAGATTTGAAACCTCAAAAATAGCCATGAAGTATAGTTTAATTTGTTGGTTCGAAAAACCAGAGCGCATGCAGAATGAAAATCGAAGAACATGCAAAATGAAACAACTCAAAAAAAATTTGTTGGCATACCTACCAAGATGGTTTGGGCTCATGAACCAAAAATAATTAATTTCATTAATTCCATATCTCCCACCTAATATTCCTTGCCACTTTGTTTTGCCAAGTCTAGTGAATGCCAAGTCCAAATTAACATGAGTTTCCATTTTTAGTGATACTGCCACCTAAGCCTCTCGCTAAGCCAACTAACCCGCAAAGTCGGGCACCCGTATGCATTCACCATCCTTATCAATAACATAAATGCCTTAGGAACCGTCACCCAAGTGTATGCAACCACTTAAGTTCCCAATTCATATCCATTAGTTTAGGATAGATTAGATTGCTTAGGTTAGATCTTAGGTAGAATTAAAATTTATACCTTAGGATATAACACTAACAACTAACCCCACCTTAGGCCTTAGTAATTAGGTTTAGATAAACCCTCATAGGTAAATAATTCAAAGTTCCATAGTTTAAAACACTAGGTTAGGTTAAAATAATACCTTGTAGTATTAGAATCTAGGTTAATTTAATACCTAGTAACCTTTCTAATTCCGTCGCACTCAAGCTTAGGTTAGAATCAGAATTCTATCAAGTGACATAGCTTAGGTAGAAATATTTTTTTACCTAGCTTAGGATCCCGTAGGTTAGTCCTCTATAGGATCCTAGATCTCTCTTATGTTGTGAATAGGTTGCATCTCTATTTTCGTTAGTAATGACCTGTCATGGTTGATCTCCAACGACCCAAGAAAAACAACCCACTAAATGGAAGTACATTCACACAAAAATCAAAGAATTTGCAACAAAAAAGTTCAGTCCAACATGTATCTTAACTCATGGAATGTCAATTTTTACCATTCATTCAACATAGTAGATTTAAAACATTCTTTGGATCACTGAAATTGATCCAAGGATGAGTCAGATAAAAGATAAGTTTACAACTCTTAAACCAGATTGAAAATCACCTACCAGAAGTGAAAAATGGATTCAGGGAAGCCATTCCAATTCGGTCAAAGGTTCCTAAGAGCATAAAAGACTTATCCATATCAAACATGCTTTCCAATAATCAAAATAACATATCCTTATAAGGAAAATCACATGTCAACACTTGAATGCAAAGGAGGAAAATAACAACTATCACGAGTGTTACATGCTTCCCTCTTAAAAAGAATCATCGTCCTGATGATTATCTCTTTTAACAATTTACATCAAGGACAGTCAATTCATTCACTTCTCTTATCCTAAGTCAAATATTTCAAAACCTTATAGTTCCAGAAACCAGCATTAAATAATTTTTTATTCAAATCAAGTAAATATCTGCCCAAAACTGGCTTACTTAATGTCATAAAAGATAAAATCATAAAAATTTCAATCACTAATAGATTCAATTTTGTTTAAATAGATATGGAAAATTATTTTTCATATCCTTTAGATTTTCCCAAGTTGCACTCTCCTTGTTAAACTAGTCCCACTGAACCTTACATTGACTTATTTCTCTATTTCTTAAATGCAATTGGCAATTTTCCAACACTCGAATGGGTTTAACCACGATTATTCCTAGGTCTTGGACCTACAAGTAATTCCAATTTAACACATGTGATAAATCTAAAATATATTTCTTAAGCAAAGAAATATGGAAAACATCATGCATTCGTGACAAAAAGGTGGTAGTGCTAAACGATAAGCTACAGGGTTGATTACTTCAACTATTTCAAAAGGTCCCACATAATGAGGTGATAACTTGGCAACCTTGCCAAAAGTTATGGAACTCTTTTTCGGTTTAACCCAAAGAAAAACCTTCTCTCTAAGTTTAAATTTCCTGTCAACCCACTTTAAGTCAACATAACTATTTTTCCTATCTATTGCTTCTTTCAAGCGCTCACGAATCATTTTAACTTGTTCCATTTCCGTAAGGATTTCAGGTCCAATTACCACTCTATTCTCAATGTTATCCCAACTACTAGGGTTCTGCATTTCCTTTCGTAAAGCGCCTCGAAGGGTGCCATCTTAAGAGAAGCATGATATGTATTATTGTATGCAAATTCAACTAATGGAAGGTACTCCTCCCACTTATACTACTGATCCATACAATACATCCGTAACATATCCTCCAAAACCTGATTTACTCTTTCAGTCTGTCCATCCGTTTCTGGATGATACGCAGAACTGAAATTCAATTTAGTTCCAAGAGCTGCGTTGAGCGTTTGCCAAAACCTTGACATCATTCTAGGGTCTCTATTAGATATGATTAATTCAGGTACTCCATGTAATCTAAAAATTTCGTGTACAAATCTTTTAGCCAAAACAGGAGAATCATCCTTTAGATTTCCAACAATAAAATGAGCTACTTTCGTTAGTTTGTCAACTACTACCAAAATAACATCATGTTTATTTCTTGACATAGGCAATCCTTGTACAAAATCCATGCTTATTACCTGCCATTTGTACTACGGTATGCTATGAGGATACAATAAACCAGATGGGTGCATATGTTCCACTTTTACACGTTGACATTCAAGACAATGAGTCACAAAATCAATAACATCCTTTTTCATTCCCTTCCAGAAATATTGCTATTTTATATCAGCAAGCATTTTTGTAATGCCAGGGTGTCCAGAAAAAGGTGAATTGTGAAACTCTACCAATAATTTCTTTCTCAAATCATTAGGCAAAGGTATGTATACTTTGTTTTCATATCGTAAGATTCCTTCATTATCAAAGTGAAAACCTTTATACCTTTCATCCTTCGGATCTGCAGCAAGCGCTATTTTTACTTGCTGAAAGTAAGAGTCAGATTCCATAACACTTTTTACTTCATCCTTAAACTGAGTTCTTAGTGTTATAAGAGCATAAATGTGCTTCCTACGACTTAGAGCATCACCACTCTATTCTCTTTTCCTTTAATGTAACTTATGTCAAAATCATATTGAGACAAAAACTCTAACCACCTTCGTTGTCTTACATTCAAATTTGGCTGAGTGAAAATATACTTCAACCCAAGATGATCAGTTTTCAACTCAAATGGTTTACCAAGCAGATAATGCCTCTAAACTCTACGTGCATGAACTATGGCAACAAGATCTAAATCATGTGGAGCATAATTGACTCATGTGACTTAAATTTTCTACTTTCATAAGCTATGACATGATCATTTTGTAACAAAATACCTCTAAGACCTTCCCCAGATGCATCCGTTACAACCGTAAAGTCTCCATTAGGATCAGGTACAGCTAAAATAGGTGTTGAAGTCAACTGAATTTTCAAATTTTTAAAAGTAGATTCACATTTATCATTCCAAAAAAATTCTTATCCTTTTTCTGCAATGAAGTTATTGGTGCAGCCACCTTGGAAAAATCCTTAACAAATTTTCTATAATAACCTACAAGGCCCATGAAGCTTCTAACTTCATGTACATTCTTTGGTGTAGGCCACTCGGTTATGGTTATAATTTTAGAAGGGTCTACAGTAATCCCATCTTTATTTATAACATGACCCAAATAGTGAAATTCAGTGTCATAGAAAGAACATTTGGACAACTTACCATACAACCATCTCTTTCTCAGAATTTCCAAAACTATTTTCAAGTGCTCATGATGCTCCTCAACACTTTTAGAATATATGAGAATGTCATCCAAGAATACAAGTAAAAACTTGTCTAAGTATTCTTGAAAGATATTATTTATTAAGTTCATAAAAGCTACAGGTGCATTCATTAATCCAAAGGGTAAAACCATGAATTCATAATGTCCATACATTGTTCTGAAATCCATTTTATGAATTTCATCATCCTTAATTCATAATTGATGATATCCAGATCGAATATCTATCTTAGAATATACCGATGCTCCACACATCTAATCAAATAGATCATCAATTCTAGGAAGTGGGTATCTATTCTTGATTGTTGCTTTGTTTAACATCCTGTAATCAATGCACAATCTAAGTGTTCCATCCTTCTTTTTCACAAAGATCACCAGTGCTCCCCAAGGTGAAACACTTGGTCTAATCAAACCCTTAGACAAAATTTCTTGTAATTGAGCCTTAAGCTCTACTAACTCTATGGTAGTCATTCGATAAGGTGCTTTAGAAATAGGTTCAGTACCTGGTTTGATTTCAATCGTGAAGTCAAACTCCCTTTTGGGTGGTAATCCTAGTAATTATTCTAGAAACACATCACTATAGTTCCATAACAGTGGATAATGTTCCATGAAATCGTTGTTTTCTTCCGTAGATTCTAAAATTTTTACTGCATATAAGGTACAACCCTTATTTTTGGCCTTTTAAGTTGCATAGCTAACAATTTCCTAACAAAATTTCTCGTTTTACACCTTGAATCTCTCGTTGTTTTCTCAGATCATCTAAATAACTAATACTTTTTTCAAAACAATCTACCTTTACTTTATGCTCTGCTAACCAATTTACGCCTATGACTATATCATAATATCCCAAAGGTGCTACATAGAGATCAACTTCTGTGGAAAAGCTAGGTAAGTCAAGGACTTCTCCGAAAAGACACATACTTACTATATGAACAGAATTATTACCATAATGTACAGTCCATGATTTATCCATTTTTCTAAATTTTCTTTTAAGTTTTGAATCAAGTTTACTAGAAATAAAACATTCAGTAGCTCCTATATCAAAAAGAATAGTTACATGTATGCCGAATAACTTACCAAGAACTTCTATAGGTGTAACTTACTTTTCAAACTTGCTTGTCACCTCGCAACATGTATCTTGCCGCTAATTACGATCATCCTTCTTCAAAGGACATTGATTTGCATAATGATCTTTGCCACAATTATAACAACCTCCTACCGGTCCCTTTTTGGGCTCAGAATTAATTACATCCTTAAAGTTATCATTTTGACCTCCATAGGACTTCCATCCGTTATTATTACTCTTGGAAAAGTTGTTTCATGTATTTCCAGCAAGCTTATTCATTGTTGTTTTCTTATTATTATCAGAAGAAAATTACTTTTATTACCAAAAATTTTCCATGGTCCTTTCTTAGGTGCAAGAGAAGCTAAAGAAGAGTTTGGAACTTTCTTCATACTTCCTCCTTGTGAGTAGAAATAGCCTTTAATTTCTGTTCTTGCCTTATGGATTTTTCAACAACCCCTTCCATAGTGGTTGGGATGTGGACATCAACCTCTCCCCCAATAATGGGATTCAATCCCATGATGAATTTTGTATCCTAAACTTCTCATCAGTTTGATACTGAGGTACATACTTGAGTAGTTTCGTAAACCATTCCCAATACTCAGTTACAGTTAACTTCCCTTGAGCCAAGTTCTGAAATTCAGTCATTTTCTGATCATAATAAAGTTGTGGCAGCCATTGTTTCCTAAAATAACTTTTAAATTGATCCCAAGTGATGTTAGTTTCATCAATGTTTAGCTCAGCCTTATGATTGTCCCACCATGAAGATGCTTCATGGGAAAGCTGATATGCTCCCCAAATAGCTTTGGTTTCTTCTGAGAAGTTCCTTATTACAAATTACTTCTCCATTTCATTGAGCCAGTTCTTAGCTCCATCACCTAATGTGGTGCCATCAAACTTAGGTGGACTTATCCTTTTAATATCATTAGTGAGTTCAGCTGCCAACCTTGCCTTTTTGTTTTCTAGCTAGACATGCACATTAACATTATTATCATCAACACCCATATTAGGGTTGTCCTTAGGAGGTGGCTGATTGTTATTACTAGCTTCTTCTTCCTCCTCATTACCCATCACTTGTTGCTCGAGTATAGTCAAACGATCTCTTGTGTCCAACAAGGTAGCAAGGATCTCATCAAGTTTTTGGGCTATTGCTACTCCTTCCTCTAGGTGGAGCATTGTTCGCAACATTTCCTCTTGTCCTAACCATTTTTGTTACAAGAAAATTCAATTTTTTATCAAATTATGGACACAATAGGTCCAAGAGCTGCAACCTTCAGCTCTGATACCAAGATGTAACATTCCTATTTTAAGACTTTAGAAACAAGGGAATTTTTTTAGTAATGTTCTTTGTTCTAAATACATAATTTAGAACACACATTCCATAATAACCATTCTTATAACAGTAACCATATGTAGCTGTGATGACTCGATAAGCTACCAATCTATTCATTTCATGACTCGGTGAACTATTGATCTATTCATGTTTAACACTAAGTATTGAATAATTTTATGTATACTACGTATACTTGGTTCTCTTACCCTTTTCTAGGTATTGAGTGATCTGTCTAAAAAACCTAACCGAATAGTTGTTACCAATATTCATCTCGCATCAAGATCCTTATATTAGGCGACATAGGACAATGCAATCAACAACTTGCGATACTTTGGCCAAAGATTTATAACATATTATTTGTATTACTTATTCCCTAATGGCATACTCATCAACTGGAATACATCCTTCACCCCCACTCTATTTTTATCTAGAATGTCCTTTACCGACTTTTGTTAGTCCTCTTGCCCAAGGTTTAACCCTAGTTATGTTTAACAACGTAGGTTATGATAGGAAGGGGCTAAAAAGACTTATGATATTTTGGCATACCGGGTCAACCTAGGTCAACCCCGTGTGCCAAGGCACCCTAAGTCCTAGAGGGATACTTCATATCGTAACTATGCTACTACCCAATCCTAGAGAAAAACTAAGTGCAAGTCCATAAATGTGTAGATCTAGACGATCAAGGCAGAAGGGTGTTACCGCATGTCGACTGCAACGTTGTATCCTTGAGAAGATCCCAATCTTCTTCAAGGTACAACCCTATAGTTGGCATGTGCCAGCATCCTACATAACAACCTCATTGAGATGTACATACCCCCAGGAGATTATTAATATTTAATTAATTTGGATACTTAAAAGCAAATTTCAGCAACCCTGCCCAAACCCTAATCCAACTCTCCCTAAGTTCTTTTCCAAATTAGTTTCCATTAACCTTGGAGAACTTCCTTAACTTATGATTGCTTTCAATGTTCGTTAATTTTGGCTTAACAAGTAGTTACCAAAAAGAAAGGACAGCAACCTCATAAGTTCCATTTAATGTGATTTAACCATTCAAGGAAGTGTAACAACCACCTAGGTTGTAACTTAATAGACTTTATTATATGAGGTCTAATGATTATAATCATATCTTCCTTTTTGCTTACTTTTTCATAAGAGAGGAAGAGTCTTTCTCTTCATGGTTAAGTTCTAGGGTTTAACACACCCTTTATATCCTTTATAAATTCCATAGTTTTCATTGTAAGTTCATTACACATTACCTTAATAATATGAATTGTTTAGATATGAACATTGAAATTCTGCAACTTAGTTGCATCATATTTAGGAAATTACTCTAATTCCCTTTTTCCTACTTTTCCAAGAATACTCATTTAAACATATATATAACATAAATAATATCAACAAGATAGGATTCTATTTCTTTTACAAAGGTACAAGATAATTTACACAACTCATGCAAGTAATTTCTCATCCTTCAATTCATTTTCAAAACTTATATATTTACAAGTTATGCATTTTAGGCATACTTTGCATGAATACAACCTTCAATAAAAAGAGAATAACTTTTATTTTTAATACAACTTAAGGACAAATCAGAATTCTTCACAAGAATCAAACTTAGATCAGCCAATGCATCATATAAGTTTTTGCCTTCTTTTATCACTTACGAAGTCCATCTACAAAATTACTAGACGGGTAAGTTCAAAGAATTGAACATGATAAGCACTAAGCCTTAAAACGAAGTGCATTCCACTAATTTTTCCAATAAAAATAACCTTGCTTTAGTGAACAATTAGTATTTCATACTCTAAGCATAAGTAATAATAATAAAGATAAGAGCATTGACAAACCAAAATTCACAAAAACAAGAACATAATATAATCTATAATATATGTCTTATAAATTAAAGTATAATTGATCCTATCAATTATCTTTGCTAAACAACAATGATCATAACATCTCATTTTTTACAATCCTACCCAAATATAATACAACACTTATCATTACTATAAGATACATGAGGTGTTTACAACATATTCTCTCTAGGATATTTCATCTAATTTTTCAAGTAATGAAGAAGAGAAACCATTTCCATTATGCCAAAGTACTTGAAATCCGTAAATCGAAACAGTGCATATCAAGACTTAAACTATCTCCTTTAAAGGTCATCTACATTAAAATTCCACATTTTAAGGTATTCATCAAAATAGGTCCATATAAAAGAAATCCAAGAAGGAATGATGGATTAACTAGTCAAACAACAAGTTTGTAATTTCTTTTGCCAACCAATCATCAATCTCTTTCTGCTTCATTTCATTCAAATGAAATTTATAAAAAGACTAATTAAGTATTGATTCTCTTTACAATAAGAATAAAAATCAGAAGGTTCCAACCTATGAACTTAACCCAACTGGATTAGATAAGGGTTATTATCAGAGTATGAATCTACCCTTTAATCATTTCTTTCAACTTAATTATCAATTCCCCTTTCCTGTACATGCATTCTAAGTTCATACAAAAGTTCCCAAAGGAGCCAACAAGAACAGTCTCAAGGTAAGAAGAAAACATGCTACCATTTTTCTTTCTTAGAACCCTTTACCATCAAACAGTGAAGTTCAAACATAGCCCGCAATCTATTTTGAATCACAATTTACCTTTCAAGACTTAACATTCATTTATTGGACCCAACAAGAGGTGTGAAATCTGAGTAGGTAGTCTGTACTCAAATTATTCCCAAGAGTTCAGTCATATATTTCAACATATTACTATAAGAGGTAACAGTTTGGGATTCCAATAAGAATGATAAACCAACAAGATAATTTCAGTCAGGATCATGAAGAGTTTAACCAACAACCCTCTAAACCATGTTTCCAGTTTTACAGTCAAGACCGAATGAATATGTTTGAAATACAACTAGTTCAAGACTTAATATGTAATTCCGAACACAAGAAATCATAAGCTCCTTCAAGGTTTAGGATCATTCAAGAAAATATAACAAGTTTGGGCAACAACTTGTTCCCATTTTAGTTTACCCCCCTTTTTTTTAAACAATAAAAAAACTACAAAAGAATACCATAATAGAACCGACTTCTCGTTCAGGTCACCATTTCCACAATAAGTAATAATTTCATTGTACATCTTTGCATCACAGAATCTCACATGAGTTTGTATATACACCAACATCGTATTGCTATGCCGAAAATAATGTAATTACTTATAAACATTTACAAATAAGAATAGAGCTCCCTTTTTCTGTTAACATCTTATCAAACCCTGTTTCCCAACTCAGCAAAATGTAAGAACCTTAATAGAGCTCAGACCAAACAACAACAAAACATGAAAGTCGTGTTCATATTGAACCTTCATTAACAGTTTATATGGTCATAAGAACAATAATTCACAAGCATTGTGTCATATGCGGACTTCAATCAACAGTCCTATTTATCCAAGATGATAAAACATACGCCCGAGTTGGATGGGTTTAATCAAACAAATCAAATTTTTCATGTAAGATGAAATTCAAGAACCAATCCATATATGGTTTTATCCAAAATCCCATTTATTTATGTAACAAAATGCTAGCACCATAGAACCAAGAATCTCTACAACAATTCTCTCCTACCAAAACAAGTTTCTAAAAGTAAAGCTCGAAATTTCTTACAAGTATCCATAAGAACTAGAGTTATTTACCAGCTTGAGATCACAATCACATCAAGTTCACAAAACACTAATCTCAACAAACACAGGCAGAACCCAGAGTTCCTTAAAAACTCATCAATTAATTTATTGGCAACAAATGTAGTTGAAACCAAACAACAATTTCCAACATTTGAAAAATCTAAACAAAGTTACCAAATTTGTTCTCGCATGCATAGTTATTTTGTGCAAAAGACAATACAACATAAGTTTTCCAACATAATCATATAAACTATGGGTTTGAAACCCAGGATGTAAGATTTACTAACCCCATTAACCCATTAAACAAATAGAGCATGCAATGCACAAAACTCAACGAGTAGAGTTTCTTTAATTAAAACACTTAGAGGAAAGCAAGAGATTTTAACAGTTAGAGTCTATCATGCCTGATAGTGTCTCTATCAAATCAAAGAAGACCTCCAGCCGAGCTCACTTCTTCTCCTCTTCTCCACGAAATATCAAACAACCATATACTTCTTCCACAATGCCTCTTATACATTCCATGAAATGAAAATAGATTCAAAACCTCAAAAATAGCCATGAAGTGTAGTTTAATCTGTTGGTTTGAAAACTAGAGCACATGCAGAATGAAAATCGGAGAACATGCAAAATGAAACAACCCAACAAAAATCCGCTGGCATGCCTACCAAGATGGTTTGGGCTCGTGAACCAAAAATAATTAATTTCATTAATTCCATATCTCCCGCCTAATCTTCCTTGCCACCACCTGCCAAGTCTAGTGAATGCCAAGTCCAAATTAACATGAGTTTCCATTTTTAGTGATACTGCCACCTAAGCCTCCGCCAAGCCAACTAACCCCTGCCAAAGCTGGCAATCCGTATGCATTCACCATCCTTATCAATAACATAAATGCCTTAGGAACCATCACCCAAGTGTATGCAACCACTTAAGTTCCCAATTCATATCCATTAGTTTAGGATAAATTAGATTGCTTAGGTTATATCTTAGGTAGAATTAAAATGTATACCTTAGGATATAACACTAACAACTAACCCCACCTTAGGCCTTAGTAATTAGGTTTAGATAAACCCTCATAGGTAAATAATTCAAAGTGCCATAGTTTAAAACACTAGGTTAGGTTAAAATAATACCTTGTAGTATTAAAATCTAGGTTAATTTAATACCTAGTAACCTTTCTAATTCCGTTCGCACCGAGCTTAGGTTAGAATCAGAATTCTATCAAGTGACATAGCTTAGGTAGAAAATATATATATATATATATATATATATATATATATATATATATATATATATATATATATATATATATATATATATTACCTAGCTTAGGATCTCGTAGGTTAGTTCTCTATAGGATCCTGGATCTCTCTTATGCTATGAATAGGTTGCATCTCTATTTTCGTTAGTAATGACCTGTCATGGTTGATCTCCAATGACCCAAGAAAAATAACCCACTAAATGGAAGTACGTTCACACAAAAATTAAAGAACTTGCAACAACAAAGTTTAGTCCAACATGTATCTTAACTCATGGAATGTAAATTTTTACCATTCGCTCAACAGAAAGCAAGTTTAAAACATTCCTTAGATCACTGAAATTGATCCAAGGATGAGTCAGATAAATAGATAAGTTTACAACTCTTAAACCAGATTGAAAATCACCTACCAAAAGTGAAAAATGGATTCAGGGAAGCCATTCCAATTCAAATCAAAGGTTCCTAAGAACATAAAATACTAATCCATATCAAGCATGATTTCCAATAATCAAAAGAACATATCCTTATAAGGAAAATCACATGTCAACACTTGAATGCAAAGGAGGAAAATAACAACTGTCACAGTGTTACAAGTCCATAAATCTTATATATAAGTGCTCGTAGAAGAGGAAAAAAGGAGATATAGATAGAGGGTGGAGCTCTGCAGAAATACTGCAAGAATTCTATTAGTCTGGGTAATTGCATTTAGGAAGGATGTATCAAGGGTATGGGGATTATAAATTTCTTTTAGAGCTTAATCATATGAGTCCAGCTATAAAGCATGACTGCGGTCTACTTTTCTATGACATTTTGTAATGATTCCATGAATGTAATGAGGTTACCAGCTCACATGAATATGACATTGATAATTTTGATGCATACATCTTTCTCATAGTTCTTTTTCATTTATGTTTATGATTAAGTTTGGATGCTTGTACAACTTCTTTCTATTTTGGTACAAGTTATAAAATTTGTTAGCACTTTTTATGTCGGAATGACTGCAAGGACCTAGAAGCCATTCTGAGCTCTATGGTGCTTGTATGTTTTACCCCCTTTCAAATCTCTTAACATGAATCATAGATGATGTTTCCCACTAAACTCACATAAAAGAGAGACTCGGCACCCGCACGTGCCTCGGGTGAGCACCCAGCGCCCGCTGGGTGATAGGTCGGTGCACATGGGGTTCCTTTCTTTTGTGATAAGGGTAAAAATGACTTCAGCCTCAAGGAGTCTTTTTGAACTTTTTCATTATCATTTAGACACATACATGTTTACACATTTGACCTAAGCACCCACCCTTAAATTTTTCTAAGATCATGAAACATGTTCAAATTTTAGAGATAATGGAGTCACGGGACCTTTTTGTATATCCTGTCTATTTTCCCAATCAAGCAAAAATAACCATGCTTGACCTAAAGCCTCTCTTCTTTGACACTCACCGAGAACATGCCATGTGTCCTTGATAGGCTTGGAAGATTTTATTGCATTTTACACTTCATCAACTCATCATCAAAAATGCATCGTTGGTCCGAATCTCCACTCTAATAATCTTTTGACATGTATACCTCTTCGGGAGTGGGGTCAATTCCTCTTTCTTACATCTTTTTACTTGAATATTCAAGGGAATATTCATTGGACCTTAGGGCTAATTTAACATCTTGTAGTTATTATGTAGATGGTAAAATTTTGCAAATTGAGCCCACCGCAAAGACAACCAATGGAAGTGTGCCATGTATATTCAGTGGCATAGAAAAATATGAAATTTGCAATGAAGGTCTAGAGGATAATATACAAGGAATATTTTTAAGATTAAACCCGATCCATGATCAATTTTTCATAGGGATTTTCAAGGGAAACATGACTATTACATTCCTCGACCGAAAAGAGGATTCACACCCTAAACACAATATTTTTATTTGCATCCAACATGATCACATATTCGAGCATACGTTTTGAAATATGGGAAAACCATTCGTAGAGAATTTTTGAAGCATACATTAGATAGACCAAAGTGAGATCAAATCGAGCACTAACACATTACAAAGGGAAGTGATTAAATCCATGAGGGAGACAATTTAATTTATTATCAAGGAGTTGTAAAGCATGGTCATGTAAAGAATGGAGGCCATGTAAGGAGTGGTTACTGAGTTAGGTGTGGTGGTGAAAGAGCTTAGGGAGAAAGTAATGAATTCTCATTTGACTAGGTATCGGTATTGTTGAGGTAGCACCATAGAATGCTATAGAAGAACTAATAGAGAGTTAGAAATTATATTGAGTAAAGAGTTTCTGTCGAATCAAGGAATTTCTAAGGATTGGATCAGCAAAGAGGAAATGCACAAGAGCACACATGTAAGGGATAGAATAGAATGTAGGGAAACATGTACACCAGAGGAACATGTTGGCATGTGGGGCTATGCACATCCATGAATCTAGAATGAAGAGTTATCCATTTTCCAAAACACGGGCTAAGAAAATAGAAAAATAAAGTTGGATTAAATGACCAAGAAAAGGATAAAAGCGGATGACTTGGCAGTCAAGTAGAGGCTATTTTTGGAGAAAGAAAATGTAAATCAAGGATAAAAGCACATATATGGAAAAGGCTATTAATAGTATTAAAGTGAGGATATATTTATGATAATCTATTATTAAATAATTTATAAAAGCATGTAAGATTTGTATGCATGGATATTTTTAGGAAATAAATTATGCAAGTTATTTTTGTGAGGACACCTATTATTAGGAGAATGCATGGGTGGTGAAGGAAAAGTCCACACTATTGGTAGCCATACATTTCCATCTTCCTTTTTCAAACTATTCTATTCTCTAAATCCTTTTTCAAGATAACTACTTGATGAGAACTGATTTTGAAATGTATCTATCATATCTGGGTTTGTCTTTTTACAATGGGGTGGTCAAGCATACAGTTGGTTTTATCACTGCTATAAAGGTTCTTAAATTTTGGAATACTCGAGGTACATAAAATATTATATTTGGGTGTAAGATTGGGACTTCAAACGTATTTGGCTAAGTGCAAGTATGGTGAGTGAAATTTTTCCCCAAAGCCCGAAGGTTAGGTATCTCTGGAGCTGTATGGCCTAACCTAAAATTAGACTCTAAAGTTCCCTCAAAATTACAATATGGGTTATATCTTCTAGAGTAAAAATATATGGGTTTTATATATTTTTGGGCCCTACCGAGAATGTTCAAAAACTAGTTTCTCCTTGGCATCTAATAAAATATCCTTACCTAACTTATAAAGTGAATAAAATTTTGGATCCCGAGGTACGATTTGCTATTGTTTGGCTTTGACACAATTAGTGAATTTTGTTCCAGACCTAGGCATCCGATTGAAGATAGAAAGGAATAAATAAAATTAGTCTTTACCAATTTCGAGGACAAACAAAGTGACAAAGGCACGAATCTTTCTCCCATGATTTTGTGTAGTTATGTGTGATTTATAAATATGTAGTTGTGAGGTAGAATATCCATTTTGAGGTTGTTCTTGTTGTAAGAAAATAAAACAAGGAAATGCAAGATATGCTTGAATGATTTTAAAGAAATAATATTTTCACACATCATATATTTTAAAAATAGAAAAACAACTCAGAGCAACTATTATAGTGAACAAAATTAGGTTCTATTTTAGGGGCTTGCCCTTGAAAAAATTTATACACATACATATACATGGATGGATTTATAAAAGGGGAAAATGTAAATATTGATCCTTTGCAGGCACATCTTCACCCGAAGGCACTAGAATACATATTAGTAGGTCATCCCTTTGAATGAAATCATCATGAGCCCATGTGTACAAACACAAATTGGACATCAGTCACCAAACCTTGAGACATAACCATATCCAACAGTTCCTGAGTTCTTAGCCATGGCTGATTCAAAAATTGGGTGAATTCCATTCTCCTTTCAGGTGAGTTTACCCACTCCAAAAGGGAATAACCCCCTCTTATATATGATTTGGTTTTTATACCGATAAGAGCAAGAAACTAGGAAAATAGGAATTATCGCTAGAAGAACCCTCTCTCATGGTTCTTCTCTTCTTAATAGGAAAGACCGGGTGCCTATCATGGATCGTACCTCAAAGAAGGCAGACTCTAAGAATATCATATGCTTCTTTGTTTCATTCTTTAATACAATTGGGAGTTTCTCTTCACCATGTTGAGTAAGCAGAAGGTTGGGCATTGTGATTTCCATGGTCAAATTAAGGGGTTGGTAATAATCCATGTTCAAACACTAGCAATCACTCTTAATGGAAGGGAAGTAACGAAGATAGTAAGTTTTTAATTTTCTAGAATTCACTGGTATTCTCGAGTGAACTAGATGGAAATGGATAACTTGAAAAATAGGAAATGAAGGGCACAATTCTGAGAGACATTGCAGGAAAGATGAAAGCATGTCCTTTGAAGAGGAAACATTGGGAGGACAGACCCAGTATCTGGTATGCTGAGGAGATGATGAATGAGGGCCTCATTTGGCCCAGTCAATTAGAAACACTCACCTAAATGGGTGAGCTCTCCAAGAGGAAGATTCAAGTCTAGAGGTGAAGAATACATGGAAGGTGGATGATTGATGAAAGGCAAATGATGAAGGATGCGGGAGACAATTAGGTGGTAAGTCAAGAATAACACGGTAAGCCATGATTAAATAGGCATGTATTTTGAATTGACGTATATGGGAGAAATAATTTCTCCATTAATACCATATCCTCCCAAAATCGATAGCCTTAAGATGAAGTTTAATTGAAAATTGATTATCCATGTAAAGTATGCCACCGGATATTTAATTATGCCCCGCACGGTTCATAGATGTCTCATCAAATTTAATTCTTTGGCCACATCATATTTTCAAAGCATGAGGGAAACAATATATTTAATAAATATGGAAAGGGATTTATTCATAAAGGTGGCATAGTAATGATGAGTTGGCAGTAGATATGATTTAATGCTATTGTGAGGAATTATTCGACAATGATTCCCATGGGTTTTAAAAATGTAACATGAAATTGAATCAGTTAGAATCCATATGAATATTCCCTAAACCATTTATGGATAAATATATAAAGAGGGGGTTTTAGAGGTTTTAAGTAGGATTTTATTGAATGAAGAAAAAAGTGCAGGAAGCTCTAGAGGGGAAAATTGGAGGGAATTTGCGAGATGTACTTCCAACCAGGAGATAGCACAATTTTTTGTTGAAGGTTTTTGCTATGTAACTCAATTATCAGGAACCTATGTTAAGATGATTGTAATGTACAATCATTAACTAGATTTGAGAGCGTAAATATATGTCCCCCTTGTTTTTCCTAAGTTTAATGGGTTTCACTTGGAAAATTGATCATAATTTGTGATATTTTCTTTTTTCTTGTTGTGAAATGATGTTCAAAAGGAATTCATATGTGAATTTTGTTATGATTTTGTGTGAATTATGGTTTTAATTCAATTGTGAAAGTATCATGTTACTACTTAGCTATTGTCTAGGAAGGGTGTGAGTATTTTCTATATTTTCTGGAGGTACCTGAAAGCCTCTTTTATGAAGCCTATAAAAATCTCCCTATGGATTGAGTAGGATTTGGGGGTATGATTTGTAAGTCTTGGGGTCCCTTGATCTAGACTATTCAACATGATTTACATGGGAAAATATAGCCTTAGGTGTACTAGGATGGATTGTCAGGAATTTAGATCTTGGCTTGCCGGAGCTTTCCCTACAAATTGGTCTCTTGAAAAAGGCTCATTCCTTTTATCACTCGCATTCATGTAATAATGGAATCATACAAACATTTGAAATGTTGTTTCTTAATTTCCCAAATTACACTTGAATATTTTCGCCTTTTCCCCATTCTTTAGTTCAAGTTTCTCTTATCCTCACTAAAATCTGAATAACCTTTGGCAAATGTTTTCACATATTCGTGGATCTCAAACTATCTATTTATACTTTGTAGGTCCTCCCTGGGAGAACACATTGTTAATGCATACACCTTGTGTGTTCTCACCCCCTAATCTAAGATCCCCATCATCGACCTATAACCAAATTGTGTAAACCCTCAAGATCAATGTGTGTGTCGGGCTAACACTACTTGTAGTGGTCCATATCAGGTCTTTGGGTGCTTACAGTGCTTAAGTGACCACTCTTTCAAGTGAGTATTACATTCGGTGGTTACGCATAACCCCAATAGTCTACTCCTATGGATCAAGGACATCATTTCGATATTCGGTCATGCACTATGCTCCCCTGACCACATCCCAGGTCCTCTCACCCTGACTAAGGTAGAGTCAAAAGTAGCAGGGATATAAACCACACCCTTTGTTCAGGTTCCTCCCTATCACTCCCTTGGGAAGGGTTGATGGGTGAGTGGAGGAAGACCCCACCCCTGGATACCAAATGACATTTCACATGGGTCCGAATTTGTTTCCCTTTCTCCCCTGCACATTTGTGCCTTGCTCCTCTTCCCCGAGGGGGTGTAAATATGAGAACCAACACCCATATATGTGTGTGTGTGTGTGTGTGTGTGTGTGTGTGTGTGTGTGTGTGTGTGTGTGTGTGTGTGAAGTATGTATTGTTAATGGGGCACCAAGCTTGTGAGCATGAAGTTATGTTTTCTGATGATGCGGTTTAGGGTGTAATGTTAGCGTGCATGGTCTAATGCACAAGTGTATTGGTTGTTATGTATTCATCTTTTGTTAAGTAATGAATCTCATTTTTGTGGATAATGTTATTTGGATAATGATTGTTGGCATGTCTAAATATGGTGGTTTAAGGATTCAGTTAGTCTTGGTTATTGTTTAGATTGGTTATGTTTTCTTGTTATATGTGTTTCCAAGATACGATGGATGTAATGATTATCTATGCAAGAATTGTTTGATGGTTATCAATATGAAGAATATGCATGCTAACTTCCCGACTAGCATATAAAATGAGGGACATGGTAGTTACATGTGCTTCGGGTGAGCATTCAGATCTATTTGAATGAATTGCTAGCACGCATAGTTGTTGTTGGTAATAAAAGAGAATAAATTTCTAGATCTCCTCTAGTCGCCTAAGGCATGATTAAAAATGCACACAAATTGGTTCAATCTTATTCTTTGATTCATAAAACTTTGGCCCTCTTTCTTTATTCTTTGAAATTATTTGTTGTATTTATTTGAGGAATATGTATGTTGAAATGTTGTCGAGGACGAGATATAAATTTAGTGTGGGGGTAATGTTGAATGGAGAAAATGCCTAAATACTAGCCACACATAGAGTTTAGGACCTTGTGAAAAGGGTACACAAAGGGGCATACATATACAAGGAAATTCGGCACGTGAAGGTTTGTGCATGAGAAAATGAGAACTAGTACTTAGCCAATTTTCTAGAACATGGATAAAAATAACAAATCACAATTGGAGTGGCATCCAAGCAAGGTTTAAAAATAGAAAAAATTAGGATGGCTTGGGATGCACACAAAGGAGATATAATTGGAAAAAGCACATGCAAAGGCAGAATTAAAGAACACACATAGAAGAAATATAACAATAGGATTAATCATATTTTTTTATTATTGGCAAATAGTTTTTTGAAAGGGACTATACCCTTGAGTACAAAAGATGGCCTAGGAGCCAAAATAGGAATGAGAACCAGAGAGAAAAGGATCAGAATCCAAATGTGACAATGAAGCTCAAAGTAGCCAAAAAATAGCTACCCAAATGAGACAAAACAACAAAAATACTGAAAAAAGTAGTAGAGAGACCACAAAAATAGCATAAAAACATACAAGAACAGCTAAAGCATCTACAACTACTTTTTGGCAGCTTTGTCAATGCTGGTCTTGATATTCTTCCAGGAGTGGAACATACCCAAAGTTGTCATGTGGGCAGCGTCAGTATTATCCAGCTGCTCAATGGTCCTTTTGCTTTCCTTATCATTACCCCAAAGTGTTGCCGGAACTCCGCTGAGGTTGGAGACACTTTTGACATGTTGCTCAATGAACTCCTCAATCACCCTAAAGATGGCCATGTTGTAATCATGTCGAGTTTTGGCCTTCCCTAAACGGGAGTCTAAGGAGTTCAGCTTCTTGTAGATATCATCAATCTAGCTACTATCAATATCCACCTCCTCCTCCTTTTTCCTCTTACCTTTCTGTTTTGCCAAGTTCTTAACCTCATCCTTCAACAGTTTCATATCAACCTCTAAGGCATCCAGCCTTTTTGAAGAGCTTTCCATATGCACATCCTAGGGACTGGCACTGCTAATATTCAGAAGGTCATGTGCAATTTCAATTTCATGAGGCCCCTTCTCCACAACAAGAGTCTCAAGGTTAATCTTTCTAGAAGCCCTGGTAACCGGTCTATTCGAGGTGGAGGCGAAGTGGGGGCGGGAGCAGCAGTAGGGGGAATGGAAGAAGAAGCTTGGACGACCGGCAGTGGGGGTCAAATAAAGTATATTTAGATTAATATATTATTAACATAGGTTGTAGAAAAATCATACATGCTATTGTAAGCACGCCTATTATTAGGAATGTGAAATAAAGTAGTGAAAATATCCACCATGTGTGTGTGTGTGTGTGTGTGTGTGTGTAGTGCACCTTTGTTTAGGAGATTTTGACAGTCTTCATTCTACGGTTCTTGTGTGGAACGAGTATAGAGGTTTTGACATCATGATTGTTCTTGAGTATGTATGGGTGTGCACATGGTCCAATGCATTAATGTAATGGATTGTAATGTATTCAACTTCTATATTATGTTATGAATTGTGGTTATAATGGACAATTGTGTTTGGATTGTAAAGATCTCTATGTCTGAACATGGTTTAATGGGTATTCAGATCTTAATATTCATTATCTATGAATGATTTCCTTATTATATGTGTTTCCATCTCTTTATGTTATGATGTATCTTCTTAAGTGAATGTTATGGTTCTTAGAAATTCATGTTAACATATTGATAAGCATATTAAGGAAGGATTGGTGGTTGTGCGTGCTTTGGGTGAGCTTCCAAACTTGTTTGGATGAACTTCCAACATGCATAACTAATTTTGGGTTATTAAGAAGACTACACAATCATTGCATGCTTACTTATCCACTCAAAGACGCTATTTCCAACACTCTTCTTTACAGGATCATAAGGTACGCATATTCTATCTATTTTTTGTTATCGATTATTCACCGACAACATAAAGTGGGGGAAAACGTAGACACAAAATCACACACTTGAGTACATTTCTATGTCCTAAAAGCATTCTAGCACATACATGATTCCTACGAAAAATTACTAGTGGTTGAAATTTATATTTGTCCTCTTTTCTTTTCTTTTACTTTCTCTTTGGTCTTACACACCCTACAGCCCTCACGGAACTTGACTGATTTATCTTTTATGGCATCATACATTGATCCTTAGTTAGGTCACCAACACCCAGTGCTCTTGTCCATACTTGGTGCTCCTGTCCCTTTCTTACCTTTGCTCACTCTTTTTGGCTCTCTTTTATATTTTTGGTATCATTTACACTTATGGGTCAACCTTTCAGATTTCAATTACAAAATTCAAATAAAAGAATCATATAAATACATAGTTATGCTTTCAAAATGAGGGACCAAGCACTAAGCATTACTATTATCACCTAATCTTGCATTCAAAAGGCACAAGAGAACTTCAAAGGCATTCATCTAGCACATCCATTCAAGGGCAAGGGATACATAATTCTGCTTACACAATATATGAGGGGAAGTCTATTATATTCCATCCAATCATATTATACATTTTCTACATTCTAGATCTAGTCCTGCTATCATTTATGGACATTATACAAGGGCATCCTAGGGAATCATTTATACACACACACACATAAAATAACTACATAGTGTCTAAGATGTAGTGCTCAATAGTAAGTTCACTCTTTGGGTGACTTTCGGGGAAGTATGAATCCATGTTATACATATTTTTATTAGATTTGATTTGGTTTGTGGACATGTGTAGGTAGATATTTTTGTAGGTGAGAGGTATCTTTGGAGATCAAGGAGTGAATATCAAGTGATAGACAAGAATCAATAGTGAAACCCTTATGACAAAGAAGAAAACAGTTTCCGAGCATTTACATTTCTACTAACACTCGAGATCCAGGTTGTCGGCACCCATATGCCTCGTCATCCCGTGGGCATCACTATCCTACGCCATTTTTATTTCCAAAATTTTCGGTGAGCATCAATGACGCTATCTACAATTAGTTTCAGTATTTCACCTACCCATATCACCTCCATTCGCTCATAAATTAGCTAAGTCCTCCTATCTCTCCTTCTTGCTTATCGTTTCATATTATATATGCTTATTTGCTTGCATCTTCACTGTATATTAGCATTTATACATCATTTATTACAATAATTACTCTAAAATATAGATTTAATTCAAATTAAATTAAATCATCATCTTGATTCGAAAACACTTTTTATTTGATATAATCATACAACATAAGGGTAAAATGACATACATATCCATAATACTAAAAAAATTCATTGTTAAAGGTCTGAATCAAATAAAATACATAAAGCAATGTAGTACGATAAAGTAAACAAACATGAATGCAAACATACAAGCACATACAAATAAATTTAAATAAGCAAAGTTGTTCAATAAAGTTGTACCAATGTTTTTGTTATCCAGCTTCAATTCCCAAATGTTTAAGTTATACGAAAAGGGTTAAAATGATGCCCCAAGAAAGGATACATGTAAGGTAGTAGATGGAGGACATATAAGTCCCATGAAAAAACAACATGCACTATGAGACTTCCTTGAGAAATGATATATGCCAAATAAACAGAAAAACAAGTAAACTAGCTTTGTTGATGAAGGAAGATCACAAGATGATCCACATGTTGTGCGCTAGAACAAGAAAGCAATGAAGTAGGATATTTTGTAGGATAGTTTCTAGTGTTTAGTGTTTTTTTAGTTTTTCACATGTTTTTTTATTTTACAATTTCGAATGTTTTTGAATTTTTGAATATTTAACCAATGTTTTAGGATTTTTAAAGGTTTTACCAATGTTTTTGGGTTTTTGAAGATTCTACCAATATTTTTGGATTTCCTATGATTTTATGAATGTGTTTTTATTTTTGAATATTTTGAAATTTGTTACATTTTGGAAGGTTTTAACAATGTTTTTGGATTTTTAAAATTTTTACCACTTGTTTTTGGATTTTGAAGGTTTTTTTAATTTTCGTGGTTTTTAAAAGTTTTCTAAAACTATGTATAGGAAAATGAATTTGAAAATATTCCCCAACAAGTGGTGAGAATATCCAAGGAAAATTCCACGCATATATACATGAAGAGGATAAGCTAGATCAAGGCCTAGATGGATAGGTTTAATGTGATGATGAACCCAATAAACCACCCTTTCATGTTTTCAATCTATGAAAACTCCCTCATAATCTACCCTTGTGGGTTTTCAAACTATGCGTCCATGCTTACAAATAAAACAAAATTTACACATTTAATATTTTTACTTGATTACCTTCTGCAAAATTTGGATGGTCATTGTTTATTGTTGTTGCTCCATCTGTTTCTATTATTTCATTTTCTCATTTTAACTATAAATGATGAACTATGGTGGTGGCATTATGAGTGTGTCCTTAGCTCTTCAAAGAATTATATGTGGCATAATGAACCTTTCTACGTTCTTCATTACCTACCAATTGGGAAAATGACCTTTAGGTCTTCCTTGTATGTATTCCAATATACAAATGCTTCATTTATTCTCTCGTAATACATCTAAAATTATGCTAGTACATGCATAAAATCATCCTTAAGTTGTTGGGCAGCTTGGTCATGAATCAGAATAGTGATTTGGATATCATGAATGATTTTCTTGAGTCAGTCTCTCATTCACTATGCTTGAACCCCTGTGAAAGTATTCCTTATCACACTTTGTTCCCATTCTCGTAGTCATTCACTAACATTATCCCTCACTTCCAATGATGACTACAAATTCATTTCAAGATTTTGATCATCCGCCTTTGTCAAAGCATTTATAGGTGTAATTTTTTCCCTTCTTCAATATCATTCTTATTATCTCTCATTATATCCTGTAAATGTGTATTCAAATCCAAGAGCTCAAATGTTAATTACTTTGCATGAGCTTTGTCTTGCTTCATCATTGTGACCTACACCTTGAGTATTATTATGGTCTCTTTTACTTCATGTATGGCATTAGCTAATTTTGTTGTAATATTTTTTGCCACTTCATTATCATTCTAATTTTCCACCAACTTGTCAATGAGAAGAGTTATATGCATTACTTCACTCATAACTTAGATGTCTATGGTGTGTGTGACCAACTTAGGACGGTGTTGTCCAACATGTGACCTTAGATTTTGTAGTGTCTTCTCTAAGTTTTCCTTTTGGTGGGCCATCCGCAATGTGGTTGCTCCAATATTGGCTTGCAATGTGTGTACTCATTCAATTTGTGTTTGTAATGGAAATTACTCCAAATCTACTTCCATTGATCGACTATAGACTAGGCTATTTTTGCCTACTGAGACTTATCCGAACAATTTATGGGAGTACATTGTGAACATGGGATGAAGGAGAATTATCATATGTTTTGTGTTAATGCCATTGATTGCACCATCCAACAAATTTTTTTGCATCCCCCTTATCTGCTTTTTTGTCTCAATTGTTGATGTGTTGAATGTATCTTCCTCTTCTTTTTCATATACTTCCTTTTCCTTTGTAGTTGTTTTCTCTTACAACTTTCATTCTTCTATTTCTCTCTTGTCTTCTTCTTTCTTTCTTATTTTTTCTTCTTTCCATTTACTTTCTTCTTCCTTTTCTTTCTCCTCTACTTTTTCCTTGGCATGTGCTTCTTCTTCTTCTCTTTTTTTCTTCTCTTTGTTTTTCATCTATCTACTTATTTTATTCTTCTCTTTATTTTTTCATCTTTGTGTTTCTTTTCTTCTTCTTCTTCTTGCCTTTTTTTCATGTCCATGGCCTTTTGTGCTTTGGCCCGCATTTCTATCTTCCGCTACTCTTCTTCATATTCCTTGTGCACTTTATCTTCCTCTTGTATTTGTTTTTCTACATCTTGTTGATTGCATAATGGTTCTTCATCTTCCTTTTACTTAAATAATTGTTGCTTGGATGTGTCCTCTTCTTAACCAATTATTTATACTAGTTCCTCCACTAACTACGCACTAGTATGCATAATGGATTTTTGTTCTTACATTGCTTACACACTTGGCATTTCTATTTCACCAGTTTTAGATGGAATTATTACCTCTTGAAAATATAGGGAGGAGAAGGTGTGTTTGGTATTTGGATTACATCTTTGGGGATTTTTATTTTTATTCTTCTTTTCTCCTTGAATTCTCGTCTCTTCTTCATTTTTAGCTCCTTGCCATCAATAGGATTTTTTGCACATATTGTATAGTGATCTTTTGTTGTTGTAGTCCTCATGTGTAAGAAAGCCTCTTTTGTATGTGTTGATTCTTATACTTAACATAGTTGGTAATTTAATTAAAGGTAATCATTGTTACACCTTTAACCCTAATTCATATATCAGGATATAAATAGTCGATTTGCATAGGCTAACATAATCTCTTATCATGTCATATCATAATTATTTATACTTAGTGGGTTAGCCTTAGGGCTTTGGATTATAAAGTAGGGTATATATATGATTTAGAGAGTAGGATATGATCATCATACTGATCACTTGAGTCTTATTATATGGTTTGGAGGTTTCCCCCTCGAAGTGGATAAGTCATTATACTTGCATATTGTGATCATTTCTCTATATTTTGGTGTTCTTTAGTACTCTATATTTTGGTGTTATTTGGTGTTCAAAACTAGTAGTGAATTTTTCTATAAAAAAATTGTGTTGCAAAATCAGTCAAGTAATATCCTCTCCAAATTTCAAGGTTTTTGACTTGATTTGCAAATGTTATATCAATTTTAGTATTTTTCATAAATTCGCTACCTAGGTTGCAATTTTGGAAAATTTTCTAAGTTTCTTATATTTGGGAAATATTGCAAAAATTATCTAGGGTTTTTTCTCTATGTATCTCTTTTTTTGGCCAATAACCTTAAAAACCAAGCCCTAAATTTCTACCCTAACCTTAGTATCCCAAGACACAAACCCTACATCATGATAGGAAGATCAACTAGAGGTTAAGGGAAGGGTTAAACTCCTAGTAAGGAAGATGTGGATTTTGAATCTTCAACTACATGGGCATTAGAGATAGTCTCCTAACTTGAGGACATGGTAAACAACCAAATGAATAAAGTAGAGGAAAATTTTGGTCATAGCTTGATTATAATGAAAGGATAAATGATGTTAAAATTGGACAATGAATTGAAAATAGTGAAGGGTGACATGAAAATGGAATTTGATTCATTGAAGAAGGATTTACTACAACTGAGATAATGTCTAAAGTTTATCAATAATGCCCATTTTAGTTACATGGGATCCTCAATAATTGCACACATTAATTCAAATTAAATGAACCAGGGTGGATCCTCTACACACATTACTAGATTTTCTAATCAATGGCGTAGCATTATTCCTAAAGTGGAGATGTGCAAGTTCAATGGAAATGATTGTAACATCAAATTTTTATGACTTAGAAACAAGGGAATTATTTTTTTACATAATGTTCTCTATTCTAAATTCATACAATTCATAACACACATTCCATTTCTAGTCTATCTCATAACAGAAAATCATATGCAGTTGTAATGACTCGGTGTAACATCGATCTCTCATTTCATGACTCGGTATTAAACCGATCTCTCATGTTTAACTTGTTCATGTGTATACTATGTATACTTTGGTTCTTTTACCCATTACGGGTCACTCAAGTGTTTTGTCTAAGAAGCCTATTTGAATATCTGTTACTGATATTCATCTGAAATCTTGCATTCTTAGACTAGGTGACATAAGAAAACACAACTAACAATTTGTGATACTTTGGCCAAAGTTTTAAACATGTTTACCATGTTTACATTCCAAGACAAAATACTCATCGAAAGGAATATGTCTTTCACCCCACTCAAATTGTTATCTAGATTAGTCTTCCTTGACTTTTGTCAACCAAACCCGAGTCAAAGTTTCACACTAAATAGGGGAAGCTCACATACACTATTGGTGTGGTATACTCATGATGACTAAGGATAAGTAGATATAATAAATTGAATTTTTTTATTGGGTGTGTTTAGTTACCCTAATTCAACATGAGTTGACCACTACACTAGTCCATGTGTCTATCTTTGTTTAGAGTAGAACTATGAACCAAATTTCCACTTATGTCAATTGAGTTAATTGAATTAAGTGGGGTGTTGAAGCATAGCTGGTTACATCACAGTATCCTCATAATGACTCTTGTCATTAAGAAGGTACTCTACGAAAACCCCTACATTACAACATCCTACTATTTCTTTCAACAAAACTAACATACTTAAGAACATTAGATTATTAAGCTTAATTTATTATCTTGTTTAGTTATCACAAAACATCACACCTAAGGTTATTCTAAGTATGATTGATCCAAAGAAAGGATTTGAAATGTACTTTTACACTAAATGAAGGTATGCAGGTAAAATATGTGTTCATGCATATGAATTTTTTTATTCGAAACCATTATTTCCTTTTATCAATAAACCTTATTTAAATATCAAGTAAGTAGGATCATTAAGTTTCCTTACTATAGTTTAACAATGTAAACAATCTTGATTGAAATCTTGTTGATTAGATTTAGTGATATCACAACATTTAAAACCATCTTTATAATTCCTTAAAGATTTCCAATTACAATTTATCATTTTCATAAAGTAGAGCATACATCCAATAATCAATAATGATTATACTTTATCACATAAATAAGGATAACATACTTAGTTCTGATTTAATGATAAAAAAGAAGTATCCTCTTCTTCCTAGTTAAGAACTATTTTGTTATTCATGAAATTAGAAAACATAAGAAGTAGATTCATATTAAGAATTCCACATTCAACTATATAGGAACTGTCCTTATTCCCTTTTCCGAATAAGGATCTATAAACCATAATCATCATAGTTATACCATTACCCCAAAATGAAATGAGTCGGGATGTGTGTGTGTGTGTGTGTGTGTGTGTGTGTGTGTGTGTGTGTAGTTCCTTATCTAAGCATCATCCTATACTTTAGATTCTATTAATCCATGCATGTTAATATTTAAGAATATTAATCAAATCTAAGTCTTATATGACCTTAGAATAAATCAGTAATCACCAACCATTACACAACAATTCATTTATCAAAAAGAGAGTTCACTTCACTCCAAACTTAATAAATATTCATAAGTTTATAAGAAAACATTTTTCATCATTACAAAACTAATTTGATACATCCTCATAGTTTTTCCAACAAGTTCATTTCAAGAGAATTTCAATACATAAAGCATCTGAATGAAGAAAATGACTTCGTTAATAAAAAAATGTAACTTTCTATAAGTATTTCTCCTTTCACTTTTCATGAAGTCCATCAGAAATTGTTAGCATGAGTCAGTTCACAAGAATTGAGCATGATAAGCGCTATAATATTAAAACAATATGCTTTTATCTAACAGTTTCGTAAAAGGAACATTGTTGTTTATGAAAATGTTCCAAGTACTCAAAATAAGATCAATTAAATAGACTGCCCAAAAATCCATAATGTCAAAAATAGATAAGAAGTCACTAATATCCTTTAGGTACCAACTGGCCAAAAATAATTTAATTAATCCAACAAATTTAATTTTAACTATAGTACAATTATGTTAATAATTATAAACATGATAACATTTAAAACTACAACCATCTATTAAAGAAGAGAATTAATAAAAATTCTTAATCAATCTTCATTAATATCAATTAATTCAATAAGCCATAAGCTCCACTACATTACAATCAATCTCCTATCGAAAATCTAAAAGGAATTGATATACAAACACAAATGACTTGACATGAACAGAATGTTGTCACCTATGATTATTCAAAACAAAACCATGTTACTTTCACAGAGAGAGAGAGAGTCGTAACAAAACATGTATTTCAAATGATCAAGATACAATCAAATGCATAATAAAATCTCACCTAAAACTTAAGGATAATTAAAACCAAATAGTTCCCAAAGAACAAAATCACAGAGTACGGTCTTTACTTGAAAAGATCACTATTTAAGTTTTAAGGATTATAAATTCCCTTAACAATGATAACAGGAACTCACAACTTCCAACACACTTAAATCAAATCTAATTACGAGAATTGTCACCACTCAAACGCTTAATACCGAACAAATTATAAGCTTAATCCCAATGAGACAATTCACATGGATTAAAAATTCAACAAAACATGCAATAGTCACCCAGGAATACATCATTGAAACTCAAATGACCTAATAACAACAACAATATCCATGGTGGAACAAGAAAAGATACGAAACCATGATATCCCACTCACAACGTCAAAGAATAAAAATATTTTAAGTGAGGTTAAAAAAAAGAAAGTGAAACGTAGTTCGAAGTGCAATACAACTTGGGTCCTTCCCAAAAATCAACTAAGTCCAAAACTTAAATTGACTCCAGAAGGTAATCATGCAAGGTCAAAAATTAACCATCAATAGAAGGAGACAAGGAAACTACCAATCCTTATTTCCAAATAAATCAGCACTGAGAAGGGTAAAGTGTCAACAAAACATAATTAAAAGGGCAAGGATAGAAAACTATATCCACCCATCATTTCTACTATGCACATGCAATGCTCGAATACCACCATCGAAGATACCCAGTATCGGTCGAAGCTTGACTTCAAAAAATAATAATAAAAAAATCAAAATATCGATTACAATTTTTAAGCCAAAATGAATGATCATCAAATTGAAACAGAGTCCAAACACAAAGCTTATAAAAATTAGACCAAATAATATTTGTTAAAACTCAGTTTCATGACAACCTAGAAAGTTCCAAAATCTAAAAATACTTCCACCATAACCTTGCAAAACCGCTTAGCACAAACATGGTTCAAAACAAGGAGATATATATTTATTAGTGACAAATATAGAACAATATCCCCTACTAATCATTCACAGATTAATATATTTAGCAAACAAAATCATTTTTCCAACCTTATGAAAACCCAGAATCATGTATAACAACTTCATACCACATGATCATTTATATCCACAAGAACCATAACCATAAGAAACTCACATAAGAAAGAAGAAGAAAACAACACATAAGAAAACATTCTCAAAGATGTTTTCATGAAGAGAAAAGTTCTCTTTATGAAAACGTTTAAATAAAAGCAATAATCTTAAAGAGATAGAGCCTATCATGCCTAGTAGTGCTCTTGGATTCTCTTCCTTGCTTCAAACCTTCAAGAAAAGTTTCCACTGAAATATTTCCAATGAAAATGCAAAACAAAGCTTCTGCAACTTCTCCCAATTTCTTCTTATAGTTTCCACAACCAAATTTTGCCATTATTTCTGCCATGTAATGGCAATTTTTAATTTGTAATAGCATCAAACTGAAAGTTGAAAAATGAAAATACCACATGCAGAGCCAAGAAGCTCAAAAAACTGAATGCACAACAAAACCAAACCATTCCTTTTTCATCCAACCCATCTCACTATTCCCGTGTGGTTTCGCTTGGGTCAAGGCTCATTAATGCCAAAAGGACTACCATTGCACCCCTGAAACTCCCGTCACGCCATCTCTTTTGTTAGTTACAACTAACAATTGAAAACTTCATCCAACCAAACTTAGCAGAGTTTCCATCTTGGAAATTTCGACCACCTCTATGCCTCACTAAAAGTGGCGAAGCATGTCATTAAATGAAACATTTAAACCTTCCTAATGCCTTTGGAATGGTGACACCACTATCTAACAACATGCCAAGCTCATTTACCCTTAGGTTAGGTTTCCAATATATTAGTTTTTAAACCATATCTTAGGACCTTAGGAATATTTCATATAATAGCTTAGGATAATTAGTATCAAAGACTTGGGATAGTCCCTTAGTATCCATCAAAATACATTTATTCCCATACCTTAGGTTAGGCTAATGTATATAGTCTTAGGCACTTAGATTATTTAGGTCTCAAATAAATTAATCAAAGGAGGTTACCTTTTGCAAATTTTTATCAAAATGATGTCATTAGATCACTTAGTATGGTGCATTCAAAAGATGCTACAGGACACCCCTGTGATCCCAATGCAAGCCTGAGTTCAGAAATCAAACATTCTTACCGGCTTGATCAAATGATCAAATCATTGTAAAATTAAATACATAGCTTGGATCACTGCAATTGATCCAAGGTATGGTTATTCCTGCATTTTGCAATCAATTAGACTTAAGAACAAGTTCAATATTGCAAAATAGGCAATGAACAAATAAGAATGGAGTTATTCTCCTTATCGGATACAAAATGAATTTCAAGGTTGGCTGTAAGGAGTATGTGAAATACGTAATTATTAATTTAGAATTTTCATGGCATGATGGTATCCAATTTTAGAAGATAAACATATCATCTATAACAAACATGATCACTTAGTTCAAAAGAGTACACTGTCTTCAAACAAGAATCATTTATCAATGTTTACAACTTCATTTTTAGAAACAAGCAAGGATAGCAACCATGGCGAGGGTATTACATACCTCCCCTCTAAATTCATCATCGTCCTATTGATTAGCTTAATTCATATTCATATTCAAGAAAAATAATCATAATTATAGTTCTTTTATCCACAAAATTTTCAAACAGAACCCAAATTTGTAGAAATTCAAGTTTTTCATAACTTATTACAGCATCAAAATTGTTGTCCTAGTACTAAAAAATTATAGTACTTGCCCAAAACTGGCAGAAATTAAAGATATTTTTCAATCAAAGTCTTTAATTATCTCAAAAATTAGAATTAATTTTGTTCAAACAGATGAGGAAAATCAGTTTTTATATCCTCAAGGCTTTCCCATATTTCACTTTCTTCATTAAACTGGTCCCACTGGACCTTGCATTGATTGATTTCACGATTTCCTAAGTGCAACTGGTGAGTTTTCAACACTCTTATGATTTCAACCATGATTCTTCCTAGGTCTTGGACCTGCAAGGAATCCCAATTTAATACATGTGATAAATTTGAAATGTATTTCTTAAGAAAAGAAATATGGAAAACATCATGCATTCGTGACAAGGTGGGAGGTAGTGCTAAGTGATAAGCTACAGGGATAATCACTTCTACAATCTTAAAAGGTCCCACAAAACGAGGTGATAATTTGGTTGCCTTGCCAAAGGTAATAGAACTATTTTTAGGCTTAACACGTAAAAAGACCTTTTCACCAAGTTCAAATTTCTTATCAACCCTTTTCAAATCTGCATAACTTTTTTACCTATCAAAGCAACTTCTTTTAATCATTCACGAATTACTTTCACTTGTTGTTCCATTTCAAAGTAAGCATTTTAGGTCTAATTACCTCTCTATCTTCAATGTTATCCCAACTAACTAGAGTTCTGTATTTCCTTCCATATAATGCTTTGAAAGGTGCTATATTTTTAGACATAGGCATCCCCTAAACAAAATCCATACTTATTACTTTCCACTTATATTGCGGCATGCTAACACAAGAAACCATATAGGTGCATATGCCCCTTAATGGGCCGACATTCTAGGAAATGTGAAATGAAATAAGTTATGTCTTTCTTCATCCCTTTCCAAAAATATTGTTGTTTTACATCAGCAAACATTTTTGTAACACTAGGATGTCCTGAGTAAGGTGAATTATGAAATTCAATCATTAAATATTTTTTTAACTCATTTTCAAGGTACATACACTCGCCTATCATATCTTAAAATTTCTTTTTATCAAAGTTAAAACTTTTATATCTTGCATCATTAGGATCTGTAGCAAGTTTTGTTTTTACTTGCTGAAAATATGAATCAGAATCCAAGATACTCTTTACTTCATCCTTAAATTGTGTTCTTAAAGTTACAATCAGGAAATATGTTTCCTACGACTTAGTGCATCTACCACCCTGTTTTATTTACCTTTAATGTAACTTATGAAAAAATCATATTGTGAAAAAAACTCTAACCATCTTCATTGTCTTGCATTCAGATTTGGTTGAGTGAAAATATACTTCAACCCAAGGTGGTCAGTTTTTAATTCAAAAGGTCTTCCTAAGAGATAATGTCTACATACTCTAAATTCATGAACTATGGAAACAAGCTCTAGGGCATGGGGAACATAACTCAACTCATGTAACTTGAGTTTCCTTCTCTCATAAGCTATAACATGATCATCTTGCAATAAGATACATCATAGTCCTTCTCCGAAAGCATCATAACTACCGTAAAGCTTCCATTTGGATCCAAAATAGCCAAAATAGGTGCAAAAGTTAGTTGTTCCTTTAGAGTTTTAAATTTTGATTCACATTTATCACTCCACACAAAAATTTTGTCTTTCTTTTGTAATGAAGTAATCAGGGAAGTGACTTTTGAAAAGTCCTTAACAAATTTTCTATAATAACCGACAAGCCCCATGAAGCTTCTAACTTCATGTACATTTTTAGGTGTAGGCCATTCAGTTATGACAACAATATTTGATGGATCAACTGTTATTCCATATTTTCTTATGACATGTCCTAAATAGTGCACTTCTATTTCATAAAAATAACATTTGGACAACTTACCATATAATTTTCTCTTTCTCAAAATTTCAAGTACAATTCTCAAATGCTCTTTGTGCTCATCAATGTTCTTAGAATAGATAAGAATATCATCTAAGAATACAAGTAAAAACTTGTCCAAGTATTCTTGAAGGATATTAGTCATAAAATTCATGAAAGATGTAGGTGCATTTGTCAAACCAAAATGTAAAATAGTGAATTCGTAATGTTTATACCTTGTTCTACAATTTGTTTTACAAATATCCTCATCCTTAATTCTCAATTGATGATATCCAAAATGAAGATATATCTTTGAATAAACTGATGCACCACACATTTGATCAAACATATCATCAATCCTAGGAATTTATATCTATTTTTATTGTCTCGTTGTTTAACATACGATAATCAATACAAAGTCTAAGTGTTTCATACTTCTTTTGAAAAAATTACCGGTGCTCCCCAAGGAAAAAAACCCGATCTTATCAAGCCTTTAGACAACAATTCTTGTAAATGTGCTTTAAGTTTTACCAGTTCAATTGTCATCATGTGATATGGTGCCTTGGAAATAGGTTTAGTTCAAGGTTTGATTTCTATTGAAACGTCAAATTATCATTTTGGCGGAAGACCGGGTAGTTCTTCTAGAAACACATCGCTGAAATCTCTTAACAATAGATAATTTTCCAATAAATTACTATCTTTTTCTCTTGTTTCATAAATTTTTATTGCATATAATGTGCAGGATTTGTTTTTTCCTTCTTAAGTTGCATAGCTGACAATTTCCTAACTAAAATTTCATGTTTTACCCTTGAATGTATATTGTTTTTGAAGATCATCAAGGCATCTAATGTGTTTTTCAAAACAATCAACTTTTGCTTTATGTTGAAATCGAGTTAACATCAATAATGACATCATATGACCCCAAAGGAGCAACATAAAGATCTACTTTGGTTGAGAAACTTGGTAACTCTAAAACTGCTCCAAACAGACATTTACTAATAGGTATGGACAACATTAATACCATAATGAACAAACCAAGATTTTTCCATTATTCTATCTTTTTATTTTTAATTTTGTAGCTAATTTAATAGAAACAAAACATTTTGTAGCACCAATATCAAAAATTATAGTAACATTTGTAAAAATAATTTACCCGACACTTTTATGGGCGTAACTTGTTTTTCAACTTGCTTATCAGCTACTACAACATGTATCGTATGTTGATGGTTGTTGTCATCTTTCTTTAGAGGGCAATGGTTTGTGTAATTATCCTTACCATAGTTAAAACATCCCCTATAGGTCCTTTTTTTGGTTCAAACTTATTTCCGGTCTTTAAATTATTATTTTGACCTCCATAAGCTTTCTACCCATTATTGTTATTCTTCACAAAATTGTTTCTAGTGTTCGCATTCAGTTTTTTTGTTGTTATTTTCTTATTGATATCAGTCATAAACTTACTTTTAACTCAAAAAAATTTCCATTCCACCTTTTAGGTGCAAGTGACGAAGAAGAGTTGGTAATTCTCTTTCGATTCTCTTCTTTATGTGCAGAAATTGTCTTCATTTTATGTTCTTACCTTATGGATTTTTCTATAACCCCTTCCATAGTGGTTGGGTTGTGCACATCTACCTATCCTCTTATGGAAAGATTCAACCCCATAATAAACTTACATATCCTGATATTTTCATCAGTTTGATATTGTGGAACATACTTAAGAAGTTTGGCAAACCTTTCCCAATACTCAATTATAGTTAACTTTCCTTGTACTAAATTATAGAATTCTGTCATTTTTTATCATAATAGAGTTGTGGCAGCCATCATTGCTGAAAGTATCCCTTAAACTGATCCCATGTAATACTTGTTTCATCAATATTCGATTCAAAGCTTACGGTTGTCCCACCAGGAGGATGCCTCATGGGAATGCTTTGGTAAGCTCCCCATATTACCTTTGTTTCTTCCGAGAAGTTCCTTATTGCAAAGTACTTCTTTATTTCCCGAGTCAATTCTCAACCCCATCCCGAGTGTAGTGCCATTAATTTTTTGTGAACTTATACTTTTTATGTCATTAGTAAGTTCAGCTACCAATCTTGCCTTTTTATTTTCAGTGATTTAGCGCATTTCTTACATTATTATTTGAATTTGCAGCATTGTTATTTTCTACATTCTCATTACTAACACCCATATTTTCAGCATTGGCATTGTTTTCGGAGGTGGCTAATTTTTATTATCAGCATCATCTTCCTCCTCTTCATTACCCATTACTTATTGTTCAAGTACAACAAGATGATCTCTTGTGTCCAACAGGGAAAAAATAATCTCATCAAGTTTTTGTGTGGTAGCTTCCTCTCCACCTGGAGGTGGATTATTTTTAGCACCTCCTTGTTCTAACCATTTTCTGTTAACAAGAAATTAAGTTTTTAATTATATATGGACTCAATAGGTCCAAGAGCTACAACCTTCAGCTCTAATACCAAAATGTAACATCCACTTTTTATGACTTAGAAATAAGGGAAAATTTATTTTTACATAATTTTCTCTATTCTAAATTCATACAATTCAAAACACACATTCTATTGTCATTCCATCTCATAACAAAAATCATATGCAATTATAATGACTCGGTGTAACACCGATCTCTCATTTCGTGACTCAGTAATAAACTAATCTTTCATGTTTAAATTTTTCACATGTATACTATGTATACTTTGGTTCTTTTACCCATTATGGGTCTTTAAAGTGTTCTATCTAAGAATCCTATTTGAATATATTTTATTGATATTCATCTGAAATCCCGCATTCTTAGACTAGGTGACATAAGACAACGCAACTAGCATTTGTGATACTTTGGCAAAAGTTTTAAACATGTTTACCATGTTTACATTCCAAGATGACATACTCATCAAAAGGAATATGTATTTCACCCCACTCGAACTATTATCTAGATTGGTCTTCCTTGACTTCTATCAACCAAACCCGAGTCAAAGTTTCACACTAAATAAGGGAAGGTCACATACACTAGTGTTGCAGTATACTCATGGTGAATAAGAATAAGTGGACATACTCAATCGAATTTCGTCAATTGGCTGTGTTTAGTTACCCTAAGTCAACATGAATTGACCACTACACTAGTTCATGTGTCTATCTCTGTTTAGAGTAGAACTATGACCAAAATTTCCTCTTATGTCAATTGAGTTAATTGAACTAAGTGGGGTCTTGAAGTATAATGAGTTGTATCACAGTATCCTCGTAAATATTCCCATCATTAAGAGGGTACTCTCTGGCAGCCCCTATATTGCAACATCCTACTAAGTTATTTCAACAAAACTAACATACTTAATAGCATTAGAATATTAACATTCAATTTATTATCTTGTTTACTTATCATAAAACATCACACCTAAAGGTCCACTAAGTATGATTGATCCAAAGAAAGGATTCGAAATGTACTTTTACACCAGTTGAAGGTATGCAGATAAAATCTGCATTCATGCATATGAAATTTTTGTATTCTTAAACCATTATTTCCTTTTATCGATCAACCATATTTCAATATCAAGTAGGATCATTAAGTTTCCTTACTATAGTTTAACAATGTAAACAATCCTTATTCAAAGCTAGTTGATTAGATTTAGTGATATCACAATATTTAAAACCATCTTTCTAATTCTTTAAAGCTTTCCAATTACCATTTATTGTTTTCATAAAGTAGAGCATACAGCCAATCATCAATAATGATTATACTTTATCACATAAATAAGGATAACATACTTAGTTATGATTTAATGATAAAAAGGAAGTATCCTCTTCTTCCTAATTAAGGACTATTGTCCTATTCATGAAATTAGAAAACATAAGGAGTAGATTCATATTAAGAATGTCACATTCAACTATATAGTAACTATCCTTATTCCCTTTTCGAATAAGGATCTATAAATCATAATCATCATAGTTATACCATTACCCCAAAATTAAATGAGTCAAAATATATATATATATATATATATATATATATATATATATATATAGTTCCTTATCCAAGCATCATCCTATACTTTAGATTCTATTAATCCATGCATGTTAATATTTAAGAATATTAATCAAACTTAAATCTTATATGACCCCGAAATAAATTAGTAGTCACCAACCATTACACAACAATTTATTTATCAAAAAGAGAATTCACTTCACTCCAAAATATTAAATATTCATAAGTTTATAAGAAAACATCTTTCATCATTACAAAACTAATTTAGTACATCCTTATATTTTTCCCAACAAGTTCATTTCAAGATAATTTCAATACATAAAGAATTTGAATGAAGAAAATCAATTCGTTAATAAAAAATGCAACTTTCTATAAGTATTTATCCTTTCACTTTTCATGAATTCCATCTGGAAATTATTAGCATGAGTCAGTTCACAAGAACTAAGCATGATAAATGCTATAACATTAAAACAATATGCTTTTATCTAACAATTTCATAAAAGGAACATTGATATTTATGAAAATGTTCCAAGTACTCAAAATAAGATCAATTAAATAGATTTCCCAAAATCCATAATGTCATAAATAGATAAAAAGTCACTAACATTCTTTAGGTACCAACTTCCCAAAAAGAAGTTAATTAATCCAACAAATTTAATTCCAACTATGTTAATCATTACAAACATGATAACATTTAAAACTACAACCATCTATTAAAGAAGAGAATTAATCAAAATTCTTAATCAATATTCATTAATATCCATTAATTCAACAAGCCATAAGCTCCACTACATTACTATCAATTTCCTATCAAAAATCTAAAAGGAATTGATATAAAAACACAAATGATTTGACATGAATATAATGTTGTCACCTATTATTCTTCAAACACAAACCATGTTACTATCTAAAGAAGGATGTCATTAACAAAAAAATAACTCAACAAGAACCAAATGTACTCACTGTACATTCCTATAAGAGGTTTACTCAAGCATTGACAAGACAAATCAAACACAAAGATACAAAATTCTGAAGGATCTACCGAAACAATGAACTAAGATTAAAAAAACCATTTGATCAAATCATATCTATTTAACCAAGATGACAGAGAGAGAGTCATAACACAACATGCATTTCAAATGATCAAGCTATAGTTGAATGCACAAGCAAATCTTGCCTAAAACTTCAAGATAATGAAAACCAAACTGTTCCAAGGAACAAACTCACAGAGTACAGTCTTTACCTGAAAATATTAGTATTAAAGTTTTAAGGATTATAAATTCCTTAACAATGATCTTAGTATCTCAAAACCTCTAACACACTTAAATAAACTCGAATTATGAGCATTGTCACCACTCAAATGCTTAAAATTGAACAAATTGCAATCTCAGTCCCAATGAGATGATTCATAAGGATTAAACATTTAACAAAACATGCAACAATCACCCAAGGAATACGTCACTGAAACTCAAATGACCTGATAACCACAAAAATCTCCATGGTGGAAAAAGAACAGATACAAAACCATGATATCCCACTCACGATGTCGAAGAATAAAAAATCTTCAAAGGTATGTTAAACCAAAAGAAAAAAAAAACCCAGTTCAAAATGTAATACAACCTAGGTCCTTCTCAAAAATCAAATACGTTCAAAAAATTAAACCAACCCCAGAAATCTAATCATATAAGGTCAAAATGTAACCAACAAAAGAAGGAGACAGGAAACTACCAATCCTTGTTTCCAAACAGATCAACCCGAGAAGGGTAAAGTGTCAACAAAACGTAACTAAAAGGGAAAGGATAGAAAACTATATCCATCCATTATTCTATTATGCACATGTAGTGCTCAAATACCACCATTGAATATACCCTGTATGGTTCAAATCTTGACTTCAAAAAACAACAACAAAAAGATCAAAAGATCGATTACATAATTTTTAAGCCAAAACGAATGACCATCAAACCAAAATAGGAGTGAAAATATAGGCTTATAAAAAGTCAACCAAGTAATATTTGTTAAAACTTAGTTTCACGATAGCACGGAAAGTTCCAAAATCCAAAAAGACTTCCACCATAACCCTGCAAAATCACTTAACGCCAACATGGTTCAAAACAAAGAGATATATATATTTATCGGTGAGAAAATATATAATAGTCTCCCTACTAATCATTCACACATTATTATATTTAGTGAACAAATTCATTTTTCCAACCTTATGAAAACCCAGAATCATGTATAACAACTTCATACCACAGGATCATTTATATCCACAAGAACCATAACCATAAGAACATCACATAAGCAAGAAGAGATGAACAACACACAAGAAAACATTCTTTGAGATGTTTTCATGAAGAACAAAGTTCTCTTTATGAAAACATTTAAATAAAAGTAAGAATCTTAAAGAGATAGAGCCTATCATGCCTGGTAGTTCTCATGGATTATATTCCTTACTTCAAACCTTCAAGAAGAGCTTCCACTGAAATATTTCCAATGAAAATGCCAAACAAATACTTTGCAACTTCTCCCACTTTCTTTTTATAGTTTCCACAACCAAATTTTTCCATTATTTCCGCCATGTAATGGAGATTTTTAATTTGTAACAAAATCAAACTCAAATTTCAAAAATGAAAATACCAGATGCAAATCCAAGAAGCTCGAAAAATCCAAATTCACAACAAAACCAAACCATTCCTTTTTCCTCCAACTCATCTTACTATTCCCCAAGTGGTTTTCACTTGGGTCGAGGCTCATTAATGTCAACGAGGATTGTCGATTGCCCCCAAAACTCCCGCCATGCCATTTCTTTTGTTAGTTACAACTAACAATTTAAAACTTCATTGTAATCATTTTTATGCCCATATAATAACCTTCTAAACCCTTCACGTCACCTATCACCCAACAAGGTGTTATGCGCTCACTCAAGGTGCGCATGATCACCGAGCCCCTCCTTTATGTGAGAATTGTGAGAAGATGTTGTCATTGATGACAGATTAAGTGCAAAAAAGTAAATGATCATGCATATATTTTGAAAGCATAGGATGAGTCATTACACCAACATACCCATTCAGATAACAAAAGAAACATCATACAAATAGTAGATCTGATCCATAACATAAAGAAAAAGGCACTAGGGTTTACACCCATGAACAATATATTTAGAACATAACCATATATTCATGTTGATCATAGTTTAGTAACCACATTACATCCAAAAGGGTCATATTAGACCAATATATCATGACTCATGCATCAGAAGTTCTAGCTATTCTTCCCTATTACAAAAATTTAGCTAGACCCATTCCCCTAGATATGCTAACATTCCTATAGTCCTCTAATGAGAACCCCAACCCCTAGAACATTCTACTATTTTTGTAGAGCTTCTCCTAATATGTTATGGCTTATCATACAATGTCCCTCTTTTCCCTAACTCTCCTAATGATGCTCTCTCTAGGATGGTCCTCTCTCCTATATCCTTTTCTTCTACCTAAGCATCTATATAAATAGGTTTAATAACCCATTGTCATGCCTTCCTGAAGTAGAAGATCAGTTTCCAAGTGTCAAGGTGGTCCTCCAATGGAGCATGCTTCTTCTGATCCGAGCTCCCCACTTTCTACAATGATGTCTTTGGGAATGTTCCATGTGTGGAATATTCTTTCCTTGACCACCAAGTCGCTAGGATGGCACCTTATCCACTCAGCACGCCTAGTTGGGTCACATTTTTCCTCAAGTTCCTCTTGGAAATTCGAATATGAATAAGTCCTGAAATCCTTTGCTCTACCTTGCACATGTGCCATGGTTTCTATTAAACCCTTCTAAAACCCCTGTCCTACACATTTTTCCCCGCACGCCCATCTTCTTCACTAGTCCCACGCGCACACGTGCCCTTTGGGACTTAGTCAATATTCTGAGGCCCAACATCACCCCACACTAAGCTTGTTCTCCGTCCTGAAACATCCTCTCCAAAGAATAAATAATGGCGGGACTTTGAATGGTTGGAAATAAAGAATGAAAGAATGAAGAATGAGAAATGGAAGAAATAAAGAATGGAGGAATGAAGAAGAATTTTTTTATTGTTGAAGAATGAGTGGGAAATCCTTCCTTATATCTACCTCAATCTTCTCTCTCAGAATCCACCTCACCCTGTGCCTATTGACAAAGGTCACCTACTAAGGCACTCACCTCTTCAAAGCCTAGTTCATCACCCCTTAACATTCAAAGATATCAAAATGCTTTCCAACTACTTGTGTAGGTTGTCCAACGCATCCGTCTTGCGGATGATCTGAGGATATAATTCCTTCAGCCAATTTTTGATTGAGCCTCTCAGGGTCTCGATGGATTCATACTTATTCCCTACCTTAGCCAAGATCTTATCCCACTCTACCCTATTCCCCTTATTCTTCTCCTGAAACTCCTTGAGGTTTTCCTCATGGGTGGCAACTAGAATTTTGCCACTCTATCTATGTCCATGCAATTGTCATAAGCATCTTCAACTATCTATGTGGAGGCCTTTACATTGGCAAGGAGCTTCATGTCTTTGGGATATTATGTCCACAACCTTCAACTTTTCCTCTTTCTCCTAGCGTGCTAACACTTCTTCTGTTGATTCCAAAGTGAGAGGTTGCCTCTCCATGGTGAGGATGTGAGTTAGGTATTCCAAGAATTACAAGGTTGACTCATACTTTTTTCGGGCGGTGCTAGGTTTGGATGCTTTAAGACAATAACATTTGTAATCATTTCTACCTTTTTATATACCTCACGCACCCTTGCCTTTTCCTCCTTCAGCTCGCACCTTAACTGTGCGTTGATTAGTTCCTCTTGCTTCAGATCCTTTCTCTTTTTAATGAGCTCCTCCTTTTTCTTCTCTAATTCCCCTTCTAGGAATCTCACCCTATCATTCCTCCCAAAAAGTCTTTCCTCAACTTCAACTAAAACCTTGTTGAGCACATTATAGACTTGCTCATCAGATAACTGCGAGCATTCACCAGTGGGTTTATACCTTTGGTCTTCGGCACCTTCATCAACGCCCCTTGGTTAAATTCAAACTCAAGTTCATCGACATGGGACTCAAATTCCCAAGATAACATCTTCCTGGTTCATGGGTACACGCCTTCTTCCTCAAATGAAGACATTACTAGGATTTAGTTTGTTGGCACAATGCTCTGGAAGTACACAGATAGCACTTTGTTTGGATCATGGATATAACCCATTCCCTGCCCTTGTGCTACTACCACATTCTTCCCTCCTATGTGCACAACCTTTGGAAATCTCACCACTAAGCTGGGATCTCCACCCATGCTTCCATACTCCTTCCCTATGCACTCTTCTTCTATCTCCTTAAGTATCTCATCCACGCTCTGCTCCACTTCTTGCTCCACTAACTTCTCTATTATGCCCATTACCTCTCTCTTTGCGGCCTCTTCTATCATCTCTTGGGTGAGGTGGGGTCCTTTGATCCTTAGGATTAACCTCCTCACTAACCCCCTTTCCTAAGCGACTTCTTCATCTCCATTATTCTCTTAATTTCCTTCTTCTTCTAAATCATTTACATCATACACAAGATGATCATGAACCTCTTCATCATTGTCTTCATCTCTCTCACCCCTGTAGGCCTCCAAGCTCTTTGTCTCCTCCGAGTCTTCCTTCCCCACTACCTTCTGCTTCTTCTTAACCGAGGATTCCTCTTCTTCCTCATTGGGTGATTCCTTTCTAGGTAACTCTTCTTATTCTGGCACCTCTTCCTTAGGTGTCTTTTCCTTCTCCTTGATGGGAGACTTATTCCTGCGTGCATATGTGCTTGGCTTGGCGCCTCTCCGGCGCACCCACAGATTATGTTGTCTACACACTTGGTGCTTTCTTCTCCAGTGCCTCTTTCTCCAAGGTATCTTCCCTTTCCCTCTTCTTTAGTGTGGCCTTCTTCCTACTAGTGGGATCCTCGGGATGGAGACATCATTCTCCAAGTAAGTGCCCTTTTCATACTTGGGCCTAATGCACAAGTATACTCTTGTTGTGGTCCTTCTAAGCAATTGGCAGTGTCAAGGGTTTTGTCATGCACACTTCATGGAAGACATATTTCTCCACAAAAGCACACTTTTTAGATATACCAACTTCCTTCAAAAATCACGATGGTCATGGTCCACCTCGCTAAGGTCAAACCTTAGTCTTTTAGCTTCCTTGAAGTGATTTAACCCTACTTGAAAATACTATGTAGTGAAATAGAAAGCTAGTTTGCACCATGGACTCTTGGTCCCATTTGGCAGAGTGAACCTATCAATGCATAAATGTTGATAGAAAATGAACTGAGATTCTCCATTTACTAGTCTTGAAAATTTTTATGGTATCCTCCACTCAGCCCCGAATGCGTCGCGCATTCACTTGTACCATTTCTCCAAGTGGACCTTATGGGTGGATGTCATGGTATAACATGTGTATTTCTCAAACCTCCTCGTGAGGGAAGGATCTTCATCTAAATACTCACATACAAACTTCTCTAGCACATCGGGCACTATAATTTCTGAGAAGACGATGGTGAGAAGAAAATTGCCAAACATTATCTTCTCTCCTTCTTACGCAGCATTGATGATGGTCCCTTCTAAAAAAATCGGCATACATTCAACCACGCCTTGTTTATTTGTGTCCACATTTCTTACCCATTCATCTTGGATACCAAGTGTGCAGCCAATATCATTACAGGGTCAAGGATATTTGAGATATCAAAGTAATATGAACCCTTTTTATAATCATACTCCTCCATGGTCCTCTTAATAGCCTCTTTATCCTCCAAGTCATCATCTAACGAATCTCCTTCGTAGATAAGGCTAGTAAACTTGGAGATGAGATGGGGAGTTATGTGCATTCTATGGCCCGCAAAGTAGAAGTGGTCCTCATGCATGCGCGACATCAACCATTGGTATAACCACTCGGGCTTGCCAAAATAGGGCAACTCAAATAGTTGCAGCAGCCCGACCTTCTCCAATTTTACCTTCACCTCATCACTGTAGATTGGCATCCCCTCCTGGTATCCTCTTATTTGTTAGAAAAAAACCAACTCTGTGTAGTTTCCTTTTCTATGGTACTTGTGTGATGATTATATTTTCTCACGGCCATCTTCCTAACATGGGATACCCATTCTTTCCCAAGAAACACCCCATTTGGGTACTACATTTCCGCATACCATTCTTCATTGAAATTGGTGGTGGTAGTTTGTTTTCCTTTTCCCTTACCCTTCTTAGATGAAATAGTTGCCTTCTTTTGTGTCATCTTCTTGTCGGGTTAAAACAAATCTTCCTTTCTCCTCCTCCTCACTTTGCTCAAATTTGTGGCTTAACTCCACAAAAATCCTTCTATTCCCGTGCCCTAGTCATAGAACCCTACCTGGAAAAATATTCCACCGGATAACATTTTTCCAATGAAACCTCCCTACACCCGTGTACTCCTTCCACTTTGGTTTGTAGATCACCCTAGTCATGCACTTAGATTTTCACTCTTCTTCCTTCGCACAAATTTTTCTTTGTGGATGTCCTAGTTCACAAGAGATCTTTAATCTCGTAATAACAAGGTAAATAATAATGTGTCCGACCCTTTACTTATATATTTTTCTCCTCTCCAATAATAAATGTTATGCAACCTACCAATGTACTTAGCATTAAATGCGGATTTTCCACCAAAACCAACCTTAAGAGCCTTTACCCACACACTAAGTCATACATGAAAAAAAACCCTCTACAACCTTCTGGCGTGCAAAAATCCTTACTGACTGAAGAATCTTATGCACGTCGTCAAGTCTTGTCAAGGAACTTCTTCTATCAACCTGATTTTTTCCTTTGCCTACCTCATGTTGTTCATGTGCTTCTTATCCTTTATGTGTGGTCTTTATTAAAGCCTTCTTGATGCCAAATTTTTTCCACCATTTCCCCACGTGCTCTTCTATTACATTTTTTATCTTTCAATCTGGGCCATCACAACTACTACCAGCTTCTTTTTCTCTTCATTCTACTCCACCCCACACTAAAATAGATGTGCAGTCCTCTGTGCATACATAAAATTAGAAAGTAATGTGGTTACTAGCACACAAGGTGCACAAAAACAACACAATAGAATAGAATAAGTGACAAGAAAGGGAACCTCAAAGAAAAGAAATGCATTAAGAGAAATCCTAGGCTAACTGGAAAAACTACCTTATTTACAAACACAAGGAAGACTTATTTATATTAGGGCTTCAGCCTACTCCCATTAAAATGGCCTAGTAATCTCGTCCCATCTACCACTTGTAATTAAATTTGCCTAAATCAAGGATGTACTGATGATGTATGGTCCCATCCAATGGACTTCAACTTCCCAGGATGGCACAAAAATTTAGAATTATATAACAAAACAATCTGCCCAACCTCAAATTATTTGTTTTTAATATGATGATCATGTCATGTTTTTTATCTTTCCTTCTATGTCTTTTGATTCCATCTAGCAAGTGATCACCTTTCGTCTAGCTATATTAACTTATCAATTCTTTCTTTGAGCACTTGTTCATCATCCAATCCTCTTGTGTTCGTTATACGCAATAATGGTAGCATAAATTCAACCGGTAAAATAGCCTCCACACCAAACACCAATTAAAATGGTGTGGCCTTGTTCAATCTCTTGTAGGTTGTCATGTATGCCCATAGAATGGTTGACACCTTGTCATCCCAATCTTGTCTACCAATGTCACAAATCTTAGTTAATGTGTGACTTAGTATCTTGTTAAATGATTCAGTAGTCCCATTCACTTGCGGGTGATAAGGGGTGGTCTTGTGATGGGCCACCATAAACTCTGCTAACAAAATCCTAACTATTTCATTCAGAAAATGTGTACCCCTATCACTTGTTAAACTCAACGGACATCCATACTGCTGATTATGTTTTCCCATAAGAATCTCGTTGTTGTCACTATTGTGCAATCCTTTGTAGGCATTGCCTATGCTCATCTTATCAAGTAATCAGTGTAAGTGATGATATAACGTGAGCGGTCCTTCCTTCGCACAATAAGTGAAATTGGCCCTACAAATTTAATTACCCACTTCTCAAATGATTCAACGCTAGCTATCGGTCACAAGCGCATTTCATCCCTCCTTCCAAGTTTTCCAAGGCACTGGAAATGGTCGTAGGCCTTACAAAACTTAATATAATCTTGGTAAATACTCTCCCACCAAATCCTGCAAGTAGATTCTTCCGCACATTTGCATTTTGTGCATAGTTTCCTCCTGCAATCCCACCATGCGCTTCTTCCATGATTACAATGTGATCATGTTCTAATACGCATCAGCACATAACCTCATCATGACCTAAATTGTACAAATCTCTACTAACCAACATGTAAGGTGCGATGTGTATAGAAAAACTACTTTCTCAAAGCCTTCATTCCTTCCAATGCCACACCCATTTTAAGAAACACTGCAATATCCTCTAAGTCAAAGGGTGAGCGTCGCAACCTAAATAGTTATGCACACGACATGGTAGCATTAATTCTCTATGCATTCTCCCTAAGTCAATTCTTGATAAATGATCGAGTCTGAATTACTCTTTCCTAGTTTTACCACAATGTAAAACTCAAATTATTGAAATAATAGGTCCTAACATCATATGCGCCCTTGTAGAAAGGGCTTATTTACCAAGTACTTCAGTGTCATGTGGTCTATGTATAATATGAATGGTGTTACCGAGAAAATAATGCTTGAATTTATGCAAGGTGAAGATCATTGATAATGCCTCATGCTCAGTAGTTGTGTAATTTTGTTCTCCTAGTGTTGACTTCCTACTAGAAAAAAACAAGGTGTGATCAATAATCCCCTCACCAGGTTGTGCCAATATTGCTCTAATTGTTTTTCTTGAGGCATCAACATGCATATGGAAAGGCTTATCCCAATAGGGAAAGCGTAATATGGGCGCAGTAACAAGTTTATCCTTCAATGTGTCAAATGCCCTTTGTTGCACCTCTCCACAGTGAAAGACACTCTTGTGTTTAAGAAATTCCTCCAAGGGCATAGAAATCTTGACATATCCCTTGATAAATTTCTTGTAGTACCTCGTATGCTCAAAGAATCCACACACTGCACTCTTACTGGTAGGCTCCCCCAATCCCACAATAACTACAACTTTGTTGGGATCCACCAGCAATCCTTCCTAACATATAAGATTCCCCAATAGCATTCTAAATGGAGTAGCAAAGACACATTTCTTAATGTTGAGGGATATCCTCAACTGCTGACATCTCTCAAACATTTGCCTCAAATTGTCACACTGGTGTTTTACTAGCCCATACATAATCAAGACATCCAGGAAGACCTAAAGAAATTTATAGATGAAGTCCTGGAAGGTTTGTACCATGATGCGCGAGAACACGTTAGGCGCATTCTTCAGCCCAAAAGGCATGACCGTGTAGGAAAAAATTCCTCATTCAATGGTGAAATTTTTCTTCTCCTGGTCTTCCTTTGCAATTCTAACTTGGTGGTACCATGAGAACCCATCTCGTGAAAGAATAAAGCTCACACCGGCTACTCCTGAATTTATTTAGTGAAGGGGTTGGAAAAGGTTCAATGACATATCTTTGCATTCAAGTCCCTATAATCAACAAAGATCCTTATCCTTCTGTCCTTCTTAATGCTTATGACCATTGGACTCACCCATTATGATTCCTCCACAGCCTCAATGATGCCATGATGTTATCATCTTTTCTATCTCCTCCTTGACCCGTACACGTAATTTCAGATTCATCGATATGGTCTCTTTTGAATCAAAGTGCGAACCTTCCTTCAACTTGATCCTCATTTTCCCTAAGGAGTGGTGGACACCTTTGAGCTCATGGTACCCATGCAGAACAAATCACGAAACTCGAGTAAAAGGTCAATGATCTTAAAAATTCTTTTTCTAACCAATAATCCCCAATGATAGCTTCCTTAGGTTCTGCCTCATAACCAATTTTAACCTTCTTTGTCTTCAAGGGCTCATGGTAGGCGCACACTCGCTCATTAGCGCTTTCCCTAACTTTGTACGTACCTTCAGAATGGTTAACATCCAGACTCTCCATTTCTTTACCATCTATCACATAGACCATTTTTCCTTTTTCCTTTTCCTTGCACATGCACTCAAGTTGTGTTTCTTCTGATTCTTCCTCATCAAAACACGTCTCCAAACTAGGTTCACCTAATAGCTCAAGTATCCTATCTTCTATCATAGCATTATCTCCCATTGTAAGGTGCTTGACCACTTGCAACACCTTATCCACTGATGGCTTTGTACTCTAATACTTGAAAGCTTGAATGAGATCAGCCATCTACTCTTTCCAATTAGCTTTACGATGGCACATTTCCGAGTGAATGTACCATGCACACACACAACCTTGTAAGGTGGAATACAACTTATGCACCCATAGCAAAGGTGGTAAAGCTTCTATGCCTTCTATCTAGGCCTTCTCACATGTTTGGATATGACACGAGGTGGGTTATTTTCCATGGTAATCTTGTATGACAGTGGGTGCATTGCTTCTGGAAAACCTAATAGAGAACACAGTTCTCACCTCACGTCATTCAAGAAGGATCTCATAATGTGTCACCCACCAATGTGATGTGGTCTAAATTAGGTTATAGCTAAGTATACATCTTCTTTCATTATCATTTTTCCACTGAGCCTCCATTTCTTGTAATAAATCATCAGGGTTAGCTCCTCCAGAGTAACTTGGTAACTTCTTCCCTCTAAGCACTTGACCAAGCACACATTTTTCACCTTTGTCACCAATCCTCTCAAATGTCACCCAATTAATTCATAAGTCCCATGCACCCAATTGTCTTATGCTACGATAGTTGCATCACTCATAGACTGAGCATCTTCAAAATGGATAAATCTTTCACTAGGATGAATTATCTCGGGGTCTCGATTGAGCGCACATAGATTTTGTCACGGACTTCTTCTCCCAAGGGCTTAGTATAAGGCATTTATTTCCCATTTTTCAAGGGGATGATGACCCATTTCTCCTTATTCTAAAAAATGATATACCCATTGTTAAACCGTAGGTTAGCATTATTTTTGTAACAAGAGGGCCGCCTAAGCAATGTTGTAAAGTTATTCACCTCGGCTAGCACCAAGACTTCGAAGTCTCTAGTGAACTTGGCCCCTTGAATAGTGATAACCACATCCTTCAAGACACCAATGGGCATTGCCTTTGTCTTGTTCACCATATACATCACATTTGAAGATGGTTGTCATGCATCTAAGGTGAGAACATTGACTTCCATGCCCGTATCGATCAGAATATTGCTTAGAAGCCATCCATCTACAACAACATTTAAAGTTATCTCTTTTTCATAGTCAAGGCTATGGGGAGGAAGGTTAGCATGCAGAACCTACCTCTCGCGCTCTCCTCCAGTGCATGGTACCTTCTCCTATAACCATTCTCCTAGTAAGGGAATGATATTCTCTTTCCTTAACATCTTGCATACTTCCCTAACCTCATCCAGATCCTTCTATGGAGCCTCAACATTCTTCCTTTGCTCTAACTTCCTTGACTGCTCCTTCAGACACTAGATCTCTCCTTGTAGACTCTAAATCACATCCATAGTCTCTTGATACACCTATTTTTGATGAGTAGGTTCAGATACTTCCCATGTACCACTTCTTCTCTTGTAACTAGTGTTATTTACCTTGGTGTCTCCCTAGCGTTCGTGGCCTTCACTCGCATCGTCACCAATACAGGTTCTAGTTCTGACTCATGCACCACTCTTGGAATCCATTGTGATTCGGCCTTATTTCTGCTAACCATCCCATTGGCCTTTTCATTTCGATGTTGTTGGCTCATGTGCTCAAACAACTCAAGGCACTCTTTGTACTTATGTTTCTTTCCGCACCATGACCATTGCAACAAATCAGGACACTCATGCTTATAATGCTCTGTAGACCCACAATTATAGCAAGTTCCTTGTAGGAAATCACCTCTTCCTCTATAGTTTCCATGACCACGAAATCCTCCGGAAACCTCTTCCACGCACTCCTCCATCTGTGCACCCTTTATAGTGGTGATCATCATCCTTGGAACTACTTGCAAGGCTAGTATGGTGCACACCAAGATCAATGGCATCATGTATCTAGTCAATTAGCCTACAATATTTGGTGTCATGGGTCATAGAGGTACAAATCTTGCAATAGAAAGACACATTCTTATGGATCGCACGCTGAGCTGAAATAGTGGACACCTACTTGCATCATGATCCTGTGGAAAATTTCACAATCTACTATCATAGTGTGTACGGATGTCTCGAAGATAATTTTCCTTGGTATTCCCTTCCACTTCATAATTTTTGCACCACCATATACCACTGCGAGCCTCATGCATCGAGTTCACGAGATAGTTTTTCCAACTGCTTGGACATTGTAGCAATCTGAGCCTCAAGGAAAGGGCTAACATTAGTATCTACACTTCCAATAGCCTCAGTGCACTGAGAATCCTCCAAGGCCTCGCGTGAGTCTTCGAATTTCTTGTGTGAAAGCACTCTTCTAAACAGTGTTATTAATCCTCCAAAAACCATTGAGCATGTTGAGAAGGATGAATATCATAAGATAGCTTTGACAAGAGAGTTTTGAACCGTGTGTCATATTCCCGCACACTCTCTGTCATTCCTTGTTGGATCTCCTTCAAGGCACTAATGCTCTTCTACTCAAACTCAGGGATATGGAATTCGAGATAAGAAGGCATTCCACAGTGTGGTGTAATCTACCACCTTCTGATGGGGGTCATAGTTCTAGTACAAACTATGTGCGTACCCCTGCAATGTAGTTGTAAACTAACTTTCCTTTCACTTTGGGGTAGTGATCCCCTTCATGTGCCATATAAATTCACACTTGTGTACATGCTCTGCAGCATCCTCAACACGCTTTTAATCTAGTAGATGTAATGATATCTAAAAATACTTGCGGAGGTGGCTAAGGCCCTTGTCCACCTAATCTATAACCTTGATTCCCTCTGGTGTTCCCTCCACCACCAAATCCATTAAATCCACCAGGTTCTATGCATCCTGATCCACTAGATCCACTTCCAAATACACCAGATCCACTAGGTCCTCCTCATATAGCTAGTAACAGGCCTGAAGCGGTCGCACCTAGTGTTTCAAATGTCCCACTAAATTACACACCGATGGTTTGTGATATTTCTCTGCTACCAGAGGTGTATCCCGTGTCACTCCTAGACGTGATACCCAAACTTTGTGTACTTGTATTTTGCCCCAAAATCCCTCCAAACACAATTTTTTTGTGGCCATAGATGTCCCAAACGATAAGTTATACCTCCTAGGTGTAGATCGATCACTTCCACCGATCTGATGGGTTAGTAATACTTATTTCTTACTTTGGAAAGCGAGCACTAGGGGTCGGTCACCAGGTGGGTTTAGATGCACACCGACGGTTCTCCTTTCTCCACATGATGAACTCTCATCAGAAGCTGAAGGGGTAGCGCAGGTCGATCGGGTTCCACGTCCTCTGCGTGAACCTCAATTCCTTCCTGCAATGTCTTCCTCCATAGATCCATCACTCCCACAACCTCACATTGTCTAGCCAACTCCCTTTCATGCACTTCACTATACTTGAGTCATCTCTCTTCCCTCTCCTTTTTGTAGCAATGTCTACCATATTTCTCCACCCTAGCTTCTTCGCCCAACACTCAGAGAAGCTTAGCCATCCATAGGGAATGCCTCTAAACTTCATGTAATGATCAATATTTTCATAGCTAATGGGATAGCTCACAAAAATGATCCTTTGGGTTCCCGTAGGAACTCAAACTTAGCAACTTATGGATAGGAATAAGTAGAAATGGTGTATTCTAGGGTATAACTAGTTAGCACTCTTTTCCACCAGTGATCAATAGCAAGTGTCCGATTCATATCTACATCCTGCAACCTCTAGTAATCATCTTAGGTCTACATGTGCTATCTATAGTACCATCTTGATATGGATGCATATGCTAAAATTCATTCATACAATTCTACTGGAAAAAAACAAAAGAAGGTCTCATACAACTCATGATATAGGTTTTCTTCTACCCATCTACGTGCATCAAACTTAGTTCCAATACTAAATATTTGAGAAACCTCAACCTCCATGCTTTTAAACCATACTTCAACACTTTTCAAGGTTAAAATTTTTGTCATCACACATCAAAAGAACCAAGATGTAGTCATTTCTCACAACAACTTTGAAAAGAGGTCCCAGAATGGAACTAAGATGTAGTCATTTTTATGCCCATAGAATAGCCTTCTAACCACATGTGCATTGGCCTATCACCCGGTGGGTGTTGTGCCCTCACCCAAGGCACACACGGGCATCGATTCCCTCCTTTATGTGAGAATTATGAGAAGATGTTTTCATCAATATGATTAAGTGCAAAAAAGTAAATGATCATGCATACATTCTGAAAGCATAAGATGAGTCATTACACCAACATACCCATTTAGATAATAAAAGAAACATCATACATATAGTATATCTAATCCATAATATAAAGAAAAAATCACTAAGGTTTACACCCATGGACAATATATTTAGAACACAACCATATATTCATGTTGATCATAGTTTAGTAACCACATTACATCCAAAAGGTTCATATCAAACCAATATATCATGACTCATGCATCGAAGTTCTAGTTATTCTTCCCAATTAAAAACTTTAGTAGACCCATTCCCTAGATATTATAACATTCCTATAGTCCTCTAATGAGAACCCCAACCCCTATAATCTTATGTTATTTCTGTAGAGCTTCGCCTACTCTATTATGACTTATCGCACCATGACTCTCTTCTTCCCTGGCTCTATTGATGTTCTCTCTAGAATGTTCCTCTCTCTTATATCCTTTTCTTCTACGAGAATCTATAAACAAGTTTAACACACACTTTCATGCCTTCCTGAAGTAGATAATCAGTTTGCTAAGTGTCAAGGTGGTCCTCCAATGGATTATGCTTCTTTTGATCCGAGCTCCCCACTTTTTGCAATGATGTCTTCGGGAATGTTCCATGCATGGAATATTATTTCATTGACCACCAAGTCATCCAGGCTATCACCTTATCCACTTAGCACGCCTAGTCAGGTCACATTTTTCCTCAAGTGCCTCTTGGAAAGCCAAATATGACTAAGTCCTGAAATCCTTTGCACCACGTCATGGTTTCTATTAAAGCCTTTTAAAACCCATGTCCTATGTGCTTTTTCCACATGCCCATCTTCTTTGGTCCAAAGACGTGCACGTGCCCTTTGGGACTTAGTCAATATTCTGAGGCCCAACATTCATCCAACTAAACTTATCAGAGTTGCCAACTCAAAGCAATTTCCACCACCTCTATGCCTTGGCCAAAATTGGTAGCAACAGGCCATTAAATGAAACATTTAAACCTTCTTAATTCCTTTGGAATGGTGCCACTTCCATCCAACAACTTGCCAACCTCATTTCCCCTTAGGTTAGTTCGATGCCCTTAGGTTAGGTTTCCATTATATTAGTTTTTAAACCATAGCTTAGGACCTTAGGAATAATTCATATAATAGCTTAGGATAATTAGTATCAAAGACTTAGGATAGTCCCTTAATATCCATCAAAATACATTTATTCCCATAACTTAGGTTAGGGTAATGTATATAATCTTAGGAACTTGGATTATTTAGGTTTCAAATAAATTAACCAAAGGACATTACCTTTTGAAAATTTTATCGCAATGACGTCATTTGATCACTTAGTATGGTGTAATCGAAAGATGCTACTGGGACGCCCTATGATCCCAATGCAAGCCTAAGTTTAGAAACCAAAGATTCTAAGCGGCTCGATCAAATGATCAAAACATCGTAAAATCAAATACATGCCTTGGATCACTGCAATTAATCCAAGGTATGGTTATTCCTACATTTTTCAATCAATTAGATGAATAATAATTTCATCATTCCAAAATAGGCAATGAATGAATAAGACTAAATTTATTCTCCTTCATCATATATAGAATGAATTTCAAGGTTCAAAGATAAGGAGTATGTGAAATACCTCATTAATAATTCAGAAGTTTCATCGCATGATGGTATCCAATTTTAGAAGATAAACATATCATCTACAATAAACATGATCATTTAGTTAAAAAGAGTACACCGTCTTCAAACAAGAATCATTTATCAATGTTTGTAAATTTAGTTTTAGAAACAAGCAATGATACTAACCATGGTGAGGGTATTACGTACCTCCCTCTAAAATCATCATCATCCCAATGATTAACTTAATCCATATTCATATTCAAGAAAAATAATCATAATTATAGTTCTTCTATCCACAAAATTTTCAAATAGAAACAAATTTGCAGAAATTCAAGTTTTTCATAACTTATTACAGCATCAAAAAATTTTCCCAAAGACTAACAAATTATAGTACCTACCCAAAATTGGTAGAAATTAAAGATAGTTTTCAATCAAAGTCTTTAATTATCTCAAAAATTAGAATTAATTCTGTTCAAAAAGATGAGGAAAAGTAGTTTTCATATCCTCAAGGTTTTCCCATGTTGCACTTTATTCATTAAACTGGTCCCATTGGACCTTGCATTGATTGATTTCACGATTTTGTAAGTGCAACTGGTGAGTTTCTAGCACTCTTATGGGTTCAACCACAATTATTCCTAGGTCTTGGACCTGCAAGGAATCCCAATTTAATACATGTGACAAATCTGAAATGTATTTCTTAAGCAAAGAAATATGGAAAACTTCATGCATTCGTGACAAGGTGGGAGGTAGAGCTAAGCGATAAGCTACATGGCTAATCACTTCTACAATCTCAAAAGGTCCCAAAAATGAGGTGATAATTGTATACGCCTTACTAAAGGTAATAGAGCTATTTGTAGGCTTAACACGTAAAAATACCTTTTCACCAAGCTCAAATTTATTATCGACCCTTTTCAGATCTACATATCTTTTCTACCTATCAACAACTTCTTTTAATCGTTCACAAATTACTTTCACTTGTTATTCCATTTCTAGTAAGCATTTCAGGTCCAATTACCTCTCTATCTTCAATGTTATCCCAAATAACTAGAGTTCTACATTTCCTTCCATATAATTCTTTGAAAGGTGATATTTTTAAAGAGGAAGGATAATTATTAGTGTAAGTAAATTCAACTCAAAGAAGGTATTCTTCCCATTTTATCTTGTTGGTCCATACAAGTACATTCTTAACATATCCTCAAAAAACTTGATTTACTCTCTCGGTTTGACCACCTATTTCCAGATGGTATGCGAACTAAAATTTACTTTTGTTCCTAGGATACATTTAGTTTTTTCTATAAACATGATGTCATTTTAGGGTCTCTATTAGATATAATCAATTCGGTTATTCCACGTAATTTAAAATTTTCATGCACAAATATTTTTGCTAAAATAGGTGAATCATCTTTAAGATCACCAATAATAAAATGTGCTACCTTTTATAATTTGTCAACCACAACCAAAATATCATCATGCTTATTTTTAGACATAGGCATCCCCTAAAAAAAAATCCATACTTATTACTTGCCGCTAATATTGTGGTATGTTATGTGGATATATTAAACCAGCTGGGTGCATATGCTCAGCTTTAACTAATTGACATTCCTCCCAATGTGAAACAAAATCACTTATGTCTTTCTTCATCCCTTTCCAAAAATATTGTTGTTTTACATCATCAAGCATTTTTGTAACATTGGGATGTCTGAGTAAGGTAAATTATGAAATTCAATCATTAATTTTTTTCCTTAACTTATTTTCCGAAGGTACATACACTCGCTTCTCATATCTTAAAATTCCTTCATTATCAAAGTTAAAACATTTGTATCTTGCATCATTAGGATCTGTAGCAAGCATTGTTTTTAATTTCTAAAAATACGAATCGAGAATCCATGACACTCTTTACTTCATCCTTAAATTGTGTTCTCATAGTTCAATTTGTGGAAATATGTTTTCTACGACTTAGTGCATATTTCACCTGTTTTCTTTACCTTTAATGTAACTTATTCAAAAATCATATTGTGACAAACTTTCTAACCGTCTTCATTGTCTTGCATTTAAATTTGGCTAAATGAAAATATAATTCAGTCCAATTTGGTAAATTTTTAATTAAAAAGGTTTTCCTAAGAGATAATGTCTCCATACTTGAAGGGTATGAACTATGGCAGCTAGATCTAGGTCATGGGGAGCATAACTCAACTCATGTAACTTGATTGTCCTTCTCTCATTAACTATAAAACGATAGTCTTGCAATAGTATACCTCATTGTCCTTCTCCAGAAGCATCTGTAACTACCGTAAAGCTTCCATTTGGATCTAGAACAGCCAAAATAGGTGCAAAAGTTAGTTGTTCCTTTAGAGTTTTAAATGTTGATTCACATTTATCAATCCACACAAAAAAATTCTTTCTTTTGTAATGAAGTAATTAGGGCAGAAAAATTTGAAAAGTCCTTAGCAAATTTTTTGTAATAACCGACAAGCCCCATGAAGCTTTTGACTTCATGTACATTTTTAGGTGTAGACTATTTAGCTTTGGCAACAATATTTGATGGATCAACTGATATTCCATATTTTCTTATAATATGTTTTGAATAGTGCACTTTTGTTTCATAAAAGACATTTTGACAACTTACCATACAATTTTCTCTTTCTCAAAATTTCAAGTACAATTCTCAAATGCTCTTTGTGCTCCTAAATTTTCTTAGAATAGATAAGAATATCGTCCAAGAATACAAGTAAAAAAATTTCCAAGTATTCTTGAAATATATTATTCATCAAATTCATGAAAGTTGCATGTTCGCTTTTTCAAACCAAAAGGTAAAATAGTGAATTTGTAATGTCCATACCTTGTTCTAAAAGTTATTTTATGAATATCCTCATCCTTAATTCTCAATTGATGATATCCAGAATGAAGATCTATCTTTGAATAAACTGATGCACCACACATCTGATCAAACAGATCATCAATCCTAGGAAGTGGATATCTATTTTTTATTTTTGTTTTGTTTAACATACGATAATCAATATAAAGTCTAAGTGTTCCATCCTTATTTTTCACAAAAATTACCGGTGCTCCCAAGGTGAGACACTCGGTCTTATCAAGCCTTTAGACAACAATTCTTGTAACTATGCCTTAAGTTCTACTAATTCAATTATAGTCATTTGATAAGGTGCCTTGGAAATAGGTTCAGTTCCAAGTTTGATTTCTATTGAAAATTCAAATTCTTGTTTAGGCGGAAGACTAGGTAGTTCTTCGGAAACACATCATTGAAATCTCTTAACACAAATAATTTTCCAAGAAATTACTATCATTTTCTTTTATTTTAGAAATTTTTACTACATATAATGTGCAGCCTTTGTTTTTGGCCTTCTTAAGCTACATAGCTGACAATTTCCTAACTAAAATTTCTCGTTTTACCCCTTGAATGTTTGTTGTTTTCTACAAATCATCAAGGCATCTAATGTTTTTTTCAAAACAATCAACTTTTACTTTATGTTCAAAGCAAGCTAGTTAACACCAATAATGACATCATATGACCCCAAAGGAACAACATAAAGATTTACTTCAGTTGAGAAAATTGGTAACTCTAAAATTGCTCCAAAAAGACATTTACTAACAATATGGACAACATTGTTACCAAAGTTAATAGTCCCGATTTTTCCATTATTCCATCTTTTCTTTTTAATTTTACATCTAATTTACTAGAAATAAAACATTCTATAGCACCAGTATCAAAAATTATAGTAATAGGTGTACCAAATAATTTACCTGGCACTTCTATGGGCGTAACTTGTTTTTAGCTTGTTTATCAGCTACTGCAGTATGTATCTTATCTTTCTTCTTTGTTGTCATATTTCTTTAGATGGAATTGATTTGTGTATTGATCCTTACCACAGTTAAAACAACCCCCTATAGGTCCTTTTTTGTTCAAACTTATTTTCGGTCTTGAAATTATTGTTTTGACCTCCATAAGCTTTATGCCCATTATTGTTATTCTTCACAAAATTGTTTCTAGTGTTTGCAGCAGGTTTATTTATGTTTTTTTCTTATTTTTATTAGTCACAAACTTGTTTTTAACTCCAAAATTTTTCCATGCCACCTTTTTAGGTGCAAGTGACGAAGAAGAGTTGGTAATTCTCTTTCGATTCTCTTCTTTATGTGCAAAAATTGCCTTCAATTTATGTTCTTGCCTTATGGATTTTTCTACAACCCTTCCATAGTGGTTGGGCTATGTATATCTACCTCTCCTCCTATGACAGGATTTAACCCCATAATAAACTTGCATATCTTGAAATTTTCATCAGTTTGATATTGTGGAACGTACTTAAGAAGTTTGGTAAACCTCTCCTAGTACTCAGTTATAGTTAATTTTCCTTGTACTAAATTCTGAAATTCTGTCATTTTTATCATAATAGAGCTATGGCATCCAGTGTTGCCTAAATTAGCCCTTAAACTGATCCCATGAAATACTTTTTCATTAATATTCAATTCATTCTTATAGTTTTCTCACCAAGAGGATGCCTCATGGGAAAGCTGGTAAGCTCCCCATATTGCCTTTGTTTCTTCCGAGAAGTTCCTTATTGTAAAGTACTTCTCCATTTTTTTGAACCAATTCTTAGCCCCATCCACTAGTGTAGTGCCATCAAACTTTGGTAGACTTATCCTTTTTATGTCATTAGTAAGTTCAGCTACCAATCTTTCCTTTTTTATTTTTAGGCGGATTAAGTGCATTTGTTGCATTATTATTGGAATTTTCAGCATTATTATTTGTTGCATTCTCATTACCAACACGATATTTTCAGCAATGGTGTTAATTCATAGAGGTGGTTGATTGTTATTATCAACATCATCTTCCTCCTCTTACATTACTTGTTGTTGAAGTACAACAAGACAATCTCTTGTGTCCAATAGGGCGTAAGAATCTCATCAAAAAAATTTACATTAGCCTCTTCATCTCCACGGAGGTGGATTATTTGTAGCACCTCCCCTTGTTCTAACCATTTTTTGTTAACAAGAAAGTATGTTTTTAATCAGATATGAACTCAATAGGCCTAAGAGCTACAATCTTCAACTCTGTAAAAAATGTAACATCCACTTTTTATGACTTAGAAACAAGGAAAAAATTTACATAATGTTCTCTATTCTAAATTCATACAATTCAGAACACACATTCCATTACCAGCCCATCTCATAACATAAAACCATATGCAGCTATAATAACTCGATGTAACACCAATCTCTCATTTTATGACTCGATATTAAAATGATCTCTCATGTTTCATTTTTTCACGTGTATACTTTGGTTCTTTTACCCGTTACAGGTCACTCAAGTGTTCTATCCAAGAATCCTATCTGAATATTTGTTACGGATATTCATCTGAAATCCCACATTCTTAGACTAGGTGACATATGACAATGTAACTAGTAGTTTTTGATACTTTGGCCAAAGTTTTAAACATGTTTACCATGTTTAAATTCCAAGATGACATACTCATCGAAAGGAATATGTCTTTCACCCCACTCAAATTGTTATCTAGATTGGTCTTTCTTGACTTCTGTCAACCAAACCCAAGTCAAAGTTTCACACTAAATAGGTGCAGCTCACATACACTAGTGTTGCAGTCTACTCGTGGTGACTAAGGATAAGTAGACATACTCAATTGAATTTCATCAATTGGGTGTGTTTAGTTACCCTAAGTCAACATGAGTTGACCACTACACTACTCCATGTGTCTATCTCTGTTTAGAGTATAACTATGAACCAAATTTCCACTTATGTAAATTGAGTTAATTGAACTAAGTGAGGTGTTGAAGCATAGCTGGTTGCATCATAGTATCCTCGTAATGATTCTTGTCATTAAGAGGGTACTCTGTGATAGCCCCCATATTACAACATCCTACTAAGTTCTTTGAACGAAACTAACATACTTAAGAACATTAGATTATTAATCTTCAATTTATTATCTTGTTTAGTTATCGTTAAACATCGCACCTAGGGGTCAACTAAGTACGATTGATCCAAAGAAAGGATTCGAAATGTACTTTTACACTAGTTGAAGGTATGCAAATAAAATTTACGTTCATGTATATGAACTTTTTTATTCTTAAACCATTATTTCCATTTATCAATAAACCTTATTTCAATATCAAGTAAGTAAGATCATTAAGTCTCTTTACTATAGTTTAACAATGTAAAAAGTCTTGATTGAAAGCTTGTTGATTAGATTTAGTGATATCATAATATTTAAAACCATCTTTCTAATTCTTTAAAGCTTTCCAATTACCATTTATCGTTTTCATAAAGTAGAGCATACAACCAATCATCAATAATGATTATAATTTATCACATAAATAAGGATAACATACTTAGTTATGATTTAATGATAAAAAGGAAGTATCCTCTTCTTCCTAATTAAGGACTATTGTCCTATTCATGAAATTTGAAAACATAAGGAGTATATTCATAATAAGAATTCCACATTCAACTATATAGAAACTATCCTTATTCCCTTTTCCAAATAAGGATCTATAAATCATAATCATCATAGTTATACCATTACCCCAAAATGAAATGAGTCAGATATATATATATATATATATATATATATATATATATATATATATATATATATATATATATATATATATATATATATATATATATATATATATATATATATATATATATACGATTTCTTATGCAAGCATCATCCTATACTTTAGATTCTGTTAATAAATTCATGTTAATATTTAAGAATATTAATCAAATCTAAGTCATATATGACCCTTGAATAAATCAGTAATCACCAATCATTACACAACAATTCATTTATCAAAAGAGAGTTCAATTCACTCCAAACTTATTAAACATTTCATAAGTTTATAAGAAAACATTTTTTAGCATTACAAAACTAATTTGATACATCCTCATAGTTTTTCCAACGGAGTTCATTTCAATAGAATTTGAATACATAAATCATTGACTTCATTAATAAAACAAATGCAACTTTCTATAAGTCTTTCTCCTTTCACTTTTCATGAAGTCCATCTGCAAAATTGTTAGCATGAGTCAGTTCACAATAACTAAGCATGATAAGTGTTATAACATCAAAACAATATGATTTTATCTAACTATTTCATAAAATTAACACTTCTATTTATGAAAATGTTCCAAGTACTCAAAATAAGATCAATTAAATAGACTCCCCAAAAATCCATAATTTTAGAAATAGATAAGAAGTCGCTAACATTATTTAGGTACCAACTGCCCAAAAATAAGTTATTTAATCCAACAAATATAATTCCAACTATGAAACAATTATGTTAATCATTACAAACATGATAACATTTTAAACTACAATCATCTATTAAAGAAGAGAATTAACAAAAATTCTTAATTAGTCTTGATAATATCCATTAATTCAACAAGTCATAAGCTCCAATGCATTACAATCATTCTCCTATCAAAAGTATAAAAGGAATTGATATACAAACACAAATGAATTGACATGAACAAAATATTGTCACCTATGATTCTTCAAACCAAAACCATGTTACTATCCAAATAAGGATGTCATCAAAACAAAGAAATAACTCAACAAGAACCAAATGTACTCATTGTACATTCCTACATGAGGTTTACTCAAGAATAGATACGATAAATCAAACACAAAGATACATAACTCCTGAGGCATTTTTCGAAACAACGAACTGAGATCAAAAACCCATTTGATCAAATCATATCTATTTAACGAAGACAAAAGAGAGAGAGTCGTAAAACAACATGTATTTCAAATGATCAAGCTACAGTTGAATGCCTAAACAACTCGCCTAAAAATTTAGGATAGTGAAAACTAAATAGTTCCTAATGAATAAAATCATAGAGTACAGTCTTTACTGAAAAGATCAGTATTCAAGTTTTTAGGATTATATATTCCCTTAACAATGATAACAGTAACTCACAACTTCCAACACACTTAAATAAACTTGAATTACGAGAATTTTAACCACTCAAATGCTTAAAATAGACCAAATTTTAAGCTTAGTATCAATGAGATGATTCACGAGGATTAAACATTCAATAAAACATGCAACATTCACCCAGGGAATACGTCTTTGAAACTTAAATGACCTGATAAGCATAACAATCTCCGTGGTGGAGCAGAAGAGATACAAAACCATGATATCCCACTCACGACATCAAAGAATAATAGATCTTCAAAGGGACGTTAAACCAAAAGAAAATGAAACCTAGTTCGAAGTGTAATACAACCTGGGTCCTTCCAAAAAATCAACTAAGTCCAAAAACTTAAACCGACCCTAGAAAGGTAATCATGCAAGGTCAAAACGTAACCACAAAAATAAGGAGACAGGGAAACTACGGTCCTTGTTTCAAAATAGATCAACCCAAGAAGGGTAAAGTGTCAACAAAATGTAACTAAAATTGAAAGGATAGAAAACTATATTTGTCCATCATTTCTATTATGCACATACAATGCTTAAATACCTCCATCAAAGATACCTAGTATGGGTGAATCTTGACTTCAAAAAAACAACAAAAAGATCAAAAGATCAGTTACAATTTTTAAGCCAAAATGAATGACCATCAAACCGAAATAGGAGTCCAAATACAGGCTTATAAAAAGTTGACCAAATAATATTTGTTAAAAATTAGTTTCACGACAACTGGAAATTTCCAAAATCTAAAAATACTTCCACTATGACCCTAAAAATCGCTTAACTCCAACATGGTTCAAAACAAGGAGATATATATTTATCAATGACAAATATAGAACAGTATCCCCTACTAATCATTCACAAAATAATATATTTAGCAAACTAATTTATTTTTCCAACCTTCTAAAAACCCAAAATCATGTATAATAACTTCATACCACAGGATCATTTATATCCACAAGAACCATAACTATAAGAAACTCACAGAATCAAGTAGAAGAAAACAACACATAAGAAAACATTCTCAGAGACGTTTTCATGAAGAGCAGATTTCTCTTTATGAAAATGTTTAAATAAAAGAAAGAATCTTAAAGAGATAGATCATATCATTCTGGTAGTGCTCTTGGCTTCTCTTCCTTGATTCAAACCTTAAAGAAAATCTTCCACTGAAATATTTCCAATGAAAACACCAAACAAAGCTTCAGAACTTCTCCCAATTTCAAAAATAGTTTCCACAACCAAATTTTTCCATTATTTCCTCCATGCAATGACGATTTTTAATTTTCAACAAAATCAAAATAAAAGTTTGAAAAATGAAAATACCAAATGTAGAGCCAATAAGCTTGAAAAAATGAATGCACAACAAAACCAAACCATTCCTTTTTCCTCCAACCCATCTTACTATTCCCCAGGTGGTTTTTGCTTGGGTCAAGACTCATTAATGCCGACAGGACTTCTAGTGCCCCCTAAAACTCCCACCATGCCATATCTTTTGTTAGTTACAACTAACAATTGAAAACTTCATTTAACCAAACTTAGCAGAGTTACCAGCTTAGAAATTTCCATCACCTATATGTCTTGGCCAAAATTAGCGGTAACAGGCCATTAAATGAAACCTTTAAACCTTCCTAATGCCTTTGGAATGGTGCCACCACCATCAATAACTTTCCAACCTCATTTCCCCTTAGGTTAGTTTTCCATTATATTAGTTTTAAACCATAGCTTAGGACCTTAGGAATAGTTCATATAATAGCTTAGGATAATTAGTATCAAAGACTTACGATAGTCCCTTAATATCCATCAAAATACATTTATTCCCATAACTTAGGTTAAGGTAATGTATATAATATTAGGAACTTAGATTATTTAGGTCTCTAATAAATTAATCAAAGGACATTACCTTTTGAAAATTTTATCAAAATGACGTCATTAGATCACTCAAGTATGGTATAATCAAAAGATGCTACGGGACCCCCTATGATCCCAATACAAGCTTGAGTTTAGAAATCAAACATTCTGACCGGCTTGATCAAATGATCAAAACATCATAAAATCAAATACATGCCTTGGATCACTGTAATTGATCCAAGGTATGGTTATTCCTACATTTTGCAATCAATTAGATTGAAGAACAAGTTCAATATTACAAAATAGGCAATGAACGAATAAGACTGAATTTATTCTCCTTCATCAAATACAGAATGAATTTCAAGGTTCAGTATAAGGAGTATGTGAAATACTTCATTATTAATTCAAAATTGTCATGGCATGATGGTATCTAATTTTAGAAGATAAAACATATCATCTACAACAAACATGATCACTTAGTTCAAAAGAGTACACCATCTTCAAACAAGAATCATTTATCAATGTTTGTAACTTTAGTTTCGAAACAAACAAGGATACCAACCATGGTGAGGGTATTACATTATATGATCGATTATATCAAACAAATGGATTATTTATTTCATCTATAGCGAGTCCCAAATGGACATAAGGTGGTAATGAAATCCTTGTACTTGGAACCAGAAAAATCCACTTGGTATTGATATATGTGTGAGAAAAATAAAAAGAAGGGTCTCTCTGTTACCTAGACTATGTTCACCGATGAGTTGCAAACACACTATGGTTGTAGAGACAAAATCAAACACTTACTATTACTTACTATACCGCTAAGTATATTTTTTTATATATGGATCTTGAGTAAGAAAATTATTCACTAATGGAACACTTCATATTCCATCCACTTGTGTTGTTTGTTTCTATTGCTTTCATCTTCCACACTTCTCACCCATACACCCGATTATGGTCAGGTCACATATATCCATGTCTCTCAATATTCACACATTTTTGTCAATTGTCTCTAGACACTAGTGCCTAGGTACTCATATCCATCTCGGGTGCTCATGTCCTCTTTATTTATCTTATTTTTGACATTTGAGGTTAGTATTTTTGGTTTTCCCACTCATATCTTGAGGTACTAGTAGGCATGTTGGGTCGTTCAGTATCGAAATTAAAACAATAGATCCCTATATAAACACAACATGTATACCATTATAAGGGCGGGAAATTTCTATTAAGGGATATTTATCTTCATATCAAAGGGACTACATTCTTTTGCATACACTTCATAGGAAGGGAGGTTCATTTTAGTCCATGAAAACATCTATTTTCATCTTCTACATCTAGCTATTTGTCACTAATAATTTTGACATGCACAAGAGCCACCTAGGGCATGATTCTACATACACACACCTAGAACTACATTGGGTATGAAATGTAGTGCAACACTCGATCATAAGCTCACTCATTTGGTAGTTGAGGACAGTCAGAACCCTCATCTACATTCTTTTTTTTTGAGATTTTATGCACTTTTGAGGGTTTTTAAGTAAATTCTTTATTTTAAGTTATCGGTGACATTGGTGATCGTTGTGTGACCTACTAGTGACAAAGAGCGAAGGATCATGAATATCGTGTGACCTTGTGAAGGATGTTTTCTGATGGTTTTAGCAATCACAGTGCCCTAGTCCAAGCTGATCTTCTGGTTGTACATTTTACGAGGCTATGTGTGACACTTCCCCCTCTCTGTTCATCATATCAGCACTTCAGTATTTGTCCAAATTTTGGTTACGAAACAACTAATTCATTTTATCTCTTCTTTGCAACTAGGGTTTCATATTTTCTAACTTAATTTTCTTGGGTCATATTTACTCTCATTACATACATATTTATTACATCTGTTACATGCTTATATTAGGCAATATTTTATTCATAAATAAACATTTTTCTTAATCAATGGTAATAGTGTTATAGATAGCTACTTTAGCTTGATTACTAAAATATGATAGACAAGTTCAATTAAGGATTATATCCAACAATTCTAAAATCTATCCTTATGAGTGGATTGCATCTCAGAGGGTTATCTAAATGATCTATTCTTGGGTGGACTCAAGGAAAAGATCCAACATGATGTTCACCTTCTTAATATAGATTTGATGTCATAATCCATGATCATTATTTGGAATGTGGAGTAAAGAGATATTGTAAAACAAAGGATCTTCACTAATCATAAGGAACACACTAATCTAGCACCATCTTTTCCCCAACCAACATGATTGACTCCTCAAAAAATTACAAAGAAACAAGTAAAAATACGATGTTATAATTATGATAGTAAGTGGAGAAAAGGACATAAATGTATTAAGAATAATTTTTTTCTACATTGAGGTTCCTATTGAGGAATAAGATGAGGAGAATTAAATTGATATAGAGGAAGAGACTCTCGAGATCAAGGTGGAATAAACTAAACCAACTATTTCTGGACATGTTATTTTAGGAATCAACACACCACAAACACTTAAGGTTTTTGGGTTTGTGAAGAACCAAAGGGTGAAAAAAATTAATTGACTCGGGAAGTACTCATAATTTCATCAATCATAAGTTGTTCATATGCTTAAATTTCTTTGTTAATCCATAACCAAAACTTTAGGTCATGGTTGCAAATGGAGGTAAAGTTATTTGTTCAAGAAAATTCCATAAGATTAATTTATCTATAGGAGATTACCTGTTAGAGGGCCCCATGTATGTCATTTCAATGGGAGGAGTAGCCATCCTATTGGGGGTCCAATTTCTTACTACTTTGGGAATAGTGGAGATGAACTTCAAGGATTTTTCATGCAGTTCCATTATGAAGGAAGGAATTTTTAGTTGTATGGAGTGAAATCTAAAGCTTCATAGTTGGTAAGTTATCATCAAATGTAAAAATTCTTAGGAAGGGTGCATATGGGTTCATGGCACAATTATTCTCAATGGAAACTTAAGCATCAAAAGGCCCTATACCATTAGATCTTCAAGATATTATTAATGAGAACTTGGTTGTGGGATATGTTGAAAGGGTTGCCACCTAAAAGATATCACAATCATGTTATTTAGCTAGTACTAGGTATCCAACCACCCAACATTTAGACCTATATGTACCCTTATCTCCAAAAGAGTGAGATTTAGACGATGATACTAGAGATATTGGAAGCATGCATTATTCACCATAGTCAAAGTGTTTACTCTTCCCCAATGGTGATGGTTAGAAATAAGGATGAAGGTTGGTGCATGTGTCCAAACTACAGGGAGCTCAACAAATACACAGTGAAAGATAAGTATCATATTCATGTCATTGAATATTTGTTAGATGAATACATGGTATTCTTTATTTTACAAAATTATATATTTGATCAGGATACCATAAAATAAGAATTTGTGATGAAGATATTCATAAAATAACATTTAGGACACACGAGGGCCACTATGAATTTATTGTAATGTCATTTGGCCTTACAAATGTGCCATCTACTTTCCAAAGTTTGATGAATTCCATCTTCCAAACATTTTGCGAAAGTTTGTATTGGTGTCATTTGATCATATATTAATCTATAGTAATGTTTGGAAGGAACATTTACAACATGTCAATAAAGTATTAGACACTCTTCAATAACACCACCTTTATACCAAGCCCTTTAAATGTGTTTTTGGGGTAAGATAGGTAGAATACTTGGGTTATATTTTGTCCCATGAAGGTGTAAAATTGGATCCTCATAAGATTCAAGCTATGGTGAATTGGAAATTTCTAAAACCATAAAAACCTCAAGAGATTCTAAGGGCTTACATGTTATTATCACATATTTTTGAAGAATTATGGTATAATTGAAGCACCACTCACATCCTTATTGAAGAAAGAATATTTTCATTGGAATGAGGCCACAACCCAAACATTTGAATCACTAAAGAAGGCCATGTGTACCACTCTCGTTATAACTACCCTAGACTTCTCCAAAACCTTCATTGTTAAGTTTTTATACTTTAGGATGTGAAATAGTGATGTAGGGACCTGTATATCACATCATCATTCAATAAACAAACTGGTTGCTAAATAAAGTGATCTCATAATCTTCTTTAGATATCATAAATTGTCAATCTTCACCTAGTTTGGAAATTCAAACCTTCAAGATTTGTCCTCATTACTATAACTTCCCAGGAACTCCTATATATATATATATTCAATTATCCCTCCATGATCTTTATATTCTCTTTTATCACCTTTCAACAACTAATCTCTCTATCGAATTTCCTCTAAGTTTTCCTTATGGACCCTTGACAAAAAAAATGTTCTTGCTCAAGATGCATATACTTTTCCCTTTAATGATCCTCAACTAAGTTCCCATGTTCACACAACTCAAAATACAATTAGACTAACCACAAAAGGGCTCAAACAATCAAAAATCACAATAACACTCTGCCTTTTTACAAAGTTTGCATTTTCTTGTGCCCACTGATCTACGGTGGAGTTATGATATTAATATATTATTATCAGTTATTCAAATTATTAATCCCTTCAAAACCCACCTATAAAATGTTTTCATTTTTCTGCCCTCACAATTTCATAAACGAACTCCTTAAGTCACGAGATATATACCCATTTTTCTAAGTAGGCATTTTGTCAAACAGCTTAGTTTTCATGCAACCTCGGACGAGTCAGAAGAATACGTCATTTCTCACAAAAATTGATCATCATGGAAAACCATTCAAAACCATCTATAAAATTATATCTTCCCTTTGTGGTCAAAATTTCAGATTAATTGGACTTAAAATAAAAAAATTATAATGACTAGTTTGAATCAGTCTACCCTTCTTGACAAGAACTCATTTCTCCTACAAATCACTCCTTCAAGACATATTCCTGCATATTTAAATGTTTACCTTTTGGTTTTCATGAAGTGTTATTAATCTCAACCCCCACACTTGACTTTCTAACATTAATTCAAAAAAATCACTTCTTTATAGGAAGGTAAGAGCTCTTTCAAAATTTCATTCTCAGTGACATTTTCAAATCACAACCACAGTATATCAATGTCTTCCTAAGTATTAAATCTTATAGTGACTTCCAAGCACATAGTTGCAAGACCAATCAATACCACGGTTCCTTGGTCTCCTTAATTTTTTTATCTTGGTAAGTCATGAATTTGTGCTATATTTTTCCTTAAAATCCTCATTGTCACTATGTCTTACTAGTATACAAAGAATCCATGCAAGTTTCAAATAAATACCTTATTTCTAACCTTTAGAACAAAGGATTCAAACCGAGAGAGGGTCTCAGTGATCCTTAATTGACAAATATCATATATCACAAGGTTCTTAATACACCATAAGACTTTGGAATATGTTTTCAACCTCATTCATATGTGAGAAATAACAACATCCAACTCTTACATACTTGTCTTTAAGATTTATCAAACCAACTCATAATTTTATCACTTGCGATTATCCATAGAGATTAATATATTTACACTGAGCCTATGTTCACAATTTGAGCACCTTATATTGTTTATTTATTTTCTTAATTGAAGTTACACAACCTTCTAACACCTATCATTCCATGCACACCACAATCATAATGAGATTCAAGCACAATTTAGAGATTCATTCACAAACTTCAAACATAATAATAAGAGAAAGCATAAAAACACGGTCTTAATTTTCAAAGAAGATATTGTTTGATAATATCTTAGAATGATACAAGCTTCTTGAGCCATTCCTTGGCTCCTCTAATGTACCACCTCTTAAATAATCCCCCAAAACCTAACTAAATCTCCATTTCATTCTATTTTTCTCCATTCTTATCATAGGAGGAAGTAGTTACATGACTAACCAACCTTGGTTATGATGTCATAGGATCAAAATTGAGGTTAAAAAAACTTTATACTCCACTTGAGATCTCAAATGACCTATTTCAAATATTTTTAATCCTTTCATTTTACATTGACCCCTTCACAACAAGTTTAGTAATTTAAAATTTTCAAATACTAAACTTATAACTTCCCTTTTACATTACAAAGGAGGTCCATAAGGACTCATAACACATTGAAAACAACTAAATGACTCCATAATAACTAGAGAAACCCAAAAACCTTGGTTTATTCACCTATGTTATGGATGCTCCTGCATCATACTTCCAAGGTGGAAGAAATTTCTTGCTAGTACAAAGAAATCTCCTTCTTTTTCTTTTTCTTCTTCTTCTCAAATGATTCTTCTTTATCTTATCATTTGCTTTGTCTTACATCTTTGTCTTCTTTCTTATTCTTCTTTCTTTAGCTCTCTTGATTAACACTAGTCTTTTCCATCTTCATCTTTTGAGATCTCTTAAGAGCTTCTTCCTCAATTACTTTCAATTCTTTATCAACTAAACCTACACATACACAGTCAAACCAAGTATTAGATATAAAACATGGAGACATTTGAGTCTCCTTCACTTCCTTTTGTTCATCCTCTATCTTCTCCTTCTTGAAATCAACTTCAAACTCTATTTTTCCTTCACTTTTATCCTCATTTTCCTCTCAAACAACTGATGTTCACCCTCAAATTTTGTACAAGCATCAAAATATTATTCTTCATCTTTACTCTCTTCTTCATTTTTGCATAACTCTTCATCTTCATCTTCTTTCAAGCAATCTAAGAATCTTGCTATCACTTCCTCTTCATCTATTTTCTCATTTTTTCATAGATCACCCCTTTGATGACCTCTTTATCTTCTTTTATTGTATTCTTACTCATTTTTCTTAACTACTTTTCCTCTTCTCTAATCATCTTCCTCAGCTGCAATTTCTTATTTCTCTTCACAAGTAGCTCTATGGGCCACTTTACTTTCCTTTTCATCACAAATCCAACCTCGTTATATTCTTCCATAATATTCTCAACCCTCATCAACTCTTCTAGTTTCTCCACATCTCTTCTTAGCTCTTTCATCTCTTGTTCCACCCATTCTTCATGTCTTCTAGTTTTCTCTTTCTGTTTTCCTCTCTTTTCTTTCTCTCTCTCATCTTGTTTCTTACTTTGGCTTAACAACAACACGAAATATTTCATCAATTATTCCTTGTCCATTTCTCTCTTTATTTTTATCTTTTCTCGAGTTACTTGCCTCTTTATTTGCTTAGATATTCCTTACAACATGTCATACTTCATTCACATGCACTCACATAATGTTGTTGGAAATCGGGACAACGAGAGGGGGGTGAATTAGTGTCTATTGAAATTATGCTAACATTTCTATTTTCTCAAACTTGCTATGATAAACACATAAAACCATGCGCAAGAAAAAATTAGTATGCACAGAGACACATATTTTAATGTGGGAAACCCAAACTAGGAAAAAACCCATTGAAACTAAGAATTAGGCTTGAAACAAAATTTTCCTATATCAGTTACATTGATTTCATGGTTGAGCTTCAACTCAACCTAGAGCTACAACTCCAAAATTTGGTTTAGAAACAACTAACCTTTAGTGAGCTTCAACTCACAAGGAGGCTTTAACCCCTATAATTTAACCAACTACAATTGATCTTCTATAAGCTACTACTTACAAGGAGGCTACAACCCCCTATATGCTAAGCTACAACTTAGACTTGTTCTTGAGTTTTGGTCACAATTTTTTTATCTCTCACAAATAAGGATGACCTCTAAATTAACACACTTTCCTTCTCAAATATGCTTCTCAACTGAACTTTGATCTTTCTCTGTCTTGGTCATCAAATAAAATGCAAGGCTCATTTCACAAGGTTCATTTCACACCTACTTGTCATGCTATCATCCAATGAATTATACAACACAATCTCCTTGTTTCTCTGTTCTTCTAATCACTCTTTCACAGTAGTCTAAAATCCCATAGGTTATTTACATCACCTAATATTTAGATTCATACTTCTGCACTCTTTAATTTGTTCACTACTCCCTTTTTATTATTCTCTCAACCACTCACTCTCTTTCATACATTCAACCACCTACAAAATTTATTCACTATTTCAAACCACTAAACACCTTTTACCTTTAATCGACCTCTTGGAACATTTACTAGCTCTGCTTGACTTATCAGTTCAAAGCTATGTTCATTCTTCACCATTAAATTCCTAAAACAATCATATAGACTTAAGAAGAATTCACTTCAATCTTCAAGACCTTCAGAAATTTGTCTTAGCGAGAACATATGCATACATAATCCTATTACTCCCTACAACATTATCTAGTTAGTTTATTGTGCTCTTCATCATACTTTTTGCAACTTTCAACATATTGTTCCTTGCAATCATGTTCAATTACTACACTATTTACTTCATCATATCAATATTTATACTCTCTTCAAGTCTTAAGCACTAGTATCATAATACATATCACATCTCATTCTCTGTCACACACTACTCATTTATTGTTTTCTTAGTTTTTCAATACATTTCTCAATACACACTGCACACACTCATTTATTGTTTTCCTAAATCTTAAACTTCAATTTTGAGCTCAATACCTTTTTAACTTATTCACATTGCTTGATCAAGAAAATTTTCCTTTCATCTTCTTGATTTGAGCTTCCTTAGGTGAATACAAGTTTTGTAAGCTGTTTAAAGCTTTTGGATTCTTCATGAACTTGGAGCAATGTATCTTTAACTTCTAAATACTTTTTCACTACACTTGTATATCCAAGACTGTTCTCCTTCTAGTTTTATTCTTTTAAGAGAGGCTCAATCTAAATGAGGAGTTTTTAATGTTGAAACTATCAAGAAAAATTTAGTCTTATGCTCACTTCAACCAAGAACCTAAATTTAAAGTGTTGTTATCTTTTGAGGTCATAGCTTAAACCATTTCAACTTTGTTGAAAGGAAATTTTGTTGAGATTATAAGGAAATTTATCATTGAACCATTAGTGCATTGATGTCTATCTTCCCTTGATGTTCATTCAAGCCTATAATATCATTAAAACATTTTCTTAGAAGAGGAATTTACTTAGATCGTCAAATGAGACAATAAACTAGTATATTGTATGGGATTCTCACCATTGACATGAAACCTCTAATATTTCAACCCAAGTCAAACCCACATCATTTTTTTTTATCATTTATTATCCTTTAAGAACTTTACATGAGCATCTAGCTCTTTGACATCAAGATATTTGCATTCAAAAATGTATATTAACTCGTATTGAGTTGAGAAGACTACTCCAAAAATATTGTCATTGAATTCTCATTCGAGCCTTGATGGAACTATCTAATTATTTTTGCATCATGGCCATACCCACCATAGAGAGATGTCTTTAGAGAATTAAGAATTTCCATTGGTTATATTTGATGTTTCAAATTTTTTTCCTTCTCAAACCCTAGGAACATGTTTTGTGTACGTGTATGCCTAAGACAATGAAAAAATGATTTCTTATTAAAATCTTAATGAAATTTGAAAATTCAAAATGTTGTGGTCCAAAGGATTTTTCACCATATATATCTTCCCTAAACTTCCCTAAATTTATACCATGTTTAAGGTCTTCTCGAGACCTTTCCGATGGTATGTTGAACTTCAGAAACGAAGTCCGTATGCAAATTCTATCGCCAGTCAAAGTTAAGGTCTTAAACGGGTCAACCCCTGGTCAATTGTCCACTTTGGACGTGACACGTGGGAAAAGTGGTAAGTGATGAGAAGGGAAAATGAAGGTTGTTCACTATGGTTTCAAGCCTCCGGTCTTCGACTCATGTTATGGCATAAAATAACAAGAGGCTCAACTTTTGTAACGGAGGGGAGCCCGACTGTCGTGAGAGCTATATTCTTGTTTGCCGACATGATGGTCTCTCAAACCACCACGTGGATGTCAATTTTGCATTCCAAGCTCGATATTATGTTTTGAGTTTGAATTTTGCACTATGAGTTGATTTTTGCATTGCAGGTTGATAATCAACTCGATGAGCTATTTTACTAGCTCAATGGGGTGATCAACTCCCCACCGAGTTGATCACATTTCCACATTGCTCATTTGAATCAAGTTTGTTTCCACATGGTTCGGGATTCACATTATCCCCTATGATCTTGGCAATGTTTATTTTAGCTTGGTACTCAATGGATAGTGCAACTCCTCGTATATCTCGGTGGATTAACATTAATGATTGTTCAAACTAATCCAGCTATTTATCCCCCTTAGCTCACAATGGGCAGATAACAATCCAACTTGGCCCAAACTTTAGGTGGATCAACATTACATATAGCTTGGCACCCCAAATGGAACCACAACTCAACAAACCAATACACAACAAATGAACAACTCGGCCAATGTTTGTGGCAAAAACAAAAGGGAAAATGTGGCCTTAGCCACGAAGAATAAGGAGGGTATGTCCCAATTTAAACCATAATCCCCCTAACGGCATGAATGTGGGACTATACACACTATGCAAAGAAAGCGGTGGCAGAAAAATAGAGGTCGGGTGACTCAAATCCATGACCTGAGGTGTGCAAGGCATGCACCCAAACCAACTCATCTACGAGATCTCAACGAGCTATAAAAGGAGCTCGGTCCATTTTGTAAAAGGAGGGTGAGTAGGCTGTGGTGGGAGAGAGAAAAAAAGCAGTAGGAATTCATCGAGGTTTGAGGACTTAGAGGCACTTTCAAAACTTGATGTAAAAATAAAAGTTTCTTCAAATTTGAGACGAAGACAATGGTGGTCTTCTTTTCTCATGAAGTGCTATATATTTTCTGTGTAGGTGATTTTCCATCGCAGTTGCACAAAACAGGCATGAGGAACCAACAAAGATTTGAATTTTCCAAGCACTTCTAGTCGAATCAGGCCATGGAGTAAAAAGGGAAGTTATTCATAATTTCATAAGATTTCTAAAAATGTAAACCTATTTCATGTAGGTGTTGTACATTTAAATTGTAGGAATTTTTCAGATGCATTTGCATAGGAAACCAATAGGAGAAGCACTATAGGAGCCACAGATCATTCTTGGGACATTTTTACTATTTTTCAGAGTTATTTGGGACATTGATCAACTCATTTGCAGGTATAAATATATGTTAGTCATTATTGAAGGGTTATTGTACTTCATTAGATGTTGAATAGATCGATTCACTTTCGAGAATCTGGAGACGTAGCCTTCGAGTGAACTCCGTTATCAATTTATGGTTTGTGTGTTTATTTAGTTTTTAGAAGATTTTGATCAGATAAAAATTCATCTTTTGATTAATTTTATTAATTGATAAAATAAGCACAAAACTGGAGTAAATGGATTGAAGTAAATTTCAGTATCCATAACCCACAATCAGTTAGTGAATGCACTTTCAAATTTTGGAATCAAGAATTCAATTTGAGTGCATTATAAATTCAACTTGTGAATTATTTAAAATGGTTTTGTAATAGAATCAGTAAATTCACTTAAGTTGGAAAAATCAGATTAATTGATCATTTTGGAAGAGTTTAAAAATTGGGCTTCAAGACACCCAAAATTGGATAATTGAACTCATGATCAATGTTGAGTCTATTAAAATTTGTTCATCTGAAAATTTTCTAAGTACTTCAAAAAAATTAAGTACCATTTTCGGATCAAGTTGGTATCAGAGCTGGTTTAGCTCTTGATTTGCTTCAGTATTTTTGGGTTCAGTTTTGGTTTTTGCATTTTTGGCTTGATCTTTCAGTTGTAGTGTGTAGTTTTTGGAAGTACAGTGTGTAGGAAAACCATGGGAAAGTTATCCAACAGGGAGAAACTTGAGGAACTTGAAGCATGTAATCAACGAGATACAAGAAGAAAATGCCTTCCTGAGATGTCAACTATTGACTCTGAAGAAAATTGACACATTGAAAAGAGAGCTAGAATCTAAGGATGAGCTCTTGATGGTGTTGCAAATTGATGGACCTAAGAAGGTACTATTACTATTGATGCATCCACTATGACAGATGAGTGCACAAGTAAGTATAAGCAACATCTAATTCCTCTTCCTAGGCTAATTTGGATTCTACTGTAGTGCTAGGTGGATTTGAAAAGCACACTAAAGGTATAGGATCTAAGATTTTGAATAAGCATGGGTTTTAATGGAATTAACCTTGGTAAGAATAATCAAGGTATAACTAACCCAATCTTGGTTGAGGAAAGACCTCATTATGCAGGATTGGGATATGCTAGTGTAGGGGAAAGGTGATTGGAGAGAGTTCCAAGTCAGCTGGAAGAAGACAAGCTTCTGATAACCAAGTGTCATCCCCACTAGCTTTAGGTGATTCATCCTCAAGGAGGATCTGGTAAGAATTCACCACGGAGAGGTATTGAAATCCCTCCACCTTCTATTTACCATGGTTCTAAAATGAAAGGTAAACAACTTAATCCACTTTCTACATTAGAAAATTTTGGCTATGATATGGAAGCAATTTTGCATAGTTATCCATGCACATTTTGGTTTGTCTAATCATTTGTGGCCAAGTGTAGGAAGTATAAATCCATAATGGAACAGATTGAGAAAATGCATTCTCCTAAACCTGGCTTGGCTAAGAGTAGTCAAGGTAAGGTTCCTAAAAATGTGGATCCTAAAAAAGTGGATCAAAGGTTTTGTGATCACTGTAAGAAACTAGGTCATGTAATTGATAAATGTTGGAAGTGTCATCCAGAACAAAATTAAATTTGTTAAGAATGATAACAGTAATAAACCAACCAATTTGACCCCTTTAGTGAATCAGGTGAAAACTGAGTTGAAACAACCACCTAAACAAGAAAATGTGTTGAAAAAGGTGGGTAAATAGTTTATCAATTTTATGTTTGCATAGTTTCTTTGTTGAATGGTATGCAAACTAACCAAGTAGTTTTGGAAATCTTGATGAATTGTGAAAAAGGAATAATTCCAAATTTATTTTTTTGCTTTGGTGTTGGTGAAGTATCTAAAGAGAAAATAATCAGGTGACAGGTTTAAAATACTTGTGTAATTTTCTTTTTTGATGGTTTTACAAACTTCATCTTTCAAAGCAGCATGTACAGTTTCAGTGGGCATGATCTATGGTTGGATGTCTATTTTTAGAAGTTGTATTGAGTATGTTGTTATAGTGCAAGTTGTCTCATGTAGGCATTGTTTGTGAGTGTACAACTTATACAAAATTTTTGTTTACTATGCATGATATTTTCACATTTGTAAGTCTTATTGATAGGCTTAAATATTTGTAACTATCAAGTATAGTTACAAATAGTATGTACAAATTTTTGCACTAACAAGTTGTGAATGCAGGTTTTAATTTTGCATTGTTGATAGTGGTGAGAGTGGTTCAAGATTGTAGAAGAGGAATATGGAATAGTGTCATATAAGTTTGCGAGTTTAGGCCATTGGGTTATGTTACTTTTATTGGCATTTGAATATTGCAATTTTTGGAAAAATTACCATGTTATAAACTAGGTTTTGTGTTTGTGATATGCAGAGAACATGTGTACAGATTCAATTGGGTAAAATTTCCATTTTGAGGTCAAAATGGTCTTACTTGGGGAGGAGTGATCTCGGAGGATTTTTCACTATGCAGATCTTCCTAAACTTCCTAAATTTAGACCATGTTGAAGGGCTTCTCGAGACCTTTCCGACGGTATGTTGAACTTCAGAAATGGAGTCCGTATGCAAGATTCTATCACCGGTCAAAGTTAAGGTCTTAAATGGGTCAACCCTAGTCAATAGTCCAATCTCGGACGTGACATGTGGCAAAAGTGGCAAGTGATGAGAAGGAAAAATGAAGGTTGTTCGATATGGTTTTGGGCCTCGGTCTTTGACTCACGTTATGGGAAAAAGAACAAGAGGCTCAACTTTTGTAATGGAGGGAGCCTCGACCGCCGTGAGAGCTATATTCTTGTTTGCCGATGTGGTGGGCTCTCAAACCACCACGCGGATGTCAATTTTGCATTCCGAGCTTGATATTGTGTTTTGAGTTCAATTTTTGCACTATGAGTTGATTTTTGCATTGCAAGTTTATAATCAGCTCGACAAGAGCTATTTTGCTAGCTTGGTGGGGTGATCAACTCCCCACTAAGTTGATCACATTTCCACATTGCTCATTTGAATCGAGTTTGTTTCCACATGGTTTGGGATTCACATTATTCTCCTATGATTTTTTGTTTGGGTTTGATTTAGCTCAATTCTCAATGGATATTGCAACTCCTCATATAGCTCAATTGATTAACATTGCAATGACCATTCAAACCAATAGCCAACCCACAATGGGTGGATAACAATCCAACTCGGCCAAAAATTTGGGCGTATCAACACGCACACACTGGCTCGGCAATTGACAATCCCCAAATGATGCCGCATAACTCAACAAACCACCAATCAAAGCCAAAAATGGCCATCTCACCAATTTTTTGGTGCCAAATAAAAGGGAAGATGTGGCCTTAGCCATGTAGAAGAATGGGAGGTTATGCCCAATTTAAAACCACCATCCCCCCATGGAGCGCGATGAATGTGGGACAATACCCACTATGCAAAACAAAATAGCATGACAAAAATAGAGGTCGAGTGACTTGAACCCATGACCCTAAGGCATGCAAGGCATGCACCCAAACCAACTCAGCTATAGAGCTCTATGAGCTATAAAAGTAGCTCGGTCCATTTTGTAAAAGGAGGGTGATCAGATGTGGGGAGACCAAAAAAAGGAAAGGAATTCATCATCGAGGTTTTGAGGCACTTAGAAGCACTTTCAGAACTTGATGTAAAAATAAAAGTTTCTTAGAAATTATGAGACAAAGACAATGGTGGTCTTATTTTCTCATGAAGTGTTGTATATTTTCCTGTGTAGGTGATTTTCCATTGCAATTGCATAGAACAAGCACGAGGAACCAGCAGAGATCTGAATTTTCCAAGCACTTCTGGTCCGAACCAGGCCATGGAGTAAAAAGGGAAGTTATTCATAATTTCATAATATTTCCAGAAATGTAAACCTATTTCATGTAGGTTTGTAAATTTAAATTTTTAGGAATTTTCGGACATGTTTTCACAAGAAACCAACAGAGAAGCACTATAGGAGCCACGAATCATTCTTGGGACAGTTTCTGCTATTTTTCAGAGTTCCTTGGGACATTGATCAGCTCATTTATAGGTATAAAGATATGTTAGTCATTATTAAAGGGTTATTGTACTTCATTAGATGTTGAATAGATTGATTCACTTTTCGTGAATCCAGAGACGTAGCCTTCGGGTGAATTTCATTATCAATCTGGTTTGTGGTGTTTATTTAGTTTTTAGAAGATTTTGATCAGATAAAATTCATCTTATGATTAATCTTATTAATTGATAAAATAATCACAAAACTGGAGTAAATGGATTGAAGTAAATTTCAGTATCCATAACCCACAATCAGTTAGTGAATGCACTTTCAAAATTTGGAATCAAGAATTCAATTTGAGTGCATTATAAATTCAACTTGTGAATTATTTAAAAATGGTTTTGTAATAGAATCAATGAATTCACTTAAGTTGGAAAAATCAGATTAATTTATAATTTTGTAAGAGTTTAAAAATTGGGCTTCAAGACACCCAAAATTGGATAATTGAACTCATGATCAATGTTGAGTCTGTTAAAATTTGTTCATCTGAAAAATTCTAATTACTTCAAAAACATTAAGTACCATTTTCAAACGCTCTATCAACTCATCATTGTCCTCTAGAAGGAATTTTAGAACCAGTTTCAATCACAAGAATACCTTTTGAATATTAACCACGACTATACCTTCCAAATCTCATGATTGTACTTGGAATGTCCTCGCAAAGACCGAGATGGTTATTCTAGAAGGACTATGCTTTATGTTCATGTTTCAGAACCACTATGGCATGGAAAAGACCTCATTGAGCTCTAAGAAAATGTTCCACTTCGCATAATTGACAAGAAAACAAAATAAATCATTTTAACTCAAACACTTCAAGAATCATACCTGAGAAGAGAGAAATCATGTCAGTAGAATGCTCATAACTTCTCTAAACTTAACCATTTTTCCTGAAAATTTTTGCAACACTTTAGGCTTGGAGTTCTCTACAAAAATTACTTATATGATTTATCTAAAGAAGGCTTCATATTTTTTATTGGGTGCTAAGAATACAGGCAGCTCATTTTTCATTTCTTAATTAACCAATTTTGGAAAAACTAGCATAAATTTCACATACCTTCTCAGAACTTGATGAAATTTGGCATGAAGAACCACAACTCACCCCTATACATGATCCATGAGTTTATTTGTCATAAATATGACTATACAACTCATTATTATCTCACTTACCTCAGCATTTAATATTTGTTCTCAAAGGTAATTTTGGTGGACTTTTGAATTTTGCCTCTAGGAGCTAAAATACATATTTTGGATGCCCATACATCTCATAGACAATGTTCTAGGAAACTCTCATTCTTACTTGGTATTTCTATGGCTGTAATTAGATCTTACACCTTAATAGGCTCAAGAACTAGGTCTAAATAAGCTTGTTATAATTTGTGGATCGCCAACATTTGACTGTTACTCATTCCAAAAGCTCTTCATCATGAATGACATGTAGATCACTTGTGAAAAGTTTTCCAACCATGTCCTTAAATCCAATGGACTATAGAACACGAAACCATCATGAACTCTCTCTTTGAGATTCAATCATCATTAGAAGACACTACCAATCAACCTTCATGTCCCTTACAGAGCCTTATTTCACCATTCACTCCTTTGTCATCAATGTCACTTGACATCAATGACCGAGGATTCAAAAACTACTTGTTAGCAATAAAGAATACTTAAAACTCCTTAAAGGCATGCTCGATACCACATTATGTGGGGCATTTGTATAGCACATCATCATTCAATAAAATAATTGGTTACAAGACAAAGTGATCTCATAATCTTCTTTAGATATCAAAAAAATTGTCAATCTTCGCCTAGTTTGGCAATTCAAACCTTCCAAGATCTGTCTTTATTATTATAGCGATAAATAACTCATATATATATAATATATATATATATATATATATATATATATATATCCATTTCTCCCTCCATGATCTTTATATTCTCTTTTATCACCTTTCAACAACTGAGTTCTCTATCAAATTTCCTCTAGGTTGTCCTTATGGACCCTTACAACAAAAAAATGTTCTTGCTCAAGATGCATATACTTTGCCTTTTAATGCTTATCAACTCAATTCCCTATCCACACAACTCAAAATATAATTAGACGACTGACTAAAAGGGCTCAAACAATAAAAATCAGAGAAGAACACTCTGCCTTTATACAAAATTGTCTTTTCATGTGCCAACAATTTGTAGTGAAATTATGATATTAATATCTTATTATCGTTATTCAAATGAATAAACCCTTAAAAACCCACTTGTAAAAAGTTCTCATTTTTATACCCTCAAATTTTCATAAACTAACTCCTTAAATCACGGGAGATATACCCATTTTTAAGCAAGGCATTTTGTCAAACACTTTGCATGCAACCTTGGACCAAATCGAGAATAATACGTCACAACTCTCGGAACATATTAATCATCATGACAAACCGTTCAAAACCCATCTGTAAAATATATTTTACCCCTATGGTCCAAATTTATGCTTTATTATACTTAAAATAAAAAATTTATGGTGATTAGTTCAAATCGGTTCACCCTTCTTGATAAGAACTCATTTCTCCCTGCAAAACACTCCTCTAAGATATATACCCACATATTTAAAGGTTTACCTTTTTGGCTTTCATGAATTGTTATTATCTCAACCCCCAAACTTTATTTTCTAAAATTAATTCACAAATTTTCACTTCTTTATAGGAAGGTAAGAGATATTTTAAAAGTTCATTTTGAGTGACATTTTCAAATCACAACCATAGTATATCAATGGCTTCATAAGTATTAAAGCTTCACGGTGACTTTTGCGAAGCACACGAGTTCTGCAAGACCAATCAAAACCACAATTACTTAGTCTCCTTAATTGATCTGGAGGACTTTTGGGATGTTAGGAGTTCCCTACATCTCCTTAAACCATGACAAAGTGGTAGATCATTCAATGATATTTGTTGGAACTGGAACGCAAAAACGGATTGTGTATTCTCAAGATATAATCGGTCAAATTTTGGTCAATAGTAAGACCCTACGGGGGCAATCGACCAACGTGACAATCACATGTGACAAGGTGAGCAGAGTGTATTCGGAGGAGTACAATAAAAATGTTTGTTTGTGACGTCAGCCTTTGACACTCGTATTTGGATGGGTGGACCCCACTTTTTACTAGCCGGGGGCCCTTACCTAAGTTCGACACACTCTTTTCACGAAGGGGTGCCTTTGCCGCCGCATTGATATTTCACCATGTTGTGGATCCTTAAGCCACCATGATGATCGTGTTATTATATTGATCCAACTCAATTTGGGCGAGCTTACACAACTCGGTGAGTTGTTATTTGTATTGGGCAAAAATCCATCGCCCATATACTATTCTCCACCACCCATATTCATTTTCATGAGCCTATATTACTCGACCACACACACCCTCGGGCCCTAAGTATTTCATGGGCAAGAAAAATCATTCGGTGTAGCGCATGTGACGTTAAGCGTTTGTAAAGGCCTTTAATTCCCACCGCCGCGTGTATATGGGACAATGTACCAACATGGAGAATGTTAAGTTGAATTCTTACGTGGAGGATTTGGACGGCGCATAACAAGGCACATGGACCAGTCAAGGCCAAAAGTAAAAGTGGCATTTATAAACTATGTGGTGATTATAAGCTATGTGCCATGGGGAGGTTGAAATTTGGGCCATATAAAATTTAAAAAATCCATTAAAGGCTTAAGCGGTATAAAAGGTTTTCAATAACCTATGGTTATATTTAACCTTTATGAGATTCGAACCCATAACATCGTCCAACTAAAATTAACCCTTACCACCATACCATTATGGTTCATTAAGATACAAAAAGGAGCTCATGGTATTTGATGGCAAATCTATCTTATGCTGGGGCCATAGGCCATAAAAGGTAGATTTCACATATCACTTATTTGAAGGAGTTAGAGGCAAAATTGGCCTTAGATGTAAAAAGGGAAAAATATACGAGAATTTCCTCACACTCGTAATGGTGATATTATCTTCCGGTTTGGAGGATTTTTACAACCGTTTTAATCTACGGAAGTCACATCGAGTTTTCAACATTCATTCGAAGTCATCACCAAGCATGTCGCTAATCCAAGGAAGATTATTGAAGACATATACTTAACGCACGGTCACTATTAGTTGAGCTTCAACTTCTTGATGGACTTGGATCGGTTTGTCTTCATCATTCCATTTCAGAGTAATATACTGGATCTTGATCACTTTTATTTTATCTAGTTCAGATTCATGTGTAATCGGTGGGTATGTGATCATAAAGGGCGAATCCCTATACCACTATCACAAGGGTAGAATCCCTTTATAAACTATCATTTTAGGTACTCAGATCAGATATGTTCCCTAGTATCCTCATTTAGATTCATAGCTTCATTGTATGTTTGTACTAGTTTGCATCTCTTTGAAGTGTAATGAATCAGTTCGTATGAACCCAGAGATGTAGGCATTGTCAAACTTTGTCATCAATATTCTTTACAGTGTGTGTGTGTGTGTGCTCTATTTACATTGCATTCTTATTTAAAGTTGATAATATATGTGGAGTATAAAATATTACGATTGTACTATAGGGTCTGTGATAGTTAGAAATTTTACCTCTGTTTACGGATCATTAATTCTTTTTATCTTAGCAAGTCATGCATTTGCACTATAATGTTTCCTTAAAATCCTCACTATCACTATGTCTTACCAAGATACAAAGAATCTATGCAAGTTTCAAATAAATACCTTATTTCTAACCTTTAGAACAAAGAATTCAGACCGAGAGGGTTTGGTGATCCTTAATTTACAAATAGAAGATATCACAAGGTTCTAAATACACCATAAGACTTTGGAATATGTTTTCAACCTTATTCATATGTAAGAAAGAACAAGATCCGAATCTTACATACTGTCTTTAAGATTTATTAGACCAACTCAAAATTTTATCACTTGCGATTATCCACAAAGATTAATATATTTTCCTAAGACTATGATCACAATTTGAGTAGCTTATATTACTTATTTCTTGTCTTAATTGAAGTTGTGCAACCTTTTAACACATGTCACTCCATGCACACCACATTCATAATGAGATTCAAGCACAATTTAGAGATTCATTCACAAACTTCAAACATAATAACAAGAGAAAGCATAAAAACACGGTCTTAATTTTAAAAGAAGCTATTATTTGATAATATCTCATATTGTTACAAGCTTCTTGAGCTCTTCCTCGCTCCTCTAATGTACCACCTCTTCAATAATCCCCCAAAATCTAACTGAATCCCCCTTTCATTCAAATTTTCTCCATTCTTATCATAGGAGGAAGTAGTTACATGACTAACCAACCTTGGTTATGATGTCATAGGGTCAATACTAAGGTTAAAACAATTTTAAACTCCACTTAAGGCCTCAAATGACCTATTACAAACATTGTTAATCCTTTCATTTTACATTGACCCCTTCACAACAAGTTTAGTAGTTTCAAATTTTCAAATACAACCTTTGGAGGGAAAGCTTGAAACTTCCCTTTTACATTACAAAGGAGGTCTATAAGGACTCTAAACACATTGAAAACAACTAAAGGACTCCATAACAACTAGAGAAACCCAAAACCTTGGTTTATTCACCTATGTTATGGATGCTTCTCCATCACATAGGCATAATACTTATGTAAGAGGGCCTCCCTTTTGCATTTGATAGTCGCCAATCGAAAGGTAAGAACCTCTCAAAACCAACTTATGAGAAGGAAATGATGGCTATTCTTCATGCATTCAAACAAAGTGGAGATCGTATTTCATGGGTTGTCACTTCAAGGTAAAGACAAATCATGACATCTTGAAATACTTCTTAGAGAAAAGACTCATCTAAAGAACAATAAAAATGGGTCACTAAGATGTTGGGATATGACTTTGATATCATTTACAAAAAAAGAAAATAAAATGTGGTAGTTGATGCATTATCTAGGAGAGATGAGTTCACATAGGAATTATTAAATTTCTTGTCCATACTATAGGTATATTGGGTAATTCATGTAAGATTTGAATGGGCACGGTGACACCGAAAACCCAAAATGTAAGAATTCAGAGCTTACCATCATTTGGGGAAAAATTATTTGAATGGGAAGGGCATGTTATGCCTTTAACCCTAATTCATATATCGGGATATGGATAGTTGACCTATGGATAACATAATCTCTTATCATATCATATCATAATTATTTATGCTTTCATATGCTTAGTGGGTCAACCTTAGGGCTTTGGATAGTATAGTAGGGTATATATAGGAGTTAGAGAGTAGGATATGATCATCATATTGACCATTTGAGTCTTATTTTATGGTTTTAGGTCACCCCCTCAAAGTGGATAAGTTATTTTACTTGAATATTGTGATCATTTATTTATATTTTAGTAGTCTTTGGTGTTCTTTATTACTATTATTTAGATATATCTAAGTAATTTCATTATAGTCGCACCACTCTGAAAGGGCTTGTTTCACTTCTCTTCTTCATATGTGGAGAGACTTAGAATTTTCCTCTAGTATTGCTACATCAATCCCATGGTCCTTTAGACCCTCCTTTATGTTGTGCACCAGTTTTTCTTTTGTCACATCCTCCCATCCCACACCGATCATGAGATACTCTGGCATCAGTAAGATTTTGAATCTGTCTTCCGACCTCGAGTCTTGGTTTTTGTTTGCTTTGTTGTGATAGCTTTCTAGGTGTACCATTACTTTTCCTATGGTAGATACATTTTGGTGCCAATTTATGAAACAATGATTACACGCGTTCTCTTTGTCAATTTGCATTTTTTAAAGTTAATAGTGGCAAACTAGCTGGGTAATTCAAGGTTTATTTCCACCCTGTTGGCAAGAAAATTTGTCTGTTGGACAAACTTTTAGATTTCTTGCCAATGCTCTAGGAATCTAAGTCCCTCTACTTAATTGGTGTAGCTTCCGTATATGCATGCACGTGAAAAGGTGGATTTCTGTGGTGGCCTTTCGACCAAGGATCCAACAAGGACACTCCACTGACCCTGTGGCAAAGCTTAAAGATACCTACAAGAGAGGAATTTTTCTGAAAGTGGGAAAGGGAGTGAGAAAAGAGGTAGGAGAACTAATGTTGCAGGTAGAAAATCATATTCCTGCACACACACTAGTTAGAAACTTCAACACATGCATTTATGAGAAGAAACAACCCTACAAATGGAAACAAGACGAGATAAGATTGTGAACTCAAAGTTTCTAAAATATCCTCATCAAAGAGGCTACAAACTCCTTCTTATTGTATTGATGCTTAAATAGAATTTGTACATAATGTGGGAATGGAAGAAATTTGAGAATGGAGGAAAGTAGAAGAAAATGGCTATCTCCTTTTCTTTCTCTAAGTACAATGCACTCGTGAGTTTACAAGATCAATTTCCAACCCTTTGAAATGGGAATGGCGTTACAATTTATAGAGTAGAATATGACTCTTCATTTACCCCCAATGCCTTTTCATATGTCCTCGCACAACTTAAAACTTTTCAACTTCCTAGGAAACTTTTAAGTCCCTTTTTATAACATAAAGGTGACTTATTACATTAGGAACATTAGGACATGTGAAAAAGTGCAACCCCAACGCAAAAATATAACATTGAAGAGAGAGAGTGTCGTATGAGGAGCAAAGAGAGAGAGAAATAAAAGGAAGAAGAAGAAGAAGAATTATGCCGAAGGATGAGTTGCTGCAGTGGACTTGGCTCCATTCTCTAACTGTTCTCCACTTCGTGATCCTGAGAAGGCTTCTAACCCGTCCACTTTGGCTTCATATCTCCCTTAGGTAAAATAAACTTACTATTTTTAGTAAGTGTGAAAAGCAAGTCCCCAAATCTTCAATTGGATGTTGCGGCTTAGTTTTCCTCTTTCTCCCTGTGTTTCTCGTTCCTTCTGGATCAACTTTCTATTTTTAGAAGGTGCTCGAGGGCCCACTTAATATTTTTAGTAAGTGCTAAAAATGTCCTGGTGAATTCTCAGTTGTAGTGCACCTCCAATGTCTTCGTCTCCTTCGTAGGTTCTCCTATTGGTGACTTTCCCAAAATAGCAGTTCATATGTAGTAGACCTGCTATTTTTAGAAAGTTGGCCTCTGGGAGTCGGATTGATGTGGAACAAAGTTTTTTTATATGTTTTTTTTCCCAATATCATCCCTCTGAAATTTTGAGCATGCCCGCTTAATAATCTAGGAGATTTTAAAGTTTTAATTTTCGGACCTGGCAGTGCTTTTGGGTATGGCAACCATTAATGGACCTCAAAATTGCAGGTCTGTTTTTCTCCTCCGTTTGTAAATAAATTTATATTTTTGATGTGGGTTTTTTTCTTCTGGTGCTTCACGTGCGATCTTACTTCAATCGACAACCGGTTTGACGGGAAATCCCACTTCTTTCTTCGTTGAGCCGGAAAGGAGATTTCTTCATTGTGGATGCTCTGTCACATGAGGGGGAGTTTGAAGGTGTCTTTTTATGGTCTTGGGTAGAGGAATGAACAGAAATAAACAGTTTGTTGTTTCATGCACTATTTGTAATATTTCTTCAGATCTTCGTTTTTAGGCTATGGAGATTTTCACTATTTCTTCCTCTTGTTCTTCGTTTCTCCTTCTCTTTTGATGAAAAATCCTTCTGAGACCTACACATCACTATGGGGAATGTGTTTCAATTTTTGGGTTGAGCAGGTCTGAGCATTTTTAATGGTAGAGTGATGGTAGAATGTTGCAGAGGAAGTATGGAGGAATGAAGTGCACATATAACTGTTAGAAGTTAGAAGCGGGAAAGAGCGGCACTTGGAGAAAAATTCAAAAGATATGCACAAGTAGGGTTTGGGTGCATTTTTCCATGCTTGATGTCCCTAACCTTAGGGATGTAAGGGACATTGAATTCCACGGTGGTCAAGAGGATGACATGTGGCGTTTGATCCAACGGCAGGGAATGAAGGAGGAAAAAGTTGCTTTAAAACATTGGGAGCTGAAAGGCGGTCACATGGGTGTCCAGAAGACTCCCAATGGGGGATGCATAAATTTTCAAGGTCTGATGTCCCCCACCTCAGGTTCATAAGGGACATCAAATTCCACGGTGGTCCTGGAGCTGACACGTGGCGCCCGATCCAACGGCAAGGAATGAATGCTCCAAATAAGCACCTGGGGGCTAAACTGTCAAGTCGGGAGGTCATATGAGGGTCCCAAAGGTCACATGGGGGCTGGGAAATTTTTCAAGGTCTTATCTACCTGACCACAGGGACTTCAGGGACATGAAATCTCGCCATGCCCCTGGTGTTGACACGTGTCCTCTCGAAAAAATGACTAAGTCCTGAACTGCCTTTGAGAGGGTAACTTGGAACAAAGATAACTTGAGATCCCAATGGAATTTCTTGGTGAAATTTTATATGATCTTGACTTGAAATGAAATTTTTAATCCAATGGTGGGGGTATCATGTCTTAATCTGACCATATGATCCTTGAAAAATCAGATTTTATATCTAGGACTCCACTTGTGCTCGAGAAAAGCGCTGCGTCACAATCATATGCGCCAAGGTGTTGTGAAAAATATTATTTCACCATCATTTAGGCATTATAATCCTCTTTTTGAATATGTTTTTTTTACTTCCAACTCCATTCAGAGCTCTCAAAATCTTCTTCTGAAGCCCAGCAGTTGTTTTAGGCCTGTGTACTGCCTAGGCTTGTGAACCCTGTTTTTTACTCAAACTGCTCCAAGTCTTGCAGAACTTCCCTAGACCTTCCAAAATCATTTCCATGATGTTCCAAGGTCTTCCATTCACCTCCATGTTGAATTTTTCCTTTTTTTCCGCTCCAGGGGTTGATCCATTCCTAGGAAGGCCAGCGATAGCCCTTCCCGTGACTGCCCAAAATTTGCATTTTCAATGAACTCCTAAAATCACCTAGGGGGAATGAATGGAATTTCCTAAATAAACTATGGGTATGTTATAACTTTTTTGGGAGGTCATTTGGACTGACTGGACAGATTCGGGGTTTCTAGGAATGATAAAACATGAAAAAATTGGCATAGGGGTATAGTTGTCGTGCTTGGAAACTTCCAATTTAGTCATTGCACATTTGCACAACAACACACCCTTAATGATTTTCTTCAAGTTCACGCAATGATCATTGCTTTCCTCTTTTCTTCTTAGCATCCCTGGATGACTTTTCCCCTTAAAATTGCATTGTGGGTTGATCCTATTCAATTGCTCCCATTTATAGCTTTGTCGTCACTAGTTGTTATGGCCCTTCTATGTATAGCCCTCGAACACTAGTTGAGATCATGTCATGTTATCTATTGAGTTTGGCCTTGGCTATATCCATTTTGATGAAAATGGAAATGGCTTTGGACATTTGGTATTGGTGACCTCTAGTCACAATATGACCCCATCATGCAATAAAGTGATTTTGACATATAAGGTTGTATAAGTTCTTACCTCCTTTGGTATGCGGGGGTTTGCGTTGAGTTATTCTCTAATTTTTAGTATCCATCTTCCTAATAATTACTTTTCCTCAAAATTTGTGTAGGGATATGCTAGGATAAATTGTACAAACCTTTCATGTGGGAAGTACTTATTATCTACTTCTATAATTCCCTCGGGGGCCTTCCAAAGTGTGTGAAACATATCAAGATGATCAACCATCCGTAATCTTTGGAAAAAATTTCCTCCTTCCTATGTGATATTTTGCACATTTAAATTAAGTTCATGTGCAAAAATTTTAGGTCGATTGAACTTTGTGTTGTCATCTCACATTTTTATGATGATGTCCATAACTCTCATGGATGTTTGTTTTCTCCCCTAGCTACTTGTCAATATTGTTCCACACTCATTTTTACCATAATTTTGAATGTGTGATTTATGATGGCCTCCAATGGGATTTTCTCCCTTTGCACAAATGACCATATATGATCATAGTTTTTGTATTTACTGGAGGTCTAGTGGTTTTATATGACAGGATAAACATGCCTTGGTTTATAAGACTTATGGCTTGGAAAAATGTGGTTTTGTTGATGGGAATGATGTCTTGCATAGAAAATTAGATGGCCTTGTCGTGGTACTTTCTCATAATTATATGCATGAGCTTGGGATGGCCTCCCGTGTAAGGCATTATTGTGATTTTTTGTGCAATTGTTCCTTGAACCAAATCCTTTGACACAATTTTCTATTTTACAACTTCTACATTGGATTTTGGTTGTCATGCCCACCAAATTTTTATGGCATGTTGTACTAGATTTTGGTGAGGTGGGTCACTCCACCTAGTCTTTCAAAGCATTACGAGAGATCCTTGTGTCTTATTTTTACGTGTCGAAAAGGTAAAGGAATGTAAATCCTTGTTCTTGCATCATTCCTTAGGACTGTTAGGCTAGCAATTCTATAGAAGGGGACCATTTCTTTAGTTGATTAACTTAATACATTCTCACACTTTATTTTTGTTATCACTTCACTCTTATTTCTTATTTTATTTAGCACGAAAATGGCTTCTTTCTAAACTAATTCTCTTATTTATTCCTTTGGTGATTTCTAAGTGGTTATTTTTAGCTCGTTGATTTTTTTATCTACCTTCTTAATTTATTTTATCCATAGGGGATTTCATTTTTGCAATATCTTAGGTATTTGATGAGTCATTTGATCTGCTAGTTGGATTCTTGCTTTTGTTATGTTTAACTTTTTAAAGTAGATATTTTTCTATTTCTTTCTTGTTTATTATGCATATTTCCTCAACTTGTTGGATTCATTCAAATCTTCCCCCTTTTTCTTCACATCCTTTTCAATGGTGATCTTGTTTGCATCCTTGTGTAGACACAAAATCACACACTTTGAGTCGTTATTTAGTCTCGGTCTCATACTACTATGCTTATGGTTCTTAAGTGAAAAGAGTAATAATTACCCCATGACTTTAGCCATTTTTACATTACTTGTTATCCTATTTTTGATCTTACGTCTACACTTTCCCAGTCTATATTGTCATTATGTGTTTTTTCCTATTTCTAATCGGGGTGCCTAGCCTAAATCAGGGTGCCCCAGGCACCCTGGTCCCCTCTGGGGTGCCCTGATCCTCTTTGCACTTTACTCTCACCTTTTGGGCACTTTATAGCCGTTTGAGCTTTCTATCTTTTTGGTGGTTGGCCTTTTTGGGGTTAATTATGAAATTAGAATAAGAGAACCATATAAATATAAATTTATGTGACCATAATGAGGGACCAAGCACTAAGCATCTACTATCACCATCTAGAGTTGCATCCATCAAAGGCATCTAAAGCTACATTTGCATCCATCTAGCTCCATCACAAGGAACACAAGGTTGGTTCATCTACATCACACTTCATATGAGGGGATTCTATTGTTTCCATGCACACATTTACTACATTATACATCTATTTATTTTCTCGCTACTTCAAAAAGTGTGACTGACACAAGAGAAACCTAGGGCACGATTTAAAAAAACATGCCTAGAACTACATTGGGTCTGAGATGTAGTCCAACACTCAATTAGTAATTCTACCATTGTGTTCGTTGAGGAAAGTCTGACCCCTTCATATGCATCTTTATTTTTTAGGGTTTTGATACTTTATCTGGGGTTTTGTAGGTGATTTTTCCATCTCCTATTTATAGTGACATCTGATGCAGTTCAATGACATTAGTGTGATAGGAAGTGAACACAAGCGAACATCTAGTGACACTCTAGAGGAGGTTTTATGGCCATTTCCACAAATAAGAGAACCCATATCTCAAACCATGGCACCCACGGGAGCCCTTATCCCTTTCCAAGTGCCCCAATTGAGTCAAATAGCTCAGATATGTGATTTTTAAGATTTTTGTGTGGTCCTTTCCTCTTCTGTTCACCTAATCTACACTGCGACATAGTCCCACGACATCTGTGAATCAGCTAAGGACTTCTTAACCCTCTCTTGCATATTAGGGTTTCATATTTTGTTGCTTATTTGGCTTGGGTATGTTTTCTATATTTTATTGGTTATTTATTCATTCATTTTACTACTCCTTGTTGGAAATATTGTCATTGATGTCAAAAGAGGTGTTGAATCGTAAACGGAAATATGTCAGAAAGTAACAAAATTATTGACATAAATGGTAGAAAGTAACTGAAACAACCAGCAGATAGAAGGGTAGAAAATGAAATTTTAAATACATGAAAATAAGCATTTTTTCATGAGGATTATCATGGTATAAGTGAGATATACACAACTATACATAAGAGAGAGATATCCGCATTTTAAGGTGTTCATATGCAATGTTTTATGGTGAAAAAAAGATTTAATGATGGTGGAAGCGATTTAATGATATGTTGATTTGTCTAAGGAGGGGCGGTGCTCTATCAAGTGGTTAATTGCGTTGATTAATGTGCATTTAATAATTATGGGTTGCATTAATTATTTTTGGTTTTAGCCGACTAGTGCACTTAATTAAGTTGTGTTAATGGAAAGGTTATGTTGGTTGGAACGATGTGTCTTTTCGAAAAGATATGAAAGGCTATATAAGAAGATTCATATGAGACTTATTAAGCATGGATTCAAGTTGAATATCTTAAGGAAAAAGAAGAAGAAGAGGAAGCGTAAGGGCGGAATTTTAGAACATCAAATCTGAAAGTAAGAAGAAGAATTTTCCATGATTCGTTGAGGAAGCAACAAGTTCAAAAGTGGAAAGCAAATTTTGTAAGGAAGGTTGGTGCCTTCATATTCAAAGAGATCAGTGTCTCTTGCTGAGTTGGTGCTTAGAAAAAGGGGTGGGTGCTCCTGTAGGTTGGTGCCTACAAAACTGTAATTTGGGGATTGGTGTCTCTAGTAGGTTGGTGCCTACAAATTTTTGAGAAATATATATAAAGAAAGAAGTTTCTCCATGGTTTTCTCCCGAAAGGGTTTCCACGTATATCTGTGTCTACTTGCATTAAGTTTTGTGTTCTTTGATTGATTTGATATATTCACATTGCTCGTGATTATAGATCTAAGTTTAAGTATTGAAGTTTGAAATAATATCATAATACTGATTCACCCCCCCTCTCAGTATTATCTTGTGCTCAACAATTGGTATCAGAGTAGGTTCCTTCAAGAACAATCTAACAGTTGGAAGGTAGATCTCGGGAGCACATATGGCTAGTCAAGTACAAGAAGGTTTTTCCTCGAACAAGGCTCTGTTGTTTGACAGAACAAACTATGCATTTTGGAGCGTAAGAATGAGAACCTATCTGATGGCACTAGGGTTTGATATTTGGCAATCAGTAGCGGTCGGATATATCATTCCATCAACTCCGCCAATAGACCAAGCCGGTAAGAAGGCTTTTGAAAACAATGCCAAGGCGATGAATGCAATCTTGTGTGGTCTGTCAGAGTCTAAATTTTTCAAAGTAATGCAATGTGACACGGCAAAGGAAATATGGGATAAAATTTGAACAATATATGAAGGTGATGATAAGGTCAGAAAAGCTAAGCTTCAAACCCATAGGAGAAAATTTGAGAGCCTAAAAATGAAGGATGAGGAAGATGTTGCAGCTTATCTTCTGTGGGTGGATGAAGTTGTCAACGCCATAAGAGGGCTTGGAGAAAAGATTGAGGAACCTGTGATCGTCCAGAAGGTCTTAAGATCTTTACCATTAAGATTTGATGCTAAGGTGTCTGCCATCGAAGAAATGAAGGATCTTGACAAGCTAAGCATGGACGAACTACATGGAATACTGACGGCTTATGAAATGAGGACCGAGTCTAATAAACCAACAAAGAAGGAAGCCGCATTCAAAGTCTCGAAGAAAAAGGCAATCAAGGAATCTGAAGCGAATGTTGAATCAAACAACGAAGAAGATGAAAAGGAAGCTTTATTCATTCGAAAGCTAAAGAAAGGATCCGGGAGATACAAAGGTAAGTTACCATTTAAATGTTTTAACTGTGGTAAAATTGGTCATTTTGCAGCTAAATGCCCAGAGAAGGAAGATAGCGAAGATGAAGAAAGCAAGCCCAAGTTCAAAAGAGAATTCAAACAAAGTAGAGGCAAGAAAAGATTTGAAAAGCAAAAGAAGAGTCTATATTCAAAAAGAGGTAGCAGCTCATCCAAAGAAAGCGAGAATAAGTGATTCAGATAATGATGATGAAGAAACATTGTTTATGGCTATAGAAGAAGGTTCATCAACTAGAAAAGTTGATTTAGAAGGAATCAAGGACATAGAAGAAGAAGGTGAGGTAAACCTTGAAGAAGAACTCATTTGTGTGTTGGGTGAAATAAAAGCACTCAAAAAGAGGAATCAGAAGCAAAGACTTTAGCTCCAGAAATATGAAGAACAAAATCAATCTTTCGAAGCTAAGTTAGCACAGAGTCTTGAAGAATCAAATAATATAATCATTGACCTGAAGACCTAGATTGAAGAAGCAAAGATAATTAAGGAAGGGTTGAGAATTTAGCTCAAGGTGAAACAAGAAGAATGTGAAAAGCGTGAGTCAGAGATTGTTGCGATGAGAAAAGACTTAGAAAAGGTAAATACCAAACTAATGAACAACTTGAAATTTGAAAAGAGTACTAAGGTTCTAGATGAGATTCTAGAAAATCAAAGATCACCATCCAACAAATCAAGACTCGGATATGAAGAAAAACTAGAGAAAGCTTCAAATTCCATTGATATTTCGGAGAAGAAAGGTTTAGAAAAGGCAAAAATTTATGCAGAAATTCTAAATGCACCTACAAAGAATAAAAGCAGAAAGGAAGAGGAAACTACGAAGACCAGTTCCATCCACAAGGAAGGTGTTAAAGAGAATGACATCAAAAGACCATTTACTCCATGACATAGGAATATGAACAGGTTCAAAAGTTCCTTTCATGGTTATTGTTTTTATTGCAATATATATGGGCATAAAAAGATAGAGTGTAGAAAGTGAATGAGAGATAATGAAGCCTGGAACAAACCAAAATCTTCTCATAGAGTGTTGAATATGAACTATAATTCGTTTTCTCCACTATCCTATTATAACGAGGAAGCCATTATCTGCTACAAGTGCAATAATTATGGACATATAGCACGCTTTTGTAGAAGTGTGTTTGACTCGAGACAAGATCAAAAGACAAAGCCTTTAGATACAAAGAAAAGGGAGGCTACAAAATCCTGGACAAGGAAGCAGGAGAAAGATGGGCTAGATAAAGAAAAATCCATGCTCGTTCAAACAACTTTTCATGCTCGAGATGAAGGACAATAGTGGTACATTGATAGCGGATGTTCAAGACATATGACTGGTGATAAAAGTAAGTTTCTCTCCTTAAAGAAAGTAAATGAAGGTACAATAAAATTTGGTGATAATGCTACAGCGAAGATCGTTGGCAAAGGTACGCTGAGTCTGGATAATGGAAAAACAAAAATAGAGAATGTTTTGTATGTTGAAGGATTAAAACATAACCTCTTGAGTGTGAGTCAAATGTGTGATCAGGGACACACTCTTAAGTTCTATGCCGAAGGATGTGAAATAAGCAAGGCAGATATAGGAGAACTAATTGCAGATTGCCTTTGAATCAGTAAATAATCTATATATGCTCGAGATAAATAAAAGAAGAAAAATGTTTCCTAAGTCAAGTTGAGGAGAGTTGGCTATGGCATAGAAGGATGGGACATATAAATTTTGATAATCTTGTGAAGATAAGCAATAAGCAGGCCGTACGAGACATGCCTAAAATAACAAAGCCTTCGAGTACTCTATGCAAGCAGTGCCAGCTTGGGAAGCAGACCAGAACAAGATTCAAAACAAAGGAGTATTCATCCACCAAACCATTGGAGCTAATTCACATGGATTTGTGTGGACCTACCAGAACGAAAAGTATTCAAGGTGAGAGTTATTTTATGTTACTCATTGATGACTACACTAGAATGACATGGGTAGCATTTTTGAAAGAAAAATATGAAGCATTTGGAAAGTTCAAAGCTTTCAAGGCATTAGTAGAAAATGAAACAGGGCTGAAGATAAAATGTCTAAGGTCAGATCATGGAGGTGAATTCATGTCAAATGAATTTATTGAATATTGTGAAGACCATGGAATTAAAAGACAATACTCAGCTGCAAGAACTCCATAACAAAATGGAGTAGTAGAAAGGAAGAACATAACCATTCAAGAGATGGCCCAAACAATGCGTTGAATGAATCTAAGCTATCAGATAGATTCTGGAAAGAAGCGGTAAGTACTGCCATTTATATTTTGGATAGAGTGCAAATCGAGTTAACCATGACAAAACTCCATTTGAATTATGGAAAGGAAGACCAGCCTCGGTCAAATATTTTAAGGTTTTTGGGAGTAGATGTTTCATTAAAATAACCGAAAAGGAATTAGGAAAATTTGATTCAAGATCCGATGAAGGGAATTTTCTTGGGTACTCCACTAAAAGTAAAGCCTTCAGATGTTATAACAAGAGGTTGTGGACTATCATAGAAAGTGCAAGTGTTAGAGTGGATGAGGGTCTAGATCTAAAGACAAAATAAAATTTAGAAGAGTCTTTAGAAATACCAAGTCTTGTGAAAGAAGAACAAGAGGAAGAAGAAGATATTGAAGAGTGGAGTAAATCAGAAAGGCAGGATACCAAGACACCATCTCGCTTCGTTCAAAAAAATCATGATGAAAGTCAGATTATTGGAGAACTTGATACTGGGGTTCAAACCAGAAGAAGAATTACAAATGCTTCTGAGCAAGGGTATTTTTCTCTGCTATCTAAGGTAGAACCTAAGAACTTTTTAGAAGCAAGACATGATAAACATTGGTTGAAGGCGATGGAAGAAGAATTAGATCAAATTGAGAAAAATGAAACTTGGGAATTGGTTCCTAGACCAAAGAGTTAGAATGTGATTGGCAGTAAGTGGGTATATCAGAACAAACTAAATGAAGATGGTCAAGTCACTCAAAATAAGGCAAGATTGGTATGCAAAGGCTATGCTCAAGTGGAAGGTGTTGATTTTGAAGAGATGTTTTCTCGGTTTGCCAAAGCTGTTAGGTTGTGGAGCCTATTTTCATATGTGAAAGTGTTGAAGGCGTACACTAAGAGTACTGTACATTTTTCATGTATCCTCACGGGGTTCGGGGCCAGCCGATGGCGGGGGTTGGGCGCGCCTTCAAAAAAAAAAAAAAAAAAATTAGGCGTAAAATTTTTGGCCTCGAAAAATACACCGACATATCGGGAAACATGATTTTCTCATATGGGTGAGTTTTTGACCCATAGGTTTATGGGACAGGTTTTGCCCATGGTTTTGATACCCACGGTTTTGTAAAAGCGCTAAGCAAAGTGGTCTATTTATATGGTCTTATGCATATGATAGATGGACAAGCAAATGTATTGCGAGATGTGTTTTGAATTGGCCGTGAATTTGTAGAGTTTGTTGAGCATAGCTCCAAACGGATCTCAGGTATTGTATTGAGAGAGCGATGGCTTGTAATAAAATCGAGCAAGTGATTCTTGGTGGACGTAGCCCAAATTGGGTGAACCACGTTAAATACTGTCTCTTATTGTTGTGTTATTTTATTCGTAATTTTATTTGAGATCCGTAATAATTCATGCATATTAGTTTCTCTTATTGCGATTCTCGTGAGGAATTATTTCGCATATTTTATCCCTTATTTCCTAATAATTGGTATCAAAGCCTCGGTTTGGTTTTGTGAAGTGTTGAATCACAGGAAATTTTTAGCTTGAGTGGGAGCTATGGCAGATGAATGAAGATCTAGGGTTGATAAATTCAACGAGCAGAATTTCAGTCTTTGGAAGATGCAGATGGAAGATTACCTTTATCAGAAGGATCTTTATACTCCATTGTCTGAGAAGGTGAACAAACCCTTGAGTATGACAGATGCGGAATGGGATTTGTTGGATCGGAAGGCACTTGGAACAATCCAGCTGTGTCTTGCATCTTCAGTATTATTTAATGTTTCAAAGGAAAAGACTACAAAAGATCTAATGGATGCATTAGGGAAGTTGTATGAAAAACCCTCTGCCTCTAATAAGATATTTTTAATGAAAAAGTTGTTTAATATGAAGATGTCTGAGAATAGTTCAGTAGTAGATCATTTAAATGATTTCAATACGGTAGTGAATATGCTAGCTTCAACATACAATAGAATTTGATGAAGAAGTTAGGGCTTTATTAATTTTGTGCTCTTTACCTAAGAGTTTGAATAGCACAGTAATGGTAATAAGTAACTCGGTTCCAGCCTAACTCAAGTTGAAGTTTGAGGATGTTGTAGGGGTGATTCTAAGCGAGGAAATGCGAAGAACAAGCTTTGGGAATCTTCTACTTGGGAATGTTTTGATGGAAACTATAGGGAGATAGAAGAATAGAGGAAACCGTGGAAAATCAAAAGATCGTGCAAGGTCAAAATCCAAGAACAAGATTGTATGCTGGAATTGTGGAAAGCCTGGGCATGCAAAGAAGGAATGTTGGGAGCTTCGGGATAAGAAGAAACAACAGGAAGAAAACAAGGAGGTAAATGTGGCAACGGGTAATGTATGTCAAGATGCTTTGATTCTTTCTTTGCACAATATTATTGAATCTTGGGTTTTAGATTCAGGGGCTTCTTTCCATGCTTCTCCACATAGGCATTATTTTGTTGATTATGTTCAAGGAGATTTTGGGCATGTTTTTCTTGGTGATGATGAGCCTTACAGCATAGTTGGAAAAGGTTCTGTTCAGGTTAAGATGTAGAATGGGAATACTTGGCTATTGAAGGATGTCAGACATGTGCCTACATTAAGACGAAATCTGATATCGGCAGGGCAGTTGGGAAGTGATGGTTGTACTGTGATATTTACAGCAGACTCTTGGAAGGTTACCAAGGGTGCTCTTGTGGTGGCAAGAGGTAAGAAGGTTGGAACCTTGTATTTAACCACTGATAGTACTAATGATTGTAATCTTGTGGCTTCAGATGCAGATACAACATTATGGCACTATAGGCTCGGTCATATGAGCCATAAGGGCATGAACATCATAAAGAAGAATTTGCCTGGATATACAGAAACATGTTTGGATTTCTGTGAGAACTGCATATATGGGAAAGAAGCGAGTAAGGTTTCTCAAGGTTGGACCTACAAAGAAAGAGAGTAAGTTAGAGCTGGTGCATTCTGATGTGTGGGGGCCAGCTCAGGTATCATCTCTTGGGGGTTCAAGTTATTATGTTACTTTTATTGATGATGCAACAAGGAAATTTTGGGTTTATTGTATTAGAAACAAATCTAATGTATTTGACACTTTTGTTAAATGGAAAGCCTTGGTAGAGAATGAAACAGATCTTAAGCTAAACTGTCTCAGGTCAGATAATGGAGGGGAGTATTGCAGCAATAAATTTAATGATTATTGTTCTAAGAATGGAATCTGCAGGCAAAAGATAGTTCCAAGAACTCCACAGCAGAATGGGGTATCAGAAAGGATGAATAGAACAATAATGGAACGTGCTAGGAGCATGAGGTTACATGTAGGACTACCTCTTTCTTTTTGGGCAGAAGCGGTGAGCACAGATTGTGTACTTGATAAACAGAGGACCCTCAAGTGCCTTGGATGGAGGCATACCTAAGGAGGCATGGTATGGTAAGAAAGTTGATTATTCATTTCTTAGAGTCTTTGGATGTGAAGTGTTTGTTCATATAGACAAGGATGATAGGACCAAGCTAGAGGCTAAATCAGAAAAATGTACTTTCATTGGTTATGGTGGTGATGAATTTGGGTTTAAATGTTGGAGTATTAAGGACAAGAAAATCATTCGGTCTAGGGATGTGGTCTTTAATGAGAAAGTCATGTATAAGCAACAGTTGCAGGAAAATAGGGAAGAATCCAAGAAAGAATATGCAGTGGTAGAGGATCTTTCGGATGGGAAAGTGACCCATGAATCAGTTCAGGAACCTACTCAACAGAACCCCAAACTCCTACACAGTGAGGAGGTCTTCTAGGGTAAGAAAAGAACCTGAACGGTTTTCTCCTTCTCTTTATTATTTATTACTCACTGATAGTGGAGAGCCAGAGAGCTTTGATGAAGCAATGCAGGTAGATGCCAGGAAGAAGTGGGAGCAAGCCATGGATGAGGAGCATAAGTCTCTCATGGAGAACCAGACTTGGGATTTGGTGAAGCTACTAGAAGGAAAAAGAGCATTGCAGAACAAGTGGGTGTATAGAGTTAAAGATGAAGAAGGAGGAAAGAAAAGATATAAGGCCCGGTTGGTGGTCAAGGGGTTTGCACAGAAACAAGGTATAGATTTTGATGAGATTTTTTCTCCTGTAGTAAAAATGACTTCTATCAGAACTATTCTAGGAATAGTGGCAAAGCAGAAGACTTGCACTTAGAACAGCTTAGATGTAAAGACCGCATTTCTCCATGGTGATTTGGAGGAGGAGCTATATATATGCATAGTAAGAAGGATATGAAGTCAAAGGTAAAGAGGAGATGGTGTGCAAACTAAAGAAGAGCTCAGTATGGCTCAAACAAGCTCCGCGTCAATGGTATAAGAAGTTTGATAGCTTTATGATGGAGCAAGGTTATATTAGATGTCATTCTCGACCATTGTGTGTATACAAAGAAATTTGAGGATGGAAGTTATATTATCCCGTGTTTGTATGTTGATGACATGTTGGTTGCAGGTAAAAACATGCAGAAATAAAAGTACTCAAGAAGCAAACTAAGTGAATCCTTTGATATGAAGGATTTGGGGGCAGCCAGACAAATCCTTGTATGAGGATAACTCGGGATAGGAAGGAAAGAAGTTGACTTTATCTCGGAAGAGTACATTAAGAAGGTATTAGATAGGTTTAACATGCGGGATGCTAAACCGGTTGGGACTCCTTTCGCGTGTGCCATTTCAAGTTATCAAAGGAGCAGTGTCCCATAATAGAGCAGGAAAGAAACCAGATGTCCAAGGTACCTTACTCATCAGTAGTTGGCAGTTTGATGTATGTTATGGTATGCACTAGGCCTAATATTGCCCATGCAGTGGGAGCTGTGAGTAGATTTATGAGTGATCCAGGTAAAGAGCATTGGCAAGCAGTAAAGTGGATCCTTCGGTATTTGAGAGGGACCATGGGGACAGTTTTGTGCTACAGTGGATCAAACACCACTTTACGTGGTTATGTAGATTCAGATATGGCTGGAGATGTAGACAGCAGGAGGAGCATGACAGGTTATATTTACACTGTAGGTGGGACAACAGTGAGCTGGATTTCACGACTACAGAAGCTGGTGGCTTTGTCAACCACAGAGGCTGAGTATGTTGCTGCCACAGAGGCAAGCAAAGAGATGATTTGGTTACAACAATTGCTTGAGGAGTTGGGGCATAAGCAGGAGGAATGTAAGCTACATAGTGATAGTCAGAGTGCTATACACCTAGCTAAGAACTCTGCTTTCCACTCTAGGACAAAGCATATACAGTTAAGGTACCATTTCATCAGGACAGCTTTGGAGGAAGAGAATTTGAAGTTGGAGAAGATTCATACTAGTCAGAATCCTGCATACATGATGACCAAGGTGGTCACAAGGGAAAAACTAAAGTTGTGTTCAACTTTGGTTGGTCTTCACAGAAACTAGTGAAGGGTTGAGAAGCTTGCTCAGAGGAAAACTAGTCTCCAAGTGGGAGATTGTTAGGTTGTGGAGCCTATTTTCATGTGTGAAAGTGTTGAAGACAAGTACACTAAGAGTACTGTACACTTTTCCCGTATCCTCGTCGGGGTTCGGTCGGGCGGGGCCCCGAGCGGGTGTCCGGGCGGTAGTAATAGGGTTTGAAGTGCAGCCTTCAAAAAAAAAAAAAAAATTTAGGCGTAAAATTTTTTTGCCTTAAAAATGCACCCGACATATCGGAAACGTGCTTTTCTCATATGGGTGAGTTTTTGACCCATAGGTTTATGGGATGAGTTTTACCCATGGTTTTGATACCCACTAGTTTTGTAAAATCTGCTTAAGCGATTGTCTATTTATATGGTCTTATGCATATGATAGATGGACAAGCAAATGTATTGCAGATGTGTTTTGAATTCATTTGTGAATTCAGAGAGTTTGTTGAGCATAGCTCCAAACGGATCTAGGTATTGTATTAAGAGAGCGGTGGCTTGTAATAAAATCGAGCAAGTGATTCTTGGTGGACGTAGCCCAAATTGGGTGAACCATGTTAAATATTGTCTCTTAGTGTTGTGTTATTTTATTTTGCAATTTTATTTGAGATCGTAATAATTTCGCATATTAGTTTCTCATTGCGATTCGTGAGGGATTATTTTGTATATTTTATCCCTTATTTCCTAACACGACTAGAAGCAATCGAATGTTCCTTGATTTCGCAAAGTATTTAAAAATTTCAAAGTCTACCAAATGGATGTCAAATCAACCTTTTTAAATGGGAATTTAGAAGATGAGGTTTACATAGAATAGCCGGAAGGGATCCTATTATCAGAAAATGAAGATTATGTTTGTAGGTTGAAAAAGGCATTGTATGGATTAAAACAAGCCCCTAGAGCATGGTACTCAAGGCTTGATCAACATCTACAAGACCAAGGATTCAAGAGAGGACATGCTGATAGTAATCTTTACATCAAAACTGAAGATGAACACCAGTTAATTGTGGTTGTATATGTGGATGACATAATATTTGGAGGAGACAATGAAGAAATGTCTAGAAAATTTACAGAAGACATGCAAAAGGAATTTGAAATGTCTATGTTGGGTGAGTTATCCTTTTTCCTTGGATTGCAAATTTCTCAATCTAATAAAGGAATATTTATATCCCAAACCAAGTATGTGAAGGAAATGTTGAAAAATTTTGGTATGGAGGAGTGTGCACCTGTCAACACACCAATGATCACTGGAACCAAGTTAAGCAAAGATGACGAATCTCTAGATGCTGATCAATCTCTCTATAGATCAATGATTGGGAGTTTATTATATGTGACAACATCTAGACTAGATATTATGCAAGCAGTGGGTATGGTGGCACGTTTTCAAGTAGGGCCGAAAGAAACACATGTGCAAGTTGTAAAACACATATTCAGATATCTAAAGGGAACTATGGAATACGGGTTGTGGTATCCAAAAGGAAAAGATTTCACATTGACAGCTTATATAGATTCAGATTGGGCAGGATGTGTAGATGACAGAAAAAGTACAAGCGGAGGAGCATTTTTTCTTGGAAACAGCCTGGTATCTTGGCTAAGTAAGAAGCAAAATTCTGTATCCCTATCCACAAGCAGAAGCAGAGTATATAGCAGCGGTACTATGTTGCACGCAAATTTTATGGATGAAGCAGACCTTGAAGGATATCAAAGTAGAGTATGATCATCCCATCTCCATATTATGTGATAATACCAGTGCAATAAGTATTTAAAATAATCCGGTTATGCATTCTAGAACAAAACACATTCCCATAAGATATCACTTTTTAAGAGAGCAAAAAGAGAAACAGGTAAAGTTGGAGTGTGTCACTACATCCAAATAGATAGCAGATATTTTCACTAAGCCACTTCCAAAGGAGACATTTGAATATCTACGGCATAAGTTGGGAGTAATTTCTTTTACATATTTACATTAAAGAGTCAAGGGTAGCACTAGTTAAGGGGGAGCTAAAACTTTACAAATTTTTCAGCTCCTAGGATGACCCTTTGCCATTGATGTCAAAGGGGGAGAATGGTAGTAAGGGGAGCTACAAAGAAGAGGAAGCTGCAGAAGAGGAGATTATTTTTTTGGGGTTGCCATCAATGAAAAAGGGGGAGATTATTGGAAATATTGTCATTGATGTCAAAAGAGGTGTTGAACTGGTAAACGGAAATCTGTCAGAAAGTAACAAAATTATTGACAGAAATAGTAGAAAGTAACGGAAATAACCAGCAGTATAGAAGGGTAAAAAACAAAAGTTTAAATATATGAAAAGAAGAGTTTTGGCATGAGGATTATCATGGTATAAGCGAGATATACACAGCTATACATAAGAGAGAGATATCAGCATTTTAAGGTGTTCATATGCAATGTTTTATGGTGAAAAAGAAGATTTAATGATGGCTGGTAGCGATTTAATGATAACAGTGATTTGTCTAAGGAGGGGGCAGCGCTCCTATCAAGTGGTTAATTGCATTGATTAATGTGCATTTAATAATTATGGGCTGCATTAATTATTTTTGGTTTTAGTTGACTAATGCACTTAATTAAGTTGTGTTAATGGAAAGGTTGTGTCGGTTGGAACGATGTGTTTTTTCGAAAAGGTACGAAAGGCTATATAAGAAGATTCATATGAGACTTATTAAGTATGGATTCAAGTTGAATATCTTAAGGAAAAAGAAGAAGAAGAGGAAGCGTAAGGGCAGAATTTTAGAACAACAAATCTGAAAGTAAGAAGAAGAATTTTCCATTATTCATTGAGGAAGCAACAAGTTCAAAAGTGGAAAGAAAATTTTGTAAGGAAGGTTGGTGCCTTCATATTCAAAGAGATCGATGTCTCTTGCTGAGTTGGTGGTTAGAAAAATGGGTGGGTGCTCCTGTAGGTTGGTGCCTACAAAACTGTAATTTGGGGATTGGTGTCTCCAGTAGGTTGGTGCCTACAAATTTTTGAGAAATATATATAAAGAAAGAAGTTTCTCCATGGTTTTCTCCCGAAAGGGTTTCCATGTATATCTGTGTCTACTTGCATTAAGTTTTGTGTTCTTTTCTTGATTTGATAAATTCACATTGCTCGTGATTATAGATCTAAGTTTAAGTATTGAAGTTTCAAATAATATCATAATACTGATTCACCCCCCCCCTCTCAGTATTATCTTGTGCTCAACACTCCTATAACATTAGATTACATGAGAATAAATTCTATTTTAGTTAATCATTTTGGTGAACCTGAACTTCGAATCCACCTTTGTTCTAGGGATTTTCTCATCTTTTCTATCATTGATTCTAAGGTCTTTCAAGTCTCTTTGCTTCAATCGATTCAAATGCACCCATCTTGTAAAGAGGCTCTTCTAGAGACTATATATCTACCTATCAACATGTTGCATGTTCAAGTCAGCATATTTTTGATCATCTTTCTAAGGACTCTCTTGATTCTAAATCCTATCAATCCATTTTCAAATCCATTAAAGTTTTACATTCTTTATTTCAAGACAAATTTCGGGCTATGTAATCCATGCTTACATCTCTTAAATCTGAAATCCAATATCTTAAGGACACTTCTCGGCTCACATTTGTTTTCCTTCTACATCACATTTTCAGTTTGTTTTCTACATGTGTTTATTTCAGTGAGTTTCAAGTCATACCATTACCAAATTCTCTCTCATTTGATTGCAATAATAAATAATATGACATTCTTATTGAGCTCTTTATTCATCAATTGATTACTTTACCACCTACTCATTACTATCCTCCTTATTGGCTAGAAAATATCAAGGTCATCCATATTGTAACTATCATTGAATCAATGGACATAATGACAATGATTTCTATGTTTTACAATGGAGAATCAAACATCTTGAGCATCAAGGATTTATCTCATTCACTACACAATAGGCTATTACATGCCCATCTACAAATGCTACATCTTAATGGGTTCCTAAATATGATTCATCTATATCTAATGAGCATCATGCTATCACTTCTATGGTGCCTTCTTTGGCCACTCAAGCATCACCTATTTAGTCCACTTCACCTCCTCTTATGGATAGTCCTACTCCTCCACTTAAGTTATCTGCGACATTACCAAGTCAAATTATGTAACCACCTCTCAAAATCAATCCACCTTCTTCTCCTATCAAGTCTTCTACAATGCCATCAATTCCAAATAAGCTCCAACCAATCACTTTTGTCAAAGCAACCACTCCTACTAATAGCCAAGACACATTTCAAATTTTGTGACCACCACATGGTATTATCGTTGCTTTGGCCTACCATTGTGTTGGCCAACAATTTTATCACAACATAGATAACACTCTCCCATAATGGGAACGGTACCTCACGCATCACTACATAAATCTCCATCATTTCCACACTTAGGGGGCATCATACTTATTGTCCCCCAACCATAGCATCAACACATGTTTTTTGCTCACATTATCACACATCAACATTTTATCATACACATGGTCATCTACACCCTAAACATCATCATGACCCAATGATGCACTCTTGTACTCTTATTCACACTTGACTGTTGAGGGCACTCTCTACACATGAACCCAACACACTACATAGTTGATCCACGCACATTAAGCATCGCATATCATCACATGATCCTATATCATCTATGTATTGCACACCACATCATAGGCTATAGACATTGAGCATCTTCATACATTCTACATTTTTCATCCTACACTTCTTCGGCCAGTGGCATCGGATCACCCAAAAAACCAGACAGTACAAAGATCTCTTCATACACTCTCAAGGAATTAGTTACAAGTTGGAGAATAACACAACTTTCTCCCTACACTTCTTCAGCCACAGTGGTGTGAGATCACCCAAAAACTTGCACTTCACCGAAAGTTATAGGATATCATTTATACCCCTTTTTTCTTATCATGGATCAGGTGCACATGTTCCTTTTTCATTTTCATACTTTCATTATATTATTTTTAATATATACATGTGTCGTTTCACACATTTTTATGCATATACATGTGCATTTGACTACTTGATCATCTTCTCTTTGCAAGTCCGTTCATATGGAAAGAAAGTAGTCAACAAAAATAATGGTATCAATAACAACACCACACATGAGCATACTAACATGTAGGTACATCACACATGTTAGCATCCACACACGCACTTTCGACCTAGGTTCACTCTCATCACTTTTTACACTTTTGCATCTTTAGTCTCCACACTCCATATTTTTGTCATTCCACGCTTTGTCTATTCCTTGAAACATTTACTTCATCACTCTACATAGATTATCGTATGCATCTCTATCTACTTTATGTTACTTGATATTTCCGCTCACTAAGATAAAGTGGGGGCAAATGTATCATGCACTTTGAGTCATTATTTAGAAAAAGGTCTCATACTACTATTCATATGGTTCTTAAGTGAAAATAGTAATAATGAACCTATGTTTTTGGCCACTATTACATTTCTTGTTGTCGTATTTTCGATCTTACACCTACACTTTCCTAGTCTATATTTTCATTTTGTTTTTTTTTCCTATTTTTTTATTGGAGCTCCACCACGACTACAAAGCACCCAGTCACACCCTGGTCTCCTCTAGCACACCTTAATCCTCTTTACACTTTACTTTCACCTTTTGGGAACTTTCTATCTATTTGAGATTTCTATATTTTTGGTGGTTGGAATTTTTGGGGTTAATTATGAAATCAAAACAAGAGAACCATGTAAATATAAATTTATATGACCATAATGAGGGCCAAGCACTAAGCATCTACTATCACCATCTAGAGTTACATCCATCAAAGTCACTTAAAGCTACATTTACATCCATTAAGCTCCATCACAAGGCACACAAGGTTAATCATCATCGCATCACACTTCATAGGAGAGGAGTCTATTATTTCCATGCACACATTTACTACATTCTACATCTAGTTATTTCTCACTACTTCACAAAGTGTAGACTGGCACAAGAGAAACCTAGGGCACAATTTTTCACACACACACACCTAGAACTACATTGGGTTTGAGATGTAGTGTAGTGCTCGAGTTAGTAATTCCACCATTGTGGTTGTTGAGGATAGTCTAACCCTTTCATATGCATTTTTATTTTTTTAGGGTTTTGATGCGTTGTCTAGAATTTTATAGGTAATTCTTCTATCTCCTATTCACAAAGTGACATTTGGTGCGGTTCAACGATATTAGTGTGATAGGAAGTGAACATAGGAGAACATCCAACGACACTCTAGAGGAGATTTGATAGCCATTTCCACATACCAAGGCACCCAGATCTCAGACCACGGTGCCCACGGGATCCCTTGTCCCTTTCCAAGTTCCCCAATCGATTGAGATAGATTAGATCTATGCTTTTTGGACTTCGTGTTGTCCTTTCCTCTTCTTGTTCACCTAGTCTACACTGCGACATAGCCTGGTGACATTTGTGAATCAACTAAGGACTTCTTAACTCTCTCTTACATGTTAGTGTTTCACATTTGTTGCTTAGTTTGCTTAGGTATATTTTCTATATTTTATTGGTCATTTATTCGGTCATTTTACTACTCCTCTAGCATTATATTATACTAGAATAAATTATATGTTAGTTAATCATTTTTGTGAACCCGATCTTTGAATCCACCTTCATTCTAGGGATTTTCTCATCTTTTCTATCATGGCTCCTAAGGTCTGTCAAGTCTCTTTGCTTCAATTGATTCAAATGCACCCATCTTGTAAAGATCTCTTCAAAAAACCCTAGAGACTATGTATCTACCTATCAACATGTTGCTTGCTCATTTCAATGTTATTTTAGATTGTCTTTCTAAGGACTCTCTTGATTCCAAATCCAATCAATATATTTGTAAATCCATTCAATCTTTACATTCTTTATTTCAAGACAAATTTTAGGCTATGGAATTCATGATTACATCTCTTAAATTTAAAATCCAACATCTTAAGGACGCTTCTCAGGATCACATTTGTTCTCCTTCTACATCACATTTTCAATCTATGTTATCTACATGTGCTTATTTAAGTGATCCTCAAGTCATACCATTACCAGAGCCTCTCTCCTTTGATTGCAATATTAAACAACATGAAATTATTATGAGCTCCTTAGTCATCAATTGATCACTTTACCACCTACTCATTACTATCCTCCTTATTGGCTAGCAAAATATCAAGGTCATCCATATTGCAATTATCATCAAATCAATGGACATAATGACAATGATTTTTATGATTTACAATGGATAATCAAACATCTTGAGTGTTAGGGATTTATCTCATTCACTACACAACATTTTGTTGCATTCCCATCTACAAATGCTACATCTCAATGGGTTCCTAAATCTGATTCGTCTATATCTAATGAGCATCATGTTATCACTTCTATGGTGTCGTCTTTGGCCACTCAAGTGCCGCCTATTCAGTCCACTCCATCTCCTCTTATAGATAGTCCTACTCTTCCACTTAAGTTATCTACGACATTACCAAGTCAAATTACTCAGCCACATCTCCAAAGAAGTCCACCTTCTTCCCCTATCAAGTCTTCTACAACACCATCAATCCCACATAAGCTCTAACAAATCACTTTTGTTAAAGCAACCACTCCTACTGATGGTCAAGACACATTTCAAATTCCGTGACAATCACATGCTCCTACTATTGTTTCGACCTACCATTATGTTGGCCCACACTCTTATCACAACACGAGATAACATTCTCCCACAATGGAATGGTACATACCGCATCACTACATAAATATCCATCATTGGCACACTTGGGGTCATCACACTTATTTTCCCCCACCCTAGCATCAACACACGTTTCATGCTCACATTATCACACATTTACATTTTAGCATATGCATAGTCATCTACACCCTAAACATCATCATGACCCGATGATGCACTATTGTGCTTTGGTTCACACTTGATTGTTGAGGGAATTCTCTATATATGAACCCCACACACTACACAACATTCACTACACATTAATAATATATCATCACACAATCCTACATCATCTACGCATTGCACACCACATCACAGGATATAGACATTGTGTGTCTTCATACATTCTACATTTTGCATCCTACATCTTGTCCTACATACATCACCCCATAGCTATCTCATATTACATGTGTTTTACACCTCATACATGTCATCTTACATTGTGTCTTATATCTTAGGTCATCTACACATACTGCATTACATATTGTTCATCCTACCACACACATTACGCATTTTACACCTTCTCTTCTACATGTTGCACTCACTACCCGATGACGCACTCTAGTATCATGGTCCATCTTGGATGTTGAGGGTATACATCACAAATGGACCTCATCACACTCACACGTTCATCATTCCATCTTATTTTTCTCATGTGACATTCCTAGGATTAGTGATATACGCTTTAGGCTATAGGGTCACTTATTCTAGCATCATCTCGTGATCGGCTACATCATCACATTCACTTACATTATTTATTGGTATATGCTTTAAGATAAATCACCACTCATTTTTTACTCATATTTTCATGATATATGCTTAGGCTACAGAGTCAAGCACAGTTCATCTCTATGTCACATGTCATTACCACATACTTATCACATTGTGCTACACACAACACATAGTTCGACCATTTCGATGATGTACTCTTGTTTGTGGTTCATTCTTAACTCATTGAGGGGGCATACTAAATGAACCTCACTACATATAATTCCATTCAATCGGGGGCATGTAGATCCTATCATTCACTCTACATTCCATTCCATCCATCCACAACATACTACATTTTATGGTTGCATTTACTCTTGTTTGCACTTGCTTTTACATGTTCACTTTACTACACATGTTAGATAGATCTCTTGTATGTCATTATCTTTACCATACACACATGCACGTTCACATCCTTTTCTAGTTGTGATCATAGATACAAAACTTCTACATGTAGCACCGATGTTTGATACACTACCTACTGGGGGCATCCACATATGCTACAGGTGTTATTGTTTCATTTTTATTCATAACACACTACTTTGGTTTATACATGCTTTGACATACTTGCTATTTTTCTGACATGCTAATGGGTGCTTCATGTGCAACATTTGTTATGCAGGGATATTTACTTCCATGCCTGTTTATTACATTATTTGTTATTGTTTGTTCTTATTTGTAGGATTTTCCCTTTGTCTTATGTGCACACTTGTCTGTTTGCGGCCACTACAACCTAGAGTGTCTTATGACATCATGAGTGGTTTCCCATGTTTGCAACGCACTTTGTGCAACATACATTATCTTTTTGGGTGTTTATATTGTCTTGTAATGTTCTAGTTTACACATTGTTTGTTTGGCTTACACTCATTTTCTACATGCATGTTCATACTAACACTTTTTTTCTTACCATTTTTTATTTGCCTTGGTCTTTACCAAGAACATTCCCTTCCCTTTGCAAGAAATAGTTTCAATTATGTGGTCGGTCCTCTTTTGGGGCCACATCCTTCTATCCGTGAGGTTGCATGTGCCACCAAAGGAGGGCATAATTTGGGTTTACACACAACACAAAGACAGATCTTGGTATAGTTCGGTCTACATTTTTTCTCCATCGCATGCAGTGGGTTATACGGTGAGTGGGTTCAAACTAGTCTACAAATCCCATACACAATGGATTTTATAGGGCAGATTTTCCTTAGCATTCTTAGGAGTACATGATGGAGGAACATCAAAATTTCCTCGAGTGCACTTCTTTGGCCCGTGGTGTCGGATCACCTAAAAACTAGAAATTACAAAGATCTCTTCATACACTCTCGGGGAAGCGATTCTACAAGTTGGAGAATAACACAACTTTCTCCCTACACTTCTTCAGCCACAGTGGCGTGAGATTGCCCAAAAAATTCACACTTCACCAATAGTTGCAGGATATCCTTTATACCCTTTTTTCTTATCACAAATCAGGTGCACATGTTCCTTTTTCATTTTTGTACTTTCATTACAATCTTTTTACCATATACATGTGTCTTTTCACATGGTTTTACACATGTACATGTGTATTTGACTACTTGCTTATCTTCTCTTTTGCATGTACGCCTCGTATGGGAAGAAAGTAGTCAACAACAACAATGGAATCAATAACAACACCACACATAGCTTACTAACATGCAGGTACATCACACATGTTGGCATCTACACACGAGCTTTCACCCTAGTTTCAATCTCATCACTTTCTTACACTTAATATGAGGGGAGTATATTGTTTCCATGCATACATTTACTACATTATACATCTAGGTATTTTCTCACTACTTCACAAAGTGTGGTGCACGAGAGAAACCTAAGGCACAATTTGCACACACACACACACGCACGCACGCACGCGCGCCACGTGCGCATGACGCACACACACACACACACACACACACACACACACACACACACACACACACACACACACACACACACACACACACACACACACACACACACACACACCTAGAACTACATTGGATCTGATATGTAGTGTAACACTCAATTAGTAAGTCCACCATTGTGGCCACTAAGGACATTCTGACCCCTTCATATGCATCTTTATTTTTTTAGGGTTTTGATGCTTTGTTTGGGGTTTTACAAGTGATTCTTCCATCTCCTATTCATAGTGACATCTAGTGTAGTTCAGTGACATTAGTGCAACAGAACCGAACATAGGTGAACATCCAACGACACTTCAGAGGAGGTTTTCTAGCCATTTCTGCAGACCAGGCACCCATATCTCATACCAGGGTGCCCACAAGTGCCCCTATCCCTTTCCAGGCACCACATTCCATCCAGACTTGCTCAAATTTGTGGTTTTTCAGACTTATGTGCAGTTGTTTCCTCTTCTTGTTCAGCTGGTCTACACTACGACATGGTTCCTTGACATCTTTGAATCAGCTAAGGACCGCTTAACCCTCTCTTACATGTTAGGGTTTAACATTTTTGCTTAGTTGGCTTGGGTATATTTGTTATATTTTATTAGTAATTTATTCAAGTTATTTTATTGCTCCTATAGCATTAGATTACACTAGAATAAATTATATTTTAGTTAATCACCTTGTTATATTACACACACTCACCCACATTGATTAATTACATAAAAATCTAATCTACGAAAATTGAAAATTTGAACAACTTCCTACTCTAACCACTATGTCGAGGAACTTATTATCTTCTTTGATAATTTACATAGTTTACGCATTGTAGGATTTCAACCTACGTCCATTTATTCTTCCGGGAACTATTTTTCCTTGTAGATCATGAAGTATTATGGTTCCCTATTTTGTGATGTGATGGATGATATACAAGCCTTTCCATCTTATGCACAATTTTCCTAGGTGTGATTTAACCCTACTTTCATACACCAAAACCATTTGTTCTGTTTGGAATTCCATGTTCATGTAGATTGTGACAATTTCATGCTATCTAACTTTGTTTCTATGCTTCTTGATTCTATTGCATTCTTTCCCGGTATTCCTCCATTTTTGTCTAATATAACAACTTATTTTCAATAGATTTTTATTTGTTGAACAAGTAACTATTGCAATACAAAGGCTTGGTATAATATATTCCATTGACATGATTGCTTCAATTCCATAAACCAACTAGAATGGTGTCTATCACGTACTTCTCTTATAGTTGGTACTTTATTCCCATAGAAATGCGGGTATTTTATATATCCAATCACCCCTTTACACATTGCATATCTTTGTTAATATGTTTTCTAGAATTTTGTTTGTAGATTCTTCTTTTCCATTCACTTATGGATGATATGTTGTACTTTTTTGGTGCACAATCATAAATTCTTCTGTGAGGATTTTGATGGTATTGTTCAAAAAAATGTGTTCCCCTATCACTTATTAGTTTTTGTGGACATCCAAATCTATTTATTATGTTTTCATATAGGAATTTAGTTGTGTCCCTTGCTATGCAATTTTTATGGTTGTAGCTTCTACCCATTTTGTAAAATATTTTTTATTTTGATTATATATATTTCTTTGGACCTTCTTGATGGAGGGTGACCTGACCCAATGAAGTCTATTTCTCATTGCTCAAATGATTACATTCCTTTTGATTTTTTTTCCCCACTTGCCGACAAATGGTTCAATGTGTTTTCATATGATGTGCATCTTAACATAAGGTTGGCCATAAAATTCTGCTCTACAATATATTTTTCATTGTGATTTCTCCTATAAAATTCCCTCTGCAATGCCTTTGCATGCTTCACACAATAATAATTTCATTTCATGTTATAGCACAACTTTGTGCAATACTTCATCCTTTCCTAGTTTGTAGAAAAATCCATTAATGATAGTATATGGTAAGGCCTTTGTAATTAATTGTTTATTTTCTTTTTCTATATAGTGTTGTGGAAAAATTCCTTGTTGTAGAAACTACATAATTTATTCTAATTATTCAAGCATTGCTATGACCCAAAAGAAGTATGCATCTAGAGAATCTTCATCTAATTCCTTTGGTTCTTCTCCTATGTTATGCAACTCAAGTGGTCTAGTCCTACATTTTCTCTTCCTAGTTTCACATTTATTTTAAACTTGTATTCTTAGAATAACATCAACCATCTTGATATCATACCTCTCAAGAGTGGCTTATTCACAAAATATCACAATGTCTAGTGGTCTGTGAAAAATTCAAATTCGATTACTAACAAGTATTTCCTAAATTTTTGGAGTGAAAAGATCATGGCTAAAGCTTCTCATTTTGTAGTTGTGTAGTTTCTTTCTACGGGTGACAATTTCTTGCTTGCAAAGTGGATTGGATGGTTTATGCCTCCTTCCCTTGGTTGAGCTAGAATTTTGTCAATTTTTCTACCTAATGCATCAACATGTGTATGGAAAATATTTAACCAATCTAGAAATACTAGTATTGGTACACTAACTAGTTTTTTTTTTAACTACATGAATGCATTTTGACATTTGGTTGTCCATTCAAAATTTTCACCCTTAAGTAACAACTTCTCCATTGGTTATACTCTACTCACTCATCCCTTGATGAATTTATTGTAATACCCTATATGTCCTAGGAATGTGTAGATATTTGAGGGTGTTGTTGGTGGTTTGAGTCTAATTATGACAGCTATTTTTGCTTGATCAACCAAAATTACTTCTTTACATACTATGTTCCTAAGTAACACTCCAAATGGTGTAAAGAAAAAAATTCAAATTTAATGCAATTCACAAATCTCTACATATTTCTAACATTAAGTGTACCTTGGATACATGTTATTTGAACAAAGAGAATATAGCCCAATCATCTAGGTATACTTCTAGGAAGTCATGAATGAAATCTTTGAACACAGATGACAATAGCTCGGGAAAATACTATGGGTGCATTTTTAGTCCAAATGGCATGAATTTATATATAAAGCTTCCCCATTTAGTTACAAAATTGGTTTTATTTGATCTTCTTGTGCAATTTTCATCTATAAAATATTATATTTCATGTCCTGCTACTGCTTCCAATATTTCATCTATGAATGGAGTTGGGAATGGGTCATTAACACATGCATCATTTAGAGCCCTATAGTCTCCACAGATTCTAATTTCTCTCATTTTCTTGGGTTGGGTGACTATCAGACTTACCCAATCTAATTTTTCTATTAGGTATATTATACCTTCTTCTATCATCTTATCCAATTCCACATTAACTTTGATTTTCAAATTCTTGTATGGTCATTTATTTATAGGTTTTTCTCCTTCTTTCAACTTGATGCACATTTCACCGATTGATGGATCCACTCCTTTTATTTCACTAAATTTTTTAGGGAACACATCTTCATAGTATCACAATAATTGTAATATTTTTTCCATCCAATAATCTCCCATAGTAGCTAGTTTTACTATTCCTGTTGGTCCAATGTCTTCTACCCTCTTGTGCATTGGTTCATCATATACTTTAGCCTTCCCCTTATTATGGGTCTCTATAACCATCTTGGATCCTTATTTTTCTTCTATGTTTAGATTGTGTAATTATTATTCTTCTTTATCTATTGGTATTGGGTGAAGGTGTTTTGGTTTGAATATTTCACTCAATTCGTTATCCTCTTCATTTTTATGGTTCTTATTGTCTTCATTATTATCCCACACTCTATTACAACTTTTCAATTTGCATCCTTCTTTGTTTTATGTTACATTTCCTCTCTTTTACCTTGTCTAGTTTTTCACGTTGTTTCCTCTAGGTCTGGAAATTCTTCTCCTCCTTTCCGAGTTAATAGTTCCATAGTAGACTAATGTTTTAATTATGTGAAGAGTAATATCAACCATAGGATTACTATCTTCAAAAGTGAAAGTTTGGATAAAATCATGTTGCAATTTTCCCCAATTGTGTTTCTCTTCTTCTTTCTTGGTTAACACACCATGATTTTTATAGCGACGTCAATGTTTTTGGGAATATATGCACCCACCATTTTGGCTCTATCTCTTGAATTTTCCAAGTTTCAATGCATTCCTAGATATGTATTTCTAGGCATTCTTTTGTGCAATACTTAGGCCATTTCTTAGTGATCTTGTCTTCTAGTGCAAATCATGGTCATAACATTGTGTGACTTCCTTCTAAGTTAGAGTATTTGATTTATGCATAGCCCACCATGATGCAATGATTCCTTTGAGTGCATAATCTAATGTGCTTACTCTTAGTTCTATCTAAGGCACATATTTTTGTAATTCTACTAAGAATGTATCTAAATTTGAAGTTCCAAATTATTGTGGAATACATTTTTCTTCAACATGTACCATCCTCATTGGTCTTATCTTGTGTTCCCTTCTCATCTAATGATTCAAATTTTATTCGAGTCACCACCAACTGAGGATTCCATTTCCCATGGAATATGACTTTCTCCATTTGTATTTGTGTAGTCTTGATTGTGTTGTGTAAAGTTATAGAGCTGGGATATCTCTGATCTAATTGGGGACCGGATATTATAACTTGGTTCTTCTCCTATGAATGGATTCTTGGTGTGGGTTTGAATCAGATTTGGCCATTCTAGGAACTCTTATTTTCTTTTTTCCAGCATGCATTGTGGTACAAAAGCCTTTTCCGATGTTTGATCTTAAGCCAACTTTTAACATCATGCACATATGGATACAATGGTTCTTTAGGGATGGTATATGGATTTTATTCAGTCATGTTCATTGGAATTACAATAATAGAATCATCTAGATGTGCTTCCATTTTATTGGTGATTGTGTTGATCGTCATATTACCATCATATGCCCACTTTTTTCCAATCAACATTGGATAATGTGTTTCATTTTTTTTCATATCTATGAATTCAAAATATCCTTTCAAACATAAGTCTCCTACCTATATTTCAATGTCTTCTAATTGGCCAATTAGATTTACTCTTCCATAGTCTATGAGGCTGAGCATTACAAGACTATATGCCAAAGTAAGGGCTCTTATTGCTTCCCAAGTAGATATTGACATCATGTTAACGGTGCTTCCAAAATCAAACATTGTATCTCTTATTTCATAGTCTCCTAAAGTTACATTTATTTAGGTGTCCACATCTCAGGGCTTCTTAGTTTTTACATACCATACTAGTTTCTTCTCCTACACCTATATATTTGATACACAAAAATATAAGGTTATGAGAAGATTGGATATGTTCTACAAGATATCTTCATTGTGCAATACATTCATCATGTTCAAAAAATCTTGTAGAGTTGCAACTACTCCTTCCTATTTTAAGATTCTAATCATTTTTCCATAAATTTGAGCTTTTAATATGTCTCTATTTTACATAGTACCCTCTATGTTTTGTAAAAATTAAATTAATTTTTAGCTTCTTCCAACAACGCCTTTTATTTTCATGTATTGAGATAGGTATCTTTGTGAGCATGACATAGGTTGGGGTCCATAAAATCTTCTCATACTCCAAGCCTTGTTCCTTCCTCTACGCTCATGTAATAGTTTGAAGATAGCTAGTTACTCCAGTACGATGGTAATCATCTTGACATTACATAGTTATTTTTATTTTTTTGTTTCTCCAATACAAAATAGTCTTATGTATTATGTTACGCTTGTACCCTTCAATAAGCGCAATAAATGTCCTATTCAAGATTTGAAGGAAAAAATTTCACAATGTGGTTTGTCTCTCTACGCAAAGGTAGAAAATATTTTTTTCATGGAGGTACAGATCCAATCCTCCTTTATTATTACCCACCCTAGTAGCATCCTTGATATGCTCCATATGGTCTCAAAGTGGTGCATTTTAGTTATCATTATGTCCTTGATATCCTCCATATTGTTCTTGTGGTGAAGGAATATTCCACCCAAGTGATTGCTAAGGTGAAGGAGGTGCCCACCCCATATTGTTTTATGGATATGGTGGTGCCCATATTAGACTCGGCTTGAGGAGATTATGGGATCCATTGTGGATTCGTTTCTAGTGAGGCTCAAACCCATTGTGAAATTGGCTTTAGTGATGTGACTATTTCTCTTTTTGCTACAACATTGTGTGCCTTAGGTGCCATTTGAGCTGGTCTTGTAAAAACATTCTAAGTAATTTCTTCATTTACATCCATCAACACCCAATAGTATTTTGTTTCATGAGTCATGGCCTTACAAAAATAACATACCACATTTTGAGGGTACCTCACATAGTGTTGCAACAAAGGAAAATTGTTAATTGTGTGTCCAAATATTTTACAAACATTACCACATTCTCTTCACCTTCTAGATTTCATAGTTTTGTAGTTATTTTTATGATGTCTTTCTTCCCCATAGTATGTGTACCTTATATCGAGTCTAGGTTTCTTTCATTCCTATAGTTCCTCCAATATCCACATTATTGTATCAATTTTTGCTTCTATTTTGACACCAATATTATTTTTATCTCCATAATCTTTAATTTTTTCCCTTCTAATATCTACTTGATGGCTTTTGTTTTATTTTAAAATTTGATATGCGTAATTGTAAACTGGATTTTACTATGCAATCCTTATACAAACCAAAAAAATTATTTGACTCATCAAAATTGAAATTTTCTTTATTCATGACATCTAAGAATCTAAGATCATATTCTGTGACCATTTATCTTACTCTCTATTTTATTTCTTTTAGATCCTAAATTATCTCCCTAACACACTTGTTTCTTTTGAATTTGATGCAAGTGCATCACTAGCATACAAATTAGAAGACAAAAATGTGATTAGAGTTGGAAGGAGCTCATCAAGATTGTAATAATCCATATATGGCATTAGTAGTAGTATTTCAGTTTACTTGGATCTTTGGGAGGTTTTCCTCCAAAACACTAGTTTGAAATTGGATAATTGTATGAAATTCCATTTATGTAAATCTTAAATATTGTAATTTGTGGTGAGGTGTGTGAGTTTGTTGAAGATAGATCATATAGACTAGGTAGTTATATTCCATAGGTAAGATTACAAATTCAATATATGTTTGTTGTCTATGTATAAATTATGAGAAACATGACTCCTACATCTTTGTGAGATAGTTGAGAGAAAATCTCAATAATCTACCCCAAATAGAAGCATGGAAGACTTATAGGAGATTATGATTGATATTTCTAAACATAGAATAAGAGGTGAATAACATGGGGAAGGAATACGATCAAGATGATGGAGATTCTTCATTGTTAAAAACTTGTTTTCTATGTAATACGATACAATCAAGATTGGAAGAATGAAATAATAAGATTTTCTTGAATTTCATGTTTCTCCTAGGCTTAATTGGCATGTGTAAAAAAATTAAGATCTTACGGGACTATGTTGTGGTGAAAGTTATTGTTACTATGCAAATTGTTCCAAAATTTTCCTATTCTAGGTTATTTTCTTACATCCTCGACCAATATTTATTATTATGGGTTGTAGGAGTAATCTCATACTTAGTTTACGAAGGAGAACCTTTCACCAAATCCCCATAAAGCTTTTTCAATATGTTTTGAGGTTCGAGAAGAATATGCAAATGAAGATAAGTAAATTTTCTTATTCTCAAACTTTAGAAACCCTTTTCTTCGGGTTTAAATTGAAATCTTTATATCTTTATTTCCATAGAGTCTCCAATCTTAAAAATTCCTAGAAACCATCTACAGAGAGTGATCTTAAGTTTGTAAAAGGTTTTTAGATACATTAAGCCTTGTATGAGATAGATCTAACTGATAGTCTTTCTTGGACTAGTTTGTGGACTGATAGACCTAATTACTCAACATACACTTGTGAACTGGGAAGAACCCATAAGGAGTCGGGCTATGAAACTTTGTAGGCTGAATAAACACAAAAAGGGTATCTAAAAACTTTGACAGAGTTCTAAGAGAGTAAGTTTTGGTCCAGAGATTCCCATGTACTTGGCCCAGAGCTTCCATATACATGGTTTGGAGCTTCCATATATTTGGTTTGAAGCTTCCCATGTACTTATTCCGAGCTTCCCATATATTCGCCTCCCTGGAGCTTCCATATACTTGGTCCGGAGATTCCTTATACTTAGTCCAAAGCTTCCATATACATGGTTTGGAGCTTGTGTAAAGAATAGTAGGAGTAATGGGTTGGTAGACATTAGAATTTCTAAGTTAACACTTTTCAGATGTCCTATAAATTCAAAGTGAACTCAATTGCCTTGAGTAAATTAATTTCAAGCCTCTTCCCTATAATGTTCCTACTAGTTCACATTTCTGTTAAGCATGTTGTTATTTAGGTGTTGTCATTGATGAAAAACAAAATTAATGAAAAAGTGTATGATGTAGTAAGGTCATATCATGCTGAGAATGATGATCACATGATGATTCATATGTGTTCATGGTGATATCAAGTGTTTCAGTGAGGATTGTTTGTTCTTGCAAGCCTATTCAGGTGACCTAGTTAACCTAGGTGATGGTGCATGGAGGTTAGAGATTCTTAGTGACTTGAGAAGCATTTTTAAATGATGGAGAGAATTATTAGATATTTCTTAGGCATGCATTTGAGTTTTAAGGTGTTGATATAGTTTAGTGACCTGAGATTTAGGTGCTCATTTGGACCAGGTATGGTTGTTACAATGCATGAGGATGTGTTTTGGAGCTATATAAGCTCATGGATCCATGCAAATCAGGTGTATCATGATGTACTAGGTATTTTAGGACTTTTTAAATAGTTTTCAAGATGTGTTATGAGGTTGTTTCAGTTGACCCTAGCCTTTATAGTGTAAAACCCTAAGGGCTAGCTATGCAAATGAGATAGGCTGGAGAGATGGAGAGATATTTGTGACATGGTGATGATTAGAGATATATATATAGTGTGTTTCATGGTTTTGTGGGAAAAAATTTAGGTTGCCATGATGATTATTTTTCATGTTATGTCAATTTTGGTGAAACAAGGTCAAGAACAAGGTCATTTCCAGCTCAAATTGGGTCTTCTAATGCTCACCCTAAATTTGTGTGATTTGCATGGGAAATTTTTGATTTCATGGATGTATATAAATTTATTCTATAAGTTTTAACAAAAATAATTAGGTCATTTCATTGTCACATTTATATGAACGAATGTCAAGAAGGAAAACAACTTTTTATGAGTTTGAAACCCTAGTTCAAAAGGTAGGAGATAAATTGATCATAAGTGGACATAATTTATTTCAAAGGAATGGATGATGGTTTATGGTGTATTATACTCCTTAATTTTTCCATAAAGGTATGATAGATCTTGTGGTGATGAGTGGACCCCACTCAAACAAGTCAATTTCTGAAGAATTTCAGTTTGGGACAAGGTTATCCAAAGGAGTTGCAAACTAAATTATCATTATGTGATTTATGTGAGTTTTAATTGATGTAAATGATTATTTTAGGTCATGTTTATGCAGTTAAATGGTCAATTATGATGCATTTATGTTGATGGGTCAAAGGGAAATTTTGGGTAGTTTCAGGAAGTTTACAGAGATCAGCTTGGTTTAAGGCCTTCCACTTAGAGTTGGAAGGAGTTCCAATATGTTATGGAAAAATAATTCAGATATATTTGCAATGGTATAATTTTTTTATCATGATGTGTTTCTTTTATGTGGTTTCCAGGTCAGCTTCTGAGCAAGAAGGTTTCCTATTTTTCAGATGTATATGTTTTTTCGAAAGAATGGGTTGATTGGAGCATGAGATGGATGAGTAAATATTGATACCACATGGAATGTGAAGAGGGGTGAATTTTTCATCCAATGAATAAATTTTAGGCCTTGAAAGTTTCTAAAAGAGTGTTAACAGTTGGATTTGTAAAATAGGTTTTTAGGCAAAACTTATTTTGGTGAAGACGAAAGTAGTTATGATTTGGGCATGTGAATGTTTCATGATTTATAAATTAATTAGAAGAGTTAAAAATGTTCTATGATTTCCATTTAGTGGTCACATTCCATATTTTATTTCATCTTGATGGGTCTTGAGGCCCAAAGTTAAAATCAAGGTGCTGAAACAAGTGTGTTTTGTGAAGGTAATGAGCCAACGGACCTATTAAATGAAATAATCTGATTGGTTCAAGTTAATTACAAGAATTTATGATTTTTAAATGACATATTACTCATGTGTGGTGATTTTTAGAGCTTTAATAAAAATATTTTTGGATGAGGGGATTTTTCTCATTCCATTGGTGGGGTTTTGAGGATTTTTGGTGCATGGATGAAGGTTTTTGGCATGGCCAACCTATATGGGTCAATTGTGAATGTTCTAGTGATTATTATGGGATGTTTTTAAGTTGGTATGGTCAAGATAAAGGAGGGAAACTGACCTATTTTTAATTTGAATCAAGAAGATGTTATAAAAGTGAAGTTTTGGGTGTTATGATGCTAATCTTTTGGAAACCCTTTTATCTTCTTTTGAAGAAACTCTTTCTGAAAAGAAAACCCCCTTGGGTCTATCCTAAAACCCCTAGAATTACTTTCTAGATCAGTAATTGGTTGTTTTTTCATGAGGTGGATTTGAGAAAAGCAAAGGATGGTAAAGTTTCCTTGATGGCGAGTTGATGAAGGAGGGAAGAGTTGGTTTCATGTTTTGATTGTTAATTTTAGAGCATGTTGATGTCATTACAAGGTCTCTAAAGTATTTTCAAATCTAATTATGACCTGAAGTCTTATGCAAAAGAGGGATATATTCTTTTTTATTCAAGAGGCGTAGTTGATTACGTTGACATCTCTTGATTATATCTTGTTGTCATATTGTTGAAGGTATCAATTATTGTGATCTAATTTGTATATCAATAATGAAAGGTTTTTGTGTATATCTTGTGTTCTTATTGATATATATGCATGAATCCTTGTTTTGGTGGAGTATTTTTCATGGTGAATTATATGTTATTGTGATCAAACATTAATGTATGTGTTTCATGAGGATGTGTGTTTGATATTTGAAATATAAAAAAAAAAGGTTTTACTAGTGAATAATTCACCCCCCACTCTCGAGTCATTGTCACGTCTGAAAATTGGTATCAGATCAGGCCCTTGGAAGCATCTAAACAAGCTAGAAGGATATATTTGGTGACAATGGGGTATGAGCTTGATTCCTTAAGGTTTGAAGTAGGAATTTGTAGAGAGAAGATGGAGACATTATCTGAAAAGTCATCAAGGTGTTAAAATCTCAACTTAAGGAGGCCCTATCTCGAGTTGAATATCAAGAGGGAAGAGTGTCTCAAACATGAGGTTGAGAACGCTTATCTCGAAGAAATATTTAAGTAACATTATAAGCAAGGTACCATATTTTCATGAAAATTCATATATTTTGTATAATATGTTAGGAAAACAAAAGGCATATGGTGATATAACAGGTCTAGGCTTCAAGGAGGATTCATTCAAATTAGAGAAAAATGAGGAAGAATCAAGTCAAGGATCTAATGATAGAAGACATCCAAGCATGGGAGAGAATTCAAATCTTCCATCTCATGGAAGATCATCTATCAGATAACCAAATGCATATATGTATGGAGTTTTTCATGGTAACTATTATAAGTGTGGTGTTTATGGACATAGAGCTAGTATGTGTAGTCCTAAGGTTGAAAAGAAGGATGAATGCAAAGGAAAAGTTCAGAAGCATAATTTTGAAGGAGAGAATGAAGAAGAATGTCAAGACAAGAAGGAGAAAAAGGTAGGTTAGAGATATGGTGTAGAATGTTACCTTTTTCATGCAAAGGGACATCTTGCAAAGTATTGCAAGAATGAACAATCAAACACTAGAAGGTATGTAAGCAAGTTCAATTGATATTTTTTTCTTGCAATGGTTATGGACATAAGGTAATTGAGTACAAAAGGAGACAAATGGAATGATTTAGGTACCACAAGGTAGGGCACATTACAAGGTTATTTGATGCAAGGTAGTTGAAGAAAGGATCCAAACCACAAGTCAGGAGTACAAGAAGAAGAATGAGGCTAGCCAAAGTGTTCAACAAGATCTCAAAGGTCTGATTGATCAAGGAGATGAGTCTATTGTATTAAACAAAGAATCAGAAAATAATGATTCAATCAAGGAGCCAAAATAAGGCTTGGGACCTTCTTAGGTCTCTCTTCTTGCCCCTCCATGATGACATATGCCTCTACTAGGCTTCTTAGAGGTGTATTGGTTCAAATGAAGCATTGGAGTGAGGGGGAGTTGTCTTGGTCTATGTGTGTCTTCTCCATGGTGTTAAGGTATGTAATTTCAAGTCCTTAAGTATGTTCTTGTGATTCAAAATGGTTGATTATGTTGTGTATGTCAAGTTTCAAGTCTTGTTGTTCTTCAAGTGTATAATTTTGTGTCCTTAAAGTCTCACTTTACTTTTTCATGTTGATGTTGTGTGTCCGAGTTGACTCAGTGAGTATGAGAGTTAAGTTGGTGTCTCATAAGAGGCCTCTTATGTCATGAAAAACATACAAAGAGTTTTCTTTTAGTTTAAGTCTCGTGTCTAGAGATGTTGTCTTGTATAGAAGTGTGTGGTATCTCAAATTCTCAATTCTAAGTCAAAAATGAAGTATTTGAGTATTTCATAAGTCTTAAGTGCATAAATAAAGTATTTCTAAGAGTTTATGATGTGTGAGAATTTTAGAATTTACCTCAAAAGATTATTGAAGGTAATCAAAAGTCATAAAGGATACTTTCTCCTTAAGAAGATTGTTTTGGTCATCATGAGTTGTCTAGGTATGCATATTGGTTTGAGTGTCATTGTTTCTTGTATCAATCATATCCAATGGTTTTTGTGAGTTTCTTAGAAGGTTTTAAGTTATGATAAATCATCGAGTATGAAGAAGCTGCTCAAACCATCATGACAAAGGAAGTCAATGCGGTGTTCCTAAAGGAATGGTGGGTACAGATTGACATGGTTTCAAGCATGAATGTGATATTTATGTTTCTTCACCAAGGTATATGTTCTTGGAACTGTAGAATATGATGTTACATTGTAGGTTGAAAAATTAGATCTCCTAATACCAAATTTAGAGCAATATGATTTATTTCTACTCAAAAATGGGTTTGATTTGTGCATTTGAAGTGGTGTGCAAGAAATGTTGTGTTTGAAGGTGAAAATTGAGGAGTTCAAAGATAAAAATTTGTAAAAATCATATAGACAATGTGTGTTTCAAGAATCTAGTGGTTTCTTTCATTAAAAATGTCTAAAACTCGGGAATCTTTGATAGTTTTGAGTTTTTATAGTTAAATGTAAAAGACCTAATTACCAAATGAATGTTATTGCAAGTGGCTTGTGTCACTTCAAGGGCATGATCTAAGGTTAATGGAAGTGAAATTTTAGCCAAATGGGTATCTACAATAGGTAATATTTCATCTTGAAAGTGTGGGCATCAAAAGTTAAGCATAAAAATCATGATTTGAAGGTCTAATAGCCTTTGTACATAGTATTAGGGTGACAACATGATGTAATGATTATCTTGTTGTCTTATCTAGTCTCTAAAGGCATCAATGAGATTATAAAACCCATGAATGGACTCTAGATGGTAATCAAGAGTAAAAAAAAAAACTTGAATCTTGTGCATTCTAGAAGATTCAAGAGTGTTTGAGCATGTATGGTTTGTCTCGAGGCTTGTATGTAATTTTTGTATTCTCCGAGACTTCCCAATAGTTCTCGCATGAGCATGATTATTTTGAGATTGTGTTCTAAGTAAGAGTGGAATGTTTTACATATCCCATCTCATCCAAATGTTAAAGGATATAATAAATACTACTGGTAATACTCTAAGAAAATGAATGGTATACTATAAGACTCGAATGGTGCTCGAGGCATTATATGTTGTTCATGAATGACTCACAGTCTTGAAAGTAATCAGTAACTTACATAAAGGAGTTGAAATAAGTTTACAAACATCTTGTGAATTGTTGAAATGTCTCTTTCAGTTGTTGAAGGCTATCATATGTCTCAAGACCTGAAATGATCGTCAAAACAAAGGTGCAGAGATATCTTGAAGCCAAGTGAAGTATGAGCAAAAATGAACCTCTACAGGTTTATTTTCAAGAATGTAAATTCAAATTTCTTGTGTGAAGAAATAGCTTGGTCATATTTGTTAAGCTTTAGGGGTCTGAGTCAGCTTTTCAAGTTTGAGACTAGGAGTGATGAGTTGTACATACTAATTTGAGCTTCAATCGTCAACTTGTGAAGAAATTTATCTTGTAATATAATTATTAAGAGTCAAAATGTGAGTTTCATGGCTAGAAGTGTGTCTCAAAATTGGGAAAGAGTGAAGACTTCAAGGTTGTCCTTTTGCATCTTATAAGTGATCAAGTACCTTTGGGCATAGTGATCATGATTTTCATTCTACAAATGACTATGATGATCATCCAAGGCTTCGTGTATGTGTTGGTTAAGCTTGCTAGTCCATGGAGATTTTTGTAATGTCAAGGAGGTCATTATGCAAGTGTAATATGTGTTTATTATCAGTATGGTATTTATTAAAAGGTATTAAGAGTGGAAGGTTACATCTTGAATGCTCAATGATCTCAATATACAATTGGAACTATAGTTTGATCATGGTATGACCGTGATGAGCTAATGTCATGAAAAATAGAGATGGAAAATGTTGATATTCCTTCTTATGTATAAGATGAACTAAGGAAGGTCTGCAGAGTGATACAAGGCATTGTCAAGGTCTCAAGTAAGTCCTCTAAAAGATGGTTCTACATATTTTTTCTAAGTCATTTTAGTGTACAAGTATTCTACAGGAACAGGGGAGTTTGCTTCAAGTCCCCTCAAGAACAAATAGGTAAAAAATGGTCTGAGAATTTTGTTTGATTGATTAACAAAGGATAGTTATGTTGTTACCTATTATCATCACTACAAATGAATAAGCAATTTGAATTACTTGAGAAGACACAATATGGTTTGTCATTGATTGTAAATGAGTTGTGATACTCATCATTCATAGGAAATAATGTGCCAAAGGATTTGTAATCATGAAATATGAAATATACATCATATAAGGTTTCAGTCCTCTATGCCAAGGATTTACTTATCCATGAATAAATGTCATTAGAAGTCACTATGTTGATGGTCCGAAGGTATATTCTTGCTCCATATGAGATATTTACAATTTTGATTAAGGTTTTATAGGAAAGGGGAGTATGATTTGCTCTTATAGAAAGGATTTAAGGTGGCATATGGTGTCTAAAGGGTGAAAGATTAGCAAGTTATGCATGTTTTCTAAAACATGGTATGTGTATCCATTGAAGATTTCTAGTGCTATGTGAAGAGATAAAAGATGCTAAGACAAGGGGAGTATAACATTTTCCTCTAGGAGGTGGCATTAATGTTTCCCAGGTATATGAGGTATTTTTAGGTGTCTCTTCAAAGGAAAAACAAGTTGTCTTATGAATTCATTATTTCATCCATTTATGACACTCAAATACTTGAGTAAATTCTTTAAGGATGTGTTCAAATGTTTTTCCTTCATCCAAGACATGAATTCAAGTTAAAGAGAAAAGTGGTTGTGCTTTCCTAGAGAGGAGGATGTCTTTACTCCAGGGAGAGCTATGTGATCTTCTATCTTTGCATGATTGTGGTTTTAGAACTCACCAAGGTTAGGAGAAATGACACTGAAAGGTCGAGAGAGAGATATCAATCCTTGAGATGCTTTGAAGTCAAAAATGGTAAGAGATAAGCCAGTTTGTATATTGACTAGTTAATATTGCCCAAAAATGATAGTAAGCATAGCATGTTTGGTCCTCATTCATCATTTTTGGCATTTTTATCAAGTGTATGTCTCTATTTTGGTTTGTTATAGTGGGTTCTTGATGATGTATGAAGGCAAAAACAATGTTGTAGTGTGAATTGTCAAGTTTTTGTATGCTCAAAAGGAAGATGATGGTGATATAGCTTAAGAAAGAGGTAAATTGATGTTTTCTTCATGATTTTTGGCATGTTTAGGTGTTATATATGTTATGCCCAGTAAATCCTAGTGCTTTCCATGCTTGAAAATGGCTAAAAATCAGTTTTTGAGAGAGATTTCAAGTTTTTAAGCTAAAATAAGATCGTTTGTTGATGTTTCCAACCAAAAGATGACTATATGAAGCTAAGAAAGATGAATAATGTGTAGATTTAGGTATGCCTTTATCATTAATGTAAAAAGGGAAGAAGTTCAGGTGGTTTCCATCAATGACAAAGGGGGAGATTGTTGGCATGTTGTTGTTTAGGTGTTTTCATTGATGCAAAACCCATTGATGAGAAAGTGGATGTTGATTTAAGGTCATATCATGTTGAGGATGATGATGACATGATGAATATGTGTTCATGGTGATATCAGGTGTTTCAGTGAGGATTACTTGTTCTTGCAAGCCTATTCAGATGACCTAGCTAACCTAGGTGATAATGCATAGAGGTTTGAGATTCTTGGTGAATTGAGAAGCATGTTGGCATGATGGAGAGAATGATTTAAGAGTGATTAGGCACCTGTACACATCCAAAATTATATTTGCTACATTGTCGAAAAATAGTCACAAAAGTCCCCAATGATGATTCAAGTCTTTTCGTAAGGTGTTCGAATTACTAAACCCATTCCCAAGTACACATTCAGTAGCCTAGACATCCTTAGCTTTTCCATGTTTTCTTCCAGCTTCCCGCTCATTTCTATGCATGTTTTTTCCTTTAGTGTCAGGGACCACCACCCGCCTAGGTGGTAGTTCAAACCGCCACCCGCGTAGGTGGTGGCGCCTCCGTGTGCTTTTTCCAGAACTCTACATGTGTGGTTTTAACACACATGATTTCACTTAACTTGACTTCTAAGGCATGTTTGTGAACCAAATTGCCTAAAAATAGTCTTGATTGCATGGTATTCCTTCCCTCTTCTATTTTAAATATATTTAATTAGTTTGAATTGCCTCTTCACCCAATGATTTGGCACTCCAATGTTTCCTTGTGCATGAAGGCACATCCTAGCCAATTCCTATATATTCAATGTTTGTATTCAAGCAAATGGCCTAATAATTTTGTGTATCTTGCATAATATTGTTATAACAATCCTGTTGGAAATTGCATATCCAAGCTCTATTCACTTATGTTATCTCTCTTCCACCTGCATTGCAACCAGACTACCTTCAAGCTTCCATTGCTCAAGCGCCTTCTCCTACTACTGCCTTTGCATTCCCAATTCCTTGGACTCATATGGACACACAGAGAAAGAAAGGATAAACTAAGGGGACAAGTCATCACACAACTAGATTTACCTCTATTCTATGAATTCCAAGTTGGAGTTATTATTTGATTTCCTTCATTTCTACAATTTATCATTGTTACATCATATCAAATAGAGTAGAAATCAATTTCCTTTCATTTGCAAGTAATTAGTTAATTTCAAGAGGGTTTAAATCATTAATAGTAACTCCCGATGATGGATCCTCTTCTTCCCATCCTTGTGGATATGAAGGAGAGAATATATGTAGGAGGTTGTCTACATATCATAGATCATTTGGTAAATTTAATGTTTTAAGTTAGTTTAGTTTCAATACACTCAACACAAATGAATAACCACATTGGATTATCTTGCTTGTTTAGTTTTAGTGTAGAAATATTTTCATTATTTAGAATAAAAGAAAATTGTGTTTGTGATTGTAATATTTCAGTTTTGTGATTTATTTAGATTAGTTTCCTTTCAACAATATCATAGATTGTTAGTTTCAACTTAGTTAATTTGGACACTTCAAACTAGTTCAACATTGAGATTTAGTTAGAAAAACCATAGGAATTTACGCTACCCATTCATAGCCTCTAAATCTCCCCTTTGCTAACTCAGCTACCAGGATATCACTCTACCAGATCCTCCTATAGTTAGACAAACATATTTCCACATTGTCGCCCCATCATGACCTCAGGGGGTTGACTATATTTGAAGGTTGCATGTCAATTTTCATCCATACAAATTGGTGAACCCAACGTGAAGGATTAATTCCTTCTTGTTTCCTTTTCTTTCATTGTTATTACCTCACCTCTCCATTTCTTCCCCTATTTTGGTAGGTATTTTATACTTTCTAAAATATGTCTAGAAGAGAGTTTGGTGGGCCATTTGGCTCTATGATATATATTACACCAACATTCAACCACAATAGTCCCCTTCTCTTTCAAGGTGGGGTGACAATTACACAAGCAACGTTCAAACCTCCCCTAGTTACACTTCAAACCCCATTAGCTATGTAAGGATGGAGGAGGTTGATCAACCGTTAAACATGCAATACGTTCAACCCAATGCAAACCATGTTGTTATCACAAATGGAATAGGTTCTTACCATAGAGTTTTTTCAAGACCTCACATTTCCATGCAATCAACAGAAGATGATATATTTACATGAATAGCTAATCCTCTTTGTTAGATAGATGATTATTTGGATATAATGAAGGCTACAACCTCTAAGATTTCGAATGCCTATCCTAATATTCTTACTTATGAGGAAGACAAGAATTATAACATTGAACAATTCATAACAGGGTATCATGAGCTTGCTCAATCAAACCCTACGCCACATGCACCCCAACAAGGGACTCAATCCTCTCCCAATGATCTCATTTCTACTTTATTAGGGAGGATTAGAGAACTAGAAAGTTCCCAAACTTCACAACCAACAAATGCAATAGGGCATAACACGGGATATCCAATTGACAACAAAGGATACACCCCTTCCAATGAGAAACCAACGCAATATCTTGTACAACAAGGTTATCCGGTTCATTCAAATCCAGTGATCTTTTCATAGGATTAGAAACACTAGGGATGGGTACATATGCTTATAATGCTTATAATATAGCTAATCAAACTCCTCCTCATCAAGGATCTTCAATGGTGGAATCTTACACAATGGGTAAATACACCGAGTACTTAAAGGAGCCTCTTGAATTCACCATACGTGGTGTCATTATTCTCGTGCCCATTGTCATATCTTCCAAAATTTAAGGGATAAAGAGACCCAAATGCTCATATCAAGGCCTATGATATGGTTTGGTATTACCTTGTATTCCATAAGGTTCTATACATTCCTTTAAATTTATTATTTTGAGTTCATCAAAGCATTTGACATGAATAAGTTGTTGCATATAGGGATTAGGGAGAAAAATGTATCTGTTGCCCATTTCATCCAGAGATGGTGCCAAGTTCTCTATTCCTCTGCAAGTGTGCCCAACATGGACCAGATGGAACTTTGTGATCTTTTCCTTCACTCACTCAATTGAGAGACTAGGGAGGAAGTCCAAAAGTTTCCTTTCCACGAGTTACGAGGAAGTATTGGAAGGTGCACTTCAGATTAACCAAGTCACTATAAACAATGGGTGTAAGATCTATGGTCCTAATGGGAAATTGGTATCCCCAAATCAAAATAATGCAAATTATCAAAACAATGGTGCCAACAACCAAGGACCTAAGGGTGTGAATCGTAATCATGGTGCTACCACGAATAGTGCTACTAATCAAGCCAAGAATGTTGGTTTTCCAAACAACGGTAACACTAACACTAACAATAACAATAACAATAACAATAACATGGGAAATCAAAGATCCCCTAACATTATCTCCTTGGTCAACATAGTTGACGTAAACCATCCCTCTCAAAAACAAAATCAAACCCAAGGCCCAAACTAGTATCAAAACTCGCCAAGGGTCGTGAATCATGGCTACAATAACCAATTTCAAAACTATGACCGAGGTTATAATCAACAACAGCAAGATGATTATCAATGGAAAAGATATTATGACCCTAACCTATATTTTGGTTTCCATAAGGTTCGAGGTCATGATGATAGGACTTGTCATGCAATCGCAACAAGTTTCTACAAATACTTCCCAAAAACCAAAGGCAACTCTTTGTAGATATGTTCCTAGAAAATCCTAAAACAAACCTATAACCTAGTCATATCAGACCTGTCACACCTCAAAATGTAAACCCTAAATGTCTCAGTGGATTCCCAAGTGAATCCTCAAAATATAAACAAGGGTATTCCTATAGGAACTAATGATCATGAATCCTCAACTTCGACAACTCTCGGGTTGCTCCTAACCTTGGTTCAAATGATAATACAAAAATCTTAGGGTTAGTCGAGCTAGAGGTCGAGCCAAAAATTAATGCAACAACTCGGATAAAGGAGTACATTTTACAACCCCTACCTACTCTTTCCTTCCTATAGGATGATGTTCCTACAATCTCAAAACTAGTAGGAGCCTATGATTTAATATCAGATTTGAACAAGACCTTTTCTCACATTTTGTTTCTAGATTTTCTGAAGAATTCCCCTACGCATCATTTTGTGTTACTCAATGCACTAGGTATTGGCCATCTAATCCATGTTACGCCACCTCCTAGTGCTCAAATAAATCATATTAACTTTGACATACATCCTCCAAGACAGAATGATAGGGATATTGGGTTTGTTTTTTATATAGACAAGATGCCATCTGATGTTGAAATTTCACAAAGAGGTGATCCTTCCATATTTTTACAATTTGCGGGTTTATAACAATCATATTAAGAGAGCCATGATTAATGACGGAGCTGTTGTAAATGTGGTTCCCTTTTATTTCTTACAGAAGTTGGGATATGGAGAGACAAATTGTTTCTCTATAAAAACATGTTACGGGGGTATGACAGTCTTAAAGCAACCTCGATTGGAACCATAGTTATTCCAGTCATGCTTGGTCCAAAACCATCTTGATGGAGTTTTACATTATTGATAGGGAAAAAATTTATAACATGATCCTTGGGAGACCCTAGATTCATTGAATGAAGGCTATCCCCTTTACCATTTTCTAGGAGATTAGATTCCTCCATTTGGGGAAGGTCCTCATCACTCAAGGGGATCCTAAGCCCTTAGATATACACTTAGAAAACCTCAAGAAGAAGAAAGGAGTCCATACATAGTATGAACTTCCTGTGAATCAATTGAAAAACCACCTCCATCAAAAGAGCTAGTCCCGATCACCTGGGAGCGCCGAAGGCTGAATTCATTGACCTAAAAACATTTAAGGTGGAAAAAATAGATAAGGGTAAATCAATATCTATGGAAATAGTGTCCACTAAAACCACAATAGAAATTATGAAACTCTTAGAGAGTGATGATCCAATATTCCTCCCGTTTGAACCACAGGGGATGGGTAGTCTTCTTGGTTTATCATCTCTTCCCTCTTATGACCTAGGTCTAGGTGTAAACATGATAGAATTAACAAACAAAGAAGGGAAATTTGAGATTGAAACAATTCCCATCAAAACCATCTCTTCTAAGGTTTGTTCTATTCTAAACCTCGATTTCAACCCATGTGCATCTGAAACTAAGATTTCCAAATCTATGGGGAAAGGCCTCATCGTTCGATAAGGTTCACAAGTAAACACAACACTCTGCATAGGAAATAAGGGTGAGTAGCATATTCATGCTCACCCACACATCATGTCTCAAGAATGTGACAAAGAGGTGTAAAAACACCTCTTTCAAACAAATGATTTTAATGATTGGACATATACACTTCTTGGCAAGGGTTGTAAGTTTAAACCGAATGGTAGGCCCTTGTTAGGAGAACATAAAGTTTGAGGATAATGGTTCTCCCCTGTGTACTTTTAGGCATGAATAATTCGATATTCGTTAACTATTTTCACCTTAGCCATCATGACATGTAGTTTCATCTCGCATTTCCATATGTATATTATTGCATCTCGCATTACATTTTCATATGTCGGTTCATTTCATAAATTTCGATCAAGGACTTATTCTTATAGCAATTCTTTAAAAATATGAAAATATTGGAAAAAAATTCAAATCATATCTCTTCAAATCCTCATGGTATCATCAATTGTTTCCAAATCATTTCATCAGTTCAAATAAGATAAGACAATATTTGACAGTAACCATACCAAGGCATGCATACTTGGTTCTATTTGTAGTTTCTTCTAGATTAGGTTTCTTTGCCTACGGTCTACTCTAGAATCTTTATGGTGTCACATCTATCCCATATATGTCTCTTTGTAAATAAGAACATTCTAGACATTCTTCCTAGATAAACCAAAGTCAAATGCAAATCCACCAAAAAAATATTTTACACATTTATTTGCAACCTTTGGTGTTAAGCCTATGTCTCTTACTAGTGATGTAGTGTTGGGAAAGAGAGCAGTTCCTTACTTGCCTATGTGGTTTCCATGGTGATTAGCCCATAATTAATATTGGTAGCATGGGGCAAGGTATACAGGGTCTCTTTGATAAATTTTAAAGTTAGAAATAGTTCATTCAAATGTTGTGAAATCATAAATCGAACAAAATGAGTTAGATGTCCAGATTTCAAAAGAGTTTAAAACCTTAAAACTAGATTTTGTCAACCAAGTGGTCATCTATGAATCTAAGTCTAGATAAACTAGATAGAAATTCACATTTTAAACTATGAAGAAAACTTGAGTAGAATGAGTTTTTAGGGTCTCAATTTGGTTTTTTCCAAATCCTTTTCTTTCTCTCATCATTACCATTCAACAAATTCTTATAACTTGTGCCCCTTCTGAATCTTGGTGTTGAGCCCTCGCATCTTACCAGTTGTGTGGATTTAGGAGTGGGGAAAGTTAGTTCACTTATCATATCACTCTTTCATCATGTCTTTCCAAAATAATACAAAGTATTGAAATTGCTTAGAGAAACTAAATTTTAGCACTACGGTGTATTTGCATTATCATGGATCAATATTACAAAACACAAAAAAATGATTCTGTTAGCATTCATATCCATTGCATACATTCTAAAAATCATATAAAAATGGAAATTCTAAACATCTAAGAGTACACACGTGAATCAAATCATAAATGGAAGTCAACTCTATACAAGGAATAACTAAGCCAAAAAGATATATTTGTACATATCATGGTGTGTCATAGTTTTGTACAATGCCATCGCACACTAGGTGTTGTTAAAACACTCATAATGAGCATGAAATACCAAAACATCATATATGCTTCACAAAATGGAGACTAAGCAATAAAGGCACTCTGTCTATCCACCTCTTTGAGGCCCCTTATGACTGCTCTAGCTATAAATTTCTTAGGAGTTCTTCTCAAAAGCATTCAAATAACAAAGGGCCAAGCCTAACGCAAAATACCATTCCTAAATCCATTCCAATTCAACCATACTCACAAATGAAATGGTCAACATGGGCCTAGAGCTCAAAATCACCAAGTCAATATGCACAAATGAATTGGAAAATGAGTTTGTTTATATATATATATGTTGTTATAACTTCATTTTGAGTGCATATGTTCACAGGGTTAGTGGTGGAGGTAAGTTCTTATCCCCACACAAATGGTAAGTCCTCTTGTTATTTTAATTTAGTGTTTATTTTTCAATATTTCATCTATCTGCACTTGAGTCTTCTTTTTCATTTTGCAGGTAGCAGGAGTTTAGGCAATTGACGACAACATTTCAACACACAGGCGTGTCAAGTATAGCTTCTAACTCCCCATTTTGGGAATACCATACTCGAACTTTACATTTTATGTTTTTTCATGGCTAAGACACTTCTCCGAGGGGGCAATATGTACGCACCCAAAATTGCATGTGCTAAATTGTCAAAAACGGTCACAAAAGTCGCCAATGATGATTCAAGTCCTTTTAGAAGGTGTTTGAGTTCCTAAACCCATTTTCAGTACATATTTGTAGACTAGACATCCTTACTTAGATTTTGCATGCTTTCTTCCATCTTACCATTCATTTTTGTGCCTTTAGTGTTAGGACCACCACCCAGACAGGGTGGTGGTCCCGTGACCACTGCCCTATGCAAGGCAAAGTGATCCCGCATGCTTTTTCAAAAAAAATTCATGTGTGGTTTTAACACGTGTGATTTCACTTAACTTGACTTCCAAGGTGCGTTTGTGAACCAAATTTCCTAAAAATAGTCTTTATTGCATGGTATTCCTTCCCTCTTCTATTTTTAAATAGATTTAATTAGTTTGAACTGCCTCTTCACCTAATGATTTAGCACTCCAAGGCTACCTTGTGCATGAAGACACATCCCAGCCAATTCCTATATATTCAATGTTTATATTCAAGAAAATGGCCTGAGATATTTGTGTATCTTGCATAGTATTGTTTTAACAATCTTGTTGGAAATTGCATAGCCAAGCTCTATTCACTTGTGTTATCTCTCTTCCACCTGCATTGCAACCAGACTACCTTCAAGTTGTCATTGCTCAAGCACCTTCTCTTGTTGTTTCCTTTGCATTCCCAATTCCTTGGACTCATATGGACACACAGAGAAAGAAAGGATAAACTGAGGGGAAAATTCATCACACAGCTTGGATTTACCTTTGTTTTGTGAATTCCATATTGGATTTGTTGTTTGATTTCCTTCATTGCTGCAATTTATCATTGTTACATCATATCAAATAGAGTAGAAATCAATTTCCTTTCATTTGCAAGTAATTAGTTGATTTCAAGAGGGTTTAAATCATTAATAGAAACTCCCGATGATGGATTCTCTTCTTCCCATTCATTTGGATATGAATGAGAGAATATCTGTGGGAGGTTATCTACATATCATAGATCATTGGGTAAATTATTGTTTTAAGTTAGTTTAGTTTCAATACACTCAACACGGGTGAATAACCACAATAGGTTATCTTGTTTGTTTAGTTTTAGTGTAGAAATATTTTAATTATTTAGAATAAAAGCAAATTGTGTTTGTGATTGTAATATTTCAATTATGTGATTTGTTTAGATTAGTTTCCCTTTTGGCGTAGCATAGATTATTATTTTCATCTTAGTTAATATGGACACTTAAAACTAGTTCAACATTAATATCCAGGTAGACAAACCATAGGAATTTACACTACCCGTTCATAGCCTCTAAATCTCCCTTTACCAACTCAACTACCGGAGATCACACTACCAGATCTTAGCCATTGATCCTCCTATAGTTAGCCACACATATTTCCACATTGGCTGCCCCAGAAAGACCTCAAGGGATTGAGTGTGATTGAAGGTTTCATGTCAATTTTCATCTATACAGGCACTCATATGAGTTTCAAGGTGTTGATACAAGTTGGTGACAAACATTTAGGTACTCATTTAGACCAGGTATGGTTGTTAGAATGCATGAGGATGAGTTGTGGAGATATAAGCTCATGGATGCATATAGGTAGGTATATCATGATGTACCAAGTATGTTAGGACATTTTAGAGAGTTTTCATGATGTTTTATGAGGTTGTTTCAATTGACCCTAGCACATCCGCATGTAAAACCCTAAGGGCTAGCTATGCAAATGAGATAGTGGGGAGAGATGGAGATATATTTGTGACATGGTGATACCTGGATATGTATGTAGGGTGTTTTATGGTGTTGTGGAAAAAAATTAGGTTACCATGATGATTATTTTGCGTATTATGTCAATTTTGGTGAAACATGGTCAAGAACAAGGTCATTTCAGCTCGAATTGGGTCTTCTGATGTTCACCCTGAATTGTGTGATTTGCATGGTACCTTTTGGATTTAAAGGATGTTTCTATATTTATTCTATAAGGTTTCACAAAAAGAATGAGTTCATTTCATTGTCACATTTTTATGAACGAATGTTAAGAAGGTAAACAACTTTTTTATGAGTTTGAAACCCTAGCTCAAAAGCAAAGTAGGAGAAAAATTGCTCATAAGTAGATATAATTGCTTGTTATTGCATTGATGATTATCTTATGGTGTAGAGGAATCCTTAATATTTATATACATGTATGATGGGGCTTATGGTGATGAGTGTACCCAGCTCAAATAAGTCAATTTCTAAAGAATTTCATTTTGGGACAAGGTTGTCCAAAGGAGTTGTAAACTAAATGATCATTATGTGATGTATGTGAGTTTTTATTTATTTCCATGATTTTTTTAGGTCATTTTTATGTAGTTAAATGGTCAAGTATGCTTCATTTATGTTGACTAGTCAAAGGGAATTTTTATAGAAGTTTTGGAAGTTTACAAAGATCAACTTGGTTTAAGGCCTTCCATTTAGATTTGGAAGGATATCTAATATGTTATAGAAAGGTAATTCAGAGATATTTCCAAAGTTTTAATTTTTGTCTCACGATGAGTTGATTGGAATTGGCTTTTAGGTCTATTTGTGATAAATAAGGGTTCTTTCTTTTCAAGACGTAACTACTTTTTCTAAAAGAATGAGCTAATTAGAGCATGATATTGATGAGTTGAAGCTTTCTACCACTTAGAATGTGAATTAAAATGAATTTGGCATTCAATTAATACATTTGTAGGTCTTGAAATTGTATTAAAGAGTGTTAATGAGTTGGATTTGTAAAATAGGGTTTTGTGGAGCTTGTTTTGGTGATGAGAAAAGTAGTATTGGTTTGAGCATGTGAATGTTTCGTGATTTATAACTTTCTTAGAAGTGTTCTGAAAGTTTGGGTATTTCCATTGAGTGGTCACATGCCATATTTTAGTTCATCTTGAGGAGTCTTGAGGCCCAAATGTAAAATTAGGGTGTTGGAAAATGGTGTTTTGTGAAGGTAATGAGCCAGTGGACCAATTAAATGAAATAATCAGATTATTTCAAGTTAATTGTGACCGTGGATGATGTTTAAATGACATATTAATCATGTGTGGTGATTTTTAGATCTTGAATAATAATATTTTTGACATGAGGGGATTTTTATCATTCCATTGGTGGGGTTTTGAGGACTTTTGGTGCATGAATGAAGGTTTTTGTCATGGCCAACCTATATGGTTCAATATTGAATGTTATACAAATGCTTATGGGATGTTTTTAAGTTTTTATGGTCGAGCTAAAGGAGGTAAATTGACCTCTTTTGAATTTTAGTCAACAAGATCTTATAAAAGTGAATTTTTTTGGTGCTATGATTGTAATCTTTTGGAAACCCTTTTATCTTATTTTAAAGAATAACTTGTTGCAAAGAAAACCCCTAGAATTACATTCTAGGTTAGTATCTTGTGGTATCTTCATGAGGTGGATTTGAGCAAAGTGAAGGATAGTGAAGTTTCCTTGATGTCAAGTGGATGAAGGAGTGAAGAGTTGGTGTCATGTGTTGATTGTTAATTTCAGATCATGTTGATGTCATTACCATGTCTTTGAAGTATTTTCAGATCTGATTGTGAGCTGAAGTCTTATGCAAAAGAGGAATATACTCTTGTGTATTCAAGAGGCATAGTTGATTACATTGAAATCTCTTGATTGTATCTTGTTTTCATATTTTGAAGGCATCAATGTTGTGATCTGATTTGAATATCAATAAAGAAAGGTTTTTGTGTATATCTTTTGTTCTTATTGATATGTATGCATGATCCTGGTTTTGGTGGAGTGTGTCTCATGGTGAATTATATTTGATTGTGATCAAGAATTAATGTATTTTTTTCATGAGGATGTGTGTTTGATATTTGAAATATAAAAAATAAAGGTTTTATTGGTGATTGATTCACCCCCTCAATAATTGTCACTTCCAACAATTTCTTGGTATTTTCATCAATGACTCCTTTTGCACCCCATTTTATGTCACAAGTAATGTTCAAGGTCAGTAGTTCCATCATACAGTTGAAAACTTGTATATGGGATAGATTAATAAGCCATTGTGCTTCCTAGTCACAATTGGTATCCTGGTTGACTTTACACAATTGAAAAGCTCAAATTTTTTCTTGGATTTTTGTTTCAGGTTATGAATTATTCACTCCAATGCTTGTAATAAACATGCTAGATTCAAGTTTTTGTTCTTTTTATTCTTCAGACTTTGTAAGTTGACTATGTATTTTGGGTTGATGTGTAGACACTAAAATTAGGTCACACTCCCCTTTGGTCCCTCGACATATAAGCACCCTTTATTAAATTTACCTAGTCATGACCCCCCTTCACCCCACTAATATTAATTTAATTAAATTAATGCATTATCCTCACTATATTTATTATTTTAATATTTTATTTAAATAATATCCACACATACACTTCACTTAGACACCTCATCAAACCAACTCAACCTAATACCTATTCTTAGTAAGTTGCCATAACTAACTAAGACTTACCCAAACCCTAAAAATTAATGCCTACATTCCCTCTAACCAAATTCCCGCATGCTCACAAGAGGCTCTCAGTCTAATCCATGGGATAACAACATGAGATCCAAGGAAATCAGGAGGATCTCCCTAGTTTAGTAAACCTAGGAAATCCCACCTTGACCGATGTTGGTTACCCCTAACCATCGCCGGTTAAGCCGAACCGCCATCAGTTACCTACCCTCAGTAACCCCCAAAATACCTTATTCTCAAGGTTGGCAAAAAATGGGAGAAAGTGGATGAGAAAGAACACATCTCAGAGAGATAACGCATCTTCAGAGAGAAAATTCCAGTGAAAACTTGCATGCAAGGAAGGAGATTGAGCATCTTCTCCTGCACAGCCATCCCATCCATGATCTGATCTATCCAAGCAAAGAGGAGTGTACATGCAGCCCATGCAGAAGCTTTTCTTTAGTTGGTGATCACTTGCAACCTTCAAACCCATCATCATCACCTCCATCCCTCACACACAGCATTCAAGAACGGAATCCAAGTAAGTATAACATCATACTTTCTGGTTTATTTCATTTCATCATCATTGTATCATCCATTATTTATCTTTCCCCCTATTGGCATTCTCGACATTTTCAACTCCATATACCCATTAAAATCTCATAAAATCCTACTCCAAGAACCCAATATTTCACCCCGACTCACTAAAGTTATTTGTGCAATCACAAAGGAGACCATGACTTGTTCTCGTGACATTTTTCGAGATCTCACAAGAACCGGCACCGGTTACATACTCTAACCACCGTTGGTCCCCCGACCAACACCAATCTCTCGTATTTTCCCACACAACCTAGAGAAGAGACCTACCCACAAAATTTCATCTCACCCCCATTCACCTGTGATCTACCCGAGACCTCTATCAAACCTACAAAGACCCAGAACCAATCATTTGACCTTTGGGTTCTATTCTAGCTTAGCCTGTTAGATTAGATCTATTTCTTATTGTGTTTTTAAGTGAGATACCTAAATCATTTTACATAATAATGTGATTTACTTTGTTTACAACATTAAATTTTTTAAAACAGTTGATCGACAACCATCTAGGAAGTATCATACTTCCCGGATCTAGCATACGCTAGGCAGTTCACTGCCCATATTGTTTAATTCCTTCTAGTGGTCTTATTTTCATTACAAGTAGTTCCTCTTAGCCAAAAGGAATCTCTCACGATCAGTGTGGATCCAGAATTCATACACGCATAACAACTCATTAACCAACATTTGAACATGTATTCCTCCTACACCTGTTACCTGTTTGTTTTGTCAACACTTCAAAGAAACGATCTAAGAATCAGTGAAACATGATGAAACTATTATTACTATCTTATTCAATTGTTTTGTAATTTCCTCTAAGCACAATTCTCTGCAATGAAGGAATCTATAATGGAAACTCTACTTCTCTTGTAGCTTCTCCTACACCATTTTTTTCTAATCTTAATTTTAATACTAATTTTTTATATATTTTTATTCTAATCTCCTTCACAATTCTTGTATATTTTTTAATTTTTCTATGTCATTTAGACAATCCCAAGTAATAAATTCTCTATCTGGATCTATTGTTATATATCCTATAAAAATGATACTATCATCTTCTATAGTCCTTTGAGGGTCTTTTTGTATTCTTTCCTCGCATTGTATGTTTGCTTGATTTTCTCATTACCTTGTTTTCAATGATGGTTTCTTTGAGTATAACATCCACTACTTACTAAATATAATCCTAACTAATTCTAATTGGTTATCCTCAGTTTCTTTTTATTTTCCCGATTTATCCTTTGGCTTATGTTTCTTGTTCCTCGGATTCTCTTTTGGTTTCCTCTTTAGGATCCACACCTCATTATGCACCCTCTCATTCACTTTGGTTCTTTTCTTCCTTGGTTCCTTTAGTCCATTAGGGAGCCTTCATTCTTCCTTCAACAACTCTTCCTACTTTACTCCTACTCACTATCGGTTTCTTCTTTCCCCAGAATTATTTCTACTTCCTTGTCTATTGTGAAGCCTTATTTCTCTCTGCAACTTTTCCATTCTTCTCTTTTCTTCTTTTTGATCTTTCTTGGACCCTTCCATATTGTTATTTATCTCTAACACCTTCCCCTTCATCTTCCTCTTCTAGGATTACATCCCTTTGGCACTTACCTAACTACTCCATACTGCACAAAATTGGCACCATGGCCTTTTCCACAACCAACATTTTGACCAAAAATGGTAATTTTATGAAAAAATCATCTTGGTCCAAATATAAAGTGTACTTCAACATAATCAAATGAGAAAAAATGAACACCAACCTTATTTACGTACCCGTCAATAGTATTTTTCATCCAATGATCAACAACATGGGTCCATAAACATCCAAATTGTAATATTTCCTCTTTTTCCTCCATCCATTCATATTCCTTCATGGTATCGTATTTAAAACAATAGAATTCTGACCGAGATAGCCAAGTGGCCAACCACTTTGGGAGCTCACACCAAAAATCTCATAAATATCTCCATAGATATGTTCTTAACGGATTCTTTTAGATGGGATTTTCGTCACCTTCTCTTCATCTTCCACAATCTTTTTCATCTTCTCCTCTAACCATATTTCTACATATCTTTGTCCTAGTATCCATCTTAGCATTTTTGGGTCCCAACAATGGAACCATTATTAGTATAGGTTTCTGTATTATGAAATCAAAATTGCAATGTGTGTAGTCTAGATTAAAGTATGGGATATAATTGAATGTTTCAATGTCACAATTGACTATATACAAAGAGTTTAAGAAAAGAGAACGATATCACAGGAATCCCATAAGGAAATTATAATTAAACAGGTTATTTTAGAGTACAGATGGGGAAAAGGAACTATATTGAAGTAATTTATATTAGGATCCAAGATAAACCTTATTTCAAATAGGATTACATAGCTTTTTATAAAATATGATGAATGTTGAATTAAGAGTTATTTCATCTCCTTCTCATAGATTCGGAGGATTTTCATATTTAATTATGGGTCTTAGATTTCAAAGTGAGATTGGTTGGGTTTTTCTTCCCCATTATCTGATTTCTATTTTGTGAATAAATGGTACTTTGGCCATGTTTTTTTAAATGTGTTTTGTGTCCAAGATTCGTGAGTATCTTCGAGGTGGAACAAATTCTTTGGAATTTTTTTCTGCAGATCTAATCCTTGTTGTCAGATAGTAAATGTTAGACTAAACCAAGTTTAAGGTGGCTCTGCTTTGTGATGTTCGAGATTCATGATGCCTATTATTATACGATCATGATTCATGTGGTTTTTGGGTCTTTAAGAATTCATTGTACTTATCACATCCATATTCGAGGAATTGGGTCTCTCGGGTGGGTGGGTATTTGGATAATGTTGTGGATGGATGGTTGACTTATTGTTAACTCTTAGGGTTGAGATGATTTTTATTATGTCCTCCCTTTCTTGGTTTATTTTGTTTTATGTAGAATCTATTGAATATATTTCATGTTGGTTTTCATTGTAAAGGGAGTGGGCCCCTTTTCAAAACCCTCACTTTTACCTCTTAATAAAAAAGTCGTATTTATCAAAGAAAAATTAATAATATGCAACATAAAAAGGTAATTATTACAAAATTATTTTTAAAAATCAAAGGAAAAATTCAACCCAAATAAAAAAATATGTGATATTTTCATATTTTGTACATCTCGTATTCTAGTTAAAATCTAAAACTTGAAAGTTATCCTCATTATAATGTTTGAGGTCCTTTAGGGTGTGATAGGTTTTTCAACCTGGGGTAGGATGTCTCGTGTGTGTGTGTGTGTGTGTGTGTGTGTGTGTGTGTGTGTGTGTGTGTGTGTGTGTGTGTGTGTGTGTGTGTGTGTGTGTGTGTGTGTGTGTGTGTGTGTGTGTGTGTGTGTGTGTGTGTGTGTGTGTGTGTGTGTGTGTGTGTGTGTGTGTGTGTGTGTGTGTGTGTGTGTGTGTTGTGTGTGTGTGTGTTAGTTCCATGCCTTCTCATGTCAATATCTAATCATTGTAGTAGGCCTATATCCCCTTTAAGGAATAAGAAAAATATTGTGTTGAGGTGGGACTCATATTCTTTATCATATAGCTAATATGGGATATCCTTATACTTCATTAGTTTATCTTCATTGATGCCTACATATTTAGGTTCCTCCCCTCCTTGATGTAAAAAAATTCTAGTATTTCCTTCTGATTGGCATGTTTTAATTCAAGTAAAGAACTTGTTATTACCTTGGTGGCTTCATTTTCCCTCCCTTTTACATAATTATATCCCCTTGGTAGACATGCTAGATTTTGAGTCTCTCCCTTTATATCCTTTTCTACGTATCTTTTAGGCATGTTAAGCATTGAGATAGACACTAAGGTTTAAGGGCATTCCCTTATTCCATCGCTACTTGAGTATATATTTCATCTCTTGGCTTTCAAGATGTGGTATCTCAATCATTACTACCTCTTATCCCATATTTCCCCTAACTACCTTAGGGACTATAAGTGTTATATCTTAGTGACCTTTTATTTGAAGGAATGTTAGTATGTTTAATAACTTTTACCAACTAATACCTTACACCTTTTTTATCTATAGTACTATTAATTTATCCCTTTTACACCCTACTTATGACTTACTTACTCATTATACCATTGTGATATATTTACTCTCATCCTCTCATGATTTCCCCCTTAGATTAGGGTTTATTGCTTATTTATCTTCTAGTGTTTCTTTTTAGTTATGTTTGGGTTATCATAGCAACTCTTTTTATGCTCGATGATTTGTTGTGTATAAACACTCGTGGGAAGGTAAGTATACTTTATTTGATTTCATGCTTTTTTTTTCTTGGTGTTCTACGCATCCTTTTCAATATTTTGATATCGGTTTTGTATATTCTTTTCCCAAAGACCATCTCATGTACACTTTGTTGGATCCCAAAAAATTTTCACTTTATTTTGAGGTATTCTAGTTAAAATTTAAAATATTTGGAGGATTTTAATGGCATCATACATGCACTTTTGGGCACCCTTGTGATCTAAATTTATCAAAATTTCCTACTTTATTCTATTATGCATCCATATAAACCAAATCAATTGGAACTTAGAATAATTATACCCTTTTCAATGGATTTTTTTATTGGTATGCTTAAATGACATAAAAACCCCTTATTGTTGTAGACCTACCAATTTTAAGTTGGAGTTTAAATCTATTTTTAGACTCTTGGAATCATTTGTTTCATTAGTTTCCATGGTCTTTAGTACATTTAGTGGATTTTTGACACTTGGCGGCTATCATATTCATTGTGCCTTGTAAGGTCTTAGAACTTAGTCAATTTCTTTATTTTCAACACTTAAGATGGATGGGTGACAAGTGGAATTCATCAAATTCCCCTCTTATGGCAGAGTTTAAGGTTTTAACTAAATTAAAAACTTAACAGAGTATTGACTATTGACAAGTGTCATGAAAGACATGTGGAGTCAAATGGCACATGGTACATCCTCACACCTAAGTATTGGTCTCTAAAACTTGTAGAGCACCAATGAATGAAAAATGATATGGAGGATATGTGGAATTCATCAACACTCTACACTATCTTAAGCCTAAGCCTTACCTCTAAAATTTGTAGGATTTCGATGGCTTATACATAACATGGGCCTAACATGTCGAGGTAATTAGTTTCCAATGCATCGTGAGATTTGAAACCTTTGATCCCTACCTCCAATCATGTAAAATCATTGATGCTCAACACATTGCCAAAGTAACACATGGTAGAGATTGGTAAGGTCTAAGATTATAATGTTTTTCTTACGGCTTAAATCTAATTGTTTCACACTAGTGTAAAATGAGGCACATGGACATCATACTCCATTAAAATATGGAAAGATTTTATTTTTCACCTATAAATTTTTGTATAGAGCTCCATTTGACACTTTTTTATACCATTAGAAATATCATATTAAGGTCTACACATTTGTGTAATCTTTAGGGAAAATTGTTGAATTATTTGGTAGTATTGTGTCATAGAGTTTTGGCAATGTTTTATGCATCCACTATCATCTGTCATTCTATTTTCCACTTCTACAATGTGTGTGGCCTCTCAAATGATTCTTAGGTGTTTTATTTTTCCCAAGGAATTTGATTGGAGCCCTAAGATATTTAATAAGCTCGTGATTGGTTTCTATTTGTCATTTAATTCATTATGAATCCACTTGAGAAAAATTTTCCGCTTATTCCTCCTCTATCATTAGTTCTTTACAATTCTAAATTCCCTCCATTTCTAATTCTAGAATGTTCTCTAAAATGTATAAATAGATGAAGTGTTTGCTTCATCATTTTTCTTCCAACTTGGCCAAAAATATTTTAGCTTGGCCATTTTCATTAGATCTTTGATCCTCTCAATTGTTTGGTTTTTAGGTGTTCAATTTAGTTTTGTTTTAGATGTTAAAGTCATGAATAATTGTGATCAATTCAAGGATATTGTAATGAATATTTGGGAGATTAGTTATGATTGTTAAATGATTCATAAATGAGATATTAGATTTAGAAGGAAGTTTTCCTTAAAATATAAAGTGTATTCACTATGTTTATTAGGATTTTCATTTGGTTATTTGGTGTCTAATTATGACGTGTAATCAGTGAAACATAAATTTATTATATCCTCGTGGGGTTCATGTTTCATTTCCACTTGTAGCATTTCATTTTCTATATTTTTGATTTTGAGTTATAATGGTTTGATGGTTAGGAAATCTCATTGTATGTGATAGGTTAGTTATTTAAACTGTGGGGGTTGCATTAATTGCTTCGATTGATGTTATTCTTATGTTGTCTCTAACTCCTTTATCAAATATTTTCATATTTAGACTAATGGAAAAGGAACATGTTGAAGTTTGAGTGATAAACCACCCTCTTTTATAAAAACTTTTGTACTTCCCCTTATGAAACCTTTGTCTTATCTAACATGCCTTTAAAATCCTCTTTGTTGTAAACTTGGCTTCATACTTGCATGCATATGCTTAAACCATCTATTAAAAATGATAAATTCATGGATAAAAGAGGGTACAAAAACCTAGAGCATGAGGATCATGAGGGATGATGCGAACATCCACGGACGTGTGAATGGTAGCATGACAAGATCTCGAGAGGAGCGAGCATCAACCTAATGTGCATGCAAAGATCAAAAAGGGGTAGAACCTCGTCAAGCAAAAAAATTCTCACACTATCTCATAGATATGAAGGGGTGTACATATAGAGGGTGCTAAGTAACCCCTAGTTTCGTAATCATGACAACTCAGTGGGAGAGGGGAGTTACATTCCCTGTAATATGAAATTAACTCCTAATGACGTAGTTGATGCACCGACACGTAAGGGAATCTTAGAATGACCCCCAAATGACATACAAACCTACGATCTCACCTAAGTGAGATGACTTGCCTGATGATGTGGAAAATTACTCACACCAATACCCCCTTCATCGTAACTTAGGATTAAGTAACAAGTCGAGAAAAGATAAATGGGTCCCGACACGGGAGCCCGATGAGGTACCCATACACAACAAATAATCCCAAGTAGTGAAGGAAAAATCAGTGGGAAAAACATCCACCATAAGATAAAAACACACTCTCTAATCTAAGAAATATGCCAAAGATGGGTCCCAACCACTGACAAGCCTGATAAGGTACCGATATATAAAGGGGAAATATCTCATAAAGAAGAAGAAGAGAGAAGAAGAGGGAGACGAGAGGAACGTGGAAGATTCCATGGATGGATATGAACTCTATAACTCTAGGAATTCTCCCAAAAGATTTTCGATGATGATATCCTTTACCTCTATATTAAATAAGAGACACCCACACCAAATTGTGTGCCCACCCTTAGGAAGTACATAATTGATGTGTTGGAAGTCCGCCCACTACACCAAGTAAATCGAAGGCACCAACATCAATAACTCGAGTCTAGTCCATGGAAGTGTGACATGGGTCTAGCAAATGAGTGCCAAGGAATTGAAGGTAATGTCATGAGTATAGAACTGTCAAAGTAAAAAGAGGGAATACCCTCAGAAAGGATGTCCAAGTGATGTGAATGCAATACAACAACCCTCACAATAGAAAATGGATCCACAAGTAAGGGTGGATCACTGAAGAACTCTAAAAAATTTCAAGTGATAAGAGTCTGCAAAACGACACTCCCAACAATGGAGATGATGAAATGCTCCAAAACACTGGTAGATGTATGAGGAACCTGTAGAGCATCACAAGTGGGCTTTGTGAAAATATGACCAAGGTCAGGTAGATACTCATCCCAATGAGGGGGCTTGACAAACAGAAGAGTGATGTTGGATAGGTATAAGTCATCGAATTAAGTAGAGAAGTGGAAAGGGCCTCAAACACCGGAAGTTGAAGGGAGGTAAGTGCAATGACTATATGAGGCTAAGAAGGAGAATGCACAAAGTCCGATGAGATGAGAGGGTTTTCAATACTCTCTGGAAAGGTGAGACAAGGAGATAAGTCCTCAGTAGTCTTGTTGGCATAAAAGCGGGAGCACAATCCTTGTCATCATAAGAATAAACAAATGAGTTTATGTGCATCAGAACTACCATCACATGAAGAAGAAGAGGAGACAACTAGATCAACAGTAGTAACAAGGGTGGTAATATGTGAAGGGTCTCTAAACAGGTACTAAAAGATGCTCAGATACAGTGGGGAGGATCTGATTCTACCACGTGAATGCGTAGAGTTCTAGTGATGGAAAACATCAAGATACCAATAACATGGTCACAAGTGTCGAGAAATTAATCAAGATGATTGGAATCGGTGGGTACAAAACTAACCTAATCAAGAAGTGTGTAAGACCCTCATAGGTGAAGTAGCATTCCATAGAAGCATGCCATGATGAATAGTTATCTCTCCCAAGAAGAAGTGGTGGAGGTTATAAGGTGATCTTGTGATGCTCAAATATGGAAATAAAATCCTCCATGATGCGGAAGTGGAAGCCGAAGAAGAGGGTGTAAGAATGTAATACATTAGTCTCATTGATAATGCATCTACGACATTTGAGAAGAACACCGATAACCCCTATCTATAGTAGGTTTATAAGATAGTACATGACTATAATAGGGTGTGTTTATGTGACAATGAGATATTTTACCACTCACCTTGCAATGGGTGACAAGTTACGTGAGAGTGGAGGCTATAATGTAGTCCTAAGTTGGAAGTAGAGGAACACACGATCAAGTAAAAAAATTATAAGAAACATGGAACAAAAACTGCTCATCGTGAGAAAAAGGGCATCTCACAATGTAAAAGAGAAGGCTCTCTTGCCATAAGGTTGTGGTTGACACATCCACTAGCCATAAGTGAAGAGGAGCACTACAATCTAATGAGCCGAAAAAGTGGCCCATAAATCCCAATAACCATATATGTGGAGTTTGAAAAAATATACACCCTAAGTGTACAATGAATTTTTTTAAATTTACCCCTTTTATAATGATGTACAATATGTAAAAAAGGAAAAAAACTCAAAACAGGTGAAACAGTGGTCCTAGAGGTAAGAATGGTCAAGGGAGATTGGAAAATAGCTCGGTGAGTTGGGTGGGTGAGTAGTGAGCTGATGAAGGAAGCATATCGACGAGTCAAAAGAGCCAACTCGGTGAGTTAGTAGGTGGAGTGAGGTAGAAGCTCGCTTGGGTGAGCTGAAGATAGGGTCTGCAGGGTAGCGGGTTGGCAAGAACTCGTAGGCGGGAAGGAGGATGTTAGTGAGTCCGGGGGTGAGTGACTCAATATAGAACACCAAGGACACAAGTGACAAGAGTTGGATGGAATCTAGGGTGACAGTGGGTAGCTCACACATGGAATAGTGAGCCATGGAGTGATTAACAATGCAATGAAAGGCCCGAGGAGACAACATGAAATCCCGAGTTATACGGGGTAACGTTGGTTTATGAATTATCGAGCTTGAATGACACGTAGAGTTTACAGGAGTGTCAAATTGGATTAGTGGAGACTATGTTGAGGTCGGGAGTAAGGTCAAGACCGTCGAGTCAAAGCATCCAAAGCATAGAAACATCCGGTGAAGATCCCAAGTAGGGTACGACCACGGTAGAAATGAAATAGCCCATACAAATCCAAATCCATGGCCGAGTTCAAAACAAGATCCGGGAAGAATGGCAAGCAAGATCAAACCACGAGTGGAGCACAAATCTGGAGGAGTTAGAGCACAAAATGGAATTGAGTGCGGTGGAATTTTTAGTGGAGGCATCCACCCACCTTTCTAATTTTAAGGACACCCCACCATTTATTCCTCCATGTTGGCCGCATAAACTTGCTTTATTGTTTTTTTTTGGGACTGGTCTTTAGTGGAAGTGTAGGGCATAGAGAGGGGAGTTCGAAAGAGATAAAGCCAAACCAGTTAGATCCCACAATGAGAACCCAACACTCAAGGCACAACCAACAAGGTAAAACCCCAATCAACACATTACAAAATGTAGAGCCAAGATCCAAACACATGCATGAGCAGCAGGACTCTAGGAGTTGGGAGGTGAAACTAAAGAGCATGAATGCTCGAAGACCTCCAAATTCAAACACAACCCCGATTCAAGAGCCAAAAACATACTGGAGACCGAGTTTTGTAGGGTGAGTAGAATGACGAGTTGGGAGGGAGCTTGGTTCCCATCTCGGCGAGCTAGGGCCAAGTTGGTGCTTAAGGCAGATTTTAAACCTTCCAAAGATCTCAAAACCTATACAAAGAGCTCGATCTACACCTTGAGCTACAAAACCATGTAGAAACACACATGCAAGGCTAGTAAACCTCAAACACACAATAAAATCAAACACACAAACACAAACACACCTAAATAAGAGGTATGAATCCCAAATTAGTGTAAGAACCATTAGAGCAGAATAACCATTACGACTCTTATAGTGAGAAATTGTATATCACGAACTCGGAAACTAGAAACACATGAAAATGACAAAGAGTTGCATGGATCCACAACATGCACTCGATACCATGAAAGAGGGTGTGAAAACCCTGAGCAAGAGGATTAGGAGGGCTGACGTGAACATCCATGTATGTATGAACGGTAGTGTGATGAGATCGTGAGAGGAACAAGTATCAACCGAATGTGCATGTAAAGATCAAAAAGGGGTAGAACCTTGTTAAGCCAAAAACTCACACTATCTCATAGATCTGAAGGGGTGTACATATAGAGGTTGTTGAGTAACCATTGATGCAATCATGAAAACTTGAGTCGAGATGGGGATTTATATTCCCATAATATGAAAATAACTCCCAATGACGCAACTAATGCACTGATGTGTAAGGGAATCTCATAATGACCCTTAAATGACACGCAGACCTACGATCTCACCTAAATGAGATGACTCACCTGATGATGTGGAAAATTAATCACACTAACAATGAATATCAATATATCTCTACATTGTATCAATTCAAGTATGTATATTTTCCTAAAATGTGTGATTATGTCACAAGTGACGCTTAATTGGGTGCTTAGTCATGAAGATTATATGTGTGGATAAATTTACTATGTATTTGAACTCATTTTGTGATAATAATTTTAACAGTCTCTCCTCTTAGCCTTGCAAAACTAGAAGAATCAAATCATTTACCCCCTTTCTCATATTTTTTTATCTTAATTCCATCCTTATTTTGTTCAAGAGAAACATTTTGCTACAATTGACTCTTTTTTCCTCTCTCTTCACCAAACACACAAGCACAATAGATTTGAGTGCCAACACACTTTTTGAGATATGTGATGATATTTGGTTTGGGAATATTTATATCCATAACTTTTCATTATAGTAATTTTTTCTTTGTAGACATCATTGGCACACTACCTTCCTTAGAATGGTGTCCTTGGGGATAATGCTAGAGCAAGGAGTAACTATAAATAATTATGTACATCCTTCAGTTCGCATTGGGTTGATCATTAATGGTACTTATGAGAGATATTTTATGTGTGGTATAATCATATCACATATTTCACGGGTTGTCACACTCGTACAATCATCCCTCACAGTCATTGTTTTGCATCCCTTGTAGTCATATTTTATAGTATCCTTGAGATATCACCTTATTATCCCCTTAGGATCACCTCAAACCTACTATTAACATAGTCAAACCTTCATCATTCTCTCCTTACCACTTTATATTTCCCTCCATCTAATTTTACTTGCCTCCTTGACCTCCCCCTTCTCACATTTCCGTCTTTGATGATATCGACCGTGATCGATGTCATCAAGCTAGTAATTTTTCAAAATCAAAACATCAACCGTGGTTGATATCATCAAATAACATAAATTGTTTAGGTTGTCATTACAATATTTATACCTAGTATTTTATTGCTTGTTCCATAACTCATTAGGTCTATTAACCCTAATTAATCTTCCTTTAATCCATAAAATGTCATAAAATTTGTCTTATTTGTCTTTTTTGGATTACACACTTTGAGAATTTGGGTACTTAGGATGTACAAGCATAGGAGTTACACTTACCATATTTTATTGAGCCTTTAGATTCATTAGAGTCTTTTAGTATATGATTTCCTAGGTATTCTTCTATTTATTTTTGGTTCCCACATCAACTATCTTGAGAGGTGTTTTCGACCTTGGGGTAAGTTAATGTGTCAATGACATCTTCATTCGTGTAAGTATCCCTAACTTATCGTGTCCTTTATTTAATTTTTATTTGGATGTTGTGGATGTGGCTATGCATATATTAGGAGAGGGTAACACATGTTTATCGAATGCATTTTTATCTATCGGTTATTACCTTATTACCTTGCATAACCCTCGATGCATGTGACTCTTGCTTTGCAATATTTTGGATCTCTCTTGTAATTCTTATGACTCCTTCCTAGAAACCCTCTTGGGTTTTTTACTATTTTACTACATTTTTTTAGATAAGGTAATAAGAGTTGGTTTTGAAGGGACCAAAAACCCCTTTACATAACAAGAGTGCAAAAGGCTCTAAAGCCAACAAAAAGAGACCAGAAGTACAAGGTCAAACGGTCTTGATCAACAATGTAAACAAAATAGATCTTGACCCAACCAGTCTAAATAACACCCTTTTTTACTAAATTTATTACAACCTTACTATCATCAATTCACAATCAAGATCCAATAAGATGCCACTTCCCTTTTCTAGGTCCAAGCTTTAGAACCTTATACCTTTTATCAAGTGTGGAGTAATGCCTTCCTAGTTCTACATCTACATCAAATTACAATCTAACATGTGCATATTTAGCACAACCTCATTTATTCTCCTGTGCTATAATACCCCCCCGTAGAGATATAAAGTGTATTTGTTACTAGTTCATTCTTTATTTGGATACAAATTTTGATATATCTAATTTACACATTATAAAATTAAAATAAATCAATTATGTGATATATATGCATACTTGGGTTTGAAAATCATCGCATGCAATGTTATAAGGTTAGGAAATAGAAAACAAGGTAGAAACATAGCACGTCAAAACTATGTAGACAAAATGTTTTGAAAATATCATTTTATTTAAATGAGACTTGAAATGATGTATATTAAAACCCTTTCCATTGTAAGAGAAAAACCCCAATTCAACAATAAAAAGTGAGTAACCATAATTCTATTTCAACTAAAGTATTAACATTTTTGGCTATTTAGTTTAATTAACTAAGTATTCATAATTAAAAAATCATCCAAAGAAATGTGATTTTCCATAAAATATGACTAATGGAATTGAAAAATAAAATAATAGTTCCATCGTGTATGGGAGTAGTTGGAGAGCACCCCATACATCCTCTCCCATCCACCACCCTCATTTCTAAATATTTACTATTTTGGTTTTCAATAAACAAGTGGGTTTCAAATATACAAGTCTACAAACAATAGAATCGTATGATAAAGAGTGCATATGTTGGGGTTTTTAATATGTTGTGTATATATTACATAAAAATAATTTCTTTTCTTAAAATATAAATTAAATTCTTAACTAGAATCATTAAACTAAATATATTTTAAGTTTTTGGGACAAAGTGAAAGAAAATTGGTAAAGCTTCCATAATTTTTTTATGCCGAGCCATGGAATAATTAGTGCATGTAGGGAGAAGATTATCCCTACCTCCATTAATGATTATGATAATTTCCCACCTACGAAACCCTTAACTCACAAAAAATATCCTTGGAAACACATTATTTAAAAAACTCGAGGCCCTTAAACATGTAATATTTGAAAAATCCATAGTTATTCACACCCAACATTGTCATTATATGGAGTTTGCATAACTTCTTGAAGAAAATAATTTTCTTTTATGCAAATCCACTATTGTTAAAACATGCCATTATCAAAACCGTAAAATACAAACATGTAATCGCTTTAAGAGGAAACCCATAAAAATGTAAACATGAAATCACATTCATAGGTGAGCTTAAGCAAAGAAAGGTCTAATAAAAAGATCAATTTTGTATACCTTTTAAAGTGTTGGATTTTTCTTGCATTTTCTTGTAGTTGGGATCATTATTGGATCCAACTAATTTGAATGCAAAAATGGTGAGAAGCCATGAGGAAGCAAGTGCTCTAATGGGGTGTGGGAGCCATGATATTCTAATTCTTTGTTTGTAATGATTTTTGTAAATGGAGGATTTATGATGGATTTCGTAGATGGAGGTGGTGGATGGGCGAGGATGTACCAACTTATCCTTGACTACTCCCACTCACCACAAAACCATTCTTCCATTTTTAACCTCTTTGGGGATTGATTTTTTTATTATGAATGCAGTAGAAATGACTTTTTATCATGAACTTGTGTGTCAAGGTGAGTACCGGAACCCACCATATTTTACTTATGCGGATGGTCAAACTTTTCACCGCCATATTCTTTTTCTTCTTCCATTTCTTAATCACATTCGACTTCCACTAGTGGTGTGGGACTAAGAGGGTAGGGGTACTGATATGTCAAGAGGAATTTTTAGGGATCTCCCTTTCTACTAAATAAATAAACCTTAAAGAATTGTGTGATGGTAATGAGATCATGTGAATTATTGATTTTGTATTCTCATTAGTCTACCTTAGGGGCTATTGAAAAATAAAATAAAAAAGTGGATTTTTTTCAAAAGTATTTTATAAACATGTATTTGAATTATGGAAGTCCATAAACCAAGTGAATTTTTTTACAAAATGCCACAATATATTGAATAAAATTTACACATCTAAAAAATGTAAAATATAGAACATTAAGATTCATTACTTTTTCATTTTGAGAAAGGTGACATTTAGGGACAATGTTTGCACCAATTTTATTGTTAAGGAGATCTCCCTACACTCACGTGTTGATTGACCCCTAACATGTGCTACCACAAGTTATATTTTCCTTGTATGTAATCTCACTAGAACATGGATAAAATCAAGGGGAATCACCACAATCTTGTTCCCATACGTGTTTGGTTAAAACCGATCTCTATTGCCACGACAAAAGGCGTTTCCTTTTCTAACTTGGAGTTGGATCATTTTACAACCTTGTTGGCTTAGTTTATAAACTAATGTGTAATTAAATGAGTATTTTTAGAGTTGTTTAAGTAATTACAATATACATTGTCTTGTCATGTAAAATGTATAAAATGAAAAATCCAAAAAAATTACTATTACAACAAAAGCCACATTTGAAAATTCTTCTCCTAGTCAATGTAAATTTGTCCTTCCACCAACTTAGTCATTTTGTTGCCCTCATAATGGCCAAAATTAGTGTGATAATTTGATTTCAAGTGTGTTTCATGTGCATGGTATGTTTCTCAAATTGATTCATGAAGATATCTGGTTCTAAGAGAATACAAGTACTCCCAGAGGCCCCTAAAGGCCTATATTCAGACCTTTTACACTGTTGAGCACCCCTTGTTAACGTATAGGGACAATTTGAAGCATCCAAGAATTTTGTGGTAAAAATATGTAATCATCTTAGGCATTTTATTAAAGTTCTAGAAGAAAAATAAGGTTTAGGAACAAGTTATGCAAAATTGCGTCTTTGTGAGCAAGATATTGGAAAAATCGAGTTTTAAAAATGTATTCACCTTATTTGAATGGTTTTAGAAGCTTCTTGAAGAGATATAATCTAATACCCTAGGCATTGGAAATATAATATAGCCTATTTGGTGGTGGCATGATGAAGGAAATATTTTAGGAATATTAAAATGTGGAAAATTATTTAGTAGTGCAGCTTAAGAGTCCTCTTATAAGTTGAAACTTGATCAAATTGTTCTAGATAGTCTAGGAATATTTGCTAACCTATTCAAATCTCAAATGAGTTTATTTTAATTCTCTCCATCATACATTACTTTTTTGGTCTTTTTCATCGAAAACTATTCTTTCCATTCAACTCACTGGCACATAAGTTGAGGAAAAATTTAAGATATGGATACCACTTGATAAATAATTCATTTTAAGACTTCTAAATAGTCTCATTGGCTTCATTGGACATTTTCCATGAAGATTCTTATATTTTACGACCAAATATCATTAAATTTTTACCCCAAAGTGAAGAAAACTATTTTGGTCTAATGAGCTAAGAATTTTGTCATGCGACAATAAAATATGGTCATGCATCAATAAGGTTTAGGCAACACAATAATGTTATCGTTTGACAATAAAGTGATGTCATCTGATAAAAAAGTGTTGTTGTGTGTTAAGGAGATTTTAGGTGACCTAAGGATGTTGTCGTGCATCTTGAAGGTGTTAGGCGACTCAAAGATGTTAGCGTGTGTCTATAAAGTGTCAGAGTGTGATAAGAATGTTTTAGCGACACAAGAAAGTTGTCATGTGACTAGAAGATAAATTTGGACATCTGCATGATGAAGAAAGGTGAAAGGTCACAAGTGACGAAGGAACATCAAAGGTTGTAAAGGAATTTTGAAAGGTCATAAGTGACGAAGGAACGTCAAAGGTTGTGAAGGAAGTCAAAAGGGAAACAATCACAAAGGAAGGTGAAAATTCATATGGATGAGATGAAAGGTAATTTTTAATGTTATAAATAGGAATGGCACCCCCATTTCAAGGGATGGTTATTGTTGTTCTCTAGCTCTCATATTCTCTCTATAAGCAATATAGTTGAATTCTTCCATTACCGGTCTCATGTTTTCTTCCATGTCTCAAGTACACTCCATAAACATGTAATTGTTGAATATAATGCAATGATAATTTGATTTTTTTGTTTCTTTTTCCTCATTATATGTGAATGGTGTCTTCTCTTTTAATTTATGGATTTATTTTTAAATGAGGTAATAAATGTTGTTGTGTTATTTATTTCATATGGCGTAATCAAGAGAGTTGTAATCATTACCATGTTGATTCAAAAATTATATACCTTGAATAATAATGTGCTCAATCCTTACAATATGTGATACAAGCTCAAAATCAGCAGAGAAGAGCTTAGAAAAAAAAATCTTGAGTTGTGCATCCAAATAGCAAGTTAGAAAATAGAAGGTACACAAGATCTAATCGAGCTAGTGGCATCATAGATCAAACCTTCAAACAACAAAAATAGATAATTTCATACTCTCCCTTGATCAAATAAGGAGGAAAACCGATCGATAAAATTTTATCGTCCAAGAGAAGGAAAATAAGAAGAACCAAAAGAAGTATTTGGGGAATAATTTGCAGATGAATATACAAAAGAAGAACCACCAATGGTTCAACAAGCATTGTTTCCTTTGGGGTAAAACACCGGTCAATCATCTCTCAACCCACCTTTGCATGATTTATCAAGAGGGTCATGAAATAACTTTTCCAAGTTCGCGGTGACGTGAAACATCATCCAGAGGACCATATTGCAACTTTTATCATTTTTTGGGGGGTGGTCTGCATAGAATATGAATATACGTCAGTTTGTTTGTTTGTGGAATCTTTTCAAGATGGGCCACTGATTAGTTTTACCTTTTTTACGAGGAGGTATAGAACTAACTAGAATGATATGAAGACCAAGTTTGAATCTAGGTTCAAACCTACCAAAGATGTCCATGCCCTCCCGACCCAATGGTCTCAACTATAGAAAGAGCCATACAAAACAATGAGGGATTTTGAAGAAAATTTCAATTGAATGCTCCAAATAATCCCTGAATTTTTCTAGCCTATAGAGGACAACAATTTAATGTTCTTCACAAATGCTTAGCTTTTCAAGGTGAGTTCCATGCTAAGAAGAATTCAACTAGCTGATTTGGATGAGGCACAAAAACTTTTTGTTGAAGTTGAAGGTGACTTGATCATGTCAGGGAAGATAAAAAAGGTCCAAGCAAGGAGAAAGGTCAAAGGTAAAAGTTGGCTAATGATCTTTTCTCCCTTAAGAGTCATTGTCTCAAGCTTCCATAGGAAGAGATGATCCTAAGAGAAACTTTCCAAATAATAAAATAATTGGCCCGCCACCCCAGAGACTTTATCTTAAAACACCTCAAATAAATGCATCTTACAATGTTGAGGAGGAAGAAGAAGAAAGTGAAGAATTGGAAGAAGAAAATGAGGATGACAACTTGAGATTGAATGAGTAAAAGATGAGGTACAAATATTCATTTATTATTCTTCAAGATATGATGATGATGATGATGAAAATGCACTAATTTTTCTGTGTGTGTCGTATTCACTCGCTTCTAATCTCAAAAAGGATATTCCTCCTCTCGCTACTATGAAAAAGAAGAAGAAAGAAGATCCTCAAGTGGTGACTCTATAAAACAAAATAATCAACAGAGGATCTCTACTTCCACCTTCTATGTAGTATGTGAAATAAAATACATACCTAATAGAAAGAAAAAAATTGTACTATCTCGAGGTAAGTCTCAAAATGCTTCTCCTAATTCCAATTTTGCTTCTATAAATGCCAGTTCTTCCAAAACTTCAAAAGCTCATAAAAATCCACTTAATCCTAATTAACTACTCCATTTTCTAAAAATACCCAAACTTCTAAGATAGTACCTCCTTCACCCATAAAATCATCCACTTCCTTTTGATTACATACCTCATACCTTTCTACTTTGTTTGACATTATTGAGCACATAAAAATTCCAAGGTTCAGCTTTTGAATCGAGTCATTACAAACTCATCCAGAGTAATTCAAAAAAATTCAACTATATCAAAGGTGGTAGTTCAAATTCCAATGCTACAATCTCTAATTCCAAATGGTTACTTCCAACACCACCTACCCCTCCATCACAGTAACATGTTTGCCCCGAGTGTATCCAAGACCCACAAAGTTGAGCCATTTTATCTTTCCCTCTTGATCAAAAGTTGTCAGTTGAATAATTTCATAATATATTTAGGAGCTTTAGATAATGTAATGATGATAAAAGTTGCTAATGTTCTTCAATTGACCTTGACACAAGCAACTGTTTCTTGTTACTTCATGGAGTCTAAATAAGTTTCATTGGTGGGGTGAATCAAAGATGTAAAGGTAGTACTCACCAAATTTTTGGACAAGAAGATCTTACTAACTATCTTGGTAGTAGACATCCCAACATCATTCATAATGTTGTTGATCATAAGTTTCTGTAGAGACTTTGGAGGTGAGATCTAGATGGATTGGTCCTTGGAAACCATTCTAGTAAAATGAGAGATGAAGAAGTTTTTACCTATGAGAAAGATGAAGTATATCGTTTAGAAATCGTAGGATCCAAAGGATGATATATTGTTTTAAGACAGTGGACTTGGTAACTACTTGACTATTGAAAGAGAAGAGATTCACCTTTTCTCATTGTAGAAAAATCTATGCACTTGGGTATATTTCTAGTTCTTAGAGCATACTAATATATACATGATTCATAGGAAATAAAACTAGTAATTACCAATCTATGTTGGGCATTTTGCTTTGTTTGATATACTTTTCTTGACCTTACACACCCTACAGCCCAATCAGTATTTGATTGATGTATCTTTTATGGCCTCAGACACTAGCGCCCATTTAGGACAAAAGTACCTAGGCAATCATGTCCCTTCTAGGCACTCCTGACCCACTCTATCTTTTTCTCACTCTTTCGGGTTTCTTTTACTTCTTGGGAATCTTTTACACTTTTGGGTTGGACTTTTATTTGTTAATTATGAAATTCAAATAAGGTAATCATATATATACATATAATTATAACTCTCAAATAAGGGGCCAAGCACTAGCATTATATATTATCACCTAATCTTGCATCCAAAGGAACAAGAGCATTACAAAGCATCCATCTAGAACATTCACTCAAGGGACAAGGGTTGCATTCTTCTACATACACAACATAGGAGGGGAAGTTTATTCTATTTCATCTCACACATTCTATACATTTTCTACATTATATATCTAGCCCACTATCATTTTGAAACTTGCACAAGGGAATCCTATGGCATCATTACACACACTTACACATAGAACTACATGGAGTTTGAAATTTAGTGCAAAGCACTCAGTACTAAGTTCACTCTTTGGGTGACCGCCAGGGTCAATTTGACTCCACATACAACATCTTTATTTTTAGGATTTTATGTGGTTTGTGGGATTGTAGGTTACAGGTACAATCAACAACATTGAAGTAAGATCAGAGTGACAAAAGGAAATTAACGGTGAATCTCCTCTTCGCATAGAAAATACTAGAACCGAGCATCTAGGTGGACACTAGAGCCTAAATCCAGTCATTATTACCCATGTGCTTCTATCCTCCCATGGGTGCTTCTATCAAGCACATTTATGTGTTACATAACCTCCAGTAATACCTCATGACATTATTCTCATTTTATTTTATCATTTCCTCAGTCTAGAACACTTCCTTATCACTCAAAAAAAATAAGTCATCTATCTCTCTCATTTGTTTAGGGTTTCATATTATTGCTTGTTTTTTTCTTGTCCATTTGATGTAATTTATTACTTCTATATCACTCACTACAGTAGTTACTCTAAAATTAATATTTAATTCAATTTATATTAAATCATTTAATGAACCCCACTCGTGATCAAACACTTGGATCCTTATTTTTCCTACTCTATCTGATCTTCTTTCATGGCTCCTAAAAATCCTCCAATCTCCTTGCATCAATTACTTTAAATGCACCCACCTTGCAAATATGTTCTCCAAAAATCCCTAGATACTTGTTGCAAGCAAAAAAATTTGGGGAAAAAGTGGTGGGTTTCTAGCAAACGCTCCGGGAATCTAGGTCCCTCTACTTAGTTAGGTGCAACTCCACTTTCTTGTGAGGGAACAAAAACAAAAATTTGTTGTTAGTCGGGAGGTTGAGGATCCAACGAGCACACTTCACCGCACTCACAGTAGAAATTCTTACAATGGGTTGTAAGGGAGGAATTTATTGGTGAATGGGAGAAGGGGAGTTAAGAAATTAGATAAGGAGAATTAACCCTATGAGTAGAAAATCAGATTCTCACCAGAGCCAATTAGAAAGTTCACATCCACAATTTATAAGAAAGAAACAACAAGATTATAGTGTCAATGATCAAAGGAAACCATGCACACAAAGTTGCACACATTCATGAATCATGAAAGAAAAAAATCCCTTTCTTTATTGACATTTTCATCAAGTTGTATAATGCAGGAAATGGAGGAAAATAGTGAAGGAAATTAGAAGAATTGTTATCTCTCTTGCTTAGCTCAAAGAAAGACTCTCTCTTGAGTGTACAAAATTGACAACCCTTAAGAATGAGGGTGTCATTACATTATATAGAATCAGAAATGACATTTCAACTCCCCCACATGACTCTTCATTGCCTCATTCATCTCATGAATTTTCATCTTCCTAGGACTTAGGAAATTAAGTTCCCTTTTTATAAAACAAAGGGACTTTTACAATTCAACTTTATAAAGTCACTTTAATGAATAAGACGAAATATCATGATTACACATAACAAAAAATTAGAAGAGGGGGAGAAGAAAGGTGAGAGAAGGAAAGGAAGAAGAAGAGAGAGATTACTATTCTAAAGACAATCCTATAGATGACGAACTTTCGTCAAGCAATGGTGATGGAATTTCCATGCCCTTGAATGCCTTGCTGAATCTTTCTACCATTGGTATCACTTTCTACTCCTAAGGAGATGGAAAAAACTGAGTGACTTGATGCAATTATCCACAAGGGAGTTATTGTTCTTGCATTCTGAATACCAAGTCTAATAGTTCTCTGTAATGATGGAGATGATTGCACATATCTCTTGACAGAGATTCCAAGGTGTTTTTATGAATGAGAATGGATCTCTAGCCTCTGTCTTGACTCAGTCCTCAAATGATTTCAATAGGTCATATGTTGAAGTATATGGGTTCACCATTGGTACCCCAAGCTTCTAAATTTGGGCATCTACATCTTTCAAGTATCTTCTCAACATCCTCTTCATATGATTCCAACTCATCAATGGTACGCTTGATCGTTTCATATAGAGAAAACAACACTTGGGCCCAAAATTGATGCAAATCCTCTTTTGTAGATGAGAAGATGTCTTTAATTACTATAAGAGATGACTTGACCTTGACTATATCCATAACAAATGAGTATACCTAGTCCCAATGGTTCTTTTATGCCTTGATTGCCTCCCTAGTTTTGATCACTTTCATTTTCATGTTTTTCATGTACCTATTTAAGGTTATCATCTTTGAAAGTAGTTTCCTTCCTTTCTCGAGAACCATATCCACCCATTTTTATTGTCCCTTCCTTGAATAGTGAATTACTGAGTCTTCTTGATGGACTCGGGATCAATGTTGCTAACTAGAGTGACTTCCTTGGAAGGGAGAGCATTGGTGGCACTAGGATCTAGAAGCACTTGGATGCGGGAAGTGAGGATATGAATGTGATCAACCACTTCATCCAAATTTTCTTTATATTCCTTTATCCTTATGACAAGGCGAGTGGATGACTCAAGAAACAAGTGTAGATAACCCCATATGTTGTAGGTCCAAATGGAATTGTGTTTGTTTCATATCCATTCAGAGTCATCTCTTCAACAGACTTAAAGACCTTTGTCTTGACTATCTCCATGTACTAATTTCCTGAGGTGCCACTATAGAATCTTGAAGTTGTCTAAGCTAAATTTCCCTTCTTTGATTTGACCATCGAAGCAATAGCTGAGAAGTTAGGGATGGTTATTTTTTACACCATGTGGGTTTCCATTGTGATCATCTCCTACATCTAGGGGAATCTCTCAATGGACTTTGGCTCAATAGTGGGCTTCATCACAGCTTCTTACTCTACTTGAAGAGGACGAGCTGTATAGGTGAAATCGGTGAAGCAGTGGGGGATAGAGGATTCAAAGATGCCAGATATGTGGAGGGTTTGGATGGATCTATTTCCCTATATTTGAGGTCCACCACATGTATCTATCGTTCTTACTTTCTTCTACAATATTTTGTAGTGAGGGGGCTCGAGTGTTCTTGTTTCTCTCTTTGAACTCTCTCTTGAATGAACTGAGCTCATGGCCTAATCCTTGGTCTTAGAAGTTGAGTGGTATGATGATTACCTCTGGAGGGATGGAAATTTTCTTGATGCAATGAGATCATCCCTTTTCTTCTCAAACCACTCTTTCGATCTCTTGATGACAACCTTAGTGCATTCCTTGATATCATCGAACTCATGCATAGTCCATTATACCTATGGGAGAGGAGAAGCTTTGACTGTAGGGTACTTGGGATTGAACATTTCATAGCCATATTTGGGAACACCATCCTCATACCATTCAAACCTTAATTTATTTGTCTACTCCACAATCATCCTCATATCATCATGCTCATGGACCTCATACTCATTTATGAAATTGGCCCAGAAGTTTTCAATCTAAGGCACATGGCACGAGTCTATAAAGTGGAAGGATTATGGACTCTCCCTGAGATTGAAGTCTGATCTGGAAATATATGAGTGTATATTGATTGGGGAAATGGTAGCTTTGATGTTTGTGGTGTAATGAGAGATTTTACATGTGAAAATCCCTAGTGAGATGGGGAAGGGGACTTGCTCCTTCTTCCGGCTCTTTAGTTTATTGGTCACTTTAACCAATTTCATGTAGAGCTCCATCAACACCATCCGATCAGTTGGGTAGCAAGGCAACCTCCGTGAAGCATGATCAAATCCAGGCACCCTAATGTAGGAGAATGTGGAGAATTTGATGAAGCTTGACCCATACCTTCTAACCAAAAAGGTGACTTGAGATGACATTCTCAAGTGTTGACTCCCTTTCAGTAGCTTGACCATGAACATTGTGAATGCATCATTCACCCTAGTGTAATGTTGATTACTTTCCTTCAAGGTAAGTTGTGGTTATCTCTCAAACATAGGATCCTTCTAAGGAACGTTTGGTATGGGAATCAAACATCTGCATGATCTTGTGCTTTTCGAGGCATAAACAAGATATAAAGTCATGAAAAATATTTTGGAAGCATGAACCTGAAGCAGCTGGAAATACAAGCCATCACTGATAAGTTGCCGCCAATAAATAATTCTCTTTGCCTCAATGATTATGGTGATGAATAGTGTCATCCAATCATGAAATCACTTTGTGCTCTCCTCACCCATGACCTAATTCAGAAGGATGATCATATCAGAGAAGGTGTTGTGAAACTCATCACGAGAGAGGATTTTTGTGGCGTGAGAAGGCTTCCTTTCATGTTTCAACTAGGAGATGATAGCAATACCTTGGAGGTATGAATCAGACTTAAACCATTTCAATTTTGTGAAGTCCTTTGTGATTACAACCATCTCCTTCTCTAGTGGAATGTGCAAAACCTGTGATATGGACTTCGGCCGAGCACTATTATGATTGAATTGTCATCTGTCATAATTATTCTAGTATTTGGTTCAAAGTGTTGGGCACATGCCAACACTAGTTCAATATTTTTTAAGGACTGTGGATGGCCACCAGCTACATATAAACCACTAGCACATAAACTTTCTTTCATTGGTTCCTCGGCCTACCAAACATTCTATGTATGAGTTCCTCAAGGTCCATGTGCGCGATATTGCTATCACTACATTGGTACTACGATGTGAGAGAAAAAATAGGCTCTCATAAAGTGAACTTGAACTTAATGGTGGAAAAAAGTAGAGATATGAGTTACTATAGAGGTGGTAGAAACTTTTCAGAATCGAGCCAAAAATTGCTATTTTTGAAGCTAGGTTCTAGGATTTGTTATTTCGGGAAAGTTGCTTTTTTGTCTTGTTCCTTTCACCGATGTGTTTCCTTCACGTTATGAGTTTGCCAAAGATGTCTTGGGGTAAATTTGAAGAACTTTCCATTTTTGGAAATTTGTTTTTTTGCTTTATTCTTTTTCATTTTTTTATTTTTTGACATGAGTGCCCTAGTTTTCCTATTTGTGTGATCTTCACTTTTCTTTTTTCTCAAGGATTTTTCCATTTTTGGAAACTTACTAAAAATGGAAAGTGTAAACCAGAAGTAATTAATATTTTTATAATCTCACCTCTAGGTCTCAAATTGATGAAAAACATTGGATTCTTTATAGGTTTTTCCTTTTCGACTTCTGTTCAAGTTTTCACTCAATTTGGTGCATGGTTTCTTGGCAAATGATGAAAAGATGCTCTAGGGTAGAAACTTTTGAAAGGACACCACTAAAAAATTAGACCATATCTGAGATTTATATTTTTTTCTTCTCCAAGGTTCCTAGGTGAAGGATATCTTTGTAAAATTTCAAAGAGATTGGATGCACGATTTAGGAGATATGAGCGGTTTCTCGTTTTGGAGCCTAGGGTTTCTAACAGATAACATTCATGGTTTTTGCTTGAAAATATCCTCTTTTCTCACTATAATAATTCTAAAGTATGATGAATGGGTGATGGAGGAACTTTGGGAGGTGTGGTAGTTACAACAATGGATGATTGAATGAATTGTCGGCGGTGAAATTTTTCATGTGCATGCGTGAAGAAAAACCGAAGAAAAAGCAAAGCAACACACTAGTTGGAAAAAAATGCATATTTTTAATAGATGGGAAGGAAAACTTTTTAACACCAATTACACCAGGGTATTGGTGCACTTAGTGTAAAAAAATTCACCCCATCCCTATTGGGACATGTGTTGCAATGTAATTTGTTGATGATAAGGAAAGGGGGCTAAACAAACAACTTTCAACACTCGTCGAGGTCACATTGGTGATCGGGGCTTAAGAGTAACGGGAGAAAATTTTATTACACCATCTAAACTAAGGCTTAGAGAAATTTGTGCACAAAATTGTGCTCCATCTTGATTGGGCCACTTTGCGTATTCTAGTTGGACAGAGTCGAGGCTGGGTTTTCAATGCACGGGGGCTTATCTTGCAAGAAGGAGCTCAAACGTGGTCACATTGGGGTCCAAAGGATCAACTAGGAGGAGAAACATTTTCTTGCACCATCTACACCAAGTATTTGGTGCACTTGGTGCACAAAATTTTGCCACTCTCCCATTGGCTGGAATTTCAATGCCTAAAATTGACTAACTCTTGAAGCCTTGCCTTGGGGATCCGCCTGTCAGGACCATATCTTGAGTTCTCAAAGGAGTATTTTGATGAAAATTTATATGATTCCACCTTTAAATTACCTTATGAATCCAATTATTTTTTTCACATCTCTTTATGTTGACATTTTCTCCCTGAAAAATAGGATTTTTGTTTTGGATCCAAGGTTATACATGTAAAAACTAGCTATGGACATAATGCGCCTAGGTTTTGTGAAGAATATGATATTACCATCCTATAGGGATCTAAAATACCTTTATGATGATATTTCATTTGACTCTAACTAATTTCAAAGCTCCCGGAATCACTTCCTAAAGCTCAGGGGTTGTTTTCACATTATGCACTACTTAGGCCTCTAAGACCCACTTTTGTTGAAACTACTCCAAGACTTCCAGAACCTCCCAGAATATTCCAAAATAAATTTCACAATGTTATTATCTCTCTTTTACACTTACCTAATGATTTTATTCCTTTTACTCCACTTCGGGGGGTGTGCACAAGCTTCAAGAAAATCAGAAAATGGCCTTTCCCAAGCTTGTTAAAAGGCATGTCTTGAAATCATTTGAAATGACTAGATACCCCTAAATCACCTATGAAATTGATGACACCAAACATGATATTTCTTTATATGGATGGGATAGGACTGACTCGGGGATTATGGTGATGTGAAGGAGGGCTCAGAATGACCTTTGAGTAAAATTTTCAGGTAGGGTATGGTTGTCATGCTTGAAAATTGGGAATTTTCTTGTTGCACATTTGCACAAAAATAGTTGGCTCTATACTGGGGACATGTCATGGATCAAGCACAGTGAGGAAATCACACAAGAACTCTATAATCTTCATTCATAATATTTACTAGTGTATTATCCATTGGCCCTTGCATATTACACACAACTAGAGAGAGATAGATAGAAAGGGACAAAACACAAAACCTGGGGAAATGCACCACATAACGGGAAAATTAATAAAATGTGGGGACTACGCACTTTCACTTATGGTGTTGTTTCAAATATTTCCTATTGCGTGGAAACTCCAATGGTGTTCCATCTAGATATGATAGAAGGAAAACATTTTCTTTACATGCCTCACAAATCTGGAATGGGCCGAGCCATAGAGAATCAAACTTCCCATGGCTTCCTTTTGTTTCTCTTCTCTTTTCCCAAATAAAAAAGATCTCCAACTTTGAATTCTCTGGCCTTATCCTTCTTATCAAATATCTTCTTCACCTTTAACTGGTGTTCCTTGATGCGATCCACCACTCTAAGCTTGTTTTCTTCCACTCCAAAAATAAGATCCTCTTATCAATGGAATCTCGATATTGTTCATCTTCTACTCCCTAGAGCAACTTGAGATCTAGAATCTTGACCATGACTAATATCTCAGCTTAGATCCCATAGAGCAACTAGAATGGTGACATGTCAATTACTTTCCTTGGTGTTATCCTATCTACCCATAATACATCATAAAGCTTCTTATGCCAATTTCTCTAATTTTCATCTACAATCTTTCACACTATGGTCACAAGGTTCTATTTACTTGACTCATCTTGACCATTTCCTTAAGGGTGATAGTCTAATCAATGAGATAGGGAGATCTCATAGCTATAGCAGAACTTGGTCAATTCTCTTAAAAAAAAGTAGTGGCATTATCTACCACGATCTTTTGCAGAACCCCGAAACATACTATGATGTTCTCCTTGATGAAACGGCATACCATTTCGGTATTGTCTTGCTTGACAGGAATGGTCTTCACCCACTTTTTAAAATATTTTTTTGTGGTGAGCACATACGTGTGACCTGCACTTGAGTGAGGATTCAAAACATTAATGAAATCCATTCCTCAACATTGAAATGGCTCTTTGATTACAATCAGATTAAGGGGAAGCATTACTAGTTGTGGTCTCCCAACAAATTGATAACATGCCTCACACTTGGAAACCCATTCTTGAGTATCGAAAAGAGAGTAGGCCAATAATACCTTCCTAGAGAATCTTGTGAGTAGTTACCATCGCTGAAAAGTGTCCATCACAGGCTTGATCGTGATATGCTCTCGTAGTTTCCTTATTTTTCTTTATCCACACATCCAAGGAATTGCCCATCAAGACCCCTCTTATAGAGAACATGATTCCAAATGATAATTTTTTTTTTCCCGTAGCTTTAGAGTTCTCCTTTTTTTTTTACTCGATATGGGTGGGCATTCTCCATAGGTCAGGTAGTAAGCAATGTCCGCATACCACTCATTGGTTATGATCACAAAGATAACTTGTGACAAATATTTGAAACATTGAGTTCAAGAGAATTCCTTCTCACTTTGTTGATCTTTGAGAGCCTCATCTTCTGCTATCATCTTGCACAGACCATTTCCTCATACCAAATTGGAAGGTCATATCTCTAGATCATATTCTTGAATTTTTGCAACGCATTTTCCTCTCTTAGATCTAGGGTCTTGTTGAGTTAGAATGGAATTGATTACTAGGATGGGAGCCATCATTATGGTGTGAGATTTGAGGATGTATAATATGAAATTCTTAACCACTTTGACCACCGCATAGGCATGATTTTCGAATTGGCTATAGTTAAACTCATGGTTCTTCAATGGGCAGCTCGTGAAAGCTATACGTACTTCTACGCCTTCATCATTCTTTTGAAATAAGACTATAGAGAGCGCATGTTTAGAGGCGTAGCAATACATAATGAAATCCTTATCAAAATTGGGACATACCGGAGTCTAAGATTTGGAAATGGCTCTCTTGATTGCTTCAAACACTACTTTGTCATCATCACTCCATTTAAAAATTTCCTGGGGCTTCATCATGGTTGTGATGTACTTAGTCAATTCTATAAATTCAAGAACAAAGTGCTGGAGGAAGTTGACTTTTCCAAAGAAGGAATGGACTCCCTTCTAACTTGTGGGTAGGGACAAGACTTGAATGCCCTTCACTCTTATTGGGTCAATGCTTATCCCTCATTTGTTTATAATATGCCCCAACAATCTTCCTTCAATGACACCAAAAATACACTTCTTGGGATTTAAATATATTGTAATGTAATTATTTGGATAAATCGAACATCAACAAAGTAATATAAAACCAAAGAATAGCAAAATTTAGATAAATGATCACAATATGCAAGTATAATAGCCTAGCCACTTCGAGGGGGCAACCTCCAAACCATACAACAAGACTTAAGGGTTCAATATTTTCTTAACTAGACACTACTATTTCCTATATATACCATTCCTATGCTATGACTACCACCAATGCCAACCTACTAATAATAAGAATGAAATATAAAATGATAAGAACATATGAATAACCAAGGGAATGTGTGCCACATGTTGGCACCTCCGTTTGATACACTATATATGATTAAGGGCATAACATGCCCTTCCCCTTCAAAGAGACATTTTCCCCACTATTGAGAAGCTTTGAGTGATGTTGTATGAACATTATATCCTCTCATGTTGCATCTCCATTGTCCATATTCTTCTACTTGATCAAGTACTCAGTAATAACCCTTGTCCTTGATCTTTTAGTGTGTGTTTAAAGGATACATTCAGGTTACAAGATGACTCTTCCCTCCTCATCGAGCTCAAGTAACATTGTTTGGGCTGATACCCTCTATCTATTTACTTTCTTCAGGTAAGAAACATGAAATAATGATGTATTTTAGTACTCTGTGGAAGTTCTAACTTATATGTTACTGGTACCAATCTTTTGAATACTTGATAGGGGCCTTAATACTTAGGTGAAACTTTTGTATCCTTCTATTTTTGTTTCAAATATATTTTCTATATGGTTTCAAACTCACAAAACCCAATCACCCACTTTAAAATTCCTTTCAATGTGATGTTGATCAACCTATTGCTTTATGTAGTTTTGTGTCATGGCCAAGTTCTCCCTGAGACTAGAGAGGACCTCTTTTTGATGTTGAATGTGTTATTCCACTGCTCTAACCCTTGGTTTTACTCTAAATAATGATGTGATGGATGGTGGATAATACCTATAGAGTGCCAAAAATGAGACATCTTGGATAAAGTATGGAAGGAAGTGTTATACCACCATTCTGCAAGTGGAAGCCATTAGACACATCTCACTTATTTATCTAAGGTGGAGAAATAGATATATCCCTCCAAACACTTATTTATAACTTAAGTTTGCCCATTAGACTGGGGATTATAAGAAGAGATACAAGCTAACTAAGTAACCAAACATGAGGATAAATCAGTCCAAAAAATTACTAGTAAATATAGCACCCCTGGTCACTTACTATAATCTTTGGTGTCATGTGTAGCTTCTAAATTATATCCATGAAGGTTATTGGTACTGTGCTTATATAAAATGGGTGTGATAAGGCACAAAATTGATCATATTTGGTGATTCTATCCACCACAACCATGATGACATTTTTTCTTTTAGATTTATGCAATCATGTGATGAATTCCATAGAAACCTCTTTCCACCACCTGTTGGCTAGGAATAGATAGAGGTTGTAGAAGACAGGGGACTGAACGTTTCACCCTTATTTTGTTAACAAACCATGAATTTGGCCACAAATTTTGGACAACCCCATTTATCCCTTCCCAAAATAAATCTTGTTTGATTTGATGATAAGTCTTCAAGAATCCAGAGTGCCCCTACCGGAGAAGCGTGAAGCTCAACTAGAATCCTATTTTTAGGGTGGATTTCTTACATAGGTATAATCTATCTTTATACCATAAATTATTCCCTTTCCATAGAAATTTTTTAGACATTCTTGGATCATTTTGGAGATTGTGAATGATTTTTGTGTAGTTGGTTCATTTCTCAATTCAGATCTTTCCTCTTCTACCCAGTCTTCCTGTAAGATGAATATGAAACATAACAATGCTCCAGTTGATTCATATTTCCTAGATAGAGATTATGTGACTACATTCTCCTTCCCTTTCTTGTAGATAATCTCAAAATCATATCCCAACATATTTGAGACCCATTTTTTTCATATGATAAGCGTTGCTTCAAAAATTATTTCAAACTATCATGATTTGTCTTCACTTTAAAGTGTCTTCCTATGAGATATGGTCTCCATTGCTTTACTACATGAAGTATGGCTAGCATTTCCTTCTCATAAGTTGTCTTTGAAAAATTCTTACCTTTGAATTGACAGCTCAAAAGGCAATAGGATGGCCTTATTACATTAGAAATTTCCCATACCAGAGCACTCTGATGCATCACATTCAACAATGAATGTTTTGGAGAAATCTAGAGTAGCCAAGACTAGAGTGGTGCACATGGCCTCCTTTAACTTCTCAAATGCTTTGGTAGTGTCCTCATTCCAATGGAAATATTCCTTATTTAATAAAGTTGTGAGAGGTGTTTCTATACTTCCATAATGCCTTACAAATCTATGATAATATCTTGTAAGCCCCAAAATCCTTAGAGATTCTTTAGGGTTTTGGAACCTTCCACTCCCTCATGGCCTTGATCTTATTAGGATCCACTTTAACACCTTCATGAGAGACAATGTGACCCAAATATTCAACCTCCTTGACTCCAAAAGAACACTTAGAGGGCTTTGCATAAATTTGATGTTGCTCAAGGGTTTCCAAAACCTTATTTACATGATGCAAGTGTTCCTCCCATGTTTTTCTATAGATTAATATATCATCAAAGAACACTAAAACAAACTTCCACAAGAATGGATTAAAAACAAAATTCATCAAAATTTGAAATGTAGAAGGTGCATTTGTGAGTCCAAAAGGCATTACCAAGAGTTCATAATGGCCTTCATGTGTCCGAAAGGAATTTTTATGAACATCCTCATCCTTGATTATGATTTGGTGGTTTCGGAACAAAGATCGAGCTTTGTAAAGTAAACAGCACCTTGGAACTCGTCAAGAAAATAATCAATACACGGGAATAGGAAACTTATCTTTGACTATGTACTTATTAAGTTCCCTATAATCGAGACACATGCGCCACATGTCATCTTTCTTGCACACCATCACTACTAGAGAAGAATAAGCACTCTGACTATGATGGATGATTCCTGCTTCCAACATCTCTTGTACAATATTCTCAATCTCACTCTTTTACACATATGGGTACCTATAAGGTCTAATGTTGGGACGTTGGCTCCCTGGTACTAACTGAATAACATGATCATGATCTCTCTTTAGAGGTAAACCCTTTAGCATATTTTCAAACACAACAGAGTGTGCATCCAACACTACTTGCATATCTAATGGTATAATTTCCTTAGACTAATGTGCCTCCAATGAAAATAGTTTTGCCATAAATCCCTATGCACCCTTTTTATCATTTTGTGCATTTGATGAGATCTCACTAGTTGTGGAGACTTTTCTCTTAAGCCTCTTATCTCAAAATTCCTTCCTTCAAACTAAAAGTGCATGAACAACTCTTGGAAGTTCATCTCAATGGTTCCTAAGGTGGTAAGCCATTGAACTCCTAACACAATATCTTCTCCTCCCATAGAAATGGCATACATGGGGCTATTTAGTATGTAATCTCCCATGGTGAGCTTAATGTTATGGCATTTTCTACGGAATAAGTAACAATACCTCCATCAACAATCATTACTTGACATTCAAGAGTTGGATAAATAAAACAGTTCAGGTGCACTGCTAACTTATGATTGATGAAGTTGTGAGTACTTCCTAAGTCAATCAACACTATGACCCTCTCCTTTTTAAGAATCCAACCACCCTAAGGGTTTAGGGGTGTTGATGCCTGAAATTGCATGGAATGAGATCGTTGGTTGGGGATCTCCTAACTCCACCTTTGGCTCAATTATGACCTTTGACTCTTCATCTTCTTCCTTTTACTCATCTTCACTAGGCCCATCAATGTAGAAAAATTATTTTCTAAACATTTATGTCCTGGTCTATATTTATTGTCACAATTAAAACATAACCTGTTTTCTCTCTTTTCTTCAATTTGTTGAGGTGTCAATCTAAGCTGGTCAAGGAGTTCTAAAAGCAAGGTGTTGTGATCTCTGATATTAGTGAAATTTTATCATCTACTGAAAAATAATTTTTCCTCTACCCAATGTGCCATAATCATAGAATCAGAAACCTTATGAGGATTAAAAATGTGCACATCATGCTCAATGTGATCCTTAAGACCACCAAGAAATAGGTCATTTAGATTCTCTTTAGTAATATTTTCCACCCATGCAAAGAAATGTTTTGGAATTGATGAATGTAATCCTTAACGGATCATCTGTCTGTCTTAACTTTGCTAATATGTTGAAGTAATTATCTGGCACACTAGAACTATAGTGTAATTGCAGCTCTTCGGTGAAGAGTTTTCATGTAATATTGAGACCACTCTTTTGCCTCTAAGCACATAACCATCGATACCAAACGAATTGGTTAGGTTCGAGATACAAAGATGCCATGGTCACCTTTTGTCCTGATGGAATCTAATGTAGATCAAATAAATTATCCATTTGGTTAATCCAATTGAGTGGATCCTTTCCATCAAACTTACACATCTCCACTTTTGGAAACATGTTACAGGCCTGCAAAGTGTTTGTATTTGGATTGGGCATGCTCAAAGATCCACCCTAGCTTGTTTGTCTATTACCTTGACCTGAAGATCCACCGTGGTTGATATAAGTATGATTACCCATTATATGTGTATTGAATTTCTGCATGAAATCCTCCAATCGTTGTCCAATCCTTTCTACATCTTCTTTGTTGGCCACCCTAGACTCAAGGTTTCATAGGTCAAACTCAAGTTGGCTTACCTTATGGTCCGTCGAAGTAAACCCTAACCTTGAGGAATCTGTAGTTACCCCTTCTAAATCCAACTCCTCAACTATTATCTCATCCTTTTATGGAGTTTTACCGGAGTGATGGGATTCTTTTTGCCTCTTGTGGAAGGCCCCACCATGATGCCCCAAAATAGTAGGATTTAGGGATCAAGGTCAAATTTTAGGGTTTGGGAGTTCGATAGGAATTTATCCAAATATAAACAAACTTAAAGAACAAACTTAAACTAATTTTTTATTTTTTTTTGAAAAAGTAAAGAACTTGAAAAAAATCCACAATTTGCAGCCTAGGGAGTGAATTTATAAAAAAATACTAAATTTGCAATAACATTTGAAAAATAAATCAAAAAAGTCTAAAATTTTTATGGAACCTTACTTGGAATGATTTGCAGCTTTAGTAAAAAATCCTCTCATAAACTCTCTCTGATTTAGAAGATATAGTAGAAAAAAAAATTAGTAACTATGATACCACTTCTAATGGAATTACTTAGATAAATCAGAACATCAACATCAATATAAAACCAAAGTATAGAAAAATGTAGATAAATTATCTCAATATGCAAGTATAGTAGTTTAGCCACTTCGAGGGGAAACCTTTAAACCATACAACAAGACTTAAGTGTTCAATATCTACTTAACCACACACTTCTATCTCCTATATATACCCTTCCTATGCTATGGCCACCACTTTGAGGCCAACCTAATGATGATATGAATTAAATATAAAATGATAAGAACATATGAATAATTGTTGGCTATATTTTCTACACACTTGAAAACATAGGCAGTCATGAGATAAATCTCCCTCATTTACCGGTGAGGCTCCCATGTAAGATCTTGTCGATTATATTTCATGATATCTATGTATTGGTTTTACTTTAATTGCGTAGCTCGTGGACCATAGCTAGGAAATTTTGCAGCAAGTAAGAAGATGTAAGAAATGTATATATACAGAAGAGGGAAATAACTGAATGTGAGTAGAAAAGAAAGAAGATGTGCAGCCTAACCAATAGTTGACAGAGTTGGTCACATGCACATAGACGAAACAAATAGATCTTGAAATGCAAAATTCAAAGCAAAGGAAAGTTTCAGATCTAGATCTAAGATAACACAAAGTTTATGCAAAGATCTAAAAATAAATAAGAAACAAATGCACCATTGACACAAAGTTCTCTAAAAATTTACCTCCTCTCTATTCCTTAGCTTTCAAAAATATATCAAGGGTTTCAGCTCAAAGTTTGGAACACAAGAATGTTGATTACAAATTCTGATCCTTTAACCTGTAGGCTCTTCCTCTATTTATAGTGTATAGAGGGGAAATTACAAATGGAAACTACAACTGAACTAGAACATGCGGGAAGTTGTAAAGGGAACATCTGGCAATCTTTCTCCTAGAATTCCTCTCTAAGTGACATGCATCTGGAGATTAAGCCAAAGTTGTGCACATCTGCCACTTATCTTAAAGAACCTTTTCAAATAACTTAAAGTAATGGATTTTAAACCAATAACTTTAAACTTACAATTTCATCCGGGAACATCAAAAGAGGAGAAAGAAGAGAAGAAAGAAGACCCGCCAGCTATAACACCTACACTTTCTTTTTGTTTTGATACTGAATATACTTGTCAAACATATAATTCAGTAATTTCCCATCTGTTTTAACAACAACCTCTTTCTCGGTCCTAAATTGCAGCAATCCTTTGGACAGAATGTCAATGTTTACTTCCACCTCCTTCAAACTAGGCCCGAACTTTTTAATATCCGATTGAAGCGTTATTAGCTTGTTGATTGAATTCAACGTGAAAGTCTTAACAGCTTCATCAATCCTCTTCTGAATCATCAGAAGCAACCCTTCAAGAGAAGCAAGCACCTTGTTTGGAATAGTTCTTCTACAGGAAGAAACATCCCCAACTACTTCCTCCTCGGTGAAAGCAACTATATTGCCTCGGCAATGACAATATCCTATCCTCGAGCAACTGCATTCTTTTCAGCATAAGCTTGAGAATCTCCATGCGGAAAGAAACTGCAAACTCAAGTTGCTTTCCCTTTTCAATCAGTCCATCAGGCACAAGTTGTTCCACAATCAAAACTTCCTCTGCAACTTATTTATTTTAACCAAAATGTCCAGGTTACTTTCAGCCACTGTATTCTCATCCACTATGCTTGTCATTAGTTGCTTCAGCTGAGATAATGCACCTTTCATAACTTCTAGACTAGTTGGTACCTCTTTGAGTTGTTTTGAAGCTTGGTGAATGATTTGGCTTTTCCATTCATTGATAGCCATGACTTGATTACCTGCATCCTCCACCTCTTCAATCAGATGGTTGCTCACCTGCTCATGTGCTAAAACTGGCTGAGAGGAAGGTTTGGCAACCTTAGCAATGATTTCACACAACTGGGAAACCTACTCTTGAAGTTTGGTTTTCTCTGCCTTCTCTTTGTCCAGCTTGAGGAATAAAGTGTTTATTAGTGTCTGTGTATCTTGCTTTAATCCTTCCGTGGTAGTCTGACCTAGTGGCACTTTGGTTACTGAGATATCTGCCGCCGTGAGTTCTCCCTTCTACTTTCCCTCTGTTGGAACTGTCAACTCAGCAAACTTCTACCTTGATTCTTCAATAATCAACCTTGAAGTTACCTTGGCAACTTTAGGTCTTCTATCCTTTCTGCCCAAACTCAGGAGTAGCTGCAAGTCATGCTCTTCCAGGTTGATCTCCTCTCTGGCTTCTGGAACTATCTACAAAGCCAACCATGATGAAAAATTGCTTCTCGGGGAATGAGAAGTCACTGAGTGTACCACCCTCTCATGCTCAGACTCTGTTGCATCCAAATTTTCCACAGTGTTGTGGTTGCCATCCTCTGAATTGTCCAAAGACAATGCTTTTTCAAACTTTACCATCTGTGCTTTCAGCTTCTCTACAGGGGGAGGTGAAGATCTGAGTGGCTGAGGAGAAAATACAAATGATGTTGGATTCAATGAAGGGACGAAAAGATCTTCCTAGGGTTCAGGGGTTGTTGAAGTGCTATGAATTGATGTTGGAGAAACAGAGAAGCTTCATTTGAAAGTGGTACTAGCACGATAGCTGTAGAATTGGCCTTCTCCAGTATCTGAGACTTCTTGTATACTTTAAGCTTCTCTAGCCTCCTACTACTTTCACCTTTGTGATTTATTTTTCTAGAGTCTCCTACAATAAATTTACCTGTGATCTGATTCATCAAAGCTTCATCTAGGCAATACCCCTTTGTCAACAACCAGTTTGAGGTGTTAACTAGAACTGCTGGAAGACCTTTCCTCAATCGTCTGACAACCACTTATGCTTTCCTAAAGAGAAGCTCTATCTCCTCCCATTTGATGGTATGTGTCAAGTACCACATGCCCATCATCTCGCGAGATCTACAGGTATCCATGCTAAACCATAATCAAACACTTGTTGCATTGATAACCTACTGAAATATTTCTTTCTGACTTCATACTCGCTCCTACACTTCATCCAAAAGTCTTCCAATGAAGGTACATGTGAATATTCCTAGGAGATTTTCTTTTTCACTATCCCATATGGATCAAAGTTCAGTCATCTTTGGGAAGAACTCGTACTCATATCCGGAAAACATTTCTTCTTCGATTCCTCTGGCTTTATGGATGCTCTAAAGAATGTAATAACCCCTTTGTGACTAGAAAGCAACTTGAAGACTTCTACCACTTTGATTATAAGTCATGTATCTCCATGAGCTGCCTACACAACTCCATGATGACCCATTTTTCACTTGGATACCTTGGCAACTTAACTGGTTCTCCCAAAATCCACTGACCCTAAGATACGTGAAGTCTACAAACTGGATGAAGATATAGCCATGCTAGGACACAGACTTCCCAAGCTTCTTTACTCACTTTGTTGGTCTTTAGATCACTATTTAATTTGCAGATGAATCCGTAGAAGAACCCATCATTGACCACCATGTAATCCTTGTAGCATTCAAGAACTGTCAACTGTGGGAAACACTCGAAAATAGGATCTTTTGACAGTATGCCTCATCTATCCAATTTGGAAAATATACCCTGCGAGGCTGTTGCATATACCAGGTATGAAGTCATTTTGAAGTTGAATGTCTACCTCACACTTTGGAGCTGCTCGCCAATGTTGTCACTGATGATCTCTACCCAATTGATTATTGAATCAACTTTGTTGATCTCAATGGTTCTCACAAAAGCATACATCCATGAGCGAAGTTATGAGTATTGGCTTCTCCATTTAACTTGTAAAGAAATTTAGTAATATCATCAACTTCCTACACCAAATTGGATCGTGGAAGATTCCTCGAGAACTTTGATGGAGATCTGGGCTTCTTCATGTATCTGTTATTCATTATGCCCATGTAATCTGTTTTGTGCTTCTCCCATCTACTACTAAAGCATCCAAAGATGCTAATTACGGTCACCACTAGTCGTGTTGGAATCTTCAGGAAATAATTAATAAATTGTGCATCCAACTTGATTATTATTTTTCCGCAACATCCTGAATTGTTCTAGAAAGAGGATGATAAGACCTTGCACACTCCATAACAAATTCAGGAAACTAAGCTATGACTAGAAATGTTGAAGCTTGAATAATTTCGTTGCTTTTAATTGCCCACATGAGAGATGTCCTTCCGGCTCTGGATCTGTCAATTAAATTAGAGATGGGTTCAAGGCCTATGTCTGTATCATTGATGTCAGCAAATCTGGAAGCTATGCATGATTCAACTGATCCTTCTCTTTCATCATGCTTCATCATGGCTGAAACAATCTTTGTTTGAGCTCTTTTTCTTTTAATTCTGTCAAAATCCCTTGTAATTGGATCAATTTGTGCAGATCTGAAAATTTCTTCTTATTCGAAAGATATATTCAATGTATCTGACATTGATTTGAACTTCCTTTCACTAATATGAGCACCTGTGATGAATACCTACAATTAATTCAGACAAAGATGGAGTCCATGGCATGAATATTTGATTTTTATCACCAAAATCTGCATATAAAGCCTGCTGCCCTAAAATTTGAGGCTTGTTTGCATGCAAAGCAAGAAAAAATATTATTTAATTCACCTAGGCACATATACCAACATGTAGACACTTAGAATGATAAAAATTAGGCTATTCCAACCCTAGGTGCCAAAACTGGAAGCTTCTCAACAGTGGAAAATAATCTTTAATGCAAAATCCTCCTTCCTTTGGCACCAAAACCGTCTGGGCTGCAAACTTCATCAAAAAGAATTAATTGCTTCTCCCTTATGGCATCTCATGCTTATATAACCATCTGCATGTTATTTTTAATAATTTTCTTTCCCTATTTCTAGCAATTTAATTAATTAAAAGTCATGTCTATTCATCCAATTTGGGTGCCCAAGTATGCATGCTTCTAGTGGCTTTTTTATGAATTTATTTTATTTATTTTTAGCATGCATCCTTGACTTCTCTTTAGCTCATGTACTTGCATTGACTTTCCTTCCATTTATGGCACCAAAACTGGATAGAAAAATAATTAATAAATATCATTAAATGCATGGTTTAATGCCAAGGTGGGTCGCACTTTTTGGCAAGGGAAACAACTAAAAATAGGAAGTCAACTTGATGGGAATTTCCACCCTGCACTGCAGCTTCAAAAATCTCATCTTTCACTTAAGTGATTTTTCCTTCATCATGGGAATTTTCACCCTGCAAGGCAGGTAAGAAATTCCCGCCTGCCTGCCACTGCCAAAATTCCCACTGGCAGCTTAAATCACCTCCCAAAAAGTGCGACTTGCATGGAAAATAGCCTTCTTTGTAAAAGTGTGACTTGCATGGGTGAATAAACCTCTTTGATGGGAAAAGTTAGCCTACTAGGCAAGCAAGAAATTCCTATCGGTGCTTTAAGTGATTTTTTTCTTATAATGGAAATTTTCACTCTGCAAGGTAGGTAAGAAATTCCCACCTACCTACCACTACCAAAATTCCCATTACAGCTTAGATCTATTTATCCCAAAAAGTGTGACTTGCCTAGGAGAGGATTTTTCTTCTTAAATTCATCTTTCTAAGTCGAAGTCAAGCACTCTGTGATTAATTTCTTCCATTGTTGAGGCCATGGATGAATTCCAAATGTTCCAGAAACTAAACAGTTATACAGAGTACGAGAATGGATCAAGGGAATTTAACAGAGAAAACCGAAAATAAAATCAAAAAGAAATAAATAAAAATGAAAAATTTTGACTGAAGTTATGAGACAATGTCTCTAAATTCATTCCTGGTGAAAACCCTATAGAGATATGAGAATACTAGCATGAAAAACTTGAACAGGATTCACCTGTAGCACAATTTACATTTAAACGGAACTTTAATTATTTAATAAATAATTAAATAAAGTTCCCGCAGACAAAACTTGATGGAGGGATAAAATGATTCACTAGGAATATCTTAACGTAATAGAGACAACTTTAGGCAATAAAAACACAAAAAGACCCGTTATTTTAAAAAGAAAAAATAATTTTTTTAAGGGGTAGTTCTAGATTTGGGTGAAATTTGGGGACACCGATAACTAAGGGAATGTGTGCCACATGTCAAAGCATCTCCATTTGATACATTATATATGATTAAGGGCATAACGAGATATACCATGTTTTGGAATCGGACAAGAACTTGCTCCAAGTGCTCAAGTGATCTCGCACCTCTTTGAGAATATTATCAAGTCATCAACGTAGATGATAATGTAATGTTTTAGATCCTTGAATGTTAGATCCATTTCTCTCTGGAATTTTTCCCCAACATTGATCAAACCAAAAGGCATTATGTTGTATGCAAAAGTGCCCCACGGAGTAGTGAAGGTTATTTTACTCCTATCCTCTTATGCCACTTCAATCTGGTTGTATCCTGAGAAACCATCAAGCAATGAAAGCATTTCAGATCCAATGACTACTTGCGTAATGTGGTCCATGATTGGAAGTGGATAGTTGTCCTTAAGGGAAGCTTAGTTCAGGTTACGGAAGTCTACATAAATCCTTATTTCTTTGTTCTTGTTCGCACTTGGGGACGATATTTACTACCCATGTAGAGTGGTAGGTAGGAAAAGTGATCTTTACATTTAACATATTCAAACCCTCCTCTTTAATGGTATTAACAATTTTCAGATTATATGGCCTTTGTTTTTACGAAAGGATTGGAATTCAACCTCAAAGGGATTGAATGATGCATTTCCTTTGGTTGGAAGGACTTAAGTTCATCATAAGAATAGGCTAAAACATCTCGAGTACTTTTGTAGCAAATAAACAAACCTTATTTTTCTTCGAGGCGAACAACACGTTCCAATATTGACCGTTCTCAATTATTCTGTGGTACCAATGTTTTCCTTCTCAAATTTGGTTGTACACCTTGATGGTCCCTTTTCTTTATCCTTGATGAAGTGGTCATGTTTATCAAAAATATCTTCAATGACACCAGGCCTCTAAGAATATTGTTTCCTTTGAGCTTGAGTACACCCTCTTCATCGATCCCTTTGATTCCTTATTTTTCTTCTTAAGTTAGAAACTCCTATGTCGGGTTCTCTCTCCCTTCAAAGAAGAGGTTATTGAAATTATCTCTTTGTTCTAAAAAGGCCAAAAGTTCATTGCCATCGTTGAAAATTTTCCAATGATTTACATTATTAGGCACACTGGGCCTGAAAACCATCTCTATGGTCACTTTATCCTTGCCAAAGGAAGGATGTGGTGTCACTAACAAAGTTGATACTGCAAGATAATTTTCCATATTGTTCTATTCTCGAGGGATGGATTAGATAGAAAAAGCATCAAATGATTCAATGTAGTCCCATACCCTATTTCTATAGTTTCGGAGCCTTGGATGTTTTACTTGGTATTACTTCCTTACTTGCTTGACTATCACTTTAGCATCACCCAGAAATCTCAACTATTTTATTCTCATTTATTCAGAACACCCATTCCCAAGAGGAGAACTTTGTACTCCATTGTATTATTTATATTATAAAATTGCAGCTTATAGGAAAATGGGTATACTTCACCTAAAGGGAAGTTAATATAACACTTGCACTAGATCCAACACTAGAGTGGCTACCATCAAACTCCATTATCCACAATTGGTTTTCTTCATCCTCCATGAGAAGAGGAAAATTCTCATCCCTCTCTGAAGTGAAGAAGTAATTTCTAGCCCACTATCTTGGAACAAGATGTTTTCTCTTGGATATTTTGATTTCTGAACTATGTATTTCATCTTTTGTATGGGAAACAACTTTTCATCTCTACCTTTACTGAAATGGTCACAGAGGATCAATCCATCTTAATTTTACCACCCAATTCTCGTGAAAATCTTATGCTCAATAGCATCCCGAAAGATGTTGGAATGTCCTTCACTAGAATAGTGAGCAATACTTATTCTCTTGAAAATCATCCAAGGCTACCTGAGCATCCTTTATTCTACCCACTAATGGGACTTTTTTGGCCTCCATAGAATAGAAAGAACCATTAGCATAGGTCAAGGTGATTCCTATGGAATTTCCTACCTTAATGGAATAACGTTTTCAAAGGCTCTAGAATCTATGATACAATTTTCAAGTTGATAACCTTTGACAAGAAGGGATAGGTAGAAATGCTCTACTTTTTTGGTCTTGGATGCACTAAGTGCCATCATGTTCTGTGAGGAGGAGCACGTGGATGGCGTAGGAAGCAAACCTTTAGCACTGGGATTTGCAATATTAGGCTTTGGGGTACATTTCAGACCATATTAAAAACCTCTCAAACTAAGATGGGTGTGTTTGTAAATATTCCATCTCCATGATTTAAACTTTTTTTCTACTTGCATGCTCAACATAATCAAATGGAGATGTATAGAGTCAAGATGATGTTATAGGAACGATGGAAGTTTTGATTTATGAAGGTGATGCAACCTTGGGAACTTGGGTCTCTTTGGAAAATGTGGTTGTAGTTTTAGAAGGTGAGGGAGTGGCTGGTTTTGACTGGGATTTGGATTATTTTTACGAGGAGTGGCACTAGGAGAAGAATTATTCTTAGAAATTTTAGCACTAGGAGAGGAACTAGAGGACTTACTTGGTACAACAAGTATACTTATTTCTTGCTAGTGGGTTTGGTTTCTCTTTGGCTAAATCCATTGATGGTGGTAGTGGTGATCCCTTGCTAATAATTTTTTTCTTTGGGATTTTGGTGGGAGGATATTCTTTATTTTTATTTGCATTACCTTGTTGAAGATGAAGCTCCTTTCTTTTACTATGCATGAGTGAACACCGCACATGAGAATTTTGGTGCTTCTTTATCATCATTGTATTCACTTGTTGAAACATGCTTAATAATGTCATTTTGAGTGTCATCATCAACTTCTTCGACTTCAAGGTAGTTTCCATCATCACCTTCTTCTTCTTTTGGTTCTTCCACTTCTGTCTCCTCCTCTGGTTCTTTGGCTTCACATATAGCATTGACCGGTGGTGCCTCAAGAGAAATTCGGTGAGGAGGTGGAGTTATTCTTGGCTTGATAGGAAGATTATTATTCTTTGGCATACTCCTCATGGTCATCTGTGAGATTTACTTCTTTAAATTAATCATGTCATTATTCATTTTTTAAATCATGGGATCATGTGAGTTGGGATTTAACTCGAACTTTCTATTTTTCATTAGGACCATTTACTTTTCTAGACAAGATTAAGTCATCTTCAGTCTCAATTGTATAATCTTTTGCTTCTTTCAAATCCCTAGGTTGGGATCTTCTAAGGAAGAAACCAACTTCCGGTGGTAGAGAACTGATAAAGAATCTTTTAGATTGTTATCTAGAGGCATGACATCTTCGGGGATCCTTCTAATTATCTAGTTGTACTTGGCTATGAAATCTCTCATAAACTTGGTGTGATCCTTCTTCATTTGCACCAATTAGACCAAGAGATCCTAGCAGTCTTTCGTAGTTTTTAATTAATGCTCAAATCTAGTTTTTATATCTTCCCAGAAGTGATAGACCTTGCGGGTAACATATAAAACCATTCAAAAACTTTTTCTTACAATGATTCCACAAGCAGTCTAACCGACATGTCTTCATATTTTACACTTAACAACCCGCAAGCAGGTGATGAATGTCACTACGTGCACCTCGGGAAGTTGGAGTCGTCTCCTGTTAATCTTGGGAAGTTCATCCTTGATCCTTGTGTTAGCTCATGAAGTGTTTGTGGAAGTGCAAGTGTGATGCTATTTCTATCCCATGCTACATTTAGTCTACGTTCTTCTCGGTCCGTGGTTTTGTTCTTGAGTTTGGATTCCAACCTTTCTAGGGTTGTGGCTTGGGTTGATGCTCTTGCATCCGCTTCTACTTGAATCTCTTTCAATCTCTTCAATTTCCTTTCTTATCTTAGCTTTAGCTCTTGCTTATCTTTCTCAAGATTCTTCTTCAATTTCCACATCTGTGAAGTCTTCAAGGTTCTTGTTTATGTATGGAAACTCAACATCCAATGGATTCACCACGGTTGGGTTTCCAGAAAGGGAAGTTTCTGGATGAATGGGAGACCTTGAATTTCTTATTAACTCTTGCTTCATTGAAGCTCTTCAAAAATTATATCAAGTATGCCCACCTTGTCTATGTAATGTAATGTGTGTACCTTCTATCAACCAATTTGAAAATTTGAAATGAATTTAGGCCCTTCTTTAAGGTGTTTGGACTTGCCTTGCTCTTTCTAACTTAGTTGTATGCTCTTCTTCAAGATCCAAAACTCTCGTGGCAATGAAGTACTATGTGTGAAACTTTCTCCGATATTCCAAATGGATTCCCTCAAGTTAGACGTGATGTTTTCTTGAATATGAAACAACAGTTCAAGTATTTTAATAGGAGGATTACCTAGAATGGCCATGGGTTTGAGACATAAGCTCTTGATTTTCTCAAATTCCTTCTTTTCTATATGTTATTTTTTTGGATTTTTTTATGGCCATATGTTGGGTGTAGATTGATGCCAAGTCTGCCCCATAGTGGGTGTAAAAAATATTAGCGAGAAAAAAATTTGGGGGAAAAATTGGTGGGTTTCTAGCCAATGCAAATCTAGGTCCCTCTACTTGGGTGGTGCAGTTTCTCTTTATTGTGAAAGAACAGAAACAAAAATTCGTTGTTAGTAAGAATGTTAGGGATCGAACAAGCACACTCCATCGCACCAATAGAAAATTCTCAAAATGGGTTATAAGGGATGAATTTTCTGGTGAATGGGGGAAGGGGAGTTAAGAAATTAGAAAAGGACAATTAACCCTGCGAGTAGAAAATCAGATTCTCACCAAATCTAATTAGAAAGTTCACATCCATAATTTGTATTAGAAATAAACAACCAAATTATAGTGTTAACGATAAGAGGAAACTATGCACACAAAGTTACAAACATTCATGAATCATGAAAGAAAACAATCCCTTTCTTTATTGACATTTTCATCAAGTTGTACAATGTAAGAAATGGAGGAAAATAGTGAAGGAAATTGGAAGAATTATTATCTCTCTTTCTTAGCTCAAAGAAAGACTCTCTCTTGAGTGTAAAAATTGACAACCCTTAAGAATGAGGGTGTCATTACATTATATAGAATCAGAAATGACATTTCAGATCCCCCCACATGACTCTTCATCGCCTTCATCATTCATCTCATGACTTTTCATCTTCCTAGGACTTAGGAAATTAAGTTCCCTTTTTATAAAACAAAGGACTTTTACAATTCAACTTTATAAAGTCACTTTAATGAATAAGATGAGATATCATGATTACACATAACAAAAAATTAGAAGAGGGAGAGAAGAAAGGTAAGATAAGGAAAGAAAGAAGAAGAGAGATAGTACCATTCTAAAGATTACCCCTGCAAGTTGACAAACTTTTGTGAAGTAATCTCGATGGAATTTTCATTCCTTGAATGCCTTACTAAATCTTATTACCATCGGTATCACTTTCGCTCTTGAGGGAGCTGGAAAAAAAAGCGAGTGACTTGATACATTTATCCACAAGGGAGTTGATGTTCCTATATTCGAGTACAAATTATGATAGTTCTCCGTGGTAATGGAGATGATTGCATGTATCTCTGATAGAAATTCAAATGTGTTTTTTGTGAATGAGAATGGATCTCTGGCCTCTATCTTGACTCGTTCCTCAAATGCTTTCAACATGTCATCTTTTGAAGTATTTAGGTTCACTGTTGGCACCCCAAGCTTCTAAATTTGGGCATCTATATTTTTGTATCTTCTTGACATCCTCTTCATATGATTCTAGCTCATCAATGGCATGCTTGATCATTCATATTGAGTGAACAACACTTGGGCCCAAACTTGAGACAAATCCTCTTCTGTAGATGAGAAGATGCCTTTAGTTACTAGAAGAGATGACTTGACCTTGCCCATCTCCATAACCAATGAGTATACCTAGTCCTAGTGGTTCTTTTCTACCTTGATCACCTCCCTAGTTGTGAGCACTTTCATTGTTGTGATGTCATCCATGTACCTGTTCAAGGTTATCATCTCCAGAAATAGTGTCTTTCCTTTCTCAAGAATCATATCCACCCATTTGTCATTTTCCCTTCCTTACATGGTGAATGCCTAAGTCACCCTGATGGAATCAAGATCAATTCCGCTAACCTGAGTGACTTCTTTGGTAGGGAGAGCATTGGAGGCACTATGATATAGAAGCACTTGGATGTAGGAAGTGAGGATGTGAATGTGATCATCCACTTGATCCAAATTTTCTTTATATTCCTTGATCCTGTGACGAGGTGAGTGTATGAATCATGAAACAAGTGTAGATCATGCCCATATATGTAGGTTTAAGTGGAATTGTGTTTGTTACATAGTCATTTCGAGCCATCTCTTCAACAAGCTTAATGACCTTCGGTTTGACTATATCCATGTATTGATTTCATGAGGCACCACTATAGAATCTGGAAGCTACTGAGCTAACTTTCCCTTCTTTGATTTGACCATCGAAGCAATGGCTAAGAATTCAAGGATGGTTGTTTATTTACATGAGTGTAATTTTACATTGTGATCATCTCCTACATCTAGAGGAAGATCTCATTGGACTCTAGCTCAGTAATGGGCATCATCGCAACTTCTTTATCTACTTGAGGAGGATGAGCCTTGTGTAGGTGAAGTCAATGCAGCGAGTGGGGGATAGAGGATTCGGAGATTGTTCATGACATGGAGGGTTCAATTGGATCAATTTTCCCCTATTTGAGGTCCACCATAGGTATCTCTCTCGTTCTTACTTTCTTCCACAATCTCTTGTAGCGAGGGGACTTGGGTTGTTTTGTTTCTCTCTTCAAACTCTCTCCTGAATGAAATGAGTTCATGGATGATCCTTGGTCTTAGAAGTTGAGTGGTATGATGCTTTCCTCTAGAGGGATGGAAAGTTTCCTGATGTGAGGAGATCATCCCTCTTCTTCTTAAACCACTCTTTCGATCTCTTGATGATGACCTCGGTGCATTCCTTGATATCATTAGACTCATGCACACATGATTGTACCTATGGGAAAGGAGAATATTTGACTGTAGGGTACTCGGGATCAAACATTTCAAATCCATCTTCGGGAACACCATCCTCATACCATTTGAACCAGAATTTTTTCATCCACTCCAACATCATCCTCATATTATCGCACTCACTAACCTCATATTCATTGATGTAATTGGCCCAAAATTCTTTGATCTCGAGGCATGTGGCATAAGTCTAGAAAGTGGAAGGATTCTGGAATCTCCCTAAGATCAAAGTCCACTCTAGAAATATATGAGTGAATATTGATTGGGGAAAGGGCATATTCAATTTTTATGGCACCATGAGAGATTTTACATGTGAAAATCCCTAGTGAGATGGGGAAGGGGACTTGTTTCTTCTTCGGATCTTCAATTTGTTGTTCATGTGAACCAATTGCCTATAGAGCTCCATCAACACCATCTGATCACTTGGGTAGCAGGGAAACCTCCAGAGAGCATGATCAAATAAAGCCACCCTAAGGTAGGAGAATGTGGAGAATTAGATGAAGCTTGACCCATACTTTCTAACCAAAGCGGTGACTTGAGATGACATTCTCAAGTGTTGACTCCCTTCTAATAGCTTGACCATAAACATTGTGAACATGTCATTCACCCTAGCATAATGTTGATTACTTTCCTTCAGGGTTAGTTGTGGATATCTCTCAAATGTAGGAGCCTTCTGAGGAACATTTGGTGTGGGAATCAAACCTCTGAATGATCTTGTGCTTTCCAGGGCGTAAACAAGATATGAAGTCATGAAAAATATTTTGGAAGCATGAACCTGAAGTAGTTGGAAATGCAAGCCATCACTAATAAGCTTCCCCCAATCAATCATTTGATTTCCCTCAATGATTGTGGTGATGAAGAGTATCATCCAATGTGAAATACTTGTGTGCTCTCCTCTGCCCATGACCCGACTTAGAAGGATGATCATATCGGAGAAGGTGGTGTTGTAAAACTCACTACAAGAGAGGATTTTCGAGACGCGAGAAGGCTTCCTCTCATGTTTCAGCCAAGAGCCAAGAGCAATACCTTGGAGATATGAATCATACTTGAACCATTCTAATGTCATGAAGTCCTTTTTTATTACAACCATCTCCTTCTCTATTCGAATGTGTAAACCCTATGATATGGCCTTCGAGTTGAGCATTGTCATGATTGAATTATCATCTCCGCCCCAATTGTTCTAGTATTTGGTTCATAGTATTGGGCATAGGCCAACACTATTTCAATGTTCTTCAAGGACTGTGGATGGCCACCACTGCATACAAACCACTGACAAATAACTTTTATTCCATTGGTTCCCTCGGCCCGCCAAACATTTTGTGTTTGAGTTCCTTCAGGTCCATATGTGTGATATTGCTATCACCCACACTCAAGTACTCTTATGTGAGAGCTGAAATAGGCTCTAGTCTAGTGAACTTGAACTTCATGGTGGTAAAAAGCAGCGATATGAGTTACTATGGAGGTGCTAGCGAATTTCTTCAACCTGGAGCCGAAAACTGCTATTTTTAGAAACTAAGTTCCAAATTGCTATTTCAGGGTGTTATTTTTCTCGTATTGTTGATTTCACCGAAGTGTTTCCTTCACATTATAGGTTTCCCATGGATGTCTTGGGGTTAATTTGAAGAAATTTTTTTTTTGGAAAGTTTTTTTTTTTTGCTTTTTTACCCGCATTCCCTAGTTTTCTTGTATGTGTGATCTTAATTGTTCTTTCTTTTGAAGGAGTTTTCCATTTTTAGAAACTTACTAAAAATTGTAAGTGCAAGCTAGTGTTACTTACTATTTTAGAAGCTCACCTCTAGGTCTCATATTGATGAAAAATCAGTGGATTCTTTCTCGGTTTTTTCTCTTCGATCTTTGTTCAAGTTTTCAGCTCAATTTTTAGCATGGTTTAGTGGCAAATGATGAAAAGATGCTCTAGGGAAGAAATTTTTTTGAAATTATTCCATTAAAAAAATTACATAACATCTAATATTTCTATCTATGTGAAGGAGATCTGTACAAAATTTCGGGGATATTGGATACACCTTTGTTTTGGAGATATGAGCGGTTTCTCGTTTTGAAGCCTAGGGTTTCTAGCAGCTCATATTCATGGTTTTTTCTTGAAAATATCCTCTTTTATCACTATATAAATGTTGAAGGATGATGAATGGATTATGGAGGTGTTGGGGGAGGTGTGGTAGGAGCAGGAATGGAGGATTGAAATAATTTTAAGTGGTGGAAATTTTCCTATGCATGCGTGAAGAAAAACAAGAAGCAAGCATGATAGTTAGAAAAAATGCATATTTTCAATAGATGGGAAGGAGCACACTTTTGTTTAGAAAATTCACCAAGGGAATGATGTAATAAATTTCACCCCATCATTATTGGGCCATGTGTCGTAATGTAATTAGCGATGGGAAGGAGAGGGGGCTAGAAAAAGCCACTTTCAACACTCGTCGTGGTCACATGGGTGACTAGGGGCTTAAGAGGGAGGGGCATGCATTTTCTTACACTTGATGCACAAATTATTCATGAACTTCATGAAAAAATTGTGCCCCATCCTGATTGGGCCACTTGGTGAATTCTAGTTGGATGGAGCGGGGGATGGGTTTTTCAGTGCATGGGGGTTTATCTTGCAAGAAGGAGCTCAAACTTGGTCACATTAGGGTCCAAAGGATCAACTAGGAGGGGGAACATTTTCTTTCATCATCTACACAAGGATTTTTTTGCACTTGGTGTAAAAAAGTGTGTCACTCTCCCATTGGCTAGAATTTCAATGCTTGAATTTAACTAACTCCTGAAGCCATACCTTGGGAGCTGCCTATAGGGACCATATCTTGAGCTCCTAGAGGAGTTTTTTATGAAAATTTATATGATTCCACCCAAAAATTATCTTTGGAATCCAATGGTGGGGTTCTTAACTCTTTATTATAATAATTTCTCCCTAAAAATAGTATTTTTGTTCTAGCTCCAAGGTTGTGCATGTAAAAAAATGGTTGTAGACATGATGCACCTAGGTGTTGTGAAGAATATGTTATTACCATCCTATAGGGCTCTGAAATTTTTTTTGAAAAATATTTTATTTGACTCCTAACTCCTTCCGGAGCTACTACAATCACCTACTGAAGCTCAGGGGTTGTTTTCACATTGTGCATTGTTTAGGCCTCTAAGACCCACTTTTATTGAAACTGCTCCATGACTTCCAAAACCTCCCAAAATCTTCCAAAACTTATTACAAAATGTTCTTATTTTTTAGATATAGTTCCCTAATGATTTTATGCCTCTCTTTGCGCTCCGGGGTGTGCACCAACTTCGAGAAGATCAGAAAATGGCCTTTCCCAAGCTTGCTAAAAGGCATGTCTTGATGGATCTTGTCTTGAAAGTATTTGAAATGACTGGATACCCTAAATCACCTATGGACACAATGACATGATGCACAACACTACTTCGAGATGGATGGGATAGGAATGACTCAGGGATTAGGTTATGAGGAGGAGGTATTAGAATGATCTTTGAGTAAAACTTTCAGGTAGGGTATGGTTGTCATGCTTGAAAATTGAAAATTTTCTTGTTGCACATTTGCATGACAACAATATTATGTAGCTACCTCACAATACGCCGCCTACACAAGTAAGTACCATTTTTTATTGTCTATCTAACAACCCTATCGGTCTTAATACTCCATCTAATCAACCCATCTTAGAGTCAATTCAAGCTTTACACCATGCTTTTCAAGACAAATTTTAAGCTATGGAAACCATGATTACATCCTCAAATCTGAAATCCAACATCTTAAGGATGTTTCTCATGCCCATGTTAGTTCTTCTTCTACACCTCATCCTAATCCTATGTCTTCTACATGTGCTCATATAAGTGAAGCCCAAGTCTTACCACTACCAACACCTCTCAAGTTTTATCTAAATGTTAAGCAACATAATATTCTCCCGAGATCCTAAATCACCAGTTGATCAACTTGTCACCTACTCATTACTACCTTCCTTATCGGCTTTCCAAATACAAAGGTATCCCATTTTGTAATTATCACAAACTTAATGGACATCATAACAATGATTGCTATACTTTAAAATGAAGAATTAAGCACCTTGAGCATAAGGGTTTTATTTCATTTATTATACAACATTTTGTTACATGCTCATCTTAAATTTTTGAATCCCACGGTGCTCCCAAATCTAATCCCTCCATGTCTAATGAGAATCATGTCATAATTACTAATTTTCCTTCTCCGGTAAGTCAAGATCCACCTACCCAACCCAATGTCATACCACCTTTAAAATTTTGTACCCAATCCTCTCTTCCTATCAAGTCCTCTATGTACAAAGTGTTACCAATTCCAACTAAACAACCATCTTTAAAAATATATACCCTATCACCTCCTCCTATCAAGTCCTCTACAACATTATTGTTGTCCATTTTTTCACCTTTTCAAAAATTGAACAACTTGAGAAGTCATGGGATGTGGAATGAAGGTCACAGAGAATTCTAAGCATGCCATGGAAAGTAGGAGGTTAGAAAGCATGGATAAAGGAAATAATGTCACCGAAGTCAAAAGATGTGAAACAAAGCAAAAAAAAATTCACGGAATGAGGAAACCAAATATGTGGATGTTAACATAAATCTGTGTTACATTGAGTGCCACGGGATGAAGAGAAGAGGAAAATAAAGCCGCGGAGGTCAAAAGTCGCATAACACTAAAATAGGAAACCACGTATCAAAGGAAAACAACATTTTTTCGCGGGAAGTTGAAATGCATATAACCTTCAATTTGATGATCAAATCCTTGCAAATCTGATACTATTTGAAGGAATCTCGACCTCCTCTATGTGATAAAAATCATATTTCATGAATTTAATGGAGGTAGGTGGGTGAAGGAAAGAAAGGCATCTACAACACGTAAAAGGTCTATTCCAGATGACTCAACCACCAGAATTAAATGCAATATGGGTGTTGTTCCTTCTTCAACAAGGAAAATGGCATGGGGAAGCGAATTTGTAGAACAATTAGATCTTCTAAGAAAATTAAATGAAGGTGGTTGGTTGGAAAAGGGGAATTTGAATTTCCCTCTCTTTTCTCTCCTCTCCTTCTTCTAATTTTCTATATATTGTAAAGTGATTCCTAGTTTTAATGTTGGATACTTTGGGAATGCAAGGGAATCATTTTTTCTTGCTCACAAATATTCTAAGGGTCACATGCTTTGGGTTATATTTCTATAAAAAAATTCATCTTCCTTGTGTATCATTATGATCTATGCATGATCTTTAAGCAATAAAATCTTTGGGTTTGTGGCTCATTTCTTCCTTAGCTATTGTTTTATTGCACTCTCTTGCTTCTCATTCATTTACAGGTGTGTTATATGTATTGTTTCAGAATCTGTCTATTGTACATCGTGAAAGTAGAACCCCATACATAATTTTGATCTATGGATTTTGTTTTGGCCCTCTTCATCATCATTTTCCTCCATTTTTCTTTCTTGCTGAAGTATTCATCCCCTTATTTTTGGTGTTATCACCTTCTCTAGTTTAGGTTTATGTTTTATGCATCTCCTTCTCACCTTGGTCCCTTGGAAAGTTAGAGTAGAGCTAGATAATTGCATTTCAATTCCTATGAGTAATTTAGCATTAGGAGTAAGTAGAGGAAGTTGGCCTTCTCCGGAGAGGTCTGTCTCAATTCAAGTCCCACAACTTGGAGATAGTCCCATGTTGTATCAAATCCTAAATTGTCTATGATTTGGGCATGGGTGCATATTTGAGCTCCAACAGTTTTGGCACGCCGGTGGGACACTTCAAATTAATATTTCTAGTTTTGTCAAGATTGGATGTGTATCTTGGTGAAACTCTAGCCTTTGGAGGCTCTGCAATAACACATTATTCAAATATTAAATGGTTTGCAGTAGTACTAGTGATTCAAGTATCCTTGATTCATGAGAAGGATTTAAACACAGTCGAGAACAAGAGAAGAAGGCATATTTGAATATTTGTAGTTATCCCCAAGTAGAGGTAGAAGAGGAAGACAAATTCAAAGATCTCCATCTCCTCCAAATCAAACTCTTTCAACACCTCCACTGGTAATCCCTTCTTACAGTCAACAAGAGTTCTTAGACCCATCAGAATGGTTGCACAACCACCACCTAATCCTTTTGTAAACTTCACAGGCACCAATCCGCTTGACCTTGAATTCTCGAATCCCATACCAGTAGTAGCTTTAAATAATATTCCATTCTTCACAGGAGAAAATCATACTACTCTAGTTGATCACATCTAATATATTGCAAATGTATGTGCAATTCATGAAATTTCTGAGATGGATGTAGTTGTAAAACTCTTAGCTTCATCATTCAAAGGTAAAGCTTTACAATGGTTCAAAAGCCTAATATCATGCTCAGTCAGGAATTAGAATGAGTTGTGTACAACCTTGTGAAATCAATTTGGAGAAAGAGAAGATAACATGTCCCTATTGGAGCAGTTAACTACAATCAAGAGAGCACCTAATGAGAAAATGGTGGATTTCAATTTCAAATTCCAGAGAACTTGGGACAGAATTCCAACTCTTGTGAGACCTGCAGTGGAAGGTGTTTTTCTTTACTTTTTAAAATCTCTTAACTCTGATATATCTGTTATGATACAATCTATGAGAGGAAAAAATCTATCGGCAGCCTTTGTAATTTCAATTAGAGATGAAAATAGTTTAATACAAGTTAGGAAATTAGCTCCTAGACCACCCATGTCATTGCACCCTAAACTACCTCAAGTTGTTCAACCTTATATTGCTCCTATTCCTAAGCCAAATCTGCAACATGTTTCTTCCACAACACAAACCCCTACCCAACAAAATGAAGATGAAGAAATGAAGGATTTGATTAGAAACTTGACAAATAAAGTTATATCCCTAGAAAAATAGCAAGCCCAATCCTATAAGAATTATCAAAATCAAGGGCAATCTTCAAATTAGGGGTATCAACCATATAGAAACCAACAATCTAATCATATATTTGTGCAGAACCAATAAAATAATAGGTGGCAAGGTCAAAGTGTTTCTCTTCCCTTGGAAAAAAATCCTCTTCCACAACCACTTTCTGCTCCTAGTTCAAGTCAAGCCTTAGTTCTCGTATAAAATAATATATCACAAGAAATAGAGTGGTGTTTCCCATGAAATTTGCCACACAATCAACTTGGTTATGAAATGGTGATGCATCTCCAACCATACATAGTTCAAGGCTCTCCCAATCAAGAAGAGCCACTTCTAGAGTCGCAGATCCCAACTGAAGCAATTCAAGAAATCAACAATGATGCCAACCTCATGTTCTTTAGAGATAAGTATTTCTATGCAGTTAATCAAGTGGGGAAATTCTAAAAGACCTCAAATCAATGTCACTAATAATATGCGGCACAAGAAAAGGATGTTGAAGTCACAGCCTTTGCCTTCTGCGGATCAAGCTAATGTCGCGCCCAAGGAAAAAGAAGTCACCGTGAACAAAAGCAAGCTTCCTGAGCCACTTGGAAAATCCGTAAATAAAGAGGTTACTTTTCAATCAAAATTGCTAATTTAAATAATGCAATAACGAGAGAAAAGAAGGTAACATACCGTAGATGAAATCTGTGAGTCTTCCATTTAACATTGTTGAGCACATTAAAATACCAATATCAATGCCTCTATGTGGGATGCACTTGTTATTCCATCATAGCGTGATCTTCTATGTGACTCCCTCAAGCAACTGCCTCGACGGATCCAGTAATGCAAAAATCTCATGTCGTGGTTCATGTATGTCAAGCAAAAGAAGACCAAGTAGGTAAAAATGTTAAAACCCCACCCTTTTATATGTCATTAATTATGGGTAAACACTTGGTTCATAATTGTATGATATATTATGGGACTAGTACCTCTGTGATGCCCAAGAAAATAACCGATATCCTAGGCCTCAAATATAATCTTGTGTCTAGGGGGTTTTACAACTTGATGGGTTAATTGTGGGTGTGTTGGGAGTAATAAAAGATCTTGAGTTAACACTCCATGCTTTCCCAATCCTCACCACAACCTATCATATATTAGTAATCGACTTGCCTCCCATGTTTACAATTTTCTTGTCTATGGACTTTCTTGCTAAGGTAAGGCTATCTATCCTTAGATTGGACTCACATGCTTCTAAGAACCAAATATGGTACCCAATTCACAATACAAGTTGATCCCATCTTTTCTTACCATATTGAGTCATATGACCCTTCTCCCATCCAATCAAATTGCTTAATACAAGAGGGACATGAGCAAGACTCAGCTCCAGAGGAGCAATTTATTCCTCCTTCCATGCCTAATTTATTGCTAGATGAATGGGCTAAGAGAGACCACAAGTTTGATCCTTATGATGAAGAGCTCAAAATTTTTGAGACTGGTCTAGGCACTTATTGCATTCTCTAGGAAGAATCTGTGGTACCCGCGACATTCAAACAAGAAAAGGAAAGTTCTTCTAGACTATGGAAGATGTTCTTTGATGGTTTAAGAAGCAGAAATGGAGCCGGGGTAGGTGTTGTGCTCATTTCTCCATGCAATGAGAAGTTCTTCTTCACTCATAGATTACAATTTTCATGTTCTAATAATGTGGTAGAGTATGAAGCATTAGTGCATGGTCTGTTAATTCTGGAAAGAGAAAAATTAAAGAGTTACAGGTCTTTGGAGACACTGAATTAGTCATTCACCAAGTCTGTGGTAGATGTGTGAAAAAGAATAAGCTGTTAAAAGCTTAAAACATAGATTTTGGGATTTTCTAGAAAGCTTTGATGTCATTAACCTACAAGTTGTGCCCAAAAATTTGAACAAAGACGCAGACCAAATGGCGGCCCTTGGCTCTCAATTCTTACTTGGTGAGGATTTGGTCAAGGGAAATATGCGGATGTGAAAACATTGGTCGGGCCTTCTATCCCAAACAATCGACATGCTGGAATGTATTTGAAAATGATGAACAAATTGTGCAGTTCATCCAAAATGAAGCGATTTCTCCTCGAGGATGCAATCTGATTTTCAGGAGGTCTATGGGGATCTAATTATTCAGCTAAAAAAATAAGTTCTTTGAAGGAATTAGTCACTCTCGAGCATATATTCGGTCCAGGATGATGAGTTCAAAGGAGTGGAAAATAACATGGTAAAGCAAAGCAATAAGATTGTTATCCAGTTTCGATTGCTCCAAATAAAGAACTTCTACTTGGAAAGGTATGTAATAGGGATGAAAAGCCGTCCTTTATTTCCTTATACCAAAATTTCGGTGATGTATTTTCATGGGACTACGAAGATTTAAAATAATTCAGTTCAAATATAGTCCAAAGATTCCATTAATCTTGATCCCAATATTAAGCTAATTAAGGAGAGAAAAAATGCAAGTCAACCCCAAGATTAAGACCCTCGTGAGAAAGGAACCCTCCAAAATCATTGAGGCTAAGATAATTTTTCAAATCAAGTATTCTACTTGGGTGAAAAATTTGATTCTGGTAAGGAAGAAAATGGCGAAATACAGCTTTGCATGGACTTTTGAGATTTGAACAGGGCTTCCCTAAAATATCATTATCCCTTGCCCTCCATGAAGCATATTTTACAAATAGTGGCGGAGGCCGAGAGGTTTTGATGCCGGATGGCTATTCTTTTTTTAATCAAATCAAGGTGAAAGAGGAGGATCAATATAAAACCATGTTCGCCACAAAATGGGGAACATATGCACATCAGAAAAATTCCTTTTGGCCTATCAAATATAAGTGCTACATTCCAAAGAGAAATGGATATTACTTTCAAGGGTTATCAATCAGTTCATCTTGGTTTACCTAGATGACATCACCTTTGTTTTCCAAGTAGAGTGCAGATCATATAAAGCACCTAGAGAAAGTATTTGAAAGATGCAGGAAATTTGTTATGTCCCTTAATCCTAAGAAATGCAACTTTGCAGTCCCTAGAGGAAAGATCTTGGGACATATTGTCTCGAAAGAAGGAATTACCATTGATCCAAAAATAATTATAGCTATCACGGCTCTTTCCTTACCATCTCATAAGAAGTCTTTACAGTCTTTCCTTGGAAACATTAACTTTGTTAGGCACTTCATTCCTAACTTCACATGTTAGGTAAGTCCCATCACCCTCATACTCAAGAAATATTTAGCATTCAAGTGGACCACAGAGGGCAAGGACAAATTTGAAAATATAAAGAAAGAAATTTCTCGAGCCCCCACATCGATTAATCCATATTATAATAAAGATTTCACTTTATACACCTATGGGGGGATCTAGTATTTCTATGGTTTTAACTCAGTAGAATAATCAACGACTAGAGTAACCTATGGCCTTCTTCAGTCAAACATTGAAGGACTATGAGCTCGAATATAGTCATGTTGAGAAGGTGTGTTTTCCATCATAAGATCCTTGAAAAATTCAAAAGTTTTATTGTTGATAGTTGTGTAAAGGTTTTAGTATCACATTCCAGCGTTAGAGGCTTCATCATGGGAATGAAAATTAGTGAAAAATTAGTTTGATGGGTAAAAAAATCATGGAGTATGATGTGACCATTAAGGCCACAAAATTGGTAATGGGAAGAGCACTTTGTGAACAAAGTTGGCTCTAGATGTTGTGGAATCTCAAGAGACCATCCTCATTAATGAAGTGCCTTCAAATGATGAGTTGTTGTATGATGTTAAGTGACGACAGCAGGATGAAATAAATGTATTCAATGATTGCATCTGGATTTCTGATATGTTAAATTTTTTGTCTATTGGTGCATATCCTCTAGGTTTAAACAAAGAAAAAAGAAGACATCTAAGGTTGTGATCTATTCCTTATGCATTGATTGGTGGCGTATTGTTCAAAAGGAACATTGATGGAGTGTTTCTCAGATGCATTGAAGGAGAGAAATGTAACAAGATCCTTACCGAGTTTCATGATGGTTTCTCAGGGACATTTATCTTCTAAAGCTACAGCCATGAAGATCATAAAAGTAGGGTATTTCTAGCCTACATTGTTCGTGGATGCTCACAGGTGGGTTAGGAAATGCAAATAAGGCACACTCTTCACTAGAAAGAAAAGATTGGTGGCCTTGCCTCTTCATCCAATTCAAGTAGATCAACCATTTTCACTATGGGGTCTTGACTTCATTAATATGATCAACCCTCCATTTAGCGTTGGTCATAAATGTGTTCTCACGGTGATAGACTATTTTACCAGGTGGACTGAGGCGGCGCCATTAAAGGAATCCATTGAATCAATGATCTTGGAATTTCTTGAAGAAATTGTCACAAGGTTTGGTGTCCCTTAAACTATCATTTTAGATAATGCAAAGGATTTATTAGGATTAAAGATTTATAATCGGGCTCTTGGCTTGGATTTTATCTAAAAATGTCTTCCAATTATTACCCCAAGACAATGGATTGGCGAGTCCACTAATAAAACCCCGATTAGAGTCATGAAGAGAACAATGGATGTTAATCAGAGGTAGTGGAACACAAAGGTGAGAAATTATCTCAAGGTGGACAAGATTACGGTAAAAAATGCTATTGGCATTTGTCCCTATAAAGCGGTATATGGCAAAGAGGCAAGATTGCTATTATCACTAGAGTTACCTTAGGAATTGGCTCAAGAACTTGAGTTTGAAGGTGCGGATCAAAGGGAAATCAAAATGGCGTAATTAGTAGATCTTGAAGAGTTGAGGCATGCCACCATGGTCGGGATTGAACAAAGATCAGTGTCAACCAAACAATGATTTGATAAGAAAATCTAGAGATCAAACATTCAATGTGGGAGATCTAGTTTTGAAATGGGATGTGGATCGAGATAAACCAGGGAGACACTCCAAGTTTGATGTTATTTGGAGTGGACCATATATCATCGTTGCTTGCAAGGTGACCAACTCATTTGAGTTATTTGATCTCAATGGGAATTTTCTTTAGATCCCGGTCGATGGGATTCATCTCAAACTCTCTCATTAAGATATTTCATTGCATCTTATACATGGTATATTAGGATTTTAATTCCTCCAGGTGCTTTTAGCACATTGTATTGTTGGTAGTGTAGGTTTCTAACCCATTCATTCCTTGAATTTATTTACATTTTATAACCCCGCCATTCAACTTAATAACACAATAATATCTTTAGCCTCTTCAACAAATTGTGCCCTAACTATCCTTTTAGGAATTCTAGTTGTTGCCTTTTTCTCCGTGAGGAGCCATTTTGTATTTATGATCTTGGCATAGTCTTTTTTCTTCTTTTCATAATCCCGTAAAGCTAATTTGATACCAATGGTGATTAGATTTGTGATTACAGGAAATTTAAGCATTATTCTGATGGCCGCATGTGTCAATGTCAATACTGCATTACCACTGTCTAATACTTCCCTTTTCTCTAGGTCATAATTCATAGCACAATGCCATACCAATTTTGGGCACTGAACCAATGGCGGGATAACACCAGCTAAGGTGATGTGGCTATCCTTAATTGCTTTCAAAGACTCACTCGATTAGGATCATTTAATTGCTGAAGAAATTCCTCTAAGTTAGCATTCATCAGGTTTGTGTCTGTAATTTTATCTAAATCACTTATAATCCTGAAATTGAGAATGAAGATGGCATGGTCTTCATCCTAAAAACCCTTATTTCACCTCAAAATTTCTTGCCGATAATATGAAGAGTACATGATTTTTCAGCTCTTACCAATTTTATGTGAATCCTTGAACCATTCAACTTTAACATAACTATCTTTTGATCTTTGATTCTTAGAAAAATCTCCATGAACAAAATTCATGCTATTGCACAATTCAAATATCAACAATGGCACTTAGATCTCGAAAAAATTGATAATTGTTATCCCGTAAAATTGACAAGGGCAATTTTTACCGATAACCATACCGAAAATTTTGTTTCGATCCTCGTTAGGGACTCCTTGCGTTCGTAAGCGTTACAAATCCCTTCCCGGGAAATCTGGTTTTCGAACTTAGTCATTTTTGGTCTTTTTGGCCGAGCACATAGAATGACTATGTAACATCAACTTTTGATGTGCCCCCTTTAAAACCTTTGGCGCATGCTTTCTTGTGTCAGCAGGCACTTTGGTGTGTCTCTCTATGTTGAAGCCTTCCTGCGTGCGCTAAGGCGCATGCGCCTTCATGTCGACAGCTCATTTGGTGCGCCCCTTTAGAAAGTTGGTGGCGCATTTATTGCTGCCTCACCTATATATAGGCACGTCTGCGCTGTCATTGTCACTCTTGCACATCACGTGATTTTTCTCTGAGCTTGTCAGCGCACCAGCCCCATCGCTTTCGAATTGATTTGTGGACCCGTTCTCACGCTTTTTCATCGTTTATATCCGGGTAAGTGGCCTTCTGCCCTTCGTACGTTTTGTTTTGTGGTTTTTGGCTGTTTGTGGGTGTGTTTTGGATTGAAAAGAAAGATAAAATTCATCAATTTGCTTCCTTCCCCCCCGTTGCCTTTCCACATTTCTTCCTCCTCTTTCCAGATCTGCTGGCAGAGAGAGTCTTGCCCTGAGGTAAAAGCTTGAAAACCCTTTTGGTATTAAACCTTTCCAATCACCCGAATAAAACTTGCAAAGAGAGAGCTTAGCCATATGTGGAAACCCCTCTGGGAAAAATCTGAACCTAACAGAAAAAGGAAAACTGTATTTTCCTTTGGCGCATTGGCATTCCATGCTTCATCATAAAAAAGGGTGCGCCCTCATGGCGCACTTCCCTCGCATGCTGCAAATACTTCCCATGCCCCTTGGCGCATCAAACTTGGATGCAACATAAAGAATTCCTATGCCCTTTTGGCGCACCCAGCATCCATGTAACAGTCTCTTTCTATGCGCCAAATGCAAAGCTATACAAGGCGCAGGCGCGTCCCTCATCGCAGCAACGTTGTGTCATGCGGACCCTCCATGCGCCGCACCAGTTCCCTTAAGCGCGCAAAATGCACATGTTACATAAACCCTATATGCGCCCTTTGGCGCACCGATGTTCCGTGCAACACAAAGTTTTTATGCGCCTTTTACAAAATACATCCATATGGCACGGGCGCACTTGTCTTTACAAGAAGAACAGAATGCATCTCGCAAAGTGTTTGCGCGTCATGCGCCCTTTGGCACTGATTTAACCCTTGCAACAGTCTTTTCCTGTGCACCTTACCTATTTAGCTCTGTAAACTGCATTATCCATGCGCCATGCGCCCGAGGCCTTTAAATTGCTAACTCTTTCTTCTGTCAGCATTTCAATGACGAATCAAGCACCTGACACGGCTTTCTCTCGATTGGGTTTCTCGTCTTATTCTTGCAGATCAGCAACTAAGCTCAGAAGAACATATGTCAACATCAAGCAAGAGACCCACCAAATCCAAAGGAAAGGCCAAACTCACGGAGGAAGAAATGAAATATAAGTACCAGAGGGTCAGAATGCCTGACTCCCAGGCCGAATGTGACCTGGACATCAGAGACTCAGAATTGGGGCATATTGATATGGAAGAATTCTGGGTCAGGACTCAGAAGGTTACAAGAAGTCCATGGATGGACAAGCTGATAGGCAGTGCCCTGCACTTCGCTGGAGGAATCCCAGTCAGCGCCGTTAATAATGAATTCATGATGGTGGTTGCCCGGTGTTACAACAAAGACACAAGATGTGTCGTAAATGAGAAGGGCGAGGTCGTAATCAACCTCACTGCTCGCCACTTTGAAATAATACTTGGCATTCCTCATCACCGGCACTTTGTGTTAGCCAAGATGACTGCATTAAGGCATGGGACGACAATGAAGATCAGTGCATGCAGCTGATGAACGAGGTCTATCTGAAGAATAAAAAGGTAGTAACCCGTTGGCCACAAATCATTCACCGCAGCGATTTTTCAGAGGAGCTCAGCGACACTATCACGTTCCTGAGCAGAGTCTTTGGGCTTCCTGACGCCCACTTTTTCCATAAATGGATGCTGCGGTACTTAGAGACTATGAACAAGAATGTGCCCGATCAACGCTTTTGTTGGGCAGAAATAATAAGCAACACAATCTCTGAGCAGCTACAACAATTTACCACAACTGGGAGATTCTACATGAATTCCTATGTTGTTTACGCTGCAGCTTCAAAAGGGACTACCCAACCCTGATGCGGAGTGGGGTTTGGCCCCAGGTCAAAATATATGAATACTATCCAGAATTGAGGCTGGAAAATAGCATCCCCCAATTTACAAAGATTAACGATGCATTTTTCTACCTCATCATCTGCCTGTTGAGGCCAAATATGACCTACGGTCGCACCACCAAGAGTATAGTGATAGCCACTGAGAAATGGGGGGCCCTGTTCACCCAATTCCCCACGTTCACTTATCTGAGGGCAGCTAACTTCTTGGGAGAGCCAACTAGATTGCCAAGGTATGTAGGACCAAGGTTGATTTCGCTAGAGTCATTAAGACACTAGTCACTTATCATGAAAAGTGCAAAAAGAAAAAGGGTGGAACTCCTTTCCCCCTCACCGTGGGTAGATATATGTGTCTAACTCACCACAAGACAAAATACATGTTCATGGGTGGAGCGCTCAATCGAAACATGACTTCCCAGCAAGGCCTACCTTCGACCCGAGAAATTGTCTTCCTAGGGCCAAGCTCGATCCAATCCATATCCCTCAGATAGAGGATATTTACATTGACCTATATCATGAGGTGGAGCTTAGGAGGAAGGACCATTCTCTGTTGGCCTTGGCAGAAATCATCCAGTATGGGGTAGCCATTATCCCCAAAGGCTACCAAACTATCGAGGAGGAAGTAGATCAAGTATATCTTGACACAGGTGGGGACGATTGGCCTTTCGCGGTAGTTGATAGAAACAAATCTCCTCGCACAATTGAGGAAAGGGTCAAGGAAACTCTGCACGACAGAGCATTGGTGCCGAATGAATGGGCTCATCTACCTCGGAGTCGATTTCACAACCTCTCCATTGGGTAACGCACCTCCTCAATCAAAACAGCAGCCTAAAGGCAAGGGTAAAAGTAAAGAGGGTGAATCCAACACCACTCAAGAGGAAGCTCCTGAGAGTCCTCCTTCCGCTGCACCAGAACAAGTTATAACTCTGGCTTCTCCAGAGAAAGAAGCGGAAGAAGATGTTCCAATAGGCCCATCCACTCAGGATGTCAGCACTGCTACAGCACTTGAGGTCCCTTCTGTCCCTTCTTCTTTTCCTCCTTCCCCTCCTCGAGTGACTCAAGCAACCATTCCTTTGGTCGTGTCCTCTCCCCCTTCTTCTACTGTTCCTCCCGCTTCTTCATCCATCTTCTCTTCTCTCGCGGATCTATCCCCCTCCATTTCTTCCCTCATCTCTGAGCTCCCTTCCCTTCCTATGTCTTCCTCTCCTGCAGTATTTCTTCCTCCCGTGAGCACTTCCTCGGCTTCCCTCTCAATGCCGCCTCCAAGTGTCTCCACGTTTTTCCCTTCTACTACTGCAGCTGCCCCCTTCTCTGTTTCTAGCCCTTCTCCCATAAGTCCAACCTGGATCTCCCAGCACTTAAGTCGCACAGTAAAAGAAAAGTTCTATCGCACCGATGGAATTTTCCGTAATCCCGCCCAAAGGTCCAGAAGAAGCGTAAGCTTTGTCACACGCTTCTCTCGAGTGCTTCGGAGAGAGGGTAATGGAGATCGCATACCTTAATCCCCTCAAGGATAAAAAGGATCTGTCTCCGACAGATTATATAGTGACTCAGGTCACAATGGGTACATCTTATGAAAGCCTTCAGGGAGAGGCCCTATCTGCAGTCGACGCCCTCTACAAGAAGCTTCAAGAAGCTAAAGAAGAGAAAAGGCTATTGAAAGAGCAAAACAAACATTTACTCCAAGCCTTACAGAAGATGGGCAGTGCACCTCCCACAACTGCCGCCGAGACTCCTGTGCCTCTGAGCCAGGATAAAATTGATGAATATGCAAAGATCGGTGAGCAGGGCATGGCCGTTTCCGCTTGGAGGAGCCAGATCCTCAAGGACAGTGAAAAAGTAATCGCCAAGTTCTCTGATTTGTATCTGAACATCAACAAGGTGAACAAAGAGCTCCAAGCATTAGCAGGACCCATATCAGAAGAGCTGGACCATGCTAGGCTGCAGCATGAGACCTTTCAACAAATGTTTGACTGTTCAGTCGAAGATCTGGTCAAGTTCGGCGTCTTCGGCCATCCCAGAGCCCTCAATAAAGTCATTTCCACTCTGGACTACCGGATGGATCAACTAGAGTTTGTCCTTGAAAAGATTGATAAGGTGAAGGAGGAAGCCCTGGACGCGATGCACCAAATGGAACAAATTGTTCTCAACATGTCTCCAGGGTTGCTTACTCCTTCCTTCACCTTAAGAAAAGTTGATGAAACCATTCAAATCTTCAAGGAGATCGTGTCACGAGGGCTAGGGCCAGAGGTCACTTTTGACGCAGAGTCCATCAATAACCTACTGGCCTGTCGGGATTTTATCGGATTCCTCATTGAAGCTGAGAAGGAATATTCCAAACTCCCAGAAAAGCTCATAGATGAGCGGGAGACTTATGAGGTGATCAACGAGCGACATAAGGATCCTTCCCAGGATCAACTAGAGCCCATGATCAGCAAGTTCATGGAATACCGCTCCCAATTCGACATCTCGTCACCTGAGCAGCAGCAAAAGCAAGCTACTCCCTTTCGGCTGCAGGATGACGATGATGAATAGTGTCTTCTTCTTCTTCTTCTTCTTCCTCTTCTCTCTCTTCTTCGACTTTCTTTTAAAATATCTAAAGTATGTTGGCACAAACGATGACATCATCCATGTTGCACCATGGGATGATGTCATCCATCAAGTTGTCAAAAGTCAACATGACTTTTAGATATTTTGTAAATAGGTGGTTGGCTCCTTTTTGCCTTCTTTTCTCTCCTTCTTCTATAAATACTCCAATACTTGTTGTATTGGAGATGGATGAGTGAATATCTTTCAGATGAAAAATAGAAGTGAGGAGAAAAGACTTTGAGCTTTTTGTAACAGAAAGAATTATTAATACAATATTTAGACTTTGTGCTGAATACATGTGTTATTTGCATCGATCTTTCTTATGTCGATCTCTGTGTGTTTATTCTATTAAATCTGCTTGCATTTTATTGTCATTTATTCATTAGTATTGCTTTGCTTCGTTTATGCAAGTAGGTTTGGCTCTGTTTACTACCAATACCAAAACATAAACCTTCCGACCTTTCGCTTTGGAATTCATTTCTTTTCTTCCTTCAGACTGTTCTTTCTTCATCCTCTCTTCCTTTCCTTTCTTTTCGATCGGAAACACCCCCTACCGGGATGAGATCCCAAACCCCGAAGGCGGAATTTGTGAGACTTGCATGTGATTCCCGCTGGTAGAATAATAATAAACCGGTTTCGCCACTTTGACTCAAAGAGGGGATATGCCCCGCACTGCTGTTGGCTCGTTTATCCATAGATCGCCCAAGCGACAGATTATCGGACCAACAATAACAAAGTATCAAAACACTTGAAATCCTTTTTAAAAACTCTATCCTTGATTTGTGTAAAATGCATTAATGGTGGAAAAAATAAATGCAATGCATCGTGGCCATTGATTCTAATTTTTAAATTTGAAACCGAGTCACCACGTGGAAAGTTCTTTCATTAATGTCGGCTTATGGAGACTTTTTGTATTTTTTCCATGCTTTTAAAAATCATACACTTTCGGCCATTTGACCCGCCCATCGCCTTTGACTTCAACATGGTCTTGACACATAGTCATATTTAAGTGATAGTGGAACTACAGGCCTTTTCTATAATTTTAATCCCTTTCTAGTTTAAACCCAAAAGTGTCAAGTGCTCGACGACCACCTCCCCTGCTTCATACATAAGAAAGAGCCACGTGTCCTTTCGGGTATCAGGAACCTTTTTACACTTTAACACTTTTCTTCTTAGTGCACAAAAATACAATTAAGCATTGCTTCCCCACATCCACTCGGGCCATGCGAAAAGTGTACACCTTTGAAGGTGAATTGAAAATTTGTTTATACCACTTTATGATTGTGAATATTCAAAGAATATTCGTTAGGTCATGGGACTAACTTTACATTTTGTGAATGCAATAGAAAGTTATAAATTTGCAAGTTACACCCGTCATACCGCATTCAATTGGGAACCGCCACGTACAAAAATGAAAAATAGATACATGACCAAGGAACAATTTATACAGGTGATCCTTCAAGTTTCAACCCTAAATCACAATTGGTTTCCCATGAGAATTTTTCAAAAAATAGTACATATCCAAACATGATCCTTGACCAAAAAAGAGGAAAGACAAATCCACAAACAGGAGAACCAAAAGATCAACTTGCACCCCCATAGGGAAATAGAAAATACAACAAACATTGAAGGTAAATCTCAAACAGGGGACAAGATTAATTCGAGCACCAATGTCGGCTCCGACTCGGGGATGGGCACTCCTTGTGAGTGCCTTAAGAACAAACCATAGTACAAATATGGCGAGACCACGTGCCAAAAATCTATTGGGCTATAAATTCAAGAACCAATGTATAGAATTAAGTGATAACAACCCACTCCCCGAAAAACACACCAATAAACCCAAAACAACCGATCACCAAAGACTGGGACAGAGATAGAGACAAAAATGAAAAAAAAAAAAAACAAACAAACAAAAAAAAAACATAAAAATTGTACATTGTACAATAATGCGTACCTTGATTTGAGAAATCAGTCAAGAAAGTGTTTCAAGTTCCTACCATTAACAGACAACTCAAGTAGTTCTCCATCTAGATCCTTTAGAAAGAAAGTATGCTCACCAATTTTGATGTCAATGGAGTAAGGACCCATCCATAATGCATCAAATTTTCCATGTTTTCCCTTGTCCTCATGTCTGTTATCCCATAGTAACACAAGATCTCCTACACTGAAAACTCGAGGAGTTACCTTTTTATCAAATAATTTTTCATCTTTTCCCGAATTTCAAATGTCTCTAGTGGGACTCTCTTCTTTCTTCATCCAATTCAACAATTTGATTTATCCTTGCATCATACGGGCTAACTTCTTGATCCTCAAGTTGTCAAATAAATTGGTAGGAAGATAGTTGCATGTGTAGGGGAAGGAGGGCTTGAGTTCCATATACCAATTCAAAAGGACTTTTTTTAGCAATTCTCTTAGTAGTGATTCTATCAACCCAAACAACAAACTTCAATTGTTCACCCCATCTTCATTTATTTATCTCCAATGTCCTCCTAATTATCTTCAACAAATTTTTATTACTTGACTCGGCTTGTCCATTACCTTGGGGATTGTAATTAGATGCATATGTGATATTTATTCCATACTCTGACACATGGCCACCAAGGGTTTAGCTCGAAAACTCATAGCATTGTCAGCAATTATTTTGGCAAGCACTCCAAACCTACAAATTATGTGATTTAAGATAAAATCCATAACAATCTGGTGGGTTGCTTTCTTAGTAGGGATTGCCTCAACCCATTTGGTGAAGTAATCAGTAGCCACCAATATCCATCTGTGGCCTGCACTTGAAGGATTTGAAATTTCCCCAACAAAGTCCATACCCCACTGCTTAAAAGGGGCTTCAATTGATACTAGTTGTAAAGGGAGAGCTCCTGAAGCTTTCAATCTTCCTGAAAATCATTGACAACTTTCACATTTTCTTACTAACAAAGTTGCATCTTTAAAAAGTGTGGGCCACCAATAACCAACCCTTAAGATTTTGTGGGTAGTTACTCTTCTAGTGAAATGCCCCCACAAACTCCTCCATGAAAATATGCTAATTAATTTAGGGGCTTCATCCTCAATAATGCATCTTAGGAGAATCCCTTCAGGATTCTTCCATGCCAATCCATAATCAGTGATAATATATTTCTAGGAAGCTAACCTGAGTGCCCTCTTTTGATTTTTACTTAAATGTCCAGGACATTCCAAATGTTTAAGATAAAACATGATGTCCTTGTACCATGCCGAATTGATCAATATTTCATGGACATTCATATCTCCTTCCTCAACTTCATTTATCTCCATTACTTGCAGGTTTCTCTCTTCCATTAGCTTCGCCAACCCTAAACCCCTAACTAACTTGGTGGTTTGAATATCCATGTCATATTCTTGTAATTTGTTTACCCATCAACATATTTTACTTGAGATTTCCATTTCTGACAAGATGTCCTTGACCATAGTATGGGGAACATATGTTGTGATCTTGGAACTCAAGATATATGGTCTGAAAAATTTTGTAGCTCTAACCAAAGAAAAAGCCTACTTTTCCATGATAGTGTATTTCAACTCGCCCTGGAGTGCTTTACTAAAGAAATAAATTGGCCTTTCATTTCCTTCTTCATCTTTTTGCAAAAGTATGGATGCAATAGTGTTTTTAGAAGCAAAAGAAAACATTTGAAAATCCTTCTTGTAATTAGGAGCTACCAAAATAGGAGCATTCTTCAGTGCTTCCTTAATTCCAGTAAAATCTTGGACAACTTCCTCCTCCCATTTGATAATCTGATCCTTTTTAGCATACTCGTGATAGGGATAGTCATTTCAGAAAAGTTAGAAATGAATCTCCTGATAAAATTTATCTTTCCAAAGAAGGATTGTATTCCTTTCTTAGTTTTGGGCATAGGAACTTTTCCAATAGCCTCCACTCTTTTAGGGTCAATCATGACCCCCTCCTTTGATACAATATGTCCCAACAGTTTTTCCTTTTGAACCCCAAAGTGGCACTTTTTAGGGTTTAATGAAATACCATATTCTCTACATCTTAACAACATCTTCTCCAAGTGTTGTAGGTGATCATTTCTCTTTCTTGAAAATATTGTTACATCATCCTGATATACAACAATGAAATCATTTATGTATCCTGAGAATGCTACATCCATAGCTCTTTGAAACGTTGCTCCAGCATTCATCAGGACAAATGGCATTCTCACATACACATAAGTACCCCATGGAGTGGTGAAAGTGGTTTTGATTCTTTCTTATTGTTTCACTACTACTTGGTTATATCCTGAGAATCCATCCAGAGTAGACAATAACTCAGAGCCAATAACTAACTGCAGCATGTTATCCATATTGGGAAGGGGATAATTATCTTTAATTGATGCCTTATTCAAATTCCTAAAATCCACACACAACCTTATATCTCCATTCTTCTTTCGAACTGGTACTAGATTTTCCACCCATGAAGAATACCTTGTGGGTTGTATGATGCCTCCATCCCTTAACTTATTTAATTCTTCTTGCATTTTGAGGGAAAGAAGTGGATTAATTGGTCTTTTTTTTTCCTTAATGGTTTGGCATTAGCTTCTAATGGTATCTCATGCTGGAAAAGGTCTTCCCTATATGCCTTCAATTCTAAATATGACCATGCCAAGAAATCCTGGTACCTTTTCAACAACTAGACATATGATTGCTTTTCTTCTTTACTCAGGTTACTACCTAGCCATATTTTTCTAGGTTTATCATTTGTCCCCAAGTTGTGTTCCTCAACATCTCTTGAAGCTAACATATGTCTATTAACAATGTGATCAACATTATCAAAGTTTGACTCTAATGCAACCAAACCTCTTGGAATAGTATTGGTTTTTAATTGAATAATATCCTTACCAAATAAGGTCTCTTTACCCTCATTAACACAAACCATTGGCTCCCAAAGTCCACATTCTGATTTGTAAATTCTCCCTCACTTTGTAAAAACCTCTTAATCTAGGCATCATCTTCAAAAACCTGCCAATGTTTGATGTTATCAGGGACAGATGGTCTTGTTAGTATTTCAATGTCATACTCACAATAAGGGGATACTGTGCAATTTTAAAATCTAGATCCCAATACTTCCAATCTATGTCTGCTACAGTATTCTACTTTCTTTCATGGTATACTATGTTGAAGGAATCAAACATTTCAATAAAATCCCAAACTGCATGCTTATATTGTTTCATTCTTTGATTTTTTGTTACATACAATTTTCGAACTTACTTGACTACGATTCGAATCCCCTTTAACAATAATGTCCCTAATACCATACCTCTAAGCAATCCTTAAACCCAAAAGTAGTGCCTCATATTCTACAATATTATTTATGCATTCGAACTTGAGTTTAAAAGAAAAATTGAATTCTTCCTTATTTGGAGATATCAAGACAACACCAGCACCATTCCCAAATTTAGAACAAGCTCCATCAAACATCAAAGTCCAAGGGGAACTAGGTTGCTCAGGATATTTGTATTTTTAATTTCATGCTCCTTAAAATATGCATAAACAAACAAAATTATCAACATCTACATCTGCATATAATACTTCATAAGAAGCATTGTTAGGATCTTCAATCATATGTAACATCTTCTTTTCACCATATAATTTTACAAGGTTTCCTTCTACTGGTATGGTTGCATATGACATATCCATTTGTACACTTCCCCCACACTAGTAGCCCATTTCCTTGATAATAGCATTCCCCATTTGGTGGGCAATCCACAATAACCACATTCATAGTTAAGGATTTTCCGGGTAAGCTGCCAATTGCACTATTAACCCTTTAACATATCCAATCACCGGCACTTCCCTTGAATCCATAGTTGTGCACTTTCCAAAGGTTGTTGTTACTTTGATATTTAATTCATTCATTACCTCAAGAGGCATCACATTACATGAAGCTCCTAAATCAAACATGTAATTGTGCACCAACCTATCCTTGATGATTAAAGTAGTATAAAAAGGATCAACATCAAGCTGAGACTCAACAAGTGAAGTACCCAAATATACCTCGATGATTCTCCCAATTCTTCCAGGCCTGTGGTATTTCCATCTCTGCAATGATAGGAGGAACATCCACACCATTCACATTATTGCCTTGGGTTGTTATCTCTTCTTTAAATCCCAAATACTCAAATGCCCATTTTCTATGCTCATGGATCTGAGAAATTCAACAATAGGCACAAGTAACTTTGATCTGACTCAAAATCTGGGCTATATCACATGGAACATATTTGGGTAAGATAGTGTTGGGTGGGAGATTTATGGTTCCTTCCGGTGGTATAAGAGTCTTTGCAATTTGGGCATGAGTGGGGGTACAAGTTTTATTTGGAATAACATGGCCTTTGTTAAGTGTATCCTTTTAAGGGGTTCCTTTGGGATATTAGTGAGAAGTGGAGTTTTTGGTTTAGCTTGAGGGCCTCCCCCTTTGACAACTCTACTTTTGGTATTATATTCCTTTTCCTGAGAAACTATTGCATTCATCAAAATTTTCCTATCTTCCTCAGAAGGGATTCCCCCATCATATTTATTAATCATTAAAGCTCTTAAATATTCAAAATCATGATTAGGTAAATCAAACACTTGCACCATATCAATCTCAACACCATCATCATGAGGGAGAGGTAGTACCCAGTGAATGCAATCCCAGAAACCTTGAACAGTTTTGCACTTATTAACTCAGTTGAAGTGGCCCTTTGTTGTGAATTTTCGGGCATTCCATCATACATACATCACCATAAGATTCATCATCATTTGCTTCTTCAACTTCCTTACTTAAATCACATGGGGAATGTGACAAAAACACTTATCACACCAATCAATAACATGGGCCTCTTCTACTGTAGCAACCCTGGTAGTCAAAGGATCAGGGACCAATCTATTCTCTCTAAGTTGTGGTTGTTTATTACCTGATCCCATGGGCCCCTTTCCTCTGTCATCTAATCTGTGATCACTCCTAGGATGATTTCCAAATCTATCCTGGCCTTGTGGTTTATGTTGACCCTGAGAACTCTGTCCTATTCCTTTTTTGGCTATGGCCAACTTGTAAGATATCATCATAAACCACAAGGCCAAAGTCTTCACAACTTCCTCTAGATTGATTGCTTTGTTTGACTGAGGTCTGTCAAGATTAATCAATTTGAAACCCTCTCTCTTAGGGGGTTTCCCAACTGCCTTGATATTATTTTTGATCTACATGGCCATGGTGAAATCCTTCCTTAATGTTCCAGGGTTCTTATCTCTTAAGTAGTAGGTAGCTTTTTTGTCAAAAGTATCATAATATTTGATTAAGAAAGACTCATCACTTGGCCTCAGAATTATGGGTAGTCTATTCAAAGTCTTAATAAATATGGTATTAAAATCTTAAACAAACTCATTAGGATTCTTTTTTATATTCTCAAACTCAAACAAGAGGAACCTTGGGTCTAGTCTTATCCCCATATTGTAATTTGAAAGCATTCTTCATCTCAGTCCATGAATCTATTGAATTATCTGGTAGAGATTTATACCAATCACGTGCATCCTCTTCAAGAGTATGAATGAATAATTTTATATACACGTCCTCATATTCAATTTCAAAATCTTCCATCATATTAACAAAGAGTCTCAAATGCTGATCACCAAGTGATGGCATTATTTCCCTGAAATTTAGGCAACCTATTTCTCACATCTTGAGGTACAACATTAGGATACCCAACCATTCCTCTAAAATTTATTGGTCCAAATGTATTGACAACAAAAGGAGGTCTAGGTGGAGGATGAGCCATGTTACCTTGAGGAGGTGATCCTATAGGAGAATCAAAATGATATGGAACCAGGGGCCTTTGGAATACATGAGTATAATTTTCAAAGTAAATATCCTCTAATGATTCAATTTCATGAAAAACCCTATCAGTCTGGATGATAGAGGGAAGAAATGAGGGATATACTTTTTTAGACACAAATGATAGCCCTTCATTGGTTGGAGAATTCAAATTTACACAAGGACTATTTGATTAATAATTATTTGAAGATGTAGGATAATCCTCAACTACTAGGTTGATCACATTCCATAATTGGTATCACTTTGTCTCCTAACTCTTGATCCCCCAATACTTTCCAGACTTGTCTTCCTTTTGAATTTTCCTTCCCAAGCTCTGGAAATAATTTTCTAGTGGGATCCTTATTAAAGAAAGACCTTCTTCCTTCTATATTTACAAATATTAACAACAAATTTTACTTGACAAAGATTTAAGACACTGATATTTACCAAAGATTTCAAACCAATACGGAGTCGCCACCAAGGATTCTCACCTTAGATGTGCAAAAGCATTATAAGTAACTTTGTCAAATGTCTATCAATACTTAATTTCTATAAATCTCAACAGATCTAATCATCCTTTGTCAATATTTATCACTATCAATACAACCTAGTACAACATTCACTCAAACCAAGAAATATTGCATAATGAACCTCAAATCTTGCATAATCTTTACAAATATTAGCAAAGGATAACGTTTAAACAATGTATTTTCACTTGAATCATGTAAGAATCATTACCAGAGGTCAATATGCATATGTATTTGCACAAATAGTCCCCAAAACGTTGCCAGATCGGTGTTGGTACCCAAATTGATTCTTCCTTTGAAACCGAGCAAACATCACAAGTTGATCAAGATGCTTAGAGACAAACAAATCATAATATGAGTCGATTTTGTAGCCAGGGATGGATTTAAATGACTCTTTATTACTCGGGCTTGGAAAGGAGTGGATAGCACTGTGCTAAGGGTTTGACCTACCATCACTACTTTAGGTTGTGTCTTCAACCAAGGTGAGAGGACCCATTTTGTAACCTGTGTTGGTGAAGAATATCAACGGATCAACAATATTTGACTCTCCTTTACAATGTTTGAAGGAGACCTTGAGAAAACATGGTCAATGCAACATAATCTAACTCTCACAAGTTATCACCCTAGAGAATGAAGATGTCTTCTAGACAAGGTCCAGGTTACTAAAGACAATGATAAAACTGATTGCACTCGCATATTTTGGTAAAGGATGGGAAAACTCAACAAATTTCCTTAGCATTTATGGATACACAAAGGCAATCAAAGGGTGTTTCTTGTAGGATTCATCACTTAATGTATAATTTGTTGTTGGGAAGTTAAGCAAGATAAAGTTGATTATACCAAATTCTTGAGAACTTTTAACAAATGTTGGAACATCTACAAAGAAAAATGACAAAATGCTTCAAGTAGTCAAAATGAACCTTCAACTAGAAGATGTGCATCCATGGAAGCCCAAAGATACATAGTTTCACACATTATTCAAGGATTTAACACAAAATCTCATGTTAAAGACTTAATTAAACATTAGAAATCCTTGATTCATCATGCCTAAGATACACTCATAGACTAACAAACAATTTGTATCATCATAATGAAAGTAGAGTGAATTTAAATTGTTTATTGCATCATGAAATGAAAGCTCTCTTCATGATGTAATTGTAAATGCCACAATACTATCACAAGGACAAGATCTTGTGTGATTCAGAGGAACTCCTAACATAAGATTGCAACAGAACACAGATAACTACTTGAAGATATCTCAAAATGAAAGCAAGCACAACTATGCTCATGATTAACACGATTTACTCAAGGTTCTTCAAATTGATTAGCAAGGGAAATTTTATTTACAATCTCAAAGCTTGTCAATGGTTGGACACTTGCAACCATCTTGACGTGATCAAATTTAAAGACACGCACAGGAAACAACAGTTTCTCAAATAAGTTATTTGGGAAAATGGCTTCTCTTGGATTTCTCTCCTTTTCTTTTCTTTGAATAATTCTCAAAAAAATTAACCCCCCTTCTAGTGTGATTATCTCTTTTCTTTTATATCACCCATTCATTTGTTGACCTTGAAGTTTTACTTTAAACTCTCGGTGTACAAAATGCAAGTCTTTTCAATTGGTTCCACTTGTGCTCGACTGGGATATCAGGTCATCATTTCTGGCAAATTACTTTAATTGTTATTTCCTGATATTGATTAGATAATCATTTCAAATGATCTCTGAACACTTCAGATGACTCTGATATGACATATATCCACATTCACCTTTCAAGAATCCACCTTGGGCGCTACACACTCTATTTTATGTCTTATTGGCTTAATTGCCATACATGGTTCTTGTCAAATCATATTGATTTACCAGCTCTGCTCATTCCTAATCTCTTCCAACTCTTAAATCCTTTTTGTGTGAACTGAGAAAAATATCCCTCATCTCATGGGAAAGATTTCTCTAAATCAAAACCATATGCACCCTTTTCACTATAAAACTTGGTTCAACTTCATTATCATTATGTATTTCCCTTCTTATTTTGAATATAAGGAATTTCATCAAAAAAATGGCGAAGGTACTTATAGCACACAATTTGAAGGAAATTTCCTCTAGAAGATTTAAATCAAATCTTCAATTTGAGTGGTCCTAATGAAGCCTTTGTTAGGGCCCTGTTTGACATAGAGTGTGTAGGCGATACCAAAGGGCCTTTGACATACTAGACAGTGTCGATTAGCACTTTTGAAAAGGCTGATTAGGATTAATCATGTATTTGCAACCTTTCAAGTCATGTATTTTCATCTTTTCAAATGGGAGCACTTGAAATCTCCCGAAGATTTAAAGAGATACTGGGTCGAGAGAATACCTCAAGTATCTGGGAAAACCATCTTTCAATGTCCCTTTTTATGCGATGAGGGATTTGTATCGAAGGATATTCCCAAGGAATCATATGTGCTATATGAAAAATCCTCTATTGACATTATGCCTGTCATTTCCCACAAAATAGATGAGTTAGAGTAGAGGATCAACTCCCTAGAGAAAAAACAAGTAGAGATTGTGTCTTCGTAACCAGGCTCAGCACCAATGTCATCTTCAGGTAAGAGAAAGGGTGAACCACAACCTCAAATTCCAATCATTATCTTAGATGGAGAATAAGAATGATTTTTATCTACTCTTTATTCAAGGGCAACAATCTCCTCCGCTCGGGACAACAGGGGAAGATTTGTAATTCGCTCATCCACTTGTTTAATGCAGCATGCTCCTCGGTCTAAGCATGAGTTTTGGGACCTCAACCCATTCCTTCTCAAGAGATAATCCACCCCTCATAAGGAAGTGGGAGACTAGGTCAAGCTCGAAACCTCGCAATCTGCCCCATCAACAAAGTGCAGTGCTTTCCCTTCCAATCATCCGGATGTCCCCTCTCAAACTGCTCCTAGTAAGTTGACCCTTCACAAGGGGAAAGGGAAAATGACATTCTTCATAGGTAGTTTGGACCTTTTGGATTGGGTATCATCACAGTAGAAGAAAATCGAGCTCAAACAGATCATGATTCATCCTAGAATGACTCTGGAATCATTGATGGACATGGGAATGTCCCGAGGACTTAGCAAGGTCAGTCATATTTTTTTCAGACAACACAAGGTTCAAGTGAATTTTTGTTGAGAAAGAATAAGATTTTGAACAAGCTTCCCCTACTAGGAGGAAATTTTGAAGTAGGACTGAAAAATGTCTGAATATTGCTTTCCTTTTATTGTCCCTACTTTTGGCATGTATATATCTTTATTTATCATGGGCGGGGCCCCTATAGAACCCCATTTTGTTCCTTATTCAAAATGTAAGAAGCAAAAATATCAATAGTTTACATGCTTATCCAAATATATGTAAAATTTTATCTAAGTCAATATGAAACTATTGCATTTTTCCACTTTACAATTGACATAAGGAAACAATAAAGTTCGAATAACAATTACATCCAATGTAATGAAATATCGTTTAAAGCATCAGTTTAGAGAAAGAGTATGAAAATAAAATACAGCTTAAGGAACCACATGCCTAAGCATGTTCATCATCTTTTATATCTACATTATTTTCTTTCTTAGCTTCCATTTTTGGATCTTGTTCCTTTGGTGACCTTATCATCATGTATGCATCATACGTTTGGAACAACTCATTTATCTCATTCTCAAATTGCTTTGGAATATTAGTGTTTGTTGATTCATTATTTCCTTCATTTAATCAACTCTTTGTTGATGTCATATTCAAACCGGGGTGGTGTCTGCAACCTTATCATGTGCATGCATCATCGCTTGGATTCTCACCGGTTCCGTGTGATGCCGGAATATTAGTGCTATTTCCTTCATTTAATGGTGTCTCAAGCTATATACAAGAAATCTTAGTGATCTAGTAATTGATAGTAGGTATTTGTTTTCTTTTTTATATTTTCTATGGGATTTTCTCAATTTCTTGAGGACTTCTTGGCCAAAACCTTATTGAAATCAAACTATGAAAACTTCTTTGAAGTAAACATTCTATGTAGAAATAAATTGCTAGAAATAAATACACATTTGCAGAATGAAATAGATTGTTGTAAGTAAACACACGTTACGAAATAGACACACTTGCTTTGGAAATAAATGCAAAATTGAGAATGTTGAAAGATGATTGCAAGGAAATAAGAATCTAATCTAGAACACCTGCAAGAACAAGTATACGACTGATTTCAACTTGAATAATCAAAATCATTTATAGAATTAACATATCTATACTATTTTCTCTGGAAATATAAATACCAATAAAACGAAGATCTTGGTTCTTGGAGGAGTGGGCCCTTGCTCCACCTTGAAATAGGATTTGACAACTTAATATTCTCTCAAAATAGAAATGGCTATTTTATTGATAAAATGTTCTACATTACAAAGATGTATTGTCTCTTTCTATCTCTTTGTGTTTGTATCTATGTATATCGATCTATCTCTATATTACCATATATTCTAAATCTATCTACAATTCTACATATATATACTCCTTCCAAAGGTGCATTTACAACCATAGTTGTCCTACTGATTCATATGGAACTGAATCATGCCCAAAATAGATGTTGAATTGGAACATGGTTGGACGTACTGTTGTATGATAATTATCCCTGGATCTGCGAGTATGAAGAATCATAAATCTTCTAATATACTCCTGATTGAAAGAATCATTAATTGCTAAATCACCAAACATTATTCGAATAAAAAAATTCACATCAGTTCCAGAACTTTATAGAAGTTCCGGAACTAAAGGAAATCATTCCGAGATCTAAGCTGTGAGGGTTCCAAAGCTACATGCGGGAGTTCTAGAACGAGTCCAAAAATTATGGAACTAAATACTGGAGTTCCAAAACTAAGTCTGAAAGTTCCAGAACTAAGCCGTATTGAAACCAATGCTTCCAAAAGCATGCTGACCACTTCATACTTTGTTCTTCCGACTGATTGTGACATGTTTTATTATAAAATTGAATTTCTAAAGCTCTTTTTTAGGAATTACAGAGTTTTTAAAAATTAGAACTACAATCAACAAAAGATGGACAATTACATCCTAACTTATATTAGATTAAAAAAAAGTCACAAAATGCAGTCAAACTTGATAAAAAGGAGAGTAAAATAAGATCATTTATTATACATTAACGAGACATATTATGGCCTTATCATCTCCCACGTACTTACTTGTTTGTAAGTCCTCTTACAAACTTTACTCTTCAAATCTTGGGTTGTGTATTCTGCATTCCAATTGACTGCTCAGGTCAAATGGATGAAATTGAATATCCCAGTGTTTTAGTTTAGAAACACTATACCCTGATCTTGTTTCTACTTTCTTCTTCCATTCCTCAAATTGAGTGGGATCTTGAGGTTCTCTATTTTTCCATGGAGACATGGGAGCGAGAAGAAGGGGATGCCTTGTTCTCATTCCCATCCATATACCCTTGTGCTTTTCATTGACTTGAGGGATGAGTGTGCACAAGGCTTTAGCTCTTTCTAATCTCCATATTAAGTTTGTGGGAGATATTACTTCTCTTCTTCTCAATGAAACTGTAATAATCTCCCATATTTTCAAACATCCATCATAAATCTCCTCAAAGTTCCCCTCCTCATAAGAGGTGAAGGCATCAATACTTTTCTATAAACTGGCAAGATAATGTGTCTTGAACCATCTATCAAAGGCATGGGTTCTAAAATGTTTAACGAAAGTAGATGGTTTACCATAATGAGCCCTCATGCAGAGACCAGATGAACTAGCTTTCAATAGATGCTCAGAATCCCTTTCCTTCCATGCAATCTGATTTTGAAGAACATAAACAAATGCATTAAGTTGGCTTTCTCCCACATACAAATTGATCATGAAGCTTGTGTTCTTTTCTAGCATAAGATTACAGAGATAGAATTCACAGAGAAGATTTTTCTACTCTACACTGGCTGAAGAATAGGTTGTCATGAACTCAGATTCATCTTTTATTTCATGTGGAAGGCCACATGCAATTCTTGACAGCTACCAGTGAATGAATTGTTCCTCTAGAAACATGTTATATGTAGGAGAAGGTCTCCTACATGCAAGTAATTTTTCACTCATTATGCAAACCATTTGTATTTTTACAAGACATTTAAATTTTCTCCTTCTTCTTTGTAAAAATTTTCTTCCCATTCCTTTCTTGCTTTCTTTTCATCTTCCATCTTGCTTCTCAAGTCCTCATTGGATGTTTTGATTTCACTGAGTTCCCTATAAGTATCATCCCATAATTGCTTGAGTGGCCAATAAGTTAATTCAGTCTATGTAGAGATTGTTGACATAGTACTCTGTCTTCTAGAAATTTGACATTCTTCCTCTTTCTCCATCATCTGTTGTTTAACTCTTGTCAATTCCTCAGTCTTGTCTATGAGCTGAGTTGTTAGTTCCCAATGAGCATTTCTCTCTATTCCAATTTGAGTTTGAGGAAGTTTAACTCCTCATCCTTTTCTTTGATAATGAGTTCTATCTGGACAAAAATAGAGCCTTTCTAACCTGTTGTTTCTCTTCTTTCTCTGAAAGTTATTTGGGGTTGAACATTCCTCTTCTACTAAAGGGAATTTCCCTTTTCGTCTCCAAGATGTCAACTCTTCTTCTTCATGTGATAGTGTTGTTGATTCACCCAACTCTTGAAAAACCTGTTCCTCAAATCTCTCATCTTATTTTTCCATCTTAGTTTGGCTTGGTCTAGGAGGATTCATGGCCATGCTGCCCAAAATATCAACAACTTATTTTTCCAACTTGTCTTGTTCTTTCATCCCCTCTGGAATTTCTCTAGACCTCTTATGAATTCTTCTTCTTTGAGGAACTTCAAAATGTCCAAAAGTGGGTTTCCTCCTAGAGCTTCTTCTAATTTTCACTTCTTGCTCTTGCCTAGGTGAACTGTCACTATCAGAGATAGATATTAGCTCTCATGTAGCTGCTGCAGAGGAAGGAGTTTCTTTTAAAGGTACAATAGGTTCTGCAGTTTTAATCCTTCTTCTAGATCTTCTTTTGGTATATTCTCCCCACTTATTTCCTTCTTTTCCTCTGCAGGGGCATAAATTTCTAAATTAGTTATAGGAGAAAAAGGAGTTGGTATTTCCCTCCTAATAATATCAGGGTTTTTCTTAAACTTGTTAAGAAATTTCTCCCATATTTCTTCTCCATTTTTCTTTGCAAGAAAATGGTGTTGGCACACCAAATGAACTAACCCATGATGTCTGATTGTTCCAACACCCTAGGAATACCTTTGGGCCATTGTATGAATGGATTAAAAAAGAAACCCTAGAAGGTTCACTATATATTATTCGGTTTTATAGCTCCATATCTAAGATATATGAGCATCTTCAGGACTTCTCTTCCTACCGACCCAAATTGACCATCACAAGTTAAATACTTGACTATCCAAAATGCCACTCTATCAAAGGGTTTGGGAAAGCTGTCCCTTCTAACCCCTTTTATGATTTTCTTAGTGTTGTAAATATATTAGGGTTTAGTTTTCCTCTCTCTTGTAGTAGGGTTTCAACAAGTTCTTTTAAGGTCCCTTTGACAAGATTTGGGACATGCATAATTAGCACACTAGATACATTACTTATTGTATTCACAAAAAAATAATTACAATATTTCTAACCTTTGTTTTATATTGTTCTAAATTTATAACGAATTCTCTTACCAATTCGTCGTTATACTTTGAGAACTTTTCAGAATTCCAACCACCCTACCTATTTAAAGATAGTTGTCACTTCTTCATCTGCAAGAAGTTGGGTATCATCCTCAGGTTTCGACTTCTTTTTAATCCTGTGATAAAGAGGGTGATTCAAATTCATTCTCCTTCAAATTATTACTCTGCTCCGATTCACTACATAAATCTTTGCTTAGCTACTGAACGGATGGGTTTAATCATGAATCGATGTGTGCTTAGCTACGGAACTGTTGTGTTTAGCTGTAAAATTCAAATGTGCTTATTCCTTGAAGTTTTTTTACAACTACTTCTTCACTTTGTTTATTCCACACAAATGATAGATCATTATAAACATGCTGCCACTTTCTTTCCACCAACATCATCCTCATGATTACTCACTTTTAAACACAATGTATAATAGATAACTCGTCATACCAACTTTTAAATCAAATTCAATCACACATGCAAACTTTTAATCTAACCTTTAATAAGTTAAAGATATAATTACCATCCTTGATGATGTGATCCCTCCATCATGATGACTCATCATTCCTAAAAGTGAAACAAAAGGAAAAATGGTTAGAAAAGACATCGGAATTTCAAAGAAGTTTCTTTTATTTTGGATTAGCCCTTTATCGAGGGATCAACCGCCATTGTTAGTTTTCAATTGATCTCTTGAGATAAAAAAATTTGGGGAAGAGAACACCATTTACTTGGTTTCTATTCCTTCCCTTTTTTTTTTTTATTTTTTGGGGAAGAGAATGTCATTTACTAGTTTTCATTCTCTTCCCTTTATTATGGATCTATCCATATGATTATTTGATCATTTTGGAAGAACTGAGTTCTTCCATATGATCAAATTCTTTGTCTACTTCAATCTTCCTCAAGAATTCATCCTTAGTAGGAGGCTTCCTATAAATTTTTAGCCTATGTCCATTGACCAAAAGTGTCTTTCTACTGCCATCAATGGGAAGTAACTGAATAGAACCATTCTCAAATATCTACTCAATCTGATAGGGTCCCGACCATCGGTTGTCAACTTTCCCTTGAATTATTGATACTTAGAATCAAATAGTAATGTCCAATCTCCTACCTTGAATTGCCTCTTCTTGATATGTGTGTCATGTCATTGATTTCTTTGATCTTGGATTATCTCTATCTATTGAAGTGTTTCCATCCTTAACTCGTCCAACTTATTGAGTGGAATAATTCTCTCCTTTTTGTGGCATCCAACTCAATACCTACTTCAGTTGTTGTCCTCAATGTTTGCTGTTCAAATTCAATAGGTAACAAGGATTTTTCCCATAGACTAACTCATATGGTGAAAATCTTGTTGTAGTCTTCCAATTTGTATTATAGGCCCAAGCAGCTTCAAGTAGTCTCTTTACCTAATCTCTCATGCCTGATTCAATAGTTTTGGTAAGGATGTTTTCCAATTCTTTGTTTGTTACTTCTGTTTGTCCATTTGATTGTGGGTGATAGGAAGATGACTTCTTATGATTGATCTGATAATACATTGTGAAGGCTTGGATCATATTAGACATGAATTGTGGCCCCTGATTTGAAAATATACTTCTTGGTGCACCAAAATTTACCATAGATTTGTGCAAAGGAAATCAGCAACTACTTCTTTAGTGGCATTTGTTAAATCATGCACCTCTACCCACTTTGTCGCATAATCAAGTACACACAAGAATGTACTCCTTTCCTTGTAAAGGAGGACTATAGGGACCAAAAAAATCTAACCCCCATCTTTCAAATGGTTCAATCACTACTTGAGTTTGCCGAGGCATTTCATTGGTAAAATTTGGTTGTCCCATCCTTCGACAGGATCACACCACCCGATATATCTCTTCACATATTTGTACGGAGATGGCAATAATAATAGCTAGTGCTAAGTATCTTGTGATCTGTTCTTTTCTTGAAAAGTGTCCTCCCATTAGTTCATCGTGACATGCCCGAGTATGTCAAAGATTTCATCTTCTCTCAAACAACCGCATAAAACCAAATCGGGATCACATTTAAACAACATTCCATTTAACCATTTAAATTGTGCATTGGTTTTGATCAACTTTTTCATTTGTTTATTACTGAAAGAAGGAGGAAACTTCCCTGTTGAAAGATAATTTTTCATATCAACAAACCATGGTGTATCAACTAAAATAGCAAACAATTGTTCATCTGGAAAGTTGTCCTTAATGGATCTTTCTCCTCTTGTAGTGATTAGTCTTGACAAGAAATCAACTACCACATTAGATTTTCCTATATTATCTACTATGGTAATATCAAATTCTTGTAAAAGCAATAACCATCTAATTATCCTACCTCTAACCACTTTGGTTTGTTCATTAAGTACCTAATTGCTAAGTGATCGTATGTAGAAATATTTTGTACCCTGTGATATAATGATTGAATTTATTAATTGCATAGATCACAACAAGAAATTCTTTTTTAGCGGTAGTGTAATTTCTTTCAAAGTGGGAGTAATATTTTTCTTGAGGTAATAAATAGCATACATTTTCGCTTTTTCATCTTTCTTGTCCCAAAATCGCACAATGGAGTTATTCGAGGCCTCTTTTTGAATATGAAAAGGTTTTTCCCAATTAGGTCCTCTCAATATTAGGGCGGTGATTAATTTTTCTTTGATTTCCTCAAAAGCATGCGACATCTTTCATCCCAAATAAAATCACAGTCCTTGGTAAGAAAATTAAACATGGGGCTAGCAATTTTACTATATCCTTGATAAAGCACCTATAGTATCTAAAGCATGCCCTAAAAATGACTTGATATCTATGGGGGTTTGAGGAATAGGTAAGTCGAAATAATTCGATTTTGTTTTGGTCAACCTAAATTCCTCTTTTTGAAATGTGGTGTTCTAATACAATCCCCTCATCAACCATCATCAAACACTTCTCTTGACTAAGAGACAGATGGTGTTTATCAAATCTTGTTAATACTCTATGTAAATTTCTCAAAGCATCATCAAATGTGTCTCCATGCATAGTGAAGTCATCCATGTATACCTCTACACGGTCATTTGTTAGGTCTGCAAAAATCACTAATACAACTCTTTGGAAGGTTGTTGGAGTATTAGATAATCTAAATAGTAATACCCTGTAGGCAAAGGTACCCCATGGACATGTAAAGGTAGTTTTTTCCTGATCCTCAAAGCAACTCGATTTGATTATATCCACTAAATCCATCCATGAAGGAAAAGTATTTCTTACCTGCAAGGTTGTATAGGACTTGATATATGAATCGTAAGGGAAAATAATCTCTCAAAGTGTGGCTTTGTTCAGTTCCCTATAGTCATTATAAATTCTCCATTTTCCATTCTTTTTAGGAACAATTACAAGAGGAGACACCCGCTGACTATCTAAGATGGGGTAGATAAAACATACTTGTAATAGTTTTTCAATTTCTTACTTGACTATATCTCTTAAGGCTATATTAATCCTTCTCTAAGGTTGCCTAACTGGTCTTATGTTTTTAGTATAGATGTGATGAATGAAAATACTTGGTTGGATTCCTTTCATATCTTTGTAGTCCCAAGCAAAATCTCTAGTATGATTTTTCGAACATCAAACAATTTAGCTTCTTCATCATTCTTCAACCAGATGTTAATGTTCAAAATTTTACCCAGCTGAATCTCAACATGTTTGGTTCCAATGTCTCATGAACTAATTTTTTGAAAGGGTTACATTAAGGTATTTAGTAGACATGCATGTGGCAACAACATATGATATGTAGTAGCATCTCTAAAAGTTCCTTGAGATAGAATATTGGAAAAAGGATAGTAGGAAGAGTTATGATACTTATCTTGTTGTAGGTCGAACTCCTCATCACTGTTGCTTTCAGAAAATTCTTCACCATTTCGATATATTTGAAACTAAATCTATTGATTCTTCCTCTCCCAAGATAAATCTCATTCTCTCGGAGTGAAATTATGTACAACATGGGGAATTGTTGTTAGTGTGGTTACGAAACTAAATGATGGCTCCTAACTAAATCGATGATTCCACACAACGAGTTTATAGGTTCCAGAACTATTCTCGATTGCTCCAAGGACAATTGGTGTTCATTCAATGGTTCATTAACCATATCTTCTATCTCACGACGTCATCCTACAACATAATCATGGAAAAATAAGATAGGTTTTGCTTATTAGTATCAGGAGCATCAACCCACAATTGTTCTTGATTATCAATAGAAGATCATGCAGAAGGATGTAAGGAAATTTTCTTAGAATTTTTACCATTTTAGATAGTCATATCACTTGATCTACAATCAATTAAGGTAGCAACTGTAGCTAACCATGGTCTGCCCAAAATAATGGGATAACCAAGTGTTTTAGATTTTGGCTTCAATATAAGGAAATCAACTAGATATTCCCATGACTTCGCCATAACCGCCACATCTTCAATATGTCCTTCTAGTTTTGCTACACATTGATCTACCATCTGCAATATGGTGTTAGTAGGTTGTATACCTATTAATGGTAATGTTTTCAAAGTGTCCAATGTCATCACATTTATGGCCTCTCCCAAATCAACCAAAACATTATTTATATCTTTATTCCCTATAGAGACGAAATAACGGGACTTCTAAGATCTCCGTATTTGGGAAGCAAAATTTTTCCTGCTAATAAATCAAAAATTTTCTCATTTACCTTAATAGTCTTGGGGTATTGCTTCTTCCTTCCAAGTCTTTTTAAAGATAGCATTTTGATTAACTTGTTCAATTCTAGAATGTCCTTAATTGCTTGTAATAATGGTATTTCAATATTCAATTTCCTTAGTTCCTGCACCAACTCAGATTCCTTAGTTTTTATGGCTTCTTTAAATCTCTTTGGAAATGGATTCTCAATAGAGTTGTTATCTGGCTCCTTATCCTTTTCTTTTTCATCCTTCTTGGGAACAACCGTACTAGGGGTTTCAATTTCTTCTGTCATCTCAGTGATTATAACAGGTGGGCTACTAATTATTTTTCCAAATCTAGTTTGAATATCCTTATAATCCATGGCATTCAGATCAACTGATTTTTCTAGTTTTGTTCCGTGACAAGGAGTTTGTTTGTTTCTTAGGTTTCTGCTACTAGTTGTGATGGTATTTTGAGCTTGGACCACATTTTCATTTTGTGAATTTTGCGCTAGGGAACCCATTATGGCTTGTTGATTGTGATTGGGATATGTCCTCCCTTGAGCATAATTATTAGGGCTCCACCTAAGTTATGACCAAGCATTCAGGTTTCCTTGACCAGACCATGGTTGTTGGTGTCCTTGGGCATACCAAGATTGACCTGCCCAATCCTGAGGATTCCATGTTGGTTGAGGTTTCCAACGTGGTTATCCCCAATTTTTTTGGTACTTTTCGAGCTACCCATGGCATCATCCATGGATTAGGAAGCTGACCTAGGCATGAAGCGCCCTTGGCTAGGTTGTCTCTAGAAAAAAATTACTTTTTCTAATGTGGATGGAATGCTACGTTGTTTACGCCGATTTTTAATAAATGGAAGAAGAGAACATGCATTACTCTCATGGTCCTTAGATTCACATATAAGACACATTTCTATTTTTTCCAGGGGACAATCTCTTATTGCATGATTCTTCCTGCATCTAGGACAATACATAGCTAATGGTTCAGTTTTAGCATTTTCTTTAGCTTATAATTCATCCATGGTGGAGGTTAATTAAACTAAAATGTCAATTTTAAAGTTTTCCAATTCATCCATTAGTTTGTTCATATGTGGGTTAAATTTTTTAACTATTTTTCCTTTTCTAGGTCCACCCCTTGTTCGTGAATAGCTTCTATAAATGTCTTTAATATCATTCATTCTTATTTGATCAACTATTTTTGATGTCATATTCAAATCAGGGGTGGTGTCCGAAGCTATATGCAACAAGAAATCTTAGTGATCTAGTAATTGACTGTAGGTATTTGTTTTCTTTTTTATATTTTCTAGGGATTTTCTCAATGTCTTGAGGACTTCTTGGCCAAAACCTTATTGAAATCAAACTATGAAAACTTGCTAGAAGTAAACACTCTATGTAGAAATAAATTTCTAGAAATAAACACACATTTGTAGAATAAAATAGATTGTTGTAAGTAAACACACGTTACATAAATAGACACACTTGCTTTGGAAATAAACACACAATTGAGAATGTTAAAAGATGATTGCAAGGAAATAAGAATCTAATCTATAACACCTGCAGGAACAAGTATATGACAGATTTCAACTTGAATAATCAAAATCATTTACAGAATTAATAGATCTATATTATTTGCTCTGGAAATATAAATACCAATAAAATGAAGATCCTAGTTCTCGGAGGAGTGGGCCCTTGCTCTACCTTGAAACAAGATTTGACAACTTAATATTCTCTCAAAACAGAATGGCTATTTTATTGATAAAATGTTCTACATTACGAAGATGTATTGTCTCTTTCTATCTCTTTGTGTTTGTATCTATGTATATCGATCTATCTCTATATTACTATATATTTTAAATCTATCTACAATTCTGCATATATATAGTCCTTCCAAAGGTGCATTTATAGCCATAATTGTCCTACCGATTCAGATGGAACCAAATCATGCCCAAAATAGATGTTGAATTAGAACATGGATGGAAGTACTATTATATGATAGCTATCCCTGGATCTACGAGTATGAAGAATTGGAAATCTTCTAATCTACTCCTAATTATTGATTGTTAAATCACCAAACGCTATTGGAATAAAAAAATTCTCATCGGTTTTAGAACTTTAGAGAAGTTCCGGAACTAAAGTAAATTGTTCCAGATCTAACTCTGAGGGTTCTAGAGCTACATGCAAGAGTTCTGAAACTGAGTCTGAAAATTGTGGAACTAATTACTAGAGTTCCGAACTAAGTCGAAAGTTCGAAACTAAGTGATAGAGTGTTGAGTTGTGGAGCTCAATCACTTTAGTTTAGCATGCAATGGAAACTTGCTGGAAAATATAGTAACCATCATTGGTTGGGGAACCGGCATCGGTCACCTAGGACCAGCATCGGTCAGGCAAGGAAGGAACTGACATCAGTTAGGGCTAACCGGCATCGGTTACCTGTGTGAGGATTTTTTAATTAACTCTCGGGAAGTAGATCTATTTTTAGCATTAAAATATATCTATTGATTGTAATTACATGGCTAAGGGCCCTAAGTCTATAAATGACTATATAAGCATAAAATATAGGGTTTAGAAAGGATTATTAACAAGAATTAGAAAGAACTTGAAAATTTTGGTTAGAGAGAGAATTCTTGGTGATGAAGCAAAAGCTTAAGGGAAAGAAAGTATTGTACATCTCAGAGGTGTGGAAGATCTTAAATCTTCATTGTATATCTTATCAAAGCTTTGGATAATAGATTGGTTTGTTTCTTGATGGACGTAGCCCACAGTGGGTGAACCACGTTAAACTGGGTGTTGATTTATGTCTCTTGTTTTGTATATTTCTTCCGATATAATATCTCGCTTTTATTTACATGTATGCTTAGATCGATATATTATCTATACAACCAGTGTGCTAACCCCAACAATTGGTATCGAGTTTGTTTGAGGGTTTTTGTGTTGTGATTTACTCACCGAGGGTTTTCTATTGTGTGGGAGCTACATCAATGGCGAAGAAAACAAATACAAGGTAGTGAAATTTTGACCAAAATTATAAATTATGGAAGATGTAGATTAAGGATTATCTGTATCAAAGAGATTTGTATTTATCATTGGATGAGAAGTCTAGACCTACAAAGATGACTGATGAATAATGGAAGATTCTTGACAGAAAGACTTTGGGATCTATAATATTGAGCCTGGCAAAGCATATGTGGCTTCCAATATTACAGAAGCGGCTTCTACGGTAGAGTTAATGAAATATCTTGCTAATTTATATGAAAAACCTAGTGCTTCAAATAAAGTTTATTTAATGAAGAAACTATTTAGTTCTAAGATGCATGAAGGTGGATTTGCATCTAGTCATTTGAATGATTTCGATCTATTATAAATCAGTTAAAATTGGTTGCAATACCATTTGATGATGAAGTAAGAGCACTTTTATTCTTATGTTCTTTGCTTGATAGTTGAGATAACTTGGTAATGGTTGTTAGTAACACAAAGATCGTTAATAATATTTTGAAGTTTGATGATGTGGTTAGTATAATCTTGAATGAAGAAATTCGCAGGAAGAGTACAGAGGAATCATCATCTAGAAATGCTTTGAATGTAGAAAGTAGGGGCAGGCAGAAGGAGAGATCCAAGAGTAAGAGTAATGGGAAATCAAAGTCAAGGGATAGCAGATCTAAATCTAGAAGTAAGGGAATTACTTGTTGGAAATGTGGAAAGAAAGGACATATAAAGAAATATTGTTGGTCAAAGGATAAAGAGAACCAACAACCAAACAAAGGTAAAGAAGCAAATCTTGCTACATCAGAGGTAATGCAAGATGCTCTTATTCTTTCTTTAGATAATATAATTGAATCATGGGTTTTAGATTCAGGAGTTTCTTTCCATGCAACCCCTAATAAGGGTTATTTTAGAAATTATGTCCAAGGCAATTTTGGGCATGTTTATTTGGGTGATGATGAACCTTGCAGTATTACTGGTAAAGGGGAATTTCATCTAAAATTGTAGAATGGAAATACATGGGTATTGAAAGATGTGAGGCATGTGCCAAGCCTCGGGACAAATCTTATTTTAGCAAGGCAACTAGGTGAATTTGGCTGCATGGTTACTATTATAGGAGACTCTTGGAAAGTCACCAAGGGTGTTTTTGTTGTGTCAAGAGGTAAGAAGGTACGAACATTATATTTATCTACATGTATTACTGATTCCTTTTCTGCATTATCTACTTCAGATTCAGATGCATGCATGTGGCATAATCGGTTGGGCCATATGAGTCAAAAAAGAATGCAAATCTTAAAGGCTAAGGGTAAGTTATCAGATTTGAAATATTTAGATCTTGATTTTTGTGAGCATTGTATCTTTGGAAAGCAAAAGAGAGTGAGATTTCTCAAAGTTGGGGCAACTAAGAAGGAGTAAAAATTGGAGCTTGTACACTTAGATGTGTGGGGACCAACTCAGGTAGCTTCTCATGGAGGATCCTAGTATTATGTTACTTTCATTTATGATGTTATAAGAAATGTATGGATTTATTATATTAAATGTAAATCTAATGCTTTTGAGACTTTTACAAGATGGAAAGCCCTTGTTGAGAATGAATCAAATTCTAAGTTAAAGTGCCTCGAGATCGACAATGGTGGTGAATAATATAGCAAGGCTTTTAATAATTATTGTTCAAGTGAATAGGATACATAGAGAAATATTGGTTCAAAGAACATCGTAGGAGAATGGTGTTGCAAAAAGAATGAACAGGACAATCATGGAACGTCTAGAAGTATGAGGATACATTTTGGATTGCCCTTACAGTTTTGGGTAGAAGTTGTTTATACAAAGTGGTTTAATTGATTAATTGTGGGCCTTCAAGTTCACTAGATGGAGGAATACTAGAGGAAGCTTGGACCAGAAAAGAGGTAGATCTTTCTTTTCTTAAATTTTTTGGTTCAGAAGCTTTTGTGCATGTTGATAAGGAAAATAAAAAAGTTGGATGCAAAATCCAAGAGATGCACTTTCATTGGTTATGGATCTGGTGATTTTGGTTTCCATTTTTGGGATTTAGAGAATTCTAAAATTATTAGGAGTCATGATGTTGAATGGAATGAAAAGATAATGTACAAGGATTAAATTTTGGTACCCAAGGATGAACCGGTTGAGAAGTTTGTGAATGAAAATGAACTCTTAGATTTAAAAGAATTACCGACAGGGTTACACAATAATCGATGTTGGTTGACCCCTGACCGGCACCGGTCAGATGAACCGGTATCAATTATAGAGGATCCAAACTGACATCATTTGGTAGAACCGTGTCTGGTTAGAGGTGACTGACATCGGTCATTGTCGATTTGGATAGGAATGTCCAGGAGGTCCAGATTGAGCCTCCAGTACCCCAAACTCCTGTGAGAAGGTCACAAAGGGTAAGTAAACCTCTAGAAATATTTACACCTTCTCTATTTTATTTATTATTGACTGATAATGGTGAACCAAAGAGCTTTGAAGAAGCAATGCAGGATAAGACTCATGTCCAGTGGGAGCATGGCATGGATGAGGAGATGGAATCCTTAGAACATAACCAGACATGGGATTTGGTTAAGTTGTCAGCAGGTAAGAGAACATTATAGAACAAGTGGGTTTACATGATCAAGGAAGAAGAGGGTGGATAGAAAAGATACAAGGTAAGGCTTGTAGTAAAGGGATTTGCATAGAAAATAGGTATTGACTTTGGTGAAATATTTTATCTTGTTGTTAAGATGACTTCTATTCGTATTGTATTGAGTTTAGTTGTAGTAGAAGACTTGTGTTTAGACCAACTAGATGTGAAGATGACTTTTCTTCATGATAATTTGGATGAAGAGATTTATATGTAGCAGCCACTTGGGTATGAAGTCAAGGGTAAGGAGAAATTAGTGTGCAAGTTGAAAAAGAGTCTATATGGGCTCAAGCAAGCTCCAAGGCAATGGTACATGAGGTTTGATAAGTTTATGCAAGAGCATGGTTACTTGAGATGTGAATCTGACCATTGTGTTTATTTCAAAAGGCTTGAAAATGGGAGCTATATTATTTTGTTATTGTATGTGGATGATATGCTTATTGCAGGATCTAGTATGCAAGACATTGGTGAGCTTAAGAGAAAGCTAGCTCACACATTTGCTATGAAGGATTTAGGAGCTGCAAAAAGAATCCTTGGCATGCAAATACAGAGACAGGAAAAATAAGAAATTGTATTTGTCTTAGGAGGATTATATCTACAAGGTGTTAGAAAGGTTCAACATGCAGAATGCAAAACTGTTAGCACACCTATGGCTGGACACTTCAAATTGAGCAAAGATCAGTGTCCATCATCACATGAGGAGGTCAAATACATGACACAAGTGTCATATGCTTCAGCTAAATGATTGGGAGCCTTATGTATGTTATGGTTTGTACTGCACTGACATTGCACAGTGCAAAGTGGGAGTTGTGAGTAGATACATGGTCAATCCAGGTAAAGAGCATTGGAAAGCATTCTAATCAATACTCGGGTATTTGAAAGGAACGTCTAGCATGCGGTTATGTTATGGAGGTTCGGATATTTCATTATGTGCCTATGTTGATTCGGAAATGGTGGAGATCTAGATGGTAGAAGGAGCACTACTGGATATATTTTCACAAAGTAGGTGGAACGGCAATTATCTAGATTTCAAGATTGCAGAAGGTTGTGGCTTTGTCTACTACAGAGGTAGAGTATGTTGCAGCTATAGAGGCTAGCAAGGAGATGATATGGATGAGTAGGTTCATGGAAGAGTTGGGAAAGGAGCAAAGTAATTGTAAACTATTCAGTGATAGTCATAGTGTAATTCATTTGGCAAAGAACTCAGCATTTCATTCGAGAACAAAACACATTCAGTTGAGGTATCACTTCATATGGCAGGTATTGGAGGATGGATAGTTGAATCTAGAAAAGATTCATACGAGCAAGAACCCTGCGGATATGCTAACGAAGCCATTAGCAAAGGAGAATTTGGAGCTACACTCCACTTATGTTGGTCTTCGAGTTTGAGACTTGAAGAGGAAGAAACAAAGCTAAGGAAGGATCCAAGAATGATGATGTACAAGTATGGTGCAGTAATTAATCTCTAAGTGGGAGATTGTTGAGTTGTGGAGCTCAATTACTTCATTTTAGCATGCAATGGAAACTTGCTGGAAAATACAGTAACCGTCATCGGTTAAGGGGGACCGACATCGGTCACCCAGGACAGGCATCGGTCAAGAAGGACCGGCATCGGTCGTGCAAAGAAGGAACTGACATTAGTTAGGGCTAGCTAGCATTGGTTCCTGTGCGAGGATGTTTTAATTAACTCTCGGGAATTAGATCTGTTTTTAGCATTAAAATATATCTATTGATTGTAATTACATGGCTAAGTTCCTAAGTCTATAAAATACTATATAAGTATAAAATCTAGGGTTTACAAAGGATTATTAACAAGAATTAGAAAGAAATTGAAAAAGTTGGTGAGAGAGAGAATTCTTGGTGATGAAGAAAAAGCTTGAGGGAAAGAAAGTATTATACATCTGAGAGGTGTGGAAGATTGTAAATATTCATTGTATATCTTGTCAAAGCTTTGGATAATAGATTGGCTTGTTTCTTGGTGGACGTAGCCCACACTGGGTGAACCATGTTAAATTTGGTGTTGATTTATGTCTCTTGTTTTATATATTTCTTTTGGTAGAATATCCACTTTTATTTGCATGTATGCTTAGATCTGATATATTATCTGTATAACCGGTGTGTTAACCCCAACATAGAGCTCGTAACTACGTAATGGAGTTCAAACTAAGTCTAGAAGTTCTAGAAGTAAGTCAGTATTAAAACTAATGCTTCCAAAAGCATGTTGACTACTTCATACTTTGTTCTTTCAACTGATTATGACTTGTTTTATTACAAAACGAATTTCCAAAGCACTTTGTTAGGAATTATAGAGTTTTTAAATGTTAGAACTACAATCAGCAAAAGATGGATAATTACATCCTAACTTATATTCGATCAAACAAAATTCATAAAATGTAGTCAAACTTGATAAAAAGGAGAGTAAAATAAGATCATATATTATACATTAACAAGACATATTATGGCCTTATCATTTGCATATCTATTGCATCTATGCAATGGCTCATCTTCTATTTGTACTCCAATGGCCATGGCCTTTAATTCTACAATTTTATTCTCAACCTTTCTCATTGTTTTAATGATTTCATAGGAGAAATCATCCTTTTGAATATTCTTTTCAAAAGAGTTAAGCAAAAATCAATCTTCAGATCCTCGTAGCTCTTTTGAATTTATCAAATACCATATCTTCTAATTTCACATCAATGGCATCAAGAGTGTCATCAACCCAATTTCTTTTGACTTCAATCTTTTCCTTGATCCCATTCAAGGTCTCCACTCTGATTTTTGATAACTCTTCTATGGCATGCTGAATTCCTTTGAATTTCACTGGCACAATGTTTTCCTACTCAACCAATTCATCACTGAGTTGAGTTATGCGGTCTAGTTTGGGAAAATTCCCTCAAAGTAGAAGATCTCATTGTCACATTGTTCAATTATCTCATTGATCTCATTGAGTCTATTATTAAGCTCTTCATACTTTGATCTAGCTTCATTAATTTCTTCTTTTCCCTTTTTGATTAATTTTTCAATCCATGTATCCACCACCTGGACCTTCTTGATAGCTTTGTTAATCTTTTTATTCCCTCAGGGGTATCTATAGAGGCACTTTCCTGAGTGTGACTATGCTGCCCAATCAACTCGCTATAAACTAGAGCTCAAGGCTTTAACCTGTTCTTTTAACTACCTTTTTTCATCCTATCTTCATCCACCTTTTGCAAAAGGTCATTCACTACCTTAGATACTCCTTGTTTTAGTTGGTCTCTTGAGGGCTTTCCTAAGGGAATGATCGAACATTATAATCATTGGTTGTTATATCTTCTCTAGTTTTTCCCTCAAAAGGGATTGTTATTTCTAGAGTCTTGGCTCCTAATGAATCAGTGTGGGTTTTAGTGATAGTCCTATCCCTTTTTGAAGCTCTTATTGCCTTTGGAAAAGACAAAGTAGTAAGGTCAATAGCTTGAACAGGGAGGACCTCCTTTTCCTCATTTGAAATTAATTCACCAATCCACCCTTTAGCCAGACTTGTTCCAGCCTTTGCTTCTTGTGATTTCTGTTGGGGTTTCTCAAGGACAACCATCAATTGTTTGAACACCCCTTGTTCATCCTAAGCTAATGATTTTTCCTGTTCTTCATCATTTATTTTGATAACCACTTTGCTACTCTCACCCTGTGCTAATAATTCTTTCAAATGTCCTTCTCCTTGGTTTAGAACCTGGGATTGATCATTCTTTTCTTGATTTGTGTCAGTATTCAAGGGATATTCCTTCCTTATTTCTCCAATTGATGCCATACTAGACCCAATTTCTCCTCCAACATTTTCTTGTACTAGTGACTGGCTCTGCAGGCTCTTCCTTCCCCAAAATCTGTTGAGTTGGCATCCTACTATCCTTATGTTCTGATGATGCATCTGGTAATGTCATGGTAGGTTGTTCTTCTGAAGCCAACTTCACACTTCCATCTAGAGGTTGTATATCCCTATCAACAATGATTTTCTCGCCACAGTTGCATCTTGTGCCACTTCTATTTTCTCCTCAAAGACATATTTTCCTACGTGAGAAAGTTCATCAACTGTAGTAACTTTAATAGAAAGGGAAGAAATTTCTTCAACTAATACCTCTGCATTAGTGTCTTCTCTGCCAAGCAATCTTGGTTTGTCTGATTCTGAAACTACTTGTCCTGTAGAAAGGATTTTTGTTGCTTGGACTTTCTCTTCACTTTAGGTTAGCACATGAGTATTTATTTCCAATTCCTTATTTGTTTAAAGGCCATCTACTGGTGTCATTATTGGTTCACTCATAGATAAATTAAGGGCATCTAACATAGAAAATCCCTCACCAGTATCAACATCAATCACATCAATCTGAATCTTTGCAAATTCATGCAATGTTTCAACTGAAGGTATATTTTCATCCTTAGCAAGTAAGTAAGGTCTCTGATATTTTCATATGTGGAGTTAAAAATTGCCTGCCTTGGATTAGCTGTAGCATTTTCTTGGGATACTTGATCCTGAGTGCCTTTCATTGTTATTTCCTCCAAAGAAAAAGGTGGGAACAGAGGATCTGATTGTTCCACTTGTGGCAGTGATGCAACATGTTGTTCTGAAAAACATCATTCCTTTCAAACTCAGGAGGATCAATTACCATATCTCTATGTTTGTGTTTTTTTGGGTGTGTGGGCACCCACCCTCACCAAAACTAGCTCATATACCACCTTGTGTTTCTTGTGTGCTCTTTCAAACTTCTTCAAGTCGATATTGCCTTTCACTCTTCTTTATGTAGCTTAGATTGAGAATGACCGCTTGTTATAGCTCCACTCATTAATTTTTCAACATTGTGTGGTTTTGGAAAAACACCCGAGTGAACCCCATGAGATGCCAAACCTTTTCCCTTTTCTTGAATTGGCACTAAAAAATTAATGGGGGCATTTTCCATGGATTTGAGGAGCATTTCCTCAATCTTTTGCTTCAAAGCAGATATAGAGGTGTCGGTCCCACTAGTAGCTGAGGTCCACTCATCTATTAGTTCAGAAGTGGGTCTCTTTGATGGTAGCTGAGGAGCCTTTCCTCCCAATGGATCAATTATGTTTGCACCTTCTCTCAAGGGTGGAAGATCATCAGCTAAGAAACCTAAGTTTCTGAAATCATTTAGAACTCTTATACTCTAGATTGATAGATCAATATTATTTTAGGCTAACCAATTTATAGTCCTCCTCATTACATCAATTATCCGTATGTAAGAATCATCAGATTCTATTTCATTCCAATTCAGAGGGGCTATAGGTTGTCCTTCCACCTTCTAATCAAGGTAATATTTACTTATTGTATGTGGATCATCCACAATTCCCTCCAAGATAACTCGTAATTTTGAAATCTATGACTTGTACAAGAGTCATTATGGAGAAATCTCTTAGCCTCGACCTCTTCTTCATCCCTAAAATTCATCCAATAATCTTCAAAATGAGGCTCATGCTCAAAAGTATTTGCAATGTTAGTGAATACCCATCTAATATCATAATTGGTCCTTGCTTCAAAATTTTCCATATCAAATTTCTTCATTTCATCCTCAATCAGTTTGGCTTTCATGATTGAAGGGCATGAATACCTTCCAATTCTAATGGGGAACTTAATATTTGTCTTATGTCTTCCAAAAATCAGTTTGTGAACAGGTGTTAGTTGCCTTAATAATTCACATAAAGCTAATTTATCATCTAAATATCTGGGCAATTTACATGGTTTACCTTCAAAACCACTAGCCCTTATGTATGTGAATTTCTTGTATTGAATGAAGTAACACCCATACTCCAAAATTACTTGTCTGGCCTGCTCAGAAATTATATACTGTCCCCACTCTAGTTTGAAAAGACAAATGATTGGGGCAAAGAAAGCATCATTAACCAACCTCACATTCCCACTCCAATTGACCAGTTGCAGTTGAGGAAATATCTTGTGCATTTGGCACTGCTTAAAATCCACACGTGGTAACAAACCCGAGAAATGTCTATGCCCTACAACATTGTAAATTAGGTAGGTCATCATGTAGAATTCCAACTCTGAAGTGTCACCCATCTCAATTTTTTCGCTAAAGTGACCATGTGACTATGGAGTGCTTTTGCAATAAAATTATCCCAATAGATATTCCCTTTTCTTTCCAAAATAATCCACATGTAAGTACACATCCATTCCTTGAATTCATTTACGAGTTTCTAACCCCGCCATTTGACTTAATAACACAATAATATCTTCAGCCTCTTCAACAAATTGTGCCCTAACTAGCCTTTTAGGAATTATAGTTGTTGCCTTTTTCTCCGTGAGGAGCCATTTTGTATTTATGATCTTGGCATAGTATTTTTCTTCTTTTCATAATCTCGTAAAGCTAATTTGATACCAATGGTGATTGGATTTGTGATTATAGGAAATTTAAGCATTATTATGATGGTCGTAGGTGTCAATGTCAATACTACATCACCACTTCCATCTAATACTTCCCTTTTCTTTGGTCATAATTCATAAAGCACAATGCCATAGTGATTCGGGCACTAAACGTCGATGGGATAGCACTAGCTAAGGCGATGTGGTTATCCTTAATTACTTTTAAAGACTCACTCGATTAGGATCATTTAATCACTGAATAAATTCCTCTAAGTCAGCATTCATCAGGTCTATGTCTGTAATTCTATCTAAATCACTTGTAATCCCAGAATGAAATTAAGAACAAAGATGGCATGGTCTTCATCCTTAAAAACCCTAATTTTACCTCAAACTTTCTTGCCAATAATATGAAAAGTACAGGAGTTTTCAGCTCTTACCAATTTTGCGTGAATCCTTGAACCATTCAACTTTAATCTAACTGTCTTTTGATCTTTGATTCTTAGAACAAGCTCCATGATCAAATTTCACACTATTGCACAATGTAAATATCAACAATGGCACTCAAATCTTGAAAAATTTGATAATAAAGGATCAAAACACTTGAAATCCTTTTTAAAAACATTTTCCTTGATTTGTGTAAAACACATTAATGGTGGCATAAATAAATGCAATGCATCGTGGCCATTCATTCTGGTTTTTTAATTTTAAACTGAGCAGTCCACATGGAAAGGTCTTTCGCTAATGCTAGCTTGGGAGACTTTTTGTATTTTTACCATGCTTTTAAAACTCATACACTTTCAGCCATTTGACCCGCCCATCCGCCTTTGACTTCAACATGGGCTTGACACATGGTCATATTTAAGTGATAAGCAGAATTATGGGCCCTTTCTATAATTTTAATCCCTTTCTAGTTTAAAACCAAAAGTGTCAAAGTGCTCTGATGACCCACCTCCCGCTTCATGCATAACAAAGAGCCACGTGTCCTTTGCGGGTCTTGGGAACCTTTTTACACTTTTACACTTTTCTTCTTAGTGCGTAAAAATACAATTATGCACCGCTTCCTTCATCCACTCAGTTTGCAACAAGTGTACACCTTTGGAGGTGAATTGAAAATTTGTTTGTGTCACTTCATGATTGCTGAAGAATATTCATCGGGTCACAGGATTGACTTTGCATTTTGTAAATGAAATGGAAAATTATAAATTTTCAAGTTACACCCGCCATACCGCATTCAATTGGGAACCACCACGTACCAACGGGTGAAGGCACAAAAATGAAAAATAGAGACATGACCAAGGAATATTTAATACAAGTGATCCTTCAGATTTCAGCCCTAAATCACAATTGGTTTCCCATGAGAATTTTCAAAAATAGTACATATCCAAACATGATCCTCGACCAAAAAAAGGAAAGACAAATCCACAAACAAGAGAACAAAAAGATCAACTCGCACCCCACAAGGAAATAGAAAATACAACAAACATTGAAGGCAAAGCTCAAACAAGGACGAGATTAATTTGAGCACCAACATGTCCTACTCTTGCTTCTACATCTCATTCTGACGACAATATAATTTCTTATGATACATTTCAAATCCCATCATCATGGTGTGTTCCCTCTTACTTCATCTCGTAAATATACGTCACTATTGGTTGTCTCTAGTATCTACTTATAGTCTCTACATTTCGTGCTCGGCGCTTCATTATACATCTTTCCTAGCATATTCTCTCACACTCTACATTCATTTCTAGATTACACACTCTAGTTTCATGGTTCATACTCAACTAATGATGGTCTAATTCTGAAATGAACCTCACATCATCTACACTTTGCGCTTAGTGCTTCACGATACATATTTCCTAGAGTGTATTCCTAATCAACACATTCATTACCCAATGACGCACTCGAGTGCTACAGTTCACACTTGACTATTGAGGGCATACTCCATCAATGAACCTCACATCATATGCACACTTCATGCTTTATGCTTCATGATACACCTTTTATAGCATCTACTCTCACATAATACATTCATTTCCGATGATGTACTCTTATTATAAGGTTCATTCTTTACAGTTGAGGGGGCATTTCTAAATGAACATCATCTCATACACATCCATTGGGGGGCAACATGGCTCCTCCTCCCTTCACATCTTACACACCATGACACTTGCACCGCATTTGCATATCTTGGTTGCATTTACTCTTGTTAGCCTATTCTACTTACATGTTGCACTTTGTTTCCTATGCTAGTTGAATACTTAGTATGTCATTATCTTTTTCTATATACACATGTGTGTTCACTTGGTATCTTGAGGTGAATACGGGATCTCTTATTGTTTCTCACACAATGCATGATACTCAACATAGCTCTTTACCCATCCCACCGAGGCTTCTGGGGGCATCTTCTTTTACTACTCTTATACTTCATACATCACAGGTTCTATTGTCACATTATTTACTATTTCTCGTTATTATCACTTTACTTTTTGTTGATTTACACATGCTTTGACATACTATTTATCTCTCTAACATGTTAAAGGTTGCTTCATGTGTAGCATTTTCTTTACAGGATATATATAACCATGGTTATATGTCACCGTTAGTTTCCTATTATATGTTATTGTTTGTGGGCTTTGCCCTATGTCTTGTTTTCTTATGTCCACTTTGGCCCTAATTGTCTTATGACATTATGAGTGATTTCCCATGTATGAAACCCACTTTTCGAGGTCTATCTTTTCTTCCTACTTATTTGTTACATTATCTTCTCTTGTATGCTAGTTATTTTATTTATTGTGTACATACCCTATCCCCCTGGGTATCCAATATCAAAGATGCATATCAGCTTCAATTCCTCTCCTTTGGTTTACATTCTTTAATAATCATCGCATGCACCCCAAATGAGGGGACATCTATTGGGTGAAAAAATCACCCTTATAACACTCAAAAATTTAGTACAACACAAGATAATATAGAATTAGCAGAGGAACACGGTTACAAATTAGCTTTGAATCGACTTGGGCTAAAATCACAGAGTAGACACTAATGCCCACTCACGGATAGTAGTGGTGAGCACTTGTGTTCCTCTAAGGGGGAAAAATAGTCAAATTATCAGTTCAACACAAATTTTAGATCAATTCTCCGAGTGAGGCACTTACCTCCATTATGTAATACATTCAATCAATTACAATTGGAACAATCAGATAATCGTAACAATTGACACAAAAGTAACATAGAACAACATGAATAAATCAAGGACGTACCATCTCGCAATGGTGTTTATTCAGAAGTGTCATGGAAGGAGAGAAAAGATAGACCTCTCTCTCCAACACTCTTATCTTGGTGTGAGATCACCCAAAAACTTTTCGTTGGTGTGAGATCACCGAAATACTCACTCTTGCCGTAAGATTGCCCAAAAAAATTCTCTTGGCGTGAGATCGCCCAAAACCTCACTCTTCAACAACAAATTCAACAACATATCTAAGCAAATCAAGACAATTCTCTATCTCTTACACTCTTATACATTAGGTGCACACTTTCCTTTTACATACTTTTACTTACTTATACATGCATTACTCTGATTTTTCATAAAAAAACTTTGACTACTTTTTGTCTCTTCTTTTACAGCCCGTATTTAAAAGAAGTAGCTCACATCAACAAGCATAGGTTTCAACAACATGGTAGGATGCATACGATTCACCCCTATGGTCCACCGCCCTTTCTTAGTCTCCACGCTTCACATTTCGATCACTTCACGCTTCGCTTGTCCACTCAAAGCATGTTATCTCCTACACTCTTCTCTACATGATCACAAGGTACGCATTTTTTATTTACTTTATGCTATCGAATATTCACTCAACAACATAAAGTGGGGGTGAAATTTAGACACAAAATCTATTCACTTAGGTACATTTCTAGGTCTTAAAGCATACTAATATATACATGATTCCTAAGCAAGGAAACTAGTAATTGACAATGTCTTTTGGTCCTTTTACCTTGTTTGATATACTTTTATTGACCTTACATACCCTACAACCCTGTTAGTATTTGTGATTTATCTTTTATGGCCTCAAACACTAGTACCCATTTAGGACGCTTACACTCAGCGCTCTTGTCCCTTCGGGTGCTTCGACCCTCCCTAGACTTTTCTTACTCTTTTGGGTCTCTTTTACTTGGGAATATTTTACACTTTTGGGTCAGCCTTTTAGTTGTTAATTATGAAATTCAAACAAGGGAATCATATATATACATAGTTATATATCTCAAATAAGGGGCCAAGCACTAGCATTATATATTATCACCTAAGCTTGCATCTAAAGGCATAAGATCATTACAAAGCATCCATCTAGCACATTCACTCAAGGGACAAGGGTTGCATTCTTCTGCATACACAACATATGAGAGGAAGTTTATTCTATTTCATCTCACACATTCTATACATTTTCTATATTCTAGATCTAGTCTACTATCATCGTGCAACTTTCATAAGGGCATCCTTATGAATCATTACACACACTTACATAGAACTACTTAGAGTCTGAAATGTAGTGCAATGATAAGTACTAAGTTCACTCTTTGGGTGATCGATGGGGTTAGTCCAACTCCACATACTACATTTTTTTTTAGGATTTGATGTGGTTTGTGCGTATGTGTATCTAGACATTTTTTTATAGGTTACAAGTACAATTTGACGACATTGTAGCAAGATCGAGTGAGAAAAGGAAATTAATAAAGCAAAGCTCCTCCTGCACATAAAAGATCATAACCTAAGCATCTGGGTGGACACTAGCACCCAAATTTAGTCATTAGCCCCAAGCACTCCCATCTTCTTGTGGGTTCTTCTATTCTACACATTTATGGGCTACGTAACCTTTAGTGAGACCTGGTGACACTCTTCTCATTCTATTTCAATAGTTCCTCAGTCCAGAACACTTCCTGATCACTCAAAAACAACTAAGTCATCTATCTCTCTCATTTTCTTAGGGTTTCATATTATTGCTTGCTTGTTGCTTGTCCATTTACTGTATATTATTATTCATATATCACACACTACAATATTTTCTCTTAAATTAAGATTTAATTCAATTTACATTAAATCACTCATGGAAGATGATAAAAATCAGTTATGGACAACTGAGTTCGACGAAAGCCATTCCAAAGTGCCATCTTTGGAGCGGTGTGTTGTTCTAACTTCTCCTTTAAGTGAGTTATTTCCTTTTGCCTATAAATTACAATTCGAGAACACTAATTATACTGCAGAATATGAGGCCCTTCTTCTCGAGAAGGATGTTGTTGAATCCATGGGCATCAAGAATTTGAAATGTCTTGGTCATGCCGAGGAGATTGTGAAGCAAGTGAGAAATCAATATCAAGTCAAGAATCCAAAGCTCAAGCATTATAGGAATAGAGTATGGGATTGCATCAAGTCTTTTTATGTTTTCTCAATCTAGGATATTTCCCATGAGAAAAATGAGAAAGTTGATTTTATTAGCCTCTCGCATTCTCTAATGACCCCACATCCACTTTTCAACAAGGACAAAGTGACTATTAAGATGAATTTTAGACCAAGTGTGTTGGATAATGTTAATCACTGCTAAGTGTTCAATGATGATAGTCATCTCATCTCTTTCTTGGGGTAAAGAAATAACTTCAACAATCTCTTTTATGAAGGGATTAATGCCCATAATTGTGAGTTTTTGCAAATGAAGACAAAGGATAGATAGACGGAGTTGATTCAAAAGGGCTCATCCGACTACAGGGAAATAAAATTCCAAAATTCCTTGTGTTTCTTGAAGACTTGTTTGATAAGCATGATAGGTTTATCAAGGAAAAGAAAAAGAATCCTCTCAATGCACTGTCGAGTTTGAGAAGGAGAACATTGGTACCCTAGAGCAGCCAAGAATGGTCAATATTGGAAAGTGTTGTTCACCAGAGGATAAAAGGAGTTTCATCTCACTATTGCGGAGATACTCCGATGTACAAGATTATTCGTATGATGAGATCAATTCATTCAAGCCTAAAGAAATGCATCACTCTGTAACACTTAAGCCCAAAGCCAAGCCATTCAAGAAAAAGAAACAACCATATAACCCAAAAAATGTTGATACAATCAAAGAATAAGTTTTAAAAATGTTGAATGCAAGAATCATTTTTCCTATTCACCACTCCACATGGGTGGCCAATATTGTCCCAATGAGGAAGACTAATAGTGAAATAATGATTTATGTTGAATTTTGAAACTCGAATCAGATTCATTAAAGGACAACTACCCATTTTCTATAATGGACCATATCCTACAAGCAAAGAACTAGGTTTGAGATGCTTTCATTGCTAGATGGCTTCTCTGGTGATTTAGAGGACATTTTGGGATTTTTGGAGCTCTCTAAATCTCCCTAAATTATACCAAAGTGGTAGATCATTCGGTGATATTTTTTTGTACACGAAAAATAGAAAACATAGTTTGTATGCTCAAGTTATTGTTGGTCAAATTTTGGTCAACATTCAGACCAAGCAGGTCAATTAGCCAACATGACAACGACACATGGCAAAAGCGGAGGAGCAAAAAAATTGGTTTTGTGACTCCGGTCTTTGACACTTATATTCGGACAGGTGGACCCCACTATTTTCTGGCCAGGGGCCCTCGACCAAGTTTGACACTCTTTTCATGAAGAGATGTCTTTGTCACCGCATTGTCATTTTGCCACATGGTGGGTCCTCAAGCCACCATGTGGCCTACCACCACTTTGTATTTGGGCCGAGTCACTCTCCAACTCGGTGAGCTCAAGATCTAACTCTGGGAGCTCATTATCCGTAGGGGTGAGTTCATATGTTGATAGGGTAATCTCCTCACATGACTCGATGATCTACTATTTTGGTTCGAGCTTTATTCTACATCGACCAAGCCACATATGTAGCGTTTCAAATTACACCTCAATTCATATATTCCACACCACCCATATTAAGGCAACCGACATATTGTTATGCCTTGGTCACCACACATGGCAGGTAAAAGGGAGGTATTGTGTGGCCCATGGCACATTTAAATGGGTGTTCAAATTCTTTAATAAACACCACCCACTATTACTTCCCGTGAATATGGGATTTCAAATCCTGTGTAAATGCAACGATGGGGTGATGGGTAAGGGGGTCGAACCCTTAACCCATCGGTTATAAAATTTAATCCTCACCACCACACCATAGTGGTTCGGCATCTATATAAAGGAGCTCGGTGGGTGATATTGTAACACATAGGTTTGTGCTTTGTGTTAGTGCCTTTTATATGAAGATTTATAAAAGCCCATTTTTGGGGCACTTAGGATATTTTCTATAACTCGGTGTGAACTGAAATGTTGTCCAGAACCCCGAGAAGCTCCTAGTGGACCTTTGTTTTTCCATTTTGGCTTTCCAATTGGGATTTATGGAGAGAGGTATGTTCCTACCCTTAGGGCTCATTGAGGCATCTTTGTAAAAATGCATTTTTGGAGCACTTAAAGGGATTTTTGTGACTCAGAGTAAACTAGAAAATTGTCCAAAACTCCAAGACGATTCCCTTGGACCTATTTTTGTCCCATTTTGGGAATTTTATAGCAGATTTGCAAGAGTTTTTGGCATCATTCTCGTATTTGTGCTTGTGCCTTATTGAGCCAATTTTGTAAAAGTGCATTTTTGAGGCACTTTCAAGCATTTTTTTGCTCTTGGGGTAAACTAGAAAGTTGTCCTAAATCCCGAGACACTCTTTAAAGACCTATTGGTTACCCATTTAGGAGGTGTTGTGATTCCATTTTTGTTTTGTAATTCATTCAAGCGCTTGGATTTTGTATAGAGCCTTTGTTAAGTGTGCACCTCGTTGGAGGGAAACTTTTGGAGATCTGATCTTCCCCACCGGTCATTGTAAGTCAGTTTATTGTTACTCGGTAGACATGGAGGAGATTGTTGTTCTTCTATTTTCTAGTTCAGATTCATTAATAATCTACTATATCTTTGATCATCTTGTTGTCCGGTTGATTCACTGGGAATTGGGTATGTGATCATCTTGGTTATCAATTGATTCATTTTGAATAAAATGTATCTTGATCATCTTGTCATCTAGTTTGGATTCATTAGGAATCAAATGGGTATGTGATCACCTTTGTGTTCTAGTTCGGATTCATTGTGGATCAATTGGGGCATTTTGTTCTTCCAGATTGTTTAGCTTGATAGAGGCTTATAAGCCGTGCAAGTGGTAGATGTTCCTAGAGAAGATTTTCATTTTGAGGATAAATGATTCTATAAATTCTATAAATAGTTATATCTAAAGTAGAAAGTGATGCATTTCCCCTTTTTTTTCTTATGCTATAAAACTAATGTCCAATGGAACTTCCACTAACTACTTTTTTGAGTGATTTGGTGACATATGTAGATGATGATGAGGCACATTTCTACCATTTTTGCAATTCATAGTCAAAGGAGACCGATTCCACAACCACTACGCCATTTTGGAGGATTGACCCTTAACAAACTACAAACTAGGACCCCTATTTCTAGAGAGTTATGGGGTGTCATGGAACTTTTATGAAAATTTCATCATTTAATCTATTGCCTATAGTTGTGGCATGTGTTGTAATCAATTGTGTCTATAAGACACCTCCTTGAATTGTTTCTTAGTTAGTTTTTACTAGTATTACAATAGTTAATAGACATAGAAGTTATTTTTCAATTGCTCTTTGAACTATGTGATAGATTTATTTTTTATCAATACAATATATGATATTTTGAGGATATGTTTGTGTTAAGATCCTCAATCTAAAAGTAGAGCAAGGGCCCACTCAACTGAGGAGATTGAAGGACTAGTATTTCATGCAAAATCTTTACATTTACTAAGTTCTAGTTTTAATATATTGGTTTGATGATTATCTGAATGTAATTTGTATCTCTTTATTTCAAAAAATTTCCTTTACTTTTTCCATTAAACAAGCATTCCATTTCAGCAAAACATTTCCTTTAACAAGCATTTCATTCAGTAACTTTGTTTCAGTAGCATAGATGCATTTGATATATTTTTTTCTTTCGATATTTTAGATATTTTTAAATTTTTGATATTTATTAGTTTAGACCTTTACTCACTTCAGTAGTTAAGTAGTATAGAACAAGAAAATCGATACCAAACAAACCCCCCAAAAAGAGAACCACCATAGTAACTAAGTTGCATATCAACTTCTCTGCATATAGCCTTGAACACAACCCTGGTCTATAATGACATCAACATTTGAATAGGTTGATTAAATGATTGGAAGTTACAATGACCCATCATTTTGGTGCACCATTTTGGGGACACCATAAGAAAAACATGCCATTTATTCACATTTTATGTTATGGGTGTTATTGAAGTTGAGCTATGCAACTAGTAGTGATCTAAGCCTTGCCTTAAAGATAAACATTGATGCATAGGCCAAGGGATGCTAGAGGGAGATATATACCTCGCAACACTCAAATAATATCCCCAATAGGAGAATGTGTAGTAAACACTGATAACACTACTCCTGAGAGTGACACTGAATCTAATACTACTCTTGAGAGTGACATTGAATATTTGAATCAACTTATCCAGAACCTGAACAACTTGTAGAAATGGGAGACAATGGAAACAATGATGATAGACCCTTGGGTAGAACCTTTACCTACCCCATTGTCTTAAATGAGGATGAGGAAGCACCTATGAAAAACATTTCCCCATCCATTCTGCCTATCTTTCGAGGAATGCCCACAGAATATCCAGACCAATTCTTGTTTGAATTCAAAGTTCTATGCCAAACATATGACTACAAAATAGATAACCAAAAACTCAAGCTCTTTCCTTCCACCCTCAAGGACTCTACCATGAGGTGGTTTATGGGATTTCCCTCTAACTCCATTCATTCATGGGAACAGATGGAGACTAAATTTTTGGACAAGTACCAAGACTACTACAAGGGAAGAGATAAGAGGGAAGAATTATTTTAGATGAGACAAAAAGAAGATGAAAATATGGAAGATTACTTGGACAATTTATTTTTTCCATAAGAGAAGTGGTTATGAGTTGAATGCAAAGAAATAACAAGACAATCTTCCTTAAAGGACTTGATGATGAAGCAAAGAATCCCTCCATCTCATGGGAGGAGGTGATGTACACAAACTCACCATGGAACAAATTATTGAGTTATGTAGGAGCTACTCTAGAACAAGAGGAGAGGCATTAGAAGAAGGAAAACATCAAAACATGCCTGGTGCCTCAAAATTCTAGAGGAGCTGGCCAATATGAAAAAAACATTTTGACATAGTTAACTTCAACCATGGATGGACTGAAAGCTAAGGACAAAGTTGCAAAAGAACCTTCTAGACATATATTGTCCCAGATGCAGGAAAAGACATCCTTTGAAAGAATGTCCTCTAGATATCACATAAATGTGCATGATCTGTGATGTCCCTAAACATGACACCAACCATTGTACTCTCCTACCTCAGCTGAAAGAAATATTAAATGCATTATGACTCAAACAAATGGAGAAGTAAACTTTGTTCAAAGATCAAATAATCAGTCTGCTTATGCCCTAGACCTGCTCAGAACCCTGGATGATGTCATGGCCCAATCAAACCCCCCACCAACTTGGGGACAACCTGATTGGACACCACCAAACTGGATGGCCTACCCAAATCCACAACCATGGATGCCTCCATATAATCAACAAGGTTGGACACCACCAACCAATGCACATCCATGGCCAAACCAATAATGGTCACCCCAAATAGAACTATAATCAGCCAAGGAGGTTCACACAAACAACAAGATTTAATGCCACCACCACAAAAAAATCACCAGCAAGGGAAAGAAACACAAACTCAACTTCCATCCCAATCCTGTCTCAAACCCCAAAAATCAACAAACAACCTCAATTAGTGAAGTGAAGTAGGACAGGTGAGACAATGCAAGTTAATGTCATTAATAACTTGCAGTTGAGATCTGGAAAGATAGTAAACAATCCTCCAATAGTTATTATTGAGGTACCTGAGGAAAGAGAGAGAGAGAAAGAGAGAACATGTGAGAAAGAAAAACGAACATGTTCCACAAATACCAGAAACTAGGGATGATCGGGAGAAAGACAAGAATGTGCATGCAACTCCTTTCCCAGAGAGATTAAAGGAAATATAGAATGGGGAAGAGACAACACTAGTTCAAGAGCTGAAAAAGTTGAATATAGAGGTCCCACTCTTGAGAGAAATAAGGGACATTCCTGAATTAAACCAAACCATTAGGAACCATTGCATAAAGACTAGGAAGGAAGAGAAATACCCAAAAACAATCAAAGTAGAAGGAAATCTAGTTGACCTTGTAGCTGGAAAACTTCTTTCACCAAAATATGGGGACCCTGGGAGTCCAGTCATTACTATTTTTGTAAATGGTTAGTCAATATCTAACATTTTGGTGGATCTTGGTGCTTTCCATCAATGTCATAACAACAAATACATTCAATTTTTTGTCTTTGACAGATTACAACCAACCAATATTATCCTCCAATTAGCAGATCAATCTATTGTTGTACCAGATGGAAGTAATTGAGGACGTTATGGTTATGGTTGAATCTTGGGAGTATCTAGTAGATTTTATGGTCTTATAGCCTAAAACTCAAAAGATGGGATATCCAGTTATCTTAGGAAGACCCTGGCTAGCTATTGTTGTTGCATACATTGACTGTAGGTCAAGAAAATGACTATTTCAAATGGGAAAAAAAAAATATTTCTCTTTATCCTCCTTCCTACCATATGTGGATGTTTGTGAATGTGTGTGGGTAGATTTTTTGATACTAACAATATGAGTCCTACTTATCTGGCCACCATTGTAGTAAAAAATCATATGGAAGAAATTACATGAGACATACCCAGTGTTTGATGAAGAAGATATTGTGGCTATGGAAACCAAAATTGTGGCTATGAAAACCAAAACTGTGGCTATGGAAATGACTATTTTGAACTCATAAGAAAAACAACATCACCTTAGTAAGTGAAATTTCTATAGAAGGTTGTGGAGAGACCTATGATTACCATGAAGGCCAAACATCAACTGATTTTCATTGTCCTTTAGCCAAGATTGTATCTTTTGAGAACATGACTATTTTTCACACACTACAACCTCATGCTTGTCCATTAAACTCTTTGATTGTTGAGATAAAACTAGCTATTTTGAAAGACACTAAACAAGTAACTATTGAGGTAGGAAAAGAATTGACTATTGGTAACAACTTAGAAGACAACCAAGAGACTAGGGTCATAGACATCTTGAGAAATCATTGAAATATTTTTCTTGGGATTATACTGACATGAAAGGGATTCATCCAAGCATCTACACTCATCATATTTACACTGAGGATGTCAAACTAGTTCAGACACCACAATGAAGGATTAACCCAACACTAAGAGACATTGTCAAAGATGAAATAGAGAAACTGTTGAGGGTAGGATTCATCTATCCAATATCTGATAGTCAATGGGTATCACCACTTGTTATAGTTCCCAAGAAAAATGGTAAGTGGAGAATCTGTATAGATTATAGGGAGCTTAATAAAGCCACCAAGAAAGATTACTTTCCCTGCCCTTTATAGATCAAGGTTTTAGACAATTTGGTAGGTAAGAAATATTTCTCCTTCTTGGATGGGTTTAGTGGATATAACCAAATTAGTATAGCACCTTGATCAAGATAAGACCACCTTCACTTGTCCCTGGGGTACATTTTCATATAGAGTTCTACCATTTGGACTTTGTAATGCACACTTGCCACCTTTCAAGAGAGTAGTTTTAGCTATTTTTTAGACCTCACCAATGACTGTGTTGAAGTTTATATGGATGATTTCACTATCCATGGGTCTACCTTTGAGGAGTCTTTGAGTAATCTTGAAAAAGTGTTAACCAAGATGTGAGCAACACCAACTCTCCTTAAGTCATGAAAAATGCTTGATAATGGTTGATCAAGGGATTGTTTTGGGTCATCACATCTCTGCTAGAGGTATCCAAGTTGATCCTAAGAAGATATAAGTCATTACTAAGTTTCCTACACCAACAAATTAAAATAGACATCAAAAGTTTCCTTAGACATGTTATTATAGATGGTTTATAAAATATTTTAGTAAGATTGTTGCACCAATGTTTTTCTCTCTACTGAAAAAGACTATGTTTTTGAATGGACTCCTCAATGTCAACAAGATTTTGAAGTTATAAAGGAGAAATTGACCACTACCCTAGTCTTGAGAGGACCCAATTGGGGTCGGCCTTTTCATATTCACACTGATGCTTCCAACACTATAATGGGAGATGTTCTTGGAAAAAAGATGAGGAGAGAAAATGTATGCCATCTATTTCATCAACAAAAATATGACCCCTACAGAGAGAAACTACACCACCACAGAAAAATAATTTCTAGTTGTTGTTTACTCTCTAAAAAAATTCAGACACTACATTACTGGATATAAGATTTTTGTGTATACAGACCATTCAACCATAAGATACTTAATGAAAAAATAGTAGTAGGGGGAAGAATTATCAGGTGGTTACTTCTTTTGTAAGAGTTTAACTTGACCATTATTGATAAGCCTAGAAAGGCTAATGTTGTTGTTGAATTTCTTTCAAGATTGAATGTTTTAGGAGAAGGTGAGGCAGTTCAAGATCACTTCCCAGATGAGCACTTATTTGCAATATCAACACAGCCCTCCATGGTTTGTTGATCTTTCCAATTATCTAACTACATGGAAGTTTCCATCTTATTTCACTAATAAAGAAAGAAAAAGAGATTAGTCAGAAACAATGCTACATATAAGTGGTGCAATGGAATTTTGTTTAAATGTTGTCCTGACATGATTCTTTGTAGGTGTGTTCGAGAAGATGAAGTATATGACATACTGAGAGCATGCCATGATGAACCTAGAGGAGGGAACTACTCAAGTAAAGAGGAAAATTCATAAGGTCCTTGGAGTTGGGTACTACTGGCCCTCTCTCCAAAAATTTGTCAAGAAATATGTATGGCAATGTGATGCATGTCAACGAATGGGGAAACCCTACCTTATCTTCTAAAATGCCCCTCAATCCTCAACTGGTCTTAGGGCCATTTGAGAAATGGGGGATTGATTTCGTTGGACCTATAGACCCCCATCCTATGGAAAAGAGTACCTGTTGGTGTGCACCAACTATGTTACCAAATGGGTCGAGGTTCAAGCACTGACATCTACCAATGAGGATGTTGTAGCTGACTTTTTTGTACCATAAGATCATGTTAAGGTTTGGAGCTCCCAGAGCCATATATCTGATCAAGGACCTCAGTTCATGTCCAACATGATTGAGGCCTTTTTGAAGATTTACTAGATCAAGCATAGGAAATCATCACCATACCACCCCCAATCCAATGGGTAGGTGGAAGTCACCAATAGAGAACTGGAAAACATCTTGACTAAAGTTATAAATGTAGATAGAAAGAATTGGGTGCCAAGACTACCTGAAGTAGTCTGGGCATACAACACAACTTGGAAAACCACCACTGGTTTCTCCCCATATGAACTAGTATATGGAAAGAATCCCATTGCTCCTAGTGGAATTTGAATTATAGACCTGGAGAACAACATTAAAGATAGGAATTGACTTGGATGAAGCTCAACAAGATAGAGTGATGAACTAAATGAACTGGATGAGATGTGGATGGAAGCACAACAACAAGTTGAGATCCTTCAACATCAAGAGGAAGGTTTGGCATGATTCTCATATCAAGACCAAAATATTCAAAGAAGGAGACTGGGCCTTGTTGTTTGACTCAAAATACCAACACTTCAAAGGGAAATTGAGGACAAGATGGTTAGGACCTTACCAAATTGAAAATATATATGATAATGGATCTGTGAGATTGTTTCCAATTGATGGTGATCAGAAGAACTTTGTTAGTGAATGACCATAGAATGAGGTTGTATCAACAACCCTAGGATAAAGAAACCTTCACTAAGGACATGTAAGGACATGCAGATGTGAGGAATTCAATTCAGTGGAAGACTTCAACTCTTCCAACCATGAGTAGTTTGTTAGGAATATGCAAATAAAGGAAGAAGACCATAGTTTGATATAGTCCTCTTCCCCCTATATCTAAAAAAAAACACAAAAATATGTTTTCTTTTATGCATGCAAATAAAGGTTAGAAGTGTAAATTATCAAAATGTGTATTAACCATAATTGCTTTTCAAATGTAGGAGGTGGAGTGCCAATGGTCAAAAGGACGTTGAGCTGGTAAGGTGATGTGTATTTAATTTTTACCAAAGGTATTAACTATATTTGAACTTCCCAATGCACTTGATTAAAAAACAAAAACAAATCTAAAGGAGTAATTGGAGAAATAAGAGGTAATGATGAATGAAGTAAAGGCATGTTGTCACTCTTTTGAAGGATGACATATGGCATGAGTGACAAGGATAGAAGTGTGGGAACCATGTTCATGAATTAAAAGCTCACCACCTTCAACAATCACATCATCAATCCTTTGTCATTATTCTATGCCACCATGATGCTATCATAAATTCATGGGTAGTTCAAATTCAAGCTATTGACATTGCACAAAAACTACTCTACCTCTTCCAAGAAACCATCACCATTGCTCTGAAAATCTACCTCCTCACTGCTTTTTCCATTCCTATTACAAACCAACCTATTCGATGGGGAAGAAGAAGAAGTCAAAGATGGAATCTATGGAACCCTTTGAGGAATGTTGTCATCTCTCAGGTCTTTCATGACACAGGTTGGTTGAATTTTATTCAAAAATTTGAAGGGTTTGATGAAGATTTGATTGAAGATTTTTTGTCAAATTTTGAAGCAACTTGTTCTAGAGTAGGAGGGAAAAGGATTGAAATAGATAGCCAAATTGTTAGCACAATCTCTGGTCTTCATATTTTAGACTTAAGGTTGTCACTAACTCCCCCTCAAAGATTTGATAGCCCTTTTTCATGAGGAAGGGAACCTCTTCCTGAGATAATAGTTAATCCCTAGGGGATTCAGAAGGGTATTAAAAGAGACAGCTTATCGGGCCATTGGAAGGAGGTAGCTTCTTGGGTAAATAGGTATTTCATTTGTGATGGAAAATAATTAGTATTGGGAGGTGATACCCTAAAGATTTTGACCCATTTGAAGAGAGGAAGGAAAAACCTGAGCTCAAAGTCAATCTCCCCAAATATCTCACAGATGTCATCATAAAAGTGGGACAAAAGTATAAAAGTGGAGGTGGTGACATTATAATTAAGCACCCAGGATTATTCAGTTGATTTACGTGCACTAGGCCTCAAGGAAACCCAAGAGGAAAGCAGAAAAGATGACTATATGAGAAATTTCCATGAAGAAGAAGGTCAAAGGGGATACACCAATTTTTTTGAACCAGCCACAACTCTCAACCTAAGATTCAATCCACTCCTCAGTTTTCCCCTGTGTTTATTAAATATTTTACAGATGAAGTGAGAAACCCCCTGAGCCTAGAAATTTGAAGAAAAAGGCTATCATGTCAACCCCTTCTCAAGTTTGGTGAGAAAGAGAAGATCTAGTTCAACAAGGAAGGATGTAGTTTCTGGACCTGCATTATCTGATGAAGGTGCAACCCAAATTTTAGAAGAGTTTGTTGGAACTGAGACTTCCTGCCCCTAAGAGATTAGTCAAAGGATTTTGAGTTTACATCGGCCATTCCTAAGGAACAAAGCCATGCCATGTTGTGGAGGCACCAAAACTCATTTGGAAGCTCGGAAGATATGCCTACAACTCTTAGAAATCCCTACGGTAGCTATGGAAACTGTTGCACAAGGAATTGGACATGTGAAATCACAAAGAGATGAGGTTTTGAGGAAACACCAAGAGGAAATTCTTCTCTAAAAGAAAAACTGAAAGGTATGGAAGTAACTCATTTGTCTCTTCAAAATGAGTTTGTGCAAAAGAATATAGAAAAAGATAAAGAAATAGATGTTTTGAGAATGGAAGTTACTAGTTTAAAGAGACAAAAGGATATTGGGTTGAAAGCATGGGATGATTTATCATCTCGTTGGACTCAAACTCTCTCTTAGAAACAAGGAGTTGGTAGAAGAAAATAGAAAACTCAAGGAAGAGGTTGAATCCAACTCTAATGCAAAGACAAAATTGGAAGCAATTGTTGAGTTTGTTTGTCCTTTAGCTTGTAAACTTTTAGCTTGCAGAAAACCATCTTTAATTTATAGTTTATTTCTTCAAGAAAATTTTATTCATGGTAGTTGCATAGAATTTTTTGTGGAGAGCCTCATGAGGATCTTGATGGAAAAACCTTTTTACATATTTATCAGAGTTGTACTAGAAGTACAAAACTTGTTGTGTGAATTTTATCTCCATAACATGATGGTTTCAAATGTTCCTGAATTTTTTCATAAATATGTCAAGTAGGAGAGTTTCAGTTGAAATATTTTTAGTCATTGATAAGGAATCAAATTGTGTGGGAAGAACAGACTGACATCTTTACACAACAGGCCAAAACTATTGGTTTTTACATTCGACCTCAACACCATAATGATGTTTCAATGAAGAAGGATTTTAGGTCTTTGTATTACCAAAGTTGGACATTAGACACACCTCTGAGATCTTGGAAAAATGTGTCCAAGAATTTGAAGCTTACTATTATCAAAAAAACTTTGTCAAAGGATATGAAACTTGTGACAAGAGATGGGACACCTTGAATCTTCCATTGAAAAGATAAGAGAAGTGATTTCTCCTCAAAATCTCAGTTGGAGCATGAGAAGGGGAGATGCACTTGTGGAAATTATTTGGAAATTAGCACAAAAAGGGAACAATGAATATAGTGATGAATGGGTTGGGACACAAGTTAGACCTCCTCTGCTTCTTAGCCCAATGACTACTTGGAAAAATAGTGCTCCTCAATCAAATGAAAGCTTTACAACATGGGAAGAAACTATGTTTGCAAACCAAGGATGTAAGGCACCAAGAAACAATATGCAGATCAATTTGAAGAATATGACATGGTGAAACAACTTGAACAACAACAATCAGGTCGAGAGGTAGTTTGCATGAGGACTTGCAAAAGGTAAAGTGCAGGGGAGATGATGAGTCCATAAATTGACTCATCATAACATCTATATAACTATAAACTTTACTCCTAAAAACATTAATCAATGCATGGGAATGTTCTAAATAGTTATATCTAAAGTAGAAAGTGATGCATTTCCCCTTATTTTGTCTTATGTGAACTAATGTCCAATGGAACTTCCACTAACTACTTTGTTGAGTGATTTGGTGACATATGCAGGATGATGAGGTGCATTTTCTGCCATTTTGTGCAGTCACAGTCAAAGGAGACCGAGTCCACAACCACTATGCCATTTTGGAGGTTGACCCTTAACAAACTACAAACTAGGACCCTATTTCTAACAAGAGTTATGGGGTGTCATGGAACTTTTATGAAAATGTCATCGGTTAATTATGTTGCCTATAGTTGTGGCATGTGTTGTAATCAGTTGTGTCTATAAGACACCTCCTTGAACTGTTTCTTAGTTAGTTTTTACCAGTATTACAATAGTTAATAGACAAAGTTATTTTTAGTTGCTCTTTGAACTATGTAATAGACTTATTTTTATCAATACAATATATGATATTTTGAGGATATGTTTGTGTTAAGATCCTCAATCCCAAAGTAGAGAAAGGGCCCACTCAACTGAGGAGATTGAAGGACTAGTATTTCATGCAAAATCTTTACATTTACTAAGTTCTAGTTTTAATATCTTGGTTTGGTGATTATCTGAATGCAATCTTGTATCTCTTTATTTCAAAAATTTCCTTTACTTGTCATTTCCTTAAACAAGCATTTCATTTCAGTAACTTTGTTTAATTAGCATTTCAATAGATGTATTTTGTATACTTTGTTTTCCATTTGATAGTTTAGAAGCTTTTGATATTCAGTAGTTTAGACCTTTACTCACTTTCAGTAGTTAAGTAGTGTAGAACAAGAAAATTGATACCAAACAAACCCCCATAAAGAGAACCACCATAGTAATTGAGTTGCATATCAACTTCTCTGCATACAACCTTAAACACATGACATCCATGTGTAGGTTATAATGACATCAACATTTGAATAGGTTGATTAATGTGGGTGTTCACTTTTTACATTGCAATTTCCTTTAAAATTGGTAATTTTATGGAGTTAATTAACAAGTGCCTATAAAGGTCCGAGGCCAACTAAATTTTTGTCCCTATTTTTGGATCAAGTTGGTACTAGAGCTGGTGATCTAGCCTATAAACCTACTAATCTCCAAGAAGGTTGGTATTAGAGCAAGTTGATTTGATAGTGTGTTTGCTTCAACTTGTGCTTTTGGAGTCCAAATTTGTGAGAAACCTGATGAAAAGGTTTATCATACTTAGTAGTTTTCTAGCATTCAAATTTGGAACGTACTCCATTTATATCTCTTATTTATCTTTTGAATTCTGTTATAGTTTGGATATGGATTAAACTCATATTTATAAGCTTGGATATGTGACAACCATTTATGCAAATAGTTGATCTCATTGGTGTCACTTAGATTTTCATTCTACATAGAGGCTTGTGGACCAGTGCGGTAGAATGGTATTTGATCATCATTGACATCGACACTGTGTCGATCATCACTCTGCATAGAGGATGATTATGGCCATGTAGCAGTGGTACCGATTGTCATCATCAACTAGAGACTTTGTACCATGTAGAGGAAGAGACTATGCAACATGGTGTAAGTCATCATTATTGAGCTCTTTGATATCAGCTCGGATCTTCGCTCAATGTAAAGGTTATTTGTGGTCATGAAACAGAGTGGTAGCTGATCATCATTATCACCGATATCTCATCGATCTTCACTCAACATAGAGGCTTATGGTTGTGTAATATAGTGGTAGCTAATCATCATGGACATATGACATTGAGTCGGATTTTCACTCGTGTAGAGGCTCATTTTGGCTATGCATCGTGAGTGGTACCTGATTGTCATTAAAAACTTAGCACCATGTAGAGGTAGAGACCATAAAATAGGGTAAAAATTCACAATCGACACTTCTAACTCAACACCATGTAGAGGTAGAGACCGTGCGGCAGTGGAGAAAAGTGGCTTCTTCAACTGGCACCAAACTTCATTTTTGTAAAGGCATAGTGCTATGCAACAACAATATGAAGGTCAATAGAGGTGTCACAAAGTGTGGCACATATGCCAAAAGTCCTATAATCAATCCTTTGTTTGTCCGATCTTGGAGTAGCAATGTAGGACCTTTTAGTCAAATACAAAGACCTCTTATCAGCAACGCTAGGATCGGGATTCACATAGCTTTTTGTGGACAAAAAGCCTTCTCACTAGGGAGGTGTGATCTGGAGGACATTTTGGGACTTCTTGAATTCCCTAAATCTCCTTGAATCATGCTATTGTGGTAGAGAATTTAGTGATATCTCCATCGGTACTTGGAACGTGAAAAATGGGCTTCATATGCTCAAGTTATCGTTGGTCAAACTTTGGTCAAATTTCGGACCCGACAAGGTCAACTAGCCAACATGACAATGACACGTGGTGGAAACGGAGGAGCGAAAAATTTGGTTTTTCAACGCCAGTCTTCGATACTCATATTCAGACGGGTGGACCCTGTTATTTAAAGGTCGGGGTCCTTGGCCATGTTCGACACACTTTTTCACGGAGGGGTGTCTTTGCCACCGCATCATCATTTCACCACTTGGTGGGTCCTTGGCGACCACGTGACCTATCACCACTTTGTATTTAGGTCGATTCACTCTCCAACTCGACAAGCTCAAGGTATAACTTGATAAGCTCATTATATGCGGGGTGAGTTCATATGTTGGAAGGGAAAGATCCTCACATGACTCGGTGAGCTACTATTATGGTTCGGGTTATATTTTACACCAACCAAGCCACATATGTGGCATTTCAAATTACACTTGCCAACATTTTAATGTCGTCGTTGTTCATATATTCCACATCACCCATATTAAGGCAACCAATAGATTTTTATGACTTGGCCACCCACATGGTAGGTAAAAGGGAGGCATTGTGAGGCCCATGCCACATTTAAATGGGTAGTTGGTTTGTTTAATAAACACCACCCACTATTACTTCCCCATGAATATGGGATTTTAAATCCCTTTGTAAATGTGAACAGTGTGGCGGTGGGCAAGGGGTTCAAACCCTTGACCCATCGGTTACAAAATTTAATCTTCACCACCACAACATAGTGGCTCAACATCTATACAGAGGTAATATTGGAACACACATGTTTGTGCCTTGTGCTTTAGTGCCTTTTATAGGCATATTTGTAAAAGCCCGTTTTTGAGGCACTTAGGAGCTTTTACGTAACTCGGTATGAAATGGCATGTTGTCTAGAACTCCGAGAAGCTCCTAGTGGACCTCTTGTTTTTCTATTTTTGCCTTCCAGTTAAGAGATATGAAGATAGGTCCGTGACAGTTTGTGCTTACCCTTAGGGCTTATTGAGGCACCTTTGTAAAAATGCATTTTTGGAGCACTTAGAGTCATTTTTATGACTCAAAGTAAATCGAAAAATTGTCCGTAACTCTGAGATGCTTCTAATGGACCCATTTTTGTCCCATTTTGGGAATTTTGTAACAGATTTGGGAGAGGTCTGGTAGCCATGGTCTGTATTTGTGCTTGTGCCTTATTGGGGCAATTTTGTAAAACTACATTTTTGAGGCACTTAGGAGCATTTCTGGATCTCGAGGTCAACTGGAAAGTTGTCCAAAAATCTAAGATGCTCCTTGAATATCTATTGGTTTCCCCATCTCGAAGGTTCTATGATTCCATTTTGTGTTGCGGAAGTCATTCGAGCACTTAGATTTCGTCAGAGCCTTTGTCAGTGTGTACCTCGTTGGAAGGAAACTTTTCGATATCGACCTTCCCCACTTTGGTCATTATAAGTTGGGTTATCACTACTCAAAGTGGAAGTGGAGGAGATTATTTTTCTTCTATTTTTAGTTCATATTCATTAAGAATCGACTGGATTTATGATCATCTTGTTGTCTGGTTCAGATTCATTGGGAATCAACTGGGTATGTGATCATCTTGGTTATCAGTTTGGATTTATTTTGAATCAACTAGTACTTGATCATCTTGTTATCCAGTTTAGATTCATTGGAAATAAACCAGGTATGTGATCACCTTTTGTTCCATTTGGATTCATTACGGATCAATGGGGCATTTTTTCTTCTACATAATATTCATTTCGATTTTTGCTCTGCGTAGAGGCTTATGGTCATGCAATGAGTGGTAGTTGTTCGTGGAGAAGATTCTTGTACTTTAGAGGATCAGTTTGGATTCATTGGGAATCATTTAGGTTTATTCTTTTGGAGGCTAGTTGGGATTCATTCGAATTAACTGGTATAATTTGGTTCATTGTTGTGCATTTATCACTTCATTTGTAAGTTCTAAATTGATTTACAAATTGGAAGTTTTTATGAATCGCCCAACATTTGAACTCGAGACGTAGGAATTTGTTTTTTCGAACTCTATTATTAACTTGTTTTGCAATGTGTGGGTGTTCACTTTTTACATTAAAATTTACTTTAAATTTGGTAATTTTATGGATTTAATTAAAAAGTGTCTATAGGGGTCCAAGGTCGATTAAATTTTTGGCCCTATTTTCAGATCATCTCGATATAACCAAGGTTAGGTAGCAGAAGAATATATATACAAAATGGATATCACAACTTCGTGGGGCACTTTTGCTTATAGTAGAATGTCGTTTGGATTTATCAATCTTTGGAGCAACTTTTCAAAGGGCGATAGATCTTGCCTTCAAATATCTTAAGCATTGCATTGTCATTTTACTTCATGATCTTGTGGTCTTCTCAAAGGGCATAGAGACCACATGAAACATCCTGGAACAAGTGTTGATTAGATGTCGATAGCACAAAATATCCCTAAACCCTAAAAAGTGAATCTTTGGTGCTACTCAAGGAAACTCCTTGGTCACATCATGAATAAAGAAGGAGCCAAAATTAATCCCAAAAGGATAAAAGCAATTCAAGCACTTGCCTTACCCACAAACAAGTAGTGATTTCATTCCTTCTTTAGAAAGGTAAACTTTCTTCACCGCTTTGTTCCGAACTTTGCTAAACCGACCAACACATTACAAGCATGATGAAACCTTAAGTAAGTTGTAGGTGGTGTAAAGAAGACAAGGAGACATTTGATGCAATCAAGGAAATAATTGCAAAAGATCCCACTCTAGTATGCCCTAACTTTAACAAATATTTCATTTTGTACTATTATGCTTCGAAACATACTCTTCACCATCTTGGTTCAGAATAATGAAGAAGGTATTGAAGCACCCATTGCCTTCATGAGTTTCCCATTGAAAGATCATGAATTGAAGTACAATCAAATGGAAAAAAATGCATATGCCATGGTCAAAGTAGTCAAGAACTTTTGATTCTACATCCTTAATTCCCACACCATAATGATGGTTCGTGGTTTGGAATAAAATCAATTCTAAATGAACAAGATCTAGGAGCTAAGAGAGGAAACTGGGTGGTAAAGATCCAATAGTATGAATTGGATATCAAACCATCGAATCCATTCCAAGGAAATGGTTTGTGCAGGTTAATGGCCGAAGATGAGTCTCTCTTGACTCAAAATGAAGAAAAGGAATGCCAATGTTATGGATGCATAAGTAACAACTTTCCTCGAGTTCTTTTTATAAAACACCACTAATGAGTGGTATTACGAAATTGCATACTTCCTCACCTGTGAAGACTACCCAACACACCTTGATTATAAGAAAATACATACTCTTAAGATGAAATCAACTAGGGGTGTCATCTGAAATCATGTGTTATACAAGAGAGGATTAGATGGATGTTTCCTAAGGTGTGTTTACAAATATCCACAAGAAAAGTTTATAAATATTTACCATGACCAAGCTTATGGTGGACATTTCTCTACCATGATGACTGCTCAGAAAATCCTTCATGATAGGTACTATTGGCCTAAACTATTTTTAGATGCTCAATAATGGGTTTCCAAGTATGAACCTTATCAATAATTTATGGGAAGAAAGCAACTTGGTACACTCCTTTGACCAATGGTCATTGAGGAACATTTCCAACAGTGGGGCCTAGTTTTTATTAGTGTATTTAATCCTCACTTGAGTGCATGGAATTCCTATGTGCTCATAGCTACCAACCACTTCACCAAATGGGTGGAGACCATTATAATCAAATAAGCTAACTCCGAAACGGTATGTAACTTCATCAAAGAGAACATCATCATCCGTTTTAGAATACCTCAAAAGGTGGTGGTTGATAATGCAACATATTTTTCATCTATAATTGAATTTTTCTATAGCTATGGAATCTCCCTCTCACATGCATCAGACAATTAGCCGCAAGGGAATGGTCGGGTTGAATCCAGAATAAGAACATCATGACAATTATTCGTAAGTTTGTTGATCAAAATTAGAAAAATTGGCACAAGAAGATTTATGATGCATTATGGGAAGACAAGATCACTCCAAAAAGGCAATTGGCATGTCACCATTCCAGTTGCTTTATGGCATTAATGTTGATATCCTCATCATAGTTGAATTACCAACTCTTGCTTTTTAGAAGCGATTAACAACAATCAATTCCATGATTCTCTTGATAAGATAATCTTGTATCTTGAGAAACTTGGTGAAGATATGTTAAAGGTGGTTGATTAAATCAAGGAACATCAGTTGAAAGTGAAAAATATCTTTGATAAAAAGGCTAAGGCAAGAGATTTCCAAATTGGTGATCTTGTCTTACTATGGGATAAAAGAAGAGAGCCAAAGGGAAGTCATGGAAAATTTGACTCTTTATGGCTTAGATCATTTCAAATTTGAGAAGTTTGTGGAGAAAATAATTTCTATTTGGATGGTACCTATTTAGAATTTCCCCGTAGTGGGCAATACTCAAAATTTTATAAGCAATGAAATAGGGTGGTTCCCCACCTGTAACATAGGTGATTTTAGGTTGTGTGTTTCCCTTTCTTGTTGTGTGTTTTCCTTTTTTGTGTTTCCCTTTCTTGTTGCATGTTTCCATTTCCACATTGTGTGTTTGTCTCTTGTTGTGTGTTATGTGTTTGTGTTCAATAAATAAGTTTCATTGTATACCTAAGTTGTGACTCTATATCCCAATCAATAAAGCATTGGTCCACGTAGTGTCTTGAGATTCTAGAGTTCATGCTTTTCATGTCCTCATTGTGTTTGATCTAGAACAAGTCCCTAGAAAGAGCCATCTATTTTCATGTAAAATGTATAACATGAAAAATCCAAAAATACTATTACAACCTAAGCCACATTTGAAAGTTCTTCTCCGATCAATATAAACCCATCCTCCAGTGACTCAGTCATTGTGTTACCCTCATAATGGCCAGGAGGAATGTGATAATGTGATTTTCAAGTGTGTTTCATGTGTAGGGGATGTTTTTCAAGTTTATTCATGAAGATATCTAGATCAAAGAGAAGACAATTGCTCCTAGAGACCCAAAAGGCTTATTTTCGGACTTTTTACACCTAGTAAGCACCCCTCGAGAACATACGGGGACAAATTGAAGCATCCGTGAATTTTGTAATATAACTATGTAATCATATGAGGTAGTTTAGGAAAGTTCTGGAAGAAAAATAAGGTTTAGGAACAAGTTATATACAAAACCGAGTCTTTGTGAGCAAGGTATTGGGAAAAGCAAGTTCTAAAAATCTAGTCACCTTGTTTGAAGGGTTTCAAAAGCATTATGAAGAGTTAAAATCTCATAACCTAATAATTTGAAAGATAACATAGCCTAGTTGGTGGTGGAATGATCAAGGAAATATTTTCAACACATTTTAATGTGGAAAAAAATTCGATAGTGCAACTCAAACGTCCTCTTATAAGGTGAAACTTGATTGAAGGCTTCCAGACACTCTGGGAAGATTTGGGAGCCTAATAAAATCTCAAATGATGGTATTTTTAATGTTATACATCATCCATAAGTTTGTTTGTCTTTGTTTCATTGAAAACTATTCTTTCCACTTAGCTCACTGACGCACATGTTGAGGGAAAATTAAATATATGGGTAAAAATTGATGAATAATTTGTTAAATACATTGTATGACCAAATATTGTTAAATTTTAACCTAAAAGTGAAGAAATCAATTTTGGTCATGTGACCCAAAAATGTTGTTGTGCAACAACAAAATGTTATTGTGCGTCAAGAAGGTTTAAGTGACACAAGAATATTGTCGTGCAGTGAAAAAAAAATTACGACAACAAAGTGTTGTCATGTGTCAAGGAGGCTTCGGGGAGACTTAGTGATGATGTCATGCATCTAAAAGGTGTTAGGCAACTCGAAGATGTTGTCATGTGGCCCAAAGTATTGTCGTGTGACCACAAAGTGTTGTCATGTGACAAGAATGTTGTCGGTGTACTAGAATATGTTGTCACTCGTAAATAAGGTTTTAAGCAACCCAAGGATGTTGTTGTGTGACTAGAAGATGTAGTTGGGTATCTGCATGATGAAGGAAGGTGAAAGGTCGTACGTGACGAAGGAACATCAAAGGTCGTGAAGGAAGTCGAAAGGCCAACAATCATGAAAGAAGGTGAAAATTCATGTGGGGGAGATGGGTAAGTGCATGGAAATGAAGCGCCAAAAAGTGGACACAAATCCATTTTTGGCCATTTTGGCCATAACGCGCTCGCGTTATGGTTTAGTCGAGCTATAATGTGACAGAAAATTCAAGGTCACCGCTATAATGCGAGCACGTTATGCTTGATAAATCGAGCCATAACATGAGCACGTTATAACGTGCTCACATTCTTTCTTTTTATGTGGCATATGTGCTTATGGGAGGGATATATTTACTAAAATAAATGGTTTAAGTATAAGTTTTTCTTTTATTAATCTTTATACTTAATAAAGTATAAAGATTAATAAAAGAAAAACTTATACTTTAAATTTATTTTAGTAAATATAAGAAGTTAGGGTCACTCTGCACCTTATGGAACTAGTCTCACAACTCCATCTGTCATGGTTTAGAAGATAGTTTTTCATATTCTAATTTGGTCAATACATAGGTATTTTTCAGATTTCAACATTCAATCTTTAAGATTTTAGGGTTTAAATTATACAATCCATATTTGTTTTGTGAAAGAATATAGTATTTGTTTAGGTTTTAAGGCCTTTTGGATTGGTTATTGACAATTTTAGGAGTGTTAAATGTGTCAAAATTAGAATTTACAAACCTCACAACTCCCAAAGGTAGTGACAACTTATCTCTCCATCAGTCTACAAACACCATCTTGAACAAGCATTTAGATTCACCATTAACAATTTCATCATATAATCACCATACACAGATTCCCTATATCATAGTGGTTTAAAACTATGTATATTCCCTAAGCCCTAAGCCCTAAGCCATAAACCCTAAACTCTAAATCATAAACCATATTTTTACCACCTTGAACCCTAAACCCCGAACCCTAAATCCTAAACCATATTTTTACCACCTTAAACCCTAACCCTAAAGCCTAAACCCTAAACTCTAAACCCTAAACCTTTAAACTTAAACCCTAAGCCATCAACCCTAAACTCTAAGCCCTAAACCCTAAACCCTTACCCCTAAACCTTAAACCCTAAACCCCGAGCCTTAAACCCTAAACCTTGTGCTCTAAACCCCAAACCCTAAACCCTCAAGACTAAACCTTAAACCCCGAGCCCCAAACCCTAAACCCGAGCATTAAACCCAAAACCCTAAACCTTAAACCATAAACACTAAACCCTTAACTCTAAACCGTAAACCCTAAACCATAAACCCTAAACCCTTTACTCTAAACCTTGAGCCCTAAACCCCGAGCCCCGACCCTAAACCCCGAGCCATGAGCCCCAAGCCCTAAACCCTATTTTTACCACCCTAAACCATAAATATTGAGCCCTAAACTCTTAGCCCTAAACCCTAAACCTTAAGACCTAAAAAATATTCCTAAATCTTCCTAAATTGCCTCCAATACTTCCAAGATTCTCTAACATCACCTCTAGATGCTTAATATATTTCTTGAACTCTCCTAGAGGGTGCTTGATTAGCTCAGAATGTCCTTTTAGGGTTTAGGGCTTAAGGCTCAACTTTTAGGGTTTAGGGTTTATAGTTTATAGTTTAGGGCTCATGGTTCAGGATTTAGGGTTTAGGGTTTCTGTCAAGGGCTCAAGGTTTAGGGTTTACGATTTACTGGGTTAGGGTTTAGAGCCTAGGTTTAGGGTTTAGGGCTCATGGTTTAGGGTTTGGGGCTCATGTTTTAGGGTTTAGGTTAGGGTTGGTTTTAGGGTTTAGGGTGTAGGGTTTAGGGTTTAGGATACCTAAAGATTGTTTAAAATCCCTCTAGTCTACAGTAGTGATTACAAAGTGAAAAATTCTCTTGATCTTTTGGATTACAAGGATCGACAAACCTTGTATATTTTCGAGTAGGTCTCATGAGTGAGTTCATCTTTTGGAATATCAATATTATGACCATATTTCTTAATATCGTGCCTAAAACCATCATTGAGTATGCTTGTACACCTAAATTGTTTATGAGAGGTGGGATAAATAACTAAATGGATATGGCATCTACCTTGTGCCTTGAAATGCATATTACACATCTCTTCCAAACTTGTTTCTCCCCACATATACTTGCGCTCTTGAATGTCAATTTCTTCACACTCTAAAACAAATTTCACATTTCTCATATTTCCATGTATGGTATTATGCAAGCCAAGATGACCCATTGGAAGTTGGAAAAAATAACCACATGCTCATATTCACATTCATGATTCACTTTGATACATGTTCATATTCACAAGAACCTCTTCTTCCTTGAAAGTGTCTAGTTTGTCTCACTAACTCGGTAAGGATTACGCATACTCAAAAAATTCACATTTCTCATGACATATATGGTTTTGCCACATAGATGTTCAACATTGGAGTCCAAACTATAAAAAATATCCTTGTATTTTATTGAAGAGAAAATATTCAAAGGATATCAAGAACATTTGAGGTAATTATTTGGGATCATCACAATTGGCCAAGGAAAGAATCAATTTAATTAAATTTGGAAATATATCGAGTGTCTAAATTAGAATGTCTTTATATCTGGAGAAACATTTTCAGACATTAGAGTAATGGATCTTGGAAAATAAAATTCAACCTCATAAATCCTCTCAAATTGCCAGCTTACACAAGCAGTGGACATATCAAGCTCTGTTCTTTGAATGAAACCTTCGATCCCGACAACTTCAGAATCGAAAGAATTATTCAAAAGAGCGTAAAAAACAATATAATTTTCTTGGTATCCTAATTCCTCATACCCATGAATACCACTGGACTTGTTATTCTCAATTTATAACACTCTTGGAGTTCCAAATATTTCATAAGCTATCGAAAAAAGGAGATAATTTTATTGGGCAACATTTCTTTGTACCGAATTGTTCTTTGATATCTGGCATTTCTCTCCTTCAAAATATCAGCATATGAAAGACATTAAATTTTGATGAATCTCTTTCAATGTTCTTCCTACAAAGCAAATGAACCCTTTTTAGTTGAATACTCTCTATCAATAATAATAAGAATGGGTAAGACACAAAACATTACAATGAGTGAAAGGGTAAGCTTAAACCCTGAGCCCTAAACCATGAGCCTTAAACCCTAAGCCCTAACCCCTAAACCCTAAGCCTTAAAACCAAAACCCTAAACCATATACCCTAAACCCTAAACCCTAAACCCTAAGCCTTAAAACCTAAACCCTAAACCCTAAACCCTAAGCCTTAAAACCTAAACCCTAAACCCTAAACTGAACCCCGAACCCTAAACCATGTTCCCTAAACCCTAAACCCTGACCCTTAAACCTTAAACCCTAAACCCTAAACCTCAAACCCCGAGCCCTAAACCCTAAACCATAACCCCGAGCCTTATACCCTAAACCCTAAACCCCGGGCCTTAAAACCTAAACCCTAAACCCTAAACCCTAAATCCTAATCCATAAACCCTAAACCATAAACCTTAAACCTTAAAACTTAAACCCTCAACCATAAACCCTAAACCCCGATCAATAAACCCTAACCCCTAAACCCTAAATCATGAGCCTTAAACCCTAAACCCTATAACCATGTACCCTAAACCTTAAACCCCGACCCTTAAACCTTAAATGCCAATATCTAAACCCTAAACCATAAATCCTAAACCCTAAACCCTAAACCCTAGACCCTAAACCCTAAACCCTAAACATTAAACCCCGAACCTTAAAATTTAAACCCTAAGCCATCAACTCTAAACCCCGAGCCCCGAGCCTTAAACCTTGAGCCCTAAACCCGAAACCATGTGCCCTAAACCCTAAACCCTAAACCATGTGCCGTAAACCCTAAACCCTAAACCCCAACCCTTAAACCTTAAACCCTAATCACTAAACCATAAACCCTAAACCATAAACCCTAAACCCTAAACTCTAAACCATAAACCCTAAAACCTAAACTCTAAACCCTTAACCCTAAACCCTAAACCTTAAACCCTCAACCACAAACTCTAAACCCTTAACTCTAAACCTTGAGCCCTAAACCTTGAGTATTGAGCCCTAAACCCTATATTTACCACCCCGAACCCATTCCCTAAACTCGAACACTTAACATTGAGCCCTAAACCCTAAACCCTAAACCCTAAACCTTGAACCCTAAACCCTAAAGCTTAAGCCCAAAATAATATTCCTAAATATTCCTAAATTGCCCCCAACACTTCCAAGATTCTCCGACATCACATCCAGATGCTTAATATATTTCTTAAACTCTTCCACAAGGTGTTTGATCAGCTCGGATGGCCTTTTTAGGCCTCCGGACGAAGTTATATTCCATAAAGTCGATTGAACTCATCAATCTTCGTATCTAATCATCCCTATGCATGGAAACAAACTTATAAAAACCTTGTTGATAATTTCTTTTGATCTAGGTTGAGAGTGGTACTGTTATCAGCTAAGTTTAACTTAAGAAAATTAATTAATATAAAAAAATGGGTATTTTGAAATTTTTCAAAAGTGTTACTTTGCATGGTTTATCACTCTCATCACAACCGTCTCATTTTTGTGATCGTTCTGGTCTTCATTTCGTCCATTTTAGGCGAGAACTCCTCCCGCCAAGTCTTAAACTACGTTAAATATTAATTAATTAATATTTAATTAATTAATTACTCTTTGTTTGATAAAATTAATTTTTAATAACTTTGGAGTATTTAATTAAATAAATATTAATTAAAATTCATTCGACAAGTTTTATTTTAATTGTCGGGGGAAAAATAAGCTTCCGCTTCCCATTGTCGGGATGCCAAATTGGCTTCCCGGGCCCGGATTTCCCCTTTCCGACAAATTTGTTTTAAATCCCTACTTGTGGGATTTCTTCCTCGATTGCCAAATTAATAAATTGGCAAACGGGAAAAAAATATCCCGATTTCCCACATGGGGAAATAAAATGGGGATTGCTAGCCCACTTTGCCATTTCCATTGGCAATTGGTCGTTGATTTCCCATTTCCCCCTGGTAATTAATTCCACTACCTAGGAAGAAGGGAAGTTGGATTAATCCTCATAATTTCCTCCGTCAAACTCATTGGAAAGAGTCGTGCGAAGCTTTCCAAATTGCTTCTTATTTCTTCTAAAGGAACATAATAATATTTGTATCACATCCCTCAAACAATATTAGTTTACTGTGAACGCCATTGTGAAGGAGAAGCAAGAGGACCAAGTTTTGTTTTGATGCATCAATGAAAAGCTAATAACAAAGCTTTCCACTTATTCAAAACCAGTCCACGTAAGGGAAGTAATACACGCATGCAGGGGAGAAGGCAACAAGGAATCCACGTAGTAAGAGAAACCAGTTGTTTCTACACCAAAAGCCACGCAACATGTGAATAAGAAGAAATAACAAGCTTTTCACATAGAGACAGTCCAAGCTCCAAAGAATATCTCCCATGTAACCCAAGGGAATAAAAGAATATTGCAGAAGTATTTGAAGCATTGAGTTTCTAGCGCACAACGAGGAATAGAAAAGCAAATTAGAGCTAAAGAATCCACGCAGAGGGAAAGGAGGATCCACACGCATTCAAAAAGAAACCAAAAAGACAATCCAAAAAAAAGGTCGTGGCATTACGTGCATTACCAAAAGGAAGGAGGGACAACAGTCCAAAAAAGGGACATTTTGTTTTATGCAAAACTAATCTCCACGCATTTGTCATAAGCAAAAAGTCCAAACAAACAGAAAATCCCACACAGGCCACACAACCACAATACCAAATCTCTTCACGCACTCTTCAAGCATCTCCACGCAAGTTGAAGGCAAAAGCATTTTCCACGCATTCATTGAAGGGGGGTAAATTTTCACAAAAAGACCAGGAAGAAAATGAGTCCCATCCTCCACGCATTGAATGGAACAAACTCAACAAAATAAAATAATAGTCTTTTGCGCATTGGATAAGGCAAAACAAATAAAAATAATTTGCATTCATCCAGTCATCTCCAACAAGGGAAATCAAGAAGACAGTTCTTGGTAAAAAAAAAAAGAGAGATATAACACGCATTGGGCATAGTCAGACAAGTTTCAATACAGGAAAATAATTTCCCACGCATGAAAGAAGGAGCAAATGAAGACACTATTTAAAATAGCTCACACGCAATTCTTTAACAAAGTCTTCGGCAAGATATTAAAATTAGGAGATTTTAATTAAAAAATAAATATCATTGTATTACCAGATTTGTAACTCGAGCTTAGTCTCGATATTTTGCTTGTGTTCACATTTTTTCTTGTAACCTCAGGATCAATTATTATTATTATTTTTAAAATAATAATAAAACGAGTCATATTTGTTCTTGCATCGATTGGGGTTTGAGAGACGAGACCCGACCCGGCTTGCATTGTTTTGCGTGCTCGAGTCATTTTTCTATGAAATTCATAATGGCCAAAAAATCTAAAAAAAAATGCGGGAAGACCGAAGAAGCAAAGTGGAGAAATCAAACAAATCCGCGCTCAAGTATGAATTCCAAGGAATCATCCCTCCGATTCCATTAAGTCAAAAATATGACAATATCAACGATAGAAATTTGGGTCACATCAATGTGTAACAATTTTGTGAACGGGTGAAAATGAAGGCAAAAAACCATATCTTCTCGAATAGGCTTTACCATAGTGGTCTACCTCAAGCAGCAAAATTTCTGTCTCTGCAATGTCCAGAGCTGGTTATCGCTTGTGCGGAGCATTATGATCCTGAGAGGTGAGGAATTTTTAAAGATAATCGTGAGCCTTTCCTCTTAATCACACCAAAGCACATTGAGGAATTGCTCGGCATACCTGACTTTCCTAAGAATGCAGATATCACTCGCTCCAGTCAACACAATAATTTTGGGATGAAGAACCCATGAGATGGAGCAAGATGGTTAATAACAACTAGTTAGTGACCAAGAGGCCTCGAATTGACCAGCTTCCCAAATAACTGTACCGCATTGAGTTCATGGAAGAAATCGGGGACATGATTACTCTCCTAAGTTGAGTTTTTGGTTTACCCTCTGCTAGGATTTTCCACCCATGGATGTATCGGTTTATCTGTATCATCCTTGCTAAGAAAGAGTTTGTGGATTGGGCCACCATCATCAGTAATACCCTTCACAAAAAATTGATAGAAGTTAAGATGATTGATGCTTCTACATGACATCGTATCTAACTTATGCAGTAGCAAGAAGAAAGTTATTTTCTGGACTCGAAATAAGAGGATTCATGGGGCCATCAAATAGTGTCTTCCATTACTACCCACAACTAAGTTTCAAAAATAGCTCTCACCATTTTAGAAGAGTCAACGATGCATTCACCTTCCACGTGATTCGGAACCTAAATCGGAATACAGAGGAAATATTTTCTAAAGAAGCCATGAATGTCATTTCCCAATGGGGAACCTGGTTTATTCAATTTTCATCCTTTTCCTACATTCACATGAGTGGCTTTGCTGGTACTCCATGGAAGCTTCCTAAGTATGTCAGTGAAAGATAATGATGGATAATGATGGAAATAGATTTTGACAGATCTATTCCATCCCACAAGTTGATAAGGAGCGTGATACCATGAACCCCGTTGATTGTGAAGTTTCCAGACTTGGACTTGGGAGGTCCACATTAGAAAGTGACATGGCAATGGCTCGAGATTCAATTGATATCGTGCTAAAGAGACTTGAGAAATATAAGTCTCAGAACTCTCAGCTCAAGGCCAAAAAGAATCAATTGGTGGAATATGTTCAACATCTGATAAATCCCATATCATCCACTTTCCCAGTACCTGATGCAGTGGTTGTCCTTGATGAAGAAACTCTCAATTTGTCAAAAGAAATAAACACATTGGGCCATGTCACTAAAACTTGGCTTTCAGAGATTCTCGTTTTAGGCCAAGGACAATCAAAATAGTGGTTAAGCTCCATGAAGATGTTAGTGCGTATCTTGATCCAATTCTTTCTTTCAAGGAAACTTTTGTTTCTAATATATCAAATTTGGATGAGATATTGCCCATCATAGGAGATGATGAGTATGGAATCCTCAGTTTTAGCCATTGAAGGAATTCTCAAATTTGAACATCGAGGGACACGTTTTCTTTGGTGTCTGCATCTCAAATCAAGGAAGACGCTTCTCAAGGATTCTATGATCCATTATGAGAGCATATGCAATGAAGCCTTCACTTCACTCGCCTTGATTCAAGAATTCATAGCTGAGATCCCTTGCAACCTCATAAATGAACATAATCAAAGGTGTTCATCGAAACAGGTGGAAGAGAAATTTTCACAATTGTTTAAGGACATGTACACTCCCGCCAATAATTTCTCATCAATTTCAATGGAGCGGTGCATCAAATTAAAGAACTTATTTGAGAACGCTCAATCAAAGATTATTAATTTAAATGATATGCCAAGTAGGATTCTTGAATTGCAGGTATTTTGTGAGGCTATTCTTCGACCAAATGAACCTCCAAAAGAAGAAAAGATGTTTGAAACTTTGGGAAGGTTTAGATCCTTTCAACTAGCAAAAGAGCAGATCCTAATTTCACCAACGGTTAGGGAGATAGTTTTCTTGGTATCTAACAAAGTGGGAGAGTCCATTTCTCATACGTTTGAGATAGGTGGACCCCATTTCAATGGATAAGGCACTGGTTATTATTGTATATTTTAAAAAGTGGATTTTTAAGAAAAGGATGTTGTTATTTGCTTTCAAAAGTTGTGGATAACTTAAGTGATTTCTATTTTTAGTTGTTTTTAATAAAGTTGGTTAGAAAAAGTCAAAGGTCACTTAAGTGCCTTATTTAATGATCATGTAAAACCCTAACTACTTTGTAACCAACTTTTGGGTTATAAAAGGAAGTGAGGGGCTCATTTGTAAAGGTGACTTTGAGAGAGGAGAAGAAAATACTTTTGTGTGCAAGCTTTACTTCAAAGGAAGAAACTTTGTGTTCTTTTGTGAAAACATTTTGGAGTTAATGAAATACAAACTTTGTGTCTCATTCATTGTCTCTTATAACATTTGATGTTCTTATGTTCATTAGATGTTAGTGTTTGAATCTTGCATGTAAATATTGTCTTTGATCTTATTGTCAACGCATTATTAATTTGTTGTTCTAGTTCACAGTGATCAAGCTCTGATTATCTACTTGCTCACGTGTGTTCCCTTTTACATATTCTTGTTTAGCTAACTCAAACTCTATTTTATTTGTGTTAGTTATTCATCTTTCCTCTTCATGCAATATTAGGCTTTATTTTTACCTAACTCTTGCATGTTCTTTCAATTCATTCCATTCCACTCCTTTCCTTCATTCCATTCCATCTCCCTCATTCACTTTTTCTTTCCATTGATGTTCCAAAACACCCCCACATACAATTTTGAATGTACATATGTAAATATAGTTTTGGTTTTCAATAAAGGCAGCCTCACCTTCATTGAGGAGGGACTTCATTCCCACACTATTGCATGTCATTTGCATGCGTGCAAATCCATATGCTAATAATTTTTGGTGACTCTACTGGGGATTCAGGAATTGTTAACTAGTGCTTGGTTAAATCTTTATGACTATCCCCTCTGCACAAGCTCCAGTTCTTCAACCAAATCTTGTGCCCGATGACGAAGATTTTCAAGGAGACATTGCTGCCAACCTTCGAACAGTAGCTTGGGAAAACCATGAAAGTTTGCAGCAATTTTTGGCTATTGATAGAGCCATTGACAAAGAAATCTACATTGAAGACCTTAGAAGAAGAGCACCCGCACTTGTGGCTAGAAGACCTCCTAGACATGTGTTGATCGTTGTTCACCGACGTGGTCCTCTTCCACCAAGGTAATAATTTGTATGACTATTATAGGTAACCCACCTATCTTGCAACCAAATCTTATTTTTGTAGATACTCAAGAAGACATATCATCAGATTTGAGGCAAGCTATTTGGGAAAAGCGCACGAATAACTATCATTTTCATCTCACCGCATCAGTACTAGATAACGAAGAAGAGAAAGCTGCAAGAGTTTCTAGAGTTATTCAGGTGCAAATAGCTCAAGAAAGAGAGTGAAGAGAAAAGGCTAGAGCCGATCAGAACATGCCAGTGATCCCTTCACAATAAAGATTTCAAACTAGGAAGGAAAGAGGTTTACGCGAGGAGAAAAAGCTAAAGGTCGATCTAATCCCATTTTTGACTTTCAAGGAAAGTTTGGTTTCAAGTTATCTCCTCCAAAGAAGAACACACCTCGTAGATCTGCAAGCCTTGCATCAAGTCCTAAAAGAGCAAGCAAGGAAGGAATCACTACCAGTCAAGCACTTGTCCTTGCTCATGTTGTTTTACCTTCACATACCACCTTTCCCAAAATGGCAGTCAACGTACCATGGGGAAATGCCATAGGCCCATTGGCCTTACCAGCTCGACATGAACTCCCAAGAGGATCGAGGAAGATTCTTCCCAAGTTTGATGGAGATGGGAAGACATCACCAAGATGACCACATTTCTACTTTCTTCGCTGCATGTGTAGTTTTGTCAGTAGAATATGAAGATGTTGTTATTCACCTCTTCATCAAAACATTGCATGATGTTCATTGCAGATTGGTTTCATCATCTACCAAATGGATGCATTACAAATTGGAATGATATGAAAACTAAGTTTGAAGATCGATTCAAGATGGAAAAGATGAACATGCTCTTCTTGCCCAACTATCTCAGGTGAAGAAAGAGCCAACAAAACCCATGAGGAATTTCGTGGCTAAATTCAACAAAATGGTGAATAAAGTTCCCACGGATTCACCAAATCCTGATGGACAAAAATGTTTCTTTATTAACACACAACAACCAGAAGTGTGCTATCAGCTGAGAAGGGCTAGAGTGGCTACTTTGGAACTTGCTCAATCCTTGGCCATAGAAATTGAGGATGACTTAATCATGGTAGGAAAATTCAAGAAAACTTCCCTCAAGGGAAAGAGTCAAGAAACTCCCAATGCTTCAGAAGCTATACTTACTAAGTTAGCTAATGATGTGCTAGCTTTGAAAAAGCAAGTTGCTCAGAGTAGTAAACCCTCTCCTTACAAAGACATTCCAAGGAAAGGCTACATTCCCAACAAATCTAGGATTGTAGGTCCTCCGACGAGGCTTGTTATTGAAGCAGCTCCCACAACTAACTCAAAATGTGATGTCATTGAAGAAAGTGACGATGAAGTTGAAGTCATCGAGGTTGATGAGGAAGAGCCGATTCTAGAACATCTGAACCTGAAGTTGAAGATCCTGAGGGAGAAAGTAATAATCATTTCTTTGAGTACCATTTAGAAGAAGAAGACGAATACGAAGAAATTATAGAAGATATGAATAGACAGTCTTTTGTTGTCTTCACACGCTCTAGAAAAAGGAGCAAAAATACCACTAAGGTGGGAGATAAAGAGGTTTCCAAGGAAGTTCCTAAAGAATCCAAAATTAAAGAAGCTTCCAAAGAATCAAAGATAGTTGAGACTCCTAAGGTCAAAACTATCTTAAAGAAAGGAGAACCTTTACCGAGTCAATCCATAGATAAATCAGCTACGAAGAAAGTTTCTTCTTCTACATCAGTATCAACCAAGCCCAAGCAAAGGTCAAAAGTGTGCCATCATCAAGTTCGAAAGAACTAGTATCTGAGACATCAAGTATGGTTACTTTGCCCAAATTTGATATCATTGATCATATCAATAAAACAAAAATTTCCATGTCACAAGCAGAGTACTTGAAGTCCAATAAGGATCAACTCGAGAAATTGGTCCAGTTTATCAAAGGTGACTCTACTGTTCATTCCTCCAAAGGAATTATAAAAACTCCCAAAGATGGGAAAACTCAAAATATTGTGGTGGCCACTACACCTTCAAATGAAAAGATTGAACCTTTCTTTGTGTCCTTTTTGATCAACGGATGCAAATTAAGTAATTGCATTATAGACTCTGGAGCCTCGGATAATGTGATGCCGGAAAAGTAGCACATGCTCTTGGTTTGACTTATATGAGAACATTCAGATCGTGTTACTCCATGGAAACCAAGCAAGTTCCTCTGATCGGGCAAGATTAAAGACGCCCAAATGGTTTTAGCCCAATTCCCTCAAAAGTGAGTTAAGGTAACTATTTTAGTTGTTGACATTCCCGCTTCGTATGGTATGTTGTTGAGCAGGAAATTTTGCAGAGATCTAGGTGGAGAGATTCAAATGGATTGGTCTCATGCCATGATCCCTATCAATGGAGAAATGAAGAAGCTAATGCCGTAAGCTCAGCAAAGTTCACGTAACTAAAACCAAAGATCCTCACGCATAGATCCTTTTCCAAGGCTCAAGTATGGGTAATTATATGATGACTGCAAGAAATTCATACCCCTGAGATCACTTGCCAAGATTCCAATGAGATCTGGACTCTTGAGTTTGATGGAAGTTGTTGCTCGATGGGTTCTGGCGTAGGAGTGGTGCTCATATCTCCAAATGGTAAAATATTTCCTTTTTCCTACAAACTTGAATTTTCAAATACTAACAACACTGTAGAATATGAGGCATTAATCCTTGGCCTCCAAGTTGCAGAGGAGAAAGGGATCAAAAATTTGGAAGTCTTTGGAGATGTGGAATTGATCGTGAAACAAGTAAGAAATCAGTTCCAAGTAAAGAATGATCATTTGAGACACTACAGAAATAAAGTGTGGGACGCAATAGAAGTCTTTGATGCTTTTTCCATAAAATTTGTCCCTCGTGAAAAGAATGACAAAGTAGATTCTCTAGTAGTCTCAACTTCATTAATGATTCCTCATTCAGAGTTTGATCAAGACAAATACACCATTGAAATGGTTTTTAGGCCAAGTGTTCCTGACAATGCAGAAAATTGGCAAGTATTCAATGATGATCAACAAATTATTGCTTTCTTGGAAAAGAGGGATAATTTTGAACAATTGTACTTTGAGGAAGTGATTCTTCATTTCATGAATCAACTACCTCACCCATTCAGAAGGAGTTGAGAATGAAGATCCTGGTGATGGCATCATTCAACTCAAAGGAAATAAAATTCCCAAAGGATTGGTTTCACTTGAAGAACTTTTTGATAAACATGACAGGTTTATCAAAGAGAAAGAGTAGGAAGGACCTACAAATTTTGCTGACTATGAGCAAGTTAACATCGGTACCAAGGATAAACCTCACCTGGTCAATATCGGTAAAGTGTTCTCCTAAGGAGTGCAAGAAATTCATAAGCCTCCTTACCAAATATTCTGACGTTTTGGCTTACTCATATGAAGACTTGAAGTCTTTCCAACCTAGGAAATGGAGCATGCCATACCCTCAAGCTCCGGTGTAGTGCAGTTCCATTTAGGCAAGAAAAGCAAAGACAATATAATCCCAAGATGTAGGACAATATTTCATGAAGTTCAAAAGATGTTAGATGCGCGGATAGTGTTTCCTATTCGACATTCGACTGGATAGCTAATATTGTACCGGTTCGCAAGAAAAATGGAGAAATTAGGATTTGCATGGATTTTCACAATCTTAATCAAGCTTCCTTAAAGGATAACTACCCACCGGTCATGGACCATATTTGCAGCAGCAAGAATCGGATCGGAAATGCTATCCATGCTAGATGGTTTCTCTGGTTATAATTAGATTGAAGTGGCTAGAGAAGATCAACATAAACCCGTTCACCACCCCCTAGGGTATGTTCGTATAGAAGAATGCCTTTTGGTTTGATCAATGTCGCACTACTTTTCAAAGGGCTATGGATATGGCATTCACAGATTATAAAGACAAGATCATCGTGATATACCTAGATGACTTGATGGTGTTCTCAAAGAAGTGAGAAGATCACCTAAGAGATTTAGAGAAAATATTGCAAAGGTGTAGACTTCATAAGATCTCTAAATCCAAAAAGTTTGTGTTGGAGTTACGGAAGGGAAACTCCTAGGTCATATTGTTTCTAAGGAAGGAACTAAGATCGATCCTGAGCATGTTCAAGCTATCAAGAATCTTTCCTTGCCTACAAGTAAGCCTGGGAGTCCACTCATTCTTTGGGAAGGTGAATTTTTGAGAAGGTTTGTGCCAGATTTCACCGAGCTGACTAAAGAAATCGCTGATATGATGAAAGGAAAAGAATCCTTCAAATGGTCAAAGGAAGGTAGAGAGGCATTTGAAAAAATCAAAGGTGCTATTGCAAAAGCCCCTACATTGGTGTGTCCTAATTTTAAAAAGGATTTCATAATCTATTGTTATGCTTCACTACACACAATCTCTGCCATCCTGACTCAACACAATCAAGAGGGAATCGAAATCTCCTATTGCATTCATGAGTTCTAGATTCAAGAAACATGAACTCAATTACACTCCCCTTGAGAGACATGTACACAGTGGTGAGAGCCTTGAAACACTTCAAGTACTATGTGTTGAATTCTCACACCAAAGTCTTAGTACTAGACACCGCAGTTAAATCGATGCTGATGCAACAAGAACCAGGATCTAAAAGAGGTAATTGGGTCTCCAAGATCCAAGAATATGATTTGGATATCAAGCCTACCAAGTTGGTTCGAGGAAGAGGACTCTGCCAACTCATCAGAGAATGAACCACGAGATGACTCTGAAGAAGAACCTAGTTGAGGAAAATTTACCACTGGTAGTTTTGTCAGTACCACAGATGAATGGTATTCTGATATAGCCTACTTTCTCACATATGGTGAGTGTCCAGAGAATCTGATAGCTAAGGAAAATGAGCTATCAAACTAAGAGCTGCATGTACGTCATTTGGGACAACACTTTGTTCAAGAAAGGAATTGATGGACATGTTCCTCAGATGTGTTGATAAAGAGCAACAACCTAGGTTGTTGGAAGCTTTTCACAATCATGCTTGCGGTGGTCATTTCTCTGGCCCAGTGACAACCCATAAAATTTGTGAGCACATTATTACTGGCCCACTATGTTTTCCGATGCTCAGAAATGGGTGACAAAATGTGAAGCTTGTTAGCAATTTGTTGGAAGACCAAAATTGGCAGCTTTTCCTTTGAAGCCAGTTGTCATTGAAGAACCCTTTCAACAATGGGGTTTAGATTTCATCGGGGTTTTGAATCCTAATTCTAGTGTTGGTCATACTCACGTGCTCACCGCAACTGACTACTTTACAAAGTGGGTAGAAGCTATACCAATGAAACAAACATCTACTACGGTAATCTGTGACTTCATCAAAGAAAATATATTGGTTCATTATGGAATTCCACACAAGATCGTGATGGAAATGCCTCAAATTTTTCTTCTGCAGAGATGATAGGTTTTTGTTATGGGTATGGGATATCTTTATCTCATTCATCAGATTACTACCCTTAGGGAAATGGTCAAGCAGAATCCAGTAACAAAAACATCATTACTATCGTGCGCAAGTTAGTCGAAGAAAATCAAAGAACTTGGCACAAAAAGTTATATGATGCATTGTGGGCTGACCACATAACTCCCAAAAGAGCAATCGGGATGTCTCCATTTCAACTTTTGTATGGAACCGATGCTCAAATTCCCATCACACTGGAGTTACCAACATTAAAATTAGCCCAAGCAAGTTGATGATGAATGCTTCACCAATGCATTAGATAAAAGGATCATGTTCCTAAGCAAGCTTGAGGAACAAAGAAGTCAAGTGGAAAATAGATCGAGGAACATCAATCCAAGGTAAAGAGGTTGTTTGACAGGAAAACCAAAGAGAGGCAATTCCAAATCAATGACTTGGTTCTTCTCTGGGACAAGAGACGTGAACCGAAAGGAAAGCATGGGAAGTTTGATTCATCTGTGGCTAGGCCCTTTCAAAATCAGACATTTTTGTGGAGATAACACCTATTACTTGGCGTATCCTGATGGAACTCATTTCCTTTGCCCCTATGGGCAATATCTCAAGCACTATCAAAATTGAAAATGGGTTGTTCCCCGTATGTACATAGGTAATTAGGATTTTGGTTTGTTTCTTTTCCCCGTCTTTCGGTCTCCTCTCTTGTATCACCCCATTTTTTTGTGCCCCATCATTTTGAGATCATGTTCATGAATATTTTGGTCTGGGTCCGTTGTTGCGTCCATGAAGTCCTTGTCCCCAATTAGAGCCAGCTGTTATCAGCCAATTTTGACTTCAAAATTAATTAAATAATATAAAAAAATGGAAATTTTGAAAATTTTTCAAAAGTGTTACTTTGTGTGGTTTATCACTCTCATCACTGACCGTCTCATTTTTGTGATCATTCCATCTTCATTTCGTCCATTTCAGGCAAGAACTCCTCCCACTAGGTCTTAAACTACGTTAAATATTAATTAATTAATATTTAATTAATTAATTACTCTTTGTTTGATAAAATTAATTTTTAATAACTTTGGAGTATTTAATTAAATAAATATTAATTAAAATTCATTCGACAAGTTTTATTTTAATTGTTGGGGAAAAATAAGCTTCCGCTTCCCATCACTGGGATGCCAAATTGGCTTCCCGGGCCCGGATTTCCCTTTCTGGAAAATTTGTTTTAAATCCCCTTGTGGGATTTCTTCCCCCGATTGCCAAATTAATGAATTGGAAAATGGGCAAAAATCTCCCGATTTCCCACATGGGGAAATAAAATGGGGATTGCCAACCCACTTTGCCATTTCCATTGGCAATTGGTCGTTGATTTCCCATTTCCCCCTGGCAATTAATTCCACTACCCGAGAAGAAGGGAAGTTGGATTAATCCTCATAAATTCCTCCGTCAAACTCGTTGGAAAGAGTCATGCGAAGCTTTCCAAATTGCTTCTTATTTCTTCTAAAGGAACATAATAATATTTTATCACATCCCTCAAACAACTATTTTAGTTTGTGAACGCCATTGTGAAGAAGTAGGAGGACCAAGTTTTGTTTTGATGCATCAATGAAAAGCTAATAACAAAGCTTTCCACTTATTCAAAACCAGTCCATGCAAGGGAAGTAATACACATGCATCAGGGATAAGGCATCGCAGGAATCCACGCAGTAAAAGAAAAAATTGTTCAAAACACACAAAAGCCATTTTTCAAACAGAGAAGAAAGAAGAAATAACAAGCTTTTCACATGCAAAAGAACAATCAAAAAAGCTCCAAAGAATATCTCCACACATCCCAAGTTTCAAAGAAAAAATCCAACATCCACACAAAAGCATTGAATTTCATGCATAATGAGGAAAAGAAAGCAAATTAGAGCCAAATAATCCACGCAGAGGAAAAAGGAAGATCCCACGCATTCAAAAGAAACCAAAAAGACAATCCAAAAATAAAAGGCCAAATTACCAAAAAGACCAAGAAGAAAAAAAATTTCCCAAAAAAGGACATTTTTTTTTTGAGAAACTAAAAATCCACGCATTTGTCAAAAAAAAAGTCCAAACAAAAAAAAAATCCCAAAAAAACCACAAACCAAATCTCTTCACGCAAACTCTTCACAGTTCAAGAAATCCCAAAAGTTAAAAGGCAAAAGCATTTTCCACATGCATTCATTCAAAAAAAAAAAATTTTCAAAAAGACCAGAAGAAAATGAGTCCCATCCTCCACGCATTGAATGGAACAAACTCAAAAAAATAAAAAAAATAAAATTTTCATCAAATAAATCATCCAAAAAAAAAAAAAAATTTTCATTCATTCCAATTCATCTAAAGAAAAACAAGGGAAATCAAGAAAATTCACATTGCAAAGAAAAAAGATATAACACGAAATTAGGCATATAATGCACAAGTTTCAATATAGGAAAATAATTGCCCACACGCAGGCAAAAAATGAAGAAATTTTGCAAAAACAACTCACAGATAGAGAATTTTTTGAATTAAAAAAATTAAAAAAAATCCATGTAAGATATTAAAATCAAGAGATTTTAAAAAAAAAATATTATATCATGTTGATACTGATTTGAACTCAAGCTTAGTCTCGATATTTTGTTTTGTTCACATTTTTAAAAAAATTGTAATCTAGATGTTTATTATTATTATTATTTTTAAAAATAATAAATAATAAAATGAGTCATATTTTTTGCATCGATTTGGGGTTTTGAGATCGAGACCCAACCCCGCTTGCATTGTTTTGCATGCCCGAGTCATTTTTCGTGAAATTCATAATGGCCAAAAATCTAACAAATCACAGGAAGATAAGAAGCCAATGGAGAAATCAATCAAATTCCGCACTCAAGTATGAATTCCAAGGAATCATCCCTCCTGGGCCCATTAAGTCAAGCATACATATGACAATATCACCGATACAAACTGGGTCACATCAATGTGCAACAATTTTCGTGATGGGTGAAAATGAAGGCAAAACCATATTCTCGGATAGGCTTTACCATAGTGGTCTACCCAAGCAGCAACATTTCATGTCTCGGTGCAGTGTCCAGAGTTGGTTATCACTTGTGCAGAGCATTATGATCCTAAGAGAGTGAGGAATTTTTAAAGATAATCGTGAGCCTTTCCTCTTAATCACACTAGAGCACATTGAGGAATTGCTCGGCATACCTGACTTTCCTGAGAATGTGGATATCACTCACCAAGTCAACACAAGAATTTTGGGATGAAGAACCCCTGAGATGGAGCAAGATGGTTAATAACAATTGGTTAGTGACCAAGAGGCCTCGAATTGACTGGCTTCCCAAAGAACTGTACCGCATTGAGTTCGTGGAAGAAATCGGGGACATGATTACTCTCCTAAGTCAAGTTTTTGGTTTACCCTCTGCTAGGATTTTCCACCCATGGATGTATCAATTTATCTGTATCATCCTTGCAAGAAAGAGTTTGTGGATTGGGCCACCATCATCGCAATACCCTTCACAAACAATTTCGATAGAAGTTAAGATCGGATGCTTCTACATGACATCGTATCTGACTTATGCAGTAGCAAGAAGAAAGCTATTTTCTGGACTCAAAACAAGAGGAGTCATGGGGCCATCAAATAGTGTCTTCCATTACTACCCACAACTAAGTTTCAAAAATAGCTCTCACCATTTTAGAAGAGTCAACGATGCATTCACCTTTCCGCGTGATTCGGAACCTGAATCGAATACAGAGGAAAGATTTTCTAAAGAAGCCATGAATGTCATTTCCCAATGGGGAACATGGTTTATTCAATTTTCATCCTTTTCCTACATTCGTGAGTGGCTTTACTGGTACTCCATGGAAGCTTCCTAAGTACGTCAGTGATCAGATGGGCATTAATGGAGCTTGCGCGACAACTATTCCAAGTTCATTGTCTTCTCAATGACAAGCACCATTCAGAATTCATTTCCCAATCCAAATCGGGGAATACCAATGTCCAAATCTTTTCAGTGCACAACTCATGGAAAAAGAGTTCACCCTCATCACAATTCATCCATATGTGAAGAGAGCCCAGTTTGATATCAATGGATATATGCAAAAGATTCTTGGAGCAAAGTATCAACATAACCCTACCATGGAAAGATTTTGGGCTGCCTGTTCGGATGAACATGAAGTAAGAAGATGAGAGTTTTCTCGCCTAACACTTGCTCAGATCAAGGCCTTTCACATCAAGAACCCTCCCGATTCATTCATAAATGATGATGAAGATGTTATTGATCCTCATATGATGCAGTTGCTTTTACCCCGTTGCCTCGAATTGACTGGACCAAAAGAGATGAATTTTCTCTTGATAGCAAGAATCAACCGATTCTTGAAAGAAGCATATCTTGGTACAACAAAGAACTTGCCAAGTTACAATCAATTCAAGATCATACTTCAGGATCACAAAAATTGCCAACTCGAGGAGGTCTTCATTCAACCAAAGCCCCTTCTCGATCAACCTCCGTACCATCCAATCATACACAACAAGCAAGAAAGGAGTGGTTGCCAAAATCCACTTCCGAATAATGTGCCACATGAGAGAAAAATCTAAAGACCCTAGCCCCGTGAAGGAAGAGAGCGTGTATCAGGATTTTCTACTTCAAGTAGAGATTCTTCTACTCACATTGTTAATAGTTCTCAGAAGCTCATGACAAATGATCCTCACCATGCCTTGCACAAGCATCCACTCAAGTGTAGGTAGTCCAAATATCAAACACTTTGGAACCTACAATTCATGAAGAGATTTCCCAAAATCCCAAATGATCAGGAGGTGGATATTGAGGTTATTTCTCCTCAAATCGAGGTCATGGATAGGATTCTTACAGGATCTCATGATGTCGAGAACAATGAGAATATTGCTTCAAGCTCTAGGATTTTGTATGCGGAAATAGTGAATGATACTCCTTCCTAGGTTGATTCCGAGGTTAAGAAAAGGAAGAGGGTTGTCAAGGCAATTGACATTGATTTTGATGCCCTTTTCAAACTTTCAAATGACATCATTCCCAAGAAGCCTAAGGTGCTTTCTCGAATAATGGTGGATAATGATGGAAACAGATTTGTAGATCTTGCCATCCCACAAGTTGATAAGGAGCGTGATGCCATGACACCTGTTGATTATGAAGTTTCCAGACTTGGACTTGGGAGGTCCACATTAGAAAGTGACATGGCAATGGCTCGAGATTCAATTGATATCGTGCTAAAGAGACTTGAGAAATATAAGTCTCAGAACTCTCAGCTCAAGGCCGAAAAGAATCAATTGGTGGAATATGTTCAACATCTGATAAATCCCATATCATCCACTTTCCCAGTACCTGATGCAGTGGCTGCCCCTGATGAAGAAACTCTCAATTTGTCAAAAGAAATAAACACATTGGGCCATGTCACTAAAACTTGGCTTTCAGAGATTCTCGTTTTAGGCCAAGGGATGATCAAAACAACGGTTAAGCTCCATGAAGATGTCAGTGCGTATCTTGATCCAATTCTTTCTTTCAAGGAAACTTTTGTTTCTAATATATCAAATTTGGATGAGATATTGCCAGTCACAGAGATGACGAGTATGGAATCCTCAGCTTTAGCCATTGAAGGAATTCTGAATTTGAACATCGAGGGACACATTTTCTTTGGTGTCTACATCTCAAATCAAGGAAGATGCTTCTCGAGGATTCTATGATCCATTATGAGAGCATATGCAATGAAGCCTTCACTTCACTCACCTTGATTCAAGAATTCATAGCTGAGATCCCTTGCAACCTCGTAAATGAACATAATCAAAGGTGTTCATCGGAACAGGTGGAAGAGCAATTTTCACAATTGTTTAAGGACATGTACACTCCCGCCAATAATTTCTCATCAGTTTCAATGGAGCGGTGCATCAAATTAAAGAACTTATTTGAGAACGCTCAATCAAAGATTATTAATTTAAATGATATGCCAAGTAGGATTCTTGAATTGCAGGTATTTTGTGAGGCTATTCTTGACCAAATGAACCTCCAGAAGAAGAAAAGATGTTTGAAACTTTGGGAAGGTTTAGATCCTTTCAACTAGCAAAAGTGGCAGATCCTAATTTCACCGACGGTTTAGGGAGATAGTTTTCTTGGTATCTAACGAAGTGGGAGAGTCCATTTCTCATACGTTTGAGATAGGCGGACCCCATTTCAATGGATAAGGCATTGGTTATTATTGTATATTTTAAAAAGTGGATTTTTAAGAAAAGGATGTTGTTATTTGCTTTCGAGAAATTGTGGATAACTTAAGTGATTTCTATTTTTAGTTGTTTTTAATAAAGTTGGTTAGAAAAAGTCAAAGGTCACTTAAGTGCCTTATTTAATGATCATGTAAAACCCTAACTACTTTGTAACCAACTTTTGGGTTATAAAAGGAAGTGAGGGGCTCATTTGTAAGGGTGACTTTGAGAGAGGAGAAGAAAATACTTTTGTGTGCAAGCTTTGTTTCAAAGAAAGAAACTTTGTGTTCTTTTGAGAAGACATTTTGGAGTTAATGAAATATGAACTTTGTGTCTCATTCATTGTCTCTTATAACATTTGATGTTCTTATGTTCATTAGATGTTAGTGTTTGAATCTTGCATGCAAATATTGTCTTTGATCTTATTGTCAACGTTATTAATCTGTTGTTCTAGTTCACAGTGATCAAGCTCTGATTATCTACTTGCTCACGTGTGTTCCCTTTTACACATTCTTGTTTAGCTAACTCAAACTCCATTTTATTTGTGTTAGTTATTCATCTTTCCTCTTCATGCAATATTAGGCTCTGTTTTTACCTAACTCTTGCATGTTCTTTCAATTCATTCCATTCCACTCCTTTCCTTCATTCCATTCCATCTCCCTCATTCACTTTTTCTTTCCAATAAATGTTCCAAAAGGACTTCATTCCCACATTGTTGCATATCATTTGCAATGCAAATCCATACAGATGTAATGAGGCAGTTGGGAAGAGGAAGGACACACCATCGTGCGCACTCCCGATATCTCATGCATTAAAACATAATATTAAAAAATAAATTATACTACAATGTCAAGCTCGGTTTTACCTTGATGAAGATTTAATTCTTTATCAAATCCGATTAGTTCAAGGCTTTCATCCATAATTTCTTTTACCAATGCCTTATTTTCGTGAAAACCTATACATAAGTTTTGGTGCACAATTTATGATTTTTATCTTTTTTTTTTTTAAGTGGTTTTTTATAAACTCCATTCTACACACACCCAAAAAAACAAAAAAATGAATTTTCTTCTCAAAGTTACAGGGTGCACACACAAATATTTCATTTTCGGGATATGTGCACTTTGAAAATTAATAAAAAATTATATATTCATCCAAAAATTAATGGGACCTTGTACATGGAATTAGCTAACTTTCTACCGAAGGGATTTTAAAAATAATTTATAAAACTCAAAAAATGGGGGCACACACACAATAGGTTTTTATCTTTTTGACACAAAAATAGACATACTTTTCAGATGCGCCCCCAATTTCTCCACCATTTTAAAAAAATAGTAGTTTAGAAACTAGATTCCGAGCTCTATGGTACTCATTCTTATCACTTTGTCAAGTTTTGAGCATATGTATGCCGAATTATTAGATGAAATTCAGGTTTTGCTAATTTCAGGAAAAATGTGTACCTTTTTAACCCCCTTTTGGCCCCCCATTTCCATGCACTTACCCAGATGAAACGGAAATCATAATGCTATAAATAAGAATAGCGCCCCCATTTCAAGGGATGGTTATTATTGTTCTCTAGCTCTCATATTCTCTCTAGAAGCAATATAGTTGAATTCTTCCATTCATTGATCTCATGTTTTCTTCCTCATCTCAACTACACTTCATAAACATGTAATTGTTGAATATAATGCAACGAGACTTTGATATTTTTGTGTTTTGTTCCTTGTTATATGTGAATGGTGTCTTCTCTTTGAATTCATGGATGTATTTCTGGTTATGAGGCAATAAATTTTGTGGTGTTATTTATTGTGTAAACCCCTTTCTTGCTATTATTTTCACACCTTCCCTCTCTTTCTCCCTTAAACTACTTTTCCTCCCTTCTAAAGAACCTACAAGCACTTTTCCACGGGCATAGGAAGCACTTTTGTATGATCCCGATTGAAAGACCATCCCCAAGAAATTAGAATAGTGTAAATATTTCCCGCTTTCAATAAACAGAGTTTCCTTGTTCAAGCAAAGGGACCTAGTCCTACACACCATTGGTGAGAGCCCACTAATTTTCCCACTCAACAAATTATTTCACCAACACACTAAAGAGGCATTTCCAACTTGGGGCACTAAGTCATGTATTTAGAGACAATAATACATATTTTGTTTAGTTTTTTGGGTTATAAATGCTTTGAACAAACTAACATACTCATCTTGTAACCAATAAACTATTATGTTCATAAGAGGGCCACCGATTTGTAAAATAGGTGGATATTCCACTCTAAGTTTCACCAACACAGATCCTATGCATTCCTCGCAATTCCCATCATTCATCAATAAACTACTTGCTTTTAATTTGCATGAATAACCATTAAATGTGCTTTAGAAATGAACTAAGAGTGTTGCATAATCAAAGAAATACTAAGCAATGAAAGAGAGAAAACACAATGAGAGAGACACAAGATTACCCTGGAGAAACTCAAATTGAGAAAACTCTAGCAAGAGTGAAGCAATGCTTCCTCATCTCACTATCATGTCTTTATGTACAAGCTTACTGCCTTCTCAAGGCCTCCATGAACACTATGATGTTCAAACACTCATACAAACTTTGCAACTCACTCACTCACACCTTCCTTTCACACTCTAATTCAGAAAACCACATATGATCAAGAAGAAAAATTGCTTGGAATCTCTTCCTTCCCTTACAAAGACCTTCCCCACATATATATACAAGTTTGACACCAAGGAGAGCTTGAATTAGAAGCCCAAAAGACTCGTGAAGTCAAGAGGAACCGTTTACCGCTCTCTTCCCATAATTTCTCGCGTGATAGAACCACTACTTTCCAAAGACCGATGGTGCAAAATCGCCGTTGATGGTTACACAACCACCATTCTATCTTTAGGGGCGGTTCCATCACCATACAATGTCCGATACCTTTTGGAGAACATAAATTTTGCACACGAACTCAAAATCAGGTGCATTTTTTTGAACTTGCATAGTTTTTTGAGAGGAACACAAATATGCAATCAAGTTTTGATTTTGATGACATATTCATAGTGTTTAATTCTTTGCACCGAAACCTATCTTCTTTGAGGTCTCACAATTTCACAACTTCATCTTGAACCCTGTTCCGTGGTTACATCTAACAAGATCCATAGAAATAATGTTAAGTGATAAAAAGTTACATAATCATAATGGTGATTTTGTTATCTCATGATGCTAAATTTACTAATCCAAAATTTGGATCAACCACTTCCATTGTGGTATCATTTCCATTAGCTTAAGGATTTGAAGAGTCACATCCAACTAGGAGTAGGCTTGTAGTTAGAGGCATCAATAAGATCGCGTTTGGAGTAGGCATGTAGTTAGAGGCATCAAGGTAAAATCTTCATGAATTTCGCACGTAAGAACTGGGACCACTTGATTATGAAACCATGATGAAATCTTGGACTTGACATAATCTCTCGTTAACATTGATACAATTAGGGGAAAACACACACACGTCTTGATTCATTTCTTTTGCCCAAGGATAAATCGAGTAATTGATAAAGTTTGATCCAATGAAGATGATTTCTTGGGAAGTGAATTTCAAATTGATGAAGGAGATCAATGGTGATTCGTGACATTTCAAGAAATATTTGTAAGAGTATCTTTACTTGTAAAGGTATTTCAAGGAATCTTTGTAAGACTCTCTTTAATTGTAAAGGTTTTTTTGTTATCTTGCCCAATTCAAAACAAATTTTATAGACAAAAGGGAACACAAACATGTAATGCATCCATTCCATCTTGAGGGATTACAGAGATGTATGTATTAGTATTGTCTAGAGAAGGAGACCCGTCTATTAGTATTTCCTAGAGAATTTTTAAAAATCTTGTCATAAGACTATCATTAAGTGTGGAGCCATAATGCTTAAGTCTGTCATAAGAAGCTTTTATTATTTCTTGTTAAATTGTGCGGTGCATGGTAAAAACATCCTTTTATAGAAACTCACAGTAAAGAGAGGATGTTAATAAAAGGACCACTTTAATTATTGTATCACTTAATTATGAAATAATATATATAAGAATTTAAAACCAATCATGAACCAAGCCAACTAACCAATTTAATTTTAATTTAGATATTAACATCCACAAAAGGCCAAGAATGGCCTATGGGACAGAAAAGACAATACAATGACCAATACATAAAGGGAGTGCCAAAAGCATCTCCAAAAATGAAGCAACAAACCAACTACCAAAAGGTCAAGAACCGGGAACAAGTAGAATGTACATTTTTTCTGATGATCTAGACCAAAATTTCTACATACGAGATCTCTTAAGATTCCTGAAATAAATTATTTGGAAGTAATAATTGATATGCATGTAATTATTTGTATTTTTCCAGAGTTGAAGTGTCTCATGAATAAACAAAATTTTGTGGTCTTCATATCGAATGAGGATCCTTAAAAATCCATTGGAAAAACTGAAAAGACAAAGGTATCTTCCACAAATTTCATAGTAGATGGGACACTTGAATATAAAATGCTCTTCACTTTCAGGCTCTAGAAAACACAATTGACATATATGCTCATGTTGTGGGAGGCTATGATCAAATTCCATCCGAAGTGGGCGAGAGAAAATGCGAAACTAAGCTAAAGGGATCCTTAGACATGAAGGCAACAACTTCATGTATTCAAGAATTTTATTTTGATCTTCATGGAAGCAAGAATAAAATTGAAAATAGTGAAGAAGTTTTGGTTTCAAAGGCTCTTTTGGAGCAAACCATGTAGCTTTCAAATAAGACTTAGTGAGTTCTTCTCATATACCCCGTTAACCTCATGTTTAGTGAGTTGAGGAGCATTAATGGAAAACCCAAGAGGAGGAAGTCTTTCTATATCAATATTCAACTTTTAAAGGAGAGTCATAACTCTTGCATACCAACAAGATTTGCATCCTTTTTGACAAGTTGCATAGAAGATTGGAGTGCCAAATATGGATACCTATTCTGACCAGAAAAAGAATCTGCCATGCATCGAAGCCTATGCAACATAGTGATAACATTGAAAATCAAAGTGATAAAGAGTGGACATACCCCAAACTGCAAGAATAATTGAGTGAGGAACCGTTCTTTTGGCTTGAATATTCTTTGATAACATGGAAATGAAAACTCTTTCCATACAGTTGAAATCATTCTGTCTCAAATATGGACCCCAAACATCACATCCATATAATAGTGTTGGTGTAACCAATGTATGAAAAAGTCGAATCTTTGTTTGAATATCTTGAAATTGAAGCTGAAAACATTGTCTTTCCAAGGTTGTCAAAGTTGCATACCCTTTCTCAGTCTTGCTTCTATTGTCGGAACAAAGCTAAAAGGCGGTCTAGAGAAAACCACACCCAAGTAGGTGTAGGAGTACACCACCTCAACCTATTTTCCTTTGTACATCAAATTCATTGTAGATGTTACTTTCTTGGTTGTATTGAATGCCATGATTTTTTTCTTTGCAAGATTTACTTCAAGGCCTTTCTTATCACAAAAATTGCTCAATGCATCAAGCTGATTTTGAAGTCCTGTAATTGAGTGTGAAAGCAAAATAATGTCATTTGCAAACAATAAAATAGAAATGTAGATCCCAAAGAGGCTACAACCATTCATGCTACCTGAGGTTGTGGAGATAAGATCCTCTAATTCATCAATATAGAGCCCAAAAAGTGTAGGTGAGAGTGGACAACCTTGTTTCACACCTATGGTACTATGGATGTTATTAGTAGTGCCCATTTTGGTATGAATATGCCCAAAATTTTTCTCATACAAAGTCATGACAAGAGAAATTACCATGTTAGGAAGACCCAACTCTTTAAGCCTCTGGATCAAAAGATGCTTAGGTACTGTATCAAGAAGACCCAACTCTTCAAGCCTTAGGATCAAAAGATGTCTTGGTATTGTATCAAATGCCTTTTGAAAGTCTACAAAACAATAATATACCTTCTGCTTGTTAGCCTTTGCTTCCTCTATAATGACAACTAAAGTGAAAATGTGATCATTTGTTCGGTGATTAGAGATATGGACAACAAGAACAACTGGACTATGATGGAAGAATCAACTTTTAAGTTTTCCACATCTTGGGCTTTATTGGACTTGAGTTTATAGATGGCTTTAAGGACCATCTTGTCGGTGAAAAAATGCCAACTAGGTGGTCTAGGGTTCAAATGGATGGGGGATGATTAGGAGCATCATAGAGAGAGGTGGCATATATAGACCATGTATGCAGTCGGTCATGACACAAATAGTTTTTTTGGTTCAAATAGAAAGAAAAAATGACAAAACTTGTATAACAAACGAAGAGCTACCATTTATTAAATTTGATTCAATCCGAAACTCTAGAAAGACTTGGATTGAACCAAATTTAATACATGGTAGCTCTTCGTTTGTTATACAAGTTTTGTCATTTTTTCTTTTTAAGAATAATTCTACGAAGCTTTTGGCCCAACTCGGCTTTAGAGGGGGTTTCGGGCATAATACGTTTAGTTAACTTACCAGTAATATTTTAGACTGAAAAAGTGTTTTTAATAGAATGATAAACACAATTCCAGTATACATGAAGATGCACATCCGAGTGTGAGCAATTGCTACCTAGTAGTAGAGGGGAATGGGAATGCTACCGGGTCCTCCGAGGAGGGAAAATGGCGGATGCTCACATTGTTGTGAGAAGGGGCTCCTCGCGTACGGTGCAGGCAGCAGCATCGTGATAGTAGACTGCAGATCCATGCAAGTGGTGAGTGTTCTGCCAATGCCGCCTTCTTCTTCTTCTCCATTACTACTCCCTGCCCCCTTCGTCACATCCCTCCAGTGGACTCCGCAGGCAATGCAGAAAGACCTCACGCAGGAATTATCTACCGCCCATCTTCGTCTGGCCGTGGGGATCGTCAGGGCCGGATTGCCATCTGGGACGCAGGATCCGGACAGGTCACCCATTGGCTGAATTTCGAGTCAGAGAAGGGGAAGCTAGGCATTCAGGATGTCTGTTGGGTGCGGGGCAAGGGAAAAGGCAGCTGGCTTTTGATGGCAATTCATGGTCCCTCGCTCTTGGCCATATGGAGCACCCTCACTGCCCGTTGTATTTGGAAATACGATGCTGCACCTCATCTTCTAGTTTCCCTTCGCCGCGATCCTTTTGATTTCACCCACGTCTGTGTCCTCGGATTCAAAGGCCTTCTTCTCTCTATTAAGGTTACAGGTAACAAATTTTCTAACCAGCCGCAGCTTCAGATTCCTGCCAAATCTTTTCCAATATTTAATTCTCCCTCTTAAATTTATTAAGCTCCACCACAATCGTTTTACATTTGGGAAGAGCTTACACTTATTCATACATATAGTTGGCCATGCTGGGTTTTCACTACCACCACCAACTCCCAAAATAATTTATTATAAAAATAAAACTGTTTACAAATTACTGTTTATTTTCGTTTTTAATTGACATATTTAGCAACTAATTTTGTTTTTCCTAATCACAGGGGATGGAGAGAATGAGATGGTGCTCAAAGAGCATCAGCTTCAAGTTAGTGAAATTGGAAATTCGAAGAGTGACAAGGAAGGGGGAAACAATCATTCCTCCTTGTCTCCGGCTTTGGCACTGTTTCCTAATGTTTTCGTTAAATGTTTGTTTTCATCGAGATGGGCACACATACTTTATGTGATGTTTCAAGAGAGATCATTATCTTTGATTTACAGTATGGAACACCGCTCTCGGTCACTGGATTACCCGTGGATCTGCCCATTTTTTTGATCTGATCACTGATGTTCATGGCGATTTGCTCTATTGTGCTCATGTGGATGGCAAACTGAGCACGTGGAAGAGAAAGGAGTAAGTCTTGATGCAATTTCCATTCCTAATTGATGCAAATTAATTTGAGGTTACGATTTCTGCAAATAAGATGAATGATTTCATCTGGCCTCAGTTAATTTTTATCCAAGCACATCCATAAAGGCAGTATATCTATGCTAGCACAAATGATTTCAAGAGGACTCAGTTATTTTTTATCCAAGCACATCCATAAAAGCAACAATCTATGCTAGCACTTTTGAAAGCTTTGTGAGAGTAATTAAAATAAACAGCCATGCACACAAAGTTAATATCAATTTGATCTTTTAAATCGTATGATCTTCAAATTTACTTGAAAATTCTCTTACAAGATTGAAAGAACTGTTTTAATTGTTTCCCAGACTTGTTGTCCCACTGTAATGGTATGAAATGCTTTAGGGAAGCATTGAAGCGAATAATATGAAGAACTTCATATGAACAAAATCAATCGACATAATCGGCTTGCCATAGGAACCAAGTGACTCCAATCTCGACGATTCTAAGCAATAAGATTTTTTCAAGCAAGAGCTCAAATGTCACCATGAAAATCATCAACCCCCATAATCAATCTTCATAGGTATTGGTCCAATAATTTGCCATCTACACTTTTTCGTGACCAATTAATGAGCATGACGGCTACCATACCAATGCGTCTAGTCATAAGAATTCCAATACTTAGGTTGAGGCCTAAAGTGCCCCTTCTCTCCAAAATGCCCATTCAGATTAGTTGTAGATGGGGCACCTTCTTAATTTCGAGGATGCTGTTATGTCTTAACTATGACTTTTCGCAAATCATCGAAGTATCCTTAGATGGTTCACTATCTAGTTTGACGGGAAGAGTCAAAGGATGGTTAAGGATCTATCTTATGTCAATTAATGGGAGAAGAATTGTATCGACTATCTTTTCCAATGTGATCTTAGGAGAGCCAAGATCTGCTCTATCTCTAATATCAGACTTAATAGGAGTGACAATACCTCTTCCATGATTGCCAACTCCACCTCCCGTAGATCCTATCTGCTGAAGTAACTTGAAACCAGTTTCTTTAATGCTTATGAAATTATCCAATGTGAAGGGAAGTTTGATCATGAGTGCTAACCAAAACATGATCATGGGGAGATCTATCGGAAGAAGCACAATCATTGCAAGCCCCATCACTAGAAGCACCATTAGTAGAATTACTATCATCCAAAGAAGTGTAAGAAACATCATATGGAAAGAAGTAGAAGAATTAAGTTCTACATCATTTCCATCGAAAGTGTTAACATCATCTTGTTACGAGAAGTCAAATTTTATGCTATTTCCTCTTGGAATTGCTCAAGAATTTATTTTCTTGTCATTGTTATTTGATATCTTGAAGGAAGAACTTTACAGCGGGACCCATGACATTAATACTACGATTCCAACTGCCAACATGTTTTACATACTTTTCACAAAGAACATGATTAAGTTTGGATTTTACATCAACTCTATCTCTCATAAAATTGTGGAATTCTTTAATCTAACAATTAATGACATGTCTATCCTTTTGGGTTCATTGTATTTGAAGTCAAACGACCTTTTAAAAGGCCCAACGTTGTGCTTCTTAGCCTCATGAGAGATGGATGACTTTGTTTGGCTAATTAAGAGTTTCTCAAAAGTCTCGTCTTCGACCTTAGTTGAATAAGTGTTCTTTGTATGACACAACAACCCATCATAGATGTAATGTCATGGATGTCCAAAAGTCACATCTTCTATTTATTGCAGGTTTCTTCTAGTTGCCAATGATATCACCTATAAGCCACGGTTCCACAACCCTTACTCCATTTTCTGCCTTAATATACATACATGATTGGGTTGTAATTGGGTTAATCTCACATTGGTAACATTTGTGATACGAGGGTGATATATAAGGCACTACATGCTCAAAAACTTTTCCAATGGGGAAAGAGGCTAGAGGGTGAGAAACCCAAAGCTGTGGATTGCATTCACTGTTCCTCCTCTCTAACAAATGCTTGTGGTGTTTGTGTGCTAAGTGGGTCCCCTGGCCTTGTGAGTATTACAAAAATTACCCGAGGAAAAATTTCATTATGTTAATGACTACTTATGGTGGTCATCTTGAGATGAATAAAAGACACAAGTAAAAATCCACAAAAATTAATAATCTAATCTAATGTAAATCTTCCATTCTTCCTGCAAAACTTTAGTAAAATACATGAAAAATACTGAAATACATGAACATTGGGAGTTGCATCTCCTCTCAACACTTTGCTAATCAATTATATATGTGGATACCCTTTATTGCATATGGATGTAATTTGATGTTATTTCTGTTAAATTCTTCCAAAACTTGCAGAAAAAAAAAAAGTACCTGATTTTTGGCAGTGCCTTGAGAGGAGTAAACTTTGTTTTTCTTACAACGTTTTCATTTGGGGTTAAACTTAAACTAACAAATGCTTTCCGCAAAGCTCTCGAGACCAACTAAACAATGAACACTAATCTAGAAAATTTAATGTACAAATTTTACAAATTTCAGCAGAATTGGTTTGCCTGAAAACTTCTGAAGCGGATATATATTTGTGACGTAATGACAAGATTCAGCAAACAAATATGATGGAATCATCGTTAAGAGTAGAACAACCCACAAAACAATTTTTGAAATAGTCCCTCTCTTGCTTTCTACAATCAAAACAAGGTTTTTGCACCTTCACTTGTCTACATCAATTGGAAGCACTGCTTTCGCTTTTTTCGCTTTACAAACTTTATCATTCCATATGGTATGGTTTGTTGTCTTGAAGACCATATAGAATTGTGTATCCATTTCAAGATAGTTTTCCGGTAGCTTACACAAGAATTTCATATTCAATTCATAATCACCACACAATATAAGGTTAGGTTATTTAACCTAAATATTCACTCTCTATAAATGTACTTTCACTTTAAATGATCACCTTTTAATATTTGGGATATCTTAGTCATCTCTTTACATACATTAATTGTGGGTAACCCTAACATCTTTTACTTAGAGCACGCATGGGGAAATTTTAACATTGACTTCTACTAACACTCATTCTAACAAAAACATTATTTTCAAAATAAAATCGAAGCTTGGGGATCAAGTGATAAGATTGCTAACCCTTGTTGATAGGATTCAACGTATAAAATTAACCATACGAGAATTCATATTATACTTTTCTTCTCCTTACTTCCAATTCCCGACAAGGTGCATGATGAAATTGTGAGCATGTGGAGAATTTAATGGACATCAAACTTGGTGCTAGCCATGTAGCTACTATGGAGATTGCAAAAAGGCAATAATAAGAATAGATCAAGTTTTATAGAACAAATGCATGGTGGGATCAAAAGGACCAAACACATTCAAGTGCATTTTGACTAATAAAGCCTTCATTGAGAAATGGATCATTATTGGAGATTAAAGATGGTGGTGGTGCACACTTCTGGAGTAAAAATTGTGACCATTATCAAGTTGTATTGCTAATACCATATCTTAGAAGCTCCAAAAGAACTAGAATTGTGAGGTCATATTGAAGTCTAGAATTATATATGACCCGGATACTAGGAGATTCTGGGGACAACTCTCTAAATGAGGATTTAAGTGTGTTATATGCGTATGTAGAATCAATATGAACAAGATTCAAGATAGTGGAAATAATAGAACTAGAATAGAAAATTAAATTAATATGGGTCTTGTATATTCTTGAGGGAAATGTATGGTTGCTCATCATCAACTTTCTGATTTCTATCTAATGGTACAAATATGTATTCATAGATTACCAAACCGTGAAGGTGTAAAAACTGATATGGGTGTTGGAATGGTTGAGGTTCCACGTGCAACTCTTTGCCCTTTGTTGGTTGAGTTGAACAACAGTAAAAGTTTAGTGGTTGAAAAATTCTCCGAGCCCCACAAGGGGTTTGCCTTAACTCATAGTGGGGTCTTTGTCCCCACTAGAATGAAGGCAATAATGTTCTCAGTACTTGGTGGTACCACACAATGTGAGTTAATCTTAGCGGTGTGGTCTCTAGGTGTTTGGGACCTTGAGGAAGCCATTGGCGAAGACTGCAGAAGGTATGGCGTGCATGTGGATAGCACCATGTCCGATCTGCCCAAATTGCTTTGCGCAACTGTAGAAGTGTTTGTGGCATTTGACGGAGATGGATTGGTGATCTTGAAGGTACCACAAAACTTTGGATGTGGTTCTAGAGTACTGCAAATCATTGAACAAGGACTGTCATTACGACAAGTTGTGAACATGGATGTGGTGGTATCATTAGAACTGCCCTTGGAGGATCCACTTGGATCAATATAAAGTTAAACTATCAAGTTGGAATGCAATTCATGTTTAGTGTTGACTTGAGTAATAGTTTTCTATTAAGTGAACCTAAAGCAATTAAAGAATTGATGAAAGAACTTAAATAAAGAAGAGATTCACAATTAAGATGGGGAGCAAATAGTGATAGGGAATGCTCGCCTAGACAACATTTAGATTCTTAGTCTTACAAAACCATGAAGGTTCCATCATGTCCAAAGAGACATGGTAGAAATCCAGGAACAAGATTGTCTGGGCAATACTTGATGTACTTCAAAGATAATGATGGATGGGACCATTGTGATGCATGTTATGCAAATGAAAAGAATCAACATCCCATATGTTTCTAGAATATGCCCACTCTATTAGGATTTAGGATGAGTGCTATGATTAGGTTGACATAAAGAGTAATGTTCTTCACCAATCCAAATGAACTAATTAATTCATGTCTGAAATTTAAAGTCTAAATCAGCTTATCTTCAATTGATTTTATAGTGACCCGCCTTTTCAACTATTGACATACATGAGATGAACATTGAAGGATAATTTTTAAAAATGAACCCAAATCTTGTGTCAAGTTGGCTTCACACATCGAGCCTCAAGTAGGAGGCAATAATCTAGTTCTAGCCACTCATAAATCTTGGTAGTTCCTAGTTAAATGCACTCTACTAAGACTTTCAATCACACCCAAATTTGTTTGGACACCTTTTGCCTGCAAATTTGTTTGTTAACCTAAACCGAACAGATCAAGCCAAAGAAACCCAATTGTAGTCGAGATGGGTATAATAATTTAAGATTGCAAGGAAACTACTTCCTCCTATATATACTGTACTTATGCCATGGAAGCTACCTAGGTTGACTCTACTACCAATATGAAGCGTTAAAAATGATTATATGACAAGGAAAGAGATTATGTTAGCCATAAGTCGGCCATACATATCCCAATGCATGTTATAGGTCAAGGGTGTAACGTGCCTCTCCCCTTTAAATCAATGTTGTTCTCAATGCTGCCTAATCGTGGATGCCTTCAGAGAAAAACTTCATCCTCCCTTGTCGCATCCGCGCTGGTCAGATTCTTCCCTTTGATCAAATACTTGTGAATCACCCTGGTTTGCAGCTTAGTAGTGCATGTTTGAAGAATCTTCTCAGGTTTTAGAATGGCTCTTCCTTCTACATCCAACAATGACATGATCTAGATCTCGCTAGGAGGCAATCTATTTGGCATATCCCCACAAACAATTGAGTGCCTATTTATAATTGTCGTTCGATGACCGTGTAGGTCCCCTCGATGATGTGCTTCCAATGAAAGCAATTGTGCCACAAACCCATCTGCACCTTTGTTAAGCATCCTTTGCATTTGGTGAGAGCTTGCCAATTGTGGAGACTTTGCACGCAACCCTCGTAGTTCGAAAGTCCCGTCCTTCGAATGAAACCTTGTGAACAACTTTTGGAAGTTCATCTCAATAGTTATGTAATAGTACTTTGAAGGGATGAAACCATAATCAAGGAAATTAGCTCAAACCCCCAATATAAGCAAGTCTGATTTTTAAATCAACAAACTGAAATTAATCTGAAATCAACAATCTACAAGGGCAGCGAACTGTTTATGGAATTCAAGTCCACCTTTCACTATGCAAATCAATGAATAATGCCACAAAACAATTATTCTATCCACGACAATATTTATAAATCACAAATACATCAAAAGATGGATGGAATATTAGATTACATAGCTGGAATTAATTATTTAAATCAACAACAGACTAGCCAAATCCAAGGGCTAGGAAAATAGTAATTCTTTGCCAAAATTCACCAAAATGGAGATTCGGCTTTATAAATTGTAAGGAAGCCAAATATGAATTCAAATCAGATTTCGTGCCCTAGATGGCACCAAACTTCACTCCAAGGTAGGTCACTCCACCTAGGAGAGGCCACTCAATGCATATAAAAATTAGGTTATGACTTCTTCACAAATCTGCAATAATCCTTCAAGACCACACAAGGTAGGAGGGTTTCCGCCCCCTATAAACCACTAGAAGGGTTTTCGTCCTTCTAGGAAGATGCCACACACTTGGGTTTTCATCCAAGAGTGGAAGAACAATGAGCCACCAGCCCAAAGGTTCAAGTAGAGTAAATGCGCCAAAGATGTATGAGTGCAAATGAGCTCCTAAGTCTCCTTTTATAACCTCCTCTTGGCGCCAAAGCTTGGAAGAGCAAGGCCGACCCCTATAAGTCATTATATTCTTTTATTATGCCTCCTTAAATGCCTTAAAACCCAACTGACCTACTAAAGGCAAACACATGCTGAAAAGAAACATTAAAAATTAGAAAAACAAATGCAAAAGAAGCTCAATTCCTTCTCCGAACTCTCCTACTTCGTTGCCATGGAAAAGGGAATGGCAAGAAGTCCAAATCATGCTTCTCAAGTTGGAAAAGGGGACATTATAGTCCTCCTTTCCCAAAATTGCTTGTCCTCAAGCAATCGCAAGTGCCGGAGCCCAAATAACAACTCCTTTGTATAATCACCGCCCAAACATTTGTGACTCACCATCTCTTTCCTGCTGTCCCAATTTGAAAAAATGGTGCAACCATATTTTAGCCGTTGTTTCTTTTGATCTTTCAGAATGACATTGCATCTCGCAACCGCATCTTAAAGCAATTTCCGATTTAAGTTTCTTGGAGAGGGTGCTTTATACTCTTTCCCTGCAATTATCAATGCTATCACCAAATGCTCCCAATACGAGCTCTTTGTCACATTGAAGGGTAGGTTGTAGTACCAAAAATTTGCACATGCCTTATCTGCTTCCTCATGCACATCTTTGTTCCAGCTCGTACCTTGCAATGAAGGTTGTGCCCTAAGTATGTTTCTAGGTACAAAAACTATGTACCCGTTGCTTGAAATCAATGGACCGAAGTGCCTCTTTTGCTTCATATCTCTGTGGACTGCAAGTAGAGCTGATAATTATTGTCACATTATCCTTTGATTCCTCCACCATTCCCGGTTTAATGGCTGCTTGCACCTTTGCCGTCTCTAGTTTTTTCTCATCCAACACTGCCTTAATCTTTCGTTTTGCCTTTTCTATAACATTGGGACATATTGCAACGTCACAGAAAACAATAGATGCAAGATGATACTTTAGGCTATCGATGCCCCGAAAAATGTTTTGTCATAGAAATTGCAAACTACAGTCCTCGAAACTACTTCACATATAACATACTTCCAAACAACAAGACAAACATTAACATAAATGATTTTGCTAATGATTTTGAGCTTGATGCTGACCCAAATGCCATTGTATGCTAAGTTCTAATCTGTAAATTTAATGAAAAACAACTTTATAAAACCATTTAAAAAATTAAAAACATTGAAAAACTGTAAATTTAATTTAAAAACAGCTTTATAAAACTGTTTAAAAAATTAAAAATTGTAAATTTAATTAAAAAACAACATTATAAAACCATTTAAAAAATTGGCATTATAACCCTATGTAACCCTACAAACAAGAATAAATTCCCAAAAAAAAAAAAATTTAAAACAATACATTCCAACAATTTTGTTCATTAACGATGATAAACAAGCATAAATAACAATTAAAATCATTTGGAATCGAATGGAATGCATTCAAACTTGCAAATCATATTTGGATACAATATATGAATTTTGGATACAATATAGAAAGAATTTACAGATCATATTTGATACAATATAGAAAGAATTTACATTCTTAAAAGGAAAAAAAGAACTTACCTCCAAATGAAATTTTTCAAATTTGCTCTTCGAATTTGCTATAAAATCTCTTCAACTCATGCAAATGATGCTCAATAGCTGTGTGATTACAAGTGAGGGAGTGTGAAGCATTTATAAGACAAAAAGCAAAGTTTTTGCAGTTTAAAATTTGCGTTATGGGAGTGTTTTGCGTCTCAACCATGTATGGTGAGTTTGGGGAAAAACCCGCCGAGTTTTGGCGAGTATTTGGAAAACTCACCTAAACAGGGTGGTGAGTTATCTAGGTGATTATTCACTTGGGAGGAAATGTGGTGAGTACTTGCAAACTTGGCGAGTACTTGCCAAATAGGTAAACTATGGCTGGAACAAGTGCGCACGACTATTGTGTGCTCAAGGTTAAATCACTCGCATGTGCACCAAAGGATAATGACTAATGGATGCACAAATGCCTATGTCTGTGGTGACAGCAAGCTCAACGGTCAAGTATCTTTGACCTAGGGGATTGTGGATGTCCGACAAACGATTTGAATCTGCCAAAGGCGGGAAGTATGAATTAAATGCGACAGATCCACATTGAAGGGTTAGTTGAGATTTTGGCGGAAGCAACTGAATTCAAATTTGAAGCGGCCATTTATTTTCAAGCAAGTAGCCGTTGCACCTAGGTTGTCTATATATGTAGACTAGACATTCTGACTCGCCATGGGAAGCATATAAATGCAGAAGTGCTTGGAAGGTCGAGGCCGCTGTCAGGAGCTGTGACTTCCTTGATTGTAGACTTTCAAGAATTAGCAAAGAGACACCTTGTGTTAGTCATCGAATAGAGAATTGAGTCTCTACTGTTGTAACTCAAGCTCGCCTGTAGCAGCTTGTAGATAGTGAAGCCTATAGCTTCTATCTTTGTATTGCATGTAACTTTGAGCTGTTAATGGAAGGTTATCCTTTTGTTCCACTGTGCCTACAAGAGTGAGGTGAGAGTGATAATACGCTGCAAGGTTGTGGCGTTCCTTCTTTGGAAACCTGTACCTTGGGCTGCATCAGCATCTTATCTACTGGTATTCTTTTTATCATATAATATCATTCCTTTCATGGAGACAGAAAATAAGAACTGAAACTTCTGGGGAATACTGTAAACTGAGATAAAATTACCGATTGATCAGCAACCAAATTTGCATGACCAAGAGTAAGGTATGGATTACAACAATATAAGACCAGAAGGTAAAAAGAAATAAGAATATGTCTTTTTTGTGGCATAGCATTTTAGGATATGGAATATCTTTCAAACAAGGTAAAGCCTCTTACCCTACTTGATAACCTGGAAACAAGGCAACTTTTAGAAGCTTGAGATATTCCTCATATGATAAGATTTCTCAGAGGATGTGTGCCAACAAACCAGTAAATTTGTTTCAGATCTGTCTTGCATTCCTGCTGCAGTTTGTCAATAGGCATGGTATCACCTGAAATGTTCATGTTCCCTAGCAATGTCAAGCAAATCTCTGGATACTGAAATCATCCATTAATATGAGTAAAAGATCAACTAAACTAAAATATGTAAAGGTCATTTTCGTCTCATCCATAGCATCAAAAAAATGTTTTGAAAAATCCATCACACAAAAATATTTGATAAATATGCTGAAGGCTTCAATAGACTTGTATCAAGATAATTTTATTAACATAGAAGAATATTTATGCTTATGACATGCTTTGTTATGATGCTATTATTTAGGATACATAACCTATCTTCAAACACTCAACCTGCCAAGAACTTATATTCTAGGGGGTATTATAACCGCCAACTACTTAGCCTCTCATATGATTAATTGACTAATTATATTAGGTTTAATAAAAACTATCTACAACAATTAACCAAACTAACTATGTGTAATATTCCTAACATTCCCCCTGCCCCTCTTATTACATCATAGTTCAATGGGAGAGAACAAACTTTCTATGGAGTTGGGATGTTTGCACAGTTTGACATTTTACAAATAGTAGTTGGAATAGCCTCACTACTCCTACTCAACGGGATCCAACTTCACTGATAAATATAAATGAATGGGAACATACTCTATCATTCATGAAGCACAGTTGTGGGAATTTGCCTCACAACAATTATATGATCATGGACACATTAGATTGGGCATAACAACACAATATGTGAAATAGGGACACACTCAACTATTCACCTAGAAATAATAGTGAGACTAGGCCAAACCCAGGGGTAACCCATCCCATCCTAACCCAACCCAATTGTTGAGGTGATTAGTCCCCTCCGCCTATATGGGTCCCCTACATATTTCACTAGGTTTCCTCAATGGGGTTTGGCCTCACAGAATAAGTAGAGGGAATTGGCCAGACTACATGCTCAGGTGGGATTGGGCCTCACCTCAACTGCTCCTCAGGTTGAGATGGACCTCACTTGAGCAGCACGGTTCTCATCTCGTGTGCAACATAAGTACGGTCTTCATCATCACCTTTAATAGTGATCCTCATCTTCACATTTATGATTTTTTTGCAATGGTTTGCCACTAAAGCAATCATCCAGTCTTCGAATTAGCAGCGAACTAACAACTAGTAGTCATCCTCTATCCTCACGTGGTCCTCTATCCTCACATGGTCCTCTATCTTCTTCTGCAACTTGGATTACTAAGCCAGGTTGATCCTAATGATCATGTGGACCACAGATTGTTACGTGAAGCTCTTCCAGGGTTTTTGCTGCTTTTTTCTTGTTACTTGTGACTTCCATGGGATTGACCTCCTTCAATCAAAAAACTTGCAAGGGTGTTGGCTTCTACTAACAATGCACCCTTGTAGAAAAGTATGTCTTTCAGGTTAGAAAGACATATATCAGTGTAACTTTCTACGGAAAAATAATAATATTTACAATGCATAAGAGCTGGAGAAAATCCTTTTCCCAGATGGTTTACAAAGCAATTTTATAAATGCTGGAAAATTTTTGTCAGAAATTGTCTCCTAAATCACATATTATGTAGTAATTTGATTTCCTGGGCTTGTTCTGAAATATATATATATATATATATATATATATATATAAATGTAAACAATATAATTGTAATTAAAAACCTTTAATTAAGAAGCAAAGCCTTAAATTTTAATAAAAACACAAACTTTACTAAAACCTCGTAAGTGCTTAAAGTTGGGCGCTTCACTTATGTTGTTGTACAATATGCCAATACATGTGGTGCCTCTTTTGTACTCTTCTTCACTTTGTTGTGTTCCTCATAATCTCTCGAGAATTTCAAACCAACCGTAGCCAATCTTATTTTTCTAGTAAAAAAGTCCACGATCTTTATACAAGCTAACATTTCTATTTGATATGGACACCTCTGACCCAATTGTTTGCCAAGATAATGATTCGACTGGGCATGGAAAAGGTCCCTGCCTCGGAACAACCTGGGCATGTGGTAAGGGTCTAGTTTGTCTGATATTCGGGCAGGGTATGGTTCAGAGAATCAAGATTTGTTTGGGTTCTTCTATGGAAAAACTAGGGCAAATCTAGGTTCCTTAGGAAGAATTCGTGAGGAACCCAGGCCTAAAAATGTTTTTTTTTCATTTTTCTAAGTAAACATAAATTAACAATAAAATATAATAAAAACACTTTTAAAATCTTGAAAGCCAATTGGAACACAAAAGGAAGAGATAAAAGAACATAAAACACAAAAGCAAAAGCTCTTACATCTCATTTTCTCATTGCACACTTACCTTCCATTGCTGATCTAGAGTTGAAGCTTCATCAAACATCATTGTAATCATTTTCCTACGCTGATTGAGGAGCCCATTTGCTCAGTGGTAGTCCTTGTGGTTCTAGTGAACCACATCATGATGTTAATGTTGATTTCAATGCTCTGGATGAAGAGCAAGATGTTTGTGAATATTAATTTTGATGTAATAATTTTGATTAGTGCATGACATTGAAAATTTATGATTATAATGACATTTGGCATTTTGTTAGTATTTTCATTTTGTGGTTATTTTGTTCTTTATATGCTTGCTATGTGGTTGGTGTCACTAGTTTCCTATTTATCGGGCCAGAATTTCTATATTTTTTTATTTTAATATATTTTTTGTATGGCTGAACCTGAGCTGTATCCAAGGGGTTGTATTGGCAAATCCGCTTTTTCAACTAAATTGATAACTTAGGTTGTTTGTTGCATAGTTCAAAAACTAGTACACGCACATCATTCGCCAATCCAAAATTTTGACTTGTTCTTGAGACTCTTAGCAATTACTTAGCACTACTTTGTGACTGACCAACATTTAAAAACTACTACTTGACATGAGAGATGAATGTAGAGAATGTGTAATTATATTTTCTATTAATTTTCGACCAAAAAGAGTACACAATACAAATTACAATCATAGACTATAGTGATAATCATCAATGCACCAAAATATACTAATATGAAATATGCAATCATCTCCAACGCCTAGTATAAGTCTATTGTGTCTTGGAAGTGGAAGGTAAAAATTCCTCCTCTGTAACAATATCACCTACAAAGCTATCTGCATCCTCACCAATTCCTCCAACTCATGAGGAGGAATTTTTACCTTTTGGTGCGTCTGACGCCATGGCTTCCTCTGCTTCCCTATGCAACTTTGTGATGTCCTTGGTAAACATGGTCTCCTCATCATCAACATCCAATCAGCATATGGATTGATGCAAGTCAATTGCCTCGTGACTCTTTTCCCCCTCCACTTGTCTCATGCGAAGACGAAGATTTAATCGCACAACGATTGTTGAGGTATTGTCTGTTGTCAACCTGTTGCGCTTCTTTGTGTGAACAACTAAAAACACTCAAGTTTTGTTCACATGGAAGCACTACACGATTGACACAAAATGTGGATGGCTAGCCTCGAATATTTGGTGTTTTTGCACCATAATCTTCCAAACCAAAATCTGCAAATAGGACGTTTAAGATTTGGAAGTCAACTAGGCTCAAATAAATGAAAGAATTATAGTATCTATGTTTAATGAGACAAAAAACAAATGACTCAATTTGTTTTTACCCAACTTAGTGGTGTTTCTTCTTTTCATACATGCAACCAAAGAAAAGAGCCTCCCCTTTGCAGTCTTGTAGTTACGTAAACCATTAACAATTGAATCTCTAGTTTCTTTGTCGGGATCATCCTCTCTATCCGTGTATTAAGGCCATCCACAACCTCATCAAAATTAAGTGATTTGGAATTGAAAAACTTGGGGTACTAGTAAGCTGTTGCATGTATATGTTAGTAAAGTGCTTATTCCATCTCCGATCAATTATGTGCCAAATGGATTCATATTTTGTTTGATTTTGTCCATAAGATTTTGCTATGGCCTACTTGGCCACGCCTATGGCTTCATCTAAATAATTGATTGGGTTTTTCTTCCCACCCACCAATCAGTAGAACTCTAAGCAAAGGCTCGACACCTAAACAAAATAATGCATATTTTTAAATTGTAAATTAAGAGAGTATAAAATTTCAAACCAAAAAAATGTAACAAATAAATGATAAATAAAAATAGCTAAGTTTACCTTAAAGATTTCCTTGACACGCTTCACAAACACATAATCAAAAACGGTCTTTACAACCTTGTCTCCTTCAAAGCTTCCTAACATAGGAAGACTCCAACCACTATGTGCTCATAAACATTTGCTTAAGAGATGTTAGTGAGGCTACAATATTCTGCAATGTGATGAAGGTTGTGGCAAATTACGTGGCTCCTGCTTGCACAAGCTCCTTTCCGTAAGTGTGCTCTTTCATCAAGCTTAGTACCCAAGGGTGATTGTAGATGAACTTTGTGATATTTCTTGACTCTTTAAACTTGTTCTTCACCCATGCCATCTTTCCTATGTCTTCAAGTGGGAGATCAATACAATGACTTGCTTAAGGGGTCTAAAAAGTGTAGAGTGCCTTTTTCAAGAAGTGTCCTCGCTGCTACATATGCTACCGTGTTGTCTATCACAACTTGCACAACATTCTCCACAACGACTTCCATCACCACCTCATCCAACATATTACACAAGGTGCTTGCATTTTTACTTGGTGGGATGCATCAATTGACTTTGAGAAGACCAATTGCCCACTTGAACACACTAGAAAGTTAATCAATATGCGTTTTTCTCCATCCTTTCACCTATCAGACAAAATGCTGCAACCTTTCTTTTGCCATACTTTTGTGGGCACTTCTATAATTTCTTGTGGGTTTTGATGAAATTGTCTAGCAACGGGCCATTGAAATCATGAGGATTAAGAGCCTTGGATGCCTACCTGACAATTGCCAATGCGGTCACTAAATTCTTTCAATATGGGCTTTGTGCCATATCGAATGGATTGTCATAGTACCAACCGCAACTATCTTTGCTTCATTATGCACTTCCCGGATCCAACTAGTACGTTTGAGTGAAAGCTGTGCCGTAGGACTACTCGAGGGACAAAAAACAACCAAAATTATCTCCATTAGATGAGCTGTGTTCCGGTCCTCGATCCCTTGGAGTTGGGGCAATAGAAATGACCTCAATATTGTCATCATCACTTGCTGCTCTCCTATTCACTAGGGCTGAAAGTGCTATAATTTTCCTCTTTTTATTCTCTTTTTCTCCCCATAATTCCCATATGCGGCCATCTCTCATTGAGGCTTAAGTGGAGCTTGTTTGCGCCCTACCACATCTTTCCTTGATATTTGTGCAATGTGGTAGTCGAGGTGATTGACACCTCTACTCATCTTCATCCCATCATGATTGCATCACACAATTGGCCTCTAGAGCCCGTTCACAATGCTTTCAAGAAGGGTCAATAGACCTAGGCTTGTTAAGTGTATTTGAATAGGATGTTGATGCCATTCTTGTAAATGTAGACAATAGAAGCCCGATAATAACCTAAAGAAGGTTTTTAGATAAAACCCTAGCTGCTAATTAAAGGAATGAATAGAAAATCTAAGCAATTGAATATGAAACTTTGAAAACTCCAGGACCTAGTTGCTAGAAGTAGATAGTAGAAAGTAGAAACTTAGAAAAATAGGAAGTGATGCTATCCTACCTGTATGCTCTGCATCTCTATTTTAAAACTTACTGTTTTTTCTGAGTATATGCTGATATGTTACTTGATATTCTAAAAACCCTAGCTCCAATAGTGTGGTGATCAATCACATTCATTGTATTCACAGAGGAAAATGCCAAAAATACTGACTTTAGATATAAAAATGACTTTTTAAAAAATCGGCATTATAATGCATAAACAGTCGGCTCGACAGAGAAAACTCGGGAGTTTCATGGAGTAATGATGAAATTACGCAACAGAACTCGCCGAAGTTTTCATTGCTGACTCGGCTCGTGAGTTTTTAGACAATTTCTTGTCTGTGCTTTGACTAGCGATTTTATCGGTGAGTTTTGTCGAGTTTTGATTCAGAGGTTTGCTGTATTGTTTAATATTTGTTTCACCATTAACTGCTCCTAGGCAATCTGATGAATGGTGCTTCTCATGAGGATGTTGCACCCTTTGATTCACGCTCCACCCTTTCTTTCTACTACACCTCCTTACAATTGAAACATGTGTCACTCCTTTTATGTAGGCACTTCTCAAATAGGCACCTTTTGCTTTGCTGCACATGAGATGATTAACCAACTAAATATAATAGGTTTAATAAAACCCATCTACAACAATAAACCAAACTATGTGTAATATTGTTAACATTCCCCGCTCATTACATCATAGTTCAGTAGGAGTGAACAAACTTTGTATGGAGTTTGGACGTTTGTGCAATTTGACATACTCACAAATAATAGTAGTTGGAATAGCCTCACTACACCTGCTTAATGTGATTCAACTTCATTGATCAATATAAACAAATGGGGACATACTCTATCATTCACAAAGCACAATTGTGGGAATTGGCCTCATTACAACTTTATGATCACGAACACACTTGACTATCCATAACAACACAATAAATGAATGGGGACACACTTAAATATTTTCCTTGAAACAATATGAGATTGGGCCCAACTCTAGCTCAATCCATTCCAACTGTTGAGGCGGTTAGTCCCTTCCATACTAACTGTTGAGGCGGTTGGTCCCCTCCATATATATGGGTCCCCAATGTATTTCCCTATGTTTCTTCAGTGGATTTGACCTCACTGGATTAGTAGAGGGATATGGCCACACTAAATCCTCAAGTGGGACTGGCCCTCCCCTCAACTACTCCTCAGGTTGGGTTGGACCTTGCCTGAATAACACGGTTCTTATCTCGTGTGCAACATAAGTACGATCTTCATCATCACCTTCATTAGTGATCCCTGTCTTCACATTTATAAATTTCCTGCACTGGTGTGCCACTGAAGCAATCGTCTAGTCTTTGAGTTAGCAGTGAAGTAAAGATTGGTAGTCATCCTCCTTCCTCATGTGGTCCTCCATTCTCTTCTGCAACTTGGCCTAGTGAGCCAAGTTGATCCTAATGATCATGTGGACCATGGATTGTTACATGAAGTTCTTTTAGGGTTCTGGCTGGATTTTTCCTTGTACTTGTCTCTTCCATGAGATTGGGCTCCCCCTTCAATCAAAAAAACTTGTAAGGGTGTTGGGTTCTACCAACAATGCACCCTTACAAAAAAGTATGTCTTTTAGGTTAGACAGATATATATTAGTGTACATTTCTAGAGAAAAGCAATTATATTTTACAATGCGTAAGCGCTGGAGCAAAATCCTTTTCCCAGATGGTTTACAAAGCAATTTTGTGTATGCTGGAATTTTTTGGTCAAAAACCGTCTCTCAAATCATAGTTTATGCAATAATTTGATTTCCTCGGCTTGCTGTGAAATACTTAAAAATTTAAACAATATAATTCTAATTTAAGAAAAACCTTTAAAAAAAAAAAAAAAGCCTTATGTTTAAATAAAAACACAAACTCTACTAAAAGCTCATAAGTGCTCAAAATTGGGTGTTTCACTTATGTTGTTGTACAGTGCCAATGCATGCGGAGCCTATTTTTGCTCCTCTATGCTTTGTTGTGTTCCTCATAATCTCTTGAGAATTTTAAACCAATCTTTATCCAATCTCAATCTTCTAGCGAAAAAAAATCACGATCTTTATATAGGTTATCATTTCTCTTTGATATGGACACCTCTTACACAATAGTTTGCTAAGATACCGATTTGGATGGGTATGCAATAGTACCCTGACCAGTGTATGGTATGGGTACAAGGTATGGGTCTGGTTTGTATGAGATTTGAATAGGGTATGGCCTGGAGTATCCGGATTTGTTAGTAGAAGAACCTGGGAAAATCCGGGTTCCCAGAAGAATACATCAGGAAACTAAGCCTAAAAACATTTTTTAATTATTTTTTATTTCATTTTTGCCAAAAAATAAACATAAAGTAACAGTAAAATATGATAAAAAAACCTTTCAAATTTTAAAGGTAAGTGAAACACAAAAGAAGAGATAAAATAACATAAAACATGAAAGCAAAACACTAAAGCAAAAGTTCTTACATCCCAATTTCTCATTGCATACTTATCATTCATTGCTGATCTAGTGTTGAAGCTTCATCAAACATCATTGTAATCATTTTCTTACGCTGATTGAAGAGCCCATTTGCTGAGTGGTAGTCCTTGTGGTTTTAGTGAACCACATCATGATGTTAATGTTGATATTGATGCTCTTGATGAAGAGCAAGATGACTGTGAATATTAATTTGATTAGTGCATAACATCTAAGATTTAAGATTATTATGACATTTGGCATGCGGTTGGTATTTTCATTTTTGTGGTTATTCTGTTTTTTTGTTTGCATACTATGTTGTTGATGTCACTAATTTCCTATTTATTAGGCTAGAATTTCTATATTTTTGTTTTTATATGTTTTTTTGACGGTACAACATGAAACTTATCAAAGGCAAAAAAACATTAATCAGACACACGGTGAATCCGGTTTGTTTGTATTGCACCAACCCGAATCAATCTCTCAAACTATAACTTAGGTTGTTTGTAGCATAGTTCAAAAACTCGAATTCGGACATTACTTAAGCAACCCAAAAGTTTGACTCGTACTCGGGACTTGGACGTTTCTCGGCAATTACTCGATCTTACTCCGTGATCAAGAACATGTGAAACACTATAATTGACATGAGAAATGAATGTAGAGAATGCATAAGTATATTTTTTATTAATTATCAAAAAGAGAGCACAAAATACAAATTACAATCATAAACTATAGTGACAGTCATCAATGCACCAAAATATACTAATATGAAATATACAATCATCTCAACGCCTAGTATAAGTTTGTTGCCCCTTGGAAGTGGAAGGTAAAGATTCCTCCTCTGCAACAATATCATCCGCAAAGATATTTGCATCCTCACCAACCCCTCTGTTTTTGATGCCTTTGATGCCTCTGATGCCATTGCTTCCTCTACTTCCCTCTCCAACTCTATGATGTCCTTCTTGGTGAACACGTGCTCCTCATCAACAATCCAGTTGGCATACATATCAATATCATCCAAGTCAATTGTCTCATGACTCTTTGCCCCCTCCACTTGTCTCATGCGAAGACAAAGATTCTATTACACAAAAGCAAGGGTGTTGAGTTGTGTTGTCAGCCTATTACGCTTTTTTGTGTGAACATCTTCAAACATGCTCCAATTTTGTTCACATCCAGAAGCACTACATGGCCGGCACAAAACGCGGATGGCTAACTTTTGAAGATTTGGTGTTTTTGCACCATATTTTCCCACTTCAAATATGTAAATAGGACGTTTATAATTTATAAGTCAACTAGGTCGTGGATAAATGAAAGAATTCTAATATCTACGTGTAAAGGGACTAAAAAGAAATGGCTCATTTTGATTTTACTTGGTCGAGTGGTGTTTTTTTCTTTTCACGCATAGAGACGAAGAAAAGAGCCTCCCTATGTAGTCTTGTAAATCCGTAGCTTGTCAACAATTGCATCTCTAGTTTTTTTCGTCGGGGATCATCCTCTCTATGTATGTATTAAGGCCATCCATAACCTCCTCATTGGCCATAAATGATTTGGAATGAAAATACTTGGAGTTCATGTAGTAGGTTGTTGTATATATATGTTGGTGGAGTTGCTTGTTCCATCTCCGATCAATTATGCACCAAATGGGTTCATATATATTTTTATTTTGTCAATAATATTTTGTTATGGCCTTCTTGGTGACATCCATGGTCTCATACAAATAACCCTTGGGTTTTTCTCCCCATCCACCAACTGCAGAAACTCTAAACAAAGAGTTTGATCCCTAAAACAAAAGAACAAACAATTTTAAATTCAAAATTAAGAGAAATTTAAATTTTCAAACCAAAAAAATTATAACAAATAAATGATAATTAAAAAAAATTAAAATTACCTTAATGATTTCCTTTGCATGTACTTCACAAACACACATATAAAAACGGTTTTTACGATCCTTTTCCCTTTTGGTTTCCTAACATAAGAAGATTCCAACCATTCCGCATGTGCTCACAAACATTTGTTTAAGAGATGTTAGTGAGGCTACAATGCTTTGCAATGTAATGAAGGTTGTGGCGAATCATGTGACTCTTGCTTGCACAAGCTCCTTATTCTTAATGTGCTCTCTCATCAAGCTTAGTACCCAAGGGTGATTGTAGATGAACTTTGTGATATTTCTTGCCTCTTCAACCACATTCTTCACCCATGTCATCTTTCCTATGTCCTCAAGTAGGAGATGAATACAATAGGCTACTTAGGGGTCCAAAAAGTGTAGGGCGCCTCTCCTCAAGAGGTCTCCTTTTTGCTACATATGTTGTGTCTGTCACAACTTGGACAACATGACCATCTCATCCAACATATCACATGAAGTGCTTGCATTTTTCACTTGGTGGGATGTATCAATTGACTTCAAGAAGACCAACTGCCTACTCGAAGCCACTAGAAAGTTAATCAATGTGCAGTTTTTCCATTTGTTCACCCATTAGACAAGATGCTGCAACCATCTTTTGCCACAACTTTTTTTTGGCTCTTCTATAATAATTTGCATATGTTTGATGGAATCTTCCAACAATGGGCCATTGAAATCATGATGAGTAGGGGCCTTGAATCCCATCTCAACAAAAGTCAATGCAATGACTAAATTCTCCTAAGACGGGCTTTTGCCACATGGAATGGAATGTTGTACCAAAAGTTTGCTGTAGCTATCCTTTCTTCATTGTGCACTTCTAGGCTCCAACTAGTTCCTTCGAGTGAAGGTTGTGCCCCAACACTACTTCGAGGGACAAACAAAGAATCAAAATTATCTCCTATAGATGAGTTGGGTCCTCGTCCTCGACCCTCTAGAGTTGAGGCAATAGAAATCACCGCAATATCATAATTATCTCCCGCTGCCATCCTATTCACTCGGGCTGTAAATGCTTCAGCTTTCCTCTTTTTTCTTCTCATAATTTACAAGGCATGGGGCCATCTCTCATTGAGCCTCAAGTGACGTTCGTTTTTACACTACCATATATTTTTATGATATTTGTGTAATGTGGTATTTGAGGCGATTGACACCTCCACTCATTTGTATCCCACAATAATTGCATAATACACAATTGGCTTCCGAGCATGTTCACAATGCTTCCAAGAAGGGTGAGTAGACTTAGTCTTGTTAAATGTAGCTAAATAGGTGCCGATGCCATTTGTGTAAACTTAGACAATAGAAATCCTATAAAATCCCAAAAAAATGTTTTAGATGAAAACCCTAATTGTTAATCAAAGGAAAAAGTAGATAAGATAAGATAAGATAATTATATTAATGTCCAACGAATGACCACAAAAGTAGGTCAAAGGGACTGCAGAGTACAAATGTGTCCATACAAAGCGGGAAACCAAAAGGTTTCCGAAAGAAGTACAAAGCAAGAGAAGAGGTCAAAGACCAAAAGTGAAGCGAAGCGGGAAACCAAAAGGTTTCCAAAGAAGTACAAAGCATGAGAAGGGAAGAAGAAGAGAAGGAAGAAGACCTAGATGATTCAAAGAAGAGGAAGAGGAGGTGAGATGATGAGACCTCTCCTTGTGCCGTAGTGTGTCGAAAGTAGTATGTCTCAAGGGCCTAGTGGATCTAGTCCGCCCTTTGGTACTGGGACTGGTATAATAGTGCCTAGGAGATATCGAGGGGTTAAATATGGACCCCTTAAACTGTACTGATATGGAGTGTGACGTTGTGTTGGTATCGATCTGGCGCTTAGTGCCTCTCTTCAAGGGTAGAGCCAGAAAGAAGTGATCCTCTGGGGAGAGTCTGCTCTGTTAAGTGTTTGAATAGTGTGATCTCGAAGCCTAAGAGCCTCCTGCATGTATAAAGCTAGGCACTTTTGATCGACATATCTGAAAAAGTTAGTAAGTGCACGGGTCCCTCTAAAAAGACAATGGAACCTCCCCTAATCTCGTAGTAGATGGGACAATGGAAGATGAAGTGTGCTTTGTCTCAACCTCCTAAAGATTGCATAGTTGGCAAGTCTTGTTTGATCGATCAATTTGGTGGTCCGTCTCACTCCGAAGCCTATGAGAACCCACTCTAAACTAACCCAGGGGGATGCGAAGAGCGTGCATCCAATGGCGAAGGGTATACTGAGGACGGATAATAAGTCCATCACTCAACTCCAAGAAGTGCTCTACATAAAAAGCCATCTTCGGGCGTAACCCACCATGAGGGTTCACCCAAGTGGTGTGGATGAATTGTCTATAAATATCCTCTTTGATGATCTTGTTTAGCTCTTGTTTGGAAGGTAGAAGATGAGCCGGTGCATCCAAGGAGTATCGAAAAGGAGGAAGATGATCCATCCTAATACTCACTGACTCTAAGAGAGCAAAAACCCCAACGTACCAACAACGAGCACGACCGAAGAATCAAAAAGGGCAATGCTCTCTCGAGGAACAATATGCCAAATACGGGTACCTGTCTCTCCCTCCATCGAGTCAACAAAGCTCCAGATACAATGCAAAAAGGAAACCAAATCAAAAATGGTCTCCAACTTGAAAGGACGAGCCCCAAACTCCGCAAGAATGATGTGATGGGGAACAAACTGCTTGCACCTGATGAAGCAATGACGAAGAAGTGTTTGGACTCTCTCGACTGAAGCCCAATCCGATGCAAGAGCAATTGAATACAAAACGTTGTAAACTTTAGGACCTAGCTACTAGAAAGTAGAAACTTACAAAAATAGAAAGTTGTGTTATCTTATTGTATATTTTGAATCTTTGTTTTTAAAACTTGCTATTTTTGCCTTTGAGCATACCGATGCAAGAGCGTCCATGTTCACTAGCAATCTTGTGCCACCCAAAAATATTCGGAGTTAGGAAATATAGCCTTGCACAATGCCACACCACTCCTAAGCATGCCATACAAAATCCAAAGACTTAAATATTTCTTGAAAAAGCCGCAAAGCCTGTCCAAGTCGCATAGAACTTCATGACCTACGCAAAACATCAAAGTTGTGCAACATTGCCCATGCCATGCAATCTTGCCCAAGCCTCGTAACATTTGCCTTGCTTGTGCAACACCTGGACTTAACCGTGCATACCCGACACAAGTGGCGCAACAATAGACTCGTGTGCTAGAGCCATGCACACCTTTCACTAAACACCCGCGCATGCCTTGGACAGTCCGCCGATGCTAACTGAAACTGCCAATGCTTGACCTTTGCTGCGAAAAGTTTCCCAATCCGCCAAACACTATCGGATAGCCACAAAGTATTACATTTCTGCGTGACCACCCCATTTGCTTTAATGATGAGATTTGCGTTTGACGGGATCTTTTGTCAAGATCAATATAGTTAGAGGGAGACACATGTGGTTCTTGATCCGTCATTTATGGTTAGAGAGCAACCAAACAATCTGATTGAGCTTGATCCAATGGAGAAGAACCTTTTGAATAGATTAATGGCAAAGCAAAGGCATTTGAGGAAATATTTTGCAAGGTATCCCTACTCGCACAAGGCATCTTTGTTCACCATGAAATATATAAATAGAATGGAGCTATGAGCTTCCGAGGCATCTATCCTCTAGTTTAGAAGGCATATGGTGTAGGATTGCTAAGTTGAGCCAATTTGGTTCTATAGAAGCTCTGCAGAGTTTGTGAGCTTAGGATAGGTCTAGAATTGAAATTCTTAGAAGAGTTCTCGCAAAGTCTTATCATAAGACTATAATTAGAGTGTTGTACCATCGTGCCTAATTATATAATCTTTCTTTGCAATAAATGAAGAAAATTTGTTGTTTTCTTTTTAAGAGTTGTACTTAAGATCTTGCTTCGATGAGATATGACTCTAATATAGGTTGTGTGGTGTAAGGCATCCCTTCATTGGGAACCTTGACCTCGATTGCATCAATTCTCGTGTCGAACAAGGATTTTGAAATCTGCTTGAATAGATTGGTATAGACATCAATCTGGTTTGTTTGAGTGATCTTGAGATTTGCTGCTTTCTATACTAGGGGTGTGGGTAGAAAGTAGTTGTAGACATCTTCTAGCATTTGGATTGTTGGGTAGAAGGTGTAGGTCGCAAAATCTTGTTATTGAGAGGTTGTGAGGAAAGAAGAGATGACACACGCAGTGTAGAGTATGCCACTAGAGCGAATAAAGTGCCAAGACTTCGGGCTTGGTTGATGAGATTAGAGGAATGCAAGCTCGCCAAGGCGATGGAGACTACACAACATAGAGTTGTCGTTGATGAAGATGCAAGTGATGATGAACACGAGGTAAGAGCACTTGCAAATTAGGGGGCTAAAGTAGAACATATAGATGAGCAAGAGGAACGATGCCCCTGAATATTCTTTCACTATTGTTCTTTGATGTTGCCCTTATTTGAAGCACAAATTCAGTCTCCGAATGGAACCACCTCACAAGACTCGAGGGTTTTCATCCCTAAGCCTTATTCACCAGGAGTTTTCATCCTTCAATGTTGAAAGTTGAAGCAGAAGCTCAAACTCACAATATAAAAATAGATGGTTGAAAAGTGATCCCCAAATGAGCCCAATCGCCCCACTTTTATAATTTCACTTTCATGCTTTTCAAGGAAAAGCACTCATAAAGCAATGTCCCCTCTTATTTAATTTTGAGTTGCATTTAATAATGTTCACCTTTTTAATAATAAAACATAAGTTGCCTTTTTATGAATATAACTTAAAGTTACTTTTTGGACAACTTAAATTATTAATTTTTTGCACCACCACTTTAGCCTACGGGAAATGGAGAATAGGCTAAGGGTCTTCTAATTGGATTAGATTTGAGAAGGGGACACCTTTGTAGAAGCTCTGTAGAGTCCGCGAGCTTGAGATAGGTCTAAGATTGGAATTCTTAGAAGAATTCTTGTAGTCTTGTCATAAGACTCCAATTAGAGTGTTGTACCATCATGCCTAAGTTTGTAATCTTTCTTTGCAGTAATGGAATAAGCTTCGGTGTTTTCTTGTTAAGAGTCGTGCATGAGATTTGACTCTGATATAGGATGTGTGGTGTAAGGCATCCCTTTATCGGGAACCCTCACCATGATTGCATAATATACATTGATGATGTATTCCTTAATATTTAAAAACCCTAGCTCTAATGGTGTGCTAATTAATCACATTCATTGTATTCTTGGAAGAAAACACAAAAAAATATGTTTTAGATACAAAATGACAATTTTTTAAAGTGGGTGTTATGAGTGTTACGTAGGGACACACTCCCCATCTCCAAGCTGTCCCATACGTCCCGAACATCTCGGGTGCATGGGGACATGGATGAAACGTTTCCCGCACACCCCTTAAATGCAAAATTGAATGGAATGTCTCGAGAGAGGTTCCCGACTTTTGGAATGTTCCGGTGCTTCAAGACCGTAGGGACTTTAATGGGGTCTCCGTGATGGCCTTGAGATGGTTAAGGGATGTAGGAAAATGCATAAAATACAAGCTTTAGATATAAAAACAATGATTTTTAAAGTGGGTGTTATAATCGGTGTTACGCAAGGACACACACCTCCATCTCCAAGCTGTCCGAACGCCCCTAATGTTTCAAGTGCGTGGGGACTACCCCCAAATGCAAAATTGAAAGGAACGCCTTAGGGACATTCCTTGACTATGGAATGTTCCTGGTAATTCGAGACCTTAGGGACCCTAATGTAACATCTTGGAAATGGTCAAGTGATGTCTCGACATCCTCGAAGTAAAATAAGCCCCTGAAAATTAAAAAATTACACTAAAAAGGATCAAAAACATAAAAGATTATTACTTTGAAAAGGGGAAAATGAAAATTAGTATGTTATGCAATGATACTAGATGTAAATCATTTTCCCATGCAAAGTAACCTTCCTAAGAAATGGACATCTGCCATTTTATGTAGGTTTCAAAAGAAAATATTATAAAGAGAGATTGCTGTTATTTTACATTTTAAACCTTTCTTATGCATATCATAAGCATTATAATTCACATACATATTTTTTAAGGATTTCTTTAGTTTCAAAATTTTGTTGTGTAAGTTTTTCTGCCTCTTTTTGTATGATAATGGAGGCTTTACCAATATATTAGCATGTTCGGAGGCGAACTTTTATTTAAGTTTTTAGTGTTTTTGGTCACCTTAGCTGGTTTTTGTCTATGAATGGGTATTCGTGTAGTTTCCATGGCTTTTGCTGTTCCAAAAAGTTTTTTTTTTTAATTCGAGGATATAATCATATACGCAACATGATAAAAAGATGTTGCATGCCCTTGGACCTTTGGTAACATTGTTGGCTATGGTGTTGAAAATTTAATCTTTCATGTCGAACTGGATTTTTGGTAACATTGATGATTGCTGGCTTTGGTACGACCAGATTTGGTCTAGATCCGGTTTGAACTAGATTTTTGGAGGCAGCTGGATTTTATCTGATCTAGTTTGCTTAGTTTTAGTATTAAATAAACTTAAAAAAATGTAAAAGTAAAAACCCTAAAACCAAAACACGAAAACCCTAAACCTATGTTGAACGCTTATAAAAGCGCCAACACAAAGCACATAGAACACACAAGAAAGTGAAGTGGCGGATTTAATCTTTCTAGATTGAAGCAATTTTCATTTATTCCTTACGCCGTGGCTTCAAAATGGTGGATTCTTCCTTTGGCAATGCTTGGCGGCGACAATCAACTTGCTGTCTTTGCACTAGAACTTGACTCTGTCTTTGCGTTGTGGTTCTTGGTGCTTGGTTTTCAAGCGTCGTGGTTAGGGATCGTGGTCGTGTTAGGGGTGGGGTCATGGTCGTGCTAGGTGGAAGGAGCTGTAGTAGATAAGTTTCATTTTTTTATGTTTAAAGTTCTAATATAGGTTAAGTTTTAAAATGCGTATAGTTAATAACATTGAATAAATGAAAAATAATATTTAGGTATTAATAAATACATTAATATCTAAATATTGTTAATTATGTTTGTCATTGTTTTTAAGAAGTTTTTTTATTTGTTATTTATAAAATAAAATTTGTTTCTTAAATCATCATTGATTTATTTATGTTTAGATAAATTTTGATATAATTAAATACTAATTTTAGTATTAATTCATATCGTTAATAACTTTATAAATTATAGTTAGTTATTAACGTAATATGTTAATAGTTAAATACTATTTATTAAGTTATTAACGTTTGTAAACAAAATTATTTCTATTTATTATTTAATATTTATAATTAGCTAATCAAATTTAACAATTAATATTGTTTTTTATTAATTATTTATAATTAGATAAAATTGTTTTTCATTTATTATTTACAATCATATATTTTTTTGGAAAAGGGTAAAAGTGCGGATTTTGAAAGGATCCACATCCTTGTACAAAAGGCCCTTAAGGCAGAATAAAGCATTGAAGCATTACAACAAAGAAGCCCGCATGCAACAAAAGATAGAGGGCCACTAAGGCACAAAAGAGAAGAACAAAAAGGGGAAGAGAAAAAATACGCTGAAGCACTCACAGCTGCAGCAAACATACAACTTACTCCAGAGGATCCCAATCATGGGATCATAATCTCATTTTAGGGAGAGAAATTCCTTTCTTTTTCTATTAACGATTGTCCATCCATCACTCCTATTAGGATCCGAATTTTCATCTGGATGTATTGGAAGCCGAGAATCAAAACACTCCTTTGTTCCAACATTTAACACTACCTTCAAGATTTTGTTTTTAGAAATATCGAATCTGCCCCGAAGGAAGCATAAACCCCGCTCCACTTGACCCAACCCCACCATCCCCGCCGTAGGGGAAATGTGAGTCGCTATCGGTAGCTGAATTTCCTTATCATGTTCAGGATCAACGCGAGCCTCTGCCGAATCTTCCGAAGAGGAATTTGAATCATTCTCAACAACCAACAAGTTGGGTTGGGAATCCTTCCACCAAGAAACTTTTTCCTTAAGCTTCGTTTCACTTTCTGACACTCTGAAGCAAGATGCCCCAAGGAAAAACATTTCCTACATATGAAGGGCAAGCCTTCATAGTCAAGAGGTTGAGTCCAAATCCTATCCAAAACTTTGAGTTCAATGGAAGCGGGTAGATCAAGAGAGGTATCCAGATCCACCAAGATGCGAGCATAGGTAGTATGTGTGTAAAGTTCAGTTTTAGAATCTATGGACAAGAATTTGCCCAAAGCATTACCAATCGAAATCAAACTCTCCTCCCCCCAAAACTGCAACGGAAGATGAGGTAAACGAACCCAAACATGTTTGACTTTGAAAGTTGTGGTGAGTTTATCAAAGATGGGAACCACGGTTTAATTGACAAATGATGATTACGTAGTTCCTAAAGCTTGAGAAGATGACATCTCTATCATCAACATAATCAAAAACCACAATAAAAAACTCCTTAACACAGGGGTAAATGTCAACTTTACCCTTCAAGATAGGTTGCTGCGGTTTGAAGAGATCCAAGAATGTAGAAGCGACAACCTGTGCCGGGGCCGTTGAAGCGGCAACCTAGGCTAGAGGTCATTGAAGCGGAAAATCAACCCCTAACTGGCGATTTTTTTTTCCATTTCCATCACTGTCTGCTTGAAAGAGAATGAAGGGGTGAGCTTGGCAGCAGAGAGCGGTTTAGAGGGTGCAGTGGCCGCAGCCGCAACCTCGCGTAAAAGAGCGTTCGAGGGGGCAACAAAACCCCAAAAGAAACCAACCCGCCTATAAGCGATCAAGCAGGCACACCTGGGCAAGGCTGCCCCAAATCTAACCACGTTGTGATCGAGCGCACCGGACACCATTGTGTGCGTTAGAAGCCAAGGGCCATTTGCACGCGTGGCTGAAACATGGTTAAGGCACATGATAGAAAATGTTGAAGAAGTCGGGGCCATCTCCGTTCCACTCAAACAAATTTCCAATGTTGCAGTATTTACAATCATATATTGACTTTAATAGCTAATAATATATTAATAACTAAATAAAAAATTTCTAGTTATTAATGTTATCAACGTTAATAACTAAATATTAATTTTTGTTATTGGTATATGTCAAAAAAATGTTTTTTTGTCGATATCATTAATTTTTTAAAATTTTAATTTTAAATTTTGGTATCACGTTCTTTAAAATTGTTGTCAATAAGAAGTATCCGTATTGAAAATGCTTATCATTTTTTAGCGAGGAGGTACCCTATCGTGAGTGCCATGACAAGTTTAGTGGAGATGAAATACATTGTCTAACGAGATGATAATTCCAGACATTTGAAACACACTCTATGTAATTCAAATACGACAGGACTTCCGTTGATTGAATTTGAAGCAAATATGAATCGAAGACACTTACAACAACGTCAACTTCAAAAAAGGCTATAATCCAAAGCAATATGACACATAATGGCTCTTTTAATACAACTCCAACATTTTCTCAAGTAAGTAAAAGTGCATAGGGGATGTCTCGAGGTTCATTGAAATCGATGTGGAAGCCACAAGAAAAGTATGAGATTCACAGATTGGTGGCTCGGCTTTTTTGTGCAAATGCCATTCCTTTCAATGTTGTTCAAAATTTGCGTATAAAAGCCATGGTAGAGGGGATTGCAAATGTTTTAAAAATCGGAACCGGACTCGGAACCGGCCGAGGTCCGGACCGGACCGGAACCGGAACCGGACCGGAACCGGACCGGTTCAAACTTAATGAACCGGTTTACTAAAAAATACATAAAATTTTATATTTTTAATGAAAATAATATATTTGAAAGGTTAAAAACCATAATTCCAACAAGTACACACAGAATATGCAAAGTTTTCTCTTATATATATGCAAGAAAGGTGTTTATAGCAAAATGGCACGAACTCCAAGTCCAATACACAATACATATATCATAGATGAGATTCCGAAACAAAATACATAGACAATGAGGCTCTAAATGGTCTCCAATGATCAATCTCCATAGTTCAAGACTCCAAAAAAACAACATGATATGATCATTGATACATTACAAATACTACAAGTTACAAAACTCTAGAATAAACTAGATGACATCAATGATCAATCATCATGATCAAACTCTGCACCGCTGCTGGAAATGGGATCCTCAAGGTCATCCTCATCAATATGATCACCGGCCTCTGGCTCTGACTCGGACTCATCCAAATCCTCAGGTACATCTGCAACAACTGGAGCTGCACGGGGTTGGGGAGTAGCACGAGTGCGAGTAGTGCCTTGTGTCTCGTGACGATGGCGGCCGTGCTGCTAATGGCTCATCAGATTCTTGATCCAAACCCATCCACCCCAAGTCATCGGGATCAAACTCTGCTGGCTGACTCTCCTCTACCCATTCTGAAGTTGGATCTATATCATCCAAGACAATGGGATCAGTATCAGGTCTTCGGTTCAACAACTGGTTACGCCTTAACCGAAGGTTGTACTGCACGAAGACAAGATCATTCAACCGTTGTTGTTCCAAACGGTTTCTCTTCTTCGTGTGAATCCGCTCAAAGACAGACCAGTTGCGCTCGCACCCCGAAGCACTGCAAGTTTGGCTCAGGATCCTAATTGCAAACTTTTGCAATTGAGGACACTGACTACCAAATGAATCCCACCAATGTGCTGCGATAAAAAATGTAAATGTTTAATTAGTAAACAATGACAACAAAAAGTTAAAAACACAGTTAAAAATTAAAAGTAAAACATAAACTTATAACTTAAAGGTTAAAGCGTAATTCAACAAATTAGAAAAATATTGTCTTATGCTAAAAATTCATGATTATTCATTAAAAATTTTAATCAAATGAACTTCAAAAAACTTAGAATTTCTTACCTGGTTGGTCCACATCCCTTGCAATCTTTGCAAGGTTTTTCCCAAAGGTTCCTGTGGCTCTGCTGAAGAAGCTGATCTGTCGGTGAACCTCAAGTTGTTGCATCTCATCAGGGACCATGCGCTCTAGGCACTCGTACAAACCATCTTTTACTTCTCCTGTTTGATCTTCTCCAAGCTGAGCTCTGTAATGATATTTTGGGTTCAAGAAATACCCAGCTGCATGTATAGGTCGATGGAGTTGATTGTTCCATCTATTATCTATGATCTCCCATATAGGCCCATACTTAGTTACCCTGTCTTTGTATGCTGCCCTTATCTGCTCCTTTGCCTGATCCATAGCCTCATAAATATAGCCCATGGCTAATTTTTCCCCATCCACCAACCGCAACACCTTAACAAGAGGCTCAACAACTTTCACAATCTCTGCTGTTTTTTTCCAAAATAAATTATCAAAAAGTTTCTTCTTTGTGTCTTTCCCATCCTGTTTCCGGCTCCACTTTGATGCATTCCATTCATCACTTGAAAACATCCTTTTCAAGTTCTGTTGTTGGGAAATAAGAGATTGCAACGTGAGAAAGTTCGTTGCAAATCTCGTGATGGCTGGCCTAACAAGTTCTCTGCCCTCAGTGTTCTTCCTCATTAGGTTCAATACCCATGAGTGATTATAGATGTATTTGGTGATGCTCTTGCCATGCTCTACAGTGTTCTTGATCCAATCTTTTTTCCCTATATCCTCAAGCATGAGGTCTATGCAATGTGCAGCACATGGAGTCCAAAATATTGTTTTGTGTTTAGCCTCTAACATCTTACCAGCAAGAACATAATTAGATGCATTATCTGTTATGATTTGTACAACATTTTCTACCCCCACCTCTAAAACAATCTCATCCAAAAGCTCAAACAATAAATTTGCATCTTTTACCCTATCAGATGCATCTACTGATTTCAAAAACATGGTACCTTGTGGACAAGAGGCAAGAAAATTTATTATTGTGCGGTTCTTGCCATCACTCCACCCATCTGACATGATAGTGCATCCTGTTTTGGCCCATGAAGCTTTGCAACCTTTCAAATATTCATCTATGGATGCAACTTCTTTCTTCAAAAGTGATCCTCTCAAGTCATGCATACTAGGGCCTTTGAAGCCCTTACCAGCAGCAACAATGGAATCAAACATCGGCTGGTAATAAGGTGAGCGGGCAGCATTGAAAGGGATATCTGCATCATACCACCATCTAGCAATGTACTCAAAAGTTGCTTCTTTGTATTGCTTCTTCCAATGGTTATCCAAGGTAGGCTGATTTTGTGTTGGCATAGAGGCACTAGCAGTGGCAGGTGTGGAAGATGGAAAAAAACTTTGAATGTTCTTTCTTTTTTGAGGCCGGTTTTCTCGACTATGAGTGGATGGGGGAGGTATATATTGAAAGGGGTCTCTAACAGTCACAGAAGGGTCTGAGCAAGATCCTTCAACACTCAAGGCATGTTCCCTCCTTCTCCCTATTTCAGCTTCCATCTCTTTTTGCCTAGCCTTCTCTTCTCTATGTTTTTCAAGCATGTTTTTCATTTCCAACCTAATGTCATCAATACCAGGTGCCTCACATGGGGTAACTTGGCCTCTTTGACCAGCCAAGTGTTGTTTCAACCTATGAATCCCCCCCCTTGATGTGTTTCTTACAATATTTACAAAAAACTTGGTCATCAATTACGTCTGCATGGGCCCATGTAGGGTCTTTTGATTTGGGGGCCATTGCAAATGCAAACAAATCTGAAAATGCAAATAAAAAATAAATAAATTTCCTATTTCTTTTTTAATAAAATTTACAAATAAGAGGCAAGTTTAAAATGTAACATACCTTTCAATGTGCACACAAATGAGGTGAGTAAATGCTCCAAGCTTGTATATAGCACCACAAAGAGCCCACACTCCAAATGTAGATGTAAATGCCACCACAAAGAGCCCACACTTGATACCAAACAACTCCAAATGAACACTATTCAAGGCTGCCCCAATCCTCCAAATCCTTGCAAATAAGAGAGGTGCTCACAAATGGATGCCAATATCACCACAAAGAGCCCACAAGCAATGCCAAACAAACTCCAAGCCTCCAACTTCCAAGCTCACTACAAAAAATAAACTCTTCAATCTTATGCTCACAAATGCTTTTGCTCACAAATGCTCACAAATGCTCAATGAGAGAGGTGTGAAATGATAGAGGGGGGGGGGTGTATTTATCATACTAAATTAGGGTTTAGAAGCATTAAAAATAAAAGAAAACATTCAAAAACGCGTTTTTTCCACGCTGGCGCCGCGCACAGGAAAAAAAGTACGAACCGGCCGGTTCCGTACGGAACCGGCCGGTTTGGGCTAAAACCGGTCGGGCGGTCCGAGTTAGAGGCCGATTCAATGTAGTCCAGTTATTACATATAATGTAACAAATTGTAACCCGACAAGTGAGCTTCTTATAGATAGGTTTCCTCATCTGTTTTGGACCCCATGTGCAACTCATGTTTTAAATCTTTTACTTGAAGATCTAGCAAAGTTGGAGTGGGTAAATAGTGTCGTGAGAGAAGGGAAACAAATTTCCAAGTTCATACTTAATCACTGCTTGACCTTGAGCTTGTATCATTCATTGGCAAATCGTGAACTTATTTCCCCGTTGAAACAAGATTTACTGAGATAATTTAATCACTTGCAGAGAAAGATGGAGAGGACGACTCTAAGAAAAGTTGTGGTAGTGAAGAATGAACACAATTTAAGCTTTCGAAGGAAAGCCTCGGAAAAAATGTTGAGAGAATTATCTTAGGAAGCTCATTTGGGAGGCGCTAAGAAGACCTTAAAGGTTTTGGAGCCACTTGTCCAATCGTTGAGTTTTTCGATGGCATGAAACCTTGCATTTGCTTTGTGTATGAGGGCATGGAGCAAGCAAATGAACAAATAAGAAAAGTATTTACAGATGATGTTGAAGAAGCTCAACGAATATGGGTGGACATACGTTGGGACATGTTACATTGCCCTATCCATGCAGCAAGGTGCTATTTAAATCCTAAGCTTATAGAGGTGGATCATGATGTAGATGAGGAGGTAAAGAATAGTGTATTGGAAACAATAAATAGGTTGGTTCATGATAATGATGAGAAGGCTAAGGTGAGAAGGCAACTCACTATATTCAAGAACCAAGAGGGCATGTTTTCTCATAAGGAGGCACAAGAAGACATCCATTGCATGGATCCCCATTTATGGTGGAAGACTTATGGGTCTTCTACTTCAGAGCTTCAAAAGCTTGTCGTGTGTGTTCACAATCAATGTGTCAGTGCTTTTGCATCGAAAGAAATTGGAGTACGCATGATTTGATCCACACCAACAAGAGGAATCGACTAGGAGCTAAAAAACTCTCAGATCTTGTGTTTGTCCACAACAATTTGCGTTTGCTTGAGAACAATCTTGCAAAAGATGGCGATTCTCACCTTGGAGAATCATCCTTCAAAGAAATTCAAGAAATTATTGATAGTGATGATGAACATGGATTAGATGATGGTGCTAGTGCTAGTTTTGATTTTGAAGAAGGTTTTGATGTTGAAGCAGGTTTTGATGTTGCAAATGTTTGAAACTTTTAAGTTTCATTTCAATGTTGAGCTTAGGCTCTAAACTATGCCTCTCTTTTAATGTTATTCAAATTTCAAACTCTTATGCATTTCTCAATTCTACAAGCTTTAATTTTATGCTCATTATTTGGTAGATGGATAGATTTTTGCATGTTTTACATGATTTATGTTATGTGTGTGTATTTGTCTATATATACATATATTATATATAATAATATATGTATATATATACCGAACCGGATTTTTTCGATTTATTTGAGAACTTTGAATTTTTTTTCCGTTTCGAACAGATTCGGATTTCTGAACCTGGTAAATATGGTTAGGGGATACATCGTATTTTTATAATATTCATATATTATTTTAATGGCCATCCCCAGAATCTGGGAAACTTTTTGCTGTCCTAGAAACCCTGTCCCTATGTCCCCACATCCCCCTCTCGGAGTCTTAGGTCTGCTGACTTGGCATGTGAATTTTCAGACGATTTCTTGTCTGTGCTTTGATTCACGATTTATCGGCGAGTTTTGATTCAGAGGTTTGTTGTATTGTTTTTTATTGTTTGTTTCATCATTAACTGCTCCTAGGCAAATCTGATTTATGGCGCTTCTCTTGAGGATGTTGCACCCTCTGATTCACACTTCACCCCTTCTTTCTATCATTCATCCTTACATCTGAAACAGGCTGTGTCACTCCTTTTATGAAGCCGCTTCTCAAATAGGTGACTTCTGCTTTGCTGCACCCATATTTTGGAAGCACTATTCATTTCTGCAGCCGATTATTATTATTTTCGTAATAATCTAAAGCGCTTTTTTGTTTTTTTGATCACTTTTGCAGTTTTGCTACATTCTCACACAGACCAGTAGCCAAATGCCTGACACCTTGAAGCTCTGATTTTAACCTCTACCATAATTTTTGTACAGACTGAATCTCTTCATAATGAAATGCCAATATCTGAAAATGTATGATATGAAGCCAAATAATGCCTCATGCTTCTTTTTTTTTTTCAACATATTTCTTCAGCATGCTCAGGGCCTTCTTCACTTTAGATAGGTACCTCACGTTTCCGTCAACACATTGTAGCTGCACTCTTATCCTGTGATATTGCTTATGTGAATCCCATGATTCAGTAGATTTGGTAATCTAACATATGCTTAATTTCTTCAAGTGTCCTCTTTTTTATGCCCAAGTTGCCTCAATCTTGGGGCCTTTTTATTGGCTTGTCTTTTTCCTTTGGCGCTGCCCAAGAAGTGAAACACAATGCTAAAACTCTTTTTATCTCAAGAAATCAAATCGTCACTCTTTTTTAGCAAATATAACCACCAATCCACAATAATGAAACATTAAAAAAATACAAACCTAGATCATGAGGAACTTGCTCTCGGCTCTCACCTGCTTCAATACCAAATGTGAGCTTCAAGGACTCTGTAGCAAGGTAATATTATTCAAACATAGAAGAGTAGTTATACATATTACATGCTTTGCTATGATCCTATTATTTAGGATGGATAGACCATCTTTATGTACTCAATCCACTAACCACTTATTTTTTACGGGGTGTTATAAGCACCCAACAACTTAGCCTCTCCTATGATTAATTCAATTATGCAAGATTAATAAAATAAACTTGTCTACAATAATTAACCAATCTATGTGTAATGGTTCGAACATATGTCGCATGATAGATTATATTTTTGATTAAACAGGGAATACAATGGTCACCAGAGATATTCAGTATAAGCACACTTTAACATCAGTGCCTAAAAATATATGCCAAGAATAGGAAATTTTAGTGTTTAATTAAATGCAAGCACCCAGACAACAGAATCATATAATAAAGAAGGGAACGTTATTGCCTGAATTGTGAAGGTATAAGGGTGATGATTTATTTAATATTATGTACACCGGGAAAAATGTGAAAATGTTTTTATTTTGAAGACATAAGGGCAAAGGCAAAGATTTATTTAATATTATATAATCTGGGAAAAATGTTTATCTTTTTCTGAAGTACCTCCCACCTTCCTGACCTCCCCCAAGATGGGCCATATTAGGGTGCAAAGGATATGGTGAACATGTATTGATTTGCTCTGGAAAGACAGCTCATATTTTTGATTGAGATGAACATGCTATTGCAGCTTGCTAAAGGGATTGTGTAATTGCAAATCTATTGCAGAGGGAAGCAGACTTATATATTATGTATGGTGGAAGCATTAATTCCCTTGATGGGTACGTCAGTGCCTTCTCCAACAGTACTCGCTGTTTCTTATTGCTCTTCAGAACTTGAAATAGAGAAAGCTGGCAGAATAGATTTGGAAGAAACATCTGGTGTCAATCTCTTTGAGCTACCTGTATATACAGAAAAAACTGCTTCTTCCATATTATCTGGGCAATCTGCTCTTGTCCCGGAGACAGCTTTGATCTCTATTTCTGATGATGGCAAAGTGTGGAAATGGCTGTTGACCGCAGAGGTGCCAGGAGATGTGCATATTCAGGAAATGAATCACACTGTCTCTGGAGGTTCTATTCAACATAACGTCAAGGAAATACTGCCAGACTTGCTAGACACACAAGTAGATGGACACAGCGAGGAAGAAAATGCAATTATACAGCAATTACGCACATCTATGTTCAGAAGACATGAACCAGTCTTTCAGGTTTGTATTGAGCATTGTTTTTTATCTAAAATTTTCATTCAACCTTATATCCTTTTCACTGTTCAGTGTTCAGGCATCTTTGGGACCACTAGAGCTAAAAGAAAGCTAAGACCTTACCCTTCTTTGAGATTCTTGAAGCTTTGCAGTTTGTTGTATCATAAAACACATAATGTAAATTCTCATTTTGCAGACACTGACAGATAAAGCAAGCATCACAATCTAGAGGATCAACAATATATATATAAATATATATAGTCAGGTTATGTAAATATTTGCATAAATCAATGTCTGCTACAAATTTGATATTATTATGTTACAGTACATTAGTATATGTTTGTGTGCTCGCATACTTTTAAATATATTGCTATATTATTATACACTATGTACATGTGATCCAAATTGGATCATGTTTTAATGTAAATCCAGTTTATTCATATTACATTTCTGTTGTAAATGCTTCTAATAGCTTTGTTTGAGCCTTGGAACACCATCTTTCATGTAACTCAATTTCTCTAAGGCTTGCAATGGCTAAGGTAGACTTTGACAAGTTTTCAGAATATGTTGTTAAGGGGGTGTAATGTTAGAAGATGCGGACATAGAAATAATGAAGAAGGCTCGAAATGCACACTTTGTAGATTGTGTGTTTGTCATTTTATTATGCAAGAGATAGTTACAAAATGGTTGAAGTGGTTACAACCGTTCATTAGTTAATACATAACTAATAATAATAATAATCTATAAGCCTTATATTCTTATACCTCCTCTTAAGGCTTACACTACAGAAAACAAAAACAAACATATTGACAGAAGATTAAAATAACAAAACTAAATAGAGTCATGCATTCTTCAAAAGCTTTCTCTTTGAAAATAGTTCTTTGACCAAGTAAAACTCCATCAAGCTGCCTTATAACCCTAGTAAAAGTGTAGCTTCCGTGTTGAATTCCTAAATTCCTGAATTCCACCTCCCCAAACTCTCGAATTACGAACCTCTCAAATTATTGGACACCAATCTATATTGGGCGACATTCACAGTGCTCCATCAAGTTGACTCATGACCCTCATAAGGGTATAATTCCCAAGATCTCAAACTCCCGAACTAACGGGCAACCGTCCATGTTGAACTTCATCTCGCATTCGATCCTTCCTATCTTCAAAATGTGGTGCTTCTTTAAAATACGTGTTATCCATCAACAATTTTTTCACTTATTTGGTTTGTCATTGATCTTTTCCTTTATGTATTTAGAAGACAAATTGTTTAACAAAATAACTTTGGCATCTTCATCATCTAATGTAACATTGATTTCAAGCTAGCTGTTTGATGAAAGATCTTAGATTGTTTATGTAGTTAGATATTGTGACTTCGTCGTCCATTTTACACACCCATTTTAATTTCCGAACTGCAAATTAATGCAACAAAAATGAAAGTGATAGTCTATATTCTGACGGAAAAGAATTTAATAGAGAGATACAAATCATATTTTGATTTTGTATTTGAAATTAATGCAAGGAATGTTTAATGTCTGAATTTGTACAATAAATAAATGTTAGAGTTATCTACAAGAAAATATTTTGCAAAATAAAATACCAGAAAAATTCGTGCCCTCTTTCTGTCAGAACTAGTGACTTTCGGGATTGTCTTCGTTACTGTATTTTTCGTCTCCATTCACTAGCTTTTGCTGTAGTTTTGTGGTGTTTACTTTTTTATACGTGCCCTAACTTTAAAACTTGCTTTAGAAATCGTGATTTTTAGACTTGCACAAATGTACTCTGAATGTGCCCTAAATTCTCTTTGGGAATCCTCTCAATGTAAAACGGATTTTCTCCCGTAGCAACCACGACTGTGGGCTTCCTCAAACTTGTCTACAAACTTCTTCCTTGTTGTCCGTTCTCTATGCCAAGAGTTGCCTTGAATGCAAAGCACTTCGAGAACCAATTGCTCGATAACAATGTTAGAAGACGTGGACAAAGAGATAATGAAGAAGGATTGGAATTGTTGGTGAAATAATTTGTTGGAGGGCAAATTATTGGTTTCACCAATGTTCATGGGGCTAGGTCCCTCCTTCTTGGGTATGGGGAGGCTCCCATTTATTGAATGCAAACTAATTAGAACTCTGGGGTGGCCATTAGATTGGGGATCACACAGAATACTCCACTAAACCTGTGGCAAAGTGCTTGTACAATGTACAAGGGAGGAATTTGCTTGGAAAGAGGTAAAGGGAAGTAGGAAAATAGAGAGGGGGTTAAGATTGTGAGTAGGCACTTACAGATTCTCACCAATATTAACCGAGTAGGTCCACATTCAATAGGAAGAAATCAACCATGTAAGCAATAACAAGACTAATAAATCAGAGACACAAAGTTCTATGGATTCATTAATCAAAGACACAAAGTTCCTTCTTGGTTGTACAAGATTACAATGCTTGCAAAGTTGGAAAGTAGAGAGTATGGAAGAACATAAGAAATGAGATAGAAGAATGTAGCTTATTGCTTGTAGTAGTAGTGAAAGCCAACAACTATTAACAACCAACAAATGCTAACCCTTTGGAATGGAGAAGCCATTCCAATTTATAGCTTACAAAATGTCTCTTCCTCTCCCCCATGTGACTTTTCATCTCACCACCACTTGACCTTTCACATTCCCTAGGAATGAAATTAAGTCCTTTTCTTATTTTTGAAAATGGACTTTTACAATACAACATTAAGTCACTTAAGTGAATAAGACAAAAGAGTGAAAAGATACATTCCTAATGAAGAAATAAAACGTTAGAGAGAGAGGGAGGGGGAGAGAGAAGAAGAGAGAGAAGTGAAAATCTAGAGACGGGGAAGCCTTTGTTGATGAAGAATTTGCTTCCAATGGACTTTGAGGAAATGCTCCTTGAATGAAATTCTTTGCCTTTGACCTTTTGTTGGATTAAAACACTGTGGTTACAATCTCCTTCGTGAGATGTAGACACACTCCAAAGTATTGAATAAGTGTTCAAAAACACTATTAAGTGACTTGCACCATGTGAACTTGAGATGATTGCCGGTTTTGCAAACATGATGATCCTCTTTGAACACAAGGTCGAGTTAGGATATGAAAATAATCACCTTACTCCTCTTGACTTCAAGATTCGCCTCCGTGACAAAGGTGTCTCCTTTTTTGAATAGAATCAACCTCAAGTTGTTCAAACACCTTGCTCATCTCATTGCTCATTGGAAAAGGTTTTCTTTTCCAGATAGAATAATTACTCCCGTTCTCAACTGAAAGTGTGTATTGTGAAACCTTGAGTCTTTCCAGTCACCATGATGTCCCGCAACTATCTCAATCACATCCATGCACTCTTTCATCAACATAGGTGACTCAACATCCTTATTTCTTGACCAATGTTCCGACACTTACTATTTTTAGTAAGCCTTAATGTAGGAAGTCTATTTTTAGTTACCAGTTGCTCAATTTGACACTTTTGAGTTTTCTTGATGTGCAAGGAGCAATGACAACTTAGAGAATGCATTGTTTATGGTACTTACTATTTATAGATTGTGAAGCTTAGGAAGGCTTACTATTTTTAGAAGTGGGTCTTCCCAATGTCTAAAAAGAATGAGAGCAATTTCAAAAGTTTTGTTATTCAACAAGAATGCTTTGCTCCATTTTTAGAGAATTTCAATCGCCATAAGTCCGTAGATCAAAAAAATGAGTTTTTATAACATGAAACTTTATCTCAAAGCCATTAAAAATAATGTAGACCATCATTGGATGCAAGGTTGGAATCATTTGAAAGGCCTTTTTGAGAAAGAGTTGGTAAAGTCTTATAGGGATAAGACAAGGGGTTTGGGAGATATGAGCAACTTTCCATTTTTAGTATATGAGGTCTCTGGCATATTTTTGGCAGCATAACAAGGAGAGTGAGCTCGGGAGGGAAAAATAAAGCTTTAAAACTAAAAATGGTTAAACGTTTGAACATGAGGCCTTTTGGTCTTACTTGAGCACCTTAACTCATGTTTGACTCAAACAAGCTTAACTGGGGTTGAATGAGGGTTGATGTGGAGTTGCACCCTAAAAAAATAGGGACAAACAAAGGGGACAAGAGGGGCTCCCAAATGCGCTTTGCATCAAATCATGCCAAGTGTCAGCTTGTGGTTTCATGAGAGTGAGATGCAAGGGGTTGGAAACTAGCACTCGGGGCTTAACAGAGGTTTTTCATGTGTCGGGGCTAGCTGAGAGAGAGGGGAGCGCACTTTTGTGTCCCTCATGTCCCTTTGCACCTTAGGACAAGTGCAAGGGGACACACCACCTTGAAAAATGTGCCATGGGTGAGCCTTTCATGAGGAGGGGGACCAGATTTGACTAGAACTTGAGTTTGCACCTCTAACACTCATAACACTTAAAGTTGATGTTTTTAAGTGATGAAAACTTGCAAATGGAAGGGGAGCGCACTTTTGTGTCCCTCATGTCCCTTTGCACGTTGGGACAAGTGCAAGGGGACAATTGACCTTGAAAATGCGTGAAGGTGGGCCACAACATGAGGAGGGGCATTTTTGCATTGAGTTCACCTAACCACTCAAGTCACAAGTTTTAAGTGACGAAAAAGAAACATGCATAGGGGGAGCACACTTTGGTGTCCCTCATGTCCCTTTGCACCTTGGGACAAGTGTAAGGGGACACACCACCTTGAAAAGTGCGCTCAAGCCTTTAAGTGATGTTGATGTCTTCATCCCAATGCGAAATTAGAACACGCAACCGCAACTTACCTTTTTGGCCCGAGAGTGAAAGTTGGAGTTCGGAGGTGAAATATTATATGATTTTGACTCCAAAGCATCTACTGAGTTCATTCCCACCACTTTCAAGACTTGATTCAGCTTGCAATTTGAGTTATGGCACCATTCACCCTTTTGGCATGAAGGAGCAGCAGCAGTGACTTGAGCTATCATAGGAGATCTTGAAGATTTAGACAAAGATTGATGTGTCCATCATGTGGAGGATTCCAAGAGCTTTCCATTGACTATTTTTTGAGCTTCCAACTCCTCACGAAACTCCCAAAATTTTCAGAATAAGGTGAATTTCTCTGTTGAAGCCTTCATTCCCGTGCCTACAAAGACTCAATTTTGCTTAAGTTGTTCCCGACATCAATTGCTTTCACAGATTTTCCCTAAGCTGCCTTGGAAAACTTCATTGCTCTCCGTACAACTCCTAGATGGCTTGAGTCTTCCCTTTCAGCTTCCAGAGGATGTCCACATGCTGCAATATGGCTAAAAATAGCAAATTTTGTGCTTCGGAGAGCACTATTCCACCTGGAGCTTAGTGTTATCATGAAACCATCTTGGACCCATTCCCCTACACATGAAACACACTTGAAAACCATGTTAGCACTTTCCCTTAGCCAGAATGAGGATGACGCGGAGCCGGAGGGGTTGCGTTAGCTGATGGGCTAGCTAGAGGAAGGGTTCACAATGACTGGGAAGAAGTTTTCAAATGGTGGGCTTAGTTGTCATTGAATTTTGCATGCTAGACATTTAGCATGACAACGGGAATGCACACTTTGTAGATTGTGTGTCATTCATTTTATTATTGAAGAGATAGTTACAAAATGGTTGAAGTGGTTACAACTATTCACTAGTTAATACATAACTAATGGTGACTTAATAATCGGTGAGCCTTATATTCTCATATTAAAAGCATCTAGGAAGGATTAGGAGGGCTAAAGGAAGTTCCTACACCTATTAGTATTTTATTGAAACAAGAAGTTTCAAAGATGAGTTAGCGCTGGACCAAACACGTCCTTAAGAATACATGACAGGTTCGTTCAAGACCAAACATGTCCCTAGAAACAGATAACACTAAAGCCGGTTCATTCTGAAATAGACTCATCAATAGAACTGTAACAATGAGTACGTCCAATACTGAACCCATCCCGCATAAGGTAGAGTTGATAACCGATTTCCCAATTTGGAAGAGGGAGCGATTGATATGCTGTCCATTCAGTTATTTTCTCATTTGAAGCTTTCTTTGATGGGTTTTTAGTTGGCTTTGGTTAAAATAGAGTATTGGAGGGGAGTTGAAAGGACATTTAGAGGTGGAATTCAGTTTGAAAAGCATAGGAGGAGAAGACAACAAAGAATATAGATAGTGGATTTTAGAGCATGGGAGATAGGTGTTTGTTGTGTCCCACAGCCTTGTAAGTTTGTAACCTTTCATTTTCAATGTGGAAGTGGATTGGAGGAATAAGCCCATGCGCTGGAGTTTTCCTACAGTGGGTTTCTCCAGGGTAAATTTGTATGTTTCTTCTTGTGAACGTGTGTTGTACATGTTTTTCTTAATGTTTACATTCACAATTCTTATTCTTCATGTAATCATGCAATAGGACCACTCTAAGAAAAATGTGCATATAATCGATCAAATCTGTCATAAGATCAAGTAAGATTCGTGATATTGAATAATATACTGGTATAACTAAGCTAATTACAAATCATCACGTGTATTAGAGTTTTTCATGTTTTGTCTGGAGTGTGGATTTTGATGATAAAAGTTGCAATTGATGCCATTAACCAGCTTAGCAAAGGGATGAGGTGAAGGCAACTTACTACCATTTCGGTAAGAGATTTCCTCAAGAAAGTGGAATTATCAAATCAGAGCAAACATGGCAGAAGAGAAAGATAAAACTCCCTGAGAGTTTTGAAGTCAGATGTTACAAGTGTCTCCCAATCAATGGGGGAGCTAGGCAAGATGGAGAATGTCATCAAAACACTCATTAGCAAACTTGGACTGTCATTGGAGACATTGAAGGGTCAAGAGGAGGCAAGGACCGAGCCCCCAAGATCCAAGGAAAGGAGGAGCCCGAGGAAATCCCAATAATCTCCCAACTCAGCCACCTTTCAAAGCTAAAGCTAAAGTGGACATCATGCCCTATGAAGGAGATGTTTATGCAGAAAACTCAACAATTTGTTGTGACAATCGGAGGTATATTTCAGCTTGCATATTGTAAATGAAGAACATTTGATTATGTGTCTCAAGATTTCTAGTCATGCTCTTATTTGGTGGAAAGTTAGGCGCATTCTTTAACTTTTAAGAAGCTACTGTGAAAAGTTAAGCGGGCGATTTACTGATTCCTAGAAACTAATATTGAGAAGCTACTGTGAAGAGTTAAGCGGGTTGATTTGCTGATTTCTAAAAACTAATTAGCTCTCAGTTCTATCCTATTCTCTATGATGAAGAACGTGCTATCAAATATCAGTTTTAAAGATAGTGCCAGGTGCAAAGTGTGTAAGAATATACGACTTAATTCAGGGGTAAGCATTCCAAATGGTATTGAATACTCATGATCACGTGTTTGTTGTTAAGTACCTTGAAGGCCTTCTCAGTAACAAACAAGTTCTCACAGCCAAGCCCAAGTCCATAGATAAAGCATGCGCCCAAGCCCATTACATTGAGACGGATAAGAAGAACTGAGTCAACAAATCTTCAAAACAGCAAGGTGTAGCCTTGAGCAATGGGAAGGGTTGTGGGAAAAGTTATAAAATTGCCACCACTATGTGCAAAAATTCTAAGAAACATTGCAAGCATTGTGATATAGATACACATTCTGATGTACAATGCTGGAAATTCCATTCCAAGAACCATGGTAGAGGACATAAAGATTGGGAGCAGTTCAGATGTGGATGAAAGAATAGCTTTTATATCAATAAAGGTGGAGGTATGTTTGAATAACAGCACTCGAGCTAAAAATGAACTGCCCAAGCACTTTCATATCCAAATACATTTAAAAAGGATAAAGGTAGATGCATTATTTGATTCTAGTTCTCAAGCAAAACTGTTTCCTAAGAGTTGGTTGAGCTGCTTGGTTTAGAGGCACATGATCACCCTCATCCATGTTCATCGGGTGGGTGAAGCAAGGATTAGAAATACACACAAAGTTAAGTCTGAGATAAATGAATTTCTTTTGACGAATCAGACATTGGTGTGCTTTCACGTAAACAGCCAGTGTGATTGGCTGAATTTGTTGGTGATTTATGTAGGACACATGCAAAAGTGGTAAATAGCCAGTGCTTCCTAATAGTCAATGACAAGCACACTGGCCGTTTAAACTGTTTTCATTGGTATAGCCAAGCTAATTACAGATCAATAAATAGGTATAAAGTGGCACATAGCATATGTACATATCCCTATGGAGCATTCATTGATAACAAACATAACATTAATTAGATTCACTAGTTTTTGTAAGTTGTCAATTTAAGGTTTATGTTGATTTTGATTGTTTGATTTGTTACTCTCTTGATTGGAGTTGGCATCAAAGTTTTGTGATAATTACAACCTGAACCATAAGCTGTACGGTAACGATTTACTGTTAATTAATAACGGGCTAGGAAAAAAATACTTTGGACCTTTCAAATGCTCCTTATGATAATTTTTGCACTAGAGGGTTATGAAGCAGTCATGTTTAATTGTGTGGTTTGAAGTTGGTTTTTCCTATTAGCAGGATTTTTAGATCCAAGCTTTTGGCAGATACATTACTTATCATCCTCCAATGGATAACATATATTCTAAATTTCCAATGTACATATGTAGTAATTTTGAAATTTACTTTGAGAATGCATTTTTCAAGGTACTAATCAATAAAGTTGTTCTTATTTGATGTATTGGTCGGTGAAACGGCCATGTATTAGTGGTAATGACTCTATAAGTGGCATAGTTCTTTGTATCTGTGACTCTATTTGTGTAACAATGTGTGTATGCAGTGTGCACACACATATTACAATTGTATGAAAGGTATTTATTTGTTTTTCTAAGGGGATCATCAAATATTTGTGAGATTGCTTATGGTAAGGTGGCTATACTGGGCTTGGTCAATTGGCTGACATCCTATATCCTATGTACTCTGTTTAATAAATATTTGCAGATCCTTTCATGTATTGCGTCATTTGTATAATTATGTATGTTCCCCAAGAGTTTTTATGCGATCCACAGCTTTGGAAGTTGTATCAAATTGAACTTTTGTTTTTGAAAACCTTGGAATCTAAGACCATACTTTTCTAAGGCACAAGTGTGTCCACAGTGAGGAAAAAAATTGACTAACTCAACTATCCCTAATTTTATTTCCTTTTTAATTTTTGATCAGCTTAATTTGACTGGACAGCTGCACCTTCTTTCCTCTACTATTACTACATTGGCAGTACCAGCACCTTCCTTGACTGCTACTTTGACAGGCGAGTTACCCAACTCAAATAATTTGCATATTTTTTTACATTTTTCAGTTTGGAATATTAAGTGGTTTTTGAATTTGTTGTCAAAACTATTTCTGAAATATAAATATCCTAACAAATACGTGGTTTCTAAATAATAAATTTTGTGCAATCAAAAGGTGGTGGCAATGGTCCGGCAATCGCTGTTCCATTGGTTGCTTTGGCTACTCAGGGTGGCTGTATAGAGGTGGTTGATGTGGTAGCGACTGCTGTTGTAACATCATTTTCTGTTCACAACAATGCTATCCGGGGTTACGCTGGCTTGGGAATTCTAGGCTGGTTTCATTCTCTTACACACAGGTATCTTCCTTTTTGGCCCACCTAAGGATTACCTAAGGATTGTGAATTTATTCCTCTAAATTTTGAGCACTAAACCTTGTGTATATCCAAGGATGTCTTCTATCCAAAGTTCTCTTGTATACTTTTTTAATTGAAAACTGAATGTTCATTAAAAAAGATAAAATGATTTACATTTAATCCAGCCTCATGAGGAAAGAAATTAAAAAAATACGAGGCAAAAAGACATGGACGGTAATACTAAGTCAAAAACACTGATAGATTGCAATTTCCCTTACCATCCTAAAGACCGAGGATAATTTACCTCCGAGAGTTTTAGAAAAAAGCATGTTTGGCCTCACACACAAGTCTGAATCTATGGTGAATCAGATTGGTTTTCCATGCCTGCTTATGAATGGGATGACTGAAAGCCCCAACAAGATGGCTCGAGCATAATATCTTTAAAGCTCCTGAGATGCAATCCATCAGGGAAACCAAATTCCCGGTGGCTTGCCAGTCTCCAAGGAGAACATCGTCATTGTTAACATTCTCATTCTTCAAACGTCATGATAAATATCCCACCAAAATAACCAAAACTCATGGAGAGAATTTGTCAAATCTTAAGCAGGTCTGAATTTTTCTCACTTTATGTGTAGAATAACAAAATGACAGTGCTTCACATTCATCTTCGACAAGATGAATGAAGATACAAAAAAATGGAATAGGATCATTGTAATGTCCCTTTTTGGGACAAAAACCGAAGATATGGGTTTGGCCACAAACCCCAAGGATCAGATCTGAAAATACACCACACCACAAATGAAATATAATCTGATTTTTATGACAGCAGTTCCCACAATAATATAAACCCTAGCAGTGAACTGAAAAGGGGTTTAAATGCACCATAAAACCATGCACAATAGCTGAAAACACTTGAATAATTACTTAATGCACGGCAACACTTACCCATTCAATTTGCAATAAACAAATGGAGAAAAACCCAAGATAACACACTGCTGTAATTAAATTTGGGACAGCAGCAGGGCAGCCACAAACCAAGGCTGAAAATGATAGATATACTCCACCAAAAATCACAAAAACATAGATTCCGGCCTATAAATTATGCCGAATCATAATATCAAATAAAATCTGAATTTTGTGCCCTAGAAGGCACCCAAACACCCTCAAACATTAGTCGGTCCAACTAGGAAGGGTTCTAAAATTCATGCAAACCCTTGTAGACGCGTCTTCCTTGATCTTCTAGAGTCCGAATCTGCATGAAGTCTTCAATATATTTTGCTTCAACCAAGGATGGAGGGTTTTCGTCCTCCAACCAGCCACAAAAAGGGTTTTCGTCCATAGGATGTTTGAGTGAGTCACTTGAGCAGTACTCTACTTTTTCAAAATATGTAGGTGATAATAGTTTGGTGATGATCATTTTGATGGAGTTTTAGTAACTAGTGCAGGTTCTAGATCTGAAGTTGCAGAGCACAAACCAAAGTAGAATTCAATAAATTGTGGACTAAAAATGTATCCGAGTTTTTGTCATGTTTAAACTTGCAGGTTAGGTTGGATTATATCTTATTAGCCTAACATTTTATGGTAGGAATTAGAAAGGATTTGGGAATTATAACTACCTTAGGTAAAAATACATGTATGAATGTATTTTATGAGATTGCTATATGATTTGATAAAATACTATCTTTTATTATTTCTATTAATTTCTCCAAGAGAGAAGATTTAAAAATGTGAAAGATGTATGAGGTAGAAATTGAATTACGGATTTAACATTGAACATCAAGAAGATCAAAGGCTTGGGAAATCCAAGTGTAGAAGTCAACTCATAGGAAGGTCTCGTAGAGTAACAAGCCTCCCAAAGTTTTTGAAAGAGGTTATAAGTATGGACAAAATTTCATTATTCCTTGGCTCGAGAAACTTAGGTATTGGCTTTAAATTTAATGATACGAGTTAGAAATGATGTGGGTATGATAACTACCTTATGTAAAAGTACATGTATGAATGTATTTTATGGGGTTGCTCTCTAATTGGATAAAATAGTATCTTTTATTATTTCTATTATTTTTTCCAAGAGAAAAGATTCAAAAATGTGAAAGATGTATGAGGTGGAAATTGAAACTTAGGTATCGGCCTAACATTTAATGATAGAAGTTAGAAATGATGTGGGCATTATAACTATCTTATGTAAAATTACATTAATGAATGTATTTTATGGGATTGCTATCTAATTCAGTAAATATTTTCTCTTATTATTTCTATTAATTTTTCCAAGAGAACAGATTTAAAAAATGTGAAAGATGCATGAGGTGGAAATTGAATTATGGATTTGGCATAGAACATCAAGAAGATTAGAGGCTTGGCGAATCCAAGTGCACAAGTTAATTCATAGAAAGGTTTTGTAGAGTAACAAGTCTCCCAAAGTTTTTGAAAGAGGTATCAAGTATGGATAAAATCTCTTTACTCCTTCGCTTGAGACATTTAGGTATTGCATAGGTAGCCAATTAAAGTTCTATTTGTACCTAGTTTGTGTAGAGATTCTTTTATCTTTTTCCTCATGCGAGGAATCTTCTGCATGTTTTCGTATGCTTGCACTTGTGCATTATGCTACTTGTGCTTTGTGTGCTTGTGGAATCTTTTACTCGTAACTTGCATTGAATCTGCCGCTTGTACTTTTGCATATTGTATGTGCATGTCTATGTAATGATTGCTGCTCTCTCACATTGTGGTCATCTTGGATTCATTTGTTGTAGCATTGCACGCTATTGTGGATTATTGAAGTATTTAGATAATATTGGTATCCACCTTATTTTGTGTGTCCTGCATGTGTGCATTTTCATTTTGTAATAGTGTACTTAATTTCTATGTGTTATTAGAGCCATCTCTTACCTTTGGTTACTAAGCATTTTGCTTCTTTGCTATTGGTGTCATAAGTTGTTTTTGGCTTCCCACGTTGGTTTACTTTTATTTGAAGAGAGTTTTTATTCCTTTTGTAAGCATGAGTGTTTGTGCGTGCTTGAAGCTGCGCTTGATGATTATTATGAAAAAAATGAAAAACCCTTTTTGCATGAAAACTTGTTAGAAGAGAGGTCTTGTCGTGTGCATTTTGTCCACTTTATAGAAGTGTAATTTCTGCTTCTGTATGGCCTTTTTGAGTTGCTTTGTGAATTGTGCCCGAATATTTTTTTACGATTGCGCCAAAAATAATAAGAGAGATTGGAATGTCTATGTCAAAGTTTTCTCACATGCCAAGGATTGCTTTGTCCTCCATATGACTTTTTTGTGAGCTTGGGATTTGTGCCCCAAAATTAAATTTTGTCATGGCTGATTTTGTTAGGGTTTTGAGTTACTCCAAGGTTTTTGGCCAAACTTCTTGTTGAATGGTGGACATTGGTAGTGTTCTTTTTAGCTATTTCTATTGGTTGATAGCATTTATTTTTATCAAGAGCACTTACACCTAATTTCAAGTTAAATGGCCATAACCTTTAGAATTGAAAAATAAATATTTCTCAATAGAGTAATGGAGGTTTAAGGTCTTCTTGAAATGGCAATTGAAGATGATGTTTTTCATCATACACGTAATAAGGAAGACATCGTTGAGGCTTGGGAGCATATCAACATAGTTTTTGCTAAAGCCAATGATTCCTGATTCCCTAAATTAACCGTGAAGTTGCAGCTGAATGAAGCAGATTCAAAGTATGTCGAGCTTTGACAAAAAGTACATTTATCTCATTTTTCAATCTTTATCTTTTGAGTATGATGTTTTTGTCTCTATTTGTTTTTTCATGCGCAATACTATTTCCATTAAAAAGATAAACATACATTGATTTTTTTTGGGAATATGCTTATTCGAGGTTAGATAAATTAATAAATATGAATAGACTTGGTTTTAGTTCACATGCACATAGCGAAATTCAAAAAATCTCGGCAAAGGCCACAAAAATAGTTGAGTTGCAACTATTGTGGCAAGCCTAGTCACGATGAGAAGCATTGTTTGAAGAATGCTGGTAAAGGTAATAATTCTCATGCTTTCTTTGCTACCTCTGTTTCTTTGGTCGTTCAAGATGTTATAAAATGAAAGACTTTAGGATTCTAGTACATCATACCACATGAAGAATAATACTTCTATTTATAAAGATTTTGATAGTTGAAAAACTTGTGGGGAGAATCTATATAGGCAATAATGATGCACTAGATATAATGAGGATTGTGGAGGAGGAAAATGGAGCAATTTATGATATCTATCATGTAACTAGTCTTGTTGTGAATTTGCTTTCAATGCACTAAACTATGCAAACAAGGAAGAAAATAGAGTTTTGGTTAGATAAATTGTTGATCAAAGATGTTGACAGCTTTGCAGTTATAGTCTTTGATTAAGTTGTTGAAGGTACTAAATTACACACGTTTGACAAGTTTAATTCTACTTCTTCATCTTTTGATTCTCATTGATCCGTAAACTGCCTTTTAAAACAATGAACAGATCCTGTCTAAGTGATAATGAATGAAGAATCTAACTAAGTTCATTAAACCAACATGTTTATGAAAGAAACATCCATACAATACTGAAAAATAGGAAATTGCAAGACAAGGAGACACAAGAGTTTATCCTGGAGAAACCCGGTGTGGGAAAAACTCCAATTGGGTAAGCAATTGCTTCCCTTCACTATGCAAATCTCCAAATAATACAAGTTTATTGTCATACAATGACCTTCAAGAAAGATTCTAACTCCTTCTACTTGTATAACTTGCTTGCAACTCTCAACAAGAACTCAACTCTTCTCATGAACAAAACAAGAACATTCTTAACTTCCTCTCTTTGCTCACACTTGAATTCACCCAAAACACTTGTCTTGAATGATCAAATGCATGCATATTTATAGTTGCTTTGCCCAAGGACGGATGGAAAGATGAACCGAACCGTTTGGAAGCCCAAACATTTGCAATTGTTGAGCTTCTCGACTCGGCATTGTTGGAGACATGACCACCGTTAAAGATAGGTGGCGGTTGACAACTGGCTGCTGCTTGTGAAGAGCGGCAATTACATAATCGTCATTTGGGGCGGTTGTTTAACCGTCACTTAGAAAACTTTTAAACAGAACAACAATGGCTCACAAATGTCATTCGAAGGTGTCCGGATCACCCTCAGCCTGACTAGACCATCTCCTGAATAAAGAATATGCTGAGAATCACCATTGCAAGTATCAAATATGGAGAATACATAGAATTGGGTATTTTCAGATCCATTTTTGATCACTCATGCTTATGTCACACATGCTAATGAGGTTAGGAAGTTATGGCACGAGAGGTGTGGTCATCTTGATTATAAAAGTCTCAATTGATGTCCAAGTGGACATGATTTGCGGGTTACCGACTATTTCTCCTAAGCATGGTGTTTGTCAAGGTTGTGTACTTTGAAAGCACCATAGGGAGTATAATAGTGGAAAATATTTTAGAGTGTAGAAACCTTTGGAGGTCATGCATAACAACCTTGTGGGGCTAATGGGAAAGGCACATTTTTAGGTTCAAGTATATGCTCACCTTTATTGATGATTTTACGAGATGCATTTTGGTTTATTTCTTGAAATATATGTTAAAATATAAAGCATTATATAGAGTGTAATGCAATTATGTAGTTGTCATTCGAATAAGCTGTTGACAATCTGTAACCACCTCTTTCTATATAATAAATCTTTGTCACACTTGTTTGAGCGTGCATTCACCTTCTCCGAATTCTTTCTTCCCTTTCCATATGTTAACATTAGTATCGGAGCGAAGGTTTGCAGTTCGAGGAAGAAAGAAGCCATTCACAGTCTGAGGAAGCTCTTGGCGGAAGAGTACATGAGACAAAGGAGAAGCCTATGGAAGTTGTGCAGACCTAGAACATCTAGCTCGTGAGTTTTTCGTGCACAATTGTCATTTAGGGTATATTGAGGACATAGAAGAACCCTAGTTATGAGTACATCGTGTTGTAATAGTCGTATGTGGGCACGAAGTCACCTTTTTGATGGAAATATAGTCACAAGAATAAGAAAAACACCAATCGTGAGGGCGATAAGGGAAATCTTTGTGAATACGAGACATTTTCGAATTGTTTATGAAGCAACGCCATTAAAATCGACAAGGGGCAAAATACCGGTTGTTTTTGCACAAACATGGGCGATTCTAGGGCATAGAGTCGTGGTTAGGTAATCCGTGTGTGAAGTTGTAGTTCGTTGTTGCTGCATGAAATTGCGTGTTCTTGTTCACGAGGGCAGAAAAACATGATTAGTTCGCTAGAAAGAAGCGAGTCGTGGAAAGAAAAAGTGAATACTCGTGTGCCTTGGAATTTCGAGTAGAAGTCGCTTAGGGCACGACAAGGTAAAACGAGGACAAAAGCTTGTTTTCTTTCTCCATTCGTGAGGATGGCAGGAGCTTGAGAGCAGAAGTTTGAGGGCAGTTCGATTCTAGTTCTTCCTTTTGAAAGAAGGTCGTTGAATTAATATTCATTCTTTTCAACAAAGGTATTCACATGCATTTGAATAATCAATTTTGGACTATTTGTTGGAATAAGTAATATATTATTTTATTAGTGTGGGCAAAATCTTATTTTATTATTTCTTTTACTTTGGAATAATAAAATGGCAAATATTTCACACTTGACTCTGTCGGAGACGTAAAAATTAATAGGCATTAATTTCAATGTATGGAGCCATAAGATTTTGACCCTTGCAAAATTTCGTGATTGTGATAAAATAATCATCGGTAGTGAAGGTCGAATGACGACGAACTTCGCAGATTATGACAAATGTCATAAGGAAGCCTTATTGCTTCTCAAGTTGTCGGTGTCGGATGATATGATACTGGAAGTGCAGAATGCCATTGTGGCGAGCAGGCAGGTTGTGGCCGGCCTCGAGGGATAAATATCAGACATTAGAAAAGAGTCGGGTTTTATACCTGAAGAATATGCTCTTTTCCGTAAAGTTACAAGAAGGTGGATTGGTATTTGAGCACCTACTTTGGATGAAAGACCTTTGAGGCCGTTAACTTCCATCAACAAAAAGGTGGATGACAATGATATGGTGGCTATGGTTCTGAACAACTTACCTTCTTCGTATGAGTCATTTGTGGAGGCACTCCATTTAATGGCTGAAAGTCAAACTCTCACGTTTGACAAAGTGAGTTCTACTTGTTGCAAAAGGAGCGGAGATAAATTCAGGCAGAATCTAGTTGTGACCAATTAGAGAGTGCTCTTATCGCATCAAAAGGAAAGTGGAGATGTCATTCGGTGAGTCTTCCACTTGGTATCCGGTCACATACTATTACTGTCACAAGGTTGGGCACCTTAAAAGGATTGTCGGAAGCGGAAGTATGATCTTTGCAATAGAACAAAAAGCCATGTGATGAGACACATGTGGCAGCGATAGTAGAAGAACGAGATTAAGATGACCGACATGCTCTTTGTTGTCTTACGACATCATGCTTGCATGAGTTTGGTACTAGTTCTTTGGATCATTGACTCCGGTGCATCTACACACTTCATGTCGCAGGATTGGTATGTTTCGTTTATTACAAATATATGTCTTAAATAAGTAGTACTAGCTGATGGAGAATCAATTGCATAAAGTAGAAGGTATAGGAGATATATGCATAGTATTGAATAATGCTCATAAATTGTTGGTACGAAATGTTAGATATGTATCTTCTTTACAAAATAATCTTCTATCTATTCGTCAATTAACTAAAAATCCCAATATTTCTGTGGGGAGAAGTGTGTTGTCTTTGATGCGAAACAGAGATGGATCATTGCCCTTGGTATTGGGGAAGATTGCCTATATCGGCTTGTTGATCCTACTACGATCAACATGAATGCATGTATGGAGGACAACTCCACCACACGGGATGTATAAGAGGGCAGCGGTGCCTCGGGAGGAAGCCCTTCCTCACGAGATCTATTGACTTGGATACTGTCAACCTACATGCACTTATTATGGAGGGAGTATCCACTATACTAGATGTACGGGAGGCGGACATGCATTGGGAGGATAGATTTCCTCTTTTACGAAAAACAATATGTCGTGGATGGAGACTCCACTATTCTAGATGCACTGACGGTGCATGGTGAGATGGCATGCCAAGCCACTCACTCAGAGGTACTTGCTCGAAGGACAGTAGAGCATGAACAATTTGCTCATTGTGTTGTGAAAGATCTTTCCCAATAGAGGGGGATAAATGAGCAAATAGATGAGACAAAGGAGTTGGTTCTCACTCCTACTGCTGAGAAATGGTTATTTCTCCCACTGTTGAGACAAAGATGGTTATTTCTCCTATTATTGCGGAGTTGGTTCTAACTGCTACTATACAGATGGCCACATTTCTGAAAAGGTTGAACGAGCACTACATGGTGTTGCAAGGACATGATCGAGGTGACTTCGATTGTAGAATAACTGAGTATCTATATAGACTCCAACAAGGTACAAAAGCGTGGAACAAATTTTTTAATCCACCTCTCTCGAGGTTCCGATTCAGCGCTTTAGAGATGGGGCTGACACTCGTAGCCATTGATGATTCATCGCTGGTCAATGAATCATGTAACAAAGAACCAGTGGACCACTTGCCATATCCTTTGTTCACACGACCAAATTTTTGTTTTGCGGTTCTTCTCCATTCAACAATCTGTAACACAATCATGGATTGCCGATTTTGAAGTAAAACCGATGGCACGATCTGTAGATCCAATGACTAAACATATGGGCTTTAGGACATTTGTAAAGTTTGGGACAAACTTGGTATTGTTTCCGGTTTAGTCATTAAGAGGGGGTGTTAAAATATAGAGCATTATATAGCATGTAATGCAATTATGTAGTTGTCATTCGGTTGGTAACTGTTCAATCAATCTGTAACCACCTCTTTCTATATAATAAACGCTGTCACACTTGTTTGAGTGTGCATTCAGCCTTCTCTGAATTCTTTCGTCTATTTGCATATGCTAACAATATAAAGAACAAGTTTTTTAAATTTTTAAAGATTTGAAAGTATTTGTTGAAAAGCAAAGTGTCGATTTCATTAAAATTCTTCAAATTGAAAATGGGACAAAATATGTAACAATGCTTTTAAGAACCATTGTAGGAAAGCTGTCATCAAATGTGAGTGCATTGTTTTGTATACACCTCAACAAAAATGGGGTGGTTGAGTGAAATAATCAAATTGTTGTAGAGATGGTTTAATTTATGCTCCGTGTTAGCAATTTGGACTACAAATTGTGGGTAGAGACATACAATTTTGAAATTTAATTGTAAATCCGCTATATGCTTCCTCCGAAGCATGAGCAGAGATGTTGACAATCTATGTAATCTAGTGCCCAAATGAGTGCACTACTCATAAAAAAATTGTACATTTTAAATTGGAAAGTTATTGGGGCTGTTTTTAGGTGTGTTACTCATGAGGAAGTTTGGAGTATAGGTTACGATGCGTTGGTTCATATTCTAGATGAGAAGCGAAAGAAGCTAGTGGCTCAAAGCTACAAATGCTTCTTTATGGGATATCTTGAGGAGTTGAAGACCTATTAGTTATATGATCCAAAGTTGCAACAAATCATTATTTGGAGGGATCACCTTTTGAGCAGCATTCTCACTTCGTGTAAGTGAATTGCCTTATGAAGTTCCATGTGTGGTACTTGATAATTTTGTATCACACTCAAATGAAGAGATAGAACGAACTCCTACACTTGTTCATTTACACCCTCCAATCCTTTTGTCATAGGTGAAGCTCATCCTCTATTATGGGCTTGCTGAACCCTGGTTCTGATGTTGGTGATGTGGCAGATGCTATGAATACTTGGGGGAAAAAGTCGGCCAATTTTGCAATCATGGCACAAGTTATGGACAATTGTGATCTTGAAACACGTGAGCGAGCTCGCGTGGGGAATGTTATGCAAGATGAATACATTTACTTATAAAAAAATGAAACTTGGCAGTTGGTTACTCTTCTTTTATGGAAGGATCTTGTAGGTTGCAAATGGATACATAAGACATTGTTTACATTGCCTAGTGACATTGCGAAATACAAAGATCATTTTGTCATGCAAGATGCTTCTCTTAGCAAGTATCGATTCTGATGAAACTTGAAACCTTTTCTCCAATTTCTAAGCTTGATACCATTTTGTTATTTACCTATGGATACGATACTACAATAAATATGTGTTGATGGAGATCTTTGACATGTGGCATACAATATCACTTTATTATTTTGGTATAATATACTAGGTCAAATATGTAACTTGTAGAATTAGCTATATTTGGTAATGGTTTAGCTCACATTGGGATTAGTAGCTACCCACCCATTAATAATGATTTTCATATCCTTTACATAGAGTAACATACTTCACATCCATCATAAGGATATTCATCTCCTTTATATAGACCAAGAGTAACTTCACATCCATCGTAATGATGGTCATCTCCTTTATATAGAGTAACATATTTCACATCCATCATAATGATATTGTTTTTTTTTATATAGACCAAGAGTAACTTCACAACCATACTAATGATATTCATCTCCTTTATAAAGGCCTTTCTTGCTCTTAATGGGTGGACAACACTTCGTCCCAATGTTGGCGACTTATTACTCAATATAACTAAGTCCACAAGTTACCTATATGACCCAATATATTATACCAAAATAATTAAGGGGTATTGTATGGCACATGTTGGCATCTACATCAACCCATATTTATCATAATATCGTATCCCTAGGTACATAACAAAATGGTATCAAGCTTAGCAATTAGAAGGAAAACTCGTCAAGTTACGAGACATGCTTGGTAATGCAACCATGGTTAGAGGGTCCAATGAAGGACTATGTTAGACCATCCAACCTAGAGATTCACCCAAACAGCAATGGACTTGTGCACAAGGAAAGATCCATACGTAGCATGAAAAAACAAGTTTCTTTTTATTAATTCAATGGAGGAAATTACATTTAGGAAGAAAAAATTTACAATCTTATGACAACCTTGAAATATCAAACTTTGTAACAATACTTAAAGTGATGCACTATTCATACTCTATCCTAACTAGACTTGTAGGCTTTGCAAGACTCTACTCAAGTCGGGCTTGGTTCCTTCTTTCAACTTCTACATAGTTTCTTCTCACAAATTCAGCTCCAAATGCTTTATATACTGCTCTCTTTCCTTGCAAGCTCTCAAGCTCTAAGCTTTTATCTTCAACTCCTACTCCTCCACAAGATCCTTGACCCCTCTATTGTAGGAACCATCAATAGGTGAAAATATTTCTTATTGCCCCGGATGTTACGATTTGCAGGGGACCATTATCGGTTATGTCCATACATGTGGTTGTTGCTCGAAGAAAATAGATTTGGTCCGAAGAAAGCGGATCAGACCCAAAAATGTGGATTGAACCACAATCAATGCGCATATACACCGGAGCGAGATATTGGTCGATGAGAATTCTTAAGTGATTGCGTATGAGGCACAAGTCAAGCATGAGGTTCTTCCAATGTTACTACTTAAGGTATTGCGTAGGAATTTATCCCTTTGTTGCACAAAGCTTTCGAACCTACACATAAGTCCCTTAAAATATTACTGCGCACAACGCTTAGGATCTTCAATATTTTGCTGCACAAGCTTTTAGACATTTGTGCACGATTGTTTAGGCAAATCCTTTATTGAACAAACAAACGCAGCGCCCAAGGATATGAAAATCTTCTTAGTGTGTGTTTGGAGATGGAAGATTTCTTGTGAATTCGGAAGTTTCTCCATCATACACCTCAAGTAAGAGAAAACAATTGTAATCTCTTGCTTGTGTAATCCATGAAGTATTCGGTAGATCTTACATGTTTAGCAACCTCGGTTGCATGCAACCAAGTCGCATCCTCAACTTCTCTTCAAGGTATTGCGTAGGACTTTATCCCTATGTCACGCAATGCTTTGAAACCTACACATAAGTCCCTTAACATATTCTTGCACAAAGCTTAGGGTCTTCAATATTCTGCTGCACAAGCTTTTGACTTTCGTGCATGGCTGCGTAGAGGAAAATCCTTTATTGAACAAACAAACGAAGTGTGCAAGGATACAAAAATCTTCTTATTGTATTTTTTGAGATGCAAGATTACTCGTGAACCTCGGATGCTTATCTATCATACACCTCAAGTAAGAGAAAATAATTATGAGATCTTGCTCATGTAATCCATGAGGTCTTCAATAGATCTTACATGTTTTGCGACCTTGAGTTGCGCAACCAATTCACATCCTCAACTTCTTGGCCTTTCCATTTCACCACATGTTCCTTGTAATCCTTTTTGCGCGTCATCATTGCGCACTCTCTCTCAGTACCTAGGTCTTTCAATCTAACTTTGGTGCTATCGGTTTCTCAAAGATCCTTGTAGTAAGGGTACAAATCTGACATATTGTAGATAGGTGATATGTCTATCCCTTGTAGCATTTCTATCTCAAATGCATTAGATGCAAACACTGCAACACTTTGCACAATTCAATCTTCTTCCACTTTAGCTTGTCATATGTTCCTCTCGGGAACCTTTCTTTCCATAGATGTGCTAAGACCATGGCTTCCATTTGAAGCTCTTGTTTTCGTTAAATCAGAGCATTGTTTATATGTGCATTACCCTTCTCTAGTTGTGCACACACTTGTTTGTGCATGTCTCGCACATCACAAAATTTTCTATTTCTACTCTTCTCTCTTTCTTTTGTAACACCACACAACTTTGCGACACCTCTTGGAATTCGTCCATAAGCAATTTGGAATGGCGTTCTTCATGTGCTTCTATTTACAAAATTATTTTATGCAAATTCTGCTTGTGTCGGGATTGAATCCCATAATCCTAACTTCTCTTCTAGTTGACATGGTAGAAGGTTTCCGAGACTCTTGTTAACCGCTTCCATCTAATCATTTGTCTGCAGACGGAACTCATAACTGAACTGTAACTTGGAGTTTATTTTCTTCTACAATGTCCTCCAAAAATATCCAACAAATTTGGTATCTCTATCAAGCACAATGTGGCATGACAATCCATGTCGTCGCACAAATATCCCTGAAAAAAATCACCGACATCCGTGGCATCATTAATATTTTTACCATAAAGCGAGCCATTTTCAAAAATCCATCTACCACAATAACGATAGAATTATATCATTTTGGCCATGTAGGCAAACCTAGAACAAAATTCATACTTACGCGTGCCCATGGTTTCTCAAGTTCTGGTAGTTGTTTCTATAACTTTACATTCTAACTTTTCCCTTTTGCCAATTAGAAAATTATACACCCTTGTACATACCGTCACACAATTGTAGACATGTGTGAGCAAAAATACCTCACTTAGTTGTGCCAATGTCTTATCAATCTCAAAGTGACCAACTAATCTTCCGCTATGTTTTTCCTCAATCAAGTTCTTACGCATAGATCCTCTTGGTAAGCACAATTGTGTTCCCTTGAACATCAATCCTTAATGTAAGAAGGAATCTATCCGGCTGATTTGTCTATGCGCATTAGTTCTTGAATGCTCTCCCGCCTCTTTGAAATCTTCATCTTTTGCGTAAAGCTCCTTCATGGAATCAAATTCCATGACTTATACATGCATCTCAGTTAACAAAATACATCTTCTACTCAACACATTTGCAACTCTATTAGACTTTCCACTCTCGTGCTTCAAGAAAAATGAGTAACTTTACAAGAATTCAACCGATCTCATATATCTTTGATTCAAGTTATCTTGACTATTTATGAATTCTAGTGTTTGGTGGTTTGTGTACAACACAAACTCATTAGACAACAACTATTGCCTCCACTTCTTTAGAGCTTGCACTAAGGCATATATCTCTTGTTCATAAACTGAATACTTTGTGTGCCTGTCATTCATCTACTCACTGAGTTAAGCCATAGGTTTACCTTCTTGGCTCATCAGAACTCCAATGGCTGCTCCACTTGCATCACAATCAACATGAAATACTTTGTTGAAATCAGGCAGTGTCAACACTGGTTGTTCTATCACCTCTTCTTCAACTTCTGAAAATCTTTTTTTGTGTCTGCATTCCATCTGCACTCCTTCCTATCACCCCTCATCACCTTCTTCTTCAACTTCCGAAAATCTTTTTTGTGTCTGCATTCCATCCGCACTCCTTCCTATCACCCCTCATCACCTTTGCGATAGGTGCTCAAATACCATTGAAGTCCCTAATGAATTTCCTATAGAAGCTCTCCAATCCATGGAAATTTTGTGCTTCAGATGGACTCTTGAATGAAGGCCATTCAATAATATATCTGACCATTTGGATCCATCTTCAATCCATGTCGAGATGTCACAAAACCCAAGTATATCAATTCTTCCTTGATGAAGCTGCACTTCTTTAAAATCTCTCTGTCACATCTCGTAATTTCAGTCTTTTTCATCATAAGGATAAGTCGAAAAATGAAGAGTGGTTTATGAGAGCGGGATAAGCCCTGCTGCATAGCTGAGTATGCAGCTACACGTGCGTATGTATATTCTTAAAAAATATACACACGCGTAGTTGCATGCCCAACTGTGTAACAATGCTTTGTCGCCAAGCGTTAAAGTAAAGTACTTAACATGAATGGTTATTTAGACCTTGGTCGTTGGTTGACCACGTAAACTTAAGGAAATTGTTTGTTTGGTTAAAAGGGTCTTTGACTGATCGTATGCTCTCCATGCAAACTGTTTTGTGACAAACTTGGGATTAGTTTGTTTATATCAAATGGACGCAGTCCATTATGCAAGCTGGGGTATTATTATTAAGTCTTCATAAACTGACCAAATGCTGCTGTTCTTTTGGAGGGAAGCTGGTAGTAAATTGAGCCACTACGTGGCACTGTGGTAGAGTTAATGCAATTAAATGCATGGACAGTTTTGGGAGAAGCGAAGCTTGATGGGGAAGCTAACGCATGCAAACTCAGCTTCATTTTTTTTTTTTTTTTTTTGCATTATTGAGCTCGCTGGGGCTGTGCATGAGGGTTTCTATGCAAGCTACTTTCAGCTTGCCCAAAAATAGATGATTTTATCTTTAGCTATGAAGGCGTTTTAAACCTGTAAAAACTGGAGAGGAAGTTGGGGTTTTTCTTTGTGTCAAGTGCTTGAGTTTTGCTTGGAAATCGTGAGAGATTTTGCAGAAGAAAGCGGGGAAAAAAAGGCTGCAGACGCTTTTCATTAACAGACATGAACCATTTCTGACTTAATCTGTTTCTTGTTTTGAAATAAAGTATACAATCTTGGGGGCTTGGTTCTCTGTTGTTATATCTGGTATATACATGTGTAAAAACCATGAAATCAAGAAAAAAACCTTTCTTGTAATATTTTTGTTTATGGGTTTCCTCCTTTAGTCTCTTTTCTGGTTCAGATCGAATTGTTTACGTTAAATGGGCATACTTGAGTTATCTTTCTATTTAAGACTTAAGCCATGGAGAAACTGCCCTTGGGTGCGTTGTTGACTGTGCACTTAGTAGTATTATCCCTTACAGTCTTTGCCTTTCGCTGATATAAATCTCAAGTTGATTTGATAACCTTTATAATAGGGTGCATCTTCGAATATAGCAATAAGTTTATGATAGTGTGAAAACTTGTAAGATGGACTCGAGTTGAGCCTAGTTTATGTTGTTTTTTTGGTATTCTGAACTCATTGCGAATTAATGTCGTAAGTCTCACTGTTTAGATATAATAGTATAACTCTCTCGAGCTCGTCTAATCCAAGCGGTTGTGTTAACATTACTCACTCAATAGATGGGTAATATTTATAACTTATAGTTAAGAAATATGTATGACAGACTGTGTTATAATTTATTAAAAACCTATGGATTCGACCCCTACTCTTTTCTTTCAGTGATGAATTTATGGAGCCTGCTTGAATCACTACCCTACCTTGAGTGTTTGGCTAAGCCTATTAGAGCCGAGAGTCAATGCTGTCTAACAAGGTTTAGATATTTAAAACTTCATATTAAGCTAAGAATGGGTGGCTCGTCACAGGATCCTTAGTGACTTAAGTTGATCGATGACTTTTTATATGTTTCCTTATTCTGTTAATAAAACTAAAGAATTTTTATAATTACCATTAGTTGTAACGGTTGTTAACAAGAAAGGAAGATGGGTATGTTTATGATTTGAACAAGATAATTAAAAAAAGGAATTTATTAAGCTAGGTTGATTGTTCGGTAGTTATTAAATGATTGATGGTTTGATAGTAGTTGTATTCAATTCCCTCTTTGTTGTTGTAAAGTATGGAATCCTTATTGTCATGTTGATCAATATTATGATAGTTGATTCAAGTATCGAGAATGAGAAATGTAAATATCCAAGTTTACATTCTTTACTTGAAATTAAGCAACAAGATTTAAGTTAATGGTTCACGCCAGTTCTTTCGAACTGACCATATAATATTGTTGTATTTTATTATGTAGGGCTGTTAGCATTACAAGTTGATTAAGAAGGAATTTGTGGCTTGAATTGATTGCTACAGTACTGATTCATATGATTGTAATAAGTTAAATTGTACTTGAATAAAGGCGAAATTAATGCTTCGCAAATGAATAAGGCATTTGAAGACCTGTTGTATTTTATTATTGATTTCAATATCATCATGTACTTTAATAACGAAGTTATAACCTCCATTATATGAATATCTGCTGTTGTTTTTACAGCGTACTTGTGTTTTACAGAAATGTTATAATGCTGAAATTACGGCAGATTATGAATGAAATATTGTAAGTACAATATGATGACTTGCTTTCATTATGTTTTGATTATTGATGTATGTTAAGATGAGATAACATAATACGACAAATACAACTACAATTGCCAACAATGTAAAAGGTACAATTGTTATTTATTTAATATGACAACACATTTAACTATGCATTTAATGTTATAAGTACATTGATTAATCATATAAACATTAACGACAACGTAACATTGCGATAACACAATAAGAGATAATCATAATAAATGATATCTCGCTGCTATGTTATGATTTCTAATCATTAACAAATGACGCGTAACAAATTAAGTGTACCCTTCTTAAACATGAATATATAACTATGAATTAATTGAGAGTGGAATTATGAGTCATAAGGCAATGCGATAGTAACCTGTCCGAGCCAACTTGGAATGGCTACGAGAAGGGTGATAGTACACAATGACGCAAGTCATTACGCATCCGCAACCTTTTCCATAGGGATTCCAAGATGGATCAGTCAATGTTCTGTCGTAGGGTTTAGCGGGTCATAATTGTTGTTAGATATTAAACTGAAAATTAAACTGTTCTAAGACAATGGAAATGAATCTAGATAACTATGTTGAGATAGTTGTGCGAGAGAAGGGAAGACATGTTTCGTAGGCTTGTGTACGGAGTCTCGAACTGCTCTTGCTAACGCAAAGCCAAATAACTATGGCCATAGTAATGCAAGTGACTGGTTGCATTGTTCTGCTCACCATTTCTTCTTTTAATTGTGTTTTGAGTTGGAGTGAAGTAGTTGCATACTTTACTAGCGACACTAAGAAGATGCACATGATTCTCTATACCTATAAAAAGTCTAACCAAAGATATACAATGTATATCGGCTTGTATAGAGCGTTGAAGGGGGATTGAGAAGGATCTGGAAACCCTTGCAGTTGCACATGGTTATCATAGGTTGTCAAGATGGATTTTGGAATATTAATTAATGCTGGATTACTTAGTGTTGATCTAAGTAATGATGTTAAACATTGCAACATGAAAAGCATAAGGGATTTTGTAAATTTAATTAGTATGCTGGATTAAACTGCTGCGTGTTGATAATCATTGAAGACATCAAGTTAATCAAATGGTTTTTAATAAAATAAAAAATAAAATTTCCCTTAGTTTTTTGAAGCGTAATATGGGTGTTACACTCGCAACTTCCCTTTCGCAGAATGTTGCAACACTTGCCTCAAATGTGTCAAGTATTCTTCCTTCGTCCCGCTGAAAATCAAGATGTCATCCAAATAAACAATGTAAACTTACGAAAAAAGGATTCATCCCATTATTCACGAGTCTCATGAATGTACTGGGTGCATTAGTCAACCCAAATGGCATGACCAACCATCCATACAACCCAATAAGGTTATTACTATTTGTGGTCCTGATTCTTCCTGGTCGCAATTTCCGAGTCAATAAGCTTTTTTACGTGATACGTGGAGCCTAGTCGTGAGGGGTTTATCATGGAAAATAAGGGATTTCAATGAACAATCCAAGGGATCAAGGAGTTTCGACCCACTTGGATTCAACTGCTCCCACTTTTAAAGAAATTATGCGAAGGAATTCTAAGCCTAATTGCAAGGACGGAATTTTCAAAAACCTCCACTGAGAATGCCTCGATTGGATCCCAGGAAAAATGAGAATGGCTGCATGAAAGCAGTTGATGGCACGCCAGTGATAAAGCTTCAAAAAGCATATGTTCAAAGTGGCATAGAAGAGTTGGAGAATAGAGGATTAATTGTCCGATTTCTTGGATTTAGGCCATCATTGCCAGCATTTAAAGAATGGGCACAAAAATGTGGAAGACCCCTGGTGAGTACACCATTTCAGTATACCCTAATGGTTATTTCCTTGTTTTCTTTGCCTCATCTCTAGATCGTGAATTAGTTTTTCAAGGAGGCCCATGGTTCTTTGGAAGAGCGGGTTGTTTATGAAACCGTGGCATACAATGTTTAAAAAGAGAGGAAGAGTTACCATCGGTAGCTCCAGTTTGGGTTAGATTATTTGGTCTTCCAGCTGAATATTGGAATCAACATGTCTTCATGGAGATCGGAAATAGTTTGGGAACTTATATGATGACGGCGGATGCCTCTTTGAAGTTGGAACAAATGATTTACGCACGCATATGTGTGCTAATGGATCTAAATCAGCCTCTACCGCAAAAGATTTCATTGGTAGTGGAGGATGAGACATGGGAGCAAGTCCTAGATTATGAAAACATCCCTTTTCGCTGCCGTAGCTGTCATGAATATGGGCATTGGTTAGAGATTGTCCTCTCAAAATACCAGATACCATTGTAGAAGGAAGAAAACAGGAGGAATTTATCAAACCAAAAGGAAAAAAAACAGCCAAAGAGGATCCTAAAGCGAAACCGGAAGTAAGTAGTCACAATAGATTTGCTAGTTTGCAACAGGTACAAGAGGAAGAAGGAAATGAGGAATTAATGGAATCCCAAGTCCCAGAAACACAACTTAATCAGCCCACTCAACAGGAACAAAACATGGATCAGCAAAGGAAAGAAAATCAAAATCAGCTGGTGGTTATTCAGCAGCAACCTATATCAGATTCAACAGGGAAAAATATAAAGAGCTATCAGAGGAAGACCAAATATCAAGATAAGTTTTTGGATGTAGAGCCGCATATCCAGGTAACGAAAAATATGGACAAAGCACTAGTTCTTTTTAATCATGATAAGGGCAAACAAATTGATGAATCCTCATTAGGAGTTGCTCAGGAACAAATGAAAAAACTAAAAGTTGATAAAAATATAAAACCAAGTCGTAAATCAACTCAAATATCTCTTCAAAATGAGGGTAAGAAGTTGAGCAATGCTGGGATGGTATGGATTTATCCCAATTTTTCCAAACTCCTCCATCATGAAGATAATTACTTGGAATGTAAGGGGGCTAAAAGGCAGCCCATCTAAAGTTCAGGAAATAAAACGAATGATTGACACTAATCGTCCTCTTGTGGTTTTCATTCAAGAGACTAAAGCTTCTATAGATCTTATGGCAGCCATTGCTGAGAGAATATGGCCTAAAGCCCTTCATCTTGCTTTGAGTTCGCAAGGATCTTTGGAGGTATTATTACTTTATGGGATCCAAAGGTTGTTACAAGTGTTAAATTCATGTGCTATTCATGGAGGGCTTCTAATTCATGTGTACTCTAAAGTAGATGCCCAAAATTTTGTATTAATAAATGTTTATGCCCCTCTGGATGTGGGTGCTAAACAAAAACAATGGAATCAGATATCTGTATGGCTAATCTGTTTATAGGGCCCCTCTTATTTTAGGAGGAGATTTTAATACTATTCTCAATCTACAAGAAAAATAGGGTGGAAATAAGCAGTTGGATTCTAGTTCTTCAATTATGACTCAACAGATCCAGTCACTCCATTTAGTGGATGTTCCAACGGGAAATGGTGTTATGACATGGAATAATAGAAGACAAGGACAACAATGTATCATGGAAAGACTTGATCGATTTTTAGTATCTGAAGAATGGTGGCTAAAAGATTTTGTTCCTAAGGCAAAACTTCTGAATAATATTGGTTCCGACCACTGGCCTGTGTCTATTGAGTTAGGGAAATCTTATCGGCATTATGTGCCCTTTAGATTCCAATTGATGTGGCTGCGGCATGAGAATATCGAAACTCTATCCAATAGTGGTGGGCGGAGGGTAAACCAAGGTATGGTACTCAGATGTATTCCTTTGTTAAAAGGTTGGATTATCTTAAGTCCAAACTTAAGAAATGGAACTAGAGTGATTTTGGAGATATAAAGGCTAGGAAAACAAGTATTCTGGAACAACTGGAAGCTATCAATTTTCAAATGCGCAACAAGGAAATTCAAGTGATTTTCTTTAGCAAGAACAACTTTTAAAAGCTAAATTGACAGAATGGGAAATTAGAGAGGAAATAATGTGGAAGCAAAAATCTAGAATTCAATGGTTAAATGAAGGAGACAAAAATTTTGCTTTCTTCCATAAATCATTACTAGATAGAAGAGTGCATAATCATATTAATTCTCTGAAGAGCAAAGAGGGACAACAAATATATTCTCTAGATGAAATGAAGCATGAGGTTGTTATGTTTTTTACAGAATTATTCACAGCTCAACCTCTTAATTTAGAGAACCAACAAAAAGTGTTAGATGTTTTGCCTCGGTTGATTTCTCAAGAGGAAAATGAACAACTTACACAACCAATTACTGAACAGAATTATATACAACTGTCTTCAGTATGGCGAAAGGTAAAACACTAGGCCGGATGGATTTCCCATTGAATTCTATCAGACTTTCTAGGATATAATTAAGTATGATTTACTTAGTGTTGTGGAAGAGGCTAGAATTTCAAAAGCTATGCTTAAGGAAATAAACAAAACATTCATTACTCTCATTCCGAAATTTATGGATGTGGCTGAAATTTGGACTACAGACCTATAGCTCTATGCAATGTTTTGTATAAAATTATCACAAAAGTTATGGCGGAAAGATTAAAACCTCTTCTACATAAGATTATTTCCCTTGAACAAGGAGGGTTTGTTCCAGGACGTCAGATTCATGATGAAATTGCTTTGGCTCAAGAAATCCTGCATTCTATGGATCTCCAAAAATCACCTTATATGTTTATAGATTGGATTTATCCAAAGCATATGATCGAGTGGACTGGAAGTTTCTTAGTCAGGTCTTAGCTAAATTTGGTTTTTCTGATGATTGGATTAAATGGATAGAGTGTGTATAACTTCAGTCTCTTTCTTTGTGTTAGTTAATGGTACTCCTACAAATCTTTTTCGAGCTTCTAGGGGAATAAGACAGGGAGATCCTTTGTCGCCTTTTTTATTCATTATTTTGGCGGAATGTCTGGGAAGACTAGCAAATAGAGCTTGTCAAGAAAAAAGAATACAAGGTGTGCAACTTGCCAAATCTATAAAGCCTCTTTCCCATTTGCAGTTTGTAGATGATTCTACTTTGGCTGGGAAAGCCACCCAGTGGAAGCTAAACAATTTGCTAAAATCATCCATGTGTTTTCTTTTGCCTCTGGTCAACTTATCAATGAAACAAAATCAAGTATTATTTTTTTCATTGCTCTATACAACAGGAAGAGAAAATTCTCAAGATCTTCCATTTCAAAAAAGGTTCTCTTCCTATTAAATATCTGGGAGTTCCTCTTGTTGCTAAACAAAATAAAGATTGGGAGTGGCTAATAGCAAAGATAAATGGTAAGATACAAAAATGGACAAATAAATGGCTCTCTACAGCAGGCAGAATGACTCTGGTTAAGGCTGTCCTTCAAGTTGTTCAGTTTATGTTTCATCTATTCTTAATATTCCTAAATCAGTTTTGAAAAAATTGATGCTATTTGTCAGACTTTTTGTGGAATGGAACACAAAACCAGCACAAATGGTCATTAGTGAATTGGGACACTCTATGTCGCCCTAAAAAGGAAGGTGGATTAGGCTTTAGATCAACAATTAAACAAGCACAGGCTCTTGCTGGCAAACTTTATTGGAGGTTGATTACATCTCCAAATGAATTGTGGGTTGTTAATATAAGAGCTAAATATATGGAAAATTATCCACCAGAACATATTATTAGATTGTCCCTTCGAGAAGAGGATCTCCTATTTTGGTTGTTCTCAAAATGGGGGAAGGCATTATTAAAAAAGGATTTTTGGATAGTGAATAATGGGCATGAGGCTTATTTTTGGCTCGACTCATGGGATGGCCAGCCTCCTTTAATTCAGCAATTCCCCATTTACATAATCTTATGGCAACAATGCATCAAAAAGGATGGACAAGAGTTATGCATTATACTAGACAATCATCCCTACCTTGGGATATGGGTAGATGTTGGATACCTACTCATGAATGGCCTATTCAGATTGGGCAGCAAGATCAAGTTTTGATTGAACATTTGTTACAAAAGTATCCTCTTTCCTCATCTAATGAATCAGATTTAATAGGATGGGGAAATACTTCAGCAGGAGAATATATTGTTCATTTAGGATATGAGGCTTTACTTAAAAGTATTTCTCACCCTTTCCAAGCAATGTTTAAGCAAATATGGCAGCCAACTTTATGGCCTAAGGTCAGTTTTTTTATTTGGCTCTTGGTCCATGGTAGAATTCTAACAGGAGACAGACTTATGAAAAGAGGTTTTTATGGACCATTTAGATGCACTTTATGTTGGCAGGATGAGGAGACTAGAAATCATCTTTTCTTTCAATGTTTGTGGGTGATACCTTTATGGCAATCTCTTGCTAATATGTTTCATATGCATTACTATGGCATTCAATCTTTTGAGCAATTGATGAAAGATTGGCAAGAACGTCTACCAAAAGGACAAAATTTACTCCCAGCTCTATGGACATGCATTTCTTTGTTAATTTGGAATATATGGAAGGAAAGAAATAAAAGAATTTTCAGCAAGAGATAAAAGATAGGGGTATGTGTGGCAGAAAACTTCAATTAATATGGTAGAAACTATCAAGCAAAAGGTTTCCCTTCCCTCTACTCTTACTCCGGAGTGGGCTAATATATGTAAGGTGCTTTCTTTCCAGGCTCAAAGCTCCACTTTACTTGTTTTTAATTTGCCAAGGAGAGAGGACAAAAAGCAACCATGGGTTCCTCCTCCTATGCGAGTTTGGCAAATTGAATACGGATGGGGCTTCCAGGGAAATCCAGGGTTTGTTGCGATGGGGGTATTGGAAGAACTCATGATGGGAAAGTTGCATTTATGTTTGCTGAAAAACTGGGTATCACTACTAATAATATTGTTGAGGTCAGAGCTATTTATCGGGGACTGCAAGAGGCTATTAAGTGTGGGTGGACTCAAGTGCAGGTGGAATCTGATTCTAAGGTCATTGTTAGGATGCTAACTATTAATGGGAGTCAAAGGAGCTCAAACTAGCAAGATTGCGAGAGAAATATATAAAATCAAAGGTCTGCAAGCACAATTTCAGACTTTCCAAATCACACACATTCCTAGACAGAGAAATCAAGTGGTAGATGCATTGGCAAATTGGGCTCTGGATAATCATGATATAAGCTGCTATGGTGATCCTCCTCGGCACTAATACTGCAGGTACTGCGCACGAGCTTAGACTTTCTCTAATTAACCCCTTAAGCAGTTATTGAACTTGTTTCTGTACCACTTCATTTTCCATAGGCGTCAACCTATAAGCAGAATGGAAATGCACAAACCATTGACATACCTTGAAACTTTTTCTCCACAATATTCCATATGATCAACTCGAATTGTCGAGAGCTCTTTTGTGTAATCCTTCACGCTCATCTCCTTTTGTCTCAGGTTCTGCAATTTCTTGAATAAATTCAAGTGATAATCCACAGGCAGAAACTTTTCCTTAAGCCTAACAACCATTCTATTCCAAGCTTTAACTCTACCTTTATCTTTTTTGGTCTATTTGCTTGAACATGATCCCACCATAACGATGCTTGTCCCTTCATTTTTGTACAAGAAAATCAAACCTTCCTAGGGTCCTCAATCGACCCATAGTCAAAATATTTATCCAATTTTGCAATTCAATTTATCAGATCTTGAGGACATTTGCTTCCTGATTATTTCTGGATGTTCATTCACGCTTTCCTTCCAATTTTTGAATTAGCTTTCAGATGTATATCTTGAGGCTCCTTATCAAATTCATCTACTTCAACCTCCAGTGCTTCATCATCATTGGAGTCTTCATCTGCTCTTCTTCTTTGAGCAGTTTGCATCGCTTCCAGTTTCTCATGCAGACCTCTCATCAGATTTGCCAATTCTGCCACTATGGGTGGTCTTTTTCCTCTCGCTCAACATGAATCCTCTATGTGCCGTTTCTATTCCTTATATAACGGTAAAACTACTGCAACTTACATCTTCTACCCAACGACCTATGTGTTGGAAGATGTCGACGCTGCTTTCTACCGACACTAGCAAAGGTGGAAAATAGAATTCTGCACCCACTCACTTGCAGGACTCAAAACCTGTTTTGATAACAAAATGATGCAATCTTGATTAGACAGTCCAACAAAGAACTATTTTATAAGATGCAATCTAGAGATTCACCCAAACAACAATAGACTCACATAAGGAAAGATCCATACACAACATGAAATAACAAGTTTCTATTTATTAATTCAATGGACAAAACTACACTCAGACACAGAATTTACTATCCTACTAGAGTCTTGAAATATCATACTCTACAACAATTCCTAAAGGAACGAACTATTCATACTGTATTACTGTATCCTAACTAGACTTGCAGGTTTTGCAAGACTATGCTCAAACCAGGCTTGGTTCCTTCTCTTGACTGCTATGCAGTATCTTCTCATAGACATGGCTCCAAACTCCGTTTATCTTACTCTCTTTCCTTGCCAAGCTCTCGAGTTCTAAGCTTTTAACTCCAATTTCCAGTTCTCCTCAAGAACCTTGACCCCTCTAATTGTATGGACCATCAATGGGTGAAAAGATTCCATTCTTTCAGACAATTGTTTGATAGGGACGTTCTAGTTTGTAGAGGACTAGTTTCGTGTCTATGCATGTGGCCATTGCCCGAAGAAAATGGATTTGGCCCAAAAAAGCAGATCGGTTCAGAAAATGTGGATCGAACAACCAAGCAATGTGGATGTACGCACACAACGAGATGTTGGCATATGAGAGTCCTTAAGTGATTGTGTAGGAGTGCAAGTCATTCACAACGTTCTTCCAATGTTATTGTGCAAGGTATTGTGTAGGACAAGCTTTCGAACCCACACACAAGTCATTTAATATATTTCTGCTCAGAGCTTAGGGTCTTCAATATTCTGATGCGCAAGCTTTAGACATCTGCGGACGGTTGCGCAGAGGCAAGTTCTTTATTGAACAAACAATGAAGCATGTAAGGCTCGTACAGCTTCTTGTTTTTACTCAAAAGTGTTTTTGGAGATGCAGGATTGCATATGAACCTGAATGCTCTTTCATCACTCATGCTCAAAGGAACTGTTATTAGGGGGGATGGTTGTGTAATGCCACCTCCTTGTAGTGTCTTTTAGTCTTTTGTTTCCCCTAAGAAAACATTATGGGGCAATGTTCGTGATAATATTTTACCTAGTTATTGCATAAGTAGCTAATATAAGGTTTCCTATGTGTACCTAATTTCTGTGGAGATTTTTTCTTTTTCCTTGTACGAGGAATCTTCTGCATGTCTTTGTATGCTTACACTTGTATCTGTTTCCACTCGTGCTTTGCACACTTTGTGGAATATTCCACTTGTAATTTGCAGTACTTGTGCATATTCTATTTGTAAGTCTATATAAGGAGAACATTCCCTCTCATTGTGGTCATTTTGGCTTCATGTTTTGTAGCCTTGCACCGTTGTGGATTATTTGAGTGATTGGATACTGTCGGTATCCACCTTGTTTCGTGTGTTCTACTTGTGTCTGCTATTTTATTTATTGTATTTTCATTTTTTTGTAGTGTACGTAATTTTAAAATTATATCAAAGCCATCTCTTAGATTTGGTTATCAAACACTTTGCTCTCTTGCTGTTGGGGTTATAATTTTTTTGGCTTCCTAGGTTTGAGTACTTTTGTTCATTGAGGATTTTTCTCCTTCTGCAAATGAGAATTTGTGTGCTTGAAGTTGAGTTTGGTGTTTATTAAAAAAATCTGTATGCATGAAAATTTGTTCGAAGCATAGTTACTAGCAGATGTGGGGGTACGTGTACTGCTTCGGGGACGGGGAAGTTATTCAAATCAGGGTACATGAGTAAATGAATAAGGGCATGACTATATTGTATATAAATGCGGTCACCAAAAAATGTGGGTATGGGGATGGGGATGTGGTCCTCGTCCCAATATTGGAGTTTCTTGTAACTATTGTTAGAAGAGAGGTTTTGTTGTGTACATCATTTTGTCGTCTTTTTACAAATACAAATGTGTTTAGGATAGTGGTGGGTTACATTGATATTAGGCATGAGGACGTAGTAACATTGTTTAGTTAATATGTAAATCCATTTAGATATTATTTATATTTGTTATTTTGGGGGACAATGTTGAATTTCATGCTTAATAGGGTAAGTTCAAACCTTGGCCCTTGTAGTCCTAAGAGAAATTGTAATGATGTAGTCATGCTATGGCTAGATTGTTATAAGCTAATGTTTAATTTTTATGTAAGATGATTTGGTGTTGAGAACACTACTACACAAAGTGCAATTCACGCTGTGTATAACTATAGATTTAACCACTACATGATTTTGTTTTTTTGTTCCTTGAATTTATTTGCGACTCAAAACCAACACTAAATTGCGGGCAATCTGCATTGACTATGCATGTAAATTTTATGTAAATCTAGGGAATCTTTATTTACCCAATATACATACCACATAATTAGTGCATGGTGACCAATGACTTTACTACTTCTCTCTTCACTTAGATTTTTAGGATTTTTTTATATGTTATGCGAATTTAGACTCGAGTTACCTTATATACATTATACATAATTGGGGCATAGCAATTAGTGACTTTACCCCTTCTCTCTTCACTTGGATTTTAAGATTTGTTTGTGCTTATGTTACAACCATGGCATTCACTATATTTTCTATTTAATATTCACCAAGAAGCATAAGAAGAGTTTTTCCTCCTAAACAACCTTGAATAATCTCAGCCGCTCTCATTTCACTTATTCCACCCTGAACAACCTTCTTTAGCTTTGATTTCATTTCATTTATGCCGCCTTCCACAATCTTTGCAAGCTTTATATTGGAGGCTAGGTTGGAGTGCATCTTTCTAAGAGAATATGTTTACAAAATAGACAGCCAGGTTGAATTCTTGGACCTTTCCGTTATCCGATAGAAGACTTGCTGGAGTAGAAATGTGTTCCAATGCTGCACATACCAGCTTTCCAAAGGTGATGGAGTGAGAATTAAATTTTACGATAATGTAGAGGAGGGAATAGAAATCAAGAAGAAATTGTGCTATCGTTTAAAATGCAATCTACGCAAGATTCAAGTATAGCTATTTCATAGTCTTGGGGTAATGCTTACAATTCATTTAGTACTCTTTTTCATCAGATCCAGCCATGGTGTTTTGGAGTACAATTTACCTTTTTTCGTTTTTTGGTTGTCCCTTCATCACTTAAGTCTATGTTTGCATAGATAATTGTGCATGAACTGGCTTTACTTGCACATTATAACTACACTTTTTGTGTGTTTGAATATGAATGGTCATAATAAACTTATACCTGCAAGATTTTAGTTTTTGTTTATTGTAGATGTCTTGTTAACGAGAGTTACTATGCTATGAATTTTGACATTCAGCTTTAGTGACAATTTCATAGTGAATTTTTAGTGGTACCTTTCAAATTCAACATTTTTTAGATTTTATTTAATAGTATTTGTTGTGAAAGTATCTGATATATGAGACATCTTTCTTACACTTTTACTTCCACAGTTGCCCCAAGAGAGTTTTTGTCATTCTGTTTTGACACTTCTGGTTCCAGGTAAATGAAAAAGCTGGAGGTTATATTAATATACTTGCAGTGACCTGCATGCGAAGTGGGATCAGTCGCTTGTTTCGTGTCTTGCAAAAGCCAGAGCGTGCCCCAGTGCGCGCTCTGCGGGCATCCCCATCTGGAAGGTCAGAAGTGTCTCTACCCGAAGAAATATTTGCCTTTTCTAAGATTGGTGAATTAATGGCATATCACATATTACAGTCCCTTTAGAGATTGGCTAGCAACTGGTTGCTTGGTTTTCGTTTATAATGATCATACTCCTTAAGGTTGATTTTTATGTGCCTTTTGTGCATCTGTTGCACCTGAATATTGAAAAATGGTTGTGTGTTGTAAAGATACTGTTTTACAAATGAAAAGGATTATTTGAGTGCATTCCTGTTATTGAGAGACTATAAAGTTTTTATTGTACTGTAAAATGGCAACTACACATAAGCATATATCATCCTATGAGAACAATACACACACATACTTTAGTATAGATAACCCAACGCACAAAATATAGGAAAATGAGTCTTCTATTCATCACATGAAAATACACTGTACACATGCCATGATACATATCACACAAATGATATGAGTACTCACATCCCCTCTCTTTATATATATACTCATTCTTTTCATTTCACTTCTCATCTGATGTTTAGTATATCATATATACGCGCGCACACACACACACATACATACATACATGTATACATGCACGTGCACACACACATATAGTTCATTGTTCTATCCTCTTTGTTTCATTACAGGTTGTTCAAAGCAAAATTTCGAGCCTAGAAAAAAATTCCACTGCAAAGAGATCAATTTAGTCATATATTCTGTTTGCAGATTTGGTGGTAGATTCAACTCCAGGTTTTGTCATAATTTAGTAGCCAATTTGGTTGTCAATGTTCTGAAAACTAAAGGGTGCAACCTCCTATAAGTTTATGACCCTTAGAAGGTTTTCTTTTGTTTTTTTCTTCACAAGTTTTATCAAGAACAAAACAAAACAAAACTTTGAAAAAAAATAAAACATAGAAAAGGGTTATCTTAATAAAATACTTAGTATAAAAAACAAAAAAAAATACCAAGAATTAATAATGCTCAACGTCAAAGCATTCTTGAGCAGGTGCAGAAGAATGTTTACACCTATGCAACCGATGTTAGTGCAATACAGCAAGAGAACTATACCTCTAATATGTTTATACACCAAGAAAATTGTTTTAATACATTTATTTGTTCCAAAATTGTTTATTTCTGATTTTTATATTTCTTTTCCATAATTGGTTGATTCTTTATATATATGTATTGTCTGTTTTCTATGTATCTTCTCAACCTGTTACATAGGCCTTAAGCCTTGCACCATCAACATATCCTTTTCTCTTTACTCTAGGGAGTATTTTGAGTTTAATTGTCCTTGATGTCAATAAATGATCCACAATTCTTTAATTCACTTGTTTTCTTGTATTTACTATCATACAACAAGACTTTATGTCCTTCTGCAAACTATTTGGGCTTGCTATTTTGATCATGCCACAGTTTTTGTCTTCTTTTTCTGTGTCACTATATGTCGTAATAAATCTTTACTCCAACATCTCAAATGCTATCAATCTCTCTTTGATCGAGTCTTCCCATATTCAACTTATGCCATACTGCCAATTATAAACTTGGTAAAATATACTCTACAAGAACTGCGATTTCTTGTCCATACATCAATTGAAATTCGCAATACTTAACCTCTCAAATGTCGTGTTATATGCCTGCAATACTGCGGGAATCTCACTGTCCCAATATGTCTTTTTTTGTGTTCCTTATTTTTGTTAATACATTCTTTAAAACTTTGTTAAATGCCTATGCGGTACTGTTTGTTTGTAGGTGGCAATGGTGTACTCTTGCTGTGTGACTAATTAGGAAATGTTACAGCAGTTCTTCTATTGTGTTGTAAACAAAATTCTTCCCCTGATCACTAGGAATACTCAGAGGGCATTTGAACCTTGTTATGATATATTTGCATGAGAACTTAGTTGTTTTCTTTGCGGTATGGTCTTTTGTTGGAATTGTTTTTGACCATCTAGTTAATTTGTATCTAGCTTCACCTTGTTGCAAGCTTGATTGAACCTATGAAGTCGAAGGCCCATTTTTCGAATGGCACCATCATATATATGCCTATAAGTGAGCTGGGAGTTCCATCTGCATATGCTATATCATATGTTGGCACATAAAGTGGTGGTCAGCCTAGAGCTTCCCATGTGCCATGCGGTATCCCAGAAGTGTAGTAGGCCTGACAAAATTCCTTTCCATTTACCTTGACATCAAGCAAAATAGCTGAATTCTTCCATTTCCTATTTATCCAGAACACATTTTTTTCCCTTTCCATTTTTCTACTCTTAGGACCCTATGTACCTTTTCTTGTTTGTTGCAGTACTATTAGAATTAATTGTTTGAGATATCCATAGATATACATTATAGATATTGTATCTAAAATAAATTTTGTTTTTTCTGCTTTGAGTTCCAACGTTTCAAGTCAATCTTTGATGCAGAGCCAGGTTAGAATAATTCTATTCTCCAAAATCACTGTTTTGCAAGCAAAACTATGCATTTCCCTAGGCTTGGAATTCTTCCTCCCTTAGTCAAATCTGACCTCGAAATGCCAATTTATTCTTCTAAACCTCCTTCACCCTGTCTCTAGACTTCATCCAATGCTTATTCCACCATCAAATTGGATCAGTACAGAAAGGAATCAACAAATTGACCAATTTTGTCACAAACTGCACTTAAGGCTTCTCAAATCAATGCTCTTGGAGAGTTCATGAGTAGAACAATCTAGGAATGCCCAGAACCAAAACCATACATTTCCTAGTACCCTTTATCTTGTTTGAGGTGTGGGGTAAATTTGGGTTCTTAACTCCTTTGCTAGATCCCACTTTCACTCTCTCACTCTCTTACCTTGCTTAAGCTCTTACCAGCCCTTCCACCACTATTTTTCTCCCTTATCTTTTGTTCTAGAGACTCAATCAAGGATATAATGACATTTCTAGATACCCATTTGGGTTTTACATCTAGATACCAATTATTAGGATGCCTTCCTTTGTAAAGTATCACTCAAACCCTCTTATCTAGACCTCCAATTAGGTCACTGTTCATCTCCTACAGGACTGTGACTGCACTGTTGCAAATCGCTTGATCTTGGGCGCCTATTAAGGGACAAAACCTCTTAAATCTGTATTAAAACCTCATCAAGATGTTTCCTTGTCATTTCAAAGTTTATTTCCCTGTGGAATCCATGCATGCACCAACTATTTCCCAATCCCAAGTTTTAAACCCTCCTTTTACAGGTCTACACTTAGACTGTCAACAATGAAGGGAGATTTATTGCACCTCAAGCTTCAAGGTTTATCAAATATGTTTCACCCAGTTATTTAGATGATTACTATAAAGTTTCAAGCTTTGATTTGACTCTAAACCCCTTCAAATCACCTCCTTCTTCCAAACCCTATGAGGGTTTCTAAATGAACCTGTGAATAGAGATTTTGCAATCAATTTAACTTGAAACGGATTTAAGGTCTAATATCTCTTTCTGAGCTCTGTATTAACTTCCTTGAGCTTCTAATCTTGACAGTAATTTCTTTTTCTTCCACTAATCCCTAGTCTTCCTCGAATCCTCTATACTCTGTTTCAGAGTAGGGTATTGCCAACTGTTAAGGGGTTTTTTGCAAAATTGTTTAACAAACCTCCTTCTATTAAGTCTCTAAGGACCTAGGCACTCCGAGTACGTATTAGAACAAACTTGAATCATAATCTCCATGTATTATCTTCGAGTTCTTCCTCTGTCTAACAGATTCTCCTTTGATAAGATCTCAACTACCTACAACAGGCCTGTGAAAATAACTCCTAGCTAGTTCATACACTTAAATCAATGAAACTTCACAAGATCATTATAATCAAACACTAAAGTCCTTACCGCAGTCGCTGATCTCTTGAACTATCTTTATTAGACAACATGCACCTGTCTTGATCAACAAAAATGCACAAAAAGCATATAAAGCTGCTGCCAAACTGTGTATACACAAAAGCTCTTCTTCTAACTGTCCTGGAATTCTTCTTCTTCTTGATTCTCATTTGAATGGAATGAGACCAAGATAGTTACATTGAGGTTTTCATACTTTCACAAGTCCCTTTAACTGAATCTTGAACCTTTTAGCCCCTTGGTCACATGATGGACTCTTGGCAAACCATTAAGACACTTAACTAGAACCCCAAACTTCTAACACCTGACTCAATTATGACTCCAAAAGATCTATAGGTCTTATTACAACCTTAAAACATGCTTGAAGATCCATGAATGACCCATAGATTACATCAAAACTCCTATTTCAAGGCAAAATGGCCTTCAAGATTCAAATATGCATTTTTGGAGGGAAAATGCAAAATTTGAATTTGTGAAGGAATTAAACTAGACTAACTACACTAATGACTCCTATATGACTCCTATACTAGCAAGCCAAAATTGATGATTACAAGATCTATTTACATGTTAGGAGGATGCTCCTGCATCAATCTTCTAGACCCATCCTCAGGGATATGTGGATTAAAATATTTATAAGTATAAACAAGGTCAAAGTGGAGTCCACTGTGTTAAGAAAGCCAACAAATCAAATTTGAAAATAACTTACCAAGAATTATCAAACTTGTTTTAAAGGCACTGATTATAGTTAAACATTAGATTGATACATTCTATAATTGAACAACAATCTTGTGAACAGGGTATCACAATAATATATTTAATTATTTAGAAAGATGACAAAGTATATGAGCAACATAAAATGTACCAATTTCAAACATAAAGTTTTTGAATATTAGTTATTGATATCAAATATATATATATTTATATATTTCCTTTTCGTTTTTTAAATTTTTATAGAAAGGTTGTGAACAATGGTTTTCCAAATATTACTATTGAACCAACCATTGTCCTTACTAAGATTATTGTTATGTTGCATGATTTTAATAGCTTCTCTTAGGTTTCTAATTTTTCTAACAGTCCTTGTAACTCCATCATCATAGCTAATTTCTTCAAATCCTATCACCTTATTTTCTTGAAACATGTCATCTTTTCCTTTTTCTCTTGGGACGATTCTATTTCTCTCAACTATCTGGTCATGTACCTTCATATTAGGGTAATTACTCCCCCATCATCTTCCAACTCTTCCTCCCTATCCACTATTTTTCCTTTGCCCTTATGATTTCTGATTCAAGTAGTGACTGCTACTTAGGGTATTTTAGGTTCGGTTTCTCTTGCCAAATTATTGTTGACTTTTTCTTGGTTAGTTCTCTTTCCTGCAATATCTCATAATACTCATGCAATTTTTCTGACATTGCTTCCATTCTTCTGGAACACTCTGACTCATCTTTGTGGGCATCATTATTCGGTGGTCTATATATCTTTATATCTTGTGGCAATTTCCTGTTGGTTGTGGACTTCGCCAAATCTTCTTAATGTGAAGCTCACCTCTTAGAGGTGGCCTACCTCCTAATTCTTTAAGTTTTCGTCCTTCCATTCTTATAAATTTGTGCCACTTTCAGGTAGCTGAACGAAACATGCGCACCTTTTCATTGCAAAACCCATACTGTGATTTCTCCCCTTCACTATTCTGTGCAATATGCCCTTGCCTCCCACGTTTATAGAATGTTATAAGCTTTATTTCTTGGCCGTATCCTGTCCCAACTTGGAATCCACATTGTTTGCAGTATCCTCCTTCATTATGTCCCTGGTTCACTCCTTAATTTGCTCTATACCCCGTGATTTCAATTGTAATATTCATTTAGTGGACCTTGCAGTCTGGTCCTTGACTCAGGATGAGGTGGTATGTGATAGTTTACCAGTGGTTGACAGACCTGAGTTGGGGATGGTGCAACATATGTCAGGGCTGCTGGTGGTACTTGATGTGTTGTTGCATTCCCTGCCCTATACTACTTTAAGTCATCAGTCATATCCTTCCCTTGACTTGTATGATGGTAATGATTGAATGATCCACAAATTGTACAATACATCAATTGGGTTGTCTGTGGAGCTACTTTCATTAGGGAACACATGTTCTGTTCATGTTGATCCCATACTCTACAAATCTTACACTGTACTCTTTCCTTATAGATTGGTTGTTGTGTTGGCAGTTTAATGCCAACAGGGTTTGTTTAAATCGCTCCTGCTCTTCTCTCCACTTGAAAGTGAGCACACTGTATCTGTGTGTGCCCCTCCTTGCAACACCCTTTGCACCAAATTCTCTGGTTCGTGACAGTCTGCATTGGTGAATTAGTTCGAGATGCAACACACCGCGCGCCAAATTCTCTGTCTCGCGGCGCTCCATAATGGTGGATTAGTTCGACTGTCTATTTTTGTCCTAGCCGTGCTAACTCATGCTGTAGTTTTTTTAACTTTGTTTTTATCGCGAATTACTCTCCTCCATGTTTGTGCCTTTAGTCTTAAAATCATCTCTAATGAGCCTGCAAAACTCACAAAAATATTTCAGTTCACTGATGCTCTTAAGTATGGTAGAAATCCCGATATGATCTGTTCGTTTCTTTGCTTCTAATTTAATGGCTCCTCAAAGTTTCTTATTATTGCCTTAAATTCTGATCATAGTTTTTATTGTCTTCCTCTTTTTATAATAGACTTCTCATTTTACTTACATTCTCTGTGGTATGTCTAGAAAATGGAAGTCGAAAAGCTGATTTTATGTCATCCTATGATTTTGAATGGTTTGAACTAATTTTCGTGTACCACTTCATCGTATCTTCTGTTAAAGTTCCTACAAAATCAAAGAACTCTTGGTCCTCCTTTATCCCATGGCTCCTCCAAAATGAGTCCACGAAAAAAAAATATTCATCAACAGTTTTTGCGTTTTTACCAAATAATGAGATCTTCATCCTTTCATGTTACTTGTATTGCTTTCTTCTTCATTCTATCTTTTTCTTGTTTCACTACTGTGTCTTCTACCCTCATCTCTCTCTAACTTTTTCTCAAGTAATTTTTCCCAACACTTTATTGAAACCTTCTAGTATGTGACTTCTCTCGAATTCTTCTCTACACTTCTGATAGCTATTCATAATTCTTCTCTGATGTCTTCTTCTCAATTAACTTGTGTTGTCTTCTAATGTCATCTAAGCAGAACGAGGGATGGCAATTGGTCAAAGAGGTTCATCTCCTTATGGGGGCTCTTGTGCTTGGGGGAGGGTGCAGCAGGAGGTGTCTCTTCCTATTTCTCTATCATTTTCTCCTTCATTTGCTTCTTCACTACTTTTTTTCTACTACATTATCTTCTGCAGTAATATTTTTAATCCTAATCTTGCATAAAATAACTTGCTTCTTGTTCTTTACCACTTTCTTTGCTACTATTTTTTTCTTATCACTAATTTCATTTCTCTCTTTATCTTCTTGATAATTAATTTCCGCTTTCTTTCTTTCTTTTATTTGCCAAGTGGGCTATACCTTTTGGTTTCTTTGTTTCCCGAGTAGACTTTCTCACCTAATGAGGTTGAGGTTGTTCCTTCTTTGAACGGTTTGAGCTCTCTGGAACATGCTCCTCATCTCACTCATCTTGAACTTCTAGTTCAACCTTAGGTGCAGCCTTCTCGGTCTTTCGCTCAAGCTGCACTGTTGTCTTCTCATCATCACTTGGTTTCTCAACTTTAGGAGAAAATCCGATCTCTAAAGATCACATTCCAACTATACACTGCCTTCTGTATCACACGATTCCAAAGTTTGTATCCCTCCACACCTTCAGAGAAATTAGGTTCCTCGCCAAACCAAGAATGTGCAGTATTTTGGAGAGGGATTTGGTTAGTCCATCTCTAAGTGTTAGCATGACTCTTCCATGAACAACTACTTTGAGAGATTAGTTGTCTCTGTAATTTCCCTTTCTAGGGTTGAAACTGAAAATAAGGGTTTGGGTTCAAACCCAAATGAGAGAAATCTGATTTTTGCAACAGCAGCTCTGAAACCCTAGCAGCGAACTGAAACCACACTTTTAGGGCATCACACACCCTTCAAAACCAGCTGAATTTAAGTGTATAAATCCTCCTATGGCAGCAAACTGTAATGGCACTTAATGGCATCAATTTCCATGCAACAACAAGCTGAAAATGACATAAAATCTATGTTCCATGGGGACGCGTCCCCTGCCCTTTTAGGGCCGTCCCCGTACCGGGACGTTTCGGAAACTCGGGGACGGGGACTTGCAGCCCTTGGGCATTTCAGTGTAATTATTATTGTAATTAATACTTCAACCTTATGTGAAATCTCAATTCAGCTCCAATTTTATGTATTAAGGTTCTATATTTGAAATTTTGTTGTGTGTGATGAATGATTTATCAATGTTATCATATAAATATTTGAAATTTCCTATATTTTTTATATTTTCCTTTATTTTTAATAAATTAATAGCCGTCCCCTGCCGTCCCCTAAAAAAAGGCCTCCAAAAAAATCCATCCCGGAAACATGTCCCCCATCCCCTGCCTTCCCGTCACGGAAACTTGGTGGAACATAGCATAAAATGCTTCCAAATATTTTATCCAACCAATATACTTCAAAATAAATAAGAAACAAGAGATAAACCACAGCTGTAATTAATTAAATAACTGAAGTACAACTCACATTAAGGGTTGGAAATGAGGATTCCAAAACCCCAAAAATACCAATAAAATGAGAAATCAGCCTTATAAATTATGAGGAAAGTGAATAACAGCTCCAATGGCCCAAATGTGCCCTAGAAGGCACTAAACCCTTCCTCCACCCAAGTCGCTACCCTAGGAGAGGGTCCAAAATAAATGTAGAAACCTTAATAGCTCTTCCTCCTTCAAACCCTAGTTGCAAACCAGCAACATCACCTTCTTTGAAGCCCTTAGGAACCACCAATTGGAGAGTTTTTGTTCTCCAACTTGCACAAGGAAGCTTTTCGTCCTCCAACTTGCACAAGGAAGGTTTTCGTCCTCCTTGTATGCCACACAAGAGGGTTTTCATCCTCAAGTGGAAAGGAATTGAGCAATCAACCCAAAAACCAAGTAAATGTAAAATTATGATAGATAGATGCCCAAAATGAGTCCAAGCAACCCCTTATATATCTTCTTGGTGGTGCCAAAGGTCAATTAGGGAGTCTTTCCCATGACTGACCTCTTAAGGATGTTTGCTTTAACTTTTAACTTGGCTTTTCATCTCTTAGACCCAACCAACCTGCCTCATAAGAGAAACCACGAAAGAAAAATGTAAATGCTCACAAAAAAGACTAAAAACATCAACAAACACTTCCCTTGTTCACCTTCTTTCGCCCACGGGAAGTGGAATGGGCTAGAAGTCTTCAAAACGAACTAGTTTGAAAAAGGGGACATTACAGTCCTTCCTTCCAAAATTGCTTGCCCTCAAGCAATTGCAAGCTTGGCTGAACTGAAACTTCTGTATCCTTCATCTTCCCATTTTGTATGGCAACATCATCAAAAGAGAAAGGAAGTGGCTTCCTTGACAAAGCATCCGCCACCACATTATTTTTATGCACCTTTTGAAATTCGATCACCTTTTTGAAAGACAATTTGTTCCCATATGGGCTGAAAGCAAAAAGATGTGCATATCTCACCATATCACAGGTACAAGCTTCCCATCTTGGAACCAAAAATATGAGCAAGTGTTTCAAATGTTCTTCTCTCCAAGGTTTGAAAATTTCCATACAACCTTCAAGTTCACTTCTCTTGCTTGACAAGTGAAACAATTTGGCCCAACAAGTGTAGCTCTCAACCCCATTAACAACGATGTCTCTTGGCAGCTCAAAAATAATTTGATCATCAAATGTGCATAATCCACAACACATACCTTCTCAAGATGATCTTCATTAATGATGTTGTAAACTGTTCCTTCCAAGAAAAGACACAAATCATCTTGTGTGCAGGCTGAAAACAAATTATGACAGTCATGAATCACCTGATTTTCCACCCAAATTAGAGCTATGTTGGCTGAAGTAGTCGTTCTCTTCAGCTGAAACCATTTACCAATATTTTCCAATGATTTGATCAATCTTGCAGCTGTTCAAGTCTGAAAATAACAACTTATAATCTGATTTTATCAAAATCAGCAACTTAAAAATGGAACAATGGCTGCAAAATTGAAACCTCCTTGCAAGAATAAGAAATGTGAGCATTGTAATGACTGAAAACACTTTTGTAAAGGCTGAATTTTTTTCCCAACAGTCACCAATCAAAAAATGCTCCATCCCTTGATTGAAAATACTTGCCTACCCACTTGTATGTATGCAAATGAGATCATGTGGTGGCTGATTTGAATGATGACAACAAGAAGTCTGAAATTTTGAGCTATAGTCCTCCAAGGTACATTCCTCTTGTCACCACTAACCTCCCACATACTTTGTTGGTGATCTCTTGCATGAATACTCAACCATGAAGTAGTTCCACCATGCTTATGTTGCGCTACTCTAACATTATACTTGGCTGGAAGTGGACAAAAATGGACATATTTTGTGACTTTATCGACCACAACATACAAACAAATCTTACCTTGAACCATGGGTGGCCATGTGATGGAGTCCACATAGATACTTTCCCATTTTTGAGTGGAAATACGAAGGAGCTGCAATAGCCCATCTGGAAATTCCTGTTCCGCCTTTTTTTTGGCAAACCGAACATTCTTTAATGTATTCAAACACTTCCTCTTTAAGACCTTTGCAAAAAAACCTTTCTCTAACCTGCTTGTATGTTTTGAAATAGCCTAGATGATCAGCCAACAGGGCATCATGAACAAACCTTAATACCTTATTCTTCACTTTTGATTCAGGAACCAAATAGCCTCTTTTTTATAGGGAATGATCCTATCCATTACCTTATACTTTTCATCCACAATTTCTTTTTCAAAAACAACATTAACAAACTTATTCTTGGCATACTCAGCTGTAATTAAAGACTTCCAATTTGTTGTTAAATTAGATAAAGAACAAAGGTATGATTCTTTTGAGAGGGCATCTTCTACCAAATACTTGATTTGAGTGGTTTTATAGAGTCTTACCTTGTAGTATCACCTTCTTGTCTTTATCCATGAAGCTTAGCTCCATTGGTAGTGAGCGATCTTTCCCAATGAACGTAACCATTGGACTCCAAGCACAAAATTTGTATCAGCTATGCCAATTATATAAAAATCATCACATATCTAATGCTTTCCTACTCTGACAAGGAGTTGTGGGCTCCTCCTCTGTCATGGCATGTATTAGCCATCCGCTACTTTAGCCGTGAAACCTTTGAAGTCTTCCACATGCAAATCCATCCTTGTAATGAAACTCTCATCAATGAAATTGTGAGTAGCTCCACTATCAATCAAGACTGTGACTCTTTTCCCTTGTAAGTCACCTTTCACCCGGAATGGATGATATTTAGGGGCACCAAACAAAGTGGCAAGAGTGCTGTCCAAAATTTTCGGATCTTCTTCTGGATCATGATTATGCTTTTCCCCGTCAACACAAGCTCCTTCTTCTTCACAATATGAAAATACCTCAATATAATGCACATTACCTTTACCTAGGAAACGATGACCCGAGACCAAGGATCCTTGCAAGAAAAACACAAATTCTTCCTCCTTAGTTCGTTGCTTGCTTCTCCTTCTTTAGTAGTTTTGGACAACTCCTTGTGATCGTTGAAATGGTCTCTTTGGCTGGTCCAGAGATGTGGTTTTTGGCTGTCCCAATTGTCCCTTTGGCTGTCCACCATTCCAAGATGTCCTTGGCTGCCCACTAATTGCTGTTGTCCTTGGAGCAGCACCTTCAAGATCCAATGATTTCTTAATTGCCTCTTGGAGAGACAAAGGGTCAAATGCTCTCACCAAACCCTTGAGTGGTTCGGTCAAACCCTCAATGAACAAAACAATGAGCCTCTCTCTGTCATGCCCGTAATCATCACAGAAAGCTTCTGAAATTCAGGCACATATTCTTCTACCGTGCCTTGTTGCTTCAACTGTGCTAGCTCCCGAAAGTGAATTTCGGATCAACCCTATTAAATCTCCCAATGAGTCTTCTACAAAACTCATCATATGAGTGGATGAGATTGTGCCCTTGTGTGACCAATCCATGAAACCACCACTCATGTGCAATTCCTTCAAGATGAAGGGTTGCAAATTTAATTGCATCATCCTTTGTCATAGGCCTCAATGATAGATAGGTATCCAATTTTTGAATCCAAGCCTGGGCTGTCCCCTTGTTGGAACCATCAAATGTAGAGAATGCCATTCTTCCCAAAGTATTTTGAAGGTCCTTCGTGGCGCATTAGGTCTAGGCTCCGGCCTTGACCTTCCCTTGCTTACCCCTATGAATTCAGCAAGTGAAATAGCTTCTCGGATCTCATTCGGAAGGGCCCTATATTCTTCATAGCTGGCCACAATATTATGCCCTACTGAATGCCTTGTTTCCACCTCCGAATGGCTTCTTCCCTTGGAAGGAAAGTAGGCCTAGTGGCTGATCCATAAGTTGATCCTTGGGGCTAGTGTGAAGTATTAACTCTGGATGAGCTGCCCTCGCCATTTTGGAACCTTGGTTCATGAAATTTTTGTAGGGTTAGGGCCAACAAATCCATGGTGTCCGCCAATCTTACTTGCCCTTCAATGAGCTTATCGATTTTGGCTTCCTGTGAATCTTGGTGGGCCATGCTAAGCTCTTCAACCGACTGATCTGATTTCTTCTTGTCTCTCCTCTGATAATGAATGTATCCTTTATCACCTTCTAGCATGAAGACCCTCAGGCTGGGAAGATCGAAGCTCGATACCACTGTAATGTCCCTTTCTAGGGCTGAAACTGAAAATAAGGGTTTGGGTTCAAACCCAAATGAGAGAAATCTGATTTTTGCAACAACTACTTTGAAACCCCAGTAGCGAATTGAAACTGCACTTTTAGGGCATCACACACCCTTCAAAACCATTTGAATTTAAATGTATAAATTCTCCTATGGCAGCGAACTGTAATGGCACTTAATGACATCAATTTCCATGCAACAACAAGCTGAAAATGACATAGAATGCTTCCAAATATTTTATCCAACCATGAAGATATTTATCCAACCAATATACTTCAAAATAAATAAGAAACAAGAGATAAATCACAACTGTAATTAATTAAATAACAGAAGTACAACTCACATTAAGGGTTGGAAATGAGGATTCCAAAACCCCAAAAATACCATTAAAATGAGAAATCAGCCTTATAAAAAGTAAATAACAGCTCCAATGGTCCAAATTTTCCCTAGAAGGCACTAAATCCTTCCTCCACCCAAGTTACTACCCTAGGAGAGGGTCCAAAATAAATGTAGAAACCTTAATAGCTCTTCCTCCTTCAAACCCTAGCTGCAAACCAACAACATCACCTTCTTTGAAGCCCTTAGGAACCACCAATTGGAGAGTTTTCGTTCTCCAACTTGCACAAGGAAGGTTTTTGCCCTCCTTGTATGCCACACAAGCGGGTTTTCGTCTTGAAGTGGAAAGGAATCGAGCAATCAGCCCTAGAACTATGATAAATAGATGCCCAAAATGAGTCCAAGCAACCCCTTATATATCTTCTTGGTGGTGCCAAAGGTCAATTAGGGAGTCTTTCCCATGACCGACCTCATAAGGATGTTTGCTTTCAACTTTTAACTTGGATTTTCATCTCTTAGACCCAACTGACCTACCTCATAAGAGAAAACACGAAAGGAAAATGTAAATGCTCACAAAAAGACTAAAAAACTCAACAAACACTTCCCTTGTTCACCTTCTTCTCGCCCACGAGAAGTGGAATGGGCTAGAAGTCTTCAAAACGAACTAGTTTGAAAAGGGGACATTACAGTCTCTTAGATATGCCATCCCACCATCGAAATCAGCATAGTAGGAATACCACTCGTGATTGGGTGTCATTTGGCAGAAAGCTGTATAGTCAATCAACCATGCATACTCGCATGTATGTCTATCAACGGCTGCAACAAAAACGTCACCCACATCCTATTGAGAAGCCTTAGAGTCTGAATCGTCATCTGATTTCTTCTTGCTTTTCTTCTCCTTGCAGTCCTCCTTGATGTGGCCTTGCTTGTCACATCTTTAGCACTTCACCTTTAACTTTCCAAGAGACTTGGATCTCTCTCTAGAATTGGATTTGTTGTCCCTTTTCTTGTTGTTGCCTTTCTCCTTCAATCTTCCTTGATCAACCAACGTATCCTTGGACTGAGAAATCATCCTTCTCAACTCTTCTGAGAGAAAGGCACCCACCTTTTATTAAAGCTTTAGCCTAGTGGTGGTGCTGCTGATTGCCATCACAAGGTTGTCCCATGAATCTGACAAAGAACACAAGAGCATGATGCACTGATCCTCATAATCCATTTGCACCCCTATGGACTGTAGCTGGCCCACAATGATGTTGAACGCATATGCTCCGCAACCGAGCTGCTATCACCCATCCTCAACGAGTAAAGCTTCTTCCATAGAAAATGTTGTAAAACCAAAAATCAGAGTGCAAGAAATTAAATCTGATCATTATGTTAATAAAAAACAAACTGCAATATTTATATATATTGAACAACTGATTTTACATTGTAAATATTAGTAGATGAAGATTACAGCTAATGTTAAAACTGACCTTAAGAAAAGTGACGGGATTACACAGCAGTTAACTCCCTTGTCACAATCTAATCTAATCCTAATCAGAACTACAAAGAACACCTAGTAACTCCTAGTTACAAACTACTTGTAACAACACTTTGAACATGTGCTTTATTATCCATACAATGCTAAATGAATACTAAAATAAACAAATTTTATTAGAAAAAGCTCATTTACCAATGATTTAGTCTGGTATTCCACAACTTCTTCTAGAGGCTCTCTGTGGTGATCGCTCTGGATACATTCAAAAGCAGCGAATCAGCCAAGCAAAGGTAAATTGGGCTCCTTGCTTTCCAGTCCATCACTGCCAGGTCTTTATTCTTCAAAGCTCAGAATTTGTACCGCTGAGTTTAACTTTCTCCAACCATGATATACTTGCCATGCTGTAATAAGATCTCTACTGTGCACAACTGACACTCAAGCCAAGAGCAAAAAAGGTGTATTTGCTAACCTGAGATCCGTAAAACTTGCCAGGCTCTGATACCAAATGTAAGGAAGCTAGACAAATGTGGAACAAATTCCTATTTAATCTTCAGGGGAAAGAAGTGCAAAACAGACCTAGATCTCTCAAATTCAGTAAGAATGTTAAAAATGCAAGTAATCTTCAGCAACATGCGATTACATATGACTCATGTAGGACTCTACATATACCTTGGGAAAATCCTTTCGGGAAAAACCAATCAACGAAGGAGCACTCAATTCGTGTTATTCTGTAATCAGCAACATATGGTTCCAATACAATGATAGAGTATCCACTCCTGCAGTCCTAATCAGCACACCTGGAAATTACACAGGCCACTTATCCTTTTCTTGTGAAATACCAAGTATACTGTCTTGTTAATTGTGTATCTATTTCTACACCCAAGTGCCTGATTCATAGACTTTTCCAGTGCTTAGAATAGAAGAGAATTAACAACACATATTTCCCAAAATAGACAATCTATAGTTAGACTTCTCAGCTACCTAGTATGCATTGATAGTATAGAAGCACAGAGAAAAAAATAGCAAGAAGATGAAACTGCACACAACTGCACTGCATCGAATGACCCAGGCAGATTCAATTTATTATAGGAGTAGTTACATTTAGTTACAATTGGTTGTTGGTTACAACCTCTACAACTGCCTAGAACCGTACCGGTTCATGCTATATATTCAACACCCCCTTAATGACTAACCTTGAAACAACACCAAGTTTATCTCTAAACTTGACAAACAACAAAGGACCAAGAGGTTTAGTCATTACATCAACAGGCTGATTTGCAGAAGGACAAAAATGCAGAGAGATTTCACCAAAATCAACCAACTGGCGAATATAATGATGATGAATCTCAATATGTTTAGTGCGGGCATGATAGACATGATTCTTCACCATTTTTAGAACACCTTGATTATCACAAAAGAGTGATAGAGGTGTTGCAAGTGGCCCGGGAAACTGAAAATCAGTCAGAATCCGACGAAGCCATATTGCTTCGCAATTGACACTAACAACCTTGTATTCTGCTTCCGTACAAGAGATGACAACAATAGGCTGAAGTTTACTCGCCAAGAAACAACTCGAACCAAACGAGAAGATATATCTCATGGTAGATCGTCGAGTATCTCTGATCCTCCCCAATCAGTCGGTATAGCCAATCAATCTGAAAAATACAAGTCTCTCGATATAGAATGCCAAAGTCAAGAGTTCCTTTGACATATCGTAGAATTCGTTTGTTGCTCCCTCGTGAATGAGTTTCGGTTTAGATAAAAATTGAGAGAGAGAACTGACAACAAAACATAGATCCAGTTGTGTAGTTGCTAGATAGATCAAACCATAGTTGGAATACTCACACTCAAAGAAATACTGCGCAGACCCCCAAAAAAAAAACTCGGCAAAAACTCGGCAATATTCGGCCAATACTCGGGAATACTCGGCAACTTAAAAAATACTCAAATTTCTTTAAAAAAACATAAATTTGCAGCCAAAACCGTGTATTTGCAGCGTTTTCTTTCATTGTTATTAATGCTTTCTTTTTGTTGGGACCTTTATGATAGCCTTCAGTCTTGTGTCTGAGGATGTGCAAATTGGAGTGTAAACACAAAAAAACTCTTAAAATAGCAAAAAAAAACCTACGCATCTGTTGATATGTGAAGTCAACATTTGAATAAGCGAAGAGGTGCAACTTATGGCGGTGGGACGATTAGTCCGAGCATGTGAGAATACTGCCGAAGTTTTGGCGAGTACTCATTGAGTTTTGGAAAGCCATCCAATATTTTTAATTACTAATTTGTCTACAGGTGATCAGAGCTCAGGATTCTTTCAGAAGATTGCAAGAAGTTGCTTGGTCCAAAAAGGTGCAAAAATGGATTTTATGAAAATAAGAAAAATATTGCCATCAATGCGTAGAGCTTGAGAAAATATGCACTTTTAGAGAAAATGACACCTAAAACGGAGCCACATAATGAAAGTTATGGCACATGCAAGTTTTACTGCTACATCTTCCCGGACCCTTTCCAAAAATGGAAAAATTTATTCTATACTTGTGTTTTCTTCACCAAAAATCCAAAAAAGGAAAGAAATGTCTTTTGTATTTGCCAAGTTTTTAAGTTTTAATAGTTTTTGGCGATTTACTCGTTTATTTGAAAGTTTGGCGATTACTTGAGGACTCAAGCGAGTAACTGCGAGTTTTCCAACTATGGATCAAACCATAGATGGAATACTCGCTTAAAAACTCAGGAAGCGAGTTTAGAAAACTCGCCAAAAATTATGCTAAACGAGTAACTCGCAGAAAACTCGCAAAAATGCAAAAAAACTCGCCGAGTATAGTTGGAATACTCACAAAACTCGCCAAAAACTCGCCACAAACTTACAAAACTCTTAAAAACTCGCCAAAGACAGCATTTCTTTCCTTTTTTGGATTTTTGGTGAAGAAAACACAAGTATAGAAAAAAATTTGCCATTTTTGGAAAGGGTCCGGGAAGATGTAGCAGCAAAAACTTGCATGTGCCATAACTTTCATTCTGTGGCTCCTTTTGTGTCGTTTTCTCTAAAAGTGCATATTTTCTCGAGCTCCACGCAGTGATGGCAATATTTTTCTTATTTTCATAAAATCCATTTTTGCACCTTTTTGGGCCAAGCAACTTCTTGCAATCTTCTGAAAGAATCATGAGCTTTGATTGCCTGTAGATAGATTAGTAATTAAAAATATTGGGTAGCTTTCCAAAACTCGGCGAGTACTCGCCAAAACTCGACAAGTATTCTCCCGTGCTCGGACTAATCACACGAAGAAGCGCAACAAATTGACTCAAAAAAGGCTCAACGACTTGGTTTTTGTGCAATACAATCTCCGGTTTCGCACAAAAAAAGTTGAGGCGACATCAGTGGAGCTCATTGATTTGGATGAGATAGATCCATACCGTGAGTGGCCTGGGCAAGAAGAGGAAAACCCTACGTTCACAACATACGAGATTGCTTCTTTTGAGAGGGAGGCTATGGAGGGAGAAGCACTAGCAGGACTCCGAGGAGATATTGGACTGGATGACATCTTTGGAGGTGATCTCCAACATGCAGCAGAGGAGCCACCAGCACCATCATCTAGTTCCATGATCGAGCCAGATTCGCAGCCTTTCAGAGGAGCGTGGAGACGCAAATGAGTGTGGGGACTAGTATCAGCCGGTTGTCGTATTCGCATGATGATGCGATTTTGTATTGTATTTGTATTCAAATCTAATAGAAAACACTTCTCCAACATTTTATGGGCTCATTTAATACATTTTGTAGCTATGTGTTGCTTAAAATTTATGTTTTTTAAAGAAATTTGAGTATTTTTTAAGTTGCCGAGTATTCCCGAGTATTGGCCGAATATTGGCGAGTTTTGGCGTAGTTTTTTTTTTTTGGGGGTCTCGCAAAGTGCGGCGAGTTTTTGGTTTTGGCGAGTTTTCCTACTATGGATCAAACTACCCGCTTAATATCAGATAATGATTCATCGACCGCCGATGAATCATTATGAGCTGAAAGTTTCAGCCCTGACCTCCATAGGTGTAGAAGAAGAATTACAATCATACATCTGAAATTTCTGTAGAAGGTTTGTGGCATACTTAACTTGAGAAATGAAAAACAAGTGATGCTGTTGTTGTAATTCTACACCAAGACAATAGTGAAGAAGGCCTAAATCAGTCATGTCAAAAACATCACATAAATATGATTTTACCTTATGAATCGCAGCATCTCCACTGCATGTGATGGCAAGGTCATCAACATACACAATAAGAATCACAATGCCATCATCATTGCTTTTGACGTAGATATTCGATCGTAATGACTTCGTGTGAAGCCTGAATCTCTAAGATGTTTATCTATTTTGATGTACTGTGCTCGAGGAGCTTGCTTGAGTCCATACAGGGACTTAATCAATCTGTATACCAGATGCTCATGACCACGAGCCCGAAAAACCTCAGGTGTGTTATGTATACTTCTTCCTTCAAATCCCCATTCAGGAAAGCACTTTCTACATCCATTTGATATACTTTCCAACCAAACCAAGCTGCAAAAGAAAGAAAAACCAAAAAGTGACCATCTTTGCAGTAGGAGCAAATGTTTCTTCATAATCTATCTCCTCCTGTTGCAAGAATTCTTTCGCAACTAGTCTAGTCTTGTACTTATCCAAAGTACCATTTGCTTTACACTTGATTTTATACACCCATTTACAACCAATGGGATGTTTCCTGGAGGTAATGGCACCAACTTCCAAGTATTATTTTTAATCAAGGCATCATACTCTAGTTGCATGGTAGTTTCCCATTCTCGGTATGTCTTGTGCTTCGAGTATTTCGTGGCTCATGAATATGTAGAAGATTAGAAATAAGTGCAAATTGAGCGTGCTCAGAATAATCAATTTGCTTACCAGTTCGTCGAGACCTTCTATTTAAGAGAGGAGACAATTCTTCCTTTCTCAAATCCTGAATAGTGGAGTAAAACCACTTAGGCCTCAGCTGAACTGAATATATTGTGGTTGGTTTTGGTGCTTTTGGAAGAGAAACCAACGGAAGTTCCGGAGGAGAAACCAACGCAAGTTGATTTCCTGAGGACTCAAAAATCTCAGTGGGAGATTTTACAGACTATCCTAGAGTCTGTGGAGGAGTATGAGAAGAACTAGATTCATGATCGGGCAAGGAAAGAGTACCAAACTCTGTTATGACCCCTTGCTGATCGTTGCCCCTTTGCTGGTCCCCTTGCTGATTACAACCAAAGAAAGACTCTGTTTCTTTTACATTAACATCCCGATTAATAATGATCTTATTAGTGGAAGTATCAATCAATCTATAGGCTTTAGATTGATCACTATAACTAGCAAAAAATATCTAGAACATTTGGAATCTAACTTACTCCTCTTATTTGTAGGAACCAAAGTATAAGCAGCTGAACCAAAAACACGAAATGTTGATACCTCTAGTTTGATTGTGGACCAAGCCTCTTCCGGTGTGATGTCCTGCAAAGCTTTGCAAGGACTCCGATTGAGAATATATACAGTTGTGTTAACAACTTCTCCCCAATACTTATAGGGCACTCCTCGATTGTGCATCATGCATCTAGCCATCTTCATGATGGTTATGTTCCTCTGTTCTACAACTCCATTCTGCTGCGGGGTATAAGGGGTTGTTAATTGATGTTGAATCCCTTATTTAGTGTAGAAATCTGCGAATTGTTCAAAGGTAAACTCACCCCCATTATCGGATCTCAAAGTCTTGATTCGCCGGTTGGTTTGATTCTCCACCAAGGCCTTGAACTTGACAAAAGAAGCAAAGCAATCAGTCTTCTTCAAAAAATAGACCCACATCTTCCGAGAATGATCATCCACTAGCTAGAGGAAATAATTTGCACCAAGGACTGTGGGAGTCTTCTATGATGGCTCGCATAGATTTGCATGTACAAGAGAGCCCCTTTGCACGCCAAACACCTTCAGAGGGAAAGGCTTCCGCTTTTGTTTTCCTGCAAACAACCAACACACGCCTGTTTGTCTTGAATAGGAAGCAAACCAATCATGTTGGTTCTATGAAGGCGGGCTAAATACTCAAGGTTGAGATGGCCATATCTTTCGTGCCATAAAACATTGGTATTGCCTTCCACAACTAAGGAATACAAGTTAACCGTGGCAGGATAACAAGTCCATATAGACCACCATGCCCAATCCCCAGGGAAACAACCTTATTTTGCTTGATGTCAAGACAATACATTTTTTCTGAAAAATTTACAAAGATATTGGGATTATCAGTAGTTGACTAATAGATAACAAGTTATTCATGTTAGGCACATATCTAACATTTTTTACAAGCAATTTGGTATTATTATTTAGCATAATACAAACATCCCCAATACCTTCTACAACATGTGATCTTCCATCTCCTAAAGTAACTGAATCATAAGAACAAGAATTAAAATTGACATACTAGTATTTTTGACATGTGAAATACTGTGATGCTCCAAAATCAAAGAACCAACATCGAGTAGTGCTGCCATTACCGTGCAAGATGCCATGAGAGCATACTCATCTTCTGACTCGTGTTCAACTGTAGCCACATGTGCCTGCCCCTTCTGCTTCTTCAGGGCATTGAGTCGTTTCCGACAGTCCTTCACATGACCAAGTTTGTGACAATAATAACATTTCACTTGATATTTAGGAGAGGAAGAGGATGTCTCAACCTGTTTCCACAATCCTTTGGATTGGGCAACAAAACACTCTCGATTGTCCGCAGGTGGATTCTTGAGCCTGTTTGTAATGTCCCCTTTTTCAAGCAAAAATTAATGATGAAGGTTGGTATCCTTTAATCCACTCCCCTTGGATTAAAGGAGATTTAAATTGGGGAAAATCAATTTGCACATGTGGATTTAAAAATTAAATAATATTTAATTTGTGCAAGTCGAATTGGTTAGGAGAAAATCGATTTTTATTTGGGAAAAAGGAATTAAATAAAGGCAAGTCGAGTTCCTTGGAATTAATTAATTATTTTTATTTGAACAAATTGACTTTATTTGGCATAGGTTGATTCCTTTGGGCATCATTTATTAATATTTAATTCTCCCATGCATTCTAATTTTTAAATATTATTTGGGGAAATTAACATTTGCAATGGAGTTGACTTTCAGGCTATTTTTAAATTAAAAGACTCTCTTCTCTAGGAGATGGCGCCAAAAAGGGAGAAAACTTTGGAGATTGAGCAAAAAAATTTTATAAAAGGAGATGATGGGCACCCTTTTTCGCATGTTGATGGTTATTATAACTTATCTTCATGCTTGAAGAGGGATGAATGCCCACTAATGATAAAAAATAAAAGGTGTTTATTAACACCACCTATATGTGAAGTGTGTGTGCCCTTCAAGCTATGAAATTGATGAGTTTTGCTTAAATTTATTTGCCTATGTGAAGTCGCCATTATTGAGAGTGTGAGAGCTTGATTTGAGAGATCTTTTTGATAAATGCAATTTGAATATTGCTGCTGGTTTTATGATATAAATCGACTTGCTTGGAGGAGATTTGTGGCATTTTTGGGTGATCTTTGGCAAGGGTTTAAATCTGAACTGTTCTTGCTAATTTTTCTAATGATAATGCTCTTGATTTGATGGTATTTTGGCCCTCTAACATTGCTGATATTTATTCAAAGTGGGTCGACTGGTTTGAGAAGTTTTATATCACTTTTTGAAGGGTTTTGGAGGAGTTTACAATCTGCTGATTATAAAATAATTATTGCAGATCTAAAATTGACATTTTTGAGTGTTGGGAAGTCAAGGATAAATCTGGAATTTATTTAATATGTTGTTCTAACCCTGGGCGACTTGATTTCAGTTTTTATGGGCTGTTTTGAGGGGTTTACGGTGCTCAGAAAATTCTGATTTAAAGCTGGTTGGAAAGTGTATAATTTTAGCTTTCATCTGCAATTCGTTTCACTGAAAAATATTAAGTTTTGCTCAAGTTGTGGAATTTTGAAGTTTTCAGCTATTTTTAGTGTTTTTATTTAATTTACTACTGCTGCAACTAAAATGGTTAATGAAGTGACTTGTCCGACTGGATAGCCCATTTAAACCCATCTCCTAACACAATGAACTATGTCACGATTTTTTACGCCACAACTTTTGCTCAACGTATTTCCTTCAAACGACTGGGTTTTTGCCTTCCTAGCGCTATGTACACGAGCCCACGTTTTTGATTTTGGTCATGTTCAACAGCGAACACCACAACTTCTATCTTCTGCTCCTACATCGATTGTACTTCGCCGACCTCAACTCTCACACTCTGCTTCCTTCAATGGTGACTAACTGCTCTGATACTATTGTTAGTAGAAAAGCACAAAGAAAAAATAACAAGAAAATGAAATTGCACACAACCGCACCGCATCGAATGACCAGTGCAAATTCAATTTATCATAGGAGTAGTTACATTTAGTTACAATTTGTTGTTGGTTACAACCTCTACAACTGCCTAGAACTGTACCGGTTCATGGTATATATTCATAATGCATGATAAATTTAATCCAAGATTAGACTTGATTGCCTTAATTGCATAGTGAGTTGATAACACTTAACCACCAAATTACCTCGGCCTTGTGCATGCTGATTTTTCTTGTGCTTGTGCTCCAGAATTAGCGCTTTATTTTTTCTACTTCACCCTTTATTCTCCCTCTATGCATGCTCTGAATACATAATACATGTGACAAAAAAATAGCCACGTCAAGTGGGAAGCATGCGTACCCATAATTAATAAAGAATAATTATTTAAACTCCAGCATAAGGATTTGTAAGGTGTATGACACCCAATGCCAACAATCGGATGGAAGTTAACTCGAGTTGATATTACAAACAAGGGAAGATTTTACCTACTTATAACAGAAAAGAATTGGGTACTATATTTTTTACACAATCCTTAACAAAAAACACATATATTTCCTACTTTAACTGTTCTTTTATTGATTTTAAACAATTGTTATGCTCTACCATATTCCTTAGCTACCATCTTCTCATTTTATTACATGTATCTTTCTCCACTTGCCGGTTCACATTAGCCTCTCTGTTAATACTTTGTGTGTGCACAACTTACACAATATCCTATTGTAGTATTTGTGGTGCCTACATATGTTACAATATCAAGGGACATGTCCACTATTCATATAGGTACTCAAAAATGCCGTGAGTGTTGTATTATGCTTTGCATGAGTCAAGAAAGCAATTGCTATGCTCAGCCCAAATTGTCATAGTTGCTAATGCCACGACATGTCTCGGAGCTTCCTTGAATGTAAGAATTCTTGAAATAGCTTGATGAGAAGCGTTGCCAACAATCTTGAGATGAAAATGAGATTAGTTTTTGGTCAAGTACTCGAGATTTACAATGGCCATAATTGTCTTAGGACCATGGTGTGGTATCACAATGACAATATCTTGTCGATGAACACACACTTATACGAGAGTGGGGCTGAAGCAATATAAGATAATCTTTTACTTATTTAAAAACTTAATAACCACAATAACAACAATCACACAAGATTTAACAATTATGAAACACAAGATTTACGTGGAAACCCTTTTAGGAGAAATCCACAAAGAAAAGACTACTTGGATCTACTATCCAAATCTAGTCATAAAATAATAAAAGTCTCTTACAAAATTTTGTAGGCACCAACTCACTGTAGACACCAATCCCCATTGTTAAGCAGTTTGTAGGCACCGACCTATTGGAGACACCAATCCCCACTTCTAAGCACCAACTTAGCAAGAGACACCAATCTCTTCTTTTAGGAAGCACCGACCTCCAAAAAAACTTCTTCAATGGATGACAATTAAATAGATCTCCTTCACAAAAATTTTGCTTGAATGATCTCTTATTTTTCTCTCCTTTAGAAATCTGCTTGAGTTTGAATGATATATCTTTATTATTCCTCACATGCTTTCTTTTCAACTACATCTCCTTTTATACCTTCTCATGTCACTTTGAAGGGGTGTGATTTCTCCCAAAGGACAGTCTTTATTTTCTTGGGTACTAGACATATGTCGACCCATAATTTAAACATTAACACCCAAATAGAGGGGGGTCGACCAATATTCTTCAATGATCATAAACTTGTCTTTAATGCCTTGGAATGGTGCAATCTGCCCTTGAATAATGGAGATTCTAGACTGATTTGGTTTGGACAGTGATTGGTGGCCGATAATGATTTCCTTTGATAACAAATTCCTTTGACATCAATGACAATTATTCCAATAATCTCCCCCTTTGTCATATATGGCAACCTTGCATAGAAATAACTCGTGAATATAGCAAGAACATAATGCTCGTCCTTTCTGTAATTCTCACCCTTTGACATCAATGACAAAGAAACCATGGAATTGTAAAATAATGTAGTGATTAGCTCCTTAAGAACTTAGTGACTAGATGAAAAAGATATCACCCCCAACTTCTGTCTGAGATATTCAAAAGTTTCTTTTGGAAGGGGCTTTGTGAAAATATCTGCAATCTGTTCTTGTGTGGCAATGTATTCCAACTTGACTTGTTGTTCTGCTACTTGCTCTCTTAAGAAGTGATATTTGATTGGAATATGCTTCGTTCTGGAGTGCATAACAGGATTCTTCGAAATGTTTATTGCACTTGTGTTATCACAAAATATTGAAATTGGATGAACATATTCTACCTTAATATATCTCTCGAGTTTTCCTCATCCAAAGAACTTGTGTGCAACAAGATGTTGTTGCTATGTATTCAGCCTCTGTTGTGGATAGAGAAACAAAAGCCTGTTTCTTGCTTAACCAAGATACAAGACTGTTACCAAGGAAAAATGCTCCTCCACTTGTACTCTTTCTATCATCAATACTGCTAGCCCAATCTGCATCAGTATATGCTGCTAGTGTGAAATCTTCACCTCTTGGATACCACAAACCAAAATCCAAAGTGCCCTTTAGATATTTAAATATTATTTTAACTGCTTGCACATGGGTTTCTTTTGGTGCATTCAAACCGTGCCACCATCTTTGTCACATATAGTGGACTCCCAATCATCATTGACTGTATAGACTCATAGAGTTTGATTTGCTTATGGGGATTCATCATCTTTACTTAATTTGCAGCCTGTGACCATGGGTGTGCGCACTAGTTTGCAATCTTCCATCCTAAAATTTTTCAACATCTCCTTGATATACTTGGTTTGCGAGATGAAAAGGCCTTTGTCAGATCGAGAAATTTGTAACCCAAGGGAGAATGATTAACTCATCTCAAACTCCTTTTGCATTTCCATAGCAAACTCTTGACACATTTTGTCACTACTACCTCCAAAAATAATATCATCCACATAAACCACAACAATTAATTGATCATCACCTTCAGTCTTGATGTAAAGATTGCTATCAGCAATTCCCCTTTTGAAACCTTGTTGTTGTAGATACTTGTCAAGTCTTGAGTACTAGGCTCTGGGGGCTTGTTTCAGCCCATAAAGTGCTTTCTTTAGCTTGCACACATAATCCTTATCTTTTGATAAGAGGAACCCTTCTAGCTGTTCAATATATACTTCTTCCTCTAAATTTCCATTGAGAAAGGCTGACTTGACATCCATTTGATAGACTTTAAAGTTCTTAAAACAAGCAAATGCCAAAACATTCTAATAGCTTCTAGTCGTGCAACAGGAGAAAAAGTTTCTTCAAAATCAATACCTTCAACTTGAGCATACCCCTTACAAACTAATCTTGCTTTATTTCTCACCACTTGTCCATCTTCATTTAGCTTGTTCTTGAAAACCCACTTGGTGCCAATCACATTTTGTCTTTTGGTCTTGGGACAAGTTCCCAAGTCTCATTCTTTTCAATTTGATTCAGCTCTTCTTCCATAGCCCCAATCCAATGTTTGTCTTCGCTTGCTTTTGCAAAATTCTTAGGTTCTATTTTAGATAGTAAGGATAGGTTTACATGTTCTGATGCATTTGCTAATCTTCTTCTAGTCTGTATTCCAATATCTTTATTTTGAATGATTCTTTTGGACAAATCTATATGGTGCCTTTGTATCTTTTTGTTCAATCACTTCTTTTTCATCTTCTTCTTCTCCTTTTTCTTCTTTGCAGCTTGCTTCCTTTGGGTAATCAATTTCTTGTGCTTTTTCCTTTTGATACCTTACTTCATCCACTTTTACATTTGCACTCTCAACAATCTTGTGCAATCTTTTATTATAACATCTATAGGCCTTGCTTCTTGAAGAGTAACCAAGGAAGATACCTTCATCAGATTTGGAGTCAAATTTTCCCAAATCCTCATCATCTCTTCTTATGTAGCATTTTCTTCCAAAAACTTTGAAGTACTTAACTGTAGCTGGTCTACCCTTCCATAGTTCATAAGGTGTTTTACTATTGTTGATTCTTATTTGCCCTCTGTTCAGAATGTAGACTGCTGTATTAATTGCTTCTCTCCAAAATGTGTCTGACAACATAAATTCATTCAACATTGTTCTTGCCATTTCTTGAACAGTTCGATTCTTTCTTTAAACAACTCCATTTTTTGGTGTGGATTCTTAGTAGTGAGAGATGTCTCCTTATTCCGTGATGGTCACAAAATTCTTCAAATTCATTAGAAGTAAATTCTCCTCGATCCAATCTCATACACTTAATTTTCATACCAGTTTCATTTTCAACTAAGGATTTGAATTCCTTAAAGTTCTCAAATGCTTCGGATTTTTCCTTTAGAAAAGTGACCCATGTCATTCTAGAATAATCATCAATGAGCAACATAAACTCGATCCAATCTCATACACTTGATTTTCATACCAGTTTCATTTTCAACTAAGGCTTTGAATGCCTTAAACTTCTCAAATGCTTCGGTTTCTCCTTTAGAAAAGTAACCCATGTCATTCTAGAATAATCATCAATTAGCAACATAAAATAACTCTCACCTTGCAAACTTTGTGTCCTTGTAGGCCCACAAAGGTCTGTATGGACAAGTTCTAATGGTTTTGATGTTGAGTACTCCTTTGATTTGAAGCTTGCCCTTGTTTGTTTCCCGTGTTGACATTGCTTGCAGATAGTGTTTGAAGGCTTAACAATCCTTGGCATATCCCTTACAACTTGCTTAGTACTAATTTTTACTAGATTATCAAAGTTTATATGACCCATTCTTCTATGCCATAACCAACTCTCATCTGCTTGTCCCATGTAGCATTTTTCTCCTTTGATCTCACTAAGGATGTAAAGGTTATTAGCTGTTCTGCTTGCATCTGCAACTAGTTTTCCTGTACTCGCCTTCCTGATTTCACAACCTTCATCATGAAATGTGAGGGTGTGTCCTTGATCACACATTTGACTAACACTTAGAAGATTATGCTTCAACCCTTCAACATACAAGACATTCAGTTTTTGTTTTTCCATTGTCAAGGCTAAGAGTACCTTTACCAGTTATCCTCGTTGTAACATTGTCTCCAAATTTTACTGTACCTCCATTTACTTCTTTCAAAGTGAGGAATTTTCGTCCCCTGTCATGTGGCTTGAGCAACCACTATCAATGTACCATTGATTTCCTTCATTTTGAGCATGAAAGACAATTTGTACAAGCATGGATTTCTCCTTCTTTTCTTGCTCCTGCTTCTTTTTCCAAACTTTTGCAGTTTCTTCCTTTTGTTTATCCATGGCTTCCACTTTCTTGTTCTGCCTAGGAGGTTCCACAAAACCACTTCTACAGAAGCGTGTTGTATGTCCATAGTTGCACTTATAACATATAACATTGTAATCCACTAAAGGAGCAAATGAATTATAGTTCCTATTTGAGGACCCATAAGGACTTCTGTTCTTGTTCCAACCAAAATTTCTTGCACGAGTCCTACAATCTATTGCTTTATGACCAAAGTGATTACACGAAAAGCAATAACCAAAGAAAGAGTTTTGAAACCTGGTCATGTGATACTTGCCTTGGAGGAAAAGATCTTTTGATTTTGTCCTTGTTGTCTTTGGGAGGAATGTTGGTATTTTGTGGAACATGATTTTCTTTCTTCTTGCTGCTTTCATTTTTGATGGGACTTTTGAGAGCATCTGCATAGCTTTTTGGCTTTTCTTCATTTACCTTCTTTGGTGGCTCTTTGGGATCTTCTTTGGTAGTCATCTGATTTTCTTTGTACCCAAGACCAGTCTTGATAAATGGTGACCTCTGGCCATTGATGATATCATCTAAGATTTCAATACTTTTTCAAACTTGAGGCTTCGTTCAACTTAGTAGTTGTTTTCTCTAGTTCCTTAAGGAAACAATTTCAGACTCTAGCCTCTCACAATTTTCTTCTTTTGTCTTCAATTGGATTCTCACCTCTTCCTCTATTCTTTTTGCCTCTTCAAGTTGAATCTTTAGGTTAATGATCATTTTTTCTGATTCCTCAGGGTTTTGTGACATTTTTGCTTTTGAATCACGATCCTCTTCATATTTCTGAAGCTGTAACTTTTGTTTTAGATTCTTTTTCTTAAGCTTCTTGATCTCATTTAGGGCACAAATGAGTTCTTCTAGATCCACTTCCCCATCTATTTCGGCATTTTCTTCCTCTTCTGAATCCTTCTCTTCTTTTCTTTTGTCTTCACTTTCCAAGATATCCCCTTTTGATTCTATTGCCATGAATATAATTTCTTCTCCATCACTAGCGGAGATACTTTCATTACTCTCTTCAGATGAGCTACTTTCCTCTTTGGAATAGAGGTTTTTCTTGTGCTTATGAAAGTTCTTCTTTTCTTAGGTTTTCCTTGTTTGTAGCTCTTTTTATATTGATGATGTTTGCTACCTTTCTTCATGTTATGATCTTCTTCATCATCACTATTTTCACTTTCTGCATATGGACATTTAGTGGAAAAATGTCCTACTTTTCCACAATTAAAGCATTTAAAGGGCAACTTACCTTTGTACTTTTCGGATCCTTTCTTAAGCTTCCTTACAAAATGAGCTTCCTCTTCATTTGATTCATTGTTGGAGCTATCGCATGGCTCGAGCTTTTTATTCTTCATCTTCTTTGAGGCTTTGAAGGTTGCCTCTCGCTTTGATGATTTCTCCTTTTCGGTTCTCATTTCATATGTTGTTAGGATCCCATGCAATTCATCCATTGTTAGAGTATCTAGATCCTTCATTTCTTCAATGGCGGAAACTTTGGCATCAAACCTCAAGGGAAGGGACCTTAACACCTTTTGCACAATCATTGCATCTTCAACTTTTTCTCCAAGACCTCTGATGGTGTTGACGATTTCATCCACACGAAGAAGATAGGCTGCAATGTTTTCTTCATCTTTCATTTTCAAACTCTTGAATTGTCTTCTATGAGTTTGAAGCTTGGCTTTCTTCACTTTGTCATCTCCTTCATAGATGTTCTTAAGTTTGTCCCAGATTTCTTTCGCTGATTCACAATGCATCACCTTGACAAACTCTGATTCGATAGACCACACAAGATTGCATTCATAGCTTTTGCATTGTTTTCACTAGCCTTCTTTCCAGTCGTATCTGTTGGTGGAGATGATGGAGCTACATAACCGCTCACAACTGATTGCCAAATATCAAAGCCAAGAGCCATTAGATAAGTTTGCATTCTTATGCTCCAAAATGCATAGTTTGTTCCGTCAAACAATGGAGCTCTATTTGAGGAGAAACCTTCTTGACTAGCCATGTGTGCTCCCGAGATCTACCTTCCAATGGTTAGACTGTTTTTAAAGGAACAGTTATCCAAAATGTGACCCTTGCTCATTTTGTGGCTTACTCCTCCCATTCTTCCCTCTCTTGTGCCTCAGTCACAAAATTTTTGCTTTCTAGGCACTCAAAACCTTCTGGAAGTGGCACCATTGGATAGAGCTCTTTCTCAGCTTTCCAGAAAGGTAAAGTTTTCCTCCTAACTCCATGTATTTTTGAAGTTATGGCTCGGCGGAGTTTTTTGGGAAAAGTTTCCCCTGAAAGGCCCGCGGCCAATGAGATGCCGCCACGTGGCACCTAGAGTGGCGGAGCGCAGGGAAATTTTGGAAAATTTTCCAAATGACCAAAAAGGTGCAAAAATTCAAATTTTTGCCCACCGACCCGATTTGGCCCTGTTTTGCCCTAAAACTTCAAATCGCCATATCTTTCGATCTAGAGCTCGGTTTTTCGCGTTCTTTATATCAATGGAAAGCTGGTAAAATTCTCTACAAGATTCCGGGGTCATTTTTGCATTTTGATGGAGTTTGGAGAGAGAAAATCGAGAAACGCCTCTGGCACGTGGTCATGGACAGAAATGACGTTTCAACCACCGTTTTTAATGAAGAATGGCTTGCATTCTCTCCCAGCATGGTTAAAAATGTCAGGGAATGGGTCTGTCAGGGCGCCCATGCTGTTTTGATGGCATTTTGGTTAATGGTTGAACCCCTTGCACTTTTTCCCGCGTTTCTCTCTCCTGGGGTCGTGGTTTGCACTTTGTAAAGCAGATTTGGCTCATTTTCAAAGTGTGAAACATTTTTGTGTATGCAGCCCCCTTTCTCACCTTGGAAGTGATTTTGGTGGAATATCGGACCTTTTCTAAGAGCTGCAACTTTATTTTGCCTCTCGGGTGTTGTAATGCAAGTGATTTTGATGATTAAAGTAATAATACTGACCTCCGTGATTAGTTTTCATCCTTTGCTGTGTTGTTTGGTTAATTTCGATTCTTCATTACAATTATCGGTTTGTGCATGAGGTTCTTTGTTGCATTTTTATGGACTGTGTCAATCTGCAGAAGTAAAAAATGCTCACCACTCCTTTGGTGCATCACCTATTAGCTTTAGTTTTATTTCCTTTTATGCATTTTCTATCCTTGTCCCTTTGGAATTTAGAGTAGAATTAGGAAATTTCAAACCTCTGCAATTGTGCAAGTGATATAACTGATCAGAGGAGTTGAGGAACCAGCCTCTCAACTGGAGATTTCTCTTCCATTTGACAAGTCCCACACTTGGGAAGAGGATTCAATGTTGTGCAATCACACTGGATGCTAGTATGATCAAACTAGAAATCTGATCAACATCCAGGGGTGCTTTGCTGATTTGCCACGCAGTTTGGCACGCCGGTGGGACCTCGAGAGGTCTTCCACTTTATCTTTGACAGTTGGTGTGTTTCCGTTAAAGATTCCTTTGGAGGCACTTTCAAAAGCACATCATCGCGACTCCATCCGGTAAACAACTCATTCTCTAAGTGAGACTGTTTTCCATTCATTTCCATCCATTCTTCTTTCCATCATTTTCATTCTTTTCCATTCCATGAAGTTGTGCAATCATGACTTCATTTCCATCATGGAATTCACATTTACAACAGCAGTATATCACACCTCCAACATGTTTTACAAATCCTCCAAATCAGCATTTTGATCAAATTCAAAATCAGCATATCTACCCATATGAGCAGTAGTGCCAAAGTCAGTTTGGTTGTGAAGCACATCAAGAACAAGGGTATGCATGCAATGAAGACAATCAAATGGAAGATGCAGATTTTGTGGAAAAAATCCAAAAGATGGAGGCAAAGATGGTGCAATCAAGAGCAGCAGCTCAAATGAAGGCTTTCAGAATTAGTTGCAGGACTCCTTGTCCATGGGGAGGCCCTTTTCCAAGACACTTCAGCCCTCAGGAGAAGCTGGACTTTATGATGAAGATGCTGCCCCAACTTGCACAATGGACAGCAGAAATAAAGGCCTATACACTTGGTGTTGAACAACCTTTACAATGGGTAAGTTCTACACCATCATCTAGTTTTTCTCTTCCCATTACTCAAGCAGCATCATCTCATTTGGAATTTCAAATTCTAAATCTAGTCAATGCTGCCCCAGGAGTTGAATCCATTTCTCCATTCCCTAGTCTTCCACCCCATCTCAATTCTTCTGTCCTTTTCCCTTCCAAACAGCCATTCCCTCCAAAGAAACAAGAGTTCCTACCTCCTCCACCACCACAAAAAATTGCAAAATCAATTGAGTTACAATCCACTTCTCCTCTTGCATTCCCAAATCCATGTTGGGAGGATAAAAATCAGAATGCCAATCAAGGAAAACAACAAAAGTAAAAAGAGAAGCCAAACAAAGATGAAGAAATTCAAAGTCTCAAGAGTTGGGCTCTTAAATTTGGGATGAAAAAGATCCCCTTGATGGTTAAGCCTTCAGAAGAGGTTGGAGTTGGAGAACAAGTAGTGGTTAGGACTGATTTTGTGACAGCAGAAGAAGAGCAAAAAGAAGAAGCAGACCAGTAGTTAGTTTGCTCAGAAAGTAGTGTCCATGTTGGCACTCTATTTGAAGGGAATGCCGATTCAATTCAAGTTGCACAATCAGCCATGGAGGAAGAAAGCTTAGAAGAAGATCTTGCAGTCCCAACTTGTCCTCTAGAGCAGCAGATTGAAGAGTTTGACTTGACAAACTTCATGCTAGAAGAAGAGTTCTATCAAGAGCAAGATTGCCTTCAAGTAGTAGAGGAGGGAGAAGCCGCTCCAAATGCGAAAGAAGAGGAGCACATTCTAGCTGTGAAGAAGAAAAGTGCAGATCCAAGGGCTTTGAACACAAGGCAGGCTACAGGAGAACCTTCAGTTCTTCTTTCTACTTCATCCCTCTCGTGTTCTAGTCGTTGAAGAAGAGTTTGATCTCTCAAACTCAATGTTGGAGGATGAAAGAAACCATGATGATCGGGTTACGAGATCAAGAGGACACTATGGAGGAAGTTGAACATTTGCATTAGGACAACAATGAGGTAGTGTATGTATCTCGCTGATTTGGAGGACTGTTTTGATGAAGAAGAACCGGTTGAGTTTCCACCATTCTCTCTTTCATCTTCCACGCCCCAAATACTTGAGCTTTTCGTCATGAAGGAGAACATTCATTCGCAACAGCCTGCATCTTATAGCAGCTCTTTGGAACTAAGATTGGAAGATTTTAATCTTTCATGTTCTTCATTGGAAGAAGAGAAAGGGCAGAAAGGTTCTACCATTGCTTCCACATCATCCATTCATGAGGGTCTACAAGAGAACTCCATTCTTGGAGTTGAAAATCAGGGCAATGGGCATACTCAAAGGACCATACCTTGCCCAATCAGGTATTTGGCTTTATTGGAGCCAAAGGAGAAGTCACAACCAGTCATGCTTGCTTCTAAGCATGAGGATGAGCTGCAAGGAACCAAGGATCAGCTGTCATACCTCTCCAATCCAAATGCAGAACAACTAAAAGAGGTATTGAATTTGCCTTCAGCTGATACCTTGATGATTTGGGTGGAAGACCAACTTCTTGTTGATTTTCCATTCATCCAATCAGCCATGTTCAATGCCAAATTAGTTGCATGGTTGCCAATTTTGAAGAAAGGAAGCTATTTTGCACAACCAGTTGCAGGGTTTGTTTAGCTCACCTTTGTTTCCATTAGGGTAGAGTAGGTAGGTTTGCTTTCAGTAAAAGAAGTGCTTGTGCACACTCTGCATGTTCCATTTGGAGCATGTATGATTTTCAATTTTGTACATAGTTTTGGTGCTGCTGGTTTTGCTCTTGCACAGTTCATTTAAGTGGCATTTTTGTGAGAACAACTCTAAGTTCAATGGATTCCAAGTGGCTCAGAGGGAGGTTTTCAAAGTTCAGATCAGTTTGCAGGCTACAACTCATGACTCCATGCCCAATGGATGCTTCAGGCAACTGGTAACTTCATCCAGCAGGCAGATGACCCCTCTGAGTCGCCAAAATTGTTATCCAAAATGTGCCCCTTGCTCATTTTGTGGCTAACTCCTCCCATTCTTCCCTCTCTTGTGCCTCAGTCACAAAATTTTTGCTTTCAGGCACTCAAAACCTTCTGGAAGTGGCACCATTGGATAGAGCTCTTTCTCAGCTTTCAGAAAGGTAAAGTTTTCCTCCTAACTCCATGTATTTTTGAAGTTATGGCTTGGCGGAGTTTTTTGGGAAAAGTTTCCCCTGAAAGGCCCGCGGCCAATGAGATGCCGCCACGTGGCACCTAGAGTGGCGGAGCGCGGGAAATTTTGGAAAATTTTCCAAATGACCAAAAAGGTGCAAAAATTCAAATTTTTGCCCACCGACCCGATTTGGCCCTGTTTTGCCCCAAAACTTCAAATCGGCTCGGTTTTTCGCGTTCTTTATATCAATAGAAAAGCGGTAAAATTCTCTACAAGATTCCGGGGTCATTTTTGCATTTTAATGGAGTTTGGAGAGAGAAAATCGAAACGCCTCAAGCGGCGTGGTCATGGACAGAAATGACGTTTCAACCACCGTTTTTAATGAAGAATGGCTCGCATTCTCTCCCAGCATGGTTAAAAATGTTAGGGAATGGGTCTATCAGGGCGCCCATCTTTGTTTTGATGGCATTTTGGTCAATGGTTGAACCCCTTGCACTTTTTCCCGCGTTTCTCTCTCCTGGGGTCGTGGTTTGCACTGTAAAAGCCAGATTTGGCTCATTTTCAAAGTGTGGAACATTTTTTGTGTATTGCAGGCCCCCTTTCTCACCTTGGAAGTGATTTTGGTGGAATATCAGACCTTTTCTAAGAGCTGCAACTTTATTTTGCCTCTCAGGTGTTGTAATGCAAGTGATTTTGATGATTAAAATAACAATACAGCCTCTGTGATTAGTTTTCATCCTCTTCCTGTGTTGTTTGGTTAATTTCGATCCTTCATTACAATTATCAGTTTGTGCATGAGGTTCTTTGTTGCATTTTTATGGACTGTGTCAATCTGCAGAAGTAAAAAATGCTCACCACTCCTTTGGTGCATCACCTATTAGCTTTAGTTTTATTTCCTTTTATGCATTTTCTATCCTTGTCCCTTTGGAATTTAGAGTAGAATTAGGAAATTTCAAACCTCTGCAATTGTGCAAGTGATATAACTGATCAGAGGAGTTGAGGAACCAGCCTCTCAATTGGAGATTTCTCTTCCATTTGACAAGTCCCACACTTGGGAAGAGGATTCAATGTTGTGCAATCACACTGGATGCTAGTATGATCAAACTAGAAATCGATCAACGGCCAGGGGGTCGCTGATTTGCCACAATAGGAACCCGCTTTGATACCAATTGCTAAACACTCATTTATATTGGGAGGGGGTGAATCAAGTATAATATAATCATTTACTTATTTAAAAACTTCATAGTTGGAATACTCGCATTTGGCAAATACTCGGCAGACCCCAAAAAAAAACTCGGCAAAAACTCACCAATATTCGGCCAATACTCGGGAATACTCGGCAACTTAAAAAATACTCAAATTTCTTTAAAAAACATAAATTTGCTCGTACTCAGGAATACTCGCCAAAACTCGGCAAATACTCGGGAATACTCGCCAGTACTCGCCAAAACTTGGCGATTTTTTTTTACCTTTTTGGCGAGTTTTATGGCGAGTTACTCGTTTTGCATGGTTTTTGGCGAGTTTTTAATAACTCAGCGAGTATTCCAACTATGACAAACTTAATGACCACAATAATGACAATCACACAAGATTTAACAATTATGAAACAAAAGATTTACGTGGAAACCCTTTTGGGAGAAAACCACGGAGAAAAGACTGCTTGGATCCACTGTTCAAATCCAATCATAAAATAATAAAAGTTTCTTACAAAAATTTGTAGGCACCAACCCACTAGAGACATCAATCCCCATTGTTAAACAATTTGCAGGCACCAACCTATTGGAGACACCAATCCCCACTTCTAAGCACCAACTTAGCAAGAGACACCAATCTCTTCTCTTAGGAAGCACCAACCTCCAAAAAAACTTCTTCAATGGATGACAATTAAATAGATCTCCTTCACAAAAATCTGCCTTGAATGATCTCTTATTTTTCTCTCCTTCAAAAATCTGCTTGAGTTTGAATGATATATCTTTATTATTCCTCACATGCTTTCTTTTCAACTACATCTCCTTTTATACCTTCTCATGTCACTTCGAAGGGGTGTGATTTCTCCCAAGGGACACTCTTTATTTTCTTGGGTGCTAGACATGGGTCAGCCCATAATTTAAATATTAACACCAAAATAGAGGGGGTCGGCCAGTATTCTTCAATGATCATAAACTTGTCTTTAATGCCTTGGAATGGTGCGATCTGCCCTTGAATAATGGAGATTTGAAACTGATTTTGTTTGGACAGCGATTAGTGGCCGATAATGATTTCCTTTGATAGCAAATTCCTTTGACATCATTGACAAATAATCCAACATTGTCGAGGCCATATCTTCTTCATACAGGCTCCAATCTGAGTATCATTTTTTGAAATCATATAATTTTCTGAGAGAGTTGCAATGGTGGAGTAAAATTCCTTGTATAAGGTATTGCTCAGGCTTCACCTTTTGCAAGTTGTTTGGTTGATATTGCAGATGCGAAGGAAGACAATTTCGAGGTATCACTGCGGCGAGACCTGTATGCAGGACATTGTGTGGTTTTTCTAGGGCGACATCATGTTTGAGGCTTTGTGTTCTAGAAACAACAATGCTTGTAGGGCCCAAATTATGGTCTGTCTTGTAGAACATCAGATGCTGACAGAATGGTCTACCTATGGTATTGTGGCAACGTGATGATATCAAATACCCGAGTGTGAGAGGATTAACACGTGTCAAAGATAATAATGCCACATGTTATTTGCCAATTGGCCCTTCACAAGCCTTTTTTCTTTAAGAGTACAGCAAGTTGATTTGGTTTGGGTAGAGAGTAAACTGGAGAAGAAAGAGGTTTTCAAGGAAATGAGTAAATGCAACTTGCATGAGAATTTCCACAAAAGTGCATAAGTTGAGATAGTGAGTGTATGTTGCCAAATAAATAGTGGGCCCTAGTGTATGTATGAGTGGAGTGTGTTTTGAAGTCAAAGAAGGCTCCTGTAGGCCAAGATAGAATGAATTGTAAGTTGTAATGTATTTTCCCATGAATTAATGGAGAATGGCATCTTTTACATGAATGTATTATGTGTTTTCTTATGCTGTGCACTATGATCAGCAGTATATTGACAATTGTTCGTTTGACCCTTGACCCTCTTGCATCAACACTGCTTAAAGCCGAGAAGATAGAGCTTGTGAGATTTTGACAAATGTCAAAATCCGATATGCTTGTATCCTTCCAAGCCACTTTCAATTTTAGTTTTGTTGAGCAGTGCACCCAAGTGCGTGTGTGCAGGATCAGGACACGATTATCTCGTGCACTGTGAAGACTGTTTTTTTGTTAAACCTGAATCAGTGTACAAGGTTAAACTGCAGTGAAGGTGCATTGAATGGGGACAAGTGTCCTCATCCCGTGGATTCTCACGGGAAATAGTCTTGCATAGGATGTGCTCCACTTGAAATCATAGTTACCATGTTCGAAAAGTTCGGATAGTTCAAGAGCGGAAAAAAGTTCGGAAGTTCAAAATTTTTCATTAAGTCCGGTTTAAATAATAAATACTATACATATATGATGATATTTGAAAAGAAAAACCAATTACACATAATAATAAACAAATATATTATCTATGGAATTTTTCCTTTACGTGCTTAGGTATTAGTGTTTCTTGTTTCGTTTTTTTTTTTTTTGTGTTGAAGTTCTTTTAATTTACACACTTCAATTTTTTAAATAATAATAATAATAATTTTTGACCGAATTTGTTCGGTAAGTTCAGTCAGACCAAAAAGTACAGTTTGAACAGAATTTTCACTAAGTTCGTAAGAACACGGTAACTATGCTTAAAATTGTGTGGTAGGAAGGACAGGATGAGAGCACGTTTCCTCATCTTGTGACTCGTCCCAGAGTGGTTGTGTTTAGGCTTTTAGAAGCTTTTGTGCAAAGTGCACAGAAGTTGAGAATGAGAGGTGGTTGGCATACCTGGAAAAGCTCCTACGATTTTAGCTTCCTAGAAAAGGTGTGTGGGCACATAGATGAGCGAGATGCGCACGCATATTAAGTTTTAACATCTTATGTGGTGTTCTACTTGGTGAAGACTCTGTATTATTCACCATGATTCAATTAATTTAAACCTGAAGGTACATGTTAAAATGAAATTAGAAATACTGAGGAAAATTCTCTTTAAGAACAATCATGAAATCGGAGTTATTTATTTTAGTCCCAAGTAATTAATTAAAACAATTTAAAAACAGAATGCAAAAATTCTTAATTGATTGCATATCTGCCTAAGTGTAAGAAGTGGCCTCAAATTAAGAATTTGGGTTTGTTGGTAACGACAATATCAATGCATTATTAGCATGTCATGAAATTATTCTTGGGTGTTTATCTCCTTAACTTTTCATAAGAGACACATTTATGAAAGATGTTTTGAACTGGCATGATTTATCTCTGTCATCAGTTCGAGCTGTGTTTTGGTCCATGCTGATTAAATCTTGAATAGGCAGTGTATTTAGATTGTCATGTTACTTTAGGGTGGAGGTTACAATCATTGCAGGTATGTTTAATAACAATGAACTTCTCATAAGAGCTGTTTTTGAATCATAAAAACAGGATCACAAGAATGATATGTGTTATAATCTGTTCAGGTTTGAGATTGACACATACAGCAGTTTGATAATTATGAGCGTTTGATTTTCTCGCCACGTGGAGTGCATTATGAGCTCCATCATAATGCATTTCCTTGCATTCGTGCCATGTCTTGATCTTCTGTTGCTTTCAATTTAAATAACTTTATGTATTACAGAGTCAATACAAGGGATGCAATTGAATCTGCTAAGGGAAAATAATTGAAGGGTTTTAACTGAAATTAAGGCATATCAGAAGTTTTAAATTCTAATGGAATATGCAATTTAACAGGTATCTCCTCATTTTATTCCGGGAAGCTCCTGTGGAGGTCTGGGCAATGACTAGAAACCCCCAAATGGTCGGTACTTTCTCTCCTTATCTTTTACAAATTTACAATAAATATATTGCTTGGGTCCATGAGGGCAGTAATCTTGATTCTGTAACTTCTTTAATAAAAATACTTATGGCTGTATTCTTATATAATTCTTGTTGTAATGTTTTTGATGGGAATATGGCATACACAGGCCACAGCTACTTGTAATCTTTATAGTGAATGCATGACTAGCAAAGTCAACATAGGGTTAATTATTGAACACTGTTTATTAAAGTTAATTAGTAGATAACCTAGCAATAAGGATTTAAAATTGTGAATGTAATGGGGGCAAGCAGACAGGCAGGTAAAAGTTTCAAGGATTTACAACAATGAATGGGTAAGAGTTAATGCTGGTACCGATGATATTTTATTTTTTAATGCTCAAGAAAGAAAGGTACATCCACCAATTCTGTTTCAGATGCTCAAAAGTCTATGCTGCTGTCCCTATTAATTGCTGGAACCCTCACATGAAAGTAGTATTGCATTGAAAGAATTAAAGAGCACAACGAATGATGTCATAAATCAAGTTAGATCACACAAACCACTCCCAGATTTGCATAATATGTAGTCATTATAAATGCATCCATTCATAAGTAGGCTGAAAATACTCGTGCATAAGAAATGAGTAATGGCATGAAGAATGAGCCCTAGACTGAGAGCACTTTGTATAATTCAGCATATCCTCTATTGTAGATATGAATGTAGTTCTCCTAAATCCTTGAAAGTTTATGAGAGAAGAAAGAAAAGCTGAAAAATGCAACCCTTCTAAACTAATTCCTGAGTAAGAGCCATCTGCCAGGAACAACAGGCTCCTAGTGAGCAGATTGCCTTGAAGATTCCTGATGGAGACAATAGCCAGCAGCAGCAGGTACACTTCAACATGAAGCATTGTCGGGTATTCAACCCTACTCTGCTCAGTGTATGTCCTTTCAGTCAACATCAAGTAAATGCAAAGCTAATCAATCGAGACATCTGTGGTCCTCTGTAAGGAAACCTTCCACCTTTATCTCCTTGTCATGTATACACACATGCAGATTTTTGTACTGTCACCCCAAACATCCAAAGTTCTTCATCCTCTGCTCGTCTCCAATCAAAAATCCTTACAACTATCTGTCTGGCAGATCCTCTGCCCCTCTATATTAACCTAGAACCATGCCAACTGATGCCTTCCGAATTAAATGGATACTGGGACTGCCAGCTATTCAACTAATGGAAGGGCAACCTGGAGCCTCTCAGGATGGATCTGCAAGTTCGAAAAGAGCACTTGAAACTCTCCATGGGGATGCCATTCTGGCTACCTTCCGTCATTTCATGCTAGCACCAAGGGCTTGTGCGAAGTCATGTGTGTGAACTGTTTTATGATATTGACAATGTATATGTTGTAACCGATGAATATAATGGTATATATACTTTTTCTGATGAATGTAATGATATGTATACTTTTCTGTGAATCATTGCGCCAAGTTGTTCTTTGATGTGTATTGGGTGATGAGTTCTGTTACTGTTTATTATGGTGTGTGTATGCAGTTTTTTGTGTTTGTTATGGTTTAATGTATAATTCATGTGTTAGCCAGCGTTTGATTGATAAATGCTTGTGCACAAATGTAGTCATGACTGATTCCTGTAACTGGGAGGTTGCTGATCTCTCATTGCGCTTGGGCGAGACACCCGATTTCATGCTTGAGTGAGAGGCTAGTGTACGGTTGTTTATTTGTTGGGCGAGGTCTAATTTGCACATGACTGGAAGTTGTGGATGTAAAGAAGACCAACATTTTGGCTTCATTGCTGCACCACATGATATTCTGGGAAATGTCGATGAAGTTATCTGAGTACTGGGGGATTGAAGACACTGGTGAGAACATTCACAAATGCTAGATTGCATGGCGGGCTGATCCAGGGAATTATTTAGAATGAAAGGCGAGCCAATTTGCGATGACCTTGTTGCATTGTGCGTACATGTGGTAGCAAAAGCTTGATGCGAACTAGGTTGTTGAAAATCATCCATTGAAGGCTACTTTCTTAAAGGAATTCCATATTCCTGAGTTTGAGTAGTAGAGTATTTCTATGCTGAAGGAAATCAACCAAGAGATGAATGAGAGCATGCCAACGTATGATGTGTGTTTCAAGATGCTCCTATCAAATATTTCATTTGGCATACATCCACTCCATGTGCAATGGTTTGTAGGAGGATTGCTAACACCATTTTGAAGGCAACTTGCAATGAAGACCTTTGCTAAACCATGGGAAGTGCCAGCATCCATGCTGAGAATGGAGGCCATTGGAAGATCTGATACAAGGATCAACCCATTTTTGGAGGTGTACATTTTGACCATGGCAACATAGTTGCAAAAATTGACTGATTGTGATATAGGAGGCCGTGCCATGACAAATTATATGTGTAAACAGGTTCAAGTGATGACTCTGTGTTGCAAGGTTTGTCAAGGAGAGCATGGGACGCATGGTAGCACGTTGTTACATTGTGCACGACAGATAAGTTCCCTGTTAGTATAAGATTTGCGAGGAGAATATGTATGACACAGTGGATTGTGGAGTCATCGATGAGATGTGAGAAGCCAAGAAGAATGGCTTGAGACAAGCTACTACTTCACCAAATCAAAATCAAGGTTTTAATAGAGGAAGGGCATATTGGCACAAGTGGTGGTTTGAATGATGGGAATCTGTTTTAAATGTGGACCAATTGATCACTACGAGAGGTGATGCCCCAAGTTTATGATGTGTATGCATTGTGGCATGGGTTATATGGCTGAAGAATGTTCCTACTTGAGGTAAAAGACAGTGCAGCATAACCAAGCACAAAAGGGTGTTGGGATGGTTTGAGTTGTGCAAGAGAAGGGCTGGGTTCCTGTTACCATATTTCATAGCCAAAGGATTTGCGCCAAAATAAGACTTTGCATGGAGGTGCATGGGATAAAATTAATAAATACGCTGCTGTCCTATAGAAGTCTGCGCCAAAGGGGTAAATGTGCATGGATGAATAAATAAATAAAAGGAAAACTGCTGTTCTATTTTTAGAGGTTGGCACTAAGTATAGGAAGGTGCATGGAAATTTAATAAGATGCTATTCCTGAAGTCTGTGCCAAAGACAAGCATGAATGGGACAAAAATAGAATTTAATGAATAAAACAAAAGTCAACTGCTGTCCCATGTGGCGCCAAAGATAGAAGAGACAAAGAAATAAGTAAAATAGAAGGCAGCTCCAGTCCAAGCATGATTAAATGAATAAAACAAGGAACTTCTATCCCATGCGCTAGATAGGGAAGGAGAAAAGAAACTGCTGTTGTCTGAGGTGCATGGAGAATAGAATAAAATAAAATAAATGACTGTTGGCACTAGCAGCTTTATGCATGAATTAAAAAGGAAAACAGCAGTCCTAGATTGGAGTTGGCGCCAAGGGTGCATGGATAAATTAAAACGCAGCAATCTATTCTTGGAAGCCAGTCGATTCATCTTCATATAGGATGATTTTTTGATTGTAGAATGGATATACTTAGAGGTTGATTTGCATATGCATCTTCAATTTATACTTGCACCTCTTAGTAAAATAAACCTTCATTTTTGGCCTCTCATATTGCTGTTTTCAGATTGTTCATTGTGTTTGTTATAGGATATCATATTTGCTTTAGTGTGGAATTCATTCCCTCTACCGCTGTCTTTTCCTTAACCCTTGAATTTATTATGCAGATAGTTTAGAGTTGTGTAGGTGTGTGAATCTTTAATTCTCTGTGTGTAGAGTTACATGCAAGTATCAAACTTTTGGTGTATCACCCCTATTTCCCATTTTTCGTATTCCTTCTCCCTTTTCCTTGTCAAATTTTTAGTTTTTAGGTGATTCACAAGGGAACCAACCCTCTCTGGAGGTTCACCTTAGACATAGGTTACCCACAGCCTTGAGGTGTTCCAATTTTGTCAACAGGAGAGAGAGTACACACACCATTCTCTATCAGGGTGCAACTTCTAGGTGACAACAATTCCTAATAAGAATGTGCATCAAGGAATGATGAACCACTTGTAAATATAATCGGGTGAGGGGCCAATATATGTCCCGACATGGTGGCATATGTAAAGAAATGTAAAGTCCAATATAGGCAAGAAAAAAGTGTCAATGATTATCCTAACATAGCGTTGCAAAAGGAGATGGTTGTCGAGGCTAGGAGATAATGAGAAATCTCCAAGGTGAGCTAAAGAATGCGTTGGAAATGAATCAAGAAAGAAGGAAAAATTATCGAAGAGGTTCCAAGTCTAGAGGGCTTGAAGAGCTTGTAGAGCTCTTGTTATTGTTTGAATTTGAAGGCATGCGCTTCGTTTGGTCGAGACTTTGGTTGAAGCAAAGTATGGGGACTTCGAAGAAACGGTAAAATAAAAATTGTGAGAAATATATCCGTGCATAACACCTCCCATGATCAAGAATTGATCATTACCGCATGAATCAATGACTCGGTATGCAAAATGTCCCATTTTTTTGATAGATAACACTTTTGACCGGAGCTATGAACCGGAGTACAATCAAGATATATCAATTAAGCTCAACAATTAGCGAACCATGAGCCACCACACTTGAACACACGTCTAGCGAATCACGAGCCGCCACACATGCACACACCACAAGCAAACCACGAGCCGCCACGCTTGAACACACATCTAGCGAATCACGAGCCGCCACGCATGCACACACCACAAGCAAACCATGTGCAACCATGCTTTGCACACATATCTAGTGCATGTCTTCTCGATCCAGAAACTACCTCAATGAAAACTAGCTCAGTAAGCCGTGCCACCTCAGACATTACCACCCCAAACGGGATCGTGCCTTAGTGGGATTTGAACCTAGGTGGAGCTGGAAACAACCATCGACTTAACCGCTCCACCCAAACCCCATCGCGCAAAATATCCTTATTGATACAAGTGTCAAGGTGAATATTTTAACTAAGGGCGTATGCATCTAGATGGGGAGGCCAACATTACAAACTTTATCCAATTACTATGCATGGTGAACAAGACAAAGTGTAGAGTGATTGTGGTTCATTACAAATGTCAATATAGAGATTATGGAAGCAATTTTCACATTGACTTTGCTACGTACCTTGGGATATAATATTATAATGTATATGGGTTGATGGAGATGCCGACATGTGGCACACATCCCCTTAGTTATATGGGCTCACATAGGGATTAATTATACCGGAGTAACGGGTCGACCTACATTGGGATTAGGTGTTACCCATCCTATTTAAAGGATGTGAGTATCATTATGAGCAGGTTATGGATGTATGAGTTGAGTCTTCTACTTGGTAGAGGTATATTGGAGGTGTCCCCCTCGAAGTGGATTCCCATCTTGGGAGATTGTGGAGTTACTCCTTCCTTAAGGAGCATTGTATGGTGTTGCCCTACCTTAAGGGTATTATTCTGCATATATTGATTATTAGGGCATCTTGGCCCCACATATATCTGGTGTTGTGTTATCTTCTACAATTTATAGATTTATTGTATGCAAAGTTCTTATCAGACTTTAAGCTGATTGAGTTGGATGGAGCCGATGATTCTCTAACATTGTTGGGAAGATCAAGACGTTACTTGAACAAAGTTGATATCCAATTTAAACAATGATACATGAACTTGTAAAGTGAGGAACAAAGTGCGGCGATTACTCCAAATGATGTGCATGGTTTGTGTATGTGGAAAGCGTGGACATAGATGAAGAAAAAATAACATCTACAACATAGCTGCGTAGGAAGATGATTGGGTTTGGCCCTTTGATGATGGAGAATTAAACTGAAAAGAACAAGCCTCTGGATGCGGGAGCATCACTCTTAGTTATGAGTTTTGCTTTGCCATATCAATTTTGGATTGTTAGTGTGTCTAGGAGTCCTAAAAAGGGTTTTATGAATCATTTGGTCGTGTTAGTTTAGCTCCGTGTCTTTGAAAATTTGAATTATGGATTTTCCCTCCATTTTGTAATTTGAATTTTTGAAAGGTTTAGAGCCATTTTGGCTTACTAGCATGTATGTTTGGGGTCGTAAATGGTTTGAGGGCTTATGTTAAGTGTCTGGTCATGATGTAAATGACTCCTAGGAGTCCAAGTGAGTAAGAGGTGTGCTAAAATGTTTAAACACTTTCCTATGTTTGAAAAAAGTGACATGTATGCAAGTAAATCAGTTAGGGTTTTGAAGGAATGTAAAAAGAAGAAAAGATCAAAGGATGTTATTATTCAAGATTATTGACTCGAGAACTCTATGGAGAAAGTATGGAGAAGGGTCTTTTGTAATGAAAATTCAGCATAATGAAAAAGATCCCTGTTTTTGCATTGAAAAGCTTGCATTCTTAACTGTATTAGCATGAGTTTAGTTGTATTTTGATTGAAATATCATTGCACCTGTATGTGGGCAACTATAGGAGGAAGAAACAATTATGTTTGAAGGAATGCTAAACACATTTGTGGAGGATAAAACTATGTTTCATGATTGAAGGTTTGAATACTTGAAAACTCTATTTTCTCTGAGTCTTGCACTGGTATGGAAGTTTTTCATTTTGGAAATTCTTCAAGTGATTTTTGTTTACTGTCAATATAGGCACGTGGAGGTGCATAAAATAGTCCCCGGGACCAAATTTTATAGCTTGAAATTGAAGATTTTGTTTTATAAGACATTTTGTTACTGGGTAACCAAGAAACCCTACCTAGGGTTTAGTACAAAAATTGAATTTGAGGCCTTAATACTTTGTTTCAAGACCTGAAAATTTATACCAAGCATCTTAGGAGTATGGAGAAAGATATTTTGGTGGTTTAAAATCCTGAAGTTTCCGTGATAAGTTGCATTTCTTGACAGTCCTAGATCAGATCTGTAGGTGCTCATAAATGGCTAGTTGAAAAAATTACAAATATTGATTTGGAGGGTCAAAATAGTGAAGTAAGGTCTAGAAATTTGCATGAAGCAAGAACATGGAAAAGAGCATTTGGAACTACCTATGAAATTTTATAACTCTTCATAGTTTTGTCTGAGCTATAAGCTTGGATCATCGAGAAGGGCTAATTAGGCCTAATTGTGAAAGGGAAAATTTGGGAAAGAAGGGGTTAGAAGTGGATTTGAGACTTGAAACTTCATAGGAAGGTTAAAGAGGATAAAGGGTATCCTAAAAGACCTATTGTTTATTTTGAAGCCTCTTTAATAAACTTTTATGCTTGAAAAACCAGACGAACACGGGGCTTCTAGGAGATACGACTTCATGAAGAAAGAGTGGTGTTAGAAAGTGGGTCTAATCTTGGAGTTGGAAAACAAAATTTGCACACACCTTAAGGAGCCAAAAGGGTGTCTAGAAGTGGTCTTAGTTTGTCTTAGGTGTTTGTGGATTACTCCCAACATGAACACTGGATGGCATGTTCTTAAAAACTAGGAAGGACAGTTTGGTGAAGATAAAGAAGTTTGAAGTTTTCTTTCTTTTTCATCAAAGTGAATGACATTATTGCATGGTGAAGGTCTCATAAAATGGTGCATTGATGGAAACAAGTCAAATAAACTAAAAAGACCAAATTTACATGTTTCTAGCCATCTAGGCTTGAGGATGTGTTCCTAAAGATGGGTATAAGGACAGCTTTTTGTGATATTTGTTGGTACTAACTTGTTGGATTGCCAAAGGTAGTTGTATGAGCTCTGCATCACCTTTGCTTGAGAATTTTTAGTCTCGTATACGCAAGATGGGTCCAAGACGCATATGATATACAAACAATTGTGAAAGGGTAAAAGGAAAAACACACCAAGTCAAATCAGAGTAGGATGATAATTTGTGGTGTGCAAGGAAATAAAAATGGACACTACATGTGAAAAAGGTTAGTAACCAGACCTCTCAGTAAAATGGACAAGTGAAAAGTATGCATTGGTAAAAGAATGCATTGGTAAAAGAAGGAAATATGTGGTGCACGAGACTAAACGATGAGACCAAGGGTGAACATGGTTTTGGAGGTCGCAAATTCAGAAATAAGGATGCCCAAGGTCACAACCAAGACTAAGGTGAAATGAAATCAAAGTGAACAACATCTGTACAAGAACAACACGTAAAGAAGTGCAAGTGGTTCGCGGCAGTAGGAGGATAATGCGCGAGAGATGGTGAACTATAGGAAACAAGCTTTGGGATGCACATGGGTTCACAAGACTCCTATCAAGAGAGGAAAGAAGGTCAAGAAAGTTGTGCATGCCAAACTATGTATATCTATATTGCACATGACATGCAAGGACGGTGGTAATTGTTCGGAAGCTAGACCAATGCAAGTGTCAAAAGACAAGAAAGTGGAGTCACAAGTGTAGATGCCTAGTGAAGCACAACACAAGGTGTATGTGGAAGGAAAGGAAAAAAACTTCAACTTGGGTTGAGAGTAGAGATAGTATAGCACTCAAGAGAACGTCTGCAAATGTGCATTGAAGGGGGAACTTGTAAATCTTTTACGTATAAGTTGCAAGAGAATACCACCAATAAGGGTGATTTCTAGACATTATTAGTACAAAATATTCTTTTTTTCTAGTTAGTTTCCACTATATGTCATTTGTTTTTTAGTCGCTTCCTTGTAAAATAAGAGAGCTTTGCTGCAATTTTTATATTCAACATTGCAGAAGTGTATAACATTTTAGCAAAAAGAGGTCTGTAAAATAATATGGAAAAAGATGTTGAAAATTATGATTTGTATGAGAAAACATATGCGTAAGAAGACTTATGACATGTTTGTGTTGGGATAAGAGCTAGGAAAGGAATCAAGTTGATGTGACTTGAAGAAAATATAATACGCCGCATAGTGATGCAAATGAGAAAAAATTGCATGGAATGAAGACATCACATAACTGTTGAAGAGCGGGAAACGACAAGCTGCAACAAGATGTGAGTAGCTTAAAGAAGTATACAATTGAGGATAAAAAGGGAATGTGCATTTGAATGGGAAAAAGTGAAAACACAATATTTTGAATGAAGAGTAAAAGGACGAAATTTGCAGAAGCTAGGGTGTGACGGTTGTGGTGAAGAAAATTGTGTGTTGCGTAAGTGGAACCAATAATTGAAGCTTTGGGAAGGAGTTTGAAGTGTTCATAGGCATCTGCTAAGGAAATTGACTTGAAGATGCAGCGAATTGAAAGCTTAATTTGGATGAAGAAAGTTTCATTGTGATGTAAGAACCAAAAGAAAGGGCTAGTGTGGATGAATGGAAACCAAATGAGGTTTAGGTTGAAGCAAGGGTTAATCGACAAGCTCAAAAGAAAAAAACATCTAACATGAAACCCTATCTACTTAAACATGTTATGATATATACAATATTATATCATCACCTTAACAAAATATAACATAGATCACTCTATCAACACTATTAATGTTATGCAAAAACATGTTTTTTTATCAAGGCGTAACTCATGAATCTATGCGACTTAACATAGGATTACACTGAATACAAACTGAAACACATGTCTCATAGGAGAACAAAATACATCATGGAACTCCTTGAAACGTTAAGGCTTTTCTTACTCTAGCTTCTTCTCCACAATATCCCATGAAACTTGGTTCATGACCCTGTGGGGTATTTACATTATTCCGTGGAGTCCCGACTTTGAATGTTGGCTTATGAATATTTCGATCCCTTTTAAGATACTTTTGGAAGATGTTTGGTTGGCATGGAGTTGTCATGAGCTTGAAGTATTTAGAAGACTTTCCTATGTGTCTTTGTTAGCCCGTTGGATCCGTAATCATCGTGAGGCTTCAATCCCTATATGACCTATCGGTGTTTCGTAACCCTTTTCCGTCCACATGTGAGTTGTATACCTAGTATATTCTTGTGCGGTCTATTCTTTAGCTCTTCGCAAACGACTACTATTGCATAAGATCACACACGTCTCATCCATGTGGTTAGTGTATTAAGTTGCTTGTAAGGGAACTTATCTTTGACATCTTTTCCCATGTCAACATATCCTTATACTTAATATCTTGTTTGTCCCTAGGCAAGTTGGAATTCCTCGAGTTGATGACCTTCTCTTCCTTATGTGGAATCAAAACATCAAATACCTATTCTAGTAGCTCCTCATAATTCTCTTGTGGTGCACAAACTTCATGGGCAACGGGCCTCAACTTCATCACCCCCATGATCATCAAAATAATGGTCGCTACTTTATTCACAGTCTTGGATTTCCATACCAATTCCCTCCATTACTTTGTATGCTGAAAACATAACTCTCACACAACTTTTTTTGCCTTAAAGTATTAACATGGAAGCTCTCAAATAATTCCTCCCGCTTTGTGCTCTTCCCATTTAACTCAACACTTATGTTACTAGATTTTGATACCATTTTCATGTGCTTTTGAGTGCATGTCTTCAACTCATGTAGTGCATCCCATTCTTTCTTTAGCCTTGTGTCAATGAATTCTGTATGTTGGAACCTTGCTGCTACCATTTTTACTTTCCTCACATCTTCATGTAGGTAGTTAAGTTCCATTGCAAATTCCCTTGTTTCCTCCTATTTCTTTTGCATCTCATCTTTTGTAGGTTGTGATGGCGGCGTCTCCTTTAGTAGGTGGTCAATAATTATATCAAGCTTCTCTAGGGACATAATGCTTCTAAGTTGACGCCGTCCCAAAGTTTAACTCTCTCCTCAACATGCTTATTAACCTACACAACCTTCTTTCTTACAACTCTCACTTGTCCAAGAACCCTCACTTGTCTTTCCTTTTCCTATAGACACCTATTAAACATGCTATCGGCCTCATTGATCAACCAATTACACCCAACCTTAATCTCACTTTCCACTCTTATCATCAACAATTGTAACTTTTAGTAGTCACTCTTCGTGCTGTAATGTCCCTTTCTAGGGCTTAAACCAAAAATAAGGGTTTGGCCACAAACCCTAAGAAATCAGATCTGAAAATACACCAACACCGAGCTGAAAATAATTTGATTTTGTGATAGCAGATCCAACAGTTTTAGAAACCCGAGCAACGAAGTGGAAAGTACACCTTTAGGGTATCAAATTCAGCTCAAAACATTAATTAATATTCCTTTAGGGCAGCGAACAATATGCAATACAATCATTCACGTACAATATGCACTGAAAATTATCATAGAGATATCCCAAATACTTAAATAAACTAGGAAAATGAAATCTGGAGCAAATATGTATTTTATAAATTTATTTTAAGTGCAAATATACTGAAACTTCTAAAAATCATAAATCCATCAATACTTGGAGTTTCAACACAAACCAATGCTCAAAATGATCTTCAAAACACCAGATATCCAATGAAAGGGAGACCCGAAAGGGGTCATCCAAACAATAAAAGGAGAAAGAAGAAGAAAGAGAGGAAAGGAGGAGAAGCAAGAGCCGTCGTGGCCGGGAGAGTGCAAATGGATGGAGCTGAAGAGGAGGGGGACGAGAGAATCCCACCACTGACACTGTCACCTAGCATCCGAGGCCGACTGAAAGTAGCTGGTAATATGCCTGTGTCCTGTAACTGAAACCGTGGGAAGACTGGGACGCCGGTGTCCGAAAGAAGGGCGAGCAAAATGGGCCCTCTGCGTTCTCCTGGACGGACGCGACCTCTGAGAGGGACCCCAACCGAGTGCGATCATGAATACCTCTGGACTGGGAGGTAGCCCCTGGGTCCTGACAAATCTGGTCTGGGAATCGGGCTGGTATCGAAGTGCCTCTTGATGCCCCTCACCGAGGGAAGCACCGTAAAGAAAGAAGTAATTTGTAGAGTAGCAACTTGTCTGGGAGGAGACTGAAGGGTCTCATTTCGGAGCCTGAGAGCCTCTTGCAGGTAGAGAGCAAGACACCGCTGATCACGGTACTTGAAGAAATCTGCAAAAGTCGGATGCTCCCGAAATAAGCAGTGGAATCTCCCTTTGATCTCGTAGTAGATAGGACACCTGAAGATGAAGTGATCCTCCATTTCGATCTCTGGAGAGAACAAAGAGCGACAAATCCTCTCAGAGCGGTCCAACTGGTGATCCTCCACGCGGAGCCTGTGAGAGCCCACTCTAAATTGGCCTAGGGAAATGTGGAGTGCCTGTAACCAGTGTCGGGCGATATATGCGGGCCGATTGATAAGCCCGTCTGTGATCTCAAGAAAATGTGCAACATAGAAAGCCATCTTAGGGCGAAGACCATCCAGAGGGCTGATCCAAGTGTGTTGGATGAACTACCTGTAAATGTCTTCTCTGATAATCCTGTGCAGATCCTGCTTACCCGGTAAGAGGTGGGCAGGTGCGTCAAGGGAGTATCTGTAAGGTGGGAGACGGTCCATCTGAATCCCGAGAGATCGAGAAGATGCGTGAGACTCCGCATACCAACAACGGGAACGACCGCTATGATCAGAAAGAGCAATAGCCTCCGAGGAATGGTAGGCAAGGTAGAGATACCTATCCCTGCAGCGGAAGAGCCTGAGAGACCCGAATGCGATGCAAAAGCGAAACCAGGCTAAATATAGTCTCCAATCTAAAGGGATGAGCTCGAACTCGGCCAAGATGATATTATGCGGAACTATCTCTCTGCACCTGATGATGCGTCTGAGCATGAGGATCTGGACCCGCTCAACTGTAGCCCAATCAGAGTCAAGCAAGGATGGTCCCCAAACCTTGGAACCATAGAGAACCGTGGGTCGCACGAGAGAATCGAGAGAGACATCTTCGACAAGATGTCCTGGAAATGGTGGCGGAAGCACTGTCTCTCCAAGATTGCCAAAGAGCCATAACCCTTGTTGACATGGGGCTGAAAGGCAGGCCGAAGACTGAAGTGGGGCAGTAAACAAAACTCCCAGATAAGTATAGGAGTTGGTGATCTCAATCTCCTCCCCACGGTAGAAGAAATGGAAGTCCGAAGTCTTCAACCCATTGAAGATCATGACTTTGGTTTTACCAAGGTTAACCGTCAGCTGTCTATGGTCGCTATAGAGGGCTAAGGCGTCCAATTGTCTCTGCAGCCCTCCGCGGAAGAGGCAAGGAGGACAACATCATCCGCAAAAAGGAGGATGTAGATCAACACTGGTGAAGAAGACAACCATCACCTTCCGGATATGGTCCCTGAGAAAGTCCTCCAACTCATCAATGTAGATACCAAACAAAGTAGGTGAGAGGGGGCAGCCCTGCTTAACCCCTATAGTACTCCTGATGAAATTAAAAAACCGGCAGCAGTGTGAAGACGACCAAAACATCCTTGTACAAGTGCATAATGGCAGTAAGAAGGGTTTTAGAAATACCGATATCACTGAGTCTATGGAAGAGAGCTTCCCGTGGCACAAAGTCAAAGGCTTTCCGAAAATCAACGAAGCAACAAAAGACCTTAGAGGATCGGTGACGAGCCTCCTCAATGATGGCTCGAAGAGTGAGGATGTGGTCAATAGTCTGGTAGGTAGGCCGAACCCCCTGCCCCTTGGCTCTGTAATGGTGCTGCTCCAGAACTCGGAAAGCCGCATGTGGAGGACCGTGGCATAGAGCTTGGAGAACGTGTGGCCAACCATGATCGTCCTGTAGTTATTCGGGTCGGAAGTGGGACCCGACTTGTGGATAGGGTGAATGATATGATGGGACCAAGACTTCGGAAAACCTGTACAAACAACTTGATTAAAGAGATCAACCAGGTAGTTGTTAAGAGTGTCCAAGCCATGCTTGAAAAATTCCGCCTGGAAGCCCTCCTCATCAGCTACCCTACTACTGTTCATGGCTAAAATGGCTTTCTTCACATTCGTGTAAGTAAAGATATGATAAGTAGGGGGAGGGGAAAACACCTGTATCTGGGGCTGGCCAGGAATATCATAAAGGGTGGAAGTATGGGTGAACATGGAATTGGGAGGTAAGTCCTGGGGTAAAGAGGAATGGCGGGGAAGAATGGTATGCCAGAAATGCTTAGGGGAATACATAAGAGAAGCATGGAGCTCAAATCGGCGGTGAGAGATGAAGGTGCGTTTCTTGTGGCGGAGGAGACGGCAGTAGTCGGATTTGAGGGATGGGAAGGAGGGGGAGAGTGTGTAAAAGCAAAGCGAAGTTGTCGGTGAAGGGCTTTGCAATCATCATCGTACCATTGGTTCATGGGGCAGGTCCTCATAGATGGAAGGGTGGGAGTGAAGTGGGGAAAGGAACACTGAGCAACACCGTGAATGGCAGAGGAAAGGGTATCAAACATCACACTAGAGGAGAGTAAGGCAAATTGGGGTATAGGGGGAAGAAGTTGACGAAGGTGAAAAGAGAAGTCTCCAGGTCACCTTCATCAAACTTCCAGATGGTACGACGAGGGCAAGTGGGAGGGGGTCGGGGAATGGGGGGAATTACCTGTAAGGAGAAGGAAAGGGTCACATGGTCGGCAAGGGGAATGGGGGATACACACAAATGGCGAATGTAGGGAATCAGATTGGAGGTAGTCATGATGTAATCCACCACGCTGGCCCCACCACCATGAGGTCTGCAAGTGAAGAAGCGGGACCCAGGGAAGCGCTGAATGCCATTAAGAATCAACAAATCATGAGATTCTCCCAACTGTAGGAGATGTTGGCGTATGACGTCAAGGGTCCTGCTACATCCTCAGAATCCCGCTGAAAACCCACCAAATCAAGGTCCATTTCCGATGATATACAAAGTACGTCATCAATCTTGTCATGTAGTGGAACTTGGAGATTCTTGTACGTGCATTAAAGTCCCCTAAGATGATGACCTCCCCGCTCACCAAGTATTGGGAAATGCCTGTATATAGGTCGAAGAAGGGGTCTCCGTCTGGGCCATTGTGAATGGCAAAAGAAGAGGAAGCGGGGGAAAATAACAGATTGCAATGAAGATATCTCTGAGGTGAGATGAAGTCCGTCTGAGCTTGACCCAAAGAAAGTGGGCAAACTCGTCCTCTGCAACCACGGAAATCCTACTCCGAAGAGACTCCCTGACCAGGCAAGCAACTCCTCCAGAACCTCTAACCCCTCCAGAGCTCTGAGTTTCCTGTCTGCAGACCGAGAGCCAGTAGTAACCGTTGATGTTCGGGAGAGGCGAACAAGGCTCGTGAGTCTCTGTTATTAAAGAGAAGGTCTGAAAGACCTAGAGCATCATATAGAGTACCCGGAGAAGACCAATAGGACCCATTCCCGTTCCAAAGCAAGTGATGGAGATGCCCTTGTTCCGACGCCGCTCCCAATGGGCCCATCATTTGGGACCGGACCCGGGGACCCACCCTGGAGGAAAAGTATCTCGAATGACAAGCCTGAGATTGCGAATTACTGCCCACTTCCCTGCTTTCCTAGCTGCCATCACTATTTCGCGAGATTTTTTGAGTTCCGCTACTTGTTCTCTAGTGAGATCTTCATCGAGAAAGACCTTATCGGGAGAGAGAAAACTTGCGTTTGGCTCTGAGTGCCCTGAGCTTGTCATCCGCAGATTTGAAGCGGAGAAAGAGGGTGGAATCTAGTCCAGCCGAACCAAGCTCTATCGAGCCTCACATCAGGCAGCCCCAAACTTCCTGTGATAAAGTCTGTAGCGATGACCACGAGGTCTGAAGAAGGAGGAGGTGTGGGCAGCCCTCTCACCTTGAGGTTGAGCTCCCTAGCTCGTCTGGTTCTCTCCTCCACTAATTTAGCTTGTACTACTTCCACCGCTGCAAGGGGGTATTTTTGTCCTTCCCCTTCACTACCTGGACCCAGGTGTCCGCTTGTTTCTTGAGATTTTCCTGCTGAGTTGAAATTTCCTCTTGCTTGTGTTTTAAGTCTGAAATTTCTGCTTGTAGTTGATCGTTGGCAGCTGTAGGTTTGGTGTGTGTGTTGGCATCTGCGAGTTGTCTTCGCAAAGATATGTTATCCGCCTCGACCTTCTCCATCCGAGACGTGAGTTCGAAAACTTCGGTCGGAGAGCTCGATTAGACGACTCCAATGTTTCCAATCTGCTAATTAGTTCTGCAATAATGCTGGGGAGGCCCCCTCTGATGTCCATGTTCCGTTTTGCCAGCAATAGGGGTAACCTGCATTACAGAAGTGGAAGGAGAGAATGTGGAGGAAGACATGGTGGAAGGAGGCAGACCTTGCGGGTAGACAGTTTGTATTGGTGTCAGAATGAGAGGAGACCCGCCCAAAACACTCGAACGAGCAGATTAGTTAGCTTGTGTATGCATAAGAGGTTGCGTGAGCGACGATTTTTCTGTGCCCCCACCATTATTCAAAGTGCCCTCACATCAACGATTCTTCACAAGCCACGAAATTCCTGTGCCCTCACTATTTTCCCCGTGCTTTCACGATTATTTTTTATCACGTGTCTTCACGATTTTCCAGTGGATGGTATTATTCGCGCCTTCACGATTTTTCCATGGATGGGAGCCACGATTTTCTTGCACATGATTTTCTCGGTCACCATTTTCTTGTTAACGCAGCGGGAAAGAAACCCTCACGATTTTCTCGTCATGATTTTTTTGTCGATGTAGGGTAACCATGATTTTTCTGTGGAAGCCACAGTTTTCAAACCCGAAATTCGTGAAATCCGTGTGTCCTAAGAAGCTGCGATGGTATTTTTGTGATTTCGTGCTTTGAAATGATGATTTTCGTGTCTGAAATCTCTTGAAATACGTGGCCTTCGAGAGAAAGAAGAGCCACACCAAAGGTTTTGTCTTCGGTGGAGAGTAGGGAACACCATGCATAGACTCAAAATATCAATTTTTGAAATAAACATGCATGCCTTCCTTAGGCCATTTGATCCACCTTTATATCCTCCCTTTTTGGCGCCAAGAGTCATAAGGGTGACTTTTTCCCCATGACCGACCACTTTAAGTGCATGCTTCTATAATTTGTCTTTATGAGCTTTCCAACCCAACCGACCTGTCCTTAAGAGGGAAAATACAAAAGAAGCATTAATAGAAATGAAAGAAAACATAAATGAAACCCACATACTTCCGTTGTTCAAATTCTTCTTGGCCACTGGAAGAAAAATGGCAAGAAGTCTTCATTTGGAGCTAATTCAAAAAAGGGTACATTACGGTGGATTACAAATTCGGGATCCTTCTCTTGAAGCATCCTTACTAGATCCTTAGATTTGGGATCTCAATTTCTAGATCCTCATAATATTGACTCGAACCATGTCCAAACAACCCCCATGCTAGGCCTTTCAGCCTCTTATACCTTATGATATCTTCATTGTTTGGTGTCCTTGAATCGTTGCTAACATTAACCTTTTCCTTTTCCTCATGCTTGTGTCCTCCATCCCTACCTGTAGTCTCGTGTGCTCTCTACCCCTTTCTTTGCGCAGCTGACATCCTGCATCTCATCTCCTACCTTTGCATCATACGACACGACTTTTATCATTTCCTCATTGGCATTTGGACGTTGAGTTTCAGGGGTATCTACACATGGATTTTGAATAGTACAGGCTGGATATGTTTACTTGGTGCGCCACACCTTTCCCCTGGTGCTTCCTTAGTTTCTTGTGTCTCTTGTCCATGTGTCCTCACAAGCATTTCTCCCCCTTCTGCAATACTCTCATCCTGCACACCCACTGGACATGACTTCTGTCATTTCCTCATTGGCATTCGGACTTTGAGTTTCAGGGGTATCTACACATGGATTTTCGAATAGTACGGGATGGATATGTTTGCTTGGTGCGGCCACACCTTTCCCTAGTGCTTCCTTAGTTTCTTTGGTCTCTTGTCCATGTGTCCTCATAAGCATTTCTCCCCTTGTGCAATACTCTCATCCTGCACACCCACTGGGATTGGATTTTCCACTTGCCCCATGCCCGGAGGTGATGTCCTTTTGAAGTCCCAATCATGACTCTTTGGTGCTTAAATTTCTTGAAGTATCCTTAATTACCTTTTGCTTTCATTTACCTTCAACCCGATATCATTTGAGCTTTCTGCAATTTTTCCTCTATCTTGCGCTTTGGAGCCTCTTCGTCAATATGGATCCCTCTATCTGCTTTTGCTGCAGTCATTGGGGTCTTGCCCGGTTTTTTTCCTGCGCATTAGCGCATGATATAAAACAATCTCTTCCCAGGCCGGCACAATCTTCTGGGCTGGCGTCATTCAACTCTTCATCCATATACCTTGGATGTGTTGTCTAGTTGTATTTTTAATCATCTCAATTCTCTTGGCATCAATCTGCGCCATATCCACTGTTGCATGTGGAAAATCCTTTAATTTTTTCAATGCACGGTCCATATATTGAACTGTCACCACATATGGCAATTCAATTCAACCATTAAATTGTCTGGCCATCCTCTCCTACTTGCCCTACCAACATCATATGCGCCATTACTCTAAATTCTTCGTGCCCAAAATATGCAGCAGAAAACTATTGTGGTACGCGAATCTCTTCATTGAATGCAGTTAATGCGTCCTTGTACCATTGGGGCATCATTTTCTTGTGATCCTCAACAGTAATATTCCCTTTGCAGCTATAAGCCTTAATGCACAGATGTGTTGTCTAGTTGTATTTTTAATCATCTCAAATCTCTTGGCATCAATCTGCGCCATATCCACTGTCGCATGTGGAAAATCCTTTAATTTTTTCAATGCATGGTCCATATCTTGAACTGTCACCACATATGGCAATTCAATTCAACTATTAAATTGGCCATCCTCTCCTACATGTCCTACCAACATCATATGCGCCATTACTCTAAATTCTTCGTGCCCAAAATATGCAGCAGAAAACTATTGTGGTACGTGAATCTCTTCATTGAATGCAGTTAATGCATCCTTGTACCATTGGGGCACCATTTTCTTGTGATCCACAACAGTAATATTCCCTTCGCAGCTATAAGCCTTAAAGCAGTCCACAGACGGCAATTTCCTCATTGCTCTTATCTTCGTAAATTTTCCTTTCCTAACACCCTGATCTCATTTAACAAGAGCACATCAAGTATGTGACCCATCTAAGCTCTCCACCTTCTCTATATGCCTTGTCTACTGTGCGATGAAGTTAATCCGCAACATACTTGGACAAATTTTACTTCTCATGACCCATCCAATCATATATGTTGGATATAAAACTGTGTGGGATACATGGTCCTAATTTCCCTCCGTAATAAACTTCCATGCTAATAGTCTTGCAGCAGGTTCAACCATTTTCCTTCTTATGCGTTTAGCCTTTTTAGCCTTGCTCTTTGTGCCAATATGCTAATATGCCTTGTCTCTACTGTGCGATTAAGTTAATCCGCAACATACTTGGACAAATTTTACTTCTCATGACCCATCCAATCATATATGTTGGATATAAAACTGTGTGGGATACATGGTCCTAATTTCCCTCCGTAATAAACTTCCATGCTAATAGTCTTGCAGCAGGTTCAACCATTTTCCTTCTTATGCGTTTAGCCTTTTTAGCCTTGCTCTTTGTGCCAATTTTCATCAATTGTATGTTTGGTCTCATGCTTTACTATATTTTCAAAAGCCTTGGTCGAATCTCTTCCTTCATTTGGTAAATTTGTTGCTCTTGCTAGCCTCATAGGTGATGACTTTACCCTGCATCCACCAATATACATTAGGTACATGTGCATGCACACCCAAAAAAACTTAAGTAAATCTTCAGGGTTTTTAGATAGGGAATTTCATTTATCCTCTTAATTCTTGAGTCTCACAAGAACTCCCATGCCCTTTCTTTGGCCTTCAACATTGTATTCAACTCCATGTCTATCTGTGTTTGGAAATTTCTCTTCCTATGATTATGCTTCATCACTTTGCAAGAATCTGACTTAGTCTTCAACAACTCACCCTTCTTCAGTGTCTCTAGAAAAGTCATCAGATGTATTTTCACTCCTATTGAACCTTTTTCTATCATTGTTTCTGACTTCTCTCTTGTTGCCTCTTTTCTCCTCTTGTCGGGATTTCTTCTTGGCTTTCTTTGCTTCCTCTTTCTTTTTCTTTCTAGCTTATTCAGCTAACCTTGTGGCTTTTCCCGAGGATCCTTGGTGAATATAAATGTTTCGCCCTTCTCTTTGGTGTTACTCCCCAAATCCAACTTTCTTGTTGTAGGCATCATATTCCGCAACCTTTGCCACAATGTCTTTCCCAATGTTATGGTCTCAATTATGCAATTAAGCTCGCAATCCACAACTTCCTTCACCCTATTTGATGTCGTGCCCTAACTTTGTAAATCCTTCCTAGTTTGACTCTAGCTCCAAAAGTTGACCAAGTCTCAAAACCCCATGTTTTCAGATGGTCCTTGAAAATGCACTTTTCCTCTTTTAAATATCCAAATGTGCATTTAACTCATCCAACAATCTCTTTTTACTTGTGATTTTCACAATTTTCTTTTTCGCTACTCTTTGACATTGTCCATTAATTGCACTATTCTACGCACCTCCTATAATTTTATGCACAGTCTTCTTTGCATTCTCTTCGCACTACATGCAAGAGACTTACCTCTTTACCAACACAAATATGCACTATGTCCTCATGCACACATATTTAGCCTTTGAACTTAACCTTTTCTCGTGGGGATCGCCATGTATTTTTTTTTCATCCTCTTCTCTTCTTCACCTTCTTTCTAAGTGACCACATTTCCCTCATCCTATGCACCTCTTGTACTCCATTGCAAATTTATTCTTGCAAAGAATCTTCAAATGAGTTACACCAAAAACTTAGACATTTGGCGTGAAACCCATTCAGTCCAAACTGAACTTGCCCTAATGGATTTACAAACTTAGGTTAAAAACTTCCATGTACCTTGTGAGCACACACCATTAATTTACACAACATTTTTCGATGCCTTTGATAAGGTTACATTTTTATGCATTACAAATATGAAAATAAGTACCGGAGTAAAGCTCACTCATTTACGTTAAAGCAAATTATATGAAAATTAATGACAAGAATGACTACTATCCTTAAAAGTAGCAAATAGCTATGATTTGGCAATTTCTCACCGTTATCCTTATTAATGGCCCTTGTGAGTGTGTCAAAACACAAAGATATCATACTCCATCTTTGTCCACTTAGCTAGGTAGGCGGTCTTCTCAAGGCCATATACCTTTGGCATCAACTTTTGCATGGCTACCTTTCCAATGTGCGCGTTGCATGGTGCAACCTTAGGCTCCTTTATCTCATCCTTCCTTTGCTTGTCGTGTGTGGTCAATTTTGCTTTCTTTTATGTGCTATGATTAACTACTCGTTATGCATGATGCATTTTTAGCCCGTTTTTCTTCCTTTTCCACCCTCACCATAGGATTTTCCTTAACTTCTTTCGTCTTTCAATTGGACTTCGTCTAGTTTTGCACATTCCATGGCTTGTATGTCACTATGCTCAATTTCTTCCTTCAACTCGCAGACAAATCCATCTTTGCATTGAAATCTAGTCTTCTTTTACCTCGACTTGAGGAGTCTGTCGTGTGATAACATGCACAGCAATTTTTATCCATCCATGCCACTTCTACTTGTGTGCTACACACTTTCTTCTTCTCCCAAAGTGTACAATCTTGATGGTTATCTTTTTGGATTTTATATCTTTGCAACACATGGGGTCCATCTCTTTTGGCTGAATAAAACACCTCACTAGTCCGGTCCTTACTGATCTATTGTGCTGTTTTCTTCTTTGTATCTCTTCGCAATCCCGACGGGTTATATCATAGGATTCTTGTACCCTTCTTGCATAGGCCAAGTTGGATGACTTGGCTTCCTCCTTGTCCCAATTTTTCTTTCCTTCGTCTAAGGGTCCTTTTCATTATTCCTCATGTGGACATTGTGTAGAGGTGGATCTCTTCATCATCTATATCTGCATTATCTACATATGCAGGACCACATTTCGTGTCGAAAGGGATTACATTCCCTTGTTCCCCATTTTCAAAACCCACGTACCTCTGTTTAAATCTCATATCTGCCTTGTTAATATACCACCATGGTCTTCCTAACAATACCCGATAGTGATCCGCGTGACCCATTACAATTACTTCAAAATCAGCTGCAACTGATGCTCCCATGATTACTAATTTTACATTGTGTTGAACCCCAATAGGCTTTGACTTTGTCTTGTTTGTGATGTACAGCAAACTACTCAAGTTTTGTAACATGGTCCTCCCTCTTGTCTATTATCAAAATATTCACCTTGGGGCATACATCATATAGGATGTTAGTCACATCACAATCTCTGATTCTCGCATTGACTAACAACTCTTGGGCATACAATGTGTTTTGTGTGACACAAGTTCTAAGCTGTAATCCCTTTTCCTATTTCCGTGGGTTTCCCAATATTGTTTTAAGCTAGGTCTTAAGAAAATGTATTACCCCTTATGTTTTCAATAATGAGAGAATTTTAGCCAACTGTTCCTTCTATGGCTTTGGTCCTCTCCAACATTCTCATCTTCGAGCCTCTACAAGCTCTTGTGCAGATGTCACTCACCCCCAAGACTTTGCATCACCTACCTTGCCTTTGTGATGATCTCCTTTTGCTTTGCGGCATTGGGATCGTCACTGGCTCTTTCAATTTGTTGATACCTCATCTTAGCCATTTATTTTTTGCTCATTTATTGGACCTCCATGACCCTCATAAGCACCACCACGTGTAGTTATATTCACATTTTGGTCTCCATTTGCGTACCTTCCATTCCTTTTGAGGATCATGATATTGGTCTTGCACAATAGTAGCCACACATGTTCCTTTAGCGGCTTCACTTTGCAATATAATCTTTCTCAACTCTTCGCAATTTGTGGTCGTATGTTCCTCCCCGCATCCTATACAAGTTGGGAACTTAGTACATTGTCTTTGATATTGATCTGTCTCTCCTCATTTAAGACATGTTCCCCAAGTGCAGCCACTTGTTCTCCTTTGTTCCTTGCACCCTAAGGATCTTCCAACTCTCCCAAATCCTTGTTCTTGACCCAACGCATTCGTAGCTTGTCTCAATCCATATGCTTTTGCATTGTGCAACTCATCAATCACCTAACAGTCAATAGTGTCATGAGTGTTGGATTCACAAATCTTACACCAACAAATTACCTTAATATGGTTGGCACACCGTAGTAACGGACAGTCTCGTGTCTCATGCACTTTCATCCACACCTCAAAGCACAAGCTCACTGCTTGTATCTTCTTCCGAGTGTAGCTGTTCTTGATTTGGCCTTCTATATCACAATCTGCACACAACCCCTTTGCACTTCGTGTGTGGCACCAACTGTAGTTAACTTCTTAAGTTGCATCATTTTGCAGAAATCTATGATTCTAAAAATTGCCCGGTCCTAGAAACAAAACTCCCAACCGCTTCAAAACGAAGTGCAGCATCCAAGGCTTCATGTGGCCCCATAAAAGTCCTCATAGCCAACTCCATTCTAATTGAGGTAATAAGCCTCCCACAAACCAATATGCATGTTGTAGTGGAAAATTTTTGTAAGAGATTTCAGATAGGAGTGTCTTAAATTGTGCAAAGCACATGTACTCCCAGTTATTTCCTGCTTGATCTCTTTCAGTGCAGATGTACTTTCTTGTTCAATTCCGATATGTAAAATTCCTTTGAGAACACAACCTTGAATGCGTCAAAGTCCTATACTGTTTAATTTGGGTCAAATTTGCAGTAATAAGTGTGTGCTTGTTCAAGTCATGTTGTCACAAACAAATTGGATCTGGTATCCTCAAGACCCCTATAATCTAATAATTTCATGGTCATCTCATAAAATACTTGTTGCTGTGGCATGGCCCGACCACCGTCTCTGCATTAGTTCCTGTTACCACTTTGGTTTGTGATCCCCTTGGAGCAACTAATTACATGTGATCAACGCACCTTGGCTTGCTTGATATGAGGCTCCTTACTTTGCTATAGGATTCACCTTCTATGGCATGTTCAATGCTGGCGATGGACTGCTGGTCTGCCCTCAAAGATTGTTCAAACACATGATATGAAACCCTATGTATGAAGACATATAACATAGACAACACTATGTCATCACCATAACATAAGTAAACACAGATCATCCTACCAATGCCATTCATGGTTACCATCCATATTACTGAGAAAACATGTCTACTTATACATGCACGTCTTGCATGACTTAATATAGGATTACAATGAATACAAACTCAAATGCATGCCCCATGTGTGAGCCAAATACATTCTAGAAATCCTTGAAACCTATAAGGATTTACTTACTCCATCTTCTTCTACATAACGTCCCATAATAATGTTCCAAATGAGGACACCATCAGTTTATTCAAAGTATTATGTTGATGCCTGGTCCTGCCAGTCGGTGCACGAATATTCCTTCATCCTTAAGATACTTTTGGAAAATGTCTGGTTGGCATTGAGTTGTCACACATTTGAGGTCTCTAGAAGTCTTCCCCATGCATCTTTGTTATCATGTGATTCTTGATCATCCGTGGCCTTTTATCCCTGCATGACACTTGTCAGCTTCTGCATAACCCCATTGCATCAATGTGCGTGGTATATTACCAGTATATTTGTGCGCTGTCTATCCTTCAACTAATCTTATGCATGGCTAAGGTTGCATGTGATCATGCATGTCTGATCCGTGTGGTTAGGGTACTTAGCTGCATGTAAGGGGACAAATCTTAGAGTCAAGTTTGGTTCAACAGATTCTTGCCAATCTCAACTCTAGTTAGAATCTAGAGTTCTAGGTTTGTCTCTCATGGAGGATGTTGTATTCTTTCTTTCAAGAATGTAATAAGGATTGTAATGTGTTGTTTTTGAGTCTTTAATATTTTCCTCTATAATTAATATAAGAAGCTTTTATTGTTTCTTTCAAGCTGCGTGTTGATCTTGACATGTGCGAGAAAATCAGCGGGTTGCGTGGTCTAAGATAGTTCTTCATTTTGAATCTATCTACGACTACATCAATTTTATATGAATTTTTGGGGATTACCTAGAAGTAGAAGGGTCATGATTCTATCTTTGTTGTGGTAGATAGATTTTCAAAATTACTCGTTTCATTGCTTCCTGTATAGGCTAATGATGCTACACATATAGCTAACTTGTTTTTCAAGAAAGTTGTGAGATTGCATGGATTGCTGCACATCATTGTGTCGACAGGGACATAAAATTTGTGGGACATTTTTGGAGGACATTGTGGAAGAAATTGAACACTAAATTGCATTTCAGTTATGCGTATCATCTGCAAATGGATGGTCAGATAGAGATGGTCAATAGGAGTTTGGGAAACCTATTGTGGTGTTTGGTCGAGAGAAGCCGGGGACATGAGAGTCGGGTCCTTGCACAAGTGGAGTTACACACAATAACTTTATGAACAAGAGCACTATAAAGACACCTTTCTAGATAGTTTATGGACTAAGTGCAAGGGGTGTCACATAATTATGAGACATCAAAGAAGAAAAAGGGAAAAACACAAAAGTAGAAGACTTTGGGCAACGCATGAAGGATGTGCACCGAAGCGTGTACATAATTGGAAAAGAATATCACACAATATAAACAACCCTCAAATTTGTGAAGAGAATGAGAGTTTCAAGTTGGAGACATGGTTTTAGTGCACTTGCACAAAGAGAGGTTTCCACATAGTTACCTAAGTCTTGGGGAGGGGGACGGGATTTCCACGATGGCAAAAAAATTTACCATATTTTGGGGATGACAGGGGACGAATATTAAATAATATATAAAAGTTATTATTCAAATATTTTAGTTTTATTCAATGAAATTTAGGGTTTAAACTATATATAATATATGTTAGGTACTTTCGAGATTAGGATTCAATGTTTAATTGTAAAACTAACAACTTTTTAAAAGTAAAAGCATTAGAAATAGATTTAGAAATCAATTTTTTTGGGGACGCCCTCCCCAAGTCCTTGAAACGTTTGTGACATTACAAAATCTAGGGAATCATCCCCAAATAACACTAGGTTTCTAAGAGGAAAATAGGATAAGCCGAAGTGGAAGAACATTGGACCATTCAGAGCCATGTAAAAGTTTCGGCTAACACTTATGAGGTAAAGCTACCAAGAGGGATAAACATATTGTCTATCATTAATGTGGCTGATTTGCACCCTTACTATGAGGGACAAACACGCGGAGAAACTAGGAACACAAAAGTTGTCACATCCTGCAATTTCGGTGTGTTTCGTCATGGGACTAAGTCGTAGGATGAATAATGGGTTATGAGAGCTAGAAAATAAGCTCTGTTGCATAGCTGCATATGCAGCCGCACGAGCGTGTGTGTATATCCCGAAAATGATGTACGCATTTACGTGTAGTCAGCATACACAACTGTGCAACGACGCTTGTTGTTAAACGCTCGTAATGCACTCAACATTTACGACATATTCCTATTTGGATTTGATGTTTGTATGTACCTACTTTGTTGGGTATGATGATGTGGAGCATTTGTTGGATTGTTTGGTTGTTGTACCTGAAATAAAATATGGTTGTGCACCATGCTATGCTGTGTTTTATGAGTTACTTAGCTGAAAATGATTGACTTGTTACTTTGTTGATCTCGTTGATGGGCTGCAGCTATATTGGATGACTATGTTGCATCGCTCGTAATGATTTCACAACATTGTGATAAATCAATTACAAGGATTTAATTCGCATATGATGATCTTGCTAAAAGAAAATAATGATTAATATCCTTATGTTGGACTAATCATTTTGTGGTTATAGAGAGATAATTGTCACAAGACGACAACAAGGTAAGTTGTGGTGAAATTCGGCGAGTTTGGAAAATAAAGGTTGTGGGGCAATCTACATAGTTCATTGATTAGACTCGGACCATAGTCGTTGGCATCATTTGAAGGTTTAACAATGTTGAAATCTTGACGAGTCTAGTACCCCAGAGCAGTAATATTATAGTATAAGGAGATTTCAATGTTTCATACTTAACAACTCGATCATGTCATATAGGTAGAGTTGTTGAAACCACGTGGTTGATATTAACAGGTTAGATTGCTATTATGATCTTGACCATTCTTAATAGCAAATTATTTTTAAGTTTTTGTTTTGTTTGAATGGTCCAAGACCATGATAGAGGGCATTACTATGTAGCTCCTAAGAGGTATTGAACCACACTCCTTAGCAAGAGATTATTATGAGATTTCATTGTTTGGTTTTGTGACTATCGACCATAGTCAACCATAGCATAATTGAAATTTGATTTTTAATTATATGGCTTTAGTTTGGTTCTTTGATGACCCAAACAAATGATTGAAAGCTTTGTTGATAATCGTCTTGGACCGATCGATGACCACCTCGTAGAGCTAGCAATGTTGGATTATTTAATTGTGAGTTTTCCATGCAAGTTTTTAAGGTTATTGTTTAAGTTTGTTAAAACTTGGACCGCTCATAGCCCCACCGCATTTGGAGGAATCAAGGGCGACGGCCGATTAAATAAGCTACTACGTGGCACCGTGAGCATTAATATCAATTAATTCTTTGAAAATGGCATGGTGTCCCCAAGATTTCACCTTGAAATCTGGGACTACCCCTTTTAAATTTTTGTTCTTTTTAAGTAACGGGTCTTGTTTTTGTTTGTTTTTTGCCTGTAGTTGCTCGCATTGCTCAAAGGTACCTTCAGGAAGTCATAGAGTCTCGTCCTCACTCATTCCTTTCCCAGACTTAGCCTAAAAGCATTTTATTTATTTTTATATTAAATAAATAAAATTCTTTTAAAAATAGGTTGAGCTAAAACTAAGAAATTTGGGTTATATAAAGCACTTCACCCCGTCATTATTACCACAGAGCATTCACCCGGGGGAGAGTTTTTGCAGACTAGCTAATTGGAGGAATTTTCAGAGCAATTGCCCGCAACTTCTTTCGGGTGTTGTTTTTATTTTATTTCTTTTTGTTTGTGTTTTGGTCTTTCTCCATTTTCTGTCCAGCAATCCCCGTAGCCTATTCTTTCTTCCTGCCAGACCTTTTCCGGGCCTAGGGTTTTGAAAAGCTATCCAGTGTTTTTAATTGCTAATTAATTTGTCTGCCAAAGCTTGTTTTTGAAGGTGACCAGAGCTCAGGATTTTTGCCTTGTCTGAGGTTAAATCCAAGTTAAATGATCGAGCAGATCACAGACCTGGAGAAGTTTGTCTTCCATTGCAGAGCAGTCATGGCCAAGGAAGAAAAAGTGGCATTCTGGAGGATCATTTAACGGGCAGAATCACTCAGGAAATTGCGTCAATGATCAAAACAAAATCCTCTAGAGCAAGTCGTGGTTTCTGGCAGCCAATTCTTCCAAAAATCAGCGCAATTTTCCAAGGGCAATTGCTTAAGTGCAAATCATGGTTTTCCATGGTGGAGTCTTCTCATTGCAAGCTGCCATGACTTATGAATTTTCACGCAAATATTAAAAGAAGTTTCACTTGTGCAAATCGTGAAAATTCGTAGCTGCCGCACCCTTCAAATTCCATGAAATATTAAAAGAAGTTTCACTTGTGCAAGTCGTGGATTTCAAAGCTGCCTTCCACCTTGGAAATTCACGCAAATCTAAGTTGCCTTCCTCCTTCAATTTTAACGCAGCTTTTTAAAGAAAAGTCACTTAAGTTGTCGGGAATTAGAGGAGTCATGTCTTCTAAAAGCAACCTGCCTTCCACTTCTATTTTCCATGCTGCCATGACTTATGTATTTTCACGCCAATATTAGGAGTTTGCAAAAGTTGAAGCGTGAATATTAGCTGCCTGTCTTTTCCAAAATCCATGAAACTTTAAAGTTTATTCTTTTTGTGCAAGTCGTTGATTTCAAGCTGCCTATCTTTTCCAAATTTCATGAAATTTTTAAAAGAGAAGTCACTTAATGAAATCGTGGATTTCCAATTCTTCCAGCTGCCTTCCTCCTTCCATTTCCATGCTGCTTTCCTTCATGAGTTTCAACGCAATTTTTAAGAGCCAAGGTAAAAACATTTAAATACAAGTCGCTGAAATTGGCAGCCTTCTCCTTCCTTATGGTCCACGCAGCTTTTGGGGCAATTATTATTAAAAAGAGAAGCAAAATCATTAAGTGTTTGCATGTATGTTAAGCCAACTTCATCCTCTTGTTTCAACGCAGCCCATGTGGAAGTTAATTATAAATTGCATACAAAATCCCTCTAAAAGCCTGTGCATGTGCTTCCCAATCTTCCAGTTAAGCCCACATTGAGCCTACTTATATTTGCTTGCACCCAAAATGATTTCCAGAATTCAAAATTGCTCATATGCAATTAAAAATAAAAGGGTGATGAGTTTTGTCTGGATTGTTTACAAGAATATTTCACTGGTGCCCATACTAGAGAAGAATTGCAAAAGCTTCAAGGATAAGAGGGAAGACAGGTCAGAGGCAACACTCGCAAGCTAATCACAGTCACTGCTAAGAGGAAATAGATTTGGGTGAAGAAGTTGGTAAAAATCTACGATGATGCCAGATCCAGTTTGGTGAGAATCAAAGGAAAAGAGTCAACCATGTGGGAGAAAGAGTTTCTCGGGTTCAGGACAAGCTATCATTCATATCATTCATTGCTAAAGTAGATGAAGCAGAGGTACAATGCATGTTGGATCAGCATGCAGAGTATGGAAGAAGAACAAAACAGAGTGTTGCAGCTGGAATAACTTCTTTTCTTTCTTCTTCTTTCTCTTATTTTCTCCGACAAAGCAATTGAGTAATCAATTAAAATTGTAAAACTTAGGTAATTGGCTTTAAAAGCCGTTACTTCAAGTTACTGGAAGAAGTCAATTACTTGGAAATAGGTGGCAAACATGCAAAATAGAAGGTTCTATTTTCAGTTGTAAAGCATGCATGTCATGCAAGAGAAAGTCTAGGGGAAAATACTACTTCAGTTGCTTCCCTTTTCATAGCTTCCACATGTGGCAATTCATTGAAAGCTTCCTATTTGTAATTGCCCTCTATGCACTATAAATAGAGGAAGAGCCTACGGGTTAGATCATCACAATTTGTTTATCAGAATTTGTTTAGTAGAGCATTCTTGAGTTTTCAGACTTTGTGTTGAAACCCTTGGTGTGATTTCTGTGAAAGTTGGGGGATTGAATAAAAGGTAGATTTCCGGAGAACTTTGTGTCTACGGTGTTTTGCTAATCACTTCTATTTGAGGTTTTAGATAAACTTTGTGTTATCGCTTTGAATGTTGTGAGTTTTCATTTGTTTATTTAATTTGTGTGGATGAGACCAACTCTGATAGCTATTGGTTAAATCAACGCATCTTCCTTTCTTCTTTCCTAAATTCTATTATTTCCTCTTCTGCAAATCTTCCAATCACAATTGCTACTTGCTGCAAAATTACCCAGTTGTGGTTCACGAGATGAGGAATTAAAGTAAAACCCTTGAAAGTAGTTATTAGGATTCACCTGCAAAATAGATAAACATCTTACACGGGAGCTTCACCGTTAAATGAAGGAGATTTATCTCATAATTGCCTGGGTTTTATGTTGTGCATAAAATCTAGCCAACATGGCGAAGCTTCTTCAAGAATCTACCATTGCATGTAACTAGGGTTTCATTTGGATGTTTTGGTTTTGACAAGCCTTCTAGGTAAACCATGGATGGAAGGTTCAAGTTATTTTTCGGTCGAGCTATTGTTTAGACTCCTCTACTTGTTTTTGGATGCTGTATTCGTATGGTGCATGGAAGTTTTAAGGCATAGTTTAGATTGAGGTCTTGTGGAAGATATGAGGTATTTCCTTGGGGCTTAACAATATATGCCTTCCTATAAATGGAATGGAATGGGGATTCGGTGGGTTGGAGCTTGGAGGAAATTCGGAAGGAAGCAAGTAGGAAATATCATTGCCCTTGCATTTGGGTTCTCTCGACTTGAGGAAAAATTTAATGAAGATATTTTGATCATTATTAGGTATGGAATATCTATTCTCATCTTCTTTGTTTCATTTGAAAATGATGAATAATGTTTGGATTACTTCTTTGTCATGGTTGTGTATGTTTTTCAGAATTGAAAAATGTGGAAATACAAGTGATGTAAGTGTATTCTTAATTGGGTGCTTATTTAAATTTATAAAAAAAGAAATTAAGTATGCTTGCATTTGTGTTGATTTATTTCGATTGACACGACTGAATAATCCTTATTTACTAGATTTTGAAATAGGTGGTATGGGTTATGAGTATTCAAAGATGGTAATGATCGGTATATTCTATTCATGTCTCGCATACCTTGTGATTTTGTCCTAGCTTATTAAGTAGGTAGAGGGGAAATAGATTTCCCCCTAATTTATGGCTTCCCAGAGACATGACCCACCTCTGCAGGACTTGAGTACTAAGGGTCACGTAGGAATTTTTTAGTTCATTCCTAAACATACTTTCAGTCTGAAATTATACAGACATTCTGGGGCCGTTTTGTATACAAGAGCTTAGAGTAATCCTTTTCCTTATTGCTGGGATAGAGTGGAAACCGTTATGTGACTGGTCATTAAGGCGAACGATTGGAAGGGCATGACTATGAGTACTTCTTTGTTCTCTTTATTAGCTTTGTATAACGTGCTTGATAAGGTATGGAAGAGATTAAACTAGTAATAAAACCGAATAATAATATTATCATTCAATACATTCGGGATTCCATGCAAATATTTAGAGGGAGTGTTTCCTATAAAATAGGAAACCTCCTATAACAACTCTCCAACAACTCATTATATACGTGAGTTGTTAAAACAACTCACAATAACTCACTAATATTACATTTAGAGTTTACCCGTACCAACAATACTAGTTATGCAAACTTGTTATAATCCATGAAACACTAATTAATATTCCTAACATTCCCCCCTTAGTGCGAACATGGGAAGAAAGCACATTAGAAAAACTGGAAACATAATCGTATGCCTCCACATACTTTTAGGTTTGCATATTGCTGGCTTAGATCTTGCTGGCTTAGATCTTGCTGCACATGACCAATCCGCTTCACCACAGTGAATCCCATACCAGATGATCACACTTCCACCGATTCACCTACATACGCGAACTCAACAGTTCCCGCTTTCACTTCCAGTGAACGCTAGATTTCACCGGCCGATCGATGTTAGAAGTACGACAGTCAAAGAATCTCTGCAGTCAGAGGATCACTCTAGTTCATTTGCCCTCCTATACAACTGTTCTCAGCACCCACAATGCACATGCTTCGCTTTTCAAACTTTGGCAGGGAATGAAAACCATGTTTTATTTCTGCACACGCCACTCAAAGCAAACAATTGAAATAATATAAAAAGGTGTCACCAGTGTTGTATGCGACCTTGTCGTTGGTGACTGGTGAGAGGCGCTGATCAACCTCCATCCTCCGTTGCCTCCATCCTCCAATTGTCGCTACTTAGTTAGTAGATATGGCTTTGAGGCTCATATACATGCCTTTTACAAATTGAACGTTGGGTTCCACCAAAAATATGTTCGCAAGGCAATAATTTTTTAATAATAATTTTTGACTCTTTTGACACTATTATAATACAAAACGACAATCAATTCTTACAAAAGTAATTAAAGATTACTTTTGAACAAACAATGACTCAATATATATTGAATTTAAAAATAATAATGGATGACTAACTGACTTTATAACAAGAAGTAGAGAAATATAACTCATAACCAACTCATTACCAAAAACATGGACACGTGGCTGAACTTCAATTGTTGGTTGTCAATGCATGCCCAATCATTTCTCACGAAGGAAGCTCCAATGCTCACAAAATATACTCAGAAGTATAAGTGCGTGGAGATTGCAGCAGAAGGCCAGAGTTCTCCATCTCTTTGGCATGCAAGTGGAGATTTGCAACGTTAATCCTCGATGTGCTTTTAATACATATCCAACAGATCTAAATCTTGATCCAAACACTACAAATTCTGATGAACATGATCAGATTATCCTGGTGCAGAGATTGTATGAGCATTATATGAAAGCGTATGTCTCTGTCTAGCACAGTGGATGAAATGATCGCAGAAGCCACTGCTGCGTTTGATTATACACTACGTCCAGATATTTTCCCTCTCTTCTATTATTGTAAAGGCGCCAGGTAAGCCTCTATTTTATTTATCTATTCACCAGTGACCATGAACTCGGGCTTTCATGCATATTCCTAAACACATGTAAATATATCAAAACTCGATACATGCAAGAGAGGATAGGAATATGATGGTGCAGTCGTGGGATGATGGGATCTGATTATTCTGACATAACTAGTGTCGCATTTCTCTATACTCCTATTAAATCTGCCTCAACGGAAAATACTACCGTCTACGGTCCCAGAAATAGATAGATAACAAAAAAACATGAAGAAAGCAATGCACATGCCAGATCCAACCGTATATTGAAAAGATCTCGTATGGCTGATTGAATATCATACGGATGATAGATCAGACTTCAACGTATATGGGCCATAGATATTTCCAGAGTGCAGATCTCCAATGTCAATTCTTTGCAAAGCAAAAGCACAACAACGTTACCGAATTCGATGCATTTTGACAGGAAGAATATAATAGTAGTTCACAAGGAGACTCAAACTTTTTCTAACTTTCTCCAACGAGAGCATACAGATAGACACTCATGGTTGGATCCCTGCAAACAATCTAATATTCCATTATGAGAAAAATTGAACCTTCCTGCTCTGATACCATTGATAAGGTATGGAAGAGATTAAACCAGTAATAACACCGAATAATAATATTATAATTCAATACATTCGGGATTCAATGTAGATATTTAGAGGGAGTGTTTCCTGTAAAATAGGAAACCTCCTATAACAACTCTCCAACAACTCTCCAACAACTCACTATATACGTGAGTTGTTAAAACAACTCACAATAACTCACTAATATTACATTTAGAGTTTACCCGTACCAACAATACTAACTATGTAAACTTATTATAATCCATGAAGCACTAATTAATATTCCTAACAGTGCTTCAGCTCCATGTAAGTTTCTGATAATGTGTTAAGGTTAGATAATACGTGACCTTCCCTTCTGGACTGTTATTATATGTATAAATATTTTTCATAACAAAAAAAAAAAGAGAGGACTGTGTTATAACTATTCTCAAAGTTTCATCCCTGTGGGCATGAAATATAAATAACTGTGCCATAGGATGGTAGCTTAAGGAGTACAGTGTTTATGTGGTCTCTCAATTAACCATTTTGTTCATAGTGATAGAAAATCCGAGAGATGGAATGGTTATAATTAAGTAGGAGCAATATTCTTTTTAGAGGTGGTCTACTTTTCCTATATTGCTGAGATGACTCGTTTATAAGGGATAATACTTGGAAAGCTATTGGTGCTAATTGGATGTTTTGTTAAGATGTTTTATAGAAACGATAATTGCGGATAATACTTGGAAAACTATTGGTGATAATTGGATGATTTGTTAAGATGTTTTATAGAAACATTAATTGCGGATAATATTTGGAAAACCATTGGTGTTAATTGGATGTTTTGTTAAGATGTTTTATAGAAACAATAATTGCGGATAATTGGTGTTAATTTAGAGATAATACTACTGATTGGAAGTGTTGACATAATCTATCAATTTTATATGAAATAAAAGATTACGGGCAAGAACCTAAGAAAGTGTATCTAATGAGATTATTGTAAATAATGTACTTGCTGTTAATAAATAAACCATAGTTACCAGGTTCGGCCGGATTTGTATGAAATCCGGTTCGAACCGTATTTTTTGAAGCAACCGAATAAATCCGGTTCGGTTCGGCCTTGTTTTGCAGGAATTTTTTTTTCCCTTTTTTGGCATTTTTTTTTTTTGGTGAAAAAATCGCAAGGATGGAAAAAAATTTGCCATTTTTGGAAAGGGTCCGGGAAGATGTAGCAGCAAAAACTTGCATGTGCCATAACTTTCTTTCTGTGGCTCCGTTTTAGGTGTCGTCTTCTCTAAAAGTATATATTTTCTCGAGCTCTACGCATTGATGGCAATATTTTTCTTATTTTCATAAAATCCATTTTTGTACCTTTTTGGACCAAGCAACTTCTTGCAATCTTTTGAAAGAATCATTATGATGATGATGATGATTATGGTAGATGGATGCTTTTTTGTATGATTTGTCTATATATAATGATATAAGTATACAATAATATAAATTTATAATAATATATGTATATATATTCGAACCGGATTTTTCCGTATTTTTCGGATTTTTTCGAGAACTCCAATTTTCGGATTTTTTTGCCCTTCGGAATTTAATCGGATTTCCGAACTCGGGTAACTATGAAATAAACACAGATATATCGTAGGATGATATAAATCAAATTAGATATTTGAATAAACAACAAGAAATAAACTTCGCCTTTTAATAACAGCAACATATGACGTTATGAAATAAAGTACGAAAGTATATTAAAAACTCATGAAATGGTATTGATGTATTTATCTACCTTAGGTAAACAAAAACATTCCTGGTATCAATTAATGGGCATTAATGACCTAAATCAATGCGCGAAAAGGTTTCAAGACTTGTACTTAACCAAACTTAACTCATGATCGTAAAACTGATATATATGATTATCATGCTATAGAGGTACTATCATTATGCGCAGTGTCTCGAAGAGACCATTACATACCTCTATCATGATTTAGATGTCATAATGCAATGAACATAGACAAGAATCGTGACCCATCTTTTGTTTCATGCGAGTCATAGCCGCATCAATTCGGGATGGCTACAAGGAGAGGGACGGTCACGTAATGACTTAGGTCACTACGTGAACGTACCTTTTCCTATAGGGATCCCAAAGTGGTGCGGCATGTCTTTGCATGACTCGAGATGCCGAAGTTACGATAACTATAGCTTCATGGATGCACATGGTTATTATAGATTGTCTCGGTTGGATTTCAAACATTAATTCTTGCTAGATTAATTTGTTGTTTGCTGTTAATCAATGAAGGCATCAAGATAATTAAATGGGTAAATAAAAAAATTTCCCTTAGTCCGATGAAGCATAATAAAGAGGTGTTACAAAAGTAGATTGGAGGCACCAACTACTAGAGTAAGTGCATGAAGAAATTGAAGAATACCGGATTGACACGTAGGAAAGACAACACACGTAAAGGAATATAAAGATTATTTGGTGAAATGAAAGGCAAAGAAGTTGAGGACACAATGTGGCTTTGTGCATCCAAAATTGCTAAACTTGGCTGATCCATCGAAGACTTCATGAAACATGCATGAATAGGAGCTCATGTTTCTTCTTACCCAAGTTGTATGATGTAAGATCTTCCGGGTTCATAAGCTATGTCCTACATCACCAAAAGTAGTTAGAATAGATGGAATAAGCTTGAGCAACCTTGCTCAATCTTGTATAACCGTGCACTCAATATTTTGGTATTGTGGGAAAAAGAAAGGCTATGCACAACCTTCAGGCGAGTTTGGGGATGAAGTTTTACGGGAATACCTTGTGCAACCTCTGCTTGAGAACTTTGAAAAATCGAGTAAAGCTTTGTGCACTATGTATTTGTCTTGCGCTCCCCAATGATAATGAGCTGTCACCTTGGACACATGTTTTTCAATCCATCTTCTATGCAACTAAATTACCAAGCAATTAGGAGTGTTTCAATCGGACAATAATGTCTCCATGAATGATTACTTGTAAACCAGTTCTTCCCATCTGATGGAGATTTGGCAAAGGGGGTATCTTTACCGTCACCCAAGAAATGCTATAAAGAGGTGGATTGAAGATCTTAGAAGTAGACAAAGAAAGAAAAGTAAAAAAATTGCGTGAAAGCTCTATTGTAAAGGAGTCGGATCTGGTTCAGCAGAGTCTTTCCAGTTTCAAGTCTAGTTAGGATACATAATCCTAGGTTTGCATCCCACCGCTGATGTTCGCGAGTCTTTCTTTCAAGACTGTAATTTTAAGGATTGTAATGTCTTGTGCTTGAGTGTGTATATTTTCCTCATTGATTAATATAAGAAGATTAAAGTTTCTTTCTAGCTGCATGTTGATCTTGCCATGTGCGAGGTCATCTTTGTGTGAAAATATGCAGGTTGCGTGGTTAAGACAATCCTTCATTTGGACTCTCAACCACACCTACATGTAGGAAAAAGATTTGGAAACCCCACGGAAAGATAATTTGATAGATGAGAGTTTGGAGTCAACATTGAGCTCACTTGAAAGGGGAGAGGATATAAAATGGCACATGAATTTGTTTAGGTTGGTGCGGATTTATGAAAATGCAACATGCGAAGAAACACAAGGAAGAACCATGATTTGAGCTTGCAATGAGATTGTTCATCCGCTCAAGGAGAAATATTTTGATGCGGATGAAAGCCATGAATGGAAGGAGGAGTTTGAATTTGTGATCCACACGCTACAGAGCAAACTCTAGGATTGGTGAGGTTATTTATCGATTTGGCCATGCATTATGTAGAGGTTAGTCAAGAGATGGAAGAGGAAAGAAACAATTTGTTGCTTGAGAAAGAAAGTTTTAAAAAATGTGTACATGCGCAGATAAAAGCAATGGAAAATAAGGTTCTTAGTTAATAGGAAGGATTGAAAAGAAGAGATCCAATGGTTGGAAAGGCACAAACGTAGAAGGTTTAGAGTATATGGATAAGCTTGGCCTAAGCCATTGAGCGCACCTTGAGTGAAAATCCATAGACACAACCTTCATAAGAACTACACATGAGCAACTGTGTATATGCTAAGGAAAAGCTTGAAGAAGTTGTGGAATAGTCAGCGCAAGAAGTCGGCCATCTTCAGATAAGATCAAAGGAACCCAATTTGGGTATTGGAATGTTTAAAGTTTAAACATAGCGAAGCCTACGTTGACTGCACATTGAAGATTGAGAAAGATGTGTGCACGTATGTGGAGGACTAGATGAGAAACACTTTGATGTGAAGAAACAATATGACCAATTCCATGGCAAAGCGTTGGGGAAATGAGCTAGGCGTAGGGTATACAAGCATCAAAGAAAGGTATGAAAAGATTTGGTTTGGAAATATAAAGAGCTGCAAGATCCGGAGGTCATGAAAGAAATGACCGAGGAGATAAACAAAATAAAGTCAATAGTCTCTTAGGTACTGGGCATCGGGCGAATTTTTAGAAAGAGCTACAAAAGCATGTAGTTGAAGTTTTGAGAAAGTGCCAAGTGTGGATAGCTTGAACTTGTTTGAGGATAAACAATGATTCTAGTATGGGAAATGTTGACCTAGTATATGGTGCATGAAGGACTTCCTTCTACAAAGTACCAATTATAATACTTACGTAGGAAAGACAAGTGTGGATCACCATAGGGACTTGGTCATGCGTAGAACAAATGAAGATGCAAGGCTTTAAAGAAGGCAAGAAAACCTAGAATGAGTAGAAATACCCAGATCCATGCAAGATCGGGAACAAATATTCCAAGTAAAAAGGTGACCAAAGCGAACTATGCAAAAGTCGACAAGGGTCAAGAGAATAATAAGAGTTGTGGATGATCTAGTATCATGTAGGAGACGAGCACATGGGAGCACATGTGTAACTTCTAAATCTATATAGATTTGTGACAACTAGGCATGTTCAAGAAGGTTTTGAAAGGTTGACAACTTGATCCAACAATGTGCCGGTGACAGTGGCAATGTATCCGTGAGACCCATAAATACCCACATAGGGTCCTCATTTAGCGCATAAACTTGACACATATTTGGGACGAATTACAAATTGGATGCTTTTGAGAATATGAAAGAGTGAAGCTTTTGCAATGGTTTAAAGGAATTAATGTTGTATTGTGCCGTGCACGAAGTCATGCATGTGAACCGCAAATTATGATACAAACAATTTATATGTTATAGCCGATGAATATAATGATATGTATAGTTCTACATGAATCATTGTGCGAGCTTGTTCTTTGATGTGTATTGAGTAATGGGTTCTCTTATAGTTTACTATGGTTTGTGTATGAAGTCTTCTATGTTCTCAGTATGGCTTAAAGCATAACTCATATGTTAGCTAGGGTTTATTGATCAATTGGTGTACAACTGTCTTTATGACTGATTCTTGTAATGGGGAGTTTGGTGATCTCTCCCTTTGCTTTGGATGAGATTCTCATTCACGTTTGAGTGACATGCCGGTGCAGGGGTGTTTATTTCTTGGGCTAGGTCTAGTCTCGCACAAGACTAGAATTTGTGTACCTAAAAGAGACGAACAATATTCTAAAAAGGGGTTTTGAAAATATAACTAAATGCTTCGAGTGAAAATAGAAATGAATTTGAAACAACATTGCTTTTGGAGAGTTAACATGTATCTAGTTTGTAAATAACCCGGGATCTAATGAAAATATCTGCTAGTATAACTATGTCCATATCAAAAGCAGCAAAGATTTGAATTTCTTATGATCTCATGCTAAATTAAATCTGATTAGCTGATCACCTTGAATAGCAAAATCCCAAATATAATAACTTTACTAGTCAAATAGATTGACCCACATTAATTCCTCACAAATAGCAAAGGTTCAAATGTAAAAAGGAATGGAGCCACAAAGTGAGCAATTGAAATGCAATTTTTAATTATAGAAACATAGAATCAAAAAAGCCCATATCTTATGCTAATAATGAAAAAAAAACAAAACAAAGCAGGAATGTAATGTTTTTACTTCACATAAATAGCAAGGCTGAAATAGATACCAATAAAAAAGAAATGTAAATAAAATTTCCCCAAAGATTGCAGAGTAATGAAGCTCCTTTGCATTTAAATTTGAATCCACTTCAATTTATTTTCACAAACTTGTCTCCTCTTACAAATTTTATATTCTACTACATCACATGGTATTGTATCTTCTATCTTTGCATCTGAAATTCCACTACATATTAATAGGCTCAAGTACAAAGTGGTGTAAGAAATGTGAACCAAACGACTATGACCATTTGTCAACAACTTCCACCTAGTTTCTTGATCATTTTGTATTTTTGTATTTTTGTGTTATGGAAATGCAACAAATTCATTAATGATAAATTAACTGTTAGTTTTCTCCATATTTTTTGCTCGTTTATTTCAAATTTTTATCTTTGAACTTTCAAATTAACCACAAACACTTTACAAGCCTGATAAACTGCACCCTTTAGTCTGAAGCCTTGTAGACGTAATGTCAAGCTCAAGATTTAATCCTCAAAGCTACCTCAATTTATGTTCACCAAGGGCACTAGAAAAATTCACCAATCACTGTAGATGGTCCAGAAACCTATAAAACGACTATTGATTCACATAAAGTGAATGCCAGATGCTGAAGTTAACCCTTGAATAATTTAAAGATTGAATATGGCTATGTAGTAAGTGCGGATTTGTTAAAATATGGCTCGTAGATTATTTTTAAAAGTGCAAATCGGATGCATAAAGTTGAGGATAGAAGTGATTCTTGTTCCATTGTTTCATCGTCACATTCCTCTACATCGACACACATATTCAATTAAGTCTGAGTTCATTTCATTGTGCAAATTGCACTTTAAAACAAGGTAACAACATTTCTGGAAAACTGTGAAAATGGCTAAGTATTTTTCTTTAAAATATAAGTGAGATGCAATTTTCAAACATGGAAATCTGTTGTGTGTAGCTGCAAATGGAGATGATTCTTCTTCCATCATGTACTCACATTTCTCTACTTCTCCACAAATTTTCAACTATAAATCACATTAATTTGACCTTCAAATTGTATCTCAAAAATGCCTCGATGGTCATTTTTGAAGGATATGTGAATTGCAGAAAATGATTTAGACACCAATTTTAGTTGCTGCATAAGACTACAAAATGCTGTGAATGAGTATGTTCTCCTTACATCCTTATGCACTCCCACCAATTTAACTATAGATCACAATAATTAGGCCTCCATAGTGTACAACAAAAATGCTATGACAGTAGTTTTCAGAAAATGTGAACTGTAGGAAATAACCTATAATTGTTGTGATTGAGTGCAAATTTGATTTCTGTGATTTAAGTATCAAAAGGCATTGTTCAACTTGGTCTAACTATCATGTCCACAAACTTTTAGGTTAAACAATTCTCTCCTGATTTGAATTCTTTTGGAATAGCTCGTTCCTTTCATTCTACACAAGTATTGCAATTGATTATACATATTTTGATTATTGCAGATAGAGCTTTGAGGTCCAAAGTGGTCATAACTAAGCTTCACCCAAGTTTTCATGATCATTCACCTATCTTTTTACTTCTAGTTCTAAAAGCTTCTTTTTTTATGCGTAGCATAGAAAATATGAAACAAATTAAACCTTGAAATCTTAACAGGGATCACAAAAGAGTGCTGAGATGCCAAGAAAGCATTGGAGAAAAATCAATTTACACTTTATGCACATGAATTTGCTGATAATTTTTTCATTTATTTTTATAAAGTGGTCGACTCCAAACTTGTAAAATCTGGGTGTGTTGTTGACAACACAATTAATGCATGATATAAGGATATCTTAACTTTAGACGGTACAGTTTATCCTCAAGCATAGCCTTCTTTCACTTGGCTTGATGACATATGACAACTGTACAACTTTGTAATTGTGATTTACAATTACCAGGAACAAATGGCTCTTCAACACTTATGACATTGTTAAATATTCGTTGATGATGTTAAGACCTTATAATTATAGAATATAATAACCATAATTAATTTTTCTCGAGGTATACAAAGTTTCATGATGATCTTATATTGCGAGATTTTATGTTTGATGCGTTTTTGCTTTTGTGTTCAATGATTCATTAATTTAGTTATGCTGATCTATAGCATACCCAAGATTTATGGGTTTTAACTCTCACATCTTGCATACTCAGCTCCTCCGCACCTTGCATACCCTGTACCCTCAGACTTGCGTACACAAGTTTTGGGAGTTTGCACTGAGTGCAACATACTCACACCTTGCATACCCCTGCACATGCGCACCCAAGTAACCTTGCCTTGTAACTAATATATTTTATGAGCTCCAAGTTGCCAATACAAAAAAAAACATGCCTCTAATACTCATGCCATGACAGGTTTAATCAAGATCTATGGATTAGGTTGATTTTCCTACCCTTGCTCCATCCAGTTTATTGGATATGTGAACAAGGCAGAAGGCTAGTCTCTGGCATGGCTTGCTACTAGAATCAACTAGAACTGGCGAACTTGTACCTGCTTCCTATATTATTTTCTTCCTTTGTGCACCTCTCTCACTGCTAGCCTAGAAGACTGTCATCATTGTTTCTGCTGCCTCATTCAACGGCGTGCGCCTCACCATCACTTTGTTGCTAGTAAGAATTTCTCCACAACAAATATCAGGTAGATCCTTAGATTCCTCTGTAAGAGGGTTGTCACTCCCCTTGGTAGTGCCACCTGCCTCTTGCTTGATGCCGCATTCGTAATTGCTACAGTAAGTGTCTCACACAACTTTGGGAGTGGCCCTGAACTGAGGATGGTAAGAACATTTCCTGCCTTGGCTACCCTGAGGTCCTCGTGAGAAGTCTTCATCCACTGAAGTGTTCGTTCTCTTCTCTTCATTATGCATTAACTGTTTGCTTTTAACCATAGATTGATCATGGCTAGGGTGTCAGGAGTCTTAGCCCTCTTAGATAGCCGATTTTGAAGGGTACAAGAAGGCAGTAATTTGGAATTAAACAGCAGAGAATGACAAAGGGAATGGTGGTATAATGGTGTTAATTAAGGAAGTTTGGGGCAGAAATATCAGAATAGAAAAACAAGATGAAAACAAACAATACATTTGGATAAGAATAAGAGAAAATGACACTATTATTAAGATAGGTGCATGCTATTTTGCACCCAAAATTCCAAATTTTATAAGAAACACAATATAGATCGAGAAGACCCATACTCGTCCCTAAAGAGGGACATTTCAGTCTACAGTGGGATCGGGAGATTTTATTAATGGGGGACTTCAATGTAAGGACAGCAAACAGACAAACAAACATTCTAGGAAGTAATTAGGATATAGATATGTATCCGCTTTGGATGGCAGAGGAAGAAAATCAGCAGTGGTCCAGAGTTTCAAACGATGAACATAGGGATGTCACGCACTATGGAGAAGAATTATTAGGCTTGTGTAACATACACAACCTAATTATATGTAATGGTATGAGCAAATGGGAAAGATCAGGAAGATATATGTGCAAGACTTACAATGGGCAAAGTGTAATCGACTACGTTATTTGATCGCAAAATTGTGTATCCAGAATAGAAGAACTAGAAGTAGAAGATTCTCCAGTGGAACTTAAAATCAGATCACAACCCAATTTTTATGAAAATCCAATGTCAAGAAGACAAACAACATGATAAACACACCGGGTTAACCAAAGTAAACCGCCGTGCCAAGGAAACACTCTCTTAACACGGGAAAATCAGCAATTTTCAAGAGCAACATTAATTAACAAGCTATAAAAACAAGAAAGTAATGGAGTGCATGTCAATGATTTAGATTACACTAAGAGTGAAAGGCTAATGCACACCATTCAGAAGCCCTAGACACATGCAAGAGAGATAAACCTAAAAAGAAGGAAACAAACAACTTTCCAACAAACCCATGGTATGATGAAGAGTGCAACGCAACGCAGAGATAACTAAAACTAAAGGTTACAGTAGGAAGAACTAAGGCAAACTGAAAGATGTATGAGCAATTGGTGAGGAGGAAAAATAAGAGTATATTAGAACTAGAAGGAAGGAGTTGATTTACTTAGGGAAATATGAACCAAAGAGGTTTTGGAGGAACTCACAGGGAGAAAACACAAACAAAGAACAACATAACAACAAGTTAATGGATGGAATATTCAAAACAGTTATATGAACATGAAAACGAACAAGATACTCCTCCCACTATCTTTGTTAATGAAGACCTTTCACAATGAAGACATCATACAAGGGATTAAAAAGCTAGCAACAGGTAAAGCCCAAGACATAGACAATCTTCAAGTAGAGCATCTAAAATGGAGAACAAATATCCTAGCACCTGAAATCAAAACAATTTTCAATGATGTCATCCAAAATGGCTTCCCGATAGAGTGGACAACTAGCTTAACCATACCTCTGTTTAAGAGCGGAGATGTAAATAACCCCTTTAATTATCGAACTATCATGGTGAATCCTCTTTTTGCAAAATTGTTTAGGAGTATGATAGAGTGTAGGATCAACAATTGGGCAGAGGAAGGAGGAAAGAGAGCAAAGGGGCAAACATGTTTTAGACCCAAACACTCAACCATTGATCATTGTGTCATGCTTAGACACCTAGTTGAAAAGGTTTGGAATAAAAAGGGGATGCATATTGTTGCTTTGTAGACTTCAAAAAGCATTTGACATGGTGCCAAGGAGCAAATTGTGGAGTAGAATGGAGGAGTTAGGGGTTCCGACACACTACAGGCAAGTGGTCCATAGATTGTATGAGCAAGTAAAGGCTAAACTCAAAATGTAGGTTGGGATGTCCAAGTGTTTCGGGAGTGATATAGGCGTCAAACAAGTTGCCATTGTCTCTCCCGACTTTATTTGGGCTATATATCGACAAATTAGAAAATCGATAACCAAATTTGGAGCGAAAGGGGTGCACTTGGCTAAATATGTAGTAAAACTTCTCTTATATGCCGATCACTTAATTCTAATGGCAGAGTCAATCCAAGACCTACATTCTCTCTAGCCCTTTTGCAAAGAAGTTGGTATGTAGGTAAACATTGGAAAAACCAAAATTATGATTTTCTCAACGAAAAGGAAGAAGCAACATCTCGACTTTTGGTTTGTGGGAGAGTCTCTCGAAGTGATGCCAATGACAAGTACCTTGGCCTCGATTTTCACAAGCAAGCTCAATTGGGATACTTATAGCATGGAGAGAATACAAGGAGGATGGAGAGCTCTTTATGCGCTCCAATGCTGAGTTATGGGATTTAAAGACCACCATGGTCCTATTTGGGTTATTGTTCACTTTGGTAGTGTTTTATGGTTGCGAGATATGGGCTAGTGGAATGGAAAATTCAAAATGGAGACAAATAGAAAGGATCCAAAAACTCCTAATAACAAACAATTTCAGAATCAAGGCTATAGTTCCTTATGAAATCATCTTGGCTGAAACAAGTACTTTCCCTCTAGAAGCAACTTGACCTGTGCTCGTATGTTATTTGAAAAAAACGAAAACATGAAAACCGACAGTGGCCTAGGGCTGCAAGAGATGAAGAGTTGCATAGACGAAAGAATACGTGGATGAAGTAGAATCAAAAATGGATGAGTAGATGGGATATCAGTCTAAGCGAATGCCCAAACCTTAACAAAGACATAAAAAGGTATGTTAATGAAAAGTTTAGAACGATGATGTGGAGAAAAAAACTAGTAGGAAACGTCGACACTATATTAGAGAGTTCAATCCAACTTATGACAATTGTGAAAAAACATATATAGGGGCTGAAATAAGGAGGGAAAAGATCCTTATTGTTTAAATAAGGACTCTCACAGGCTTAGATGTGAGAGGGGGAGGTGGACATCGCCTAAGGAACAATGGGAAGAGAGGCCTTGCATGATATGCAATACAGGGGCAGTCGAAACTGAGGTATATTTCATTCTTGAATGTCCAATGTACATGGATGTCCGAGCCAAATATGAGGAAACTTTGAGAGTCGGTTCCATGGTGGAGCTATTTGAGGTAAATAACACAAAAATTTGGCGAGATGTTAACTCTGATTAGTAAGAGGAGCAACAACATTCTAAAAGATACCATTCAACCCGCAAATCTTTAAATGCTTGGTGTAATCGGTGGTCCCATAGACTGTTTGGTCTCGTGGATGTAATTAAAACCATTTCATTTCATTCGTATTTTGTTACAAAGTAAGTGCATCACACAACATTTAGAGTGGCCTCAACCGAGGATTGTAAGAACATTTCCCACCTTGGCTACCGTGAGGTCCTCCTGAGAAGTCTTCACCCACTGAAGTGTTCATTTTCTTCTTGCCATTATCCTCTAACCTGTTTTCTCCTCAAAACAAATTGATCATGGCTAGGTGTTGGGAGTCTTAGTGTAATTTTTTTAGTCGCTTTTTTTTAATTGTTGTAACAAACAAGTGTATCTTGATAATTTACCATAATTGTTTTTCGATTCCCTTTGAAACTGATATTGCAATATAGAATAGTCACAAGAAAACCACACAAATCTTTACCGCACCAAAAGAATGAGAATCGAAAAATCAGCGGCCTTTATCAAATTTACCCACGATCATTTATAATCCTTAAAGATCACAGGGCGTAGTGATTTCATGAGAGATTTCAAATCGCTTGTCGTGCACTTAACTTACCACCCTTTCTAAAATAGATCTCTATTCTTCTTATTTAGATGCAAATCCATATTTGTCCTTACTAAATCCCTCATGTGCTTTCTTCAATTATCATGCCTTAGGCATGTAAACTAATGGTCCTCGCTCTTGGGCTTACCTAAGAATATGCATATATTTTTATGAGAAAGGTGGTGGAGTGATTGAGAGTATTAGGAAGGCCTCGTAAGGCCTATTAGTCCTTAGACATCTTTATTTGAATACTATTTATTGGTTCTCGTAGAACACCCACAATAGCTAAGACATCAACTAGGCCTTCCGTTTTCGTGATATCAACATTGGAAAGTGATATTCATGTATCTAGGAATCATATCTCTAGTTTCTTTGAGGATCCCTTCAAGTTTCCAATTTAGCATTTGACCCTTAACCATGAATTGATTATAGTCTGCAAATCTCCTCCAAATGTTGAATGCCCAAGGAGATAGCCATAGTTATTTCTTCTACTAGGCTTACAACGCTTGCTTCATTATCTGTTTCTTTAGGGATCGATAGATTTATCCCCTCGCAATTCACCACTTGAATTTATTAGTAGGGTGTCTGCTCCTTCCATGCCTAGGTTCCCGTTAGAGATCCCATCAAAATTAAGTTTATACACATTTGTGGGAGGGGGACTCTATTTGATCATTTTTATGGTTTAATTTGTTAAATATTAATTACTTAACAAGTTTACCAAGTACACCTTATATATCGAAAAATAACAATAGAATTGTAATTTATGTAATTTCTGATTGCCTTTTGATTTTGACCACAAGCAATGTATTTGAAAATGTATTAGATAGTTTGTTGTCTTAATTGACACACACTTCTATTGTATTTATATTAAAGGCATAAGTGCACCCCCGCAATGTATTTCCATTTCTTCCGAGAATCTATGGGTCCTAAGACTTCGATGTGAAATCTCACAAGACGAGAGGTGATATCATCAATATGCAACTAGAAAAATAAACGGGAATATAATTATCATTTATGCCCCTTCTAACTTAAATTGTGAAGGGCACTTCAAAGAAATACATACGTAAAGGAGTGGGAAGAGAATCTCTCATAAGGAACACAAAGCAAAGGATGCATTCAAATCTAACACACAAATTTGGAACATACTAGTGAACAATACAGAAATAGTTATGTAATTATGCTTTAGCTAATTTTTTGATCCCTTAAGAGTCAACGATTTAAGATAAACTCATTAAGGAAAAAAGTTTTGGTAATTGAGAATAAAAGTCGCAACTCAAAAATCAAAATCATCATATAAAATAACATCCATGAACTCCTTGTTGGAACTATCATCCTCATCCTCAATAAAGATCCCAATCAATCCCCGTTGCACAATATGTTCCTCTTCTACTTGCCTCAACTCCTTGTGTTCGACATGCCACTTTGTCATGCTCGGGTTTGGTTGTACTCTGTTTTTGCGATCTACGAGACACAAAACACTGTGTACAACTACAAACTTCTCTGCTCTCTTAGAGGTAAGTCTATTCCTCTTAATAGAGTGGATCCAACCATATATTGACCAATTCCTCTCTGCAACAAAAGAACTAGAAACCTAGGAAAGGAGGCGAATTACAAGTGTTCGTGACGGTCCTGGACGCCCATATAGTCGCCACCAACTCACCGGCTTCTCATTTTCCAATGTTAGCTCGCCAATTCTCACCGAAGATTTGTAGCCATCAAGTTTAGTGAACTCGAGCCATTCCATTTTGACTCGTGAAGCCTCCTTTGCACTATACATTTTTAAGGGCCTTCATAAAGCCCTTCTTCACTTCTTTGTCATCCAAAGGGAAAATTCTACCTAGCCTCTTTCGCATAACATTTTGAATTAAGTGTATATGTAGCCATATGAAGTGGCATGTTTAACTTCTGCCATCTATGTTGAATGATGGGCTGAATATGCTCATGGTAGAACTCCATAGCGGGGTCCCTCACCCGAATACCTACCTTCATTTGGCCAAGCATGCTGTCAATGCACTCATATATCTCATCAAGATTGGGGCTATCCAAATCGCCATATTTTATGATGCTAAAAACCGGAGATATAATTGATGCTATGTATTTCACATTGGCCCAAAAGGTCTCCCTTATCGCTACTTCTTTCACTCTCTTCCCTTGCTCTATCTTGGACTCATTCCACTTAGTCCAATCTTATGTCATAATCATAACTTGTAAGGGCTCCTACAACTCAAACATCTTTCGTAACAAAATAAATTAGGATGCAATGCTAGTGTCAATGGGTTTGAGAAGTTCTTCAAGTAGCCTTGAAAGGGTGCCAATGATATGTGGTGATTGCATATAAATATTTGCACCTCCCTAACATTAGCCACTATTTTGACCTAATCAATCTTTCCTTGGTCTTTTAGTGCATTGTTCATGGCATACAACACATCATGAGGTTCAATAAATATGATTGTAGGTACCCTCCACTAGCTTTTCTGCTGCTCTGCACACATAAGTTGCGTTTGTGATTACTTGTACAACATTTGCAGGGCCAACCTCTTCAATGGCTTCCTTTAAAATCTTAAATTGAAACTTGACATCTTTCCACTTCTTAGAGCAATAAATTGCTCTCAAGAAATACGGTCCATCTTTGTAGGAGACAATGATATTGATGAGTGGTTGGTGTCTAATAGCTGTCCACCCATCCATGATAATGTTGCATCCACCCATGTGGCCTTCATCTCCTCAATTAATAAATCAATCTCAAAAAGTTTCTATCCAATATTTTTTTTTTTTTGAGAGTGGTGTCTCCGAAGGCACATAACTTGAACTTGCTTTTACTACCTTGGTCATAGCCTCCTTGTAATACGGAGAGAAGTGACAATAAATGTGATCCCAAAGTAGAATAGAATTTTTTGTGATATCATCACCGGTTTCTTCCCTTGCCTTCGAATCAAACATATCTGCAACTAGATCGCGGGCAGCCCCAACAACGTTTCTATTCCCTTAGCTTTCCACTTTTGTCACCCTAAAACTAGAACTTGCCGAAGTATTATGAGAATACTTATGAGAGTTTGAAGGGGTGGCAATGTCAGTGTTAGTACCACAAACTTCTGGAGTGTTGTTTGTGTTATTTCCATAATAAAGTCTTACCATCTTCTCTTTGATCAAGTGAAAGAGCCTTGCAAACACCAACCCTTCTTCTTGCAAGGTGCAACAAATGTGCATTGGTTCTCGTGATGTTGCCATGCCAAGTATCTAAACAAATATTACACTTCCGTAGTTTGCTCCCCCCTCCAGATTTGGGGTTCGCAACTATGTGAGAAAATTGTTGCAATGACTTTATCAAGTGGTCCCGTGGAGAATTTGGCCTACATTTGAGAGCGGCAATTGGTAGCACTTGCAGCTGAACTAGTAGTTTACGTTGGCATCACATTTTGCCTCACTTCTTTGCTTTGCCGGACTAATGTCACCACCGTCACTTCCATATCGCAATGATTTCCTCCTTTGATTCATATTCAAAATAACTCATTGTTGCAGCTGTAATAATTTAAAAACAACTAAAAAAGCAGCCAATGAATTCTAATAAAAAAATGTAAAAAAACTTAAACACATTGCATTTTGATAAAAGCTTCAACAACAATAATGAATAAACATAAAAACGATATTCTAAGAAATTATATACAATTTATAATACATTTTCAATCACAATCAAGAACATGGAAAAGGAGAGATCAACTTGCAGGCCCTAAAATGGGATTAAAAGGTTGTAAAATTTAAATTTTATAACCATAACAACCGAACCTTATGCATTTTGTAAAATACTAAAAGCTAAAAACAACTTTACAATGTACATACAAAAACAACAATTACAAATACAAACAAACCCTGAACCCATTTTGTAAAAACTAAAAACAACTTTACAATGTAGTATGTACATACAAAAACAATAATTACAAATACAAACAACAATTTTGTTCTTTACTTCTAGTTCTTTTACAAACAACAAATTATTTTGTTTCTTGAATCAACTTTCAATGTAAGTTTGAAAACTAAAAAGTAGTATGTAAACTAATAAATACCTCTTGCACTTACTAGTTGCTCTTGCTCTTGCTTTTGCTTGTCCTCTTCCTCTTCCTATTTCACTTGCAATTTCCCTTGCCCTCCTCTTCTTCTCTTTGCTGAGTTTGCTGAAGTGTGAATATTGAATTGTGCTATGGAATGGTGCCATAGACTCATTTTATTAGTTAGAGTGTCACTTTAAGGGTTAGGGTTCCCTCGTGTTTTGTTTTTCAACTTCGTTAATTTAATTTTAATTAAGAGTGTCTTTATTTAAAAATTAAAGCAAAAACAAAATACAAATGATGTCGGGAATGTCCCTTGACAGTCTTAGGGACGTATAGATGTATTGTCATCCCCTTTAAGAAAAATGGGGATGTCCTTCAATATTTTTTAGCATGTTCGTAAACGTGGGCGAGGAGGGGGCATTCCCCCGATCCGGTGTCCCAAATGTCTCGTACGCGCTGATTTAGGGGGATGCCTCCTACATAACATTGGTTTGAAAGAATGGATGCCTTGGTCACTTGATTTGAATTATAACTTTTTCCTAGCAAGAACTATCAAGTGGATAATAACTCGGTTAAAGAGATTCATGATGCCTATTGAATGTTTTTGAATTTAAAGTGATGAACACACACATATCTTAGTGTGTCATGTACTTTTGTTTCTCATCATTCTTTGTGTTCACATCTTCTAATATTAGTATAACGCCATTGTTCGAGGAAGCCATAAGAGACGGGTATGAGTAGTAAACCGCTGGTATATAGGGAAGTCCTTGGAATAGGGTACAAAGGACGAGTTTTAAAGAGGTTTCTATCAATATGAAGACAAAGGAAACACAAAGCTCGATGCTATGGTATGCAAGCTGAAGTGCAAAGGCAAAGATATGTAGGAGGATCAAAGTCACGATTTCCATTGAGGGCAAACATGATTTGAATGGAAGATATTGTAGATCTAGTTGTGTTTTTCAGGAGGTTCGTGAAGGAGGCGTTTTTGGAGAGTTATAGTCATGGTAGAGGAGATGAACCATGGTTTGAAGAAAAGTGTGATTTGAAAGTGAAAGACATGCAAAAGAAAAATATAAAGGAATAGAAAAAATCTTCCAAGCAGACTAGGACATGATTTTTATGGGCAGAATATGTGATTTATACGGAAAAAGATGATTTTCATAGAGAAGGGTCGTCAATTTTCTAAGGGTCACGATTTACCTACACCTAGACGTCGTGGCAAAAGAAATGGTTTGATGCTGGTATGGCATAGAAGAAACAAATGAAAAGAAAAAGAGAGGCTAGAAGGCATGCTAGGGCACAAATATATAGTTGTTTTAAAGGGAGACTAAAATTTTAGTCAAAGAGCAACTAGTATTTGTAGACGGTTTGTTTGTAAAAAGAAATCTTTAGGGTTCATGCTAGGGCAAAGGAAGATTATAGTCTAGACTTGAGTTTATAGTCATGATTTGCATGCAATCCAAACTCGAGCCTATAGTAAATATTTTGTAGACTTTAGAGCAAATAAGTTGCACAAATTGTAAGTAATCGGCTTAAGATTTTGGTAATCAGTTTTGTATGCAGAATTTGCATTTAGTTTTACATTGATTCTGAGTTAGAGGTCAAATTTTTGTGTGATTAATGGTAAAATTCAAAACCTAGTTCTCCTGAAGCACAAAGGTTGAGGGGCCAAAAGTATAATGTTTGGAGTCACAAGATTTTGACCATTGCAGAGAACAAGGATTGCAATAAAATCATTCTTGACACCTGAAGGAAGGCCTATTACGGATTTTGTGAGTTATGACAAGCTTCATAAGGAGGCCTTGCTATTGTTGAAAGTGTCCATGTCAGATGATTTAATACCCGAGGTCCTCAATGCCACTGAGGCAAGTGTGCCATGGACCGGTTTGAAGTACAAGTATTTGTTTTTTAGAGAAAAGTTGGGTTTTTTACCTGAATAATTTGCTTTTTTGAGCAAAGATGCATGAGGGTGGACCAGCTCAATGCTGTCAACAAAAAGGTAGATGATGACAACTTGGTTGCTTTTGTTACGAATAGTTTGATCCCCTCATATGAATTATTTGTGGAAGCCTTACATTTGATGGCCGAAATTCAGACTCTTAACTTTTGATCAGGTTAGTTCCTACGTGCTACATGAGTAATGTAGGCAAACTTGGGTAAGTGATTCTACTTCTGAACAAATAGAGAGTGCATTTGTTGCTTAATAAAGGGGAAATGGAAACATATTCCAGGTGAGTCATCTTCAAGATATTAGGGGAAATGCAATTACTGTCATAAGGTTGGACATATAAAAAGGATTGCTGGAAGCGACAATATGATCTTTACCATCATAACAAACAGCCCGGGATGACGCAAATGTGGCAGCGGTTGCAGATGAACATGATTCTAAGCAAAAAATATGCTCTCACAATATCATGCTCAAACAACAGTGCTGCTAGTTGTTGGATCATTGATTATGCGACATACATTTTTCGTGTTGAAGGGATTGGTATGTAACATTTATTTCTACTAATGCAATTTGTTCTTATTCAATTGTATTAGTTGATGGGGAGTCACTTGTAGTAGAGGGGATAGGAAATATTCATATAGTCCTAAATAATGCTCAAAAATTCTTAGTAAGGAATGTTAGGTATGTTCCTAACATGCATAAAAATCTCTTGTTTGTTTCTTATTTAAAAAAATCCAATATTGCTATAAATTTCCCGGGCAAAATTGTATTGTGATGGATGTAAAACAAGAATGGGTAATTGTCCTGGGCATTGAGCAAGGTGGTCAGTATAAGCTTGTTGACTCCACTAAAATCAACTTAAATGCACGTGCGGAGGGATATTCCACCATACAAGATGTATTGGAGGATGAAACTCTTCATAAGATTGATGGCCCCGCTCTGGTCAACTTAAATGCACTAGTTGCGGAGGAAACGACCATTATAAAGAATGTGTGGGAGGTTGAAATGCTTCACTGGAGGCATATGAAATGCCCCAATTATAGGATGTGCAAGAGGCGCATGTTGAGGTAGCAAGAAAAGTCACTCATGGTGAGATGGTAGGAACCACTTAATTAAAGGCATTGGCTCGAGGTTAGTAGAGCATGGTCATTTTGCTCATCTTGTTGCAAAATAATTTTCCCAATAGGAGGGATTAGATGAGCAACAAGAGGGAATAAATGAGAAGAAGATGGTTATTTCTCCTCTTTGTGGAGTTGGTTTTTTAACTTGTACTACAAATTCTGCAAAAATGATCACATTTTGGTTGCTTCACTCCATAAAGCTCAATTTGGTTTCTTGAATGAACATTTGGATGAGTAGGTCTACATGGTGCTGCGTAAAGGTTTCTGGTTACCTGAATGTGAGCATCTAGGTTGTGGAATAATTAAGTCCCCGTACGGAGTTAAGTAGGCTCTATGAGCCTGGTATATTATATTTGATGAGCATCTCCAAAATTTTGGTTTTAGAATTGTGGAGATTGGGTTGAAATTATCAGTCAATGATGATTCATCACTGTTCAATGAAGCACTCTACGAAAAATCGGTGGACAACCTGTTATAGCTTATGTCCATATGACCTGATCATATATTTGCTGGTAGCTATCTTTTTGGGTTTTGTCTACATCAAAGCTTCTACATTGGACAAGAACAAAATACTAGACTGCAGATTTCAAAGTGATATATAAGGAGCAGCTTGTAGATTTAATGACTAAACTTCACGGTTCTATTGTATTTGTAAAATTTTAGGGCAAACTTCTTGTTTCCAGTTTATTCATTCGTGTGGGGAAGGGGGGTATTAAAATATATTAGTTAACACTTAATGAACTATTAGTCATCTATTAATTAATAATCGGTTATGAATTTCTGCAACTACATTGTAACTTCTTTCAATATAATAAAATGGTGAACACACATATATCTGAGTGTGCCTTGTGCTTTTGGCTGTCTTTTATTCTTTCTGTGTTCACATCTTCTAACATTTGGGATGACAAAAATATGCCAGGTTTTGGGTACAGTGTGGGGACAGCTATTAAAACAACTTATAAAAATTATTCATAAATATTTTAGCTTTATTCAATGAAATTTAGGTGTTTAAAATTTATTGGACATTTTAGGGTGCTTTCCGGTTAAGGGTTTAATGTTTGTGGCAAAATTGTCAGTATTATAAAAGTGTCATAAAATTAAAAAAAAATTGTCGATGTCTCTTCTAGGTCCCCAAGTCCCCGAAATGTTCAGAATTTCATCAAAATATAGGAGACACGTCCTGTGTAATACTGAGTTTCACATCCTTTCAGAAGCATTAGAATTTTGGCCCAAATATACAGTTGCCACAATAGTAGGCTGTTGAAAACTCTATGAAGGATATATTTAAATATTGCAGATCAATGAAATGGCATGGCATGTTCTTTACTTTGTATTAGTCAAAACTGAGTTTGCTGAGAATGAAACAATAAGTCTTTGGATTAGAATGTAGATGGCTATTCAGGCAACTGTGGAACGAGGGTCAGTGGTTTTAATATTAGTAAGAACTTTATTTGAAATCTCTTAGAGGGAATTTCAAATGTAAATTGGAAATAGTTTCACCTCCTGCATTTTGGCTGTAGGGAAATTTTGGTTGTTTCATCTTGCTGTGGCTTATATTTACTTTGATAAATTTCTGTCTATGGCTTATTACTTTTAGGTAAGTCTAGTACACAAATTCTACGAATGACCGTTCTTGTGATCATAGTTTCATCTGCTGTTATTTCAGAAATTAATTATGGGTGTTTTGTATTTTCCTATAGCTTAGGTCGCTTGCACTTCCTTTTACTGTGATGGAGTGGGCATTGCCACCAGTACCAAAACCACAACAAAAATCAGATTCTCGGCAGCCATCCTTTTTTTCTAAGGAGCGACCCATTGTTACATTGACTGTAGCAGCAGCCAGTGCACATTCTTCCGATTCAAGTATGGAACCACCTGCTAAGTTTTATATTGATTACATCATAGAAGTGATCTGCAGGCATATTTATTACAACATAATTATCTTCTTTTATTAAGTTTATCAAAATAACCTTCTAGTATTTATTGAACTACTCTGAAAGCTGTGACTTTAAAAACATTATTGGGTTTGCAGAGTCAGGTATGTTGGAAAGTGCAGGTGAAGAAGCGGGTGAAAATTTTGCATTTGCGTTACTTAATGGATCTGTTGGAGTATTTGAGGTTCGTGGTAGGAGGGTTCGTGACTTCAGGTTGATCCTCCTCTTTTTTTCTTATTTTGAGGTCTATCTGTAATATTTAAGGTGATTGACAGAATCTGCAATTGTCTAGCTACTGAATATTCAAATATTCGATATTTACTAAAAAATTGTATTGCTCTATAACGATTATTCCATTGGAAGTTTGTATGCTGTCATTATCTGAAACAATACAAAATGTTTGAGATGTATAATGTTCTAAGGAAAGTATGTTATACAAAAATCATATGACCTGAAGTCCCAAGTTCTTCATTCTGTCAATTTTTTCCACGTAGGTTAGGCGTTTTTCCAAAGATGCCATCTAGTTTTCACTTTATTAACTCACCATTTATCTTGCAGTTGTATATTGTTGTCAAATTTCATTGCTCAAGTTTACTTTTAGCATCAGATCAGTGTTCTGTGTCAGACCTTGCTCATCAAGGCCTGATCACGATAAAAATGTTATCATCACTGTTGTACCCAAATCTAGTTAGAGGCAAGTTTTCATTCTTTTGTCTTGACCTAGGAAAAAAATCACAAGACCAAGAAGAATGGAGGGTCTAGATTTAAAAGCACGCGTCTCCTCAACAAAGCCTTGTCAATGAAGCTTGCATTGTAGGTACACAATAATCCATCAACATAATGCGGCCAAATCATGCGACAAAATTCTGCGATCTATCAATATGGTCCGCAAAAGGGTCATTTCTTTGGAAACACTCCCACGTAAGAATGTACCTCTTGCAAGAAGGCATCACGCGGTAAGTCCGTTCGGGAGGTTTCATCAAATTACGGGAGTAAAATTGAAAATAAAGCCCATGTCATGTATGATGGGCAAAATTGTGTCTAGACACCATGCACTCTTATCATCCGTTCAACCAAGGTATTCGAGGCAACGAGTAAGGGACACACCAAGACCGACACACAAACGGATAGAATTAAAGGGGGTACAGGGACCGCTATGATCGCATACCCCAAGGGAAGTAACCCTTACACTAGGACAACCTAAGGTTTCCAAGGCCCTAGGTTGAAGAAGAGGAAGGAACCCTATGGAGGTATTAGCACTATGGGGAAGATTATGAACAAAATAAACATGCAATATCTATGCTAACCAAAGTAAATAATGTAACATGAAGGAACTAAAATACAATCTGCTAACCTAGCATGTGCACAAAATACTAAGCTAACATATAGTAAGTAGCGAATGTAAGGAACTACTCTATACAAAATGACAAAATTGGTTAGAACACTTACTTGTTGGGGAGCGGTTGGTGAGGCATCTATCTCTCAAAGGACCATACACCAAGAGAGAACAACTTTCAAGCGGAGAAAGTGAAACAATCCAGTCCTAGCTCACTATAGATGACCCAAAAGTGCAAGCAAACCAATCCAAGCAAGAAGAATCTCCAAACCAAGAGTCAAGATGTAAGAAATCCGAAGCTAAGCGAGCAAGTGCAAGTTGGCGCAAGAGAGCAAAGCTAATGGCGAGTTCCTTTCGATCCGATTTGATTGTCCTTATGTGCAAATGAGAGTTGGGGTACTTATACCGCGCCATTGCCCATGGCGAGCGAAGGTGTCGGCCAAGATTTTAAATTTGCACCGACGTTATCGCCCACGAGCGATGGCGTTGGTCGAGAGGTGGAAAATGCAAGGGGAGATGCAAAGTGTCATGGAAAGCGAGAATAATGCAAGACATGAGAAATGGGGTCATAAGCAAGCAAGATGTTGGGGTAATGAGGGACAAAATAAGAGGATGGGAGCAAAAAAAAAACATAAATGGGACCAAAAGATGTTCTCTCTTTATGTATCATTCCTAACCTAATGGTTACGTGAATAACCATACCCTTATCCCGGAACGAGCCCCTTAAGGCACCCGTTCCCAGAAATAGATGCATTGGTGACCTCTAACCTGGAAAGAGAAATTGTTAGAAATAGGTACGAAAATAGAAAGCATAAAAATTTAGGTGTATACATGTCATACCTTCATGCCAGAATTTTCCCCTCTCAAAGGAAATTGGTTTTTATAAAGGCTTACCTTTCCTAAGACCTTGAGATGAAATCCCATAGCTGAAAATGGATGCCTATAGGAAGTTAACACTAGTACCTCCTAACCTAAAGTGCAACTTTGCAGGTAGAAACATTGGACATGGGCACAATTGGTAAGAGAACCATTGAATAAAAAAGAGTATTAATAGCAAAGTAGGCCAGGTCACAAATGATAGAAGCATAGTTACCAAGAGACAAGTAGAAGTATGGGGAGACATGGATGGGTATCAATATGCCATTTTCCCATAAAAGAGGAGACATGTTGTGCAAGATGCCATATATATGTACGTATCTATCTATCTATATATCTATCTATCTATCTATATGTATATACATATGTATATATATAATTTAGAGGAAAATAAAAAAATGTATACAATGTGTATGGCCATGGTACTTTTAGAAAGGAAAAATGCATTAAAAATAAAATTAGAAGCTTTAGGCGTTAAGGTAAAGAAATTAGATGTCGAGAAAAGATGAGTAATCATATTGACCTTTCATCTCATCTCATCTCATCATATCTAGGGTCAAGATTAATTGTAACAGGCTAAACTGCTGGAAAATAGGCATGCAAAAAACAAAAATAACAAAGGTGAATCTAAATCATCTCATTTGATAGAATAGGGTTAATTGTTGCATGAGCTATGTCATCAACATCTTGGTCCTTTGTCAAGTATGCTCTCTAGATACACATCACTCTCGAGCTCTTACTACTTTGTAGGTAGTCGAACATGGGGTAAAACATTGAGGCCATTTACCTCGAACCCTCTTTGTATGCTAGGTCTATATGAGAAAGAATATAGAGGATACTATGAATGTAGACTAGGTTTTCGACTTTCTTTGATTGTAGTCAATTTCTATTCAATAAATGAATGAAACTGTAAGTACTCCAATTCCTTTCACAAGACGAATTTGCAACTTGTGAGGTTTATCGTGTTATAGATGATATCAATTCACGTGCTTGATTGTCATCAACCTTTAGGTCCTTTGTGAGGATGCTCTTTAGATGCACATCACTCAAGCTCTCTCTTCTCTATAGGCAATCAACATGGGGTAAATCATTGAGGACATTTGCCTCAAAACCCTCATCCTCTAAAGCTACATTTGCTCCACCATCAGATGTAATTTGGTCCTGTTTTGATGAAGGATGCTTCTTGTACCATGAGAAATAATACAAAATATGCTATGAATACAGACTAGGTTTCAACCTTCATTGACCCTAGTTGGTTCATCTTCAATGAATGAATGAAATTGTAAGTACTTCAATCCCTTTCCCAAGATGAAAGACAAACAACTTGTTGGAGTAATTGTATTGCAAATGATTGTAATTCAGGGGTTTCAATACCATGGATTCACCGCCACTTTATTGGATCCTTAACATGTATATCATACGAGGCCTCCACTATAGACAACTCATAATGCACACGTGAAAACTTATTCCTCTAAGTCTTGATAGTAGAAGCCCCCTCTCCTCAGCCATAATTCTTTTCATTGCAGCTCAAAATCCCTTTTTAACTTCTGTCCTCATGTCGAGCCCTCTTTGTGATGACATTTGTATCATAACATTTTGAATTTGAGGCATAGGCAACGCGGTGTAGAGGTTGCTGTTAAGTTTGTTTCATCTTCATGTGTACTTTTTCTTTAATCAAACACGGGCAGCATCTGTAACAACCTTGACAAGTTGTGATGCCCTCACGAGGTAGTTCTTTAAGAAGTCTGCATTTTCTCTTACCCTGAGCTATCTATTTATTGCCTTAAAAAATAATGGCTTTTAATGTAAGACACCATAATATTTAGAAGTGGATGGTTTCTAGTATTAGTCCAACTATCCGTCAAATTTTTTTAACCCCAAACATGGCTTTTATTTGGCTGTACAAAAATAATATATAAAAAATAAAAAATAGAAATATTCTAGCCTAATAAATAGGTTTTAATGACATAGTATGCATAAAATAAACAAAATAACCACAAAACAATACTGATGAATTCATAATCTTAACTGAATACTGAATGTCACCATAAATATAAATTATCAAACTAAATTAGTATTCATTGTCATATTGCTTTTCATCGAGAACATCAACATCGACATCGACATCGTTAAAAACAAGGAAAACATGAGGGTTCATTCCATGTTCTCGTCGGTTTCACCCTAGGTATGTTTGGAACAGTTCGGATATGCCCCAGTTCTTCAGCAAAAGAACCCGACCATACTCGGATCATCCCAGATGTACTTGAGATGATTTTGTAGATGGATCGTGCCCGGATCTATACCTAGTACGAACTGGACTGGTGCTGGGTTGTGGGGCCGGGAGAGGGATGAATCAATAGTGTAGCTTTTTGTGTTTAGTAATAGTATTTAGGGTATAAGTATTGGAATTTTTCTATCTATGTTTGAAATGATTAAGATGGTTGGAGTCTCTCATAACCATTGTTCTTGTTTTGTTGTCCATATCGCATGACATATGCTGTTTTGCTGTCCATTTTTGCAGTCCATGATTATAGTCTAGCTCACTTTAATTTGACATCAAATTAGCAATGCTACAATAGATAATGACATTTTATATAAGAGGATAACCAAGGTTGATGTCAGTAAAGATAATTCCTGGTAATCACAAGAATCCTCATTGTCAGCCTTGCTGGACATTGTACACATAGGTACCATGTCCTATTCTTTCTCATTGAATAGAAGTACCAATATTTTGCTATTTACATGCATTTGAATGTGTAGTGGCGTACTGTTGTTTTTTGTTTAGTATCACATGTTCTTTAACTCAACGATTTACTAGATTAGTTATTGGTTGTCCTCTGCGATGCCATCATGGGCCCCGTGGTGCAGATCATAGTACAAGGATCACCACTCTTCAGTCAATAGAGACAGGTGTGGATTCACTTTGTAAAAAAAACGACGATTGTGCATTTCTTCATACCTTACTTGAGAAGCACAAGATCAACATAATTGAAACCATACTGTTCAAGAAGGAAAATCTAAAAGTCCTGCTAGTGCGATGTCCACAAATTCTACCTCTCAAGTGTCTTCGTTCGCAAGCCCAGCCTTTTCAATGGATAATTCTGTCATTGCATCAATTCACATGGACACAAGGACTCTATTTCTCCAAACCAACTCCATTTCTCCAAACCATGGAGAGCATATATTGTCAATCTGGTGTTTGAGGAAAATTACCTGACTCTCGGTAGACACATCTACCAAATATTTTTATGGGACTGCTTCTTGGTGTAGTCTAAAAGCTGACAAACAACAATGCCGCACCATTTTTGAAAAAAAAAATGGACAGCTTATATGACCAGGGAATTTACCCAGATTAGTATGCAGAATCATGCCATCATGCAGAGAAGATGTGTTTTGAAGCTTTTGTTATGTCAGTCGCATTCATAATAGCATAACTTTTAGATGTAAAACATTTCTTGGATTTTGGGGATGGTGGGGGATGGCTATTAAAATAATATATAAATTATGAATATTTAAAATATAAAAATTATATTTTAAAAAAATAACGGTTTGTGACAGTCCACTCCATCCACATCTTTGCTAATTTTTTATTTATTTATCACTCTCGATTCTTATTATGTCTTGGTGTCCTTGAGATTTCACCCTAAAATTTGGGACTACCCCTTCTAAATTTTTTTTTTCGTTCTTTTCAATGTAACGGGTCATTTTGTGTTTGTTTTGCCTATGTTTGTTTTTCCTAGTTGTTTGCATTGCTCTAAAGTATCCCCAGAGAGCCATAAAAGCCAAATTCGAATAATACCCACATACCAAAGCTCACTCAATCCCTTCACCAGACCTTGTTTGCAAGCGTTTTATTTATTAAACAAATAAAGTTCTTTTAAAAATAGATTGAGCTAAAATTGGAGGATTTAGGTTATATAAAGTACTTCACCCCATCATTATTACCTCAAAACATTCACTCGGGGGGAAGAATTTTTGCAAATCAGCTAACTGGAGAAATTTTTCGAGCGATTGCTTGCACTTCTTTTTTGTTTTATTTCTTTTTGTCTGTGTTTGGTTTGTTTTTTCGGCAATTCCGTAGCCTATTCATTCTTCCTGCCAGATCTTTCCCCAAGCCTAGGGTTTTGAAAAGCTATCAAGTATTTTTAATTATTAATCATCTAAAGGTGATTAGAGCTCAAGATTCTTTCAAGAGATTGCAAGAAATTGCTTGGTCCAAAAAGGTGCAAAAATAGATTTTATGAAAATAAGAAAAATATTGCCATCAATGCGTAGAGATCGAGAAAATATGCACTTTTAGAGAAAACAACACCTAAAACGGAGCCACGGAGTGAAAGTTATGGCACTTGCAAGTTTTTGTTGCTACATCTTCTTGGACCCTTTCCAAAAATGGAAAATTTTATTCTATGCTTGTGTTTTCTTCACCGAAAATCCAAAAATGGAAATAAAATGTTGTTGATGAGTTTTCATGCAACTTTAAAAGCAGAAGTCATGCAAGTCACACTTTTTGGGAAGAAACTTTCTTCCATGCAAGTCACACTTTTTGGGAAGAAGCTTTCTTCCATGCAAGTCGCATTTTTTGGAAGGAGGGCTTTTAAGTGCCAATGGGAATTTTGGTGGTGGAAGGAAGGTGGGAATTTGGAGCCTTCCTGGAAGGTTGTTTTTTCCCATCATTAAAGTTAAATCACTTAAGTGCCAATGGGAATTTTGGTGGTGGAAGGAAGGTGGGAATTTGGAGCCTTCCTGGAAGGTTGTTTTTCCCATCATTAAAGTTAAATCACTTAAGTGCCAATGAGAATTTTGGTGGTGGAAGGAAGGTGGGAATTTGGAGCCTTCTGGAAGGTTGTTTTTCCCATTATTAAAGTTAAATCACTTAAGTGAAAGATGGGAATTTTGGAGCTGCTTGGAAGGGTAAAAATTCCCACTTCCTTGCCTTCTTATTTTTAACATGACTTCTAGCCAAAAAGTGTGACCCATTCTGGCATAGCTAAATGCCTAAAAGCTGACTTTTTTTTTTTTAGTTGGGAAGCATCCAGTTTTGGTGCCTAGGGTTGGAGAAGCTTTCTTTTTATTATTGAGCATCTGCATGTTGATATGAGTGCACATGGGAATTAAATAATATTTTTAGCTTGCTTGGCATGCAAGCAAAGTCTAAAAATAGAGGGCAGCAGGCTTTATAATCAGATTTTGGTGAAAAAATTAAGCATTCATGTCATGGATTCCATGTTTGTTTGAATTATTTGTAGGAATACTTCATTGGTGCTCATATTGGTGAAAAGAAGGCAAAGTCAATGTCAGATACATTGAATATATCTTCAGAATCAGAAGGAGAAATTGTAGGTTCTGCACAAATAGATCCAACTCTCATATTTGCAAGGTCTTCTGGCAGAAATAAAAAAAGATCTCAGACAAAGGTTGATTCAAGCACGATGAAGGGTGATGAGTTTTGTCTGAATTGTTTACGGCAAACATTGCATTGGTGCATGTCTTTGGAAAAGAATTGCAAAAGCTTTGAGGATAAGAGGGAAGACAAGTTAGAGGCAACACCATGCAAGCGAAATCACGGTCATTTGCTTCTAGATCAAGTTTGATGAGAATCAAAAGAAATGATTCAACAACATATGTGAGAAAAGGACATCTCAGATTCAAGGCAGAGATATCATTCAAATCATTCATTGCTAAAGTTAATGAAGGAGAAGTGCAATACAAAGTTGGATCAACATACGAGTGGAAGAAAAACAAGACTGAGAGTGTTGCAGCTTTCTTCTAATTTCTTCTCCTCTTTCTTCTTTCTCTTATTTTCTCCGACAAAACAATTGAGCAATCAATTAAAATTGTAAAACTTAGGTAATTGGCTATAAAAGCCGTTACTTCAAGTTACTGAGAAGAAGTCAATTACTTGGAAATAGGTGGCAGACATGCAAAATAGAAGGTTCTATTTTCAGTTATAAATCATGCATGTCATGCAAAGAGGAATTCAAGAGGAAGATTGCCATTGCTTCCCTTTTTCATAGCTTCCACATGTGGCAATTCATTAAAAAAATTTCCTATTTGTAATTGCCCTCTATACACTATAAATAGAGGAAGAGCCTACGGGTTAAAGGATCACAATTTGTTAATCAACATTCTTGAGTTCCAGACTTTGTGCTGCAGCCCTTGATGTCATTTTGTGAAAGTTGAGGAATTGAATAAAGACGGATTTCCGGAGAACTTTGTGTCCACGGTGCATTTGCTTCTTACTTCTGTGTGGATCTTTAGATAAACTTTGTGTTATCTGAGATTTAGATTAGAAGCTTTTCTTTTCCTTACTTCGAATATTGTGAGATCTACTTGTTTATTTAATCCATGTGTATGAAACCAACTTTGTAAACTATTGGTTGAATTACATATCTTCCTTTCTTCTTTCCCAAATTTCATTATTTCCCCCTTCTGCAAATACTTCATAAACAACTGCTTACTTACTTGCAGAATTGCTTAGCTATGGTTCATGAGCTTTGTAATTAAAGTAAAACCCCCAAAAATAGTTATTAGGATTTATACTTACCAGATTGATAAACATCTTACACGGGAGCCTCACCGTTAAATGAGGGAGATTTATCTCATGACTGCCTAGGTTTTTAGCTATGCAGAAAATCTAGCCAACATATCTTTAGAATGTAATTTAGTTGGGTTATGTGTACGTCGAAAACGTATTGATCTATGATTTACTGGTTTTATCATCTACATGATCTTTCTTTTTATATAGAATTTTACATATAGGAATTGCTAAGTGATTGGAGCTTCCGAGTGAATTTTATTAGATTTCTACATACAGACTTTTTTCAAACAGAAATGAGTGGCTTCCAAAAACAAACTTACCTTGCAAGAGTACATTAGGCTCATCCCAAATTTATTTTATTTTCAAGTCTATTCAAGCCAAATGCAATTGTGTAGCTAGCTCAAGGCCACCCATTATCAGACATAGGGAAATTTGTAGAGAAGGTGATCAATTCATTATTCAATGTGGAACACTTCAATGGGTGAAAGTATGTGACAAATTCAAGATAAGTGCCTTCAAATAGATACATATTTGTGTTTTTCAAATAGCTATAACAAAGAACTAATATTTATTTCTTTAAAATACAAAAATCTTAAAAAATGTTTTTTTGGTTTTTTTGGGGGCTGGTGGGGTGGGGTGGGGGGGGGATGCTGGTGACATTAGGATGTCCCTAAAAAAGAACATTTTGGGGATGTACCTTAAATGTCCCTGATTTTCAGGGGCATCCTAGAGATTTACCCCTTGAAATCTGCTGAAAGGGAAACGTGGGGGAGCGTTTCCCCTCCGTCCTGCCAACCCCAGGATGTCCCAGACGCCTGTTTTTGGGGAGACGTGTCCCGTGTAACGCTGGATAGCTCCTTTACCATATGTGGCTCAGAATATTGCGTGGCAGGTCCTGTTATGCAATTCAACAAAATGCAGTTACCACAAGGTTATGACAGACACCTAGCAGAGGCTGGGTCATCACACGATGTGAAATGTCCCTTTCAAAATAAACCAATAATCTATGCAAATTTCTCTGATTTCTATACTTAGGAACAGCTGTAACTATCACAAGTATTCATTGACATATTCACAAACAATTGGCAAACATGAACCATTCATTGGCATTTCCACAAACAGTTGGCATACATGCACTATTGCTGCGCTCAAAACAAAATGAAAACTATGGAACCCTAACACATAATGCTGAATACATTCATTGCTGTTATAATGTTATGACTGCACCTCAAATGACAGTATTTTATTGAAAATCTCAACACACATTTGACTGATATCTGAAATAGCAATACACAGAAATATAGGACAGCGAACTCCTTTATAGATATCAATCAATGAGTGGCTGCACACACAAATTCTGAATGCTCACACTGACAATCTTTCCCTGCAAACCAAGCTAAAATGATACCAAACTGAAATAAATACTTATCATAATGATGGGGTACTATAGCATCACTGTAGCAGCGGTACGGAAGTACTGTAGCGGCACTATAGCAAACTGAATCTGGAATAAACTTCAATCTTTTGGCACAAATGCGATCCCTGGATGGAATCACCACAAATGGACAAGAGGGTTTTCGTCCTCCAAATCGGTGCATCGAAGGGTTTTCGTCCTGGGTGAGAAGATGAACACAAGTGCTCACACTCTAAAAATAGGGTTTGATTTCAATAGACAATGGATAATAATCCTTCCTTTTGAGCCCAGCTCCTCCTTTTATAATAATCCTTTTAATTCCAACCCTAAAAGCATTTAAAACACTTTAATAAAATATTACTTTTTGGCCCCCCTTTATAATAATACATAAGTGTCCTTTTACCATGTTATAAAAATTGAAGTGACTTAGGACCACTTAAGATATTATTATTAAATCATTTCCCTAACTTTATCCCTTAGCCTATGGGAAATAAAGAATAGGCTACGGGTCCTCTGATTAGATTAATTCGGAAAAGGGGACATGATATGATGCCAAATCATGTAAACTTTCAAATGAAGTCCATCTCAGTGATGTGGAAGGCTAATATAAAGTATGTTCCAAGGAATCTACTTTGCTCTATGTTCATTTTTCATGATAGTCTCTTGCTATATTAATTGCTAGACGTACTTACTATGTACAGGCTTTTTAGACTTTGGTGTCTTCTGTTTTTTTCCTCTCTTTTAACGAAGAGCTCTTTGTTGCATGCTTGATAAGTCTGGCTTTCTATATTTTCAGAGTTTAGGCTGTTTTGTAATCTTTTCCTATTATTTATACTTATTTTAGTTTACCTTTATCTAAAAATATAAATAAAAATAAAATAAAATTATGGAAGGCAGTTATAAACAAGCAAAAGGAAAAAACTGGAAAGCATATAAGGGCAGATCATAGTAGCAAATTATAATTTAAAAGAAAAGTCTTAAGGAATCTGGATCCAAACTTCAAGATCCATTTCAAACCAGCCAGAAATTTGTAAAACAGTAAGACAAGAAAGGAAAAAGGATAGGTTTGATATATTGCTTGATATTATTGGAATCAGCGCCTTCTGAATGACCTTCGCACAGTAACCAGTATAATGTGGTTTATTTTTTATTAAACAAAATTATTTGCTCATTAACTTGTAATTCTGACAAGTAAAGTAATTATTTCTCTCTGTTTCTTATCTATACAGACCCAAGTGGCCCTCAACTTCATTTGTTTCGCCAGATGTACTGGTGACAGCAATGGCCTATCGGCTGCCTCATGTGGTATATGTACTCAGATTGCTGTCTATTGAGTTTAACTATATTAGTAAATACTTTCTGATCTAATTGATGTCCTTTGTGGTAGTTTGTTTTGTTTATGTTTCACTCAGAAATGTGTTCTGTTAATGCAGTATTCAGAAATATCTTTTGTCCCCTAGATAGTGATACTGGATACCCATTGTGCTAGAAATTATTTTACCTAATCAATTGTGCATGGTTTTGATGTATAATTTTGTGGCAATGTTATTTCAGGTAATGGGTGACCGGTTAGGAAATATACGGTGGTGGGATGTAACAAATGGACTTTCATCATCATTCAACACTCACAGGGGAGGCATTCGCAGGATCAAGTTTGCTCCAGTTGTGTTTGGAGATCAGAGTCGAGGACGTGTAGCTGTGCTTTTTAATGACAACACATTTTCAATATATGATTTGGTAAGGCCTGTGTAAAATTATTTAATTGATTGAAAAAAATATCATAATTTATAATTTCAGGTAAGCAAATGTTTTAGATATTTCAAGCAATTTAGAGGACTGTTTCACACCAATGTGGTATCTTGTTTCAATCAAACTTAGATGCTTTAAATGAAATTGTTTATTTGACCTGTCCCCTTTCATATTCTTTCTTTCAACAGTGCAGTAAAAACCGAGGATATTTTTATGCTACAGAAAATCATATTAATGTATAGATTTTTATAGTGCGTAAAGAATAGTCTGTTCCTTTCCTTCCTGCGATTCATTTAAAGGGAAGCATTGTTTATCTTTTATATAAACAATTGAATATCCTGAGATAATACTCTGCCTTTCAGTTCTTACATGCCGGCCAAATGAATATGCAATTGGTTGGATTCACATTTTATTTTCCTTGAAGGATACACAAGATCCATTGGCGAATGCCATTTTGCAACCGCAATTTGCTGGAATTCTGGTGCTGGAGCTTGAATGGTTTCCATTGCGTTTTGACAAGAAGGAGCCACTATTACTATGTATTGCTGGGGCAGATAGCAGCTTTCGTCTTCTTGAGGTTAATATGTATGTATATTTATTTTGAAGCAATTAGACCTTTTGTTTGAGTGGCACCTGAAATTTCCTATCAGCAACGTGTGTAGTTATTTATACTGCTATCTTGAGTGTCATCCCTATACCAACTGGATAAATACTTTATATTGAAATTTTGAATGGGAATAGAACTTTTGTTACGAGAAGTACTAAGCATTTCAACTTTTATATTGGAACCTATGGCATATTCATTTTATGCCCTTGAAGTTGAAGGGTATGCCTATTCTTATGGGCGGCAAGGTGGCGGTGATCGTGTTTTTTGGGAGCATTATACGTTTGAGATTTGAAATTTCAATTGTTGTGACGGGTGAGATCAAAGTGTTTTCTGTTACATGCTAAAGCATTTCTTTTAAGCCTGCAATTAATGTATTTGATATGGTGTGGAAAATTGGAGCAACTTTGGGTATTCATGGAAAATATGGCCATATTTGGAAATCTAATTTGTATATAATTTTTATAAATACCAAAAAAGCAGAGACAAACATGTTGGAAACCAGACCCAATAGAGGGTGAATACAAAGAGAGGTTTAGTGCTGACATTTTAATTGTTGTGAAGATTAAGCGACTTAATTGAAATGAAAGTGTGTGGGGTCAGATGCTGTAGGTTTTTTTTTACTTTTTTCGATTGGTAAAATGAGGGTTTCTATTGGGGTCCTCACCCATAGTTTAGAAACAGAAATATACATTGAGGAGCTACAAAATAAATTTAGAAACAAAAATATGCTACAAGGAATTACAGAATAGAAGACCACCATTCGTCGAGGTGGCTCAAAACAACAGACAAATAAAAGATACGAGAGAGATAATAGACATAAACAAAAACAAAGGCCAGGGAGATGACTGGCTAGAGATCGGGATTGAGATTCTTGTCCACATTCTGATTCTGCAATTTCAGCTCTGACACTTCAACTGAGAAAAGCTGATTCGGGCCAGAGGATAGGAGCTTCTCCTTGCAAGCCAATAACTCCTTCCTGTTTTCTGCTGCATTAAGAACATATTGGATTTCATAAGCAAGGGACATTGACATCCCCAGTGTGAGCAGATCCTCCGTTGATTTCCTTGGCCTGTGCAGGATAAGATTCTGTTGCTTTCTTTTCTCTGTAGAACAGACCCAATCCTCGATGCTCAACCCACTATGAATATATGGTCGCCAGCCTCTCTTTTTTGGTGTTTCAGTTTTAGGCAAGGGAGCACCTGCTTCTATTGTTAGCTTCTTTGGTCTGCCTCTAGGGTGGGACTGGCCTTTCATGGAATCCACTCTCTCTTACACAGCTTCTAGCCTTGAGGAGAGGGAAAGAATGGTAGGGGTAGGAGACACAGGGAAGAGGTCTTTGTTTTGGGTGGCATTGTGAGAAGACAAAAAAATCTGGGAGCTCAAATAAAATTGCCTTGGAGGACAAACATAGGAGAGGTTCTGACTAATCAGGGATAGTGACATCTTGTAGGTTTTTATCGAGCCTGCACTTAATGAACCTGATATGGTTTGGAAAATTGGAGCAAATTTGGGCATTCATGGAGAATTTGGTCATGTTGGCAGTCTAATTTGGATTTGGTTGTGTATAATATATTCAGGATGGAAACAAATTTGTAGAAAATGAGGCTCGATAGAGGGAAAATATAGAGTGAATTTTGGTGCTGAATTTCTAGCTGAAAAGTATTTTGAAGGGAATGATGGAAACAAATTATGGACACTGATTGGGTGTGAAGTGGGTCTATTAAACGACATACAGTGACAACCCTATCAAAATAGGCAGCTCACAATGACAACACTAGATTGTCACACAACTTTTTTTCCTCATTCATTCCTCAAGATTACATGGAGACAAATATGCTACAACTCTATAATCGGCTCTTTGTTCTTGGCCCAAAACCTTTTATACCACTCATATCCTAACACCCTACTTTCCTTACCCTTACTATGAGCTACAGGGTCAAAGCGAACTACAATACTCTATTATATTCTTACAAGATAGGAAGACTCTTGTAGCAAAGACTCCCTTCCCCCTGAAGTTGTCCACTTCTGATCTGCGCCACCCCCTCCCCTTCCCCCGGCTCCCTCAAATACAAGATCCAAGCTCTGGCTTATATGGACCAAGAGGCGTTACAAGAATCTGCTGGAGTCTTGGGAAATCTAAGTACCAATCAAACTATGAAACTACACATTACAAGCTCCGTTTAGAAGTAGTTGATCAATTTCGAAAAATCGAATGACTTATCGTTGGACTTTGGGTGTTTTTGTGGTTCTGACATTTCTTGCAGGTATAGACCCAACATTTTGACAAACTGTTTTCTCCCATCATCTTGTAGGTAATGCAGCCAAGAAGGGGACACGCATCTGGGTAGTAGTATGTGATGATGTAGAAATTTGGCTTGTTGTGAACTTTGCCCGTTGGCACAAAGGTGTAGATGTTGTCGGCACATGGTGGTACTACACTGAATAAGTTGGCCTTCAGTATGTGGTCAAACATTGTTTAATGACCTAAGCAAAACACAAGTGAGATTGCATAAGGTTAGGCACTCTTTTGATGGCGCCATGTACGCTAAGGTGTTGTGTCACCGTAGAAATGTCATGTGGATTTGGTTGAAGCCATGTTGATTCTCTCTAAAGTACGACAAAACTCTAGTAGTGGTTGTGAGGTACCACACACCATTTGATGAATACCAAACAATTCTTTTGGCCTAAATGACCTTAGCCCCAATATTGGAGTTGTGGCATGGCTCAAGCCACTCAACTTATTTAATACAACTCCATAATGAACCTCAAATACGGGATAATGTTGAGATCTCGAGGATGCTTCTCCATCATACTCCTTGGAAATTTTGATTGTGAGCATGGGCTAAGGATTTAGGGTTTTTGACTACTAAGCTTGGCAATCGATGCAACCATGTTGTTCTTTGAGATCCGAAATCTTCTTCTAGTCTACGGCTTCCCATCAAAATAAGTACTTTGTACTCTCACCACTTTGTTTTCTTTGCACTGTTTCCTCCAAGACCATTTCAATCCGATCTATCTTCTTAAGGATCTCCAATTTACAATTTATCTGCTCTTCCTCCTCTTTTTCTATCCACTCTATGGTAAGGATGTAAATCTAAAACATTGAAAACGGGGGAAATGTCTAGTCCTTTTGGAAGCTCTTTCTCATAGGCATTGACTGAAAACTTTCATAGAACCTAACGAGGAACCATTTTTTTGCAATTCAACTTTTCATAGGTTCCTCTCTCCTTCCTCAAGTGCACTAGCACTAAATCTCCTTTCGTGTATGATTCCACTCTCCTTTTCTCATATGCTTTCTTCTTAAACTCTAGGCTACCTTGTTGTAACCTTTTCCTTACTTTCTCATGTAACTTGTGCACATGCTTGGCAAAATCCTTTGCGTATGCACTCTTCTTGTCAACAATTACTCTCAATAGATTTGTCACTCCCTTGGGTTATCCTCCATAGAAAATTTCAAATGACGTCATTTAAGTGGATTTGTTCACTGAGTTATTATAAACGAACTCTGCTTTAGCCAACTAAACATTTTAAAAGGTTCCCTAAACTCTTGTTCACAACCTTGGTTTGTCCATATGTCTGTGGGTGATATGTAAGATTATACTGCAATGTGGCGCCTACATTCCTCCATACTGTTCTCCAAAAGTGACCCAAGAATTTGGTGTTTTGGTATGAAGTAATATTCTTTGGCAGTTCATACCATAGTTACCAAATCCGGTCGGATCCGCACAAAATCCGGCTAGATATGGATTTTTAGTTGGCTCGGATAAATTTTGCATTTGCTAGGCCTAATTTAGGACAAAAATATTTTTTATTTTTAAAAATTTTCTGTAGTTTTCTGGAAAAAATAGTCAAGTATCAAACCTTATATATTAAAAAATATAACATTTTACATCGAATTCCTCTATTTTGCAAATAAACTCGCAAAGCGTGATATCCTTCCTTTGGAATCACGAATCCCTCGAGTCATGGTTATACCCTCGAATCATGGAGTCTTACGAGTCGCGACTTGATCGGATGCCGAGTCACAACTCGGTGGTCTTTGGAGAGGGCTAGGGAGTTGTGCTCGATGTCATTGCCCGACCTCCTTCATGATGCTCTTGGATCAGCTGACATCCATTTTGTCATAGAGACTCATGAGAGTCATGTGCGGCCTCTCCCTGGGATCACGGGTTGCTAGTGGTATTCATCCTGGAGACAAAAGACTAGGAGTTCAGGGGGTGTCAGAGGTTCAGGAGGCGTAGCTTGTCTGTATAGAGATTCCCTCTAGAGCGGGATTTCTTTGGTCGCCCAGGATGAGTTTTCCAGATTCCTTTGGGTTCACTTTTGGGGTGCCGCCACCGGTTCGTGGATCTCTACTTTGCAGTTTGTTATTTGCCTTTGAGTTCCTCCCCCTATGCCATTCATACCAGCCCTGGTAATGATCCTTTTCACAATCTATATGACAACGTCGCTCAGTGCTCGATTCTTGGGGATGTTTTCCTTCTAGGGGATTTCAATGCCCGTCATTTTAGAACCTATTAGGTGCCTCTCCAGGATTCGCATGTAAGATACCGTTTGTACTCGAGCATTGGATCTCGAGAATGTTGGCTTACATAGGACTTCGAGGATGATCCAGTGCCCGTCATGGCTTATGGTCAGCACCAACTGCAGCTTAGAGAATCACACGGGTTATTGATCCTCAACAGGATCAATGCTTTCTAGATTCCCATTTCTTCACTTTCCGGCCTCACGAAGGGGGCCGAGCATGTGGAGTATATCCTTTCTAGCCAACACTCCTTGTCCCTCACCAGTCGTTTCTCTATTTCCCTCATCCCCCTTGCTGATCATGCTCTTCTCTCTCTCTCGTTTCATGTTGACATCCCCCTATTTCCATTCCATCTCGTTAGGGCCCTCCCTCGTACTACATTTCGGTTTGATGAAGGGGATCCCGACACCTTTTCCTCCCACATTCGACAACTTCTCCCTTCTGGGCCCCAGTTCTTGTCCCTAGATAGTGTTGAAGCCAAGTATGCTTGCCTATCTTCCATTGTCTGGGAAGCAACCCTTGTTTCCTTTCCCAATGCCACCCGGTCTTCCTCCGCTTCCCATCACCACAAAGCTTGCCCCATGAACAAGTGGTATGATGATGAGTGCAAATCCCTACACCGCCAACTTCGGTGGGCTTTTTCCTAGTCTCGTTCCTCGTACCCTACCTTGAAAACCTCCTACCGTCATCTTCTTTGCCGCAAAAAATGCCTCTTCATTTCCCAACGTCAAAGAACCTGTGTGCTTCCTTTCGATACTCTCCTAAGTAGTTCTGGCACACCATTTTCCCTCACCATTCCCCTCTCCTCGTTGAGTTCAACCCCAACTCCGTGTTCTCTCACACATCCCAACTCTATGACTTCAGGGCAGCCACACATCTAGGTTGATAACCCACCCTCTCTGTGCAACTTGTTTACGTACGGGAAGATCAGGGAAGCTATTAGAGTGATGAATAGTAACATGGCTGCATACGAAGTGGGGTTCCAGGTTGAATTCTTTAAGTATGGTTTTGAAGGATTTGGTACTTTCTTGGCTGATCTCTTCAACCACGTGGTTCGTTATGGTTTTCCGCTAGTTTGGTCACACATCTCCATCCACCCAATTCACAATTCGGGCCCTAGGTCGGATCCCAACAACTACAGAACCATAATGGTTGGCCATACTTTTTCCAAATTATTCGCCACCGTTCTCCACATGCGACATTTAGAGGAGTTGGAGCATAAGCACCCTAGAGCTTAGGGACAAACAGGTTTCTTACACCACCACTAGACTATTGATCACATCTTTACTCTCCGAACTATTAAGGAGGCTCGTCGAAAGTCTATTGCTGCTTTGTAGACTTTCGAAAAGATTTTGACTCCCCGCCTTTGGAGGTGCTCTTTTAGAGACTTAGAGACATTGTGATTTCGAGATTCTTCTCATGACCATCATGCTTCTCTACGAGATAGCTTTGGGTCGCCTCCGCACGGCTCATGGGTAGGCGGATTTATATTGATAAGTTTGGAGTCCTTCATGAGCATATTCGGGATGTGGATGGTCGCCTTCTTCACCAAGTTTTGATATCCATTCTTTTGTTTTCCCGGGCCAATCTAAATATCTTGTACCTAGATGTTGGGGCCCCATCCATCTCCATCTAGAGAGTTGGGGCCAATCTCGAATATCTCAGATCGGTTGGTAGGTTCAATGCCTACTATACTATCATTATATGGTGTCGAAGGCGCAGCGCCTATCTACTATCTCATACAAACGGACTACCCGCCAAGGTGAAGAAACGCACTCGTCCGACTACTATGGTATAAGTAACTACCGCTGAAGGTGGAGACACTGCAGAGAGGGAGAGATTGAGTAGTCGGCGCCGAAGATAGGGCCTCTAATGATTCTACATCCAGGCCCCAAGACACCGCATTAATGTTGGTGTTGATGGTTTGGAACCGCGCAGCACAACGATCTCTCTATGTATGTAGTCAACTCGACTTTTTTCTTAATTTCGCAGACAACGAAGTGAACTACTCAGTCATCTTTTTTGATGATGTGGTTCTGGTCTCCTCTCCGAGGGGTTGTAGAGACGCAATTTGGATGCCCTAGTCTGTTTTGTGGCCTCTGACAATTGACGGTTAACTTGGGTAAAACCAAGGTTATGGTCTTCAATGGTCTGAAGACCTCGCACCTTCACTTCTTCTTCAGGGGGGAGGAGATTGAGATCACCAACTCTTACACCTATTTGGGGGTTCAGTTCTCTGGCCCATGCTTCAGTTTGAGACAGGCCTTCCAGCCTCATGTCAACAAGGGCTATGGATCCTTAGCCCTTCTTGAGAGACAATGTTTTCGCCACCACTTCTAGGACATTTCATCTAAAATGTCCCTCATGGACTCCCTCATTCGACCCATTGTGCTCTATGGTTCTGTTGCTTGTGGGCCCTCCTTATTAGAGACCGACTGGGCTTTTGTCGAGTGAGTTCAAACACTCCTTCGCCGGTCCATTGGATGCAAGTGAAAAAGCCCCCAACACATCATTTGGCGAGTTTGGTGCTCGTCCTTTTAGATTGAAGACCATGTTTGACCTGATCTCTTTTCTACACAACATTAGAAGCTTCGCCGATTTGGTTAATGGACGTAACGAGGTTCCCGTACTTGGCTTATCGTTCCTTGGAGGCCATTGCTCTCTCAGGTTCTCCTCGTCAGGGCTGCATTGGGTATTATGAGGTTTCTCACCTTCTAGGGACAATTGGTATTTAAATGGATCGTCTTCCTCCCTTCCAAGTATTCCCTTAACGCTCCACGCCACCTTTTCCCTTAATGCTCCACGCCACCTTTAACCTACTAGACAAATCGAACAAGTCTATCGAGAGGATATTTACATGCAGCTTATTCACAAGCACTTGGGAAAACCCTCGAGGGGCTACGCCCTAAAATGGCATTTTATGCGGAGCACTTCACGAAGTTGAGGATGGTCTCATTGTCCGTCCGTAGTACACTCTCTCGTCACCTTTGGATGCATGCCCTTCATACCCCCTTTGTCCAAATTAGAGTTGGTTACCATAGGCTTCGGTGCGAGACAAACTATCACCTTGATCGCTTTGATAGGATTTGTTTGCTTTGTAGCCTTAAGGAGACCAAGACTAAGATGCACTTCATTTTCCAATGTCCCCTTTATTATGAGATCAAAGGGAGATTCTATTGTCTTTTAGGAGGGCACAGACTCTTTCTGACTTCTTCAGGTATGAGGACCAAAAGTGTCTAGCCTTATACATATAGGAGGCCATGAGGCTTCGTGAGCACACTCTTCAGCCACCTTCCATGCTGGATTGTACTCAGTGTATCGCTTCTTTCTTTATAGCGCTGCCTTGAGTGAGAGGTACTAAGCGCTAATGTGACACTCTACTCTCGTTCCAGATTTGTTCATCCGTGGACACCATCGATTGGTCCCCGAGCCATCACATTTAGGTCCTCACCAGGTCCGACACTAGGCGACAGACTAAATCTACCAGATCTTTGAGATATAGTACGACGTCCAGACAACAACATAGTAGACGGCCCCTACACTCCGCTACTTATTTTTCCGGTTGCCAACCCACCCAGAGTTTCTTCCAATCGGCCTTGAATGTTAGGGGAGCTCCTTGATGGACTTTCTTCTTCGCCTCTCCTCGACCTTCTTCCCTCTCTTCTTCTCGCTTGCATTCCCACACCGGGTTTGGGTTCGTGGGATGGCTCTTCCCATTCTTGTCGCCTTTTTAGGCTTTTTGTATTTTCTTTGTATTGTTTCTTTCTCGGGAACCTTTTGGTTCTCTTGCTTTGTATTTACGCTTGTGGGCCTTTTCAGTCCTATTGACCTACTTTTGTGGTCATTTGTTGGACATTAATATACTTATCTTATCTTATCTATATTTTCTATGGCCAAGTTTCTGAGTTTGATGAATTTTGGAGGTGTTCTACTATTTTTCTCAAGCTTGATGATGTTCGCTGGTTAGGGTTCCGTAAATAATTATTTCCACATGCAATTCTGATTTTTAACAGCTGCAATTGTTTGCTAAGGGTTTTCCACTAATTTTGGCATAAGATTGGAAGGAATTTTGCAAGGTTTGACCCCTCTTTGAAGGGCTTATCTTATCTAGGGAAGTCGCTGCCCTAGAAAAGGATTTAAATTGCAGGTTTATAGCTTTTTAACAGCAGTCCTATAAATCTGATTTGTGAGCTTTTAGCCATTTCTTGAGTCCCCCTAAAACGGAAATTACACATAACGAGGGCACCCATGTAGTATGCTTCAGACTTCAATTTCATATTTAAGAGGACTTGGGAGAGAATCACTCAAGAATACAGACCGCAACCAAGTATGGCATTCTTGTTTTCTTTAAGAGCTTTTGATCTTGGCCTTGCTGTTATGATTCAGTCTCTTGGGGAAGTGCTCTTCCTTAGGCTTATGCTATAGTTATCTAGGTAGAGAAGAGCATCCCATGTAGTATGTTTCAGACTTCAAAATTCGATTCAAGAGGACTTGGGAGAGAATCCGTCAAGAATACAGATCCTAACCAAGTATGACATTCTTGTTTTTTTAAGAGCTTTTTATTTTGAACTTATGATTCATTCGCTTGGGGAAGTGCTTTTCATCAGGCTTTTAATATAGTTATCCAGGCAGAGAAGAGCATCCTCATTCTTCCCATCCTTCTCTCACATTGTTGTTGGAGATAGCGTGATTGATGTCAATGGAGAAGGCACAACGATGAAAAGAAAAATAATAGTGACCAAAATGATGTGTTATAGTGATCAAATCTAATAATAATGAATGTAATAAACGATACCAAAATGTGCAACAAATTCATGAAGGGACAACATTTATTTAATGGGCCAACCGACCTCCATTAAGATTAAATGATTTGTTTTTATGTGGTCGACCTCCCTTGAAGAAGGCCAACCCTATTGGGTGAAGAGTCATGACCATTCAAAAGGGCATTTTTGGGCTATAAAAGGAAGATTTGTTGGATGAAGGACAAATTTTGAGCGAATATCATTCGGAAGAAGAGCAAAATTTTATAAGTGTGAAATAAGAGTTATATCTTGAGAAGACAAGCAGATTTGTGAAGAGGAAATAAAAGTCTCCATCATTCATTGAAACAACAACACTACAAAGGTAGTATCGTCATCGCTTTGGAGGTTAGTGCCTCATAAAACGAAGAGAGTGGTGTCTCTTATTGAGTTGGTGCTCGGTAGAAAAGATAGGTGTACGAATGCTAAATTGGTGCTTGGCATTGGAGATCGGTGTCTCGGTGAGGTTGGTGCCTACACGAATTGTAAAAGAGTTATATATATATATGTATATATAAGCAAATATTTTATTGTGGTTTTTTCTTGAAAAGGTTTCCACGCAAATATTGTATTCCTCTTGTGTTGCATAATTGGTATCGAGCCGGTTCCTTCAGAACATGAAATATCCCTTTTAGGATATCACTTTACAGCTTATAAATTTATCGAAAATCTGCAGACTATAATTATGAATTTTCTAGGACAAGGTACAAAAATCTAATTTTTTTATATCTTTCAAAATAATCACTTCCAACAATACCCAGAAGCTTCAAAAGACGTGGAAAAATATAGAGAATAATAAACAACTGAGAAATAATTTTTAATGGCCAAATTTGAATTTATTTTACGACATCAAATGAGGAGAAAGTACAACTAACCGTTTGGAATAATTTTCTTTGACATCAATATGACAAGAACAATCTTTAGATCTGAAATCTCCAGAAACGGGCCACAAAAACCCTTCCAAAATGCTTGCTGAATTTCCTAGGTAGGTCGCTCCACTTGTGGGAGACACCCAACAACCCCAAATATGAAAATAACTGAAACCCTTGTTGAAGAATGGCTATCGTCTTTCTCTCGAATCTGAATTTCTGGTTACTCACTTTGTTAGCATATGGATTTGCACGCATGCAAATGACATGTAATAGTGTGGGAACGAAGTCCCTCCTCAATGAAGGTGAGGCTGCCTTTATTGAAAACCAAAACTATATTTACACTGGACATTCAAAATTGTATGTGGGGGTATTTTGGAACATCAATGGAAAGAAAAGTGAATGAGGCAGATGGAATGAAATGAAGGAAATGAATGAATAGAAGGAACATGCAAGAGTTAGGTAAAAACAAAGCCTAATATTACATGGAGAAGAACAATAAATAACTAACACAAATAAAACGGAGTTTGCATCATCGGCTAAACGAGAATGAGTAAAAGGGAACACACGTGGGCAAGTAGATAATCAAAACTTGATCACTTTGTGAACTAGAATAACATATTAGTAGCATTGACAACAAGATCCAAGACAATATTTGCACGCAAGATTCAAACACTAACATCTAATGAACATAAGAACATCAAATGCTATACGAGACAATGAATGGTACACAAGTTCATATTTCATTAAGTCAAAATGTCTTCGAGAAGAGCACAAAGTTTCTTTCTTTGAAATAAAGTTTGCATGCAAAAGTATTTTCTTCTCCTCTCTCAAAGTCACCCTTATAAATGAGCCCCTAACATCCTTTTATAACCCAAAAGTTGGTTCAAAGTAGTTAGGATTTTCAATGCACATTAAATAGGGCACTTAAGTGACTTTGACTTTTCTACCAACTATATTAAAAGCAACTAAAAAAAAACCACTTAAGTTATCCAAAGTTTTCCAAAAGTGAGCTCAATAATAAAATACCACTTTATAAAAAAGGCAATGGGTACATGTGGACCCCACTCAAATGACTTAAACAAACATAGACATCATAGTTAGCAATGCGCCACCTAGATCAAGACACCTAGGATCGGTGCCTTATCCATTGGGCTAAGAGTCTGCCTATCCCGGTCATACGTGAATGAACTCATTGACCGTGCTCTGCAATCCTCCAGATGACGAGAGAGCCAAACTTGAAACTTGAACAATTCATTCACCTCTCCATTTGAGCAACATCATGGTGTGAGCAAGTTTGTCTTCATTCGTATTCGCATTCACAATTACACACAATTCTCCACATGCTCGAATAGCCCTCCATGGTGAATTATTCATTTGTCACGAATCTGTAGTTGTTACGCCAACTTCGCTTGTCAGAATCCAACTCTTGATCTTTCACCATTGAGAATATCTTCCAAGAGCTAAAATTGCAATTCACTTCCTAGAGTTATGTCTTTTGTCTTTGTCACCATCCCGAAGTGTTGCCATTTTGATCCGCTCACAATTGTCCAATTCGAGAACGCTCCAACTTTAAGACTCGAATGACAGTAAGTGCGCCTGCGCCGCTAACTGAGAGCTGATATGGACATGCTTGAATGATGTGGCCTTGCTTGATCTGCACAATTGTACTTATCATTGGTCTTAGTTTGTCGATGAATAGATCCGTACAACAATTAAGTGAAACAATTGATGTAGACAAGATTCTCCCATTATCGATCTCTGTTGATAACAATGGCTTTTGACTCGAAGAGACCTATGCCAATAACTATGACTTATACTGCATAATGAGGAAGTCGAGGTCGCTTCGCCGGAGCCGTTGGAGTTGAATCGCCACATTGTGCAGGTGTCGTGGTGCATCTATGCAAGTGATGACCAATTCAGAATAAGCATTACGAAAATTGTGACTCACCTTTGGTTTATATGCGATCGTAGATCGACCTACATCGACATGTCCCAAGTTGGTATCAGCGATGTTCTCACTCTTAATGGAGCGTCGCGTGAGTAGATGACATGATTGTGACATAAGCGTGATTTGAGTTATTACTTCTTACAAAACTGCACAAATCGCCTCCGAAAGCGCCTAAGAAAAATAACAAATCTTGTTTTGAGAAACTCTCACTGGATGAGGGAGTCTATTAAGGTACCACAAGTTTGCATGTCAAAGGGTTTTTTCCCAATAAAATTCTTCAATCAAATATTAAAGGTCAAAGTTGACTCTTCTGAAACTGCTAGGAAAATGCAAGTGAAAAACTGCGAAAATCTGTTTGGTTTTAGCTTGGGAAAAATATCAAACATCACCTTGGGCATCTACAACTTGGCAAGGGAGTATATGAAGGTGGGGAGAATCCAAAGAAACAATTCTTCTCTTGACGATCATCCGAGTTCAAAATATCAACTCTCAAAGTGAGTCACCTTGATAGGCTGAAAAATTGCGTGCGGTGAAATCAAACAAATTGTGTTTATTTTGACTATGTGAAAATTATCAAACGAAGTGTTGTACATTTGAATTTTGGCAAAGGAGTACATGAACGTGGGAAGAATTCAACGAACCAAACCGTTTTTGTTGACGATCATCTAGGCTCAAGATATGGATTCTCAAAGTAGGCCTTCCGCCAAGTTGAAACTGCACGCGTGGCAAAATCAAGTAAATTGTGTTTTTCTTGGGTTCGTGAAAAATATCAAATAAGGTGTTGTTCGTTTAAAATTTGGAAAACGAGTACGAAGATGGGAAGAATTCAATGAACCAAACCGTTTCTCTTGATGATCACTCAAGTTCGAGATACCAAGCTCCAAAGTTGATTACTTCGACAGATACAACCCACGGCACGCTCTTTCCGCATCTATCATTTCTTCATTAAATTCTTTTTTCTTTTCTTTTTTTTTGTGCTTTGAATCCGTGATATTATTGAATAGCCCGAATTTCCTAGAGAGCTCTTGGTTATGCAAATGCGTGAATAATTATTTTGCCTAAATACTTCTCACCAATGCGTGATAAAAATGATTTATTTTTAATTAAATTCTCCCGTGGAATTTCTTCACCAAAAACCTTTGCGTGAGCACTGCCTGGTTTGTTTGGGAATGTAGATCTTCCTTCTACAATGCGTGCTCTCTTTTTGCGTGGAATAAGTTCTTGCCAACGTGGATTCTTTTTACTGGCTTGGCGTGGATATTGTTTCTCTGCTGAAACGTGGCACTTTTCCCTTTTTTTTTATATTATCTTCCAACTGCATGGAAATTTTCTCTTTTTTATGTGTTATGCATGCATTTTAATTCTTTCTTGCATGGGCTTTGTTTTGCTGGCTGGGATTTGTTTTAACTTTTTCTTTGTCTTCTTTTGCAGCTCCTTACAAGACATGCATTGGAAACAATATCTCTAAAAAATTGTTGTTTTCTCCTTTTTGATGTGTATTCTTTTATTCTTGTCTTGTTGTTCCCACGTGACTTCTCCAACAAAACAAAAAACAATGCTTTGGACTGTTCTTCAAGGCAAATGCGTGGGAACTTGTAGAGAAGTATTTTTTTGTTGTGTTCTTCCTTTTTGCTCCCCTCCAACGTGGCTGACCTCCTTTGTCTGGCTAAGTGGTCTTTTCTTTGTTTTTTTTTGGCATGGATTATATAATCCTTGGCTGCGTGGGGATGTTAAACCTTGTTGCCTTTTATTTTATCTTTGGCTGCCAAGATAAATGGCGTTTAAACTGCTGCTCCTTTGTGTGAACAACTGTGAATGGCTTTTCTTCTTTATGGCATGGGACTTTCTATCTCCTCCTAACACGTGAATGGAACAGTTTAGCAATAGTGTGGGCAAATTGACTGACTGAGTTGAATCTAGAAAACTCTTGCATTGAAATCTCCTTTACTTCTGGTGTATTGCCTGAGGGATGTGATAAAAATATTTCTCGAAACACTTCTACAAAGGAAATAAGAAGTTAGAAATATTGAAAGCTTCAAAGCTTCTTCGCATGAATTTTTCCAACGAGTTTGACAGAGAAATGGTTATGAGGATTAAAGAAGCTTCTGTAACCGTTTCTTATTTCCGTTGGAATAACCAATTTTCCCTTTCTTCTATAGTAGGCATTAATTGCAGGGAAAGATGGAAAAAAACTTGTTCGTTTGCCAGTTGCAATGGCAAAGCAGGTTGACAATTCCCATTTATTTCCCCATGTGGGAGATTGGGAGATTTTTTGCCAGTTTGCATCCGGTTGGGTTGGCAATCAGCAGAAGAAATCCCACAAGCGGGAAAATAAGAAGTATTTTCCAGGAAAGGGGAAATCTAGGTACGGGAAGCCAATTTGGCATCCCGACAATTGGAAGCGGAAGCTTTATTTTCCCTCGACAATAAAAAATAACTTGTCGATTGATTTTTAATTATATTAATATTTATTTAATTAAAAACCCTAAATTTTAATCAAATTGATTTTATCAAATAAAGGGTAATAAATTAAATAAATATCAATTAATTAATATTTAACGCAGTTTATGACCTGGCAGGAGGAGTTCTTACCCGAGATAGACGAAGCAAAAACCGGAGCGATCACAAAAACAAGGCGATTGCGGCGAGAGGCGATAAATAACGCAAAGTAACACTTTTGAAAATTTTCAAAATTTCCATGTTTATTAATTTTGCAAGTCAAAACTAGCCGATAACACTCTCCAAATCTGATCGAAAAATTTGAGTAGAAGCTAGGGATATGGGTTGAAAAATCTCACTTTGAAGAATGGTTTTACCTAGGGATGGATCTCTCACCACCGAAGCGAGGATCCTACTAAATCTGACCTCCACAAGCAAAAAGACTGAAAATAGCAATAGCTGAAAATAGTTGGATGTATGAATGATCTCCAAAAGACCCCAAAGGTATATTTATAACCTTTTTCCTCCAAAACCCAAGTCACACCCCTTTGAGAATTTTCTCATAAACATAAATATAACTTAAGTGACTTTATTGTGCACATGCTTAAAATTACACTTAAGTTGTCGCAACGAAGAAATAGAACATAAAGTACCACCTAGTCGCCCAACGCTTAATTCAATAAGGAAATATAACATAAAGTGAAGGTGGTATCAACATAAATCCATACCCGATAGCCTCCAACGTCTCTAGCCTCTAGGGTATGACCAAAGCTAAGACAAAAATAAGCCTCTAGGCCTTTAGCGTAGGAATGGGGACATTACAAAACAGTCTAATCGATGGAAGGTAGATCTCGTAGAAACACACATGGCTAGTAATTAAGTCCCAAAGTGCTTCTCCACAAACAAGGCTCCGTTATTTGACGGAACAAATTATGCTTTCTGGAGCATACAAATGAAAACCTATCTAATGGCTCTAGGGTTTGATATTTGGCAATCGGTAGTAACGGGATATATAACTCCTCGATTCCACCGACGGATCAAGCTAGAAATAGGGCCAGTGAAAACAACACCAAAGCCTTGAACACAATATTATGTGGCTAGTTTGAATCGAGTTTGTCAAAGTTAAGCATTGTGACATGCAAAGCGGACATGGGAGAAAGCGTAGAATATCTATGAGGGAGACAACAAAGTAAAGCAAGCTAAGCTCCAAACCCACAAAAGGTAGTTTGAGAGTCTAAAAGTGAAAGAAGAAGAGAATGTTGTATCCTATCTTCTTCGTGTTGATGAAATTGTGAATGCCATCGGAGGGCTCAGTGAAAAGATAGAAGAACCAATAATAGTACAAAAGTTGCTAAGGTCTCTCCCCTTAAGATTTGATCCTAAGGTTTCCGCAATTGAGGAAATAAAACATCTAAACATGCTAAAGATGGATGAGTTGCATGGAATCCTCACAACAGATGAAATGAGGACATAAAATGGAAAAGCCGTCGGAGCAAGAAGCTGCCTTCAAAATGGTCAAAAATGCAAAACCTGAGTCAAGTGATGAATCAGAAGAAGAAGCTCTTTTTGTGAGAAATTTGAAAAAGGGATCTGACAAGTATAAAGGTAATCTTCCTTTCAAATGTTTCAATTGTGGTGAGATAAGCCATTTCCTACTAAGTGTCCTCATGCAAAAGATGATAGTAGTGATGAAGAAGAACATGCTAAGGTAGGAAAGAGAAAACATCTATACAAAAAGATCTATAAGCTGGGAAAATATGAAAAGAAGAAAAGCTCTGACAAGCATAAGGAAAGCCTCTACACCAAGAAGGAGACTAGCTCAAGAAGAAGAAACTCTTTTCATGGCAATAGAAACAAATAACGACGAAGAACAATTGTTTACGGAAGAGTAAGAAAATTTCGAGGACGAAAGAGAACTTGATCTGGAAGAACTTGTGCGTGGCAGGCGAAATACGAGAGGCTTAAGAAAAGAACTTGAAGCAATAATTACAACTTCAGAAATATGAAAAAAAGGTGGAAATTCGCAATTGAACATATGTCAAAGCTTCGAAGAGTTTGAAAAGATTATGATTAGTTTGAAAACTCAGCTAGAAGAGGCTGAAAGAATTGAGGAGGCAGTAAGAGATTAGTTGAAATCAAAGGAGGAAAATTGTGCTAAGCTTGAATATGAAATTGTTGATTTAAGAAATGAATTGGAGAAGTCTAGTGATAAGCTAAAAAATAGCTTAAATTTTGAAAAGAGCACCGAGGTCTTGGATAACATTCTTAATAGCCAAAGGTCACCATACATCAAGATGGGTCTTGGCTATGAAGAAAAACAAGAGGTTACTAAGAAGGATTTGAATTCAAAAATTGTTGAACCTCCGAAGAAAGAAGATAAGACTCCTCATAAGAACAACATTCCTCAAAAGGATAACAAAGATGAGAAAATGTGGAATAAGGTTCTCGCAAGAAACTTCAGACAATCATTCTATCCAAGGCAGCCTTACACGATCAGGTATCAAAACTCCTTTTATGTCTATTGTTTCTACTGTAACAATTTTGGTCATAAGGCAATAGATTGTAAGGTTCAAGGCAAGGAATAATGGTTGGAATAAAAGTGCTTATGGTTATTCAAGTAGAAATCATAACTCATTTGTTGCACTATCGGATTACAATGAATATGATATTGTGTGTTATAAGTGCAACAAAGTTGGTCATATAGCACGATATTGTAGAAGTGTTTTTGTAGAGAATCCAAAGCAAACCAGGAAAGTGGATACCCTGGCCAAGTAGAAAACAAAATCTACAAAAGCTTGGAAGAAGAAACAAAAGGAAGAGAAAGAGAAAGCTATGCTTGTTCAAACTGCTTTTCATGTGCAAAATGAAGAGCAACATTGGTACATTGATAGTGGATGCTCGAGCCATATGACAGGAGATAAGAGCAAGTTCCATTCCTTGAAGAAAGTAAGTGGAGGAACAATAAAATTTGGAGACAACGCTACAACAAGGATAACAGGAAAAGGTAATCTCAATCTCAATGATGGAAAGAAAAAAATTGAGAATGTGTTGTACGTTGAAGGGCTGAAGCATAACCTCCTAAGTGTTAGTCAAATGTGTGATCAAGGGCACATCCTCACTTTCCATCCTCAAGGTTGTGAAGTAAGGAAATCTTATTTGGGAAGATTAGTTACAGATGCAAATAGAACCATGAATAACTTGTATGTGCTCAAGTTAAGAAAGAAAGATGTTATATGACACAATCAGATGAGAGTTGGTTATGGCACAAAAGAATGGGCCATATGAATTTTGACAATTTGGTGAAAATCAACAATAAGCAGTGTGTGAGAGACATGCCAAAAATCATGAAGCCTTCAAACACCATTTGCAAGCAATGTTAGCATGGAAAACAAACTAGAGGCAGATTCAAATGCCTTTGGATTTGATTCATATAGACTTGTGTGGGCCCACAAGAACTCAAAGTTTAAAAGGTGAGAGTTACTTTATGTTGTTAATTGATGACTATTCTAGAATGACACGGGTTTCTCTTCTAAAGGATAAATCGAGGCATTTGAAAACTTTAAAATTTTTAAGCATTAGTAGAAAATGAAATTGGGTTGAAAATTAAGTGCTTGAGATCAGATAGAGGAGAATTTCTTTTAGACCAATTCGGAGAATTTTGTGAGGAACATGGAATAAGAAGACAACTCACAGCTGCATGAACTCCGCAACAAAATGGAGTTATTGAAAGAAAGAACTGAACAATTCAGGAGATGGCAAGGACTATGTTGAATGAGTCCAAATTGTCAGATAGGTATTGGGGAGAAGCAGTTAAGACGACGATTTACATCCTTAATAGAGGAAAAATCAAAGTAAACAATACCAAAACACCTTACAAACTATGGAAGGGTAGACCAGCTACTGTTAAATACTTTAGGGTGTTTGGAAGCAAATGTTATATTAAAAGAAATGATGAAGATTTGGGAAAGTTTGACTCTAGATCTGATGAAGGTTCAAGGAGTAAAGCTTACAGATGCTATAATAAAAGACTTCAAAAGATTGTGGAAAGTGCCGATGTAAGAGTGGATGAGTTCAGAAAACATAAGGTGACCACACAAGTAAGTGATCACTCAAAAGAATCAGACCAAAATGAAGTCGAAGAAGAAATTGAAGAAGAGGAACAGGAAGATACTAAGGCACCATCGAGATTTGTTCAAAAGAATCATGGAGAAAATTTGATTCTCGGTGATAAAGATGTTGGGGTGCAAACTCGATGGAGGATAGTAAGTACATCTGAGCGAGTCAATTTCTCTTTGTCATAAATAAAGCCTAAATATGTTGTAGAAGCTAGTAAAGATGAACATTGGGTCAACGCCATGGAGGAAGAATTGAATCAAATAGAAAAGAATGAAACTTGGGAACTTGTTCCAAGACCAAAGGACAAAAATGTGATTGGCACCAAATGGGTCTTTAGAAATAAGTTGAATGAAGATGGGGAAGTAACCAAAAACAAGGCAAGGTTAGTATGCAAAGGGTATGCTCAAGTAGAAGGTATTGATTTTGAAGAAACCTTTGCTCTTGTTGCTTGATTAGAAGCCATTAGAATGTTTTTGGCATATGCTAGTTGTAAGAATTTTAAGGTTTTTCAAATGGATGTCAAATCTGCGTTTCTAAATGGAAAATTAGAGGAAGAAGTTTACATTGAGCAGCTGAAAGGTTTTCTATTGTCAGAAAACAAGGATTTTGTGTGCAAATTGAAGAAGGCACTATATGGGCTAAAACAAGCCCCCCGAGCATGGTACTCAAGACTTGACACATATCTTCTTCAACAAGGGTTCAAAAGAGTAGCAGATAGTAATCTCTACATTAAGACAAAAGGTAATCATCAATTGATTGTTGTGTATGTAGATGATATTATTTTTGGAGGAGATGATAGAAAAATGTACCAAGAGTTTGCTAAAGATATGCAAAATGAGTTTGAGATGTCAATGCTAGGAGAATTGTCATTTTTCCTTGGTTTACAAATTTCTCAATCTAAAAAGGAATATTTATCTCTCAAACTAAGTATGTAAAGGAGATGTTAAAGAAGTTTGAAATGGAAGATTGCAAACCAGTCAACACACCTATGGTTACAGGATGCAAGTTGAGTAAGGATGATGAGTCTCTCGAAGCAAATCAGACTCTATATAAGTCAATGATTGGCAGCTTATTGTACACAACAACCTCTAGGCCAGATATCATGCAAGCAGTTGGTTTAGTTGCACGTTTCCAAGCAGCCCCAAAAGAAACACATGTGCAAGCGGTTAAGAGAATATTCAAATATCTAAAAGGCACTTTAGATTATGGTTTGTGGTACCCAAGAGGTGCAGATTTCACCTTAACATATACAGATGCAGATTGGGTAGGTGACATGGATGATAGGAAAAGCACAAGTGGAGGAGCATTTTTCCTTGGTGGAAATTTAGTGTCTTGGTTGAGCAAAAACAACCTTTTGTTTCCTTGTCCACAACGGAGGCAGAATACATAGCAGCAGTATCGTGTTGCACACAGGTTCTATGGATGAAGCAGACTCTACAAGATATTAAGGTAGAAAATGATGATCCCATTTCTATATTTTGTGATAATACTAGTGCAATTAACATTTCGAAGAATCCGGTTATGCACTCCAGAACTAAGCATATTCCGATCAAATATCATTACTTGAGAGAGCAAGTAGCTGAAAAGAATGTTAAGTTGGAATATGTTGCCATAGAGGAGCAGATAGCGGACATTTTCACAAAGCCCCTCTCAAAAGGGACTTTTGAGTACCTTAGACACAAGTTGGGTGTGATACCCTTCTCATCGAGTCACTAAAGTCTCAAGGAGTAGCATCGGTTCAGGGGGAGCACCGTGGACAACCCTTTGCCATTGATGTCAAAGGGGGAGAGTAAAAGAAAGGGGAGTAGTACAACAAGAGGAAGAAGTACAGAAAGGGAGAGTATTTTGTTTTGAAGATGATTATTTCTTTGTAGGGTTGCCATCAATGACAAAGGGGGAGATTGTTGGAGATATTGTCATTGATGTCAAAGGAGTCATTGATGTCAACAAAAATGCACAATGATCAAAAGAAAATAACAATGATTAAATTGATGCGTTATAGTGATCAGATTTAATAACAATGAATGTAATAATTGTATACCAAAATGTGCAGCGAATTCATGAAGGGACACAATTTATTTAATGGGCGAGAGGACCTCCATTAAGATTAAATGATTTGTTTTTACGTGGTTGACCTCCCTTGAAGAAGGCTGACCCTATTGGGTGAAGAGTGATGACCATTTGAAAGGGCATTTTTTGGAATATAAAAGGAAGATTTTTTGGATGGAGGAAGGGCAGATTTTGAGCGAATCATTTGTAAGAAGAGCAAAATTTTCTAAGTGTGAAATAAGAGTTATATCTTGAGAAGACAAGAAGATTTGTGAAGAGGAAATAAAAGTCTTCATCATCCGTTGAAACAACAACACTAAGAAGGTGGTATCGTCATTGGTTTAGAGGTTTGGTGCCTCATAAAACGAAGAGATTGGCGTCTCTTCTTTGAGTTGGTGCTTGGCAAGAAAGATTGGTGTCTACGAATTGCTATGTTGGTCTGCTAGGCATTGGGGATCAATGCCTCTAGTAGGTTAGTGCCTACATGAATTGTTAAAGAGTTTTATATATATGAGCAAATGTTTTTGTCGTTTTATCAGGAGGAAAGGGTTACCACATAAATATTGTGTTCCTCGTGTTGCATAATTTTTAGATCTTGTGAAATTGTTGTTGCCTTGACTATTAAAGTTTTGAATTATTAAAAGTTTATCTTATCTTGATTCACCCCCTCAAAGTATAAGCGCATGTTTAACAATGCGACTTCCCTTGGCTCTACAGTACTTGTTTTGCCATCCCTTAACCCACCTCCTATGCAAAAGATTTTTGTTGTTCCCCTCACTCCTAGATCGGAGAAAGCTCTTCTTGTCCCAATCATCCCATCTACTTTGTAAAACACCCTCACACACCCACCTAAAGCATTACCCAACCACCGAAAGTCTTGTAATTAAGCTTTGGTAGGATTTGGTAATTCACAAGCTTTTCCTTTCAAATACCCAACCTTATTCAAGCTTTGTATTTGAGCCAACGATGATTGTGGAAAAAGGTGTTTTCTTTTTTTTATGATGAGGAAGGCACCCTAAAGAACATAATGCAACACTTAAGCCAACCCTAATGTCCAACCATTCAACCATCTTGGAGAACTACCACGAGCAAGAGAAAATGATGAATGATTTCTTGTTTTCACTTAAGTTCTAGAAGTAAGAGTGCATCAAAGAAGAGCATTTTGAAATCTCTTCCTAAAAGTCCGAGTGGATCAACCCTCGCTAGCACTTCATGGCTTGTTGGGACAAATTTCATCTCCGGAGGTCAAGAGTTATTTATATTAGAGTGGAATGTCTCTGATAGTGAAGATGAAGCCTTACCTTTGGATTGCGAAGAGCTTCTTACCGGTGAGGGAGATCAGTTTGACACGCACGTGAAGGCGGTTTTCACACATTCCGCAATTGAGGAAGCTACTTCTCCAAGCTATGAGGAACGAAAGGATCAATTTGCCACAATCCTTGAGGAATTTAAAAGCCTTGTGCTTTCCATGGGGATGATAATGATAAGGCCCTGTCTCAACATGCGTAACCTATATGGGAATTTATGATTGGCTTATCGAGCACAAGACAAGGAAGAGGAGGTAAATGAGCCCAAGGTCTTGGAGGAGGATGAAGAAAATGTATCCACAAGCTTTGTCTATAGAGATGAGCAATGGAGAGAAAGCCGACAAGAGAATGTCTATTGGCTATCAAGAAAAATGGATGTCCATCGGACATCTAGCCATTTGAAAGCTAGAAGCAAAGTTGCCACAAGTCATGCTTATCATAGAGCACAAGAGCTACAAAGTACCAAATGTCGGTTGATACACCTTCACAAACAAATTGTCCACTTGAGAGAGGGCATAAATTGTTATCATTTTTAGCGTATGTGTCGATGATCCATAATTTTCCCACAAGTCTAAAACACGAAGATGTGCTCAATTGTACATTTCATCATGACATTGGAAATTGCCTTTTAATCTAATATGATTTCTACAAATCTTTGATTTGAGCATGATTATTGTTAAGAACATGGTTCACATAATCGTACTTGGCAAATACTTGGTAAACCAAATTTTTTTGACTCTGCAAAAAACTCAACAAGACTTGGCAAATACTTGGGAATACTCGACAACTTAAAAAATACGCAAATTTCTTTAAAAAACATAAATTTTAAGCAACATATAGCTACAAAATGTATCAAATGAGTCCATAAAATCGTGGAGAAGTGTTTTCTATTAGATTTGAATAGAAATACAATACAAAATCACATCATCACGTGACTACAACAACAAGGCTAATAAGTGCTTTATGAATTTATGATGATTCTCATTGAAAAATATCATCATAAATTTCATATCTATACAAGTTAGAATATATAGTAAGTTACATTTTCCCCTTCCCCGTTCTAGAGAAATATTGGGGAGAGGGTCTAGTGCTTCTACTAGTCCCCACACTTGGCTGCATCTCCTCGCTCCTCCTAGAAGGCTGCGACTCTGGCTCCAACCTGGTAGTAGATGGTGGTGGCTCCTCTACAGCATGTTGGAGATCACCTCCAAAGATGTCATCCAATCCAATATCTCCTGCTAGTGCTTCTCCCTCCATAGCTTCCCTCTCAAAAGAGGCAATCTCGTCCACTGTGAACACATGGATTTCCTCTTCCTTTGGCTGCGGTTGAGGCCGTTATGCAGGCCAAGTTAATTGAGGAGCGTACTAGGCGTGACAGGGAATTAAACCTCAAGGTGAGGGGTCTCCCACCCCCCACGCCAACACAGGACCCACTGACGGTTGGTAACTCCTTTATCACTGATACTTTGGGGATTTCTGACATTACATTAGAAAGAGCTTGGGTTGGCTATGATTCCACACTTTTCATCTGTTTCAAGACAGCTTTTGACAGGCTGCGAGCTCTCAAGGCTAAGAGGGTTTTGTTTTCACGCCCAGACAAGGTCTTCCTTGATGAAGATCTTACCAGGACACAAGTTGGGGAGCTCAAACACTCTAGGGAGCAAGTCATGGCAGCGAGGAAAGCAGGTAAATGGGTGGTTATCAGGAATCTCTGGGCTGTTATTAGAGACTCTCCTCCTCCTAGTTGGGACCCCGCCAAGGGGCTCCCCAATGACGGGCCAAGTGGGAGAGGAGTCAGGCCAGAGGCTTATCTATCAGTTGCTGGAATGGGAATGGTTCCCTTTGGTCTTCCCCTAGCCTTATGTTAGATGCTCTCGGGGCTGCCGACATTCTCTTCATCACAGAGACACACGAGAGCCCGGTTCGTCCTCTCCCAGGTATTATTGGCTTTCTTTGGTTATCAGCTTGCAGACAGGAGACTCGGGGTTCGGGTGGTGTCAGAGGCTCTAGTGGGGTTGCCTGTCTTTATAGGGACTCCCTCCAGAACAGGATCTCGATGGTCGGTTCTGATGAGTCTGCCAAGTACATGTGGATTCGTATTAGTGGGGCCGCTCGATTCTCTAGGGATTTCTATATAGCAGTTTGTTACTTTCCTCCGGCTGCTTCCCCTTATGCCATCCACAATGGCCCAGATGGTGATCCTTTCTTTGACTTATACGACAATATTAGCCAGTACTCTGTCGCAGGGGAGGTTATCATTTTAGGCGATTTTAATGCCCATACCAGACACTTACAGGTCCCTCTCCATGACAGAGGATTGACCCCGTGTCAGTTGGTCTACATAGGATTTCTGAGGATACAGATGGCCCTTTCACAGCTTATGGACGGTTCCTCCTCCAGCTCGGGAGTCACAGGGGATGGTGATCTTTAACGGGATCGAGCGCTTCCCAGATTCACTTTTCTTCACATGTCGTCCCCATGGCGGGGGCACTAGTGTGGTGGACTATGTCTTTGCCAGCCCGGATATCTCACCCCTCTTCTACTCCTTTGTTTCCCCCATTCCCCTTGCCGACCATGCAGTCAATCTTTCCCTGCAGTACGCTAGTCCTCCTACCACCACCACCCCTACTCCCCCTCCCCACTACCCACTTCGCATCTCTTTTCAGTTTGATAAAAGGGATTACGGATCTTACTCATCCCACATCTCGCGAGCTTCTCCCCTCCGAGCCCCACTTCTAACCTGCCTAGTGCGGAGGCCAAGTACAGATGCCTTTCCCGCGCCATGTGGGAGGCTGCCCTGAGATCCTTTCCTAGCTCCACCACCCATCCCTCGGCCACTAGTACTACTAAATCTTGCCCCATTAACCAATGGTATGATGTAGAGTGCAAATCCTTTCACCGTTGCCTTCGCCAGGCTTTTACCCATGCCCTCCCCTCCTTCCCCACACTTAAGGTTGCCTATCGGTCGGTGCGCTTCGCCGTGAAGAAGCGATCCTTCGTTTCCCACCACAGATATATGCTTTCCACCTCCCTTAGGACTAACCCTCGGTCCTTCTGGCATACTGTCTTTCCCCGCCACTCCCCCTCCTCCACAATGATCGATCCTATCTCCATTTTTTCCCATACCTCTACCCTTTACAATGTTTGGGGCAGCAGTCTACCCAGATTGGCATCCCCGCTTGCAATCCCGTCACTCACCATTATATCAAAGAGGTAATAAGGACTTTGAATTGTGAGGCGGTGATGTGGAAGGTTTCAGTCCGAGTTCTTCAAGCAGGGTTTTGAGGTCTTTGGTAACTATTTGACAAATCTTTTTCAATCAGGTGGTTAGCGTGGGCTTCCCTCCTACTTGGTCTCATCATATCATTCACCCGATTCACAAAGCTGGGTCCATTTCTGATCCGAACAACTACATGACTATCATGGTGGGCCATTCTTTCTCCAAACTCTATGCTACAGTTCTCCATAATTTGTTGTCTGAGATTTTGGAGCAGAAGCTGTTGGTGCTCAATTTGATCTCGCCCCGTTCATCCTTGAAATTCTTTAGTTTGCAGGCTCTGTCGTATTTACTATCTCCCTGTGTTGATGCGTGAAAGCTCTGTCCTTCATTTGGTTGCCATGATCAATCCTTTCCTTTGGTCGAGGATCATTTTAAATCTAGAATTTGTTTTTCGTTCCTCTGTCCATGTGAAAGAATTTGTAACTTGGGCGTAAACTCGGGTTTTTCCCATCCTTCCGTTTTTCCACAGTCACGTTTTGTTTTCCCTGTCAATTTTGTCTCAAAGATCTCGTGGAAATGTGGTCCTTTCTAATTGGATGCGGCTCGGCAGGCACTTTGAAACTCTAAGGCCCGCTTCAACTCAAAGCTTGTCCACGTGGAGGGCCGGCGCTCATCTTAAAATTCGCCTCTTGGTTTGACCTTTGGAGTTGCGCCAGGGAGACACATGGAGGTTTCGTTGCCTTGCCTAGACTTAGACATTTTTTTATGCGGCCGGTGCAGCTTTGTCGAACCATGGACACGTGGAGGGCCGACGCTCATTTGAGGATCCGCCTCAAGGTCCTTAGCAATTGCGCCAAGGAGACACGTGGTGAGCCCGCGCTTGTTCAGGGTCTCCGCTTTTGGGCACCATCTCAAAGTTGCGCCAGGGAGACACGTGGAGGCTTCCGTCGACTCCTCTCTATACTTAAACTTTTCAAGCAACTTTCTAAGGCCTGGGACACGTGGAGGGACTGCGCTGTTTAGGACTTGCCTCGAATCTCATTGTTGAAAGAGCGCCATGAAGACACGTGGAAGTTTCCGCTCACTCTGCCCTTACTTGGACTTTTCAACGCCAAGGAAAACTGTCTCGGACCCTAGACACATGGCGCCTTCCACTGGTCCTTCAACTTTTTCAAAAACTCTGCCGAACTGAGACACGTGGTGAGCCGCGCTTGTTTGGGGTCTCCGCTTTTGGACACCATACCAAAGGTGCGCCAAAGAGACATGTGGAGGCTTCCACTGGCTCCTTTTATACTGAGATTTTTCATAGGCCAAAGGGCAATTTTCTTGGGTCCAGGGCACGTGGAAGGCCCGCACTTGTTTGGAAACTTGCCTCTGTACATCACCTTTGCTATTGCGCCAAGGAAACACGTGGACGACTCTAATCTAAAGTTGAGAAGGGGCAGAATCAACGGTTGTGCATTGCATCTGTTTTTCTGCCATTTTTGCTCCGAGACTCCTGGAGATGTGAATACGCATTGTTTTTCATCATTTTTGATGAAATTCCTTGTCGTTTTTGTCTGCAAAGTGCCATTGAATGGATTTAGAACTTAATTTGTGAGTCCAAGGATTGTAAAGGGTGATATTTTGAAGTTGGAATTGCTCGGGCTCTTGCAGAAAACATGAATTACCGAGAGAAGTTGGATGCGGAGGAGAGTTGCAGAGGAAAGAATGGAAAAAGGGTGAAATGATGGAGGTTGCAGCAGTGCAAAGGGATGAAAAAGGTGTTGCCTCGAGGGTGAAAAGGATTTCTTGTTAGATCCAACTATACAGAGCTACCAGAAAATGATTAAAATGGGGATTTCTTGCATGAAGAATAAAAAGAATGATTAGGATTGTCAAAACGTTGTGGCATGGCATCCTAGTCATTAGTTGAGGGTCTGAGAAACGTGATCAGTTCATGATTTGTCCACCTGGTAGCTGTGGGTGTAAATTTGTTAAACGTCATTTTCGAGACAAATTGGTAAGAAGCAAAGGTTCCTCAAATATTCTTCTTTTTGGGGGAAAATTTGGGATGAGTGAGCGAGTGAAATGTATAAATGCAATGAGAATACTCTTGCAAAAGGTCGGGGGTTGAATTCTTAAGAGAAAATTTGAGAGAGCCCATCTTCCTGAGAGACCAATCCGAGAAACCTGTTAATTTCTTGTGTTTTAGATTTCAATCACGTCAAGTTGGTTGCGAGTGTACAACCATTGACAAGCTCTGAGACTGTTCAAAGAAACTTTCCCTTCTGATGAATCTAATAAATTTTGAATTAATTTGTGTCAATCTTGGACCAATTTATGTCTGCTTTATTTCAGAATGTCTACAAGTAGTTTTTCTTATTCCTATTGCAATCTTGTGTTAAAGTCCCTCCGAATCACACAGGATCTCATCCTGTGATTGTTTAGTGGAATTTGCAATTTCATTTCAAGAAGAGCCTTCATCCTGTAATGAGATAAACAATTTAAAATCACTTTACTGTCATTTGTTGATACAGATTGTCTGTAAGCCTTTGAGTGTATCTTAGGCGTGAGGAACCAGGGGTCTTAATGTTTAATTGAGTCTTTAGCTCGAGCCTTCGTGTTAAATTCTTGGAGATTGTGTGAAACCATGCAAATCGGGCCTCCATTGATGCACACCTTCTGGTTGAAGGAATATTTTAGCTATTCTGAAGCTTTCTGTCATTTAGTATTCCAATTGTTGTGAAGGTTCTCAAAGATCTGGCATAATCAATTTTATCCTGCTTAATCTCCCACCAAAATTATTCAAAAACAATGAATCCATCCTGAACTACCCCTGTTTTCCCTGTGTGTCCACAAATGTATAAATTCTACTGCCAAAATATGCAGAAGCAATCAGGATTCCATAATGTCTCTAGTAACCTTTAACCCTGTTTAGGAAATATCACCATTCTTTAGAAGTGACAACTTGTGAGAGTTAAATTGTGGTGCATTGATCATATTTTCAGGGTCCCCTTTCAAATTTGTGCAAAGAAGGATATCTTCATTCTCCTTCACCGACAGAGGTTACAAAATGGGTCCTCTCACCCTGGTCGAAAGGCACGGCCTAAAGTAGTGAGGATAGATCAAATCCTTAATGAAGGTGCTATCCATTTCTCCGATGCCCGAGTGACAAAGAGTCAGACAAATCCCCTCCCCGGCTACAAAACAACTCATAATATGATATGTTTGTCTCTCAGTGTCTTGCTAAATCTTTGCATCGCTCGGTTTGCGAGGGAGAATCAATTTGGATACTAACAAAAGCAACTCAGAGCCAGAGGTTAGGTTGGTTTTCGCCACTCTGGTTACCACACCATCGACCACATCTTCACCCTTCGGGCTATTATTGAGGAGGCTAGTCACCGCTCTTCGAAAGTTTATTGTTGTTTTGTAGACTTTCGAAAAGCTTTTGAATCCGTACCCCGCATGGCCCTCTTCTAGCGACTCCGAGACATTGGTATTTCTGAGATTCTTATTATCGCCATCATGCGCCTCTATGAGTCCATCTTTGGTCGTCTTCGTTCGCATTACGATTGTCTCGATCTCATCAGGAGCACCATTGGGGTTAAAGGGTGCCCCCCATCTCCTATCCTCTTTGGCATTTACTTTGATGAGCTGGAATCTTTTCTTCGAGACCACATTCAGGAAGGGGATGGTTGCCTTCTTCACCACGTCTTGATTTCTATTCTCCTATTTGCCGACAATATTGTTTTACTCGCCTCTTCTCCTGAGGGGCTTCAAAGACAACTTGATGCACTCACTTTATTTTGTGATCTTCGGCATTTGACGGTCAATCTGGGTAAGACCAAGGTCATGGTCTTTAACGGGTTGAAGACATCACACCTCCATTTCTTTTTCAAGGGGCAGGCGGTTGAAATCACTAATACATACACCTACCGGGAGTCCAGTTCTCAGGGCCTAGATTTAGTATGAGGCGCGCTCTTCAATCGAGGGTGAATAAAGGGTATGGGTCTCTTGCCAATCTCGAGAGACAGTGCTTTGGGCGCCACTTCGTGACATCTCCTCCAAGATGTTTCTTTGAACTCCCTCATCCGCCCCATTGTTCTTTACGGGTCTGTGCATTGTCCAGGGGCCCTCCTTTTAGACACAGATTGGGCTTCACGAGAGGATTTAGACTCTCCTACTTCGTCGCTTCATCGGAAAGCAGACGGTCCCCAACATATTATTTTGGAGTTCGGAGGCCAACCTTTCCGTCTGGAGACTATATTTGACATATCAACCTTTCTTCATCGTATCAAGAGTTTTGATGATCTCTCCGATGAGCGGGACGGGTGTCCGTATCTCGCTTTTATTGTTCCAATGTGAGTATTGCCAGCTATGGGCCGTTGTTGGTTTTCCGAGACTTCTGCCTTGTTGGATTCAGTTGGTATCCAAATTGATCGTCTCCCCCCTTTCCAGTATTCCCTGAATGCTCCCAATCATCTCTTGCCCACCAAACAAGTGTTGAACAGGTCCATCCGGGAAGATATCTACAGGAGCTTCATTCAGACTACTTGGGTGAACCCTCCTGGGGGTTTGCGCCCTAAGATGTCCTTTTATGCAGAGCACTTTCTTGAGATCAGGGGTGGACTCATCATCCACCCTCAGTACACCTTTGTCACTGGGTGCATGCCCTCCTTATACCACATTGATCGGGATGACAAACTTTGTAGGCTTTGTAGCCTTCAAGAGGTGGAGACCGAGACTCATTTCATCTTCCATTGCCCCATATACTATGAGATCAGAGGACAATTTCATTGCCTCTTCAGAGGGATTCAGACTCTCCCGTTTTCTTCAGATATATTGACCAACGGTGTCTTGCCCTCTACATCCGCGAGTCTCTGCTGCTCCGGGACCGATTCTTCATCCCCCTCCGAGAGTCATCCCCACAAGATGAATTACAACCTTCTTTCCGGTTCTACCCAACAGTGGAGGAACTAAACGTCAGAGCCTTTTTGACCCAGATACAATGCATAGATCAGTTCGTCCCCGATTGGACCTTCACATTTCCCCTGATCACCACCAATAGAATTGGATGCACACTCATACCAGAGGGCAGCCCAGCTCCGTTCTTCCCCCTGACAGTCGTTTCAATCTCAGATCTCAGCAGGGGAGGAGGTTTCCACCCCCTCTTCAGTGCTGGAGTCCATCAGGAGCTTCTTTTCGTCGGCCTCAAATGTTAGGAGGGGTGTGGCTACCATTCCTGAGTAGACCATTGGTCCTCGTTTGCCCCTTCCTCCATTCCCTTCTTTGCTTCTCCCGTCTTTCTCCCCGCTTGCTCCATTGCCACCTTTGTGGGAGTATTGGCTTCGGGTTTCCTTTCTGCTCCGTCTCTTTTCCTTTCTTTTGGGAACTCGTTTTGAGTTGTCCCCGCTCGCACTTTGTATATTGTTTGGGCTGCAGTCCCATTGACCTACTTTTGTGGTCATTCGTTGGACATTAATATATTTTATCTTATCTTCTCGCCTAGTCCACTTCTTTGTATGGATCTATCTCATCCAAATCAATAAGCTCCTTTGATGTGGCCTCCACTTTTCTTGTGCGAAGCCGAAGATTGTATTGCACAAAAACCAAGTCGTTGAGCCGTTTTTGACTCAACTTGTTGTGCTTCTTCGTGTGAATGGCCTCAAACAAACTCCAGTTGTGTTCACATCTAGAAGCACTACAAGGTTGAGATAGAATTATGAGGGCTAGCTTTTGAAGATGCTTCCTCCCAATCCTCCCACCAAGAACCTACAAACAAGATAATCAAAAGTTTATAAGTAATTAATAAAATCAAATCTGTAACTAATAAGTAACTTGGTAAACATTCTAATTTTTATTACCTGGTGTCTATGTGGTTCTCCCTCGGATAGCTAACACCGAAGAAAAGAGCCTCCCCGTAGCATGTTTGTAATTTTGCAGCTCTAAAATGACGAGGTCCCTTGTCTCAACATCTGGTATCATCCTCTCAATACATGTTGAAAGGCCCTCCATAACCTCTCCATTCACATCTGTGAAGTTGTCGAAGAAGAAATACTTGGGGTTGAGGTAGTACCCCGCTGTATGAATAGGTTGGTGGAGTTGATTGTTCCACCTCCGATGAATAATTTCCCAAAAGGGACCATATCCGATGATACCCCCCGTAATAGTTTTGGATATACTCTTTGGCCCTATCCATGGCCTCATAAATGTACGCCATAGGGTTTTGCTCCCCATCAACCAACTCAAAACCCTCACCAACGGCTCTGACACCTACACACAAATTAAAATGTAAGGTTTGAAACTTACAAATAAAGTAAACAAATAAAAACAATATATTTATAATTTAACAAATTAAAATAAAGGAATGAAATATAAGTTGAAGTTCAAAATTACCTTGATGATCTCTATGGCTCTCTTTGCAAAGATATCATCAAAAAGTATCTTTGCAACCCTCTCTCCATCAACTTTCTTTGAATATTGTGAGTCTAGCCATGCTTGACTCACAAACATTTGCTTCAAAGATGTCAACAAACTAGAAATACTTTGCAACGTCAATAAGCTAGTTGCAAACCTTGTGACACCTGGCTCAAACAAACTCTTTCCCTTTGTGTGATCTTTCATCAAGCTTAGAACCCAAGGGTGATTATATATGTACTTTGTTATGTTTCTTTCATCTTTTACAACCGCCACCACCCAATCAATTTTTCCTATGTCCTCCAAAAGAAGGTCATGGCAATGAGCCGCATGAGGAGTCCAAATGGATGTCTCTCCTGCAGTAGTCTCCCAATCGCGCCACATATGTTGCTGCATTATCTGTGAAAACTTGCACAACATTATGTATGCCAACCTCTAATACAATCGTCTCCAACATAACACTCAAATTCTTTGCATTTTTTACTATGTTAAAGGCATCAATAGACTTCAAAAACACCATCTCACAATTTGAAGCCGCTAAAAATTAATGAGGGTGTGGTTCCTTCCATCCGTCCACCCATCTGAAAGAACGGTGCATCCGTATTTGTTCCATTGTTTCTTTTTCTCTTCTAGAATTGTTGTGGCATCTGCATCCTGACTTTTTGGTGGAGCAATATACCACTCAAATCTTTTGGAGAGGGTGCCTTGTACCCTTTCCCTACAACTGTCAACACATTGACCAAGTATTCCCAGTATGGGCTCTTTGCCACATTGAATGGAAGGTTGTTGTAGTACCAAAAATTTGCACATGCTTTATCTGCTTCCTCGTGCATATCCTTGTTCTAGGTTGTACCTTGCAATGAAGGTTGTGCTCCAAGTATGTTCCTTGCCACAAAAAGCGCTGTATGCTTTTGCTCGAACTCTTCTAAGATGTGCCTCTTCCGGATCTTTCTGTTCGTATGTGTGGACCACGAGTAGAGCCCACAATTGTTGCCGCATCATCCTTTGAATCCTCTGTCATTGCAGCCCTAGGTCTAACAACTTGTGCTATGGCTGCCTGCACCCTTTCCCTCTCTAGTTTCTTCTCCTCTAGCTTTGCCAACTCTGCTCTCATCTCTCACTTTGCCTCTTCCGTAACATTGGGGCAAACCACAACGTCCCGACAAACAATAGATGCAAGGTGATACTTCAGACGATTGACGCCTCCAGACATTGTTCTGCCACAAAAATTGCAAGTAATTGCTCCTGAATTGCTCCATGTACACCATACTTCCAAGCGAGGGTATGGGCATTTACAGAACGATTCTTGCTAGTGATGCTGACCTAGATGCCAAACCTGATGCCATTGTTAAGCTCTAATCTGCAACACAATGCACATTTAAAAAATTAAAAACGTAAGCTTAATTAAATTAAAAAAAAAGTGCTTGAATAACCATATTTCACCGTAATTTAATAAAAATGATATACCTACGGTTGCAAATGAGTATTAAAAATTTAAAATGATTCGTAATCACATTGAACGCATTGAAAATTACAAAACATATTCAATGAATCAATTACAATACGCATGCATAAAATTTAAATAGTTTAGAACGAATTTGCGTAAAAAAGAAAACATACCCGGCCGCTAAAAATAATTAAAAGCATTTGATTTTACATTACATGTATTTATAATTACAATATGAATCTATAAAACATAAATAATATACACCAAATTTGGAAAAACTTGAAAGAATTAAAAAAAAAACTTACCTCTAAATGCAATTATCCAAATTCTCTCTTCGAATTTGCTCCAAAATCCATTCAACACAAGCAATGCAAGCTCAAATGGTTGTGTGAATGAAAATGAAGTGTTGTAGGGCCTTATAAATGGAAAAATCCGTGTATTTTGAGTGTCAAAACCGTGTTTCCGCATACGGTCGGTGTCGACAAGTTTTGGGCTCGGACTCGGCCGAGTTTTGGTGAGTACTCGGTGAGTCTTATGTGGCGAGTATTCGTTTGGCAAAACGAGTGGGAGTACTCGCTGAGTTTTCTTATTATGGTTAAGAGGATGACATGTATTCAAAAATGCAGTCCATCTTTGAAATGGTTCATCAACCATTCATGGTTTCTTTTGAAGCCACCCCAGGTTTAGCCAAAAGGAAGCAATATGAAGATGACTGTGGAACATCTCCTACCTCTTCTTGTTAGAGGCCCATTCCAAGCCTTTCATTATTTAATCAAATGAAGGCACCCCAAACGTAAAATTATCATCTAGCCCCTCGATCATTTAGTTGAGGGTCTTCTATACTTCACATATGGGATTTCATTTGTTATATAGTAAAAAGACATTGAAAATGGGTAGGCAGAGTACCATGAGGTCTTGCACTTGCTGCCATAATATAGTATACCCAATGCCAATAATAAGATAAATAATTCCATCTCATCCATTTCTAGAACTAGGACACATCCATCTGTCCAAGGCACCTCTTGTGGCTTGAGGATTCTCCATTTAGGGGTTTCCATTGGGCTTCAAAAATTGATTCAGTGATTTCAATGAGGGTTCTTGTGATGAAGGGCTGTTAGGGCATTTTTGGGAGTTTTTAAACCCTTTCCCTAGAGTGGCAACCTCTCCTAGGGTGAAGTTTGTTGGCTTGTAGGGCACAACAACTCACTTTCTATCGATAATTGGGTTCCTCATATTTTTAGAGGCTGATTGCACTTTCTGGACTTGTATTTGGGCTTTGGAATCATTATTTCCTGCCATATTTGTGAAGTGCATTTGCTGTTGTCATTCATTTATTCCAGCTGGTTCAAAAATACAAAAAAAGTATTTTTCCTATGGGCTCATCTTATTATTGTTCCAGCACATGAATAAAATATTTTGAAGGGTTTCTATATTCATTTCCAGCTGTTTTGTGTATTTGAGCTGCCATAAATTAATAAAAATCAGTCACTGCTAGGGTTTGAAAATTTATTTCAGTTTGCTATCATTGGGGTGTTTTGCAAATTTTGTAGCATTACGATTTGAGCTCTAAAGGGACACTATAATGGTATTAGAGCACTTGATCTTACTAGCTGTGATTGAAGGAGAATATAAAACGACGGACATAATTTTTGATGATGCTAGGTTTGAGAGGTTTGCCCAAGGGCAATGGAGACCGGCTAATATGATGGCACAACTAATTCATACCATGCAACATCCGAATGTTGAAGGAAGATCTTCAACGACAAACAGTAATATGCTAAGTTACCAAACGTTTTGGATACGGGAGCGGGAGCGGGGTATCCGATACGCGGAAATGGCAAATTTTTTTGACCCTGGATACGGCAATACAAAAACTATATAAAAATTAAAAAATATATAAATCTCAGCCTTCTAAATAGGAATTTAATTATAAACCACATATTATGTATATGAAAAACAAGATAAAAGACAAGTTATACTATTAACTATAAATTTATAATAATGTACAGTATATACAAAACGAATAAAATTAAATTCAGAAGATTGCAAGAAGTTGCTTGGTCCAAAAAGGTGCAAAAATGGATTTTATGAAAATAAGAAAAATATTGCCATCAATGCGTAGAGCTCGAGAAAATATACACTTTTAGAGAAAACGACACTTGAAACGAAGCCACAAAATGAAAGTTATGGCTCATCCAAGTTTTTACTGCTACATCTTCCCGGACCCTTTCCAAAAATGGCAATTTTTTTCTTTCCATGTGTTTTTTTCACCCAAAATCCAAAAACGGAAAAAATTGCCAAAAAGGAAAAAAACGAATCCGTAGGCTCCCACGCCGCTCCCCGGCCACTCCCATACCCTCTCCCGAGGCCCCTACCTGCTGTTCGGTAACCTAGGTAATATGTAGTCACCAAGAGTCGTGAGTGATTCTTTAGCTAGGTCATTCCGGCCTGCTTTCCTTCCAAAAGAGGAAACCATTCCAGTGAGGGAAACTCAGCCCTCTAGAGTGGATGGCATTGCTGCCAGCTACGTTGAATATATAACCCTTCTAGTTGAGATCTGGAAAGAACTACCACTTGCCAACTTCATGGGATTGAAGAAAGATAGAGTTGGAATTGCACTAAGAGCTAAACCATGAGCTATACAAAGAGACTTGCAAAATGTCTTGAGGAAGGAAGAGTTAAAAGTATTTCCAAATGGTATTGGTGGAGCAAGAAAAACAATTAAAGCTGCTGGACATTGAGAAGGAACAGCCCATGGAAGCCCTAGAAGCACCTATCACTCCTCCGTGGATCGAGTCATTACCATATGAGGTGGATTTTCAGGACAGCTCTAGGAAGATACTTGACACGAGCAATAGTGTGAAGGCAAATCTATAAAAAGCTCCTACTTCAGCCCAAGGAGGTGAGCATTCTAATGACATCCCAACAAATACTCATCCAACAAAAAAGGTAAACACTTTGAGGACAACCAACAGTATGAAAAGAATGTTTCAAAAATGTGGTATGGAGCTGATGTTTTTGATGAACATCTTGAAGGTAGTACATTGAATAAAAATAGCATTCCTTGCATTGAAAAGAAATATGTTGCGAGTACTAGCTTGATCATAGAAGTTCAGTGGTTGCAGCCCATGGGAGAAATGCAAGGTCAAGAAACATGTCACTCCACATCCGGAAGTGTTCTTCACACAACTGCAAGGGGCAGCTTAGGACTGCACTTTTTTACAACAAAGAAGGCCATTCCAGCCGAGTGGATTTGCGCAAAAAGAGCTGCCAAAAACAAGTATGGATTCTTTTCAACATGGGAAATATTTTAGGAAGCTTGTTAGGTTCAACGACAACTTGCAGCTAAATTCTGTGGGCATGTTGCTTCTTCAATTCAAGTCCAAGATTGTTTTGGCATGGGGAGCCCATATGATCTTTTGAGGATCAAGGTAGATGTCACTATTGAGTTCTCCATCTCTTGTGCTTGGAATGAAAGAAAGTTTGTAGGGTTTGTTGAGCATTCAAACCTCATTGTGAAGGATGAGTTCAATATTGCTAGTGAGTTCTTTATTCTGTGCATGTGGTCAGAAAATAAGTTCATGAGGAGTCCATAAGGTATGCTATGCATTTTAACGACGTGGTGGAAAATGAGTGCTCACAATTCTTAGGTCACTCTTGGAACCAAATCCTACACTTGGAGACAAGACTATGGAAGAAGTCACCGTTGCCGGGGCAACGAGATACTTCATGTGGAAAATGGATAAGCCACATAGCTGGGTGCTCAATAATATAACTCAAGGATTGCGAAGGGATAGTGGTGTCCAACATGCCATGGAGTTGAACATTGGCTGTCATTTATCAAGGACTGATGGGAGATCAGTCTACAAGCAGATTTTTGTTGCCATGCACGTAGTTTCAGTCATTGAATTGAGTAGTTTTCAGTTTATGGCTGCTGTTGAAGAATTTTCAGTCAGTATATGGTTGAGTCCAGCTCCTCTATTATTTTCATTAATGAATTTTGTGAACAACTTACAGTATGACAGCTGCTATCCTATTTTTTTCCTGCTGTTTGCAACAGATCCAGCCTCCTAACACTTTTTATGACAGTCATAACAAGGTTTTTAGTTACATGGGGAAAGGAATTCCAGCCTACTACCACAGTTGGGGTATTTGCAGGTGTTACAGGGTGGTTTCTAGCCACTAAAATTCAATTTGTGAGATAGAAAAGGCATGGCTACGGCTACAAACATGCTTGGGGCAGCAAGGATGGACCTTTGAATTCCGTCATGGGAAGGAAAGATACAAAGGGAAAGGCAAGCAATAGAAGAGAGATGAACAACATGCCTATGAGGCATGATGAAGTGGTTGAAGGAGTAATGTTGGGAACTCTTGACTTCATTAATATGTTTGTTCTATGTGCAGGTCCAGAAATGGAGATTATAGAAATGAAGGTACATAAGTGTGGTTCAGTCCAACATTCTCGTATATATAGGTAGCAAAGTAAAGAAGTGGGCCTAATGAGTGGCATACATATGCGGAAAACAAGGGTTGATGATATCCTTTGACCCAAAAATGGAAGGGACACAATTGGGACAGCCATGCACCAAATTTCCAATCACAGTGCTGCTGTCATAAGCATTATCAACCCCTACAGTAATTCCTTTCATTAATGCACTTACTCCCAGTAGCATTTTCATCTCCTACATGGCTCACATCCTTGATTGCGGCAAATGGATGTCACTGTTGCTGCTGTTATGACATTTTCAAAGTGTTGGAAGCACTGTTATCAGTCATGTACAACTGTGTGTTGGCCCACTTTGGGGGAGTTTTTCGGATGGAAGAAGTTTGGGAAGGGGTTCAACTGAAGCAAATCATCATGGCAGCCACTTTGGCATCATGGCAACACCTTGCAAATGTGGGAACAACCCATATAAGTGTTGGTGAAGAGACTCTTATGAACCAAGGAATACATAGTTTTCACATAACCAAGGAGGCTGCAAGGTTCCTGGCACTTGACAAGCATTAGACAGAGCTGCTGAGTTTATTATCAGCCCAAGCAAATGATGAAGATTTGCTTGCCCTATCAATGGGGACATTAAGAGACGAGGAAGGTAAGACTTCTCTCAAGGTAGTAGTAGAGGCTTTGGATGATCATTTGGAGGTCCAAAGATGTATTGAGTTTGTTGGCATGATATTGGTGATGAAAAGAAGGGTGGAAGAGATTGCTGAAATTTTTCCACACTCGAAGAGTTCTGGAGGCCCATTTGGGACCCCCGGTGTTTGCGAGTAGGTACAAGTAGTCGAAGAATGGAGCGAGGGCAAACAAATTTGGGAGGGAGGACTATAATGCCCCCTTTTCAAAATAAAACAATTAATAATGTTTTAAGTTAGGCCCGGTCATTTTCAAATCTTGAGTAACTTAATAATACTAAAATAAAAGGTGTTTTTAAATACTAATGTTCATTATTATATGCCGGCTAAAGGGATGGAAAGAAAGGGAATTTATGGAATAAAGTGAAAAGATAAAAAGGAGAAAAGTATTAAAAGATTAATTAATTTTAAATGCTAAAGTGGCGACCCAAGGTGACAAAAGAAATTTGAGGGAAAAGGCAATAATTAAATCAAATTAATTCTCCAAGTGGGGCACCCCTTTTGGAGATTGTTCTAGAGGTTTGTGCCATCAATTGTGTAAAAAGGAGGTCACTTGGCTTGTTTGAGGATCATCCATTCCTTATCATAATTTTTGGAGGTTTTTGTCGCCGCTCATTCTTTTCCACTTGAGGACGGAAACCCTCTTATAGGCTAAGTCACAGGATTCGCCGAATTTGAACCTAAAAATTCGAAATTCGGCGAACTCTGATAAAATAACAAAAATTCGTTAAAATTCGGCATGAAATTCGAATATTCTAATAAGTAATGTGATTTAATTTAAAACCCCCCAAAAATTGTGACTGTGGCGCATAAAATCGTCAAAAAAATCGTGTTTGAAAGCTTTTACTCAGCGGTGGAAGACTCTTTTTGCATTCAATGCTCCCTCCATTTGCCCTCCACTGTGCGTCCCGAGCCAGCGAATCTCCACGTTTCAATCCTCACTCAGCGGCCATTGAAGTAGGTTAAAACCTAAACTTAAACTCTTGCCTTGCCGCAATTAGAGTTTGAGTTTAGGTCTATGCAAACCGTTGCCTTGCTGGAGCTGGAGAACGATACATAGTCTATGCAGATTGCCGCCACAGAAGGAGGGCATTCTATGCAGTCACCGCCATTATTGGGTCAAGTCGAGCATAGGTTAAGTTTTTAGGTTTACGTTTAGTTTTTTTAAAGTCTTTTATTTATTTATTTTGGTTCGGTTCTTTTTTAATTTTTTATGTTTTCATTGCTTTATTTAAATGTTATGTATTTTATTATTTAGTTTTAACTTTTTAATATTTAGAACATTAGCTTTAACTTTTACAAAGTTCAAAGTATTTTAAATTAATTTAATAAATGATATATATTTTTAAATATCAAATATCAAAAATTAAATTAAATATAATTAAATTAATTAACTATATTTGTTAATTTATACTAGTCAAATTTAATCACGAATTTTTTTGGCGAATTTTATCCTCGCCGAACTTAATCCGAATTTTATCCTTGTCGAACATGAATACGAACACAAAACTTGTGACTTAGCTTATAGGGCTGCAAGTGAGGACGAAAACTCTCCTTGTTCAGTAATTGAAGGATGAAAACCCTTCAATCCTCGAGGATTCTCCGTTAAGGTGTTTCCAGTGGGCTTCAATAAATTGATTCAGTGATTTCAGCGAGGGTTCTTGTGATGAAGGGCTGCTAAGGCATTTTTGGTAGTTTTTCAGACCCTCCCTAGGGTGGCACCCTTGCTAGGGTGAAGTTTGTTAGCTTCTAGGGCATGGCAACTCACTTTCTATCGGTAATTGGGTTCCTCATATTTTTAGAGGTTGATTACACTTTCTAGACTTGTATTTGGGCTTTGGAATCATTATTTCCTGCCATATTTGTGAAGTGTATTTGCTGCTATCATTCATTTATTCCAGCTGGTCCAAAAATACCAACTTTTTTTTTCCGGTCGGCTCGTCTTATAATTGTTCCAGCTCATGAATAAAATATTTTGAAGGGTTTCTATATTTATTTTCAGCTGTTTTGTGTATGTGAGCTGCCATAAATTAATAAAAACCAATCGCTTCTGTGGTTTGAAAATTTATTTCAGTTTTCTATCATTGGGGTTTTTAACAAATTCCGTATCTTTCAAATTTGAGGCCGAAAGGGAAATTATATAATGTTAATAATGTGATGAAATCAATGATTTCATCACACCCATTGCTAGTATTAGGATGCCTCCATCTCTCCAAGTTAGCGCACTCAAAAATTAAGAATCAAACATGTTAGCTAAAAGAATTATGTCAATTGTAAAGACAACCCAATAAACGGAAGGAGAATGACACTCCATACCACCAAAGGGAATGAATCCTTTAAGGTGGACAAAAGTGGTCAATAAGATTTCATATGTGGAGAACAAGTTTCTCCCTTTGGATAAAAGAGTATGAAAAGATTCAACCACGTCGAGTTGATTCAAGTATATGCCTAATAGAAAAGGTGTGGCTATCCCAAATAGGTGGATGGCTAATGAATTAAACTTCTAATTAAATGAAGATGGTGTCATCATGAAAGGTCACAAGTACAACCGATATCTATAGGTGTGAATGGTAGCTTAATATGATTGCTATCAATAAAAATTTCTCTTGAGAAATACTAATGATATACAAAGTTGAAGAGATATAAGAGTTTTTAAGTAGTGAAGCTATTTTCCTCAAAGTGAAGAACCTTTGCCTCATCAACCAAGTGGGCCCGATGTGCACGTATCCCAAGTGTTGGAGAGTCCAGTGTATGCTCTTGAGTACTCATGCAAAAAGATACTAGTGGTCCCTAGAAACTCTCTATTCCTCATGGGAAGTCTCATCTTCTAGCATATGCATATCAAGATCTTTATCATGTGAAGGAACTAAAGGCAAATGATTTACTACTTGTGTTGTACCCGAGTTGCTGTCTTCACTTTAATTCATGGAAGGCTTATGCTATTGCATGAACTAATGGCTTGATGCCTTACTTGTGTACAAAATAGAAGAATGTTCCCTTGGATGATATTGATATGCATTCCTCTTTTAAAGTTCCTCAACTTTGTGCTTTAGTGCAGTTATCTCCTCTAGAAAATCCTGATGTTAATTATACGCCTCCCATATTTGCATTTCAAGTTCATCAAGTCACTTTTCACAATCTCTTATTTTATTGAAGCATTTATCCATCTTATACTCTTTCTTGTTGCATATGGAACTATTTTACGATTGTCTGGTTAATGTGAACATATATTTCACCTTGGTTCAAGTTTTGAGAAGCACTTCAATTTTTCAAAGTGATGCCTTATACCCTTATCCACATGAAGGCCTAGAGTGTGGACCATCATATAATTTCTGTTAATGAACTTGTTTAGCTTTGCTTCCTTAGCTGGAGCCTTTAATCAGACACAAGAGCTTTCTTTTCAGTCAAATAATCATCTCTTGTTCCCACTCATCCTAGTTTTTCCTAATGCTTGAAAGAGAGAGATCCCTTTTTTTGGATTCATCTTTTGCACATGAACGGGCACACTAAAATTTGCTCAAAATCCTTTGAAGCTTGCCCCATTGCACAAAGATCTTTCCAAGCTTCGTGGTGATTTTTTTTTCCAAAAACAAACAAGTGATTCTTGTACGAATGTTAATAATAATGAAAAAAAACTTTAAAAAGGGTAATAACTGAAAATTCCTAGATATGAGTTGATTATGACAAGTGTCACCTCTTGATTTCCTACTGTGAATTTATTGATTGTGTATTGTTAAGGTGTTGTCTATACCCTTTTAAATTCAATTTTTTTAATACCAATCCAACGCGCCACTTGTCAACATCAATTTTGATTTTTTGATAAATTTCCTTAATTGTATTGTCCACTAACAAATTGCCACATGTTGTAGTATGAATGAGAGTGAAGGATGGCGAAGTGAGTTTGCCCCTTGACCTCCGAAGGAGCTGGGGCCTTGGGTTGGATGAGGTAGCCAAGCATGCTAGCTTGCTTGCCTAATAGAAATCAAGGTCGCTTAATCAATTAGTGTGTTGTTGTGCCAAACTATGCTTGAAACCCTCACGTGAGGGTTTAGCACATTATTAGGGCTCTAACGTGGACCCTTGTGAGAGTATCTTTGATTGCCGCCAACCATGCTTTTGTGCCAAGTAGTAGGCACCCTTTGGTTCATCAAAATAATGCTCCATTTCCCTCTTGTTGCCACGTAGGCTTTCTATCTTGTAACATTGCACGGCTATTGATCTGTTGCCTCTCTATCACGACTAAACCATCAAGGGGTAATCAGCTACATTTCAATGGAAAAAAAGAGAGGGTAAATAGCAAAATGGAAAAAAATTCATTAATACAACCCTTGATGATTTTTTGCAAAGAGTCCAGATCTTGTATTAGGCTTTGAGATGTTTTTCTCGTAGCTTGTGATTTATTTCCTCAAACACGTAACCCTCCTCCATTTCCCTCTCCAACAATGCATGTTGAAATAAATTTTGGTTTGTGAAGGGAGTCTATGGACTTGTAACCATAGCTACCTAAGTTTGAGGGATGCAAGGGGACAAGGGCCAGAAGGACGAGGTTTCAGGGACAGCGAAATATCTGCATGTTTTCAGCTGGGGGCAATTATTAAAATAATAGATAAAAATGATATTTAAATATTTTAACTTTATTCAATGAAATTTAGCCATTTAAACTTTCATTTAATGTTTTTTGGGTACTTTTGGGATAAGGGTTCATTGTTTTTGGTAAAAATAACAACTATATTTTTGTTTGAGTAGGGGTCTTTTATTTTAAAAAAAGCATCAAAATTTTTAAAAATTAAAATTTCTGGAAGTCTATCCGAGTCCTAAATCCCTTTGGGACGTTGTGGATGTCACCAAATCTTGGGGATGCATTCCCACATAGCTCTATTTATAACTAGGTTTACTTTTAGTTGTTTACGGTATCCCCTAGATAATATATAGGGACGTCATACCCCTAGATCTATTGTGTTTGCTATCACTTACCCTCCATCAAGGTTGCCTCAATTAGCTACCTATAATTTCAACCAACGGGTGTTACTCACACTCGATCGCACCATCTATTAGACTAGTAGACTCCACTAGACAAGTGGGTGGGCTGGTTCGATGCCTAGGGATGGGGCCTGCCTCTTGGATTGGGGTTGAGGGGTTTCCCCGCTCTCCCACAGATCTGGCTATTGCCCTATCTCTTCTTGGACCTCACGCGCTGGATGGATATATAGGGGAAAGCTTATCTATATAGTAGGTGGTTTTTATCCCATTGCCTACACTTTGGTTCATCAGAACTGTGGACCACCACCCTCTTCTTGTCATGCTCACTTCTACCCTATAACACTGTGCTGCCATCCATCCTTTGCCTCTCCATCACCACTCAGCCACCAAGGGTAATAATACCCAAATTGTAAAATTTGAATTTTAATATTTCAAAAACAGGGGAAAATTGATAAATTATCAACAACAAAAAGATTGGGTAAATGGATAAATGGAGAAAAGTGCAAAACTACAGCCATTGATGGATTTTCTTGAAGAATCTAGATCTTGTATTAGATGTTGAGATTTTCTGCTGTAGCATGTGAAAATGTTTCTAACACTTGAGCCTGCTGCATTGTTCTCTCCAAAAATGCATGTTAAAATGAAGTAAATTTTGGTTTGGAAAGGGATTTACGTCTTTAGAATTTTAACTACGTTTACTTTTAGTTTTATAGGCGTGAACATGGTTTCGTAGTTTTCATGTTTCAGTTTTAAATCACGTTTTCATTAATTATTTTGGGGATTTTTAAATGCTTGTTCAGTTGCAATGGATGTCACAATGTGGCCATTTCTGTGAATGTTTGTGCACAGTAAAACAACCCAACAACAACCAACAATGGTTGCCAAAATGGCTGCATTATGTCGGCCTTAGCAAATTTTGTTTCTAGTTGACCAAAAATGTGACAAAACCCGAGAAACAAATGTTTGAAATAGAAAATGGGATTTGATTACCAATTTACCAAGATATGAAATGGAAAACTAGGTTGTATATCTCATAATTAGGGAAGACAGTTAAAAGTTTTATCTAGTTAGGGTTTTCTAGAATCTATACAAATATTGAAGCATCTATCAAAGGATAATTACATTTCATGCGAAATTTGGATTTATAGTTTTCTTGGATTTCAAATCAACTATAATCGTTTTGAGCACAGTAAACCAGTTCTTGAATATAAAGGCTAGATGGTGGCTGTTTTGACACTATAAGCATTTGAGGCACCCCGTTGATGGTTGTGTGAACAGAAAGAGGTCAAGATTCATATAGGATTGTTATGATTTATAGATATTGTGTTTTGAAGTTATTCCACTTTGAAAAGGCAGGGGCATGCTGATATGTCATACTAAATGTTTTGTGTTACAGAAATCTAAGCAAGTCAGTTCAAGTGCATGAGGGAAAGGTTGTAAAGGACAGATTTCGTCCAATGCCTTTGTGCTCGCCAGCTTTGCTTCCTCCTCCGCATGCACTGGTAATTATGATCTTTCTGAAATATTACGAGTATATTGTATGAAATGGTTCTTGATATATTTTGGGATGTGAAATTTAGATGCAAATGTGATGAGTAACTGAAATAAGATTTCCTTTAGATATTGATAATCCTCAACTCATGATGCTTTCAAATTGTGCACTTAAGAGTACTAGAATTATTATATTTTGAGGATGCATCCGATTCTCTTTGAATATTATATGGAATTTAATACATATTTCTTGTTGGAAAAATATGTATTTGACGCGCGCTACATTGCACTACCCCTCAGGCCCTTACGGGCCTTTGTGGCTAAACAACAATCAAGGCTTTGCTTCCATACAGTCCCGCTCCAATACTCAGTCAAACGGTGGTGCCCACATCTTTGCTGCTACTTCTTTGCCTTTGGTTGGTCATCAACACTTGCCATGCCCATCCGGGCCACTACCACCAAAGAGCCGCTCGGAATTCCAATTGGGCCCATCTCTGATCCATGTGACTGTCCTGTACCAGGGGCTCATTCCCCTTAAGCAGGTGGCTATTGAATTGAGGCATCGGCCCCAAATGACCACGTGGTAGGAGAAAGGAACCTAAATAAAAAGGCCCACCCATAACATGTAGGGTCTGTTTTTTCTTATACACTCCAAGGGTATTTAGAAAAATAAAAATTATTAGGCCTTTAAGATGAATCAAAGAAATTCCACAAAAATGCTTGTGGAACTGATTTTTCACGCTCTACGCAACAAAAATATTTTCAGGTCCCAATTTCTTCTGAAATTCAAGAATGAACTGCTCTTTAATAATTGTTTTATCAACAATTCTAGTGATTAATTAGGAGCTGAACTTTAAAAATTAATAGACATTAAAAATAAATCCATAAATTGATATGCAATTGTGACGTACTGTAGATTACTATAAAATTATTTAGGGAAGACTTGATGCCATTTAAGCGTAGTAAATATTACATGAATAAAGTAGCCTTTTAGGCGATAAAACATACAAAGAACTTCGGATAACTTGCAAGTAATAAACATGAACTTTTTGATATCTCTGATTTAAAACAGCAAATGAATACTTGAGAACAATATTTCTATGTTCCACCAAGTTTTTAGGACGGGGACAGAGGGGACGTGTTTGTGAGACGGATTTTTTTGGAGGCCTTTTTTAGGGGATGGTAGGGGACAACTATTAAAAAATAAGGGAAATTTTAAAAAATATAGAAAATTTCAAATATTCATATGATAACATTGATAAAACATTCATCACACACATTATAGAACCTTAATACATAAAATTGGAGCTGAATTGAGATTTCACATAAGATTCAGGCTATTAAAAATAAGGGAAAATTTTAAAAATATAGGAAATTTCAAATATTCATATGATAACATTGATAAACTTAAAACATTCATCACACACATCATAGAACCTTAATACATAAAATTGGAGCTGAATTGAGATTTCACATAAGATTCAAGTTTCAATTACAATAATAATTACAATGAAATGCCCAAGGGCTACAAAATGTCTGAAACATAGAAAATCAAAATGAAAATATATTGCTGCCCCTAATCAAAATCCGCTAAAATGGCATCAAAATCAGACCCTGAGTCCGAGTCACTGGAACTATGAGGGATTGCCTCATCCAATGGAACCCCAACCAATCCCACCTGTGTCTCCTCATCAATCTGTGTGGCATCTTCGGGATCAACATCCCAACGTGCAACTGGAGTTTTACGATACTCAGGAGTCTCTCGATCTTGAAGTCGCAAGGCACTATGCACGACTACTAACTTCTCTGCTCGTCGAGAGATAAGTTGTTTCCTCTTAAGCGTGTGGATGAGGCTATATGTGGACTAATTCCTCTTTGTAGCAATGGAACTAGAAAACTGTGAAAGGAGGTGTAATGTCCCCTTCTAGGACAAGTTAGGAATTAACACAAATCTGATCACACACAGCTGTAAATAATTAATATTCAAACCCTAAACTGCTGCAATTTTAAAAATTCATATCTTTGACTAGAGAAGTCCAAATGAGCTGAAATTTTGGATAATGGACCACAAAAATATGAAGAACAATATGCAAAAATCAGATTTCGCACAGCCAACCCAAAACCCTAATTTTGACCTAAAAAGTAGGTCGCCCAGCACATTTAGGGCATCAAATCCACTCCAAAAATTATGAAAACATCTTCTCCTTATTTCTCCTAGTTTCTACAATCATATGCAATATTAAATCAACCCCAAACTGCAGATCTGATATAAATATCAATTTTCCATACCCAGAAAAGCCTGCAGACAGCTGAAATATTCAAAAATGCATAACTCCTTCAATATTCCATATTTTCTCCTCAAATAAAATGCAGATAATTCTATAAATTAAGATCTTTCCAAAGAACTAAAGATCTGAATTTTATGACACCCGAAAACCCTCCAAAACAGCCCCCAAAAGTCTCAATCAAGTCGCTAGGGTTAGATGGAATGACATAAATTATTTTCAGCTCTTTCTACACTTCAAAAACCCTCCAAATAACAGTCCTACACTTGGAAAATTATACCAACATAGATCAGATTATATTTTACCTTGTTCACTCACAAAACATACTAAAACAAGTCCCTTATCAAGTCGTCATTGTTAGAAAGTATGAATCATGCAAAGAACATACTTCAACACAAGAGAACTCAACAAATGGAACAAGAGAGAATACTTCAATTGATCAAAACCAACTCACTAACTTCCCACGCAAGAGAGAGAGAGAGAGAAAATGGGCATACATCCCAACTCCAAGCATGGAGTATCAAATAAATATCATCATAACATGAGTCTAACAATGATCCTAGCACTCTTTTTATAAGCAAGGAGGCACAAAATTCGAAATCCCTTGAGAGGGAAATTATTAAATAAAAGAAGTTTATTTCCCCTAGGTGTGGCGTCCCCTTTTTAAAAAGGGTGATTTTAATGTTTAAAAGCCACCTAAATATTATTTAATTAATCCCCCCCTTTTTTTAATTTGCATTTTGGGAATTTAATTAAATAATTACTTGCTCCATAAATATTAAATAATTAAATAAATATTGTTTTATAATGTCAAATGATTAAAATCACTCTCGTGCAATATTATAAAATTATTTAATATAATTTTCCCCTTGCAACATCCTTAAAGCCCACGGGGAATGATAGGCTAAGGGTCTTCAAAAATGGGGACATTATAGTCCTCCCTTCCTAAGATTGCTTGCCCTCAAGCAATAACAAGCTCATGTGTCATGTCCAAAAGGGTGGTACTCCAAAAGCCGTGCTCCCATGCCACTCAAGTGAAGTAGCATTTGCAATATCTTGGACCGCTTCATTCTCCTCAAAGTTAGGAGTGTAGTCTGCTGTAATTTCTTCTTCAAACCTGCGCATGAAACAAACAAATTAGAAAAATAAGTGTTGAAGAACACTTTTCCAATGTGTCTCCATGGCATGTACAACTCCTCCATGTATGGGCTGCCCCCAAACTCTGTTATGTGGCCCCAAGTGTTGTTGTAATCTCCAAAAATCAGAATTGGAGTGGTTGGTTTCCACCCCCAATAGTCACCCATGAGTCAACATCAAGTACCATCACCCATGTCATCGAATACATGTGAAAAATCTGAATTATGGAGGTGATATCATCCATAGAAATTAGAGGACAACTACCATGTTTCCAAATTATTTTTCCCACATCAATGAGCAACCATCTAGTAAATGCAATAGGCCCCCATGCAAATGAAATTTCACTCCCCATAATAAAAATCTGAAAATCATTCATATGCACATCCGAAAATGAGACTCTTACCATGCCGTGTGAAGCCCATGTGATCCATTCTTCATCATCACAACCCTCAATACATTGTTCCCAAGAAAACACATGCTGAAACTCAATCATATGCATGACATAGAGCTGATTCAAAGTGAATGTCATGACAAATGTGGCACTTCTCACTATCATGGCTGAAAATATAACATGCTTACCCTTTTTTCTCAGAACATAACATGACAACTCAACACCATACCTTCCTTTTCGCTGCTCCCAATGTAAAAGGAGTGCTAAATGACCAAAAGAAGAACCTGTAACATGCATCAATGATGCCCCAAACTGAAAATTATCATACCATGTGACTGAACCCTTATGCATGCATGCTAACATAACTCCCAACAATCTGAAAATGTGCAGGACAGCAGTGTAAATTGCTACGGAAACATTAAGCATACATATTTTCCTTTTGGTGGCAAACTCAAACATGAATAGATGATGCTCATACCTTCCTCTTATGACCTCAACAATAAAAAACTGAATTTTATTGAGGTATGAGAACAATAGAATCTTAATCATCTCATGAGCACTAGTAAATACAAACAACTTGTTATTTACTTCTTCATACCATGTAGAGGGATGACATCTCACTATTTTTGATGCACCATGCATATAAGAAAAAGAGAAACCATAACTCATGCATCCATAAACCATATCACCGTAAACCCAAGGAACTTCAACCCTTTGATTGTGCCCATGTACCTTCTTTATGGATAAAGAAAATAAATCTAAATTATCATGCTTGGGGCTGCTCATTACATTTTTGTACCATAAAACATCACTTCTCACCTTGTAATTATGTACCTTTACTTGACATGTGCATGGAGCTTCCTTGGAACTTGATTCTAGAAGAGAAAACACGCTTATTTGCTCCCTAATAACCGTTGTTATACACAGGCCAACAAGCTTATTGTCATGATTTTCGTTTGTAGGAGTCTTAGGCATCCCTTTCCTTTTGCCATGTTGACACTTATGCACCCAAGTGTTAGGAGCAAAAACATCAACAATAGTATAACCAAAATACCTCTTATCCATCCATCTAACATGCTCATACCCATATTCATCAAAGCTCAATATATAAGGAGGAAATAAACATGAATAATCATACCTTGGGCTGCCCCCAACATCTACAAAACTCAAAATTTCTGAGTTTAGGACAGCGCTCTTTCTTTCATCATTTTCTCCATCTAAACCCCTTTTTCTCCTTCACCAATGCTTATGTCATGTAGGAAATGACTTGGAGTAACCATGAGACTCACACTCCCTTCTTGTCCTTCAAATGGCTCACGATGAGGGTGAATGCTATCCTTCAAATCTGATTTTTCCTTTTTAGCATGCACATGTTCATCAACAACTTCATCATTAGTACTAGCCAAATCAAACTTGGAATAATTTATTACCTCAATGTAGTTGTTAAGTGGTTGCCTTTTATGTGGAGGGAGATATGGTGAAATAGACCCCTTTAGGGCCATATTGAGGTCTACCCTTGGCTGCCCCTTTGAAGCTTGTGTTTGATCACTCAATAGTGACCTTGGCTGCTCCTCCACTATTTTTCGCTGCATATGTACAACAGTACTGTACGGACCAGCAAGTTGAGAATGGTCTAAAGTGCTCGGAAATGCCTCTTCTTCTTTCCTATCATTCATCCCCTCATCCTTGCATTCATTGCCAATCCAAGTAGCATTAGTCATTAGTTACCTCTTGGCTGTCCTCATTTTGCTTGTCCATGCAAACTTGCAAATCAGATTTCTTTTCCCTCTTGGGCTCATCTCCCATGATTATTTTATCAACATGCATGCAATCATGCAAAGGCAACAAAACCTCTTCAACCAAAAATAACTCTTTACCTTGCTCATTTGCATCTAGGGGCTCTTCTACCTGCTCTTCCTTTTGAACTAAATCTGATTTTTCTCTCATAAGTTCTTTAGCCATTATTTCCTTTTCATCATACACATGCTTGACACTAATGCCCTCTTCATGCTCATCATCCAAATCTGATTTCTTGCATCCATTCAAACCCATGCAATCATTAGATGTTAAAAATGTACCATCAACAACAAAAGAGCTCATACCTTGGAGAATCATAGTCTTTACTTTGCTTGAACATTGCTCTATAACACCTTTGGCAAGTGCATGAGCAACACGTGATGTCTTTTGACTCAATCCTTCCTCCAACATAGATAGCAAGTGTGTTGGGGGACTCTCATATTCATTTAATATCAAAGACATAATGGCTTGCATGGAAATCATGATCTCTTGAGCATGATCATTACTTATAACATCAAAGAACACCTCAAACATGTGAGAAATAAGATCATTACATTCTAAATCCATCATTATAACACAAGATCTTACTTTTGCCATAGTGTTCAAAATGCAAACCCTCTTACCAAAAGAAGGGCTTGTGAGGTCCCACAGACCTTGGAAACTTCCCACCATGACCTCAAAGATGTCTTCCATGATAACATCACAATATGGCAATTTTGGGGCTGTGATTCGTATAACCTCACTAATGCAGAAGATAACCATAATTCTTACCTCCCCATTTTCATGATCCAACAACTCGTGCTTAGCCAGCTGCATTACCAAGGAATCCCTTGCAAGAAGCATAGATCCATAATCATCTTGCTCTATTGTTACCAAGCAACTTGCTGCTTCTTCCAGAATTTTGAGCAACTCATCCTTTGATGGAGGTAGGTGCTTGAGAGCTCTACCAAGTCTCCGAAATCTTGTCTTCATGTTACCTGCACTAGATAAATCCATGATCCACAAGCAATGTCAAACCTCACAGGTGCAGAAGAACATGCTCTGATACCACTGTAATGTCCCCTTCTAGGACAAGTTAGGAATTAACACAAATCTGATCACACACAGCTGTAAATAATTAATATTCAAACCTTAAACTGCTGCAATTTTTAAAAATTCATATCTTTGACTAGAGAAGTCCAAATGAGCTGAAATTTTGGATAATGGACCACAAAAATATGAAAAACAATATGCAAAAATCAGATTTTGCACAGCCAACCCAAAACCCTAATTTTGACCTAAAAAGTAGGTCGCCCAGCACATTTAGGGCATCAAATCCACTCCAAAAATTATGAAAACATTTTCTCCTTATTTCTCCTAGTTTCTACAATCATATGCAATATTAAATCAACCCCAAACTACAGATCTGATATAAATATCAATTTTCCATACCCAAAAAAGCCTGCAGACAGCTGAAATATTCAAAAATGCATAACTCCTTCAATATTCCATATTTTCTCCTCAAATAAAATGCAGATAATTCTATAAATTAAGAGCTTTCCAAAGATATTAAAATCTGAATTTTATTATAACTGAAAACCCTCCAAAACAGCCCCTAAAAGTCTCAATCAAGTCGCTAGGGTTAGATGGAATGACATAAATTATTTTCAGCTCTTTCTACACTTCAAAAACCCTCCAAATAACAGTCCTACACTTGGAAAATTATACCAACATAGATCAGATTATATTTTACCTTGTTCACTCACAAAACATACTAAAACAAGTCCCTTATCAAGTCGCCATTGTTAGAAAGTATGAATCATGCAAAGAACATACTTCAACACAAGAGAACTCAACAATGGAGCAAGAGAAAATACTTCAATTGATCAAAACCAGCTCACTAACTTCCCATGCGAGAGAGAGAGAGAGAGAGAGAGAGAGCATTAATGGGCATACATCCCAACTCCAAGCATGGAGTATCAAATAAATATCATCATAACATGAGTCTAACAATGATCCTAGCACTCCTTTTATAAGCAAGGAGGCACAAAATTTGAAATCCCTAGGAGAGGGAAATTATTAAATAAAAGAAGTTTATTTCCCCTAGGTGTGGCGTCCCCTTTTTAAAAGGGTGATTTTAATATTTAAAAGCCACCTAAATATTATTTAATTAATTCCCCCTTTTTTTTTAATTTGCATTTTGGGAATTTAATTAAATAATTACTTGCTCCATAAATATTAAATAATTAAATAAATATTGTTTTATAATGTCAAATGATTAAAATCACTCTCCAGGCAATATTATAAAATTATTTAATATAATTTTCCCCTTGCAACATCCCTAAAGCCCACGGGGAATGATAGGCTAAGGGTCTTTAAAAATGGGGACATTACGGGAGGTGAGTGGAAAGAATCCTCAAGTTTGGTGCATCCTTGCCATGCCATGTCCACCATCCAATAGGGTCTACTTGAGCTAATGTGGCTCTATCTATCCTCGCCTTTAGTTTGCTAAATGTTGGACCACGAAGATTGCCAAAGGATAGTTATTGTGTCCGTAGTAAAGTGGACTCCTCATAAGTGTACATCTTTCAAAAGGCCTTCATCATCCCTTCTTTCACCTCTTCATCATCGATGGAGGCATTCTTCCGAGCCGTGCTTTGCATTCCATTTGAGATTAGAGCATAGGTTGCCATATGAAACAGGGTGTTCATTGTGTTCCACCGCCATGTCTCAATGGGCCTGATATGCTCCTCATAAAATCCCAAAGTAGGATCCCTGCTACAAATGGCTTGCTTCATCTGCCCAAGCATGTTGTCAAATGTCTCATAAATCTCTCCAAGACTAGGAGAGTCTATATCAGCATATCTTATGACCCCCACTACAGGTGAGATGATGGAGCAAACATATCTGCAAACAAGTTACAAAAAAATTTAGAAAATATTAAGAATGAAAAACTAAAATAATTTACAAGTCATAAACATGGATAAAAATATTTAAAAATTAAAATTTAAATAATAATTTTTAAATATATAAAATCAACAATTGCTTACCTCACTGTGGACCACCAATCATCGTCGAGGATCTTTTGTTTCACACTTTTTCCTTCGAAGTGTTTGCCTCTGGCCATCTACCCCACTCTTGATTAACCATCATTAATTGTAGAGCCTCCTGCACCTCAAGCATCCTCTCTAACAAAATGAAATAGTTGACATATCTAGTGTCCACGGGCTTGAGGAATTCCTTCCTCGAAAAAGCCCTGAATAAAGCAAGTGAGGTGTGATGGTTGCAAATGAACATTTGTATTTGTCGGCCTTTGTCACCACTTGTCTTCACCCCAATTTATCTTTCTAATGTGTTTCAATGCGTTGTTCAACGCATGAGCACAACATGGAGTTCAGAAAATGTGTTTGTAAGGACCCTCGACCATCAAACTAGCTAACTTACATACGTGGGCTGAATCAATCACCACTTGTACAACATTAAAGGGCCCAATCTCCTCTATGGCATCCTTCAAAATTCGAAATTGGAAGGTTGCATCCTTTCTCTTCCTGTACAATCAATAGCTCTAAGAAAGTAAGGGCCAACAGGACATGTGACAATGATATTGATGAGTGCCCGATGTTTAATATCGGTCCACCCATCCATGATGATAGAGCAACCCACTGGTATCCAAGTTTGCCTCATCTTCTCCATCATCACACGCACCTTAGAATATTCTTTATCAAGGAGCTTGGTCCGTAGTTTGTGTTCTCCAGGAGGGACATACGAGGAACCAACAACAATTACATCTTTGAACATTTGTTTGAAGTAAGGGTAACGTGACACATGAAATGGTATTGCATTGGCAGAAAAGAATTTGGCAATAGAAGAGTTAGCTACTTCCCGTGATTGCACATTGAACATCCTCGCAACAATAGTAGCCTTTCTCTTTCCCTTGGTAGAATCCTCTCCCCTTGGAATTTCAACATCCATGAACTAGGTAGGAAATTGTGTACCATGCATAGTCTCCAATGACATCGTTTTTTTCTTGCCTCACCCTCCATGTGCAACCTAGTCACTACATCCTTTCTCAGCTATGTTATTTTTTCACAACCTATCACCCCCTGTCCAGCTATGCCCAAAAGATGACAATAAACCCGTGTGTAGCTGCCCCTAAAATCTTTGTTGCAAATATGACACAACCACACTCTACTCCCCCCGAATTTTTTTTCTTGTCAATGGTTGTAAATTGTGAAAGAGGCTTTTTAGGATTGAATGGGCCCTTTGCATAGATTTTGAGGAGTTGAGAAGGGCATTCAAATGGATTATTTGAACCCACAATTGCTACAACACTCTCACTCCCTGAAGAAACCCTATTTCTAGTTCTACCTCTATGTTGCATTTGAATCTCTTCACCCTCACTACCCTCACTGCTGCTCATTGTTTTTATTGAAAATGCAACACCCAACTGCAACTGCAAGTGAAAACAAAAAACAAACAAAAAATAAAACTTCCCTAAGTCTTTGAAGTTTGAAACTCTTGAAAAAAAACAAAAACAAATGAAAAATAATTTGTGTAAATTTGTAAAATGAACAAAGGATGTGAAACATACCTCAAATGGTGTAGAATATTGCTCTCTTGCCTTCTTCTCATTGTTGTTCTCTTTTCTTCTCTATGTTGTTTTCTTTCTTTGTCTTCTCCTTCACAAGATGGGAAATAACAAAAATGAGCTTCTTTTTTTGTTTTAATTGTAAGAGAGGTTGTTTTAGGTTTAGGTTAGTTAGGAATGAATGTGGGGGTCCTTGTGGGCCCCCACATTCCTTTTTTATTAAATTTGTGTTTTTTTTTTTTTAAAGTTTAAACATTGTTGAGATGTAGGGGATGCCCAGACGTCCCTAGTATGGCTGGGGGACTTGTAGAAGTCCCTAGGCGTCTGGACGCGTTTGGACGCCCCCTAATGCCCCCTGCTCCAATTTTGACATCCTCGGGTCGTCCCCGATTTTTTAGCAGATTGGGATGGGTAGGGACGTCTCCTACCCTTCCTTGCGTTTCCTAAACGTGCCCAAGATGGGGACGAGCCTAAAAAGGCAGGGGACGCGTCCCCATGGAACATAGCAATATTTTCCCTTTTCATTTCATGTATAAAATTTCAATATTTCAAACTTATACAATTTCATCCTTTCAACAAGGGAACACAATTTCACTAAGTGCAATCAAAGAAATATATTACAACGTCCCTTTTCCTCCAAGACTAGGATACAACTACTAAGGGATGCAAGCCATATAGGTCTGCCATTCCAAGCAAGCTCCAAGCTGATCTTTGGCACCAAGTATGCATCTACGTGACCAGAACAAGGAGGGGCTCACCTCCCATCCTAATGCCAATAGGGTTATTACCCTAGGCACCCCAAGGCAAGAGGTCCCAATGCTGGTCACATGGAGGTTAGCAAACAAGGAAACCAAACCAAAGTATAGTTGAGGTTCATTCTTAAAGGGGTAAGAATCTTAGGTGAATCCCTTGGTTGAAACATCTTCCTACAAGCTAGGAACACTCCCAACACTCGTGCTAAAACACATACATCCCAAAACAAGAACAAAGCATTCCATGGTGTGAGAGAAGGAGAACTTTGGGATAGTAACTCACCTTTGCCAAAACCCTTCCCTTAAGTAACATAGGAGGACTTTGGGATAGTAACTGCAATTTTCCAAACCCTACCACGGGGATGAAATGGGAGGGCTTTGGGATGGTAACTTACCATTTGTCCAACCCTACTACAAGAATGAAATAGGACTTTAGAATAATGACTCCCTTTTGCCCAACCTTACCATAAGACTCGAGATATAAGGACTTCGGGATACCCCTTGCCCAACCGTACGATAAGATCAAGATTACTTTTAGAGTAAGACAATCCCATTTGGACAGCATTCTTTGCACTTTTAAGACTCAAAAAGGAAGTCAAAACCAACAAACTAAAGGAATGAAAAGTCCTTTAGAAGGACCCTAAGAGGTTTCAAAAAGTGTTGGCCTTAGGCCCAAGCAACCGCAAAATTTAAAACAAGATTTGCAAGCCATGATGCCTTGTCAATCTTTAAAGTTTTCAGCTTAATAAGAGAGGGAATAAGAGGTTTTGAAATAATTTAAAACAAGCAAGAGGGTGTTCATGGCTTCCCTACGTTAGTTCCTCCACTTGGGTGCCTATAATAGCTCCTTTAATGCTTTGCAACAAGGTTCAACACTCGTTTTTTGAGCTCCTTCCCTTTCCCCAAGTCATAGCTTTCAAAAGTCCAAGTTTAAGAATAGCAAAAAGTGTTCATAATTATGGATTTTTTTACTTAGAGGAAATATACGCAAATCCTTGGCTAATGGGATGGTGACACTTGTCGCTTCCCATACCTCTTGCGTCTCTCCTAAACTTCTCTACCTCATTATTCTACTTACAAAATAGTACCTCTCACTTACATAGGAACTGGGCAAGTAAGGCCATACTAGAACCTCATTAATGCCATTTTATCCAAGAGCATTAATGGGAGCATGGCTGCCCCAAAAGTCTTCTAAACTACGGAAAAATTCTCCTAGGCTCAATATTAAGTCCAAGTTTTTATTTGTTACCTAAGAAACCTCTTGCTTGTCACACCGCTCTAAAGGTGGGTTACTTTTCCCATTTGATTTTTGCAAGTTGGCTAACTGTTGACGGCTGTAATATTCCCTTCCCATTTGAAGACCATTTGCCTATTTTATAAACCCGACGGCCAAAGGAAACATATAAGGGTGACTTAAGTAACAATAAATTAATATTAAGTGCCTAAAAGAAAAAATTAAAATTATTAAAGAACTTATATTAATTTATGTGGCTTAATAGAGAAAATGACTTATAAATAAAAGTTGTAATCTCTAGAAAAGTGCAATTCGTCTTAAAAGGGAAAATATTATGTTATATGGGTCTAATTATATGTTGTATCCTCCCTAGGGAGAATGACGACTCGCCTAGAGGAAGGATAATGGAAAATTAGAAGGTAAAAAGGCCCATGCTAATTTTGTATTCCCCTATGCAAAAATGTGACTAGGCCAAGGGGGGGAACTTGCATAGAGAAAAACATTGCAAGATGATTGGATGTAAAAAGGGTCTCTTTTGGGTCTCTTCTTCCTTTATAAGGAGAAGTCAACATGCATTAGAGGCATTCTATTCTATTCCATATTCACTTGATAATTTCTGAATTTTGCATTTAAAGCCTTGAGCTTTTGCAGAAATATTCCAAGGACGAAAACCCTTAGAAATTGCTCTAGAGGACGAAAACCCTCTTGGAGTATTGTGAGGGATCTCTATTCAGGGGATTCTATGGTGCTTCAAAGATTTATTTCCAGCAGTTATGAAGGGATTTTGCAGATCTTTGTATAGAGGAGAATTGCAGCAGTGTTATCCTATTTTTCTCTAGTGGAGCGACCCATCTTTTGGCTGGTTTGCAGTGTTTTGGAGACATTTCAGGTCTGAATATCATTGCCATCTTTTGTACTAAATTTTGGGGATCAAAATAAATTAATCTCAGAATTTTTGGAGGGTTTAAAGAGGTATTTCAGTCACATTTGTATGCAGATTTCTGAGTACTATTTCAGCCCTTATTCCTCTTAAAATCTGGGTTCTATTGCATGTATGGACTGTTAATAATCAGGGGATTAATATAGAGTGGAGAAATATATTTTTAACTACTGTTTTGTGGGGGTTTTATAATAAACCCTAGTCGCCATTTCTGCAAATTAATTGCAGCAGTCAAATATATGAATTTTGCATAAGGGCTACGGTCTGATTTGGTCTATTAAGTCCTGCCATATATTTTGGGAGTAAGAAATACTAAATATTGGGCTGTTTAGTGTGAAATCCAAGTCGCATTTTGTAGGATAAAACACAGGTCTGCATAATAAAAGTCTGATTTATATGTGATAGACTTGCATCTAGTTGTGGGTTTTGCCTAAAATCCAACTAGGGAAAAATATGTCAATTAGGGGACATTACAACGGCTCTTTTCTTAACCCCACTTGATTCTCTATAGGTTTCTTGGGCAAGGCTGAAGGGGTTTGAATTGTGTCAATAAACTAAAATTGTCAATTTTTAAATCATTCATACTTGATCAAAACTAGGTAAACAATTATAGACAAGGTGACAAGATAAAGAATATACACATTTATAAGTTTGGTAATGTCATGACCAATGTAATCCAAGATTCCTTGCTTGGCCCACATTAACCTCTACACTAGAGGAAAACATCAAAAGTATATATATTGATATAACTGAATCAAGTAAATTGCATAGTCAATACAACAAACAACCCAAACACTGAAATTAATGAAATTGTACATGAATCTATGAACATCCATATTCAACATTTATATCATGACAATTGGCATTGAATCATCAATATCACGTGGTTATTTAGCTTATTTTGTGTACTCTATGTATACTATACTGTTTGTTTTGCCTAATTGGCTATAAATTTTTTTTCTTGCCATACTACTGCACTGGATCCACACACCCATATCTGCACCCGTTACCTAGTTATATACAATATACAATGTGTACAAGCCACCTAACACCAAGTTTAGACAATAAAACTAGCTCAGCTAGGAGGTCATCCAAAACACACATGGTTGCCTTGTAAGGGTCCTGGTCTGAGAGGACCCACACTTACAGTTTTTCATGCATGATGGCTAGAAGGGTGCTTCATCTTCTTTCCTGACATTTTACATTTTTATCTTTTAAAATCAAAGAGGATAGTTGTTTTTGGGATTTATGACAATAGAGGCCCTGTATCTGGGGTTTGCTTTTGATTATGAAAGGAAAATAATTGAGAGCGCCAGATGTTAGCTTTCAGTTTTGTTTGTGAATCTCCTCTGGAAGGTAAGTACCGATTTATGTTTGTATATGTTCTGTCCCTTAAACCACTTAACAAATATCAAACAGATGCAATGTGATTGACATGGAGATCAAAATAAAGTATGCTAACTATCCATCCATGGGAAAATAAACGAGACTGCCAGATGTTAGCTTTCAGTTTTGTTTGTGAATCTCCTCTGGAGGTCAATTACTGATTCATGGTTGTAATGAATTTATGTATGTTCTTTGTTTCTTAAACCACTTAACAAATATCGAACATACACAATGTGATTCACATGGAGATCAAAATAAATTATGCTATCTATCTATGGGCATTTGAGTGGTTGCTAGATAATCCACTGTATTATTACTTATGACTTGTATGACATCCTCTGCACCCCTATCTCCACAATAATTTCCTTTAATATAGACCATGCATCTGTAGTTTCCATAAGAAACCGAAAGAAATAAATAGGATCTTATTGTTCCTGTCAATCCAACAATCTGACATTACTGTACAATTATTTTGCCATGATTTTGTTAACTGATCTAATTTATCGGAATAGTGTGTGTTCTTATTTTGTGGTCTCCATAATTGCTCAAAGATAGGGGTTGGTATCCAATCCAAACAATGGCCACAGCAACAAATATTCTTGGTAGGATTAGTTTGTTTTACAATGTTAAATGGTATGCCACTAAACGAAAAACTGCTACCCACTGTCGTCTCCACTTCTTACATATTTATTTTGTTCAGTTGAGAAAAAATGGAAAGCTGTGGTCCTAGATGATTTTTTGGGACGGAAAAAGGGCTATTGAAGTAATATTAGGAATAGGAGGTATTAGAATGCAATTGTATATTTGTTACTGTGGAATCCCTTGTTACATGCCTCACTGCAAGCTATATTAGGGGATTTATTTGCCAATTTTCCATTATTAACTGCTTCAAGGGCAGCCATTGCATGTGCTGCTATTTTGTTTGTCACATTGTAGAAGGGAACATCTTTGCAAGAAAGAAGAAAGAAACAATTTATATTAACATCCACGCATACGACAAAAAGTTGGTCAATGGGATTCAAGAATGCAGCCAATTACAATAGAAAGTGCAAAGGGTATTTTTGTTAAAAGTGTTTTTGGAAGATTTATTATCAAAGATGTGTTTGCCATTTCAAGTATTAGAAATATTTGCATTATTATACAAAATTTAGGAATATTTTCCCTAAAAAGTTACCTAGCTATAAAAAGAATGAAGGACATACATCAGTTGGGAATGTTGGATCTGGGAGATAATGAGACCTAAATGTCTCGTAAATCCTTTTGTATTTGCATTCAATATTCTCTTAGAATCCACCTTATAAATTGTTTGATTATAAATGAGGAAAAACAGGAAAAAACGGTCAAATCAATTTTCTTCTGACATTTGTTTGCTTTGGTGAATTGTTTTCAAATTCGCGATTTTCAACAATTTTTTCGTTAGAGAATAGTCCGCTGAAAAGGCCATGATATTTATAATCAGTCACAATTAATCTTTGATTTTTGTAGCACTGATTTGCAGTCCTCACTTCCAGATATTTTGTGTCACATGTTGGACTGATGTCTGTCATAGAAATTGACTGTAGTTGTTGAGAAGAATTATAATGGTCAAGTCTCTTGTAGCAGTTCCTTGTATAAGTGGGGAAGATTGCATTGGAGATATGAACTAGGAAGCGAGCACATGAATTCACCATACTGAGAAAGAAAGAATGAAAGACAAACCATATTAATGTCCACAGATGACCAAATAGGTCAATGGGACTGGAAAATACAACCAGCCGAAATAACTGGAAGGAGCAACAGCTCAACTTCCTCTAATGTCGATTATATTGGAACTCTAAGCTCAGTTTAAGATCTGGCAGCATCCATATGTAGCTACATGTGACAACTCATGCAATACAGGATATTCGAGGTTAATGTTGGTTCCTGAGCACTTCAGAGATAATTGCGAAGGCCATAGATAATTGCTATTATTATGGAACTCTCAAGTATAGTGTGTATGATCTGGCAGTGCCTATGTGAATCTGTATGTTACAACGTTCATTACCTGGGATACTCAGTGTTAATGCATGTTGTAAGAAGACACATATTTATACAATGGATGGTTAGTGGTGTTATTAGTATCAAAATATGCTTTAATTAACACTCGTAAAAAATATCATACTGAATACAATGGATAAGATGAATCATTTATTGCAACCACAATGTTATTCTCTGACAGTTTGCCTATTTTTTCAGTTCATTATTTGACATTTAATTTGAAGTTCTCCTTGTTCTCCTCTTTGTTTTCCTTAGATTTAACTTATGTGTGTATCTTTTATGGTCATGACTAATTTATATGCATATCTTTTATAGTCATGACTAATTTATATGCATATCTTTTATAGTCATGACTAATTTATATGTGTATCTTTTATGGTCATGACTGTAAAGTTAAATAGTATACTTCAGCATGGAATCTATGGTAGAAAAAGACTAGGACTTGCAAGTTGAGAAATTTCACAGGTTTAATGTTTACATTTCTCTGGCCTTGCAATTGCTGGCAGGCTTTGCGCATGCTTTTGCAATGGGGAGTTCAACCTTCGTGGTTTGAAGCTCATAAAATAGTTAAAGATATGGATACCGTGCATAATACTGGAATGCATCCAACCATAGAGCAGAGAGATCTTCGGCATTACATGCTGGATACATCTCTTCCTGTGATTGGAGATTTGGTTGTTCCAGAATTACTCCTGAAAATATTAGAACCTTATCGAAAGGCAGGTAGTATCCTTCTCTTTGTAGTTAGATACACAACTTACTTTGCAGTCAATAAACGCTTGCCCTAGTATAATGCATTGCAGTCTACTAATCTAAAGAAGAGTTCCTATGTTGTGTTGTGCTTACATTTTTATCAGGCGACTATTGGACAATGACAGGGTCCAAAAATATGCTGCTTTACTTGATATAGGATGCACAAGAAGATTTGCTTTTGCTGCTGCACACTTTGGGGAGTTCGCAGAAGCTCTCTTTGGTTACAGCTTCCCCACATGCTTTCTCGTATGAATGAGATGGTGCAGGAGAAATCTCTTCAACATACAAAGCCCACCAAAGCCTCTGCTGAACCAAGCACATCAGATACACTGCATATAAGAAAATCAACAAAAAATTATGCATCCTTAATAGAAAGGAAAATGTGAGTTCAGGCTTTTCACTGTTAAGCTTATAAGGTTTCAGCTTCCGTTCCACACAGTGGTTGGTATTGTAATATCTGGCACATGGAGGAATGTCTTATGTTTTCATGAACACCATTATATGCAGGTTGCAAAACTCTGGTTGAGTTTTGAATTAATTTCTAATCACACCAGTCAAGAAACATGCATTCCATAAGTGTCTTAGCTCTTATATGATTTGAAAAATGAACCTGTATCCAGATATGAATGTGCCCTTAGAGTAGTATTTCATTGAGCATACCTTTATAAGTGTTTTTTTCATTCTCAGCCATATTCAGGATCAGATGTGATGGGATCTAGCCGAGGAGCCTTGTGTGCGAATGCCCTAGAGCGGATATCATGGCATGACAAACTAGGAGGAGAAGCTGCATCACAAAAACGTGTTCACGAGTAAGATCCAATTGGGATATTTTGGTGTTCTTTACAAATTATTGTGGAAGTGAAAGCAGCTAGATGGGAGCAGAATATATCTTAGGGAAAGAAGATTTACCAAGCTCATTGTTTTTTCACTGTATTGCAACAAAATCGGGCATCAATGGTAGAGCTGTGCATAGTGTATTCCTTTGTTTTTATTTTATCTAAGATAATAGAAATACATTAACCTTTTAATAGAGGAATTCACATTTCGGTCACTGACATTTGAACATTCTCTCTTTCTTTCTTGAATCATGGTAGATGATAATGGTAACCATGAGGAAATTTAAGCATTAAAGGTAGCACCTATGAACATATGAAAAGAAGAAAAAGCAGTGTGCCAATCTGACTGTTTTGAAAGAGTTTCTTTTGGTAAAGGAGGAAAATCCATGTATATTCCCTTCTTTCTCACGAATCTGAAATTCCAGACAACAGATTGCCAACAAATCCCCATTACTTTTAGGAATGATTTCAGAAGTACAAAAGAAGCATGCTCTAAAAGAGTTAATTCCGAATTAGGTTTTATTCTATAAGTTGCAATAATGATAATAGCTTTTGAAGATATAAGCATGATTTGTAAAGCTGAACTAAAAACAAGCCACACTGAATCAGAGTTAGTATTATCCTTCAATAATTGCTTCATTTGAATATGCATGGATCATCCCAAAGAACAATGGAATCTGAATATACTATGTAAAGTTCTAGATTATCCAACATCCATTCATCAAAACTCAACTCTCATAAATTACCCCAGCTGAAGTATGCAGCTATAAATGGAATCCAATTTCATTCTAATGTGCATCATCTTGACTCCGTTTGCAAATTATTTTGGGAGATCTAACTCTTAATAGGATGTAACCTGCCCTCTAAACAAGAATTCTAGGCCAACATGGGATTGTCTCCAAGTGTGGGATTTGCATCTTGAGACAAACCTCTAGAGAAGGTTGGTTCCTCTACCTATCTAACCTAATGCTAACACTACTCCTATAGCTAATCTAAAACTAACACATCCAAGGAACCAGGGTTAGAGAGATACAAAAAGTAAAACCTAAGCTAAACAAGCGGTGATAGCACCAGAAAGAAGGGATGATCACTCTCCACGAGGGGAGAAAAGGAAGACAACGTAGGAGAGAGAGGCGGACGGATGTTGCATAGATCAACACTCTCACTAAACTCCCATCTCTCGCACCAACAACACACGAAAATGAAACTCTGCAAGTGAAATCCACACGCAACAAACTAGGAAATGAATGGAGAGGCAAGGAAACAATAAAACATGAGTATAGGGTAGAACAAGCCACAAACACAAGATTTTATTGCTTAAGGTATGCACAAACCATTACATCAATGGAAGAAGGCATCTTTGAACGCATTACACAATCCAAATCCGAGGTCTAGAACTTGTGGGAAGTCGGCCACCATTTTGGCATGGTGCCATTACAATCATAAAAGAGATCCCTTTTTTAAAACAATGAGTTCCGTACTTATAGAGAAAGAAGGAGAAGAGGCGCCATTAATTTCTGCAAATTGGGAAAGGGGGCGCCATACATCGCTTCGACCGCACGCCATCGATTTCGCAGAGTCGAGGAATGGGTGCTATTTATTATTAAATTCGGGTTGGTGAAGTAGTTGGGCATCGATTCCAACAAAATGGGCGCAATTGTGAGGTGCTCCACATAATTATGAGTTGAGACCGCAATGCGCAACTTGTAAGATTGCAAACTACATCTTTTCCTTTGTTCCTTTGCATCCTTCGCGGGATTTTCAACTTGACATGTTCTCGGCCTTCTAAACATTTGGCGCGATCGACTTAAGATGTCCTGCGCACTTAGAGACTCACGAGACACCAACTTTTGCATATTGTAGACACCCTAAAAATACATACCTATTTCTAGCCATTCCTAATTATCCCCATCCTTTGAATTATCGCAATCCACATCCTTTTAGAATTAATTTAATTAATTCTATTATTCTTTAAGTATTCATCCACATCCCTTTAGAATTAATTTAATTAATTCTATCATGCTTTAAGTATTCACCCACATCCCTTTAGAATTAATTTAATTAATTCTAATCATGCTTAAACCATACTCTTATATACCTTGGCTAATTTAATTAGCTATTTAATTAAATAAATAGTTAATTATACACTCACCCTCCACTTAGCTCCACTTCACTATCCTAGTCACTCAAGTTGAACTAGCCCACTCCACTCAAGTTCTAGAACCCTACAAAGGTGGAAGCAACAATAATTCACATACAACCACCTTCTCGAATAAAATCTTATTGCCAACCAAATATTCATTGCCCCTTAATGGATATTCAAACCATCCAACTGCACAAACCAAATCAAATGGCTATTTTAGGAAAATGCATTCATTTCCTTGCAACTCATTCAAACCTTGATCCACAATCCATGGCCTCTCCTTCAGCTATAAATATGAGGCTCTTTCCTTTGCAATTCATCCTTGGAAGCTTTGAGCATTTGTAGCCATAGTTAAAAAATTGTTATCGACAAGCCAAATTTTGACTTGGAAATCGGGAATCGGCAATTTCTCGGCAATTTATTGGCAACTTTATCGCTACTTTAAAAAAACATTTAAATTCATAAAATAAACTTAAATTAAATGTAAAAACAATGTTAAATGATGCGAGAAGTGACTCTATAGAATGCCATAGGCCCATATGCATATTTTTATTAAGTTTTGACCAAAAAAGAGAGTACAAACTACAAAGTATGCAAACAAAAATGCTCATAGAGTCATGTCACATGTGACTTTTGAAGTATCACTATCAAATATCAATAATATTCTATTTCATCAAGCACGCCTAAAATAAGTCTGTTGCACTTGCGGCTGCCTTGTGGAAGTGGAAGGTAAATATTCCTCCTCTGTAACACCAACATTGTCTTCTACAAACATATCATCTGGATCATCACCAACTTCTAATGTCCCTGATGGTATTGCTTCTTCAGTCTCCCTCTCCAAAGCAGCTATCTCCTCTGTAGTAAACATAGGCTCCGCATCATCAGGGTCAACAATCCAGTCATCATATGGATCAATGTCAGCCAAGTCAATTGCATCATAACTCTGTGCCCCCTCCACTTGTCTCACACGAAGACGAAGATTGTATCACATGAAGACAAGGTCATTGAGGCATTGTGTTGTCAACTGTTGCGCTTCTTTGTGTGAACAACTTCAAACATGCTCCAATTACATTCGCATCCAGAAGCACTACATGGCTGACACAAAATGCGGATGGCTAGCTTTTGAAGATTTGGTGTTTTTGCACCATAATCTTCCCACCACAAATCTGCAAATAAAACATTTATAAAATTGTAAGTTAACTAGGCTTGAATAAATAAAAGAATTCTAAACTTCTAGTATCTAGTTCTATGTGTAAAGAGACTAAATACAGATGACTCAATTTGTTTTTACCTGGCTGAGAAGTGTTTCTTCTTTTCACACAGAGCCGAAGAAAAGAGCCTCCCCTCAGCAGTCTTGTAAATCTGCAGCTCGTCAACAATTGCATCTCTAATATCTTCATCAGGTACCATCCTCTCTATGCATGTATTAATGCCATCCATAACCTCCTCATCAACCTTAAATGATGGGGAAAAGAAAAACTTTGGGTTTAGGTAGTACGCCGTTGCATGTATATGTCGATGGAGTGTCTTGTTCCATCTCCGATCGATTATGCGCCAAATGGGTTCATATTTTCGCTGATTGTGCCCATAATATTTAGCTATGGCCTCCTTGGCCACATCCATAGCCTCATACAAATAACCCATTGGGTTTTTCTCCCCATCCACCATCCGTAGAACTCGAACCAAAGGCTCTGACACCTAAAACAAAATAACATATAAATTTAAAATCAAAATTAATAAAAAAATATATAACAAACAAATGATAAATAAACAAATATTCAAGTTTAGTTTACCTTCATGATTTCTTCCATTTGCTTTGCAAACATATCATCAAAAATGGTCTTCACGACCCTTTCCCCTTCGGTCTTCTTGGCATAGGGAGACTCCATCCATCGCGTGCTCACAAACATCTGCTTAAGGGATGTTAATGAGGCTGCAATGCTTTGCAATGTAATGAAGTTTGTGGCAAATCGTGTGACCCCGATCGCACAAGCTCCTTTCCATTGGTGTGCTCTCTCATCAAGTTTAGCACCCAAGTGTGATTGTAGATGAACTTTGTAATATTTCTTGCATCTTCAACCACATTTTTCACCCATGAGAGTTTTCCTATGTCCTCCAATAAGAGATTCAAAACAGTGTAGGGTGCCTCTCCTCAAGAAGTCTCCTGCTGCTACATATGCCGCTGCATTGTCTGTCACAACTTGGACGACATTCTCCACGCCCACCTCCTTCACCACCTCATCTAACATATCACACAAAGTGCTTGCAGTTTTCACTTGGTGGGAGGCATCAATTGATTTCAAGAAGACCAACTGCCCACTTGATGCCACTAGGAAGTTAATCAATGTGCAGGTTTTTCCCATCTGTCCACCCATTAGACAAAATGGTGCATCCTCTTTTTGCCATACCTTTTTTTGCTCTTCTACAAGAGCTTTGGTATGTGCGACGGAATCCTCCAACAATGGGCCACTCAAATCATGGGGAGTAGGAGCTTTGAACCCCTTCCTGGCAACAGTCAATGCAGTGACCAAATTCTCCCAATATGGACTTTTTGCCACATTGAAAGGAATGTTGTTGTAGTACCAAAAGTTTGCTGCAACTATTCTTGCTTCGTTGTGCATTTCTTTATTCCAAGCGGTACCTTCGAGTGAAGGTTGTGAACCAGGACTACTTCGAGGAACAAAAAACATCGCTGAACTACTATCAGTGGATGAGCCTCGTCCCAATGTCTGACCTCGTGGAGTTTGGGCAATAGAAGATGCCCCAATGTCAAAATCTTCCCTCGCTGCCCTCCTATTTGCAAGGGTTGCAAGTGCATCAACTTTCCTCTTCTTTTCTTCTTTTTTCTCTGCATAAGCTGCAAGGAAAGCAGACAATTCTCGTTGAGCCTCAGGTGGTGCTTGATTGCACACTGTCACTTCATTCCCTGGTATCCGGGCAATGTGGAACTTAAGGCGATAAACACCGCCACTCATCTTCATGCCACAATAATTGCATATAACAGAATTGCCTTCTGCTCGTTCACAATGCTTCCACCCTGGGTCATTTGAGTTAGGCTTATTACGGGCAGCTGAACCGGATCCCGATGCCATTCTACAAAACAAAAAAAAAACAATTGTCTTAGATTTACAAGCCTTAGAGAAATAAAATGTAAACTAGAATGAGCTAGAAATGTTTTAAATGTAAACTATAAGTATATATATTAAACTCATTTAAATGTAAACTATATTATTCATTTAAATGTAAACTCATTTACATATTACGAATTAATATGTAAATTCGTTTTTAAATCTATATTGTTAATATTTAAAATATTAAAAAAAAAAGAAAAAGAAATAGAGTCTTACCTGCAGGGTTAGGGCCACGAACCACCACGAAATGCACAAAAACTGCCACAAAATGCTTTAATACTGCCACGAAATGGCACGAAACGAGTCGCAGAAGGAGAAACGACCCACGCAGGAGAAAGGAGGAGGAAAACCGAGCCACGCAAGTGAAAAAACGAGTCAGATTTGGGGCTTTTTTCATTTATACCTAAGTTCGCGATTTTCCACGATTTATTTGCCAGTTTTCACAATTTTTGTAGGTTATTCAGCGCTGAAAATCGTGATTTATCGCCATTAAATAAATCGCGATTTATGGAAAGATAAATCATTTTGCATGGGAAAAACAATTTATCGCGATTATCGCCCAATAAATCGCGATTTTTAGAACTATGTTTGCAGCAAACCGTTGCTCATTTTCCATTGGAATTTGTATATCGAAAGGCTGTCCTCATGTTCACTCAATTTGCTCATAGCATTTATTTTTCACATGGAGACAAAATCGGAGCATCCACTGATCAAACAATCCCAAGAGATTCAACAAGTGTACTAACACTTCAACTATCTCATCTTGAGGTCATAAGAAGACTTAAAGGAAGGTTAGCATTTTTGTATTTGCTTACTTGTTCATTAACTTTCAGTTTTTCCTTGTACACACATATCATCCATGAACTCTTTACTCACATTGTTGCAGACTTAATCCTTCCGCACTAGGTCTCTCACACATCTTGCTCTTTGATGTACTCACCTCGAAAATCGTGAAGGCTTTTCTTTCCTTTGCTCAAAGCACTCGTCCGCACTCATCTCGTGGACTTAGAAATCCGTGGAACACTACGTTAGTAAAACCTATGGAACACTAGGATAGTGTTTAGTGGTTTTCAAACTTAGCCATTTCTCAACCTGCTCCACTGCCTTGTGAATCCTACGATGCTTCCATCATGCGTTGCGAATTTTCACCTTGTCACCCCGCGAAGTGTCACTACTTCTCTCATGCCGTGGAAACCCACCTTTGTGTTGTGTGGTGCTTCAATCATTGCAAATTCAATCCTTAGCCAAATTTTGACCCTTCTCGGATGGGAAAACTTCCACGGAGCTTTGCTTCACTTCAAATCTACAGAGCATCTTTGACATCCACAAGGCCCAAATTGTAACTTTTCGTTCTGCAGATTAGGAGAATCCATGGAATGCTATATTTCCCACAACAGTTCTCCACGAATTTCATACTTAGCCGATTTTGGACTCTCTCGAAATATATTCATCGAGGATTCGAGACATTTAGAAGTCACGCCCTTGTTCCCTAGGTTTTGAGAATCTGCGGGACACTACGTTCCAACACTCTGTGGTTTTCATGCCAAAAGCCACCTAAGTCCAAATTTGAATAAGTTGTCCAAAATTGCATGGGGTGCGATTTCGGACAAGTGCCCTTATGTCCATTTTGTTTGAAAGGTGGAGTTTAGCATAGCTTCTAAAACTAACACCTATTGAGACATATCATGAGTTGCGTTGAAAAAATCATTATTCTTCCACATATTTCCAACAGATGGGATCTGCAAGGCTAAGGAAATATTTTATCTGCTTATATTAACATTCCATAGACTTGCACCATGAACTACATGTCGGTAAGAATTTGTCAAACTTTTAGCAAGTTGATTTTAAGCAATGAGTTGTAGAGATTCAACATCAGAGTTAGGAATCACTCAACTTTACTATTTTGAATGCATGATAAGGTTAGGGATTGTTGGGTGCAGTTTTAGGAGATCAGGATTGAGAGTATCTTAAAAATAGAAGGTGTGTTCAAGTGACTAGAAGAAAGCTCAAACTTTATGCAACATTAATAGGTATGGAATTCGAATAGTGTCTTTATGACGTAGGCAATACATGGTCTTATTTATAAATTGATATTTCATGTAGGCAATTATGATATCAAGTTTCAAGCTTCTACATTAGAGAATAACTAGCTGCTATACATGATGATTATTTACCATTTGCTGTCAACAAAAGTTTCCTTGGCATGTTTGTATCATGATTAATAATACTAATCTATATAAACATGTCACCATATTCTATATGCATATTGCCTTACTTGTATGGACGTCTTCCATGAAAGTCAAAAGAGATACAAATAAAATAATTGCACAACTTAATTACACACGTAAAACTCAATTATATTATTCAATCATAGAGATCTTCTTATACAAGTGCCTTCTCCTAAGAAATATGTGTCCTCGCCTATCTTTTATAACCACTCAACTAAATTGAGCAAGTTCTTTCAACAACTTGTACAACTTACATCAATATAATTAATTTTAATTCCTATATTCACTCTCACACACATTTATAGGTGAGTTGTTACCCACGTACACACACTCACTTTAAAATGAATACAATAATATAAATATGTAGTACTAACAAAACTAGAATATTTTTAACTTCCCCCAATATGAACATAGGACAAGAGAACTTTCCAAAGCATTGGATTGAATACAAATTGATGGATGGGAAGGCATCAACCAATCCACTAAGAAAATACCTATAGATAGGATCATATCACCAGTTTAACAAGGCTAGTGGGAATGCCCTTACTGTGTTTCCATTGCACTACTCTGATGAGGAACACATCATTATCAAAAGACCTTACATCAAATGTGGATAGGAACATATCACTATCCAATCTCTCAAATTGTGAACAATGTCATCACAATGAACAATGAGTGAGTAGGTACAAAACACAGTATTCACTTCATTTCTCTTCCATTATATTGCTGCAAGTGTGGCATGGGCCTCCAATTCTCTTCCTTTCTTGAATTGCAAGTGTGGACAGGAACATATCACTCTCAAATCTCTCAAATTGTGAACAATGTCATCACAATCAACAAGAAGTGAGTAGGTACAAAACACACTGTTCACTGCAAGTGTGGCACGGGCCTCCACTTCTTCTCTGTTCTGCTACTGCAAGTTGTCTTTTCAAATCTGCTCCTCCAGTTGGGTGGGCCTCACCGAGAAGGTGCAAATCAAGATAATCGGACAATGTCCTCAGTATATCATTAGTGGGTGCTGGCCATGTCATCGAACTTGTGTTTTCAGCAGCTGCTAGTAATCGTTACCACATGATCATGAACAACAAATTGATCACCGCTACATTGGTCGCCATCTTTGGGGTTAATCTTTTTGTTGCTCTGGTTTTGCCACTAAACTGGACTGCAACCTCTAAGTTAGTGGAGAACTTGAGGTTGGGTTGGGCATTTTCTCCAATCTCCTGCATAGTGCTGCACACTCAGAAGTTGAAATTTGAAGCTTAACTGCATGTTGTTTTGATAAACAAATACCACCTCTGCCAATAGGATTGACACATTTGACCAGACATTGGGTTAGCCCAAAAATGTGTCTTTTACAGAGAGTATTGACTTTACTTTGATGACGAATCTGTAATTGATTTATTTGGACTTAGGGCTCAAAAGCTTCACATGACTCTTATTGAAAGAGAAAACAAGGGTAGGGAAGCAAACCATGATAGTCAAAATAGTGTGCTCTATTGAAGGATGCAACATTGTGATGGATGGTTGGACTAATACTAGAAACCGTCCACTTCTGAACATTATGGTAACTTTCTCCAAAATGACCCTATTTTTTGAAGGCAATGGACTTTTTGGGGCAAGAGAAAATTGCAGAGTTACTTTAGAACCATGTGATGCAATCGAGAAGGTGGAAACATCACTTGTTGTCCGAGTTATTACAAATGTTGTCCAGGTCTGTAAAGCAGCTGGCTTGTTGGTGCAAAAAAATAACCATTATTTTTGGACACCATGTTGTATACATGGATTGAATAATGTGCTCAAAGACATTGGCAGGTTTCAATGAATTTTGAGCTTATTGAAAAGGGCAGAAAAATACAAATGTTCATATACAATCATAACCACGTGCAAGCTATTTATCAGATATTTGTGAAGATGGAACTGCTCAAAGACATTGGCAGGTTTCAATGGATTTTTGAGCTTATTGAAAAAGGCAGAAAAATACAAATGTTCATATACAATCATCACCATGTGCAAGCTATTTATCAGAGATTTGTGAAGATGGAACATTCTCAAACCTGTAAACACACAGTTTTCTTCTTTCCTCGTATCTCTTGATGCTCATTATTCTATCAAAGGGGCCTTATGTTCCATTGTAGTTAGTGATGCATGAGTAGCTTGGAGAGTCCACATCAAAGACTACGGTTGAGGTGAAGAAGATGGTCCTTGACCTTTTTCGGGCAAATGTGAGTTTTTTTGTTGATTTCACGTAGCCCATTTGTCAGGTAACCTGTTTTGTTGATTTAGACAAGCCATGTTTGGGGGAGGTTTTGAAGAAATTGATTGTGTGAAAGAATAAGAAAAATCACAGACATAGAAGATCCTTCTCTACATCCTTTGATTAAGGAAAATGTGCATGGAAGGTGGAGCAAACTTAACACACCTCTACGGTGTGCTTTTTACGCTTTAAATCCAAAGTGATATGATACAAAAGTCATCAATAAGAGGACTCCATATGAGAACAAAGAAGTAATGAAAGTATTTTGGGTTTAGGTAAAAATGATTAACGGTCAAGGAGAGGAGGCTTCTACTATCTGGACCCATTGGAATATGTTTTCATGTGGATGCGGTCAATTTTTATAGTGGAGGCTCTATATGATATGCGTGCGAGTGACCGAATAGAGTTGTGGTGGAACCATGCCAACTTACCACCTCGATTGTAATCATATGCAATACAATTACTCTCACAAGTAGCTAGTTCTTCATTTTGTGAGAGGAATTGGAGCAATTACGGTTTGATTCATGAATTGAAGAGGAACCTACTAGGGTAAAGAAGGCAAAGACCACTGGTCTACATTCATAACACGCTTTGTATTCTTATTCGTGTAGACCTAGGGTACAAGAAATCCATTCAACAAAATGGGACCAAATTCCACCTAATGTAGCAGCAAACGTGGAAGATGATTTGCCTCCTATTTTACTTCTTGTAGAGGAGCCACTACTTAAAAGTGATGAGTGTCTAGAGAGCATCCTGAGAGGATCTAGAGGACATAATTTATGTAATAGTTGATCCTATTGTATTATATGAGATATGATTCAAGTGCACATTTGCGATTTTTGTTTTTATGTGCCTATTTGTTAGCATTTTAGTGTTCTAATATACTCTTGCCTCGATATGATGAGATATCAACTATCAATATAATTACTTGTCTTTTGTCGACATCTAATTTGCTTGCACTAAAAATTTGTAATGTATCTATAAATTTAATGCGTTTTGTATCACATAATATATATTTCTCTACAATTTTCATACACACCGATCCGAATTTTGGATTAGTAAAGTTAGCATAATGAGAAAACAAAATATCCATTGTGATTATGTAATTGTTTATCACTTAACATTCTTTCTATGGCCCTTGTTGGATGTAACCGTAAAACAGGGTTCAAGATGAAGTTGTAATGTATCTATAAATTTTAATGCGGTTGTATATCACATAATATATATCTTTCTACAATTTTCATACACACCTTGATCTGAATTTTGGATTAGTAAAGTTAGCATCATGAGATAACAAAATCACCATTGTGATTATGTAACTTTTTATCACTTAACATTCTTTCTCGACTCTTGTTGGATGCAATGTGTAAAACAGGGTTCAAGATGAAGTTGTGAAACCGTGAGACCTCAAAGAAGATAGGTTTCGGTGCAAAGGATTAAACACTATGAAGATGTCATCAAAATCAAAACTTGATTGCATATTTGTGTTCCTCTCGAAAAATTATGCAAGTTAAAAAAACGACACCTGATTTCGAGTTCGTATGCAAAAGTTATGGCCTCCGGATATTACTGGACTTTGCATGGTGACGGAACCGCCCCTAAAGACAGTGGCGGTTGCCTGACACAACCGCGCGGATGTTACCCAACCGCTAGTCGTGGCGGCAAAGTGGTTCTATCACACGAGAAAGTCTGGGAAGAGTAAACGGCTACAAACGGTTCCTCTTCGACTTATGAGTCTTTTGGGCTTCTAATTCGAGCTCTCCTTGGTGTCAAACTTGTATATATATGTGGGGAAGGTCTTTGTAAGGGATGAGGAAGAGATTCCAAGCAATTTTTCTTCTTGATTATATGTGGTTTTCTGAATTGGAGTGTGAAAGGAAGGTGTGAGTGAGTGAGTTACAAAGTTTGTATGAGTGTTTGAACATCATAGTGTTCATGGAGGCCTTGAGAAGGCAGTAAGCTTGTACCAAAGACATGATAGTGAGATGAGGAAGCATTGCTTCACTCTTGCTGGAGTTTTCTCAATTTGAGTTTCTTCAGGGTAATCTTGTGTCTCTCTCATTGTGTTTGCTCTCTTTCATTGCTCAATATTTCTTTGATTATGCAACACTCTTAGTTCATTTCTAAAGCACATTTAATGGTTATTCATGCAAATTAAAAGCAAGTAGTTTATTGATGAATGATGGGAATTGTGAGGAATGCATAAGATCCGTGTTGGTGAAACTTAGTGTGTAATATCCACCTAGTTTACAGATCAGATTGGTATCAAAGCTGGTTCATGTTCCATAGTGTGTGGTTTGTTTAGTGATCATTTTGCAGATATATGCCCGTTACAAGAGCAACAAGTGCTAGTGGAAAAGGTGATTTGGTCTCTTTGCAACAAGACATCTCCACAAGGAAGTGGAAGAGAGAAGTGAGAAGTATGGCCCATGAAGATGAGAGGAGATTTGAAGATGGTGAAGAAAGATTCCGTAGATTGGAGGAGGATGTTGCCCACATATCTCACTCCATGGATGAGCTTGGGAAGATTATGAAGGTTGTCATGGCAAAGTTGGGAGTTTTTATGGATACTTCTGAAGCAAGTGAGGAGCGCGAGTCTTCCCACCATGAGAAAGAGCAGCCCCATTCAACCAAGCTCCACCTCCATTCAAAGTAGAGGCAAAAATTGATATTCAGCCATATGAAGGTGAGGTGAATGCGGATAAGCTTGATCATTGGTTAGCTCAATTAGAGGTATACTTTCATTTGCATAAAGTTAGTGAAGAGCAAAAATTTATTTTGTAAGGTTGAAGCTAGCAAGTCATGCTCTAACTTGGTTTGAGAGTTATCTTAATTCCTTGGTTGTTAAAAGGTTACCCCAATTACTAAATGGGATGAATTTAAAACTTTGATTAAGATCAATTTTATCCTATTTGTTATGAAGAGGAAAGGTCTATTGATTGGCAATATTTGAAGAAAAAAGAAGGTCAAAGTGTGCAGGTCTATACAAGTGAGTTTCAAAAAAAGGCGGTCAAATGGGAAAAGATACATTTGACCATGAGATCCTCATGAAGTATGTCAGAGGGCTGCATAGTCACTTAAGGAGGCCCGTTCTACTTGCAAAGCCAAAGGACATAGATGAGGCTTGTTCTCAAGCCCATTATCTTGAGATGGATGAGAAAAGGGTCCATCTCCTCTTCAAATTCTTCAATGCTCGAAGAAGAAAGGTGGGGTCAATGCCACTTCTACGATTGCAAGAAAGATTCGACCAAGCATTGTGGGCATTATAATGTTAATGCTCACAACGATGAGACTTGTTAGAAGTTACCGCAAAGTTGGCACAAGAGTTTGCCACAAAGTTGACACAAGAGTGTGCATGCAAAGTTGGCACAAGATGAGTGAGGCAAGCTTATCACAAGAGTGTAAGATGCTAATGATGGTTCAACGATTTTGTGTGTGCACGTTTTGCTTGGGATTGCAAGCAAGTGCGGTTCATTTGAGACTTTGTGCCTTGTGCATGCTACGAGGGGTGTGGTGTAAATGAGAATCCCATGAACTCCAAAGTGAGATAGGCGAAACTATATAGGGGCACAAATGAGGAGTGTTAGCTCCCATGCGGCTATGCATGGATTACTAGAGCACTCGAGTTCTCATAGAAGTGCGACCTACTATAGAAGCTCATCATGCACCCACACCCAATGTACAAGTCATGTCCCCTTTTCGAGCTAACTCCAATTGAAGACTTTATGTAATAACCCTTTCAAGGGTTTCACACTAAATGCAGATCTGAAAATAAAATTGCAGCAGACTGAAGAATAAAATCAGCGACTTGTACTTGCACCAAAAATGTCAAAATCACCATAAAACACCACCAATCAATTCGCCACTATTTTATATATATTTTATGGAATTTTAGAAGCCAAAATAACAAAGAAACACTAAAGAATACTCTGCTGAAAATTAAATATGCACTGGAAATTGCAGCCACAAGATAAATATGAAATATGGGTCTAGAAACCCTCTAAATTCATATAACTTCAGATTCCGGCCTTTAAAAATATTACAAATCAGATTGTGAAACCAGATTTGTCAAATTCTTCACCAATGTCTCCAAACCCTACCCTAGGTAGGTCACTCCACCCTAAATAATTCAAATATCAGCTGGAAATTACAAATAGATCTTCAAATCAGCTCTTCTCTTCAAGACTCAACAATGATGAAGGGTTTTCGTCCTTCACCTAAGCCACATGAAGGGTTTTCGTCCTTCAATGAGGCCTCACAAGAGGGTTTTCGTCCTCAAGTGGATGAACAAGGAGCAACTAGCTCTCTATGCCCAAGTATAACAAAATGTGCCAAAGATCCCTAAATGATGCCTCTAAACTCCTTTTATATCTTCCTTTTTGGTGCCAAAGCTTAATTAGACAAGGCCGACTTGTATAATGCAAGAAACACTAAAGAAAATATAATAATATTAGATAAAATATATTAGAAAAATGCTCAAGGGTCTTCTCCTTCATTTTTTCTTCTTTGCCATGGAGAAGGGATGGCAAGAAGACCAATTTCCAGCTCTTAAGTGGGAAAAAGGGACATTACAGTCCTCCCTCCCCAAAATTGTTTGTCCCCAAGCAATTGCAAACTCATTACATCCGCTGCCCCAACTTCTTCTTCTTCTTTCTTTTGAAGGTCTTCATCCCCCAATGGTGAAGGTGGCATCCTAGACAAAGCATCTACAACCACATTTTGCTTCCCTTTCACATACTCAATGTCAAAATCAAATGCTTGGAGTCTACTCACCCATTTTTGTTGCCGGTCATTCAATTCCTTTTGATGAAGAAAGAATCTCAAACTATTGTGGTCGGTTTTGACTACAAACCTTCCACAAATCAAATATTGCCTAAACTTGGTTAAGGCATGCATGATGGCAAGCATTTCTTTATCATAAATGGAAAGCTTCTTCTCATGATCTTTCAATTTCCGACTTTCAAAAGCAATAGGGTGCTGATTTTGCATCAAAACTGCACCTATACCCTCACCGGAAGCATCACATGCAAGCTCAAATGGTTTAGAAAAATCTGGAACAGCGAGAACCAGGCAAGAACACATCACCTTTTTCAGCTCTTCAAAGGCTACATGGGCTGATTTGGACCAGCTGAAAGCATCCTTCTTTGTTAGAGAAGTCAAAGGGGCTGCAATTTGTGAGAATCCCTTCACAAACTTCCTATAATATGAGCACAAACCCAAGAATCCTTTCAAGTGAGTAATGCTGGTTGGTGTTGGCCAATTCATGATTGCTTGGATCTTACTTTGATCTACATGAACCCCATGAGCATTGATAACATGCAGCAAGTACAAAATCTCACTCATGCCAAACTCACATTTAGACTTTTTTGCATATAGAGACTGCTGCTCCAAAATTTCCAGCACTATATCCAAGTGTTGTAGGTGTTCTTCCCATGACTTACTATAAATCAAAATATTATCAATGAACACAAGCATCAACTTCCTTAATTGCTTACCAAATATGTCATAGGTTCACATAGGTTCATGTATTAGCTGACATTCTTGCCTTGGCATAGGTTCAACAAATTTAATCGTGACGACACCATATGGTCAACTAATGTATGTAAGGCAAGAATGATCAATAAAGGATCCTCTAAAATATGATAAGATAGAATACCATTCAGCTGCCAACACATACACAAATCACTAGTCCACAAAGCGGTGATGGGCTGTAGAACAAGGGTTTTTGTTTAGGAGGTTATAATGGAGCTAAAGGCTTGTTGGCAATGGCAATGTAGGTGTTTCACAGCTCCACGCAACTTTGATGCACAGGAATCAAGCATATGGGCATTGCATACAGATTATGCAATGCGGATGGAACATTACTTGTGTGGAGGATTGTGCGCAAGAGACTTGCATTAAATGCACAACATTGTAGTGCAACTTAAGAGGCTATAATGCATTGTCAAACACTTTTTTATTTTACTTGTTGACTAAAGGTGTATAAGAAATGTGTTGATAATGTTTCAACATGGTTGGTGAAGTGTTATGTAACGATGAATCTGCTTAGTGATTAGGAGGAAATCTACGGATTCTTTGGTGCGTGGAGTTTTCCAAAGTCATCAATTAGCTTAAATGCTTGCAAATTCCTAGAAGCGAATATTGGAAATGGTTGCAACAATATGAGGATTGTTGGTTATGCTTAGACGGTCATGTCTAAACATGTGAGAGTTTTGGTTTAGAACACAGAGTTGTATTGTTACACTATGTAGTGTACGGATTATGCATTAATTGTATTGTAGTTGCATGGTCTATGCATGGACTATTGTATGGTAATAGTGCATTGAAGAGTGCTTGTTGTGTTTGTAGGTCATTTTAAGTTAATGCAATAATATGAGGCCGCTGTGCTGGTTTTTTACATGAAAGGGTCTTCTTGGGTGAAACACTGTGTTTATGTCATGTGCCATTTCTCTTATGCCTTGGGTGATCTCAATTTAACACAACTTTAAACTGTTTTTCTTATCACGGAAGGTTCCACACCCCAACACTTGATAGTTTGGTTGGAGCTCGATGAGAGTTGAGTTTTCTTCAAGTGGTTGTTTTGATTAAGAACTTTGCATTAAGGATCTTGTGTCGTGAATTCTGGCCTTTGAATTGAATCTGTATCATCGTGGGGACGATTCTTTTCTTATAATCTCGAGAACCAGAGATATGGATATCGGTTCTCGTCTTATAATCTTGATTCTCTTCTTGTTATTCATTCTTTCTATGTTTGGAAGCACAAGATTATAGATTGACAAGTTTAATGGAAAACATTTTGAATTGTGGAAGCTCAAAATGGAAGATCTCTTGATAGATAGAGTAGTGGGTCAATGTATTAGTAGGAACACCTAGAGGAATGAAACAAGAAGTGTGGGACAAGATTGATAAGAACACCAAAAGCTCTATCAAGCTTTGTCTATCATATTTAGTTTAAGTAAAAGTATTTGTGAAAAACAACAAAAGAACTATTAGATAAAATTGGAAAGTTGTACCAAGCTAAATCTTTAATCAACTAATTATTATCACGAAGAAGATATATTGATTGTGGATGAATGATGGTGACACAATGACAAAGCACATAAATTCCTTCAATATAGTGACGAGTCATTTATTGTTTGTGGATATAAAATGGAAGATGAAGAGAGGTGCATTACGCTTCTAGTTCTTTGTTAGACTCTTGGGATAATCTAGTAAAGGCAACTCCTAACACCACATTTAAATAAAAAATGTATGAGATTGTTGTTGCCTTATTCTCAAAAGAAGTGACGTGCAAGTCTATTGAAGATCATCAAACTAATGATGCATTGTTTGTGCGAGAGAGATCATAGAAGAAAAGAGAGTGGAGATTTGGGTACAACTATGGTGTCTCGAGGTAGATCTAAGACTCCAAAAGGACCACCTTTGAAGAAATGTTGGAACTAGGCAAAATAGGGCATTTTTGAGAGAGATTGTAGAGTGAAGGTGGACAAGATAAGATAAATATATTAATGTCCGGTGAATGACCACAAAGTAGGTCAATGGGACTGAAATGGCCAGCTAGGGCAAATACAAAGCGGGGAACCAAACGGTCCCAAGAAAGAACAAAACGAAGAAGAAACAAAATGCCCAGTAAAAAGGCGACAAAAGTGGAGAGAATAATCCGACACCCAAATCGGGGTGGGTTTACAAGCGAGAAGATGAGAAGAAAGAAAGGCCGAAGCAAAGAGGAGAGAGTCCATCATGGGATGGTGGAACTAGCTCCCCTAACATTTGAGGCCAACTGGAAGAAATTTTGGATGGAGAGATGATGGACGAGGAGGCGGCGAGTGCAAGGGCCATCTACTAAGTTGTTGTCTGGTTGTCGTGTTGTATCTAGAAGATCTGGTAGGTCTCGTCTGCCGCCTAGTACCGGGCCTAGTACCAACATGAAGATGATGGCTTGGTGAACTATGAGTGTTATCCCTAGGATGGACCGATCTGGAGTCCAATGCGGAGCTAGTCGTCCATTGGCGCTTGGTGCCTCTCGCTGAAGGTAGCACCATGAAGAAGGAAGTGATCAACTGGGTAGAATCTGGTTTAGAATGTAGTTGAAGAGTGTGCTAACAAAGCCTCATAGCTCCTAAATGTATAAAGCAAAACATTTATGATCCTCATATCTGAAGAAGTCTGAAAGAGTTTGTGCCCCTCTCAAGAGACAATAAAACCTCCCTCTGATCTCATAGTCTATGGGGCATCTAAAAATAAAGTGCATCTCAGTCGCGGGCTCCTAGAAATTACACAGATGGTAGATCCTGTCAGAACCATCAAGGTGGTGGTCTATCTCGCACTGCAGTCCTGTGGGAAGCGGCTTTGATATGGACGAGAGCAATGCGGCGTGCATGCATCCAATGATGGTGAGTATACTGTGGACAAATGACGAGGCCATCGCTCATCTCCATGAAGCGTTCGGCGTAAAAGGCTATCTTTGGGTGAAGACCCCCCTGGGGTTTCGCCCAGGTGGTAAGGATGAAACATCTATAGATATCTTCCTCGATGGCCCTGTTCAATACCTATCTAGTGGGAAAAAGGTGGCGCGACGCATCTAAGGAGTACTGAAAAGGAGGGAGACGATCCATCTGAATACCAACTGTCCCCAAAAGATTAGAAACCTCTACAAACCATCAATGACCGTGGTGGGGATTATCAGAGCGAGCAATAGCCTTTGAAGAGTAGTAGGCTAGGAACGGGTACCTATCCCGCCCCTCCACTGAAACAACGAAGCCTCTGATGCGTTGTAGGAAAGAGATCAAATCAAACATAACCTCCGATTTGAAAGAATGAGTGTCGAACTCGGCCGAGAATAATATGATGAGGGACAGTTTGCTTGCATCGAGATAAAGCCGGCAGAGGAGAGTCTGGACTCTCTTGACCAATGCCCATGTTGTCTCGAGTAAGGCCCCCACGCTACAGATCCATAAAGGACAGTGGGCCTAATGAGAGATTCCATGAGGGACATTTTGGAGGAGACATCTTGGAAATGATGGCGAAAGCACTGTCTCTTGAGGAGGGCTAAGGAACCATAACCCTTATTGACTCTAGGCAGAAGGGCCTGTCTCAAACTGAACCGTGGGCCAGAAAATTGAACTCCCAAGTATGTATAAGCACTGGTGATCTCTATCTCCTCGCCCCTGAAGAAGAAGTGGAGGTGAGAGGTCTTCAAACCATTGAAGATCATAACCTTGGTTTTACCCATTTTAAGCATCAATCTGTCGAAGATCACAAAACAGGCTAGGGTAGCTACCAATATTTGCAGCCCTCCAGAGAGGAAGCTAAGAGGACCACATCATCCGCAAACAAAAGAATGTAAATCAAAACCTGGTGAAGAAGACACCCATCGTTGTATTGTATGTGTTCACGAAGGAAGGACTCGAGCTCATTGATATATATACCGAAAAGAGTCGGGGACAGAGGACACCCTTGTTTGACTCCAATGGTACTCCTTATGAAATTTGATTCCCCGTGTGCCGTGCCCCGAGAATTGTCTCGTAAAGACGCATAATGGCCATGTAAAGGGTTTCTAAAATGCCAATATACTTGAGCCGCTGAAAAAATGCCATGCATGAGAATGGAATCAAACGCCTTCCGGAAGTCTACAAAGCAACAGTAAATTTCGTCGAGCGATGGCCTGCCTCCTCGATGATAGCCCTAACAGTGAATATGTGATCAATAGTCTATTAAGTAGGGAAAAACCCTGCTTTCCACCTAGCTCTAAGGCGTCTTCGTTCTAACTCCTCGAAAAGCTGTATATGGAGGACAATAACTTAAACTTTGGAGAAAGTGTGACCCACGATAATTGTCCCTGTAGCTATTGGGATCCGAACTAGACCGGACTTGTGGATTGGGTGGATGGTATGATGGGACCAAGCTAGCGGAAAACCCAAGCACACAACATGATTAAAGAGGTCAGCCAAATAGCTGCCAAGTACCCCCACCCCATACTTGAAAATTCTGCTTGAAAACCCTCTTCATTTGCTGATCTGCTTCTATTCATCATTCTGATAGTCTCTTTGATTTTCGCAGAGGTAAATAGGGCACTAGAGGAAGGTGGCTTATCAACTTGAATATGAGGTTGTCCAGGAATATCATAAAGATTGGAAGTGTGGGAGAGCATGGCTTTAGGGTTAAGATTTGCGTGAAGAGAAGTGTGAGGGAAAATTTTGCGCCTAAAAAGTCTCGGCGAGTATCGAAGGCAAGCTAAAAGAGCTCGTGTGGGTGGGAGATATAAAGGCCATTTTTGCGGCAAAGGAAACATCGGTAAGAGGTTTTCAAGGTGGGATAAGAGGGTGGGCCAGGTAGAAAGCATGTCGTAATTGGCGGTGGAGGGATTTGCACTCGTCGTCATACCACTTATTCATGGGGCAAGCCTTTTGGCGGTGGAAAGTGGAGGGGGAACGAGTAGAGCTAGGAAAAGAAAGTAGGGCAACCTCCCAAATGGTGGAGGACAGTCGAGAGTACTTGGCAATGACACTATCCATGGAAAAGAATAGGGACTTTGAAGGAAGAAGGGCCCGAAGGTGGGAGGAGAAGGTGTCGGAGTCCCCATTGTCGAACCGGAAGGTGGTGTGAGGGGGGCCAAGATAGGGATTAATGGGAAGAGGGGGGTGTCAAATCGAGGGAAAGGGAAAGAAGAGCATGATCAACAAGGGGATGGATGAAATAGAAAAATGGCTAACAAGGATAAGGAGTTTTGGCTCGAAAGGACATAATCAACAACACTTGCACCCCCACCATGAGGCCAACAAGTGAAGAGATGTGAGTTCGGAAAGCAGGCAATCCCATTAAGGATCACTAAATCCTGTGATTCACCAAGCTGCAAGAGGTGCTTGCCATAGGTTGTGAGGGGTCCCGAATCATCCTCCGAGGTCGTATCTGAGACAATAGATTCGGATCAAGTGCCGAATGCAAAGAAAATCTTCCCCACGGTTGTATAGAGGGACACGATGATCCGTAAACTTCTATTTTGGAACTCTACGAATCACACAATCATGTTGTTCTACTTTCAACTTTGGAAAATGATAGATTTGCTTGAAGATTAGAGCTTTAGTGACTGATTAACTAGTACTTAGGACAGAATTATAGAGAAATGCTAAAGAATTCTACACACAACACAAGAATTTTTATCCTGGAAACCCCAATGAGGGAAAACTAGTCGGGAAGGGCAACTACTCTTTCTTCCCACTTCAATTAATCAAATTTTACAAATTACAATAAGTATGAAAAGAAGCAACAATGTAAACCTTCTCTCCAATTACTTGCTTGCTCTGTTTTCTTACACCTTGCTCCTACAATTCCACTCCAGCACTAAAGAATCTTTGCTCACTTGCTCTCATAGTAATACTTTTCTTCTTGATCTCTCTGGATCTTCAAATGATCAATTCTCTTGCTCCTCTTTATATTCATAGCCTTCTCCAATCTCCTCCCATGCACCGGAGAATGGGAATGGTCGGGGATAGAAGAGACATAGTCAGCGCTTCAAATTTTGGTCCATTCGTGCTCCATTCTTCTTTTACATTCAGAAGTGTCAAGACCGTCGCCCTGAGTAGACCGGTGGTTTCAAGACCCGCCCTGGCCGTGGCGGCGATTACATGACCGCCGCCTTGCAGCCGGCGGTTCTGCAACCGTTGCTCTGTAGCAGAGAGCGGTGGTTCTATCCAAAACCTCAGTTTACCTCATTTTCTTAACTTTCTTCGTTTCTCCTTCTTGGTGTGATAGAAATGATGAAGTGGTGTGTTTTCTGGATCACTTGAAGGGTTCTAATGCGGGCATTGAAATCACCATACAAGAAGATATCACAAATTGTTGAGTAGTGAGCAATGCTATCATGCAAGTCAATGAAAGGGTCACCATCAACCCCATTGTGGATAGCATACGGGGAGGAGGCCGGAGGAAAATAACATACTGCGATATAGATGTCCTTGGAACAATGAGCTACTCCTGCAGACGGACCCAAAGAAACTTGGCGAACTCATCTCTAGCAACTAAGGAAATTTTGCTCTGCAGGGAATCTCTGTACAAACATGCGACACCTTTCGACTCTCTCGACCAAGGAGAGGCCGCACATGGCTCTCATGAGTCTTTGTGATGAAGAGGATGCTAGCGGGTCCAAGAGCATCCTGAACAAGGCCAGTGAGGACCAAAAAGACCCGTTCCGTTCTAACACCTAATAGTCATGCTTGTGCTTTGTTTCCCCTCCCTCCAACCCCGTCATTTGGAAGTCCTAGGGTGGGACCCCCACCCAGTAGGGAAGGTGTCTCTAATAACAACTCGGAGATTCTCGAATAACTGCCCATTTACCCACCTTCCTTGCTGCCATAACTTGTTCTCTGGAGTGTTTGAGTTCAGCCGCTTGTGATTTGGTAAGATCCTCGTCCAGGAAGATCTTGTTAGGAAGTGAGAAGAGCAACTTTTTGGCTCGGAGAGCCCTCATCCTGTCTGTTGTTGACCGGAATCGAATGAAGAGGGTTGATTCGTACCCAAGCCAGGCACGGTCCAAATTAATATCGTGGATACCAAGGGTCTCTTTGATGAAAGAGTTCCCAACTGTCAAGGGGTCCTGTGATGGTTGGGGTGGGGGGAGCCCCTAACCTTAAGGTTCAGCTCACGATCCCGCCTGGTTCGTTCTTCTACCAGTTTAGCTTGGACTACCTCTTCAACAACAACTAGAGGTGGGGAGGATTTGTCCTTGCTTCCAACCACCTGAGCCCAAGACTGAATGTGTGATTCGGTTTCTTGTTTGAGCGAGACTTGTTGTAATCTGATTTCCTCCTTGAGGTTCAATATCTCGGCTTGTATTTTATCACTTTGTCATTGAGAGAGTTTTTTGTCTACACTGCTGAGTATCTTTTCTTTCAACATTGCATTTTCAGCTTCAACCGCTGCCATATAGTTTGAAAGGATAAAAACCTCTGAGTGGAGGCCCTAGTTATCATCTTCCATCCAGTTGACCCAAGAAAGTAGTTCCTGTAGGAAATTTGTCTCATATGTGGGGCTCCCCTGTCCTGAGTTGTGTTTGTCAGTTGTTATACAAAGGTTGTTGTTTGCCTTCCCCGCCTAAGACTCCATATTGGCACGTAGGTTTGTTAGATAGACAACCTGTAAGAGAGAAATGGAGAGGGGGCTAGAAGAAGGACCGTCGTGAGGGCATACGTGCACATACAACAAGGGCTCAAGACAAAGGACAACCCAAGAAGTATGGGCAGCAACAACGTAATAGGTGGTTCGACAGAGAGGATGGTTGACGGAAGACTAACAACCACGAGGGGCTCGGCGTAAGAGGTAGAGATCAGGTGTTGCAGGAGCTCAAAGCCACGACAAAGGAGCGGGGCACAACACCAAACTCCAACTCGAAGCCAACCAAGACACCAAAACAGCTCGATGCCCACACCAAGCCTAATGTTGAACCCCAAACTCGATTTCACACCCTAGCTTGACGCAAGCCAAACACGAATGATTGCATGTGTAGTTGTATGGTCACAGGTGAAATTCGTAGTCGCAAGAGCAATCGTCAAGGTCACAATTGCAGTTCTATGGAAGGCGCAGGACGCAGGGCTATGAGAGAAAACCACTAGATTCTTCATCCTTGAGTGAAACGGATCCATTAATGAAATTGGAGATGCGTACTTGGAAGCCTTAAGTGGACATTAATGCACTAATGCATGGTTGATTGATTCAAGCACCTCCTATCATATGACTTCCCTTAGGGTGTTGTTTTACGTCTCGTGAGCAATATAATGGTGGTAATGTATCTCAGGAGATTACTTACTAGATCCTTGGTCAAGGGAAAGTGAAGCAAAGGTTTTGGGGGAAGTTCAAGACACTCCTTGGTGTATTACGCATTCCGGTGTTGTCGAAATCTGGTTTTGATCAGCAATATGTGTGATTTTGGTGTGCAAGTGTCATTCGAAGAAGGATGATTGAAAAAGAATGTGCGGAACCACGTTTTGGTGAGAGATATGTGCATTATAACCTCGTTGGAACTTGATGCAAGTATAGTTGATGGTGCTTCCAAGTTCCAACAACACTATCGTTGTTAAGGTTTGTAGAAAACATGAGGAAACCAACATGCTTCCGGTGGAGAAGACAATGCTTTGGAATGAAAGGTTGGGTCATATTGGCTAGAAAGGAATGGCGAAAGGGATCATTGATGGTCCTTTGGACTTTGACTTCGCCATCATTTTGTGGATGGTAAGCATAGTTGAGTGAATATCCCCAAAACTGTTGCAAACGCAAGCAAGATTTTTTTCGGTAATACATAATGATGTGTTTGGACACGTTAAGGTCCATCAATAAGAAACATTGTGTATAATGAGTTTTTCATAGCTTACTTTTCCAAGAAGACCTAGATAGCCTTGTTCGTAAAGAAGTATGAAGTTATCAAGAAATTCAAGGAGTTCAGAGTCCTTGTTGTGAATAAAAAGTAGAAAAAGATTAAGGTCTTGTGCATAGAAAATGGGGGTGAAAACTGCTCAACGAGAATTTGATGAATTTTGCAAGGAATGTTAAATTGAAAGAAATTTCCATACATACCACATTAAAATGGAGTTGCATAGTGGATGAACAAACTATAGGTGGATAAAGCACCGAGTATGTTGAGTGGTGCACACCTTGAGCAATTTATTTTACGGAAGCAATCATTATTGCTTGTTACTTGGTGGATAGATCACACTCATCGTGCTAGAGAACATTAGCTTGGAGGAAGCTTGAACCGGTAACCATCTTATAAACACTTTAGATTTTTTGGTTGTGAGACATATGTTCATATTCCAAAGGGAAAAGAATGAAGCTTGACTATAAGTGTAGTAAGTTTATTGGATATGGGAATGGTGTTAAGGGGTACAAGTTGTGGAATGCTACGATAGAAAAGGTAGTCTATGGCCAAAACGTGGTCTTTATGGAGATCAAGTGGATTCTTGCACTTGAGTTTGTGCGTTGTGGTGAAGATCTATTGAGGTTTTTGCATTTCCCTTTTTGTTTGATTAGATCCTGAAAGGGGAATTACAAGTAAGTGAACAATGCACGATTCATCGCCAACATCTTGAGAGAGCACTCATATGATGGGACCTCAAAATGTTGTCCAAGTTATAATAGACCACAAAAATTGTAGAGCTATAGGAATGTTGGTTGAGGAAAGGTGTGTGCACATATTTTGGATGCCTTGTGCCATTCATTCCCTTAACCTTAATGTTACAAAACTTGGGCTCTAAAACTACTTTGATCAAACAAGTTTTGGAGGAGGCGAGTGAGATCTAAATGTTTATCACCAACCACCACATGTCTCAACCGATCTTGAGGAGATTCTCAATGTTGCGGTTGTTAGAGGTATATATATATATATATTGAATTAAGTTTGTAAGTTTGCAATTTCTAGAATTTTTATCATTGAATGTTTTACTATTTATTAATTTTATTTTTTTAATTGCTAATTACGTTGTGTAAACTGAATTTGCCTCAAACACACTTGTCTTGAGACAACTCATGAAGGCGAAAGATTCATCAATCGGATGGTTATCAATGTCAATTGGGGTGCACGGAGGTATACTGATAGTGAGAGGGCCATAAAGGTGAAAGGTTTGATCTTCAATGACGGGTGGTGGGATCGTCCGGTTGATCTTTATCGAGCCCATCGTAAGTATGCTCAGATTTTCTGTCATGGATCATCCATGTTTTGGTGAGATTTATGATGGAAAATGATAGCGAATATCCCATGAAAGCTTATTCAAGGAAGTACAGTTGCATCTCATTGATAGGTGGAACAAAATGACCACTTTGTTGCAGCTTCTTTCTTTTCCCTTCAGCCAAAAATACAACTCGGAGATCCTTTCTTTCCCTTGGAGGTTTGCACCATATAGGGATATGGAGGTTAGTGAGGGGTACAAAGCGGCCTTGACTAGACTCTTCCTTGGTCTAGAAGTATATGATGCGGTTAGGAAGGAGATGATGGATGTCATATCCTCTAGGGATCATCCTTTGGTGCTCTTCGTGACATGTACAAGATGGATGGTTATTCGTGATGTGTATCTCCACAGGCAAGCATACACCTACACCTAGACTGTAATATCCCTTTCGGGGAAAAAACTGAAAATGTTGGAAATTAGCTCAAACCCCCAAAATAAGCAAGTCCAATTTTTATGACAACAATTAAATAAGGACCAAAAACACACTCAAACTTTAACGACTAGTAGAGGGAGAGAAATCCACCTTAGAAACACTCAAAATTTATGAGAAGTTATCCCTTGGATGGCCCTTGATTTTAGAAGCCAAAAAATGTGATCAAATCATTAATCTCAGACTTCTAGAATTTATTATGGCACAAAAATAGCTGAAACTTGTAAATTCAATAACTCTTAAAAAGCAAGGAATCTCCACACATATGAAGACTCAAAATGATCATAAAAATACCAAGAATCAAATAAGACCAATGTCATAATTTTCCAACCATGGAAACCCTCTCAAAATTGATCCCAAAATCTCTACATGAGTAGATAAAGTTGCCCAATGCCAATAAAAATCTGCAATAATCTTCACTCTCGATCAATGTTGAAGGGTTTTGTCCCCCAACAATAGGAGGCCACACAAGAGGGTTTTCGTCCTCAAGTGGAAGAACATGGAGCAACAAGCTCACAATGCCCAAATAGGAAAATGCACCAAATCTAGATGCCCAAATGAGCTCCTCTAATCTTCTTTTATACCTTTCTTTGGTGCCAAAGCCCATAAAGGTAAGGCCGACCCCTAATAAGTCATTATAATCTTTTATTAAGCCTCATTAAAGGCACTAAACCCAGCCGACCCACTAAGAATGGGTAATACAAAAATAAATCATGAATATGAATGATGAAAACTGAAATATAATCCATGATCTTCCATTGTTCAATCGTTGCTTGCTAAGGAATCCTTTATTTCAAATTAATTCAAAAGGGGACATTACATAGACACTTGTAATAACTTTTTTGTGAGAGTCTATTTGTTTCAACTTTTTACTTTTATAAATTTTAAATATAAAATCTGCATTAAATTTGTGGTTTGCCTCAATAGGTTGTAAGTCCTTTTTCAACTAAGTGGAACTAGGGTACACACTCCTTTATCTACTCGATTAATTGCAACAAGTTGGGCATGAAAAAGGAAGAGGATTTGGTCATTGTGCATTCCAACTGTGCATTCTAACACATAAGGAAGATGGGTACAATCGAGGGAAAACATATTGTTGGAATGTATACCCAAAGACTCGAACTTGGAAGCGTCCATTGCCCGTCTTTCATTGGTAGAACCAGAAATAGAGGTTACTTCATATGATGGGGCTAACTAGAGCGGCATTGCTACTTCTTTTGGTTCTAATGAACCACATGATGGTTCTAATGATGCTCTCGGGAATACACTGGAGAGTATTATGATTATGAATATAATGAATATGCTGATTTGTCTTGATTTTTGTGTATACATTGTAATGTTTGCACAATGTACTTGTTCTAAGTTTGACCAATGAATATCATGACATTTGGCATTGAATTATCAATATATTTTGTAGTTATTTAACTTATATTTTTACTCTGCATATTATATGATTAATTCTCTTATTTGGCTATATTTTTAATATTTAATATTTTTATATAGCTGTACCAAAGCCTCGAAAATATCATTGTATCAGCATCTTTGGGTCTCTATAACTATACTTTTGGCTACCTAGGTCTCTAGGTAAAATGTCCATTGGATACAAATGAGTGCATAATATGATGGTGGGTAATATGATATATCTTACATCTACTTGATCAGATCTATGTTTTGTTGTTAGCTGCCTTTTTCGGTAGTTGTTACAAGTGGAATCTAGTTCATTGCAAAGTGGCAAAAGATGTTTCTACAATGTCAAAGGCACAATTGAATTGGACATATTGTATCAAATGTCGAGGAAGATCACGGTTTGTCTAGATTTGTAGACTCTAATTGGGCTGGTTTAGTTGATTCTCAAAGATCAACTTGTAATGTCCCTTTCGTGCTCAAATCGAAAGATATGTGATTTGCAGAAAACCCCACTAATAGTAAATTGAAATAAATTTTCAAACCCTAGTTGCGGCCGTTTTTATAAATTTATGGCAGCTCACATACACAAAACAAGCTGGAAATAAATATAGAAACTTAGACTACACAAAACGCCAGGGCCCTTCGTACTAGCTTGGAAATGTACCAAGAAATCTTGGTATGGGTCTTAGTATCTTTGTGGGTATGTACCCATAGTGGCGGGTATGCTATAGGTACAGATTTTGCCGCACTGTAGCGTGCCACTCGCCACCGTGGGTATGTACCCAAACCATATCCATCACGGGGGCACATCTTTTTAAAAGACAAGTCATTAAAACTTAAAAAATATGCAATTTTTTTATAATTTTAAAGTATCCTATTTCTAACCTAACCCTAAACGACCCCCAAACACTTATTTAAACACCCAATCCCTCTACTTTTTTCTCACACTCAATCTTTGCTATTTTGCTAATATTGACTCTTGAGCTTGAAGGAGAGAAAGAGAGGTTGAAGGAAAAAGAGAGCTTGGAGGAGAGAGTGATTGAGCTTGAAGGAGAAAGAGAGAAGGAGAAGCAAGTCTACAAACATCAAGGAGGATTTTTCAGGTATTTTTCATGCATTCAGGCATTTTTTTTTAAAAAAATCTTTTGAGCAATGTTTTGTATATGAATATGATCAATGATCAATATCATGAATGATGTGTTTCAAACACATCATTCATGATTATTGATCATGATCTAAATTTATTTTTAATATTTATTTATTTTACGGTTATTAAAATATAATATATTAATTAATTTTTCCGTATTTTAAGTTTAATATTGAAGTTTTATTTAATTAAACGTCTACCCTCTGTGTATGCTCTCACCTCGCACCATTTATGGCGAACTTGGTGATCAGAATCAGAGATTGACGTGTAGGGCTAACTGTTTAATTTTTTAATTAGTTATGTATTCGTTTTTTTAATTTTAAAGTTTTAAATTGAATTTGTTAAAAATTTAAACGTCTACCCTCTGTGTATGCTCTCACCTCACACCATTTATGGCGAACTTGGTGATCAGAATCAGAGATTGACGTGTATGGGTTAACAAATTAATTTTCTAATTTGTATTTGTTGTTTTTAATTAAATTATTTTAATATTTAGCAATGTTTTAAAAATATCTCTTATTGTAGGTTAAAAGTTAAAACAAATTAATCCTACAATCATGGCATCCAGTTCAGCTTCAGTGGGGCAAGAGGGGGAAAATGTTTTGGGTGGTATGGCAGTGAAAATGGATCCAAATTCTCCTTTATGGAGGCATGTGGAAGTGGTAGAGCTTGTTGCCGGTGGTGGTGTCCGTGTTTGGACGTGCCCCCATTGTGCCAACACATTTAAATCCTCATATACCCGTTTGAGAGCTTATCTGATTGGGGTATTGGGGACGGGTATTAGACCGTGTAAGAAGGTGGAAAATAAAACCATAGCCATGTACCTAAAAGAGCAAGAGGATGCAAACTTTGAAGCAACAAGAGCTCGCTCTAGAACTATTTCTTTACAGCAAAGGACCATGGGAAAACCACAAACATCAACACCATCATTTCATCCTTTCATTGAGACTCGTGCTGAAACTGTTCCAGATGATTCCCCTTTTGATGCAGATACCTCAGGGCCATCAAGCAAGAGAACAAAAGGCCCATTAGAAAAAGCATTTAACATTGAGAAGAGGGAAATTGCAGATGAATTGGTGTCTCGGTGTATATTTGCATGTGGACTACCATTCAATGTCTTGAAATCACCTTATTGGCAGCAGATGGTGAGAGGCATTAATGAGGCACCACAAGGGTATACAAGGCCTAGCTATAATAAGGATCGTACTTTCGTTTGGGAAAAGAACTACAACACATTCGAGATATCTCTACAACCAATTAGAGATTCTTGGACTGAATCATGAGTCTCTATTATATCAGATGGATGGAAAGAATCCAAAAACAGACCGCTCATCAACATTATTGCAGTATGCCCTAAAGGGCCAATATTTCTGAAGGTTGTTGATTATGAGGGGGAAGTAAAAGTTGCCCAATTCATTACAAATATTCTCATTGAGGCTATTGAGTCAATGGGCCCACTGAGCATTGTCCAATTCATCACGGACAATGCCAAAATCTGCAAGCAATGAGGATTGATAGTAGAGGGTAGGTATGAGCACATATTTTGGACACCATGTGTAATACACTCCCTTAATCTAATGATGCAGAAAATCGGGAAAATTGCATGGATTGAGCAAATATACACGAGAGGCAAACGAGATTCAGATGTTTGTCACCAACCATCACATGTCTCAAGCCATATTCAGAAGATTTTCAAAGTTGGAGTTGATGAAGGTAAATGAACAATTCATTTTAAATTTTATATTTGATTTTGAATTTTTAAATCAATTTCAATTTGTGTTGTTATTGAATTGTTTCCATTCTTTTTAATAGGTTGTTGAGACCATAATTGGAATACTCGCCGAGTTATTAAAAACTCGCCAAATACCATGCAAAACGAGTAGCTTGCCATAAAACTCGCCAAAAAGGTAAAAAAAAAAACTAGTCGAGTTTTGGCAAGTACTGGCGAGTATTCCTGAGTATTTGTCGAGTTTTGGCAAGTATTCCTGAGTATGAGCAAATTTATGTTTTTTAAAGAAATTTGAGTATTTTTTAAGTTTCCAGTATTGGTCGAATATTGGCGAGTTTTGCGAGTTTTTTTTTTGGGGGTCTGCCGAGTATTTGCCAAATGCGAGTATTCCAACTATGGTTGAGACTAGGTTTGCCTCTCACACACTCGTCTTGAGACGACTTGTGAAGGTGAGACGTACTTTGAGCATGATGGTGATTGATAATGTTTGGGACTGCCCTGAGGCAAGCTAATGCAGAAAGAGCCCAAAAATAAAATCATGCATCCTTGATAAGAATTCAAAAGTGCGGAAAAGTTGAATATTTGTTGAGTTTCAAGAGAGCCTATTTTGAGTATGATACGATTTGTAGACAAATATAATACTTGTTGGATGATAGCATTGACTCCATGCTTGAAAAAATCCATGATATCATATAGGCCAAAGAACAGGACCCTGAGGAAAACTTTTACAGTGAAGTTAAAAATGTGATTGTGAAGGTGGAACAAAATGACCACCCCATTGCATCTCCTTTCTTATGCTTTAAATCCCAAATATTACAGTAGTGAAACAGTTGGGAGAGCTAGTAGGCAGCGACCATATGATGACCATGGGGTTGCAAATGAGACGAGGGCAACATTCAGAAGGTTGTTTCCTGATCCAACAACATCACTTGCAATCCACCAGGAGATGTCGATGTTTGTAAATTGACAACGTAGAATGGGAGAGATAAAGGCTATTTATGACAAACCCACCATGGATCCAATCACATGGTGGACTTTTCATGGCCATGATGCCAAGTACTTACGACCAATTGCGATCAAATTGCTCTCACAGGTATAAAGTTTGTAACTTGTTATTTGATATTTTAATTACCAATTAAGAATTAAAATTCAAAATGATATCATTATTGTTTTTAATTAATAATATTAATACTTTGTTTTTGTGACAGGTGGCTAATAATTCTTTCTGCAGAGCGCAACTAGAGTACTTATGGCTTCATCCACTCAGCCAAACACACCATGTTGGCATCAAAGAAGGTTGAAGATCTAGTATATGTTCATTCCAACTTGCGCCTCTTAACCCACAAGACGCAAGAGTATACTAGTGGTCCTAACAAGCTTTGGGACCTCCAACCTGAAAACACGGACTTTGAAGCTTCTGCTGCTTGTTTGTCCAATGTTTCACTTCTTGGCATCAATGAGAAACTTCCAGAGAGCCCTTCACAAGGATTCGAAAGTGGAGCTAGTGGGAGTGGAGCTGCAAGTGGCATCCATGAAGATGATTTTGATAATCATCTAGATGATATTCTCTAGAAGTTAAGAATTTGAATGTATTATGTTATTTACTATCATGTTTTGAACATTATGAATCAATAAAAACTCAAGTCTCAATTCTCAAAGTAGTGGAAATTTCAAATTTGTTTTCATGTTCTATGAATGATTTTAAGTTGTATGACTCTATGAGTATTAAATTTCAATAAGTATGCAAATGCTTCTTTAAATTTATAATATATATATATATATATGTACCCAAAAGCGTAGTGTACCGAGATTTTAAAATTTGTCGTTTCAAAGCATACCAAAACTATACCCATACCCGTTCAAGACAATCTAGATAGAAACCCTTCAAAATATTTTATTCATGAGCTGGAACAATTATAAGACGAGCCCACAGGATTTTTTTGTTTCGTATTTTTGGACCAGCTGGAATAAATCAATGATAACAACAAATATACTTCACCAATTTGGCTGGAAATAATGATTCCAAAGCCCAAATACATGTCCAAAAGTGTAATCAGCCTCTAAAAATACGAGGAACCCAATTACCGATAGAATGTGAGTTTCTATGCCCTAGAAGCCAACAAAGTTCACCCTAAGAGGGGTCGCCACCCTAGGAGAGGGTTTGAAAACTCCCAAAAATACCCTAGCAGCCCTTCATCACAAGAACCCTTGCTGAAATCACTGAATCAATTTATTGAAGCCCAATGGAAACCCTTGAATGGAGAATCCTCAAGGATTGAAGGGTTTTTGTCCTTCAATTAGGGAACAAGGAGGGTTTTCGTCCTCACTTGCAGCCCCACAAGAGGGTTTCTGTCTTCAAGTGGAAAGGAATGAACGGCAGCCCAAAAACCTCATGAAAATTGTGATAAGGAATAGATGATCTTCAAACAAGCCAAGCGACCTCCTTTTATACACAAATGATGGCACAAACCTCTAGAACAATCTCCAAAAGGGTCATGCCACCTAGAGAATTAATTTGATTTAATTATTGCCTTTTCCGTCCGGTTTATTTCTTCACTTGGGCCAGCCACTTTAGCATTTAAAATAAATTAATTGTTTAATACTTTTCTCTTTTTTATGTTTTCACTTTATTCCATAAAATCGCTTCCTTTTCATCCTTTTAGCTGACATATAATAATTAATAGGCTAAATACTTTAAGTATTTAAAAATACCTTTTATTTTAATAATATTATTAAGTTACTCAAGATTTGGAAATGACGGGCCCAACTTAAAACATTATTAAATATTTTATTTTAGAAAAGGGGACATTACGCAACTACTGGTTATACTTTTGCCTTGTTTTCAAGAGCTGTTTCATGGCAACCAAATTTAAACATATTGTTTCTTTGTCTTCCGTTGAAGCAAAATACAAGGTATCTAATAGTGCAGGTTGCGAGCCAGTATGATTGTGCAGAATGTTGCCTCATTTACAGATATCCCAGACTTTACCTACTCTAGTTTATTGTGACAATCAGGGTGTCTTAAAATTGGTGAAGAAATCAATATTCCACGTGAGAACAAAGTACATCAAAATCATCATTGCTCCATTTGACAGTTGGTTGTCTTCATTACCGTAACACTCAAGAGCAAACTGCTGACCAAATGTCTTAACCTCCTTGTCCTACTATCGTTGTAAAATTTTAAGTCATACTTGGGTTGCCTATGGTTTGGTCATTAAGAGGGGGTATGGGATATATAATATATTAATATGTTGATATGGTTTTAAGTAGCTATAACTTCCTCTATTTATTAAATATAAGACACATCATTTGTGTGCTTCATTCATTCTATGCATCTAATGACATATTTTACATAAAGTCCTAGGTCATAGTTGGAAGGTGTTAGGGGCTAATTACAACATAAGTTATGTATGTTAGTCGATAATGTTAATATTAACACAATACATTAGAACATAACAAAACAAATCGGTTGTATAGTTGCTCATTGGAATAAAGACATCTAGTCCAAACATATAATGATGTTCATAATATTCAACAATTCAGTACAAGTGAATGCTTTTCATCCAATTCATTGCTGTACCTCTCTTCAAATCTGTCTGTTGTTTCTTTATCCTAATAATTATTGCCTATCATTTAATTATACCATATTCTTGAATGGTATCCAATGAGCAACTTAACTTTTGTTAAATTATAATAGCTTGTTCCCTTTAAAACATGAAAGCATTAGGATAATATCGTAAATGAGTTTTCAATTCTAAAAATTAAAGTTCTCTTGTTCCAGAGGGTATCAAATTTGAAGTTGATGGAGAGTGAGCTTAGGTCAGAGACGGTGTATGCTCTTCATGTATCTAAAGTAATTATGAATTTTAGTCTCTTGTGGATGATAACATAATATGATTTAATTTTTAACGTGAAATGAATTTCAGGATGGTGGCTCTACAATGAAACCCACTAGTGTGAAAATCAAGAGCATTCATGGTGCGGTGCAAATTGAAATCCATGAGATGAATCTTCCCATAAATTTTCTTTGGAAAAGGCTGTGATTAGAAATTGCGGTCTTAATTCTCATTTTTTCTTCATCAAATGTAGTTTATTCAAAGGATGAATGTGCTCTTTCAGTTTGAGTGTCTTGGAACGAAAAATGATTTAAAGTGTCTACACTTGGTAAAGCTATTATTAAATGACACTAACACTATATGATCAAAATGACAAATTCTCCAATCTTCTATTAGCAACGTGCACAGAAATCAGATCAGGAAATGGTTATTGACTGTTAGAAAATTGAATATTCCCAACTTTTTGTCAGCTTGTCCTCAGGTTTAATTCTTTGATGTCACCATCTACAGATGATTCCAGCAGTGTAAATATCGCTTATCCTAAATGGTACAACATACTACATGAGTACACACAAGTTTTCTGGTCATTATTTTATTTTCCTTCTGGCGATGCACAGATCAAGGCTGTATTCAATACAGAAATTGAGTTTAGAAGATTAAGACTCTGCTATATCCATATGTAATAGTGGTAGTGGATCTTTTAGCTTGAAACTAGCTCATTCCTGTATTTTTATTTGCTATGCTTGAAGGTTTTTTTTTTTTTTGGCATAATGACAGAGGTGTAAGCACATGTTATGCTGAACATTAATAATATGCTATACGTGTTTTTTCAAAATTTTGGCACATCACAGTTACATTCTTACTGGCATTTCAATTCATTGCTCTGTATGTACTAGAAAAGCCATAAAGTGGATGGTTTGTGAGATACATCAATTTGTCATTCAATTTATCAAGATTTCATCCTTTTTGTGCAGTGTATTTGAAAGTCTTTATATGATTGAAATATTGCAATTCTTCTCTGGCATGTACAGACTTGTAGCAGTGGGTGACCTTGAAGCTGCTGTGACATTGTTACTTTCCACCCCACCAGACAGCTCTTATTTCTATGTTGATGCTCTTCGTGCAATTACCCTTTCGTCTGCTGTGTCTTCGGCCTTGTATGAGCTTTCAGTTAAGGTAAATAAAAATAATTATCGAGTCTGATAATATGTGTCTATCTTAGATGTAATGTTGTCATCGCTAATCTTCTGACGTGTATTTTTCACTTTCCCTTCCCAGGTTGTCGCGGCGAATATGGTGGGGACTGACAAGTCCTTGTCAGGAACACACTTACTTTGTGCTGTTGGTTGTTATCAAGAAGCTTGCTCACAGGTTAGGTTTGATCTATTCTTGTGCTCGCCCATATCTATAAGGGTGGATGGAATAAATGTGGCCTATGTCACAAGGTACACAAAATTTTATGGGAAAAGTTTGGAATTGCTGAACTGTATCCTCATTAAATACGAACTTGAGCTTTATCCATTTTTTTATGGGATATTTCTAACATGCTTTTGGATTATTTTTATGCATGTATTTTTAACCGATAGCTCTCTCCACTCTATCCCTCTGACATTTTTATGCATGTATTTTTATAAAATTAAAGTGATTTTTTTTTTTTTGCATTGTTCGAATTTAATGACATTTGTTTTTCAAATCTTAGATATCCATTGGCAAATTGAACCAAAATTTATCCTCATAGACCACGAAGTCGAACTTGAACATTGTGGCTTGGAATTTAAATACTTCCTTAAATAGTTTTAAAAGTGTTTGACAAAATTTGACAATTGGGTTACAAGTTTTGGAGATACGCATATTGAAATCAACGGCATTGTTAGATTTACATAATGTTTATGAGAGAAGCATATTCAAAAAAATTGTCATCTGTGGTAGCTAATGTGACATTTAAAATAAATAAGAAGCACACTTTGAAAAGACTGTCATGTTGTTTGTGGTTGTAGGGTCTGTAAGCTGAAAATTATTACAAAAATTTCCAAGCATGTATCATTGTCTGCAGTGCAAATAGAGTCTATCAGACAAGGGTTTAAATAAAATGCTTCATTAATAGATGCATCTATGTGTTGAAATAATAATTTCATTATTTATTTATAAGAAATGCATGAAAATTTGATTACATAAATCTCTTTAATATATAAGCATTGGGGGCTTGTTTATATATATGGATCAAATATATTAATGGGTTACAATTGGATATAACTATTACAAAGACCGAACACACAAACAAACCAAGCTAGACCACAAGAGAGAACTTGAAAGACAGAAATATTAACGAGGGAAAGCGTCTCCTTATAGGAAAGCAACAACATAAATTTCAGTACTTGGGTGGCACAAACCCGAAAGTAAAATGACTTACATGAACTGTAGGTCATGTTTACATTATTTGATAAAGCAAACTAAAGTCATAAAGTGACTTTATTTCTAAACCTATCACTGAGACTAGTATCACCATTATACTTGTATGCTACGAATCGTAATATCCTCCTTAATGGTCATTTTAGAAAAGACAACAAAGTTATCTCTAATTTTATCAATTTTATCTTGGCCAAGAGATTTGGTGAGAATGTTTGCAGTATGGCCCTGGGTTTGACAATATTGCAGCTCAACTTCTCCATCTTCTATGAGCTATCAAATGAAGTGACAATATACATCAACATCTATTATTCACTCATGAAAGATAGAATATTTTCCAGCAAGAGAACTCCCGGGTTAGAGAAAAGTAATACGGGATCAGTCTATCAAACTTGTAGATCTGTGTTGGTGAGAAAAATTTTCGATATGGCAAATTAGGTGTCTCCACCAATGTTCACGGGGCTACGCCCTCTACATTGAATGGTGCAGCTCCCATTATTGAATGTAAACTAATCTAATCCTATCTAAATGTTGTAGGTTGGCCAAATAGGTCGGGATCACACATGGACACTCCACTGAACCTGTGGCAAAGTGCTTATACAGGTACAAGGGAGGAAATTACAACGATGAGGGGTGAAGGAGAGAAATTAGGAAAGGAAGGTTATTGTTGTGAGTAGGCCAATTGCAGAGTTCACACCCAATAACCGGAATAGTTCAACATTCAATATAGAAGAAAGCAACAATGAAGTTAGTGGGACCAATGAATAAAGACACAAAGTTCCTTAAATTCATCTATCGAGGATGCAAAGTTCCTCTCCAACACTATGCTTGCAAAGTGCATAAAAGAGAGAAGTAGAGGAATACATAAGAAAAGAAGAATGGAAGAAATGTAGCTTTTATTTCATGTGCATTGATGACACAAAGTCCAACAACAACAATCCACAATTGCTACAACATAGATGCTATCACAATCTAGCATTTTCAGGATCCTTTGAAATGGAGAATCCATTTCAATTTATAGCAATGTGAATTGACCTCTCATCTCCCTTCACATGACTCTTCATGTTCCTATTCCACTTGTGACCTTTCATTTGCCATTAGAAAAGACAAATTAAGTATTTCTCTTATAATTTCGAGAAAATACTTTTTACAATTTCAAAATATGTCACTTAAGTGAATAGGACAAAATATAATGATTACGCTCAACGAAGAATTAGAAAGGGGAGAGAAGGAAGAGGGAGAAAGAGAAAAAGAGGGAAGAGATGAAGAAAATACGCTCCTTGTGATGATCCAATAGAATGCCTCGATGCAGTCATGAACTCTTTTGCATCATGAGAAACCTTCCTTTTGAATGATCAACAATTGTAGCCCATCAAGTACATTGAGTGAAGAAGTGAGAAGCACTTGATCACTAGACCATTGTAGATAATGAAGGATGTCCTCACACACTTGAACAAATCATGAGAAGCTGCCACTTCTTGACCAATCATGCATATGAATGAGACCTTGAAACAATTGTTTGCAACCATGATGATTCTGCCACCTCAAGGACGTTTGAAGATGACAATCTAACCACCGATGACCCTCCGCAACAATGTTATGCTCCATTGATGAAGGTTTGTAATGTCCCGCTTTCGAATAGTTTGATCGAAGACCTTTGGCCCTTTTTGTCTACCCGATGGCCAAAGGGTGAGTTCAAGGGTGACTTAGGTTTATTAATTTTACTATATTGTGCTTAAAATAAAAGAAATTATCACTAAAGCACATATAATGAATTAAGAGACTTAATAAGTGACTTCGACTTAGGAAAGTACATGGGAATAAATTATTTAATGTGCTTTCCTAGGCAAAAAGTGTGACTTGCCTTGGGATGTGATTAAATAAGCCAAAAAGTGCGACTTGTCTTGGGAATGGAGAAAATTAATTAAAAATAAATTATATTCCTTGGGAAAAGTGCAACTTGCATTTTGGAAGGGTTTTTGGCTTATAAGGAAAAGTGCGACTTGTGTCGGCATGCATTCGGATTATTATTGTTTTCTTTCCCGACAGTTGGAGCTTGCAGAACTTTCCAGACAAATCCAAGGACGAAAACCCTCTGGATTATTCCTCTTGTGGACGAAAACCCCAAGAGAAGTGAGAGGGGTTCCTATTCAGGGAGCTTCATTGTATTCACAAGTTTTGTTTATCATTCCGGCAGTATCAAAAAGAAATAAATTGCAGCAGTGGGCATTCAGACAACTTCTAGAGTGGGGTGACTTATTTCACAGCTTATTTTATGCAAGATTCGAGGTATTTTTCATGTTAGTTTATTATTGTATCTTCCAGCATCAAATATATACCAAATCAATTTGATTTGAATAAATTCGGTAGGGTTTTGGGCAATATTTTGTTATCGTTCCATTTGCAGACTTCTGGTTGTTTTGCCGTAAATATTTGCCATTATAAATCAATATAAAATTCACGGCTGAATTATTTGTGAAGAAATTTGTCTTTTAAACCCTAGGCGCATTTCTTTTTGCTATCCAGGGCTGCAGGTTTGTTTTTATTATATTGTGTGTAGTGTGTGAATGGTATTCCTATTATTCTCTATTGACATTGTCAAGCATAAATCCAAACCAGAGTGTTATATAAAAAATAAAAGATTCAGGCAACAGGGTTTGGGATCTTTCAGTGGTATCGAGAGCAAAGTGTATTCGCCTAAATTGCACTGTGTGGGAAGGTACCAGAGTTTTTATTTAAAAAAACAGATTTGAATGCAGCCACGAGAGATTGGTCCACACAAATATTACACACGGAGACAAGCACGACTTGAAACAGGTGTCGGGTTGAAATTATGGGTGATAGACATGAGAGTCCTCCCCGGGATGAGCAGGCAGATCCAGATAGAGAACTTTTCAGGACTATGGTAGCCACTCAACAGCGGTTGATTCAGTCCATGGAGCGTATGGGTTCTACTCTGGACAGGTTGGTCTTGGATAGGCCAAGAGATAGACATGACAGAGAGACAGGTCCGTATCAGTTGCCAGTAGTCACAGGGGGCACAACAGATCACCTTCAAAGATTGGTAGTGTGAGGGGATCACCTCGTCGTGAGAGGAGGCACACTCATACAAATGAGAGGAGGCCTACCTGACAAATGCATGCTATGCATGCAGCCTAGTTTTTGCCTAGAGAGGATCCGTCAGAGATTGAGGTTTTGCTTGAGGAAGTGACCTTCCAGGATAATGTTATGGCAGCCAACGATGAGTGGAGTTTACCACAGCATGTGAGGGACATTTTCCCCTTCTGCAGTGTTGTGCTCAGAGGAGGGATAACTTGAGGGCTAGACAAGACAGGAGGCCTAGAGCACAACTGTGAATAGTGAAGTCAAGCGAGTTACCAATAAGGTGACTCTTTCCACTTTTGATGGTAGTGGAAAGATCAGTGTGGCTTGGATTCATAAGCTCGACACATATCTTACCCTCAAGCCCATGCAAGAATAGGAGGCTATACAGTTCGCTACTCTACACCTTGAGGGTGTAGCTTATGATTGGTGGCATCATGGGCTGATTACACAGAACCATAATCTTTTGCAGTCTTACAGAGAGTTCAGTGAGAGACTGATAGCGAGATTTGATCGCAAGGATGTGGAGCTATACTACAGGACTTGGCTCAGCTCTGCCAGATGGGACATGTTGATTCATACATCAATGAGTTCCAACGCATAGCAGTGATGGTTCCAGAGATGTTGGAAAAGCGTGTGGTGATGCTCTTTATAGAGGGACTACATGATAGATTGAGGGGTTTTGTCAAGGCTCTTAAGCCTAGAACTTTGCATGAGGCCATTCAGACAACATTGGACTTAGACACTACTCCATTTCAGCCCCAAAAGAAAAATGTCAAGAATGAAAAATCAAAACAACATGAAAGTGAGCAACATGGACTTGGACCAACTTTGTCTCATCGCTCAAAGGTGGAAAATCTATAGAAGGCACAATATGTTGTCCAAGTGCCCTTTCGAGACATGAAACATGAAAAGCGTTGTGGATCCTGCTCTGTTCTAGATGTTCCAACTCATATGCAATCGCCCCAACCTTATGTAATACAATGTATGGCCCATGGAACCACGGTTCTAACTTCTCAACACCGCTTTTATTATGTGAGGATTTCCTGTAGGTTTGTAATCATAGAAAGACCAAATCCCCTATCTCAAAAGATCTCTCAACCCTATGTCTCACAAGATAAATCTTCTATTGATTTTGTGCTTTCTGCTGATTCTCCTCGAGGGCCTTCATAACACCATGGTTTTCTCAGAACCAATCACAAGCTTTGGGAGCTTGACTATCTAATAATACCAGGTCCACGAACGATGAGGCATCATATCCGTACAATGCCCGAAAGGGAGCCATGTCAATACTCATCTTGTAGGTGGTATTATAACAATACTCACCCATGTGTAGCCATCTAACCCATGCACGCTGATGTCTTGCAACATAGCTACGCAAATAGCCCTCTATGCACGTGTTGACTATTTTTGTATCGCCCATTTGTCATGTTATAGACCAAAATGTGAACGAAGAATACCAACACGAACTTCCGCGGTGGAGAACACACATGGTTCATACATGACTGAAATGTAACGGGTGCATTAGACAATCCAAACGATATCACCAGAAACTCAAAGTGACCATAGTGGCATCTGAAAGTTGTATTCTGCACATCCCCCTCTCTAACCTTAATCTGATGGTATCCAGATCACAAATCTATTTTAGAAAAATAGATTGCACCATGTAGCTCATCCATCAACTCATCAATGCGAGGCATATGATACTTATTCTTAATGGTTTTCTTATGAAGGCACGACAATCTATCCACATCCGCATGGTTCCATCCTGCTTCACCAAAACTACAAAAGAAGCAAAGGGACCGGAATTGGGCCTTATATGTCCCATGTCTAGAAGATCACGTATGGTCCTCTCAATCTCATCCTTAAACCGTTTGGGATGACAGTAAGAATTTGTGACTACGAGGCTTGTTGTCCTCAAGCTCAATCACATGCTCAAATCCTCTATCTGGAGGTACACTTGGAGGTATATCACTGAAAACTGCACTGTGCTTGTCTAATAGGGCCTGGACATCAACATGATACTCTGGTTTATCAGCGTTTGAACTCTTGGTCAAAACCAAGCACTGAACTGCCCAATCCACATCATTGTGCCTGAGAATCCTCTCCATCCATTTGGCCATGACAACTCTGGGTGCATCTGAAGATAATCCTCTCAAGACCACATTCTTACCATCGAACTTAAACTTTAGCTCCATCGTCTGAAAGTTAGTCTGGAACTCACCAAGCGAGTGGAGCCACTGCACTCCAAGCACTATGTTGGTCTCTCCAATACCAACAATATAGAAATCATTTCAGTAATTGTATAGTTACCCATATTGATGCTCAATTGTGGGATCCTCCATGTACATCTCATGGACTCCCCATTGGAAACAAAAACATTGAAGCCCTCGAAGTCTTCTGCCTGTAGACCTGTCTCTCTACCATAGTGGCATCAATAAAATTGTGGGTGACCCCACTATCAATAAGCACTACCACACGCTGTCCCTGCATGACTCCTTGAACCTTGAATGCCTTGTACCTGGGGGTACTAGACAATGTAGCTATGGTCTCAGTGGGAAAAGTCTCCTCTACAGTCTCAACACCCACACTATCCAAAGCATCACTGTCATCAAGCTCATGAGGTTCTACTACCTCATCTCCCTCGTCATCACTGTCCTCGTAGACCTCAATGTAGTGGGCCTTGCCCTTCCCAGAGCAATTATGTCCACGTGTCCATGGTTGACAACACTCAAAGCATAGTTTCTTCCGCCTCAATTCCTCCCTAAGCTTTGGTGCAATGCTTGGCTTCCTAGCCGAGTCTTGTCCTCCTGTTTAGGTGGAGGCATTTTTTGTTGAACTCCGGTGGAAATCTAGACTTTGGAGTATACGATTCCAAATCTCAATCTCTCCTAATGGCCTCATGTAATGAAGGAGGCTCAAATGCCTGGACAAATCTAGCCAAAGCATTTGGCAACCCTACTATGAATAATGAAGTCAACGTCATCTTAGAAATATCAAGAACCATCACTGAGAATCTTTGAAAATCTGCAATGTACACATCCAAGGAATGTGTCTGTCTCAAGTGAGTCAACTCCTAAAGAATCTATCATGATCTCTCCCATCAAATCTATCCTCTAACCTCCATGTGGACTCTACATGTGTAGTAATGTGCATGTGCCCTTGTGTAATTAGTCCATGATGACACCAATGATGTGCATCTCCCTCAAGATGTAGGATCGCAAATTTAATTGCATCCTCCTCACGCATGGGGTTCAAATCAAAATGTCTTCAACTTTTGGACCCATGACCATGCGGTACACTTCTTAGAGCCATCAAAGTGTGGAATAGAAATCTGTCCCAAACGCCTTTGTAACTCAGGTGCTAGCGTATGATGGTCTCTCTTGGGCTTGCTACCAATCTTCATCCTGCAATAATTTGGAAATGGCATATTATCTCTGAAACCCTCGCTCAAAGATTGTAATTTTCCCAACAAGACTCCTCATCAAGCACCTTTGTTGGCTGCCCTACATGTGACGCTTCAGAATCTTTCAAGAAAGAGGCTCATGAAGACCCAAAGGCTTGTTAGAAGAATGGGGGATTGCTGCCTTGAATTGCTGCTCTCACCCTTTCCCTTATTATCACCAGATTTGTTCTGATTTAGATTCTGTGTGAGCTGGCTCAAATAGAGGTTGGTTGTTTCTTGTTGTTTCACCATATTGATGAATATTTTCTTCATAACCTCCTCACTGAGCTCTTCCTCATCTACCATCTTCTGACCTTCTTTTTGAGGTGTATTTCTCCTGGTGTATACCTTCATACAGAACCCAACAAGATGGAAGAAAGGCGGCTTTGATTCCATTGGAATATCCCCATTAGGATATCACTTTAAAATTCAAAAATTCATCAAAACCCACAAACTGAAATTCTGATTTTTCTAGGATAGCAAGGGACAAAAATCTAAGATCAGCGCACAATAAAAAGAGACCCCTTCCCTCTAACAGCCGATGGTCGAGCCGGGCATAGCATATAGTCCCGCCAACACCCGCACAGTCCACTATATTGCTATAGCTTCTAGATGGGGTACTATATATAGCTATAGCTTCGATAGGGGTATAGATATGGCAACGGGAGAGCAGAGGAGAGGAACTCGACCGAGAGGAGGGGAGGGACCGGCTCAACCCCCCTCCCCTCCCCTAGATGGGATATGGGCGCTCCCTCGCCCCTGAACTCTATCTCTATCTGGGGAGGGCCCCTATCCCCTATCCATAATGAGGGAGGGGTCAATTCCCAAGTCACCCAAGATGGTTAGAAAGGTGGGGGGTAGGGGGTTGAGTTCCTTCTCTTGTTCGGCTCTTGGCTCTTGGATAAGCCCCACCGATTTCCAAAGCAAAGGGTAGATCGTATCTCCCAATTATAGAGAGAGGGTCAGCCCTATAGTTCTATCTAGCATCTCTCTCTCTCTCTCTCTCTCTCTCTCTCTATATATATATATACACTGTAGCATACCTGACCGACCAAAGCACATGTTGCATTTTAAGTGAAGTGAAAGTCGGTCGAATATGCCTATCTATATATGGTGCGCCCCGACCGCCCGTATAGATAAATCTTCCAAAATAACCATTTCCTACAATACCCAGAAGCTTCAAAAGATGCTGAAAAATATAGGGAACAATAAACAACTGAGAAATCATTTTTAATGGCACACGCTTAATTTATTTTATTAATTTTATGACAATAAATGAGGAAAAAGTACGGCTGACCGTAATCTCCAGAATATCAATAGAAAATGATTGGAATAATTTTCTAGGGCATCATTATGAGAACCACAAGCTCCCTATATGAAATCTCCGGAAATGGGCCACGGAAACCCTTTCAAAATGCTTCCCAAATTTCCCAGGTAGGTCGCCCCACTTGTGGGAGACACTCAACAACCCCAAATCTGAAAATAAATAAAGCCCTTGTTGAAGAATGGTTGTCCTCTGAATCCATATCTCTGATTAATTCTCCAAATCTGACCCAAAAAATTGAACTGTGCGAACAACAAGCTAGGGATATGGAGTGGAAACCCTCACCGAAAAATGCTCTACTAGCTAGGGATGGATCTCTCACCACCGAAGCTAGGGATCCTGTCAGAATCTGACCTCCACAAGCAATAAGGCTGAAAATAGCAATAGCTGAAAATAGTTGAATGTGTGAATGACCTCCAAAAGACCTCAAAGGGATATATATAACCTTTTTCCTCCAATAAACCCTAATCGCCCCCCTTTGGGAATTTTCCCATATGCATAAATATAACTTAAGTGACTTTATTGTGCACATGCTAAAAATACACTTAAGTTGTCCCAATGAAGAAATAGAACATAAAGTACCACCTAGTTGCCCATCACTTAAGTCAATGACGAAATATAACATAAAGTGAAGGTGGTAACAAAATAAACCCATACCCAATAGCCTCCAACGTCTCTAGCCTCTTGGGTATGACCAAAGCTAAGACGGAAATAAGCCTCTAGGCCTCTGGCGTAGGTTTTGAAAATTCTTGAATAAATTCAACTAGTAATACGGAGGAAGAAACTTTGTTCTCAGCTTGGCAACCACTATGCTCTAGGCTATAATGTGATTTTTACCTTTTCTTTGTCTATCCTTCTGAACATAATCCCGCCATAAAGATGCACGTCTTTTCAGCTTTGAGCAAGAAAATTGAACATTCTTAGGGTCTTCTATTGGCTCATAGTGAAAATACTTCAATTATGTGATCCAATCTATCAGATCTTCAAGACATAAGCTTTCTAAATATTTCAGGATGTCCATTCGTTGCTTCCCTCCAACCTTTTACAATAGCCTTTAAATATATATATCTTTGGGCTCTTCATCAAATTCATCCATGGCACTCTCCGGTGATTCATCATCACTGGAGTCTTCATCAGCTCTTCTTCTCTGAGCAATTTCCATCACTTCCAGCCTCTCGTGGAGATCTCTCATGAGATCTGCCAATTTTACCACTCTGGTTAGTATATTTTGTGTTGCTTCGACAGGAGTTCCTCTATGTTCCATTTCTATTCCTTGTGCTAAGAAAAACAGTTACTGCAACCTACATCTTCTAACCAAGAATCAATGTGTTGGAAAATGCCTTCACTGTTTTCTAGCCACAGTTCCAAATGTGGAAAACAGAAATATGCAAACTCTCCCTTGTAGAGCTTAAATCCCACTTTGATACTAAAAATGATGCTGTAACTGTTAGAGGGTACAAATGAAAAACTTTTTTAGATTGTGTAACCCAGAGATTCACACAAACAACAATGAATTCACACTAAAAAGGTCCATGCATAGCATGGAAATACGAAGCTTTAGTTTATATATTCAGTGGAGGAAATTATACTCAGGCACAAGGGAATCACAATCTGATTATAGTCTTGAAACATCACTTTCTGCATCAATCCCAAAAGGGATGCACTACACAGACTCTATGAAAAATAGACTTGAGAACGCTTTGCAAGGCTCTTCTCGAACGACACTTTTCCTTTTCTCAACTACTACTGACAGTCTCTTCTCCTAGACTCAGTTCCAAAACTCTGTATATGCTACGTTCATTTCTTTCCAAGATCACTTCTAAAGTTCTTTGCACATGTCTATGTAGGGAGAAGAGAACCTCTCGAATTGGTAGTACAGGTTCCTATCCTTCTCAGATAGCTGTCTGATTGAGGCCGCTCTGGATTTGACCTGAAGAAAGTGGAAAAAACAACCTAGTGATGTGAAGATCGTTTTGCCCTGTGGATGTGCATAGGCAGGAAGTGCAAGGCACACAAGGTGCAAAGGGCTGCACACAAAGCTTTTCCGAGTGGTTGCGCAAGGTAGTGCACAGGAATTTCATTCTAAGCAGTGCAAAGCCTTTGAATTTTTACATAATTCTTTTAAACATTTATTGCGCAAAGCTTTGGATCTTATGTATTCTTCTGCACAAGCTTTTAGACATCTGCGCATGGCTGCTCAGTGGCAAGTGTCTTATTGAACAAACAAATGCTGCATGCAAGGCTGCAGAAGACTTATTGTTTATACTCGAGTGTTTTTGGTGACAGAAGATTTCCTGTGAACCTGGATGCCCCTGCATCAAATAATTGCAGCAACATTGTACTCGATTCACCATATCGGTGTGCCAGATTGGCCATTGGTGTACTGTTACTCAAACCGAAACTTATTATCTAGAATAGCATTTATTTGAACTGAATGTGTGTATGTTTTCTTTTTGTCTGTATGTTTTTGTGTGTCTGAACCGGACCTGATTATCTAGAATAATATTCCTGTGAACTGAGTGTGTGTTTGTGCACGTGTTCTACTTCTCTTTGTCCTTAGTACCCATACTCAAACCATAACTAATTATCTAGAATAACATTTATTGGAACTGAATGTGTGTATGTGTTCTTTTCGTCTGTATGTTTTTGTGTCTGGACTGGACCTGATTATTCAGAATAATGTTCCCGTGAACTGAGTGTGTGTTTGTGCCCGTGTTCTCTTTGTCCTTACGTTTTGTGTCTGAACCGGACCTGCTTTTTAGAATAATATTCCCATGAACTGAGCTTGTGTTTGTGCATGTGTTCTCTTTGTCCTTAGTACCCATACTCGAACCAAAACTAATTATCTAGAATAACATTTATTTGAACTGAATGTGTTGTGTTCTTTTCGTCTGTATGTTTTTGTGTCTGAACTGGACCAGATTATTCAGAATAATATTCCCGTGAACTGAGTGAGTGTTTGTGCACGTGTTCTCTTTGTCCTTATGTTTGTGTGTCTATACAAAAATAGTGCATTGCTCGAAGACCAAAATCAAAAGTGATGATTGTTTGTTGCAATCCATTACTGAATATATGTAAGATGGTTATATCTAAACATATTGTAGCAAGCAATTCTTATATATCTGAAACAATGGGGCTGTGGGTACGGTATTCCATACTTTCTTGGATGTTGTTGATGCACAAAGTTGTTAGTCATATGATTGTTTAACAGAATCCAACTGTCGAATATATTAATGAGTTACTTCTAAACATATTTCAGCTCAAATTTTTGTGGGTGTGTGTTCTAGTATGTTTACAAATCCCAATCGCCTCTCAGCATTTTGGATCCTAAGTTGTATCAAGAGCCAAATCTGATTTAGTTACTTGCAGATTATGTTGGAGCAACAACTGATGTGGATTCCATAGGAGAACTTCTCAATGAACAAATTAAGGAAGCAGTAATGAGAGTCTACACAACAAGAGTGCAACAAATACAAGTTGGCCTTGAATACTCGACACTCCAAACTTTTTTACTTTTCAATGAGAAATTACAAATATTCATAGGACTCCCATTGTCATACAATCAAGGAAACAAACCAATCCAAATCTCTACTTGGAGTCTTAACAACTAGCAAGCCACTCCTAACAAATAGTATGATGTACGTAGAAAAATAGGAAAGCCTACCAGTTCCTTGCTACCAAATCAAACTACATCAATCCTAACAAATAGGATGATTTACGTAGAGAAATAGGAAAGCCTACCAAATCAAACTACATCCCTTGAAAAGAGGGATGCCATCTCTCATCCTAACCACTAAAAAGAAATTACTTTTCACTCATTACAATGCATACACAGTGAAATCAAACTATAGGCTAAGATATATTCTTAGTTTCCTTATTATTCCTCCCACCCATAGAAACATTGGACTTGAATGCTTTCAATAATGTAGGAAATATCTACTGCTCAAAAAACTGTCCTGCCTAATGTAAAAGCTGACTTTGTTTGGCAACAAGGTAGGATGTGGTGGACCCCTGAAGGGTCTGGTGACTTCTCATATCAAAAACTTTATCAACATATGGCAGAAGTTGAGACATTGGAACAATATCAATGGAATCTGGAATGACAATGATCCAACTGTTGTTTCTGATTTATTTGAATCTTCTAAAGGATCGAAACAACTATGGACTGGAGAGATTGCAAGTTTTGAATGAAGGATTTAACCGTAGCTTTCTCTGTTTGAATTTATTTTCTTCCAGATTTAGGCAAGGAGAAAGGTAAATCATGTGGAGCCTTAGATTAAAAAAAAAAAAATCCTCAAATGCAGAATGTGCTTTTGAGGAGTGGACCGCATGGATATAAGCATATGTGGGTTAGGCTCAAATCTCACATGGCAATAAGAGGCAGAGGAACACCCAAGCCAAACTTTTTGTTAAATGGTGTGGAGCGGCCACAAAATGCATGCTGACTCAAGAGGAGAAGAACTTCTCTTCATATGTGAGGCCAGTAAAAGAACTGCTACAATTGACAGTGTTTCGTACTTCCCAAAGTGACCACCAAAAGCATAGTGTGCCTCCATTAGTAGAGACTGACGGTGATCACAAGGCACAAAAAGTGGAGAAAATTTATTCAACAACCCTTCCTGCACGAAAAATTATTTGTAAGGCACCAAAGTGAAAGTGGTTGGATAGCATAGATTTGGGAAAATCTTCCTGAAGGTCAAATCAAGGGCAGACTAAGAACATGTCTAAAATCCCAGCTGCGATGCGGTGTGGAAAATCAAGGTGGTAGTTGTAGGAGGGAGATTGAAATAATCTACAATTGTACTAGTTGTCCTCTGATGGTACTGCACCACCAAGTGAAATTGTTGTGGGTATAATGTCCACTTTATACACCTATCTTCTTCAGTGTTTTGTCAGAATTGAAGTGACTGCAAAGGAAAATGATCCTTGAGTGGAATTGGTCTCCTCTTCAGAAGAGAAGGTGGCCAAGAAGTGATGGACTTCACCAAAGCATTTGATTTTTGTAATATGTGGCAATCGTGAAATTTTCTGAATAATATGCCACTGATAGGCCAAGCTGCTACAATATTGTGCCAAGTGCAAAGGGCTTCTGGGGTTCATGTCAATCATATGATCAAGTGCCCTATTTGAAAGAAGTGTTTGTGGCTCCTGAAAAACTGCTGGAGCTGACTGCATCAATGGATCAGTGCTTGCATTTATGGAAGAAACTCTTACATTTTCTATCTGTAAATTAGGTTGTGGTTGTATGAAGATTATTGCCAATTCAGTTTCTGGATTTACTATTTTTCTTGCTTCTCTACAACTCAGTACAAGATTATGATGTACATTCTTCCTTATTAGTATACTGCATCTGATTAAGTATGCTTTATCATGTTTGTGTAGTGTTTACGTGTTGTCGAATGCATAATAGTGTGCTTTCCTGTCAAACTAATAGGGTTTCCTAAGTGATGAACCACAACAATCCATGGAGGTCACATCACATATGACTTTATCCACATATTTTGGACCAAATGCAAAGAAATTATGCAAGTGTGCATAATCTATGTCAATGAAGAACTGTCCTTCCATCCAAGTGTATTCAGATGAGGATGTAAGTACATCTGTAGGTGTAGTTTGTCGACAAGGCTCTTCATAATTGAGTTTTTCTGTGTGCCATTATTGATAATACAATTAACTGAAATTGCATGTGAGGCGAGCTCTTGTGACAAACAAACTGTTATGACTCCCTTGTGCACTGTAGTGATGCATTAAGGAGATATATCCAATCAACCGTTGAGTTCATCATATGTTGTGTTGTCACCCAAAACTTTGATGGGAATGGAAAGCATTTCCTTATCATTAGGATTTACAATTAGAGTCTTCTTCTTTAACCAAAAACAATCAGATCGGTCTCTGTCCTGTACAATACTTGTTATGTTTCTCGTGTTCGAAATGATAATGAGAATGAGATGAGTCGGAAGAAGAAGTAGATCTAGGAGAATAGACTAGTGATCCTTGGGAGAAGGATTCAAATGTGGATGTTGTCAGCCTGGTCTTAGAGGAAGTTGAGAAAGGAGACCAAGTGTATCTGTGCTGGGAAACATACTTGTCTTCAGCCAATTGTGCTTGGTTGAAGGTTGCATCCAGTGTTTCAAGCTGTATTTGGGGATCAGGGTGGCAAACATCATCTCGCAGTTTGAGCTGAATGCACAAACAAGTAAACTGTGCAATGTAGTCATGTACGGACATATAGGCACCTTGTCATAATCTGAGTCTCTCAATGGCCATGCCCTCCTTATTAGAACAGTAGAAAGCTTGTTTCAAGCTATCTGTCAATTGATCCCTAGTCATTATGAGATTTGGATCTGTCCATTGGTCTGTGATCAAAAGCTTGGTAACATCTGACAATTTCAGTTTTGTAAATGCAATTTTCTTGTTCTTGGGAGGGCATTGTACTCGAACTATGATTCTATATCCAAAATCTTGATGTTGAGAACCTTGGGGTACTGCAATCCATTATAAGCAGATCTTGACATCGCATTTTGCTGATGCGGAAGGTGGTGGTGGTCAGCGATGATCAAGGTGCTCAAGGCATAACACATTGATCTCACTGACTTTGTCAGTCACTGAAGCAACAAAAATGTCGAGATCGACTCTTTTGTCGGTCATAACTTGGTTTACCATTGCAGAGGTTTTATCCAATGCGAAGTAGAGAAGGTTTGTTATTTGCGTGGACAAAAAGGGTAAGAGGGATGGTGGGCTCTGCCAAAAATGCACCCAAAATACAATACAAGTTGAAAATATCCCCTTTGAGACAAATAGTGTACCACCTTTAAATTTTTTTGTTCCCTTGGACACTAATACCCTGTACAAAATAGTATACACCTCTTTTTATTCCCTTATAATAGTTGCATTTGAGGAAAAAAATAGAGATGATAGAGATTTGAACATAGAACCTCTAGGATGATTGATTTTAAATATTTTTTTGAAAATATCCCTTATAGGAAAAATCTCTAAAATTTTGGTTATTCACAAACCCTTATACAGGCATATAACAACAATCCGATCTTTTTATTTTAAAAACCCTTCCAAAAACAACAAACTGAAATCTTCAATTATTCCTCAAATATCATCAAACGGGAAATACCCACAAGGAGCAAAGTGTCTAGAAATACTCCAGGAACATGAATATGCAAACAAATAATTTTTCCCACCAAAGTCTGAATTTATTTTTGCAACTGAAATTACAACAGTAAAACACCTGACTGTATGTTGCTAGAACTGACGGAAGAAATGCTGAAGAGGCTGTCCTCGGACAGATTAAGATCTTAGGCAAGTTCTAACACTGAATGCTTGGCCTGAAATACTTGCAACATTCCCCACAAGGGGTCACCACATGCAATATCCCTTTTAGGGCAGATCTGGAAAATTTTGGATTTCCCTTGAAACCCTTATGATTCAAATACTGAAAATACTTCAAATTCAACTAGCAAACTGAAAATTATCTTCAAACCCTAACAGCAATCTGTTTTTATATTTTTATGGCATCATGCATGCAAAAACAACTGGAAATAAATATAGAAACCCTCCAAATTATTTTATTCAAGAGCCGGAACAAACATAACACGAGTGAACACCAGAAAATATGATTTTTGTATTTTTCAAACCAGCTGGAATTAAAATATGACAGCAGCAAATATACTTCACCAACACGGCTGGAAATAATGATTCCAAGCCCAAACACAACCACGAAAGAGTGCAAACAACTCCAAAAATTATGAAGAAGCCAAATACAACTGAAATTTGGGTTTCCGTGCCCTAGAAGCCCACAAACTCCTCCAAGATACAAGTCATCACCCTAGGAGAGGGTGTGAAAACTTCTGCCAAAGCTCTAACAACCCTTCTACCCCTTGTGCCAACCAATGATGGAGCTTTTACACCTTTTGCCAACCACTAATGATGCCCTAGCCTTTTTGGGTTATCCCTATGCACAAATGTGACTTCGAGTTAAGTCACCAATAGAAATTGAGGGTTTTGTCCCCAAATTTTGATCACAATGAGGGTTTTCATCCTCAAGTGATGAATACTAAGAGGGTTTTTGTCCTCAATAGCTGAAAGTAGAAGCACAAGTGCTCAACTCATAAAATCAAGATGATAGATAGATGATAGATGTCCACAAATGAACCCCTCCATCTTCTTTTATATCCTTCCCTTTCTTTTAATTTCTAATTAAGTGTTGGCCCACTTAAATTAGAAAAGTACTCTTATTTTAAAATTAAAACATAAGTGGCCGACATAAAGTTACTTTTTGGCTCACTTAATTTTAATCTTACCATGTTCCCCTTTCCTTCATCCCATTAGCATGTGGTAAACAATAAAATACGCTAAGGGTCTTTGTTCTGCTTTAATTTCAAAAAGGGGACATTACAATCCTCTTCTTTCGAAATTGCTTTCCCTCAAGCAATTGCAAGCCTGGATGCTCAAGTATCACTGCCAAAGAACATAGTGTGATATATCCCACATGGATAATGAGTGCCATCCAACCTCGGGATGTTCCCCCAGAATTTGTAAATGCCTAAAAACATCCACAAAATCCCACAAAATTGAAAGTTGCCATATGCTCACATCATTGTGTTGGTATTGTTCCACTTGGCTTCTTTTATGCAAAGAAGGTTTTGAGATACCAAACCCTTGGGCTCCCATGGTTCCTTTCATGACTTGGTGAGTTGTTCCTCCCAATAGTTGATAAAATTCAGACTGTAGATGGGCTGAAAATGTGTTGCAACAGTTACCAATCACTTGGATTTTCATCCAACTAGGTACCCAAGTGGCTGCCATGAAGATATTCTTCAATTTAATCCTTCTTCCTTTAGTCCTATACCTGTCACTTTTATGGCCAGCAACATGAGAAAGGTACAACATGTACCAAACTGAAACTTCTTTGCAAAAATCAACAATTCAGGCAATGTAGAGGTTGTGAACAACCATGCAAGGACTGAAAATACCATACTAGCCATCACCAATCAGATAGAACTCCTCATGTTTGAAGGAACTTGTAAACTCCTTTGTATGTGAACAAAGGGAGTAATCAAGTGGCTGGTGAAGGTGATGGCAGCAATACCGAGAATCAACCTCATTGTTGTCCCAAATGTATCAAGCAACTCCTTTACCTTTGTTGCCGTATCAACTTCTTCCTCGTGTGCTTCTTGGGCTTGTAAAAACATTTCTTTCACCCTTCATCTTCAGCTGCAATCTCATATTCTTCATCATTTACTTGGGCTGATAACAAACTCAGCTGCTCCTCCTTGTCTTCTTCATTCCTCATACTCTCTACCCATTCTACTAAGGGGAGTTGTGATGCACATATTCCTCTATCCACCGCTGTCCCATTGAGAAGGTATCCCTTTTTTTGCCAAACTCTTTCAGTTGTTGTTATGCTATCATCTTGTTTCACCTTGTTGCCTTGCTTCTCATATATGTGAATATGTTGGACTGAATCACACTTATGCCTTTTCTTCTCATTTTTGCCATTCCTAGACTTGCACATAGAGCAAACACATTAAAGGAAACAAGAGTTCTCAACATCACTTCTTCATGTCTCATAGACATGTTAACTAGCTCTCTTCCATTGCTTGCATTCTCCTCATAATTCCCACTCATATGATGGACTCTCAAGGGTCCATTCATACCGCCCCAAGCACGGCTATAGCATTTTATTTCCTTCCTCAAAATCAGAATGATAGTGGTTGGGATCCATCTTATGACAGCTGCAAATGTTTCAACATTGATAATAGGCTAGAGATTCTTCCACCAGGTTCTTGGACACTCTTTTTTGACTATCATTAAAGTGGAAAAGGGGCTGAATCTGTTGCAAACAACAGAAAAAACAATGGTACAGCTGTAAACCCTTTGCAAAGTTCAACAGTAACAATAATATTGGGGCTGGAATCAACCATATACTGACTGAAAGTACTTCAACAACCGTATCAAACTGAAAATTACTCAAGTGTATGGCTGAAACTACTTGTATGGTTGCATACAAACTGTTGGGCAGGCTGGAAATGTGGATGACAACAGCTCTACAACTCAGAATAGTGAAGCCCATTTGAAGAAACACATCCTCCTTGAGTTCTCCTTCACACATCCAATGGTGGCCACCCCGTATGTAGCTTGACTCCATCAAAATCATGCTAAAACCTTGAACAACAGCAAAACAACATCTATTATGCTTACCACCTTTCCACAACAAGCATCTTGTTGCCTCGACAATGGTGACTATTTCCACGACCTTGTCTTCAAATGTAGGGCTTGGTCCGAAGGAGTGACCCTTCTTGTATCTCCAAAAATCACCCAGATCCTGCACTTTTATATACAAACAATTTTTAACTTGTAAGAAAGGATCTATGTGTTCTTTGCTAGTCCATGTGTCCTGCATCTTTTACCATTTTTAACACGTGGCCTATGATGACAAGCTTCATGTAATGACATAGTAGGAAGCAATAAATCTGAAACACCTTCATATCTTTGGCTGTCCTCAAAGTGTTCACCTTCCTTTGATGGCTTGTCATGTGTTGAGATATCCTCAACATTCCCAACCTTGTGACTCAGAATTTTGGGTCAGGATCAACATTCTCCTTCAGCTTCAACTCTTCACATTCATCAAGTGAATCTTGTTGACACACACAAACAGTAGAAGTCAATAAAACATCTTCATAATTCTCGCTAAAGTCATGAACCCAATAAATTTTCTTCCCATGGGTTGCTGTTTTAAAAATTTCAACAAGCTGAAAATCAACATTAGCAATTGGTAAAGCCCTTTTCTCATCTACATGCCCCTCAACATGGTTTTCTTGGAACTCTACCTTAAAACCTTCTTGCAGATCTGATTTTTCTTTCTTCAGTTCATGCCCCATGATTTCTTCCTCTCTCCTCATCACTAAGGGAGAACTCTTTAAATCACCCTCAAAAGGTAATGACTCAAACTTTGCAATGTTAGGAAGACTGACGAGTGCTTGAGATCTAGGCTTGGGCCTTGATCTACCTTTGTTCACTCTTATGAACTCTACAAGTGAAATGGCATCATGAATCTCATTCGGAAGAGCCCTATACTCCTCATAGCTGGCTGCAATGTTGTGACCCACTGAATGTCGTGTTTCAACCTCCGAATGACTTCTTCTCTTGGGAGGAAGGTAGGTTGAAAAGGTTTAGCAACAAATTCAAAATTTGACCTTTGGGGCTGCCTCATATTGTGAACCCTTGACGAACTTCCCTCACCATTGTGATGTCTTGGCCCATGAAGATTTTGCAAGGTTAGGGCTAGCAAATCCATAGTATCTACCAACCTCTCTTGCCCTTCGATAAGTCTATCAAACTTGGCCTCTTCAGAACCTTTGTTGGCCATGTTAGGCCCTTCAAGTGGCTGATTTGAATTCTTCTTTACTTTCCTTTGATAGCAAATGTATTCTTTGTTACCTTCTTGCATGAATACCCTTCAAGCTGGGAAGATCTTTGCTCTGATACCATTGTAATATCCCTTTTAGGGTAGATCAGGAAAGGGAAACCCTTATGATTCTGTTTTTTTTAAATAAAAAAGAGAAATTTATATTGTGGAAAATTCAAAGGATACATATTCTACTATGCCAGGCATAAAAACTATTACTCCAGGCCTAGGCATTAGACATAGAAGCATGTTCATGCATAACAATCATTAATACAAATCTAAGATAGAATCCCTTTTGATTCAAATACTGAAAATTCAACTAAAAAACTAAAAATTATCTTTAACCGCTAACAACACTGTTGTTTATATTTTTATGGCATCATGCATGCAAAAACAGCTGGAAACAAATATAAAAACCCTCAAATTATTTTATTCAAGAGCTGGAACAAACATAACACAAGTGAACACCGGAAAATATGATTTTTATATTTTTCAGACCAGCTGGAATTAAAATATGACAGCAGCAAATATACTTCACCAACACGGCTGGAAATAATGATTCCAAGCCCAAACACAACCATGGAAGAGTGCAAACAACTCCAAAAATTATGAAGAAGCCAAATACAACTGAAATTTGGGTTGTCATGCCCTAGAAGCCCACAAATTCCTCCAAGATGCAAGTCGCCACCCTAGGAGAGGGTTTGAAAACTTCTGCCAAAGCTCTAGCAGCCCTTCTACCCCTTGCACCAGCCAATGATGGAGCTTTTACCCTTTTTCCAGCCAATGATGATGCCCTAGCCCTTTTCGGGTTGTCCTTATGCACAAATATGACTTTTGAGTGAAGCCACCAACAAAAATTGAGGGTTTTCGTCCCCAAATTCTGATCACAATGAGGGTTTTCATCCTCAAGTGATGAATGCTAAGAGGGTTTCCGTCCTCAATAGCTGAAAGTAGAAGCACAAGTGCTCAAATCCTAAAATCAAGATGATAGATGTCCACAAATGAACCCCTCCATCTTCTTTTATATCCTTTCTTTTAATTTCTAATTAAGTGTCAGTCCACTTAAATTAGAAAAGTACTCTTATTTTAAAATTAAAACATAAGTGGCCAACATATAGTTACTTTTTGGCTCACTCAATTTTAATCTTATCATGTTCCCCTTTCCTTCATCCCATTAGCTTGTGGGAAACAACCAAATAGGCTAAGGGTCTTTGTTCAATTTTAATTTCAAAAAGGGGACATTATACCACACTCCGTTAGGGGTCGTTTAGCCCAAAAGTGGCTCAAAAATGTTGTTGGTACCTTCCCATTGCTTCTCACACTAGTAGATGGATGCCCTAGCTGGAATAGGACTGAAAATTTGTTCTTTGGTGTGTGCCTAGCTATTAAATCCTTGAAAATAGCCTTGAATCTGTGCCTTAGCTCTATAAAATTGATCCTTAGCTCAAGTATGACCTTTGGATGAGATCACCAATGATAACTTGAGGGTTTTTGTCTCCAATTTCTGAATACCAACGAGGCTTTCCCTCCTCACAAGCTGCAATATTGAAGTACAAGCTTAACATCCAAAAATCTGAAATGATATGATCAAAAAGTTTCCATAACACCCCCATCAACCCCATTTTATGCATTTGCATGGCACGAATCTCAAGAAAGAACTCCCAAAGGGATCGACCCATGTGTAATTGGCTATTAGCTTTCACTTTATGGTTAATCATGTCTATTTTGATGTTGACTTTGGTCTTTTAAAAAGCCGCTTTTTATTTTAATGATATAATCATAAGTTGCTTTATAAAAATAATATAAAGTCACTTTGGCAACTAATGTCATGACACTAAATTACTCCCCTTGCAACACCCCTAAAGCCCATGGGAAGTCAAACTTGGGTTAAGGTTTTTCTAACGAACTAATTTTGAGAAGGGGACATTACATTTTTCGCCAATACTTTCTGTATAGCTATTTGAAATATATAGTTACAAAATTTCTTATAATCTCTTTTTAATGTAATATAACATTGAAAATTAATGAATGCTATAATACCTAGCTATGCTCATGCAAAATAACATTAAATAATTAACTCCACAGTTCTATATGTTGTGAAGTATGGAGCAATTCAGGAAAAATAACTAGGCAGGCCCTAAATGTGAAAGAAGTGATATTCACAACACCTGATTACATGGCGTTTTAAACCGTTGTATGTTTTCGAAAATCCCCTCACCTAGCATATCATTTAGAAGATTTTGTTCTCAACTTTCTAGGATTTGTTTTTACTCAAATGGAGTTCCAAGTCAAAAGATATGTCCAAAATACCAACATATATGAATGACCTTTTTAAATGGTGGATTTGAAAAATTACAAAAATTCTTCGGAAATGTTTTAAAAAAACTTCAGCACATAACTTAAATTGAATGAAAATATTGAAATACTAAGATATTGTTTTTGAAAAAACGTGCTGGAACATGCAAAAATGAATAAACATGGAGGCTTTGGAGACCCGTAATTTGGGTTCCATGTGTCTTCTCAAGACGAACAAGATTTATGCAGCTACTATTTTTTTCTAAAATAAATTTGAGCACATACAAACTGAAATTGAATGAAAATATTAAAATATTAAGATTAAATTTGGAATGCTCCTCCCATCCGTCATCGTCCCTACCCCCTTTCATGTTTCTAGGGGGGTATCTTCAAGATGTCTCCCTATTTTATTCTGTTTCTAGGGACATTGGGCATATCAGGTTGTCTTTGGAATGTCCAGACATCTCCGACATCTTTTCATTTATTTTTGCAGTTTTTTCTTTAGATTTTACCCAAAAGTCTGTGTTGAAATTATTTGTGAGTTAAATACACGTAAACGGCATGCTTTGCAATCATCTAGAGTTGAGATCCTTGATTGCTACTTGTAAAAGTGGTAAATCCCACTCGCTGGAGTTTTCACCCACACTGGGCTTCTCCAAGGAAAATCTTGGGTCAATAACTTGTGTGCTTGTTTAATGCTTCTCTATTCTATGTTACACATTCAATTTTTCATTTCCATTTCTTAAGTTTGTAATTGGACAACTCTATGAACTGTACACGCACAAGCAAAGTTTTTAAAATCTGCACATAAACAATTGATTTCAGTCATAGACCAATAAAGATTACGTTTTGATAATTCAACACTTGGTATAACTAATCTGATTCGAGATCAGCTTTCTTTTGTTATATAGAATAAGGGTTCAGAGTGATATAGACAAAAGTTTCGAGCACAAATGCATATGGACTGTTACATGCTGCTATTCATAAATTTAAAAAATTAAATTATTTGTAGATTTTTAATATTTATAATTCTGTATTTTATTTTAATAGCCATCCTCACAGTCCCCAAATTTTGAAGATTTTTGCCATCTCGGAAACTCTGACCAATGTCCCGAGTCTTAGGTAACAATGCTTCAAATCCATAATTAGTTATGATGGGCAAGGATTATTCTGCAGTAAAATAGGAAACCCTACTTACACACAATTGTCAGAACAAGAACAAGCTGGTGCTAGTATCTTGGATGGTAGTGGTCAGAAGAGCCTTATTTCTCACTGGTTGTTGGAAGAGAAATAACAACTAACCACAACACATCACACTCCTAATAAGCTTTTATATGTGAAGAAAAAGTGACATTGCTTAGTCACACATAAGTGTTGCATTATGTTTTCCATTGAGCCATTAATTGATGATTTGGATGTATGCTACACAAGTATATTGTTGTGATCATATTTTGAGAAAAGATTATAAATATATTGCAAGGCGCTCTTTGAAGGGTATGACATGTCTTATTGCTTACACAAGAAAGGTAAAGTTTGTAAGCATACCCCTTTTGTAGTGCCCGTCTCTCTCATTGCGCTTTGTCGACAAGCTCATCCAAAGGCCCTCAAGTGGGTTACGATTCCTTTACGGACATCTTTTGCAAGATTGGCTGATTGAATCGATGTAGTGCTTTGCCACATGCCCAATTTAGGGCAGAGGCACCGGTCTCGGTAGAAGTGGCTAGTCGTGTCCCCATTTTGAGTTGTCAACGATGTAATAAAGTATCAATAAATAGATAATAATAATAACAAAAATAAAGGGGAATAGAGAGTTTAAATCTTAAAATTTAAAATTATGAGTTAATCAAACATTTTATATTTGAAATAGTGGGAGTGAGAAATTGTTGGAATGCATTTGGTGGATGAGCACATATCTCTCCCTATAATCACACATCTTCAAGGTAATGCCCCGCATTTTACCTAGTCGGTGAGGGTTTGGACCGCCTCACAAAAATGACAAGGCTTGTCACCGAGGGTTATTCATGTCGGATGCCTTATTGTATTGCACCCACTTTGTATCATCGTGTCAAAACTCATTCTGGAGCAAATTGTTGACGTTCGCTTTATTTTGCAAATTTAAAAATAAAATAAATTGTTGTTGCGTGGAACATGTTAATGGAGGAAATAGAGGTCACTCTATTTGAATGGAATTAAATTAAAAAAAAAAAATCGATGTAGTGTTGTGCCATATGCTCAGTTTAGGGCAAGCACCAGTCTCGGTAGAAGTGGCTAGTCGTGTCCCCATTTTGAGTTGTCAACGATGTAATAAAGTATCAACAAATAGATAATAATGATAACAAAAATAAAGGGGAATAGAGAGTTTAAATCTAAAAATTTAAAATTATGAGTTAATCAAACATTTTATATTTGAAATAGTGGGAGTGAGAAATTGTTGGAATGCATTTGGTGGAAGAGCACATATCTCTCCCTACGATCACAAATCTTCAATGTAATGCCCCGCATTTTGACCGAGTCAATGATGGTTTGGACCGCCTCACAAAAATGACAAGGCTTGTCGCGGAGGGTTATTCATGTTAGATGCCTTATCGTATTGCACCCACTTTCTATCATCATGTCAAAACCCATTCTGGAGCAAATTGTTGATGTTCACTTTATTTTGCATATTTAAAAACAAAATAAAATAAAATAAATTGTTGTTGTGTGGAACGCATTGATGGAGGAAATAGAGGCCAGTGTGTTTGAATGGAGTTAAAATAAAAAAAATGGAAGTTTGAAATATTGAAATATTAAAATGAGCTAAGATCAAATTGGTCAAAATTAAGCCAAAATAAAATATGTGCATGGATGATTAAAATATTAATAATAAGAGAGCCCTTTTTCAAGGGTGGATTAGGGCAGAAGAGTTCATTCTTTTTGTTTTAGGTTGTTCTTTTTGTCTTCTCCTTGGCTAGTTGGAAATGGCAGCCGCATTGGCGGAAGGTGAAGACATAAACATCAATGGTTGCAGGAAACGCCCAAATGGGTTGGGTAAAGGGCCATCTAGACCTTATTAAAAATGCATTTGACGGGCCTCAAGCCGGAATCCACAACCTTTCCTTGCATTCGCCTAGTCTACATCAAATAGGAGTTTGAAATAAGATAATGGACATGCATCAAGATTTTTTTGGAAATGGATTTTTAATGGTATGGATGTATGGACATACGAGATCGTATAAGCTTCATTTCTATTTCATTAGCAGATAGTTGGTGTTCAAGGAAGGAGGGTTTTCCCGGTTTAGCGTTACAACTCCTCATTGTGCCTACAATAAATACATATGTCTGCGTACATGGTTCCCTATGTTGGGCAACGGTGGCTGTCCCAAGGAGACTCTAAACTTTGCTGTCAACATTCTTATTGAGATTGAAGCGGTTGTGTGAATATGTTTGCGTGCTAGCTTGAGGAAGCTCCAAACTAATTACTTTCTTGCCGATTAAGCCTGTGGTGGTTGTCGACGGTGTGCTTGGTGTGTTCCAAACGTGGACAACAGTGAAAACAGGTTGCACAGAAAAGGGATGCGTTGAAAAGGATTAGGAAACTTTCAAGCAAATGTAAGGGAAAGCGTTAAGCCTTACTCCACAACTCCGCGGCCGAACCTCCTCTAACTTGCTACATTACCTAATGTTGTGAGATTGAGATTGGTAGTGGGTGGCATTGGCATTGTATGATTTTTTTAATATTTCAGCGTTGAAATGTGGGAGCAAACCAGGTATGCGAACTATTTGACAAAATGCCTAGAGCAATTGTGTTCTCAAGGAACGCGTGGTTGCAGGGTATACATATAATGGGTTTATTAAAAGGCATTCGAAATTTTAAGCAATATAGTTAACAGTGTAAAAATTTCCAATGCCCTTTAATAAACCCATTATGTGTTTATTAAAGGGCATTGGAAATTTAAAGCAATATAGTTGACAGGTGTAAGCCAAATTCCACTACCTTTTCTTATGTTTTCCTCTTGTTGGGCCCAAATGGGAGCTTGTGAATAGTGATGAAAAGACCATCTCAAAGAAACGTAAACTTTTGATCTATGTTTCAACTAAACTTGTGTGTGTGGATGTGTTTCCTGGCAGAATGTGGACTCAATTAGTAGGCACATGAACTGTTTGACAAATGCATGAAAGAAATGTGGTCTCCTAGGTGCATACGCTGGGCTCGTGGACTGCTTGTGAATTCTTGTGCGAAATGTGAGCTCATGGAATGCTAGAGTTGCAAGACATGCTCAAATGGAGTTCGAATAGGCCTCGGAACATCGCAAGCATACAACTGGCATGCCCAACCAACCATGGAACTCATCTTTTCTCACTTACCGATCAATATAGGCATGGTTTTCTCTTCCCTATCTTGCACGAGTTTCATATTCTAGTTTTCCTTTTTACAATGATATAAAAATAAAAAAAAACAAAGGAAGAAAATGCTATTGGGTAATTAAAATGAACCGTAACACAAAACAACGAAATTTCCCTTCTTTCAATGCAACTGAAAAATGTTTGAGTGCAAACCCATTTTTCAATTGTACCTCTTTAGAGGTTTGGATAGCTTGGATAACCATATTGGATAACGGAAACCACCTGAATGACAAATCGAACTTGTTTTCTAGTTTAAAACTACTTTGTTGTTTACCTTTAGAAGTTAACAAACACGATTTTCAATGACATCTAAAACACCCCTCTAGACCACGAAACATGAAATTCAAGTTTTGATTGTGTTCCCTGTCATGTGGAGTGCTATATCAAACCTCAAACGACCTCGGATGTTCGTTCGTGTATTTTTGTCACATGTGGAGTGCTTTAGATCGCTTGAAAGTTAAAAGTTGAATTTAGTTTGGGTTTGTGGTTAGGGCCATGGGTGGAGGAATGAAACTCGACTCCCACATACCTTTAGTATTTATCTGTGACAATTGCTTGCAAGCCTTAGCTATGAGAAAAACACTTTACAAACTAGTTTTGCAAGGGGGTTTTATAGGCCTCCGGTCGTTGGGTGACAAGGCTAAACTAGTACAATAACAACCGGTTGCCCTGGAAAGGTTGTTGCCATTCGAACCTTGTTTGCTAGTTTTGAGTTCCGTCAACTCCAATGAATAACCTATATATAGGAGAGTATATAGGACATATTTCACATATTCGTATTCGGCAAACCCAAAAAAATTTGACTCGGCAAAAACTCGGCAAGACTTGGCGAATATTCGAGAATATTCGGCAACTTAAAAAATACTTAATTTTTTTTTTTAAATATAAATTTTATGCAAAATATAGCTACAAAATGTATCAAATGAGTCTATAAAATGTTGGATAAGTGTTTTCTATTAGATTTGAATACAAATACATTAAAAATCGCATCATCATGCGAATACTGATAATCAATCGATAAGTGCTTTATGAATTTATGATGATTGTCATTAAAAATTATCAAACATAAATTTCATATCTACGCAAGTTACAATATACATTAAGTTACATTTTCCTCTTCCCCATTCTAGAGAAATATTGGGAAGAGGGTTTATTACCTCTACTAGTCCCCACACTCGGCTTCGTCTCCTCGCTCCTCCACAGAAGGTTGCAAATCGGCTCCAACCCGATAGTAGATGGTGGTGGCTCATTGCTTTACATGTTTGAGATCACCTCCAATGTCATCCAATCCAATATCTCCTGCTAGTGCTTCTCCCTCCATAGCTTCCCTCTCAAATGAAGCAATCTCATCCTCTATGAACACAGGGACTTCCTCTTCTTGCCCAGTCCATTGTTGTATGGATCTATCTCATCCAAATCAATAAGCTCCTCCGATGTAGCCTCTACTTTTCTTGCAAACCGAATCGGAGATTGTATTGCACAAAAACCAAGTCGTTGAACCGTTTTGAGTCAACTTGTGATTTGTCGTGTAAATGGTCTCAAACAAACTCCAATTGCATTCACATCCAGAAGCGCTACAAGGTTGAGATAGAATTTTGAGGGCTAGCTTTTGAAGATGCGGGGTATTTCCTCCCCAATCCTCCCACCAAGAACCTATAAATAAGATAATCAAAAGTTTATAAGTAATTAATAAAATCAAATTTGTAACTAGTAACACATATAAGTAACTTAGTAAACATTCTAATTTTTATTACCTGGTGATTGCGTGGTTCTCCCTCGGATAGCTAACCCTGAAGAAAAGAGTCTCCCCCTAACATGTTTGTAATTTTGCAACTCTAAAATAATGAGGTCCCTCGTCTCAACATCTAGTATCATCCTCTCAATACATGTTGAAAGGCCCTCTATAACCTCTCCGTTCACATTTATGAAGCCGTCGAAGAAGAAAAACTTGGGGTTGAGGAGTATCCTGTTGCGGGAATAAATTGGTGGAGTTGATTGTTCCACCTCCAATCAATAATCTCCCAAAAGGGACCATATCTTGATGATATCCCCTATAATAGTTTTGGATAGCCTCTTTGGCCCTATCCATGGCCTCATAAATGTACCCCATAGGGTTTTGCTCCCCATCAACCAAACGCAAAACCCTCACCAATGGCTCTAACACCTACACACAAATTAAAATGTAAGGTTACAAACTTACAAATAAAGTAAAAAAGTAAATAACAATATATTTATAATTTAATAAATTAAAATAAAAGAATCAACTTGAAATATAAATCGAAGTTTGAAATTACCTTGATGATCTCTATAGCTCTCTTTGCAAAGATATCATCAAAAACTATCTTTGCAGTCCTCTCTCCATCAACTTTCTTTGAATATTGTGAGTTTAGCCATGCTTGACTCACAAACATTTGCTTCAATGATGTCAACAAACTAGAAATACTTTGCAACGTCAAGAAGTTAGTTGCAAACCTTGTGACACCATCTCGCACAAGTTCTTTCCCTTTGTGTTTTCTCATCAAGCTCAGAACCCAAGGGTGATTATATATGTACTTTGTTATGTTTCTTGCATCTTCTACAACTAGCCTCACCCAATCAATTTTGCTTATGTCCTCCAAAAGAAGGTCAAGGCAATGAGCCGCACAAGGAGTCCAAAAGAGTGATGGATGTCTCTCTTGTAGTAGTCTCCTAGCCGCCACATATGTTGTTGCATTGTCTGTGACAACTTGCACAACATTCTGTATACCCACCTCTAATACAACCTTCTCTAACATAAGACTCAAATTCTTTGCATTTTTAACTATGTTAGAGGCATCAATAGACTTCAAAAATACCATCTCACCATTTGAAGCCGCTAAAAATTAATGAGGGTGCGGTTCCTTCCATCCGTCCACCCATCTGAAAGAATGGTGCATCCGTATTTCTACCATTGTTTTTTGATCTTCTAGAATTGTAGTTGCATTTGCAACTGCATCATTGAGTAATTTCCCACTCAAGTCTTTTGGAGAGGGTGCCTTAGACCCTTTCCCTACAACTGTCAATGTTGTCACCAAGTACTCCAATATGGGCTCTTTCTACATTGAATGGAAGGTTGTTGTAGTACCGAAAAATCGCAGATGCTTTATCCACATGTTAATCAAGCCAAAAGATCATACCAAAAGATCGTACCAAGCCAAGAAAATAGATGCTAATCAAACACCACGATCAATAAAATGAAAGCAATTTGCCAAAATAACTTTACATAAACCTTTGCAAATAAATGAGCAACAATATCATATATTATTATGGAACTCAATGCAATACATTGAGAATGGGCCTTGTTTAAATAGGCAAGGAATAACAATCTAAGAACCAGTCAAGGTCGTAGATCAAGCCATAAATCAAGGAAATAACTAGTCATCAAAGAACTAGTCAAGACCATAGATTTAAGAGAGAACTAGACATCAAGGATCTAGTCAATACCATAGATCAAGGAAAGAACTATACCTAACAACTAGATAATATCTCCTAATATTTAAATAAATAAAAGGAATATCCACACACATAAGTGGGTGAGGATAAATACAATAAAGGTAAGTAAAGTACCTAGGTGAACATGAGCTAAGGTAAATACCTACTCTAACAAATTCAACTCAAATTTTATGTATTAAGGTTCTATAATGTGTGTGATGAATGTTTTAGCAATGTTATCATATGAATATTTGAAATTTTTTATATTTTTTAAATTTTCCCTTAGTTTTTAATAGTCGTCCCTTGTCGTCCCCTTAAAAAGGCCAAAAAAATTCGCCCCGAAACACGTCCCCTTCTCGGAAACTTGGTGGAACATAGTATTTAACCGTAATTTAATAAAAATAACATGCCTCTGATTCCAAATGAGTATTAAAAACTTAAAATGATTCGCAATTAAATTGAATGCATTTAAAATTACAAAACATATTTGAATAATCGAATACAATACGAATATATAAAATTTAAATAATTTAGAACGAATCTGCTAAAAAAATGCATACCTCCATCTCCGAATGACTATTAAAAATTTAAAATCATTCACTTTTAAATTAGATGTATTTAAAATTACAATATGAATATATAAAACTTAAATAATATAGACCGAATTTGCAAAAACTTAAAAGAATTTTTAAAAAACTTACCTCCAAATGCAACTCTTCGAATTCGCTCAAAAATCCGTTCAACACATGCAATGCAAGCTCAAATGGTTGTGTGAATGAAAATGAAATGCTTTGGTGCCTCAAAAAGAAAAAAAAATGACTTTTTTCAGTGTTTTTTGCGTGTTTTTGACGTGTTCCGTGTTTGTCCGTGTATGGCATGTCTTGTGCACGAACTCGTCGAGTATTAGCGAATATTCGCCAATACTCGGTGAGTTTTTAGAGTGAATATTCAGTTCAATTTTTTTTGGCGAGTACTCACCGAGTATGCTAACTATGATATAGGATTTGTCACATGGTGCGTTTGACCATCGAAAATCAGCTTTCGAATGCAGTTTTATAGCCACTTAGGCTAATTTGGATGTTTCACCAACTTGTAGTAAAACGAGAAAAAACTTTCATGGACCCTTATCAAGTCAAATAATTGGCAGAAAAACTTGTAGACACTAACATATGATTATATGGATCTCCATTTGGTTGTTTGTTTTGAGAAAATTGATTGTGGGAAAAATGATGTTATTTCTCTCTCCTCTCTCTACCTCTCTCTAGTTTTGAAAATGAAATGAAATTAAAAAGATTTTCTTACCTCTCTTGTATAATTAAAGTGTTTTATTTCATTGTAAATGGAGGATTAGTATTTGTAAATTGTGCTAGATCGTTGGAGAATTTCAAGCGTTTTTGCTGACCATGCGTACAAAATTTGACAAGTTGCGAGATAGCGGAGTAGCATAGAATAATTATTAGAATTGAGTGTTAAAAATGTATGTCTTTCTAACATGTTTGTCCTTCAAAGGCGAAAAATAAAGCACTGTTTTTCCTATTTATATATACTCTTGTATAGTTTGTATAATGAAAGAGTGGACATAATTGTATTTGCAATGAAGCACCGAAGTATGAGAACTCTATAGTTAGTATACAAACCTTTATAAAATGATGCATTTGTAAATTCATTCTCAACTTTTGTAATTGTTGTATTATTGATGGAAGAAAGATTCACTCATTATGTATGTGCGGGTAATTTAAGGAATTGAAATATATTTGTGTTTTACCCTATGGGTCAATTGCATTGGAGAAGTGTATGTTGATGATTTCAATGAATTCTAGTGATTTTTACTTAATTGTGAGTTGGTGAACTTAAACTTAAAGGATGAACCTAGTTACTTTTATACTTGATGGCCCCTCTTAGCTTGAAGAAAATAAAAGATCACAAATTTAGGTTACTGCATGAACATGTAGGTTTAACGTCAAAAGACACTAAACCACCTCATATGAATTGCAAATGGATCCACATTGTTAGAATGTTAATCTAAAGGACATCAAAATGACTCTAGCCTAGTAATCCTTGAGAATACTATCCTCCAAACAAAATAAATTCGTGTCATTCCTCCTTGATTGAAACTTAAGAGAAGTGATGACTTATGAATGATACAAAAGAGGAGAGTCTTGTTATTGAGTGAATCTGGTCAAGAAACCAGCACTCGTATGTAATCTTAGAGTGACCCGAGAAGAGGAGTGCTTGACTAGTGATCAATCTCTCTAGGAAGCCTACAACTTATCTACGATATTTGTACTCGATCACTAACCTCTCATGTTTTTCCATGGGAGCCTTGTAGTATTGTGTTGTATGTGTGTAAGTACGTATAACGTAAGTGGAATAAATGTATTATTTCAACTATACCCTAAATGCTACGAACATTCCCATTAAGGCATTGCAAACAAAGTTTTACCTTGTCAAGTAGAAAGAAATACCTTTGGATTTTACAAAGGTATTGCAAAATAAGGGTGTTTGGTTACTCCAGTTTTGAATTTAGTAAGGTGTAGATTCCTTGAGTGCAAATGAAATGATTAATCATGTGACCTCTCATGAGGTCATTGGTGAAAGAAACTTTGATGTATGTTTACCCCACAATTGAAAATATTGCCTTAGAAGGCATTTGAATGCATAAAATTGTATCGAATGTCTCACTTATAATATGTATTTAATACTTGAGTGCCTAGGAATAATGAAATGAATTGTGTTGTGAGATCACACTCCTTGTAGTCTTGAATCCCTAAGTGAAAGGAAAGCTTTATACGAATCGTAATTGTTCTAAAAATGATGTTAATATGAGATCTAAGTAACAACGTAAACATAGATTAGAACAAGAGTAAACAAGATGAAACTATGGAATGATTGTTACAAAAATCATATGCACCTTGAATGATGTCAAACCAACTAAAATGCCTAAGACGATCTTAAAACAAATGAAAATAAAGGAGGGCATCATTGTGATCCAAAACGTTTTATTAAAATGGGAAATATACAACCTTGAGGTATGAGCACATGTTTCATATACATAATGTGGTTTAAACAACAATATAAAATGAAATAATGAATATGTAGCTTTGGGAATGAGAATATTTGCTTATATGTTAAATGCTCTTCAATCTATAAGGTTAAACAATGGAATTGAATTATAACAAAGATGTAACCATGAATGATGTGTTGTAGAATATGACTAACCTTAGGATTCTTGGGTGGGGTTGAGTCATTGTAACATGTACCTCCTTTTTGAGTAGGTTTGACAATGGTGTGCTCTAGTGTTATCCTGTTGTCCATGTGGGTCTATGTTTGTGTAAGTGTCCTTTGTGATGTTGAGCTACTCTATTTGAGCCCATTTGGTGTCGTGTAACAAGTAATAAGACATAAAAATATTATTCTTGTAATTTTACTGTTGTTTTTGGGTGTGTAAATTGTGGGCATGACACCTTTTTAATGAATCACTTGCTTTCTAGTAGAACAATTTCAAAGCATGTTAATTTTGAATAGTAAATGACGATTCATATTATTTGATAAGAAAAAGAGGAGAATGTCTGTACATTCTTAAGATGAAATCATTATTTTTAAATTTTCAATTTTTTTGGGATGGTTTTACCAACAACAAAAATCAATTAAGTACCTTGGTTCTACTAACTCAGCATGGCACATAATGTAGTCAATGTCAAATAGCATATGTTGTACAAACTGTTATGACTTGAAGACAAAGTTACAATCATGCACATTGTAGATACCATTCCTTGTCTCTTTTGAGCAAGGATGCATTACTCTATATCCAAATCAGGATTAATAGACATAAGATGATTATCACTTAACTAGTTGGACACATAGAAACACTTTTGCGCATGCAAAGTGGTTATCACTTCCCATTTTCACAATAATTTCCCCATATTGGGTAGAAGTTAAAAGTGGAATTAATGTTCATTTCAGCAAGGATGAAATATCAGAACTTACAACTAAAATTGTGATTATCCTCTAATTGTTTATCTAGTGCATTAAAACTAGACAGTTTAACAACCTTTTAAGTACATCTAAAGTTATCTTTGTAGCCCATAGAAGCTGGACTAAGATCAACAACCTCCTAGTCTTTATACTTTTTCTCAAGAGGTGTTCTATACAATATTGTTTTTGTTTATTGCATACATATATAAAACACCATATTGCTATTTTTTATATTTTAAAACTCTTAATTAATAGTAGTGATTTTGTGGCGAACTTCTATGATTTTTTTTTCTCTTCATGTGCATGCTAACATGACATTCACAGATCATTTGTGGAAAGATAAGTACATGCATATTTATGTCTGTCCATTCATATCCTTCGATTGCTTTCCTGCATATGGTATGCTTGTAGAGTTGTATATGTCGAAATCCTTGAACTCCAGATTGTTAAGGATCCTTTTATGAGGTCCTTTATGCCCATCTGCATGTATCCTTCAATTGCTTTCCTGCACATTGTATGTTTGTAGAGTTGAATTTATCGAAAGCCTTGTATTCAAGATTGCTAAGGATCCTTTTCTGAGGTTCTTTATGATAAATATTATGTAGGGTATTTTGTCAAAATATTCCTAAGCCTTCACTTGGGACATATTTGTTGACAAATGACAACATTTCTGAATTTTCAGAAAGTAAACATTTGATCTGCTTATGGATCCTCTTGAGCATAACTATATGACATGGGCAGGTGTATTTTTGAACAGTTGATATTTGGCTGAATTGAAATACTTTTCCAATCTTACTTGCTTTTGATTACACTTGCAGCTTCAAGATGCTGGCTGTTGGACAGATGCTGCAACACTAGCTGCATCTCATCTCCAAGGATCTGATTATGCCTGGTTTTATTTTATCTCTTTGCATTTCATTTTCTTCCTTGCTTGTTGTCTATGAAATTGTAGTGTCTACATGCTTTTGCGTTATGTTTCATCTTTCTTTAATGTGTTAATTTTCCCATTTGATTTAATACTATGGCAGAGTAATGTATTAAAAACGCTTCATTGTAAAAATTGATCTTTAATATTTATATTTTTAAATTATTTGCCTTACGTGTGTGAAAGATTCCTTTTAGGCACAAATTGGTAGACTTTGCATTGTGGAAATTAGCTATCAGAATCTTGAACATGTGGCCACCATTGATCTCTTAGATGCTCAAATCCTATGGCCAATGAGCCCCAAAAGATGGCCTGTAGAGGACACTATGGATTGTTTAATTCAATAATAGATCAATACCCGGTGCCCAATATATGATGATCGCTTCTGAAAATGAACTGAATTTCAAGCCCAATGGGGGCAGAAGTGATCGGGGTAACCGCATGCATACCTTCCCCTCTAGAGTAGCTAGGGCTATTTATCGGTTTCTTCTTGTTTTTTAACAGATGGCAGTCCTTTTTCACATGCCTATCTTTTTACACAAAAACATGCTTTTAGTCCTCCTAACCCTAACAACGGGCAAGAGAAAATATCTTTAGGGAAACCAAATGAGATTGCAACACAGAGAGGTTCGGTCAATTTAAGAGCAATAAGAATACGGGCATTCATGTTGGCCATGGTTATCTTGGTTTCTTCAATTTTGAGGACAATGCCAATTGGTTTTAGGGCATTTGGCAACAAGTACCAGACCTTTATTGCATAGTTACCAAGTTCGGCCGGATTCAGACAAAATCCGGTTCGAACCGCATTTTTTGAGGGATCCGAATTTATTCGGTTCGGTTCGCCATATTCTAATAATAATAAAAAACCCAAAATCGTAAAACCCTAAAAGTAAAATCCGAAAGCCCTAATCGTAACCCTAAAAAGTTGAAAACTTTTATAAACACGACTCTGCAGACTTGGAGAAAATACTGCAAATCCGACGATTTCTGCATTAAAAAAAAATTCTGCGATTTCTGGAGTTTATGATATTGCAAATTTCTGCAGCTTATGATACTTGTGTTTTCTGCTAAACTCGTAGCTTTTTCTTTGGATTCTTTGGCGGCGGCAGGAGGAGACTCTTTAGCAGCGGCAGAGACTCTATTCGCAGCTCTTTAGGTTTGTTTATTCGCAGCATACGATTAGATAATTACTATTAGTTATTAACTTATTAAAATTTATGCATACGATTACATAATTACTTTTTAACTTATTAAAATTTATGCATACCTTTAAGTTTATGCATACGATTAGTTATATCTATTAAGTATTAACTTTATTTATAAATGATAAAATATTTATAAGTTATAACTATTAACTTATTAAAATTTATATTGTTTGTTAATATTTATTATATTTGTTATTATTTATTAATATTATAGGTTAATAAAATATAATTAGTAATAACTAAATAAATACCATTTAACTATTAACATTAAATGTTAATAAGTAAATAGTATTTATTTATTTATTAATCTATTTACTTATTAAATTAATATTAATAATTAAATAAATATTATTTATTATTATCATCAATTATTATTAATTAAATTATGTTTATTTAGTTATGTAAAAAAGAGGTTTATTTATTTATTTAATTTGTGAAGTTAATTTTCTAATTTTAATAAATAATTAAATTGTTCTTTAGTTTATGACATAATATTTTTATTTATAAAATTAATTTTTTTACTTTTTAGTTATTAATGTTATATAACGACGACTTAATATAATGTAATATATTATGAAGTTATTAATATAATTATTTTTATTTTTTATAATTTTTAAAATTTTAAATTACTTTATATTGCAAGGAAATTATTTTTTTAATGTGAATAATATAATAAAAATTAGAGAAGGTCGATTATTTTATTTTTCATCATTTTTATAAATTTGGAATAATAATTAAAGAGAGTCGATGATGATGATAGATGAATACTTTTTTGTATGATTTGTCTATATATAATAATATAAGTATACAATAATATAAATATATAATAATATAAGTATATTTATTCCAAACCGGATTTTTCCGGATTTTTTCGAGAACTCCGATTTTTCGGATTTTTTTGCCCTTCCGAACTTAATCGGATTTTCGAACTCAGTAACTATGCTTTATTGGCACGTTTTGTAATTCAATCCATTTTGGGGCCGTTTTGGAATAAGGTTCTTGACGATCAAGGCTCGGGTTCCACGGGAGGGCTTTGAACAGTTACTTCCCTACGTTCAACAAGGGTTTGTTAATAGCTCTTCTTTGCATATTAGAGTTTTTAAGTAAAACAATAAAAAATCCCTCTTTGCACCATTCTGTGAAATGAACTTATACATCCCCATTTTTCCCTAAAAATGCATTAATTTAATTATCAAAGAACCGTCTAGAGGGAAGTTCGTTACCATTCAGATAAACAAAGAAAATTCCCAAATTTTGCAGTCTATTTTCTTCATTATGGATATCTTTACACATATCCACATTAGAGCTAACATGCAAAGTAAAGAGGTGGTTAGGGCCCTTACCTTTTCTCGCTCCCTATTTTGTCCATCTCGAGCTTTGGGAGGTTGAGGGTCACAATTGATAAATTCTGCTCCAACAGAGAGCAACGCCACCTCTTCCGTTGAAGTGCTTCATTGAAGGATTTTTTTGGCAGTCTTGTCGCTTGGAATTCCTTTGTTTTTGGACCTTGCCAATTTTTAACGTCTTCACCAAGATTCCAATTTCCGTTTTCAAAGTTTGTCTTTTTGCTAGTTTAGTGTCCTTTCCAGAACATTTGCATATCCACCTCCTCCATTAACTTACCCTCCCCTACACTCTTCCACACCCACGTAACCAACGCTCCCATCAATTTTGTTAAAAGGAATGAATACCTACAGTTTATAGTGTATGATAAGCATTCAATTTCTCATTACTTGTCCAAGCAAGCATAAAGTACAATCAACCAGCTTTCAAAGAAAATCAATAAAATAAGAAAAAGAAAAGCACAACAATTAAGATGGAGAAAAGGCTCAACGATGGACTAAATTAATGCAAATAAACAATAAGTCAAGTGGACCAAGATAACCAAAGGAACCAAGAACCACTCAAGGAAAGCATGAAAGTGCTCTCATGGGGGTGACTTTTCGTCTTCCCGCACGAGTTTAAAGCTCCATGTTATCCTTTTGGCATTCCTTGTAAAGTTTATAATTATATATAAAAAAATTGTAGATTTTTAATATTTATAATTATATATATGTATTATTTTATTAGCCATCCCGTAGTCATCCCCCCACCGTCTCCAAACTCCAAAACAATTTTTGCCCTCACGAAACCCCATTCCAATGACTCCCATCCTCGCGTCCTATAGTCTTACGTAACTATGCTATAATACAACTCACAAACTGAGAACTTAGAGGTGTACTACATGATATAAAAATCCGAAGGTGAAGTAGGCTCAAAACACCAAGAAGTTGGAAAAAACCAAAAGGTGTATAGTATGTCAAAGCTGAATCGTGTAAAACTAAGACGTAAGTAGTAAGGAGACAAATCTATGATGCATATGAAACCAAGAGGTAGCCAAAAATCAAAGGCAAAGCTATGAAGTGTATGAAACCAAGATATAGTAAAAATAAGAGGTAAAGCCATAAAGCATATAAAACCACGAGGTAGGTAAAAATAGAGCCACAACCGTGAAGCATATAAAACCATGAAGTATTGACTATGAGAGGAGACATAAGATGTCAATACCACATTAGTACATAAAATCATAATCAAAACATGGAAGTGTAAAATCATGCTTAACATATCTAACTACAAAAAATGAAAGTAAAACAATATGCAAGAAAGGTGGTAAAGGAAGACCAAGTGTAGTATTTCTTCAAGAATTGAGCATTTGTCAATTCCTTAAATATACAACCTTCATTGGTTTGTAATCAATAAGTTGTTGGACCTAAGATATCCTTAACTAGATATGGACCCCACCATTTTTGGGCATTATTTCCCTCCTTGTGGTTATAATTCGATTTGAGGAATAGTTCTACGATATCGAATTTTTGTGCTTAACATGTTTGTTATGTCGCATGGTAACGCAAGCTTTATACTAACAATTTTGTTAGAGAGCATTGGAGCATTTTTCATGCAAGAAATTGAGATTATGAAGGCAAGCTTCTCATATGGATGATCCAATGAAGAGATATACTAAACTAAAGCAACTCAACTTACGGTTGGAGGATGGCCTCGGAATTGTAGTCTAGAAAGAAACAAGTTGCCCGAGTGGCTATAAGAATGGTAGTGCAGCACTCCCATATTGTGGAGTATGACTTAAGGTGCGAACCCGTATGTGAGTCCGAAATGGTTTTCTAGACGATTTTCTAGGGAATCTTATTGGTAGAATTTGCTTGGCTATTACACTAGGGATGGCAAGGTGTCAAGAATTTGTGGTTGATTTTGAATTAAGCACGAAGTTCCTTCATTTCTTTGCATTTGAAATTCCCACAAGACCCAAGGAGCTTCGAGGGCTTAGAGCTTGTCCATTGGAGAATGAACAAGATCATCATGGAATTGACAAGGTTTGTATTTCTTGGCAAAAGCGCGTGCATCCACCTCTAAGATAGCCCAAAAGTAACCCATCCATAGGCATTTGTCGGTTGTAGCATGTCTGCTACAATCGCCTCTACAAATGCCCCACGTGCTTGCTTAAGGAGAGGAATTACCTCATCCTTTGTAACACTATTTAATAGTGTTGACTAGATTTTCTGCATAGCTGAAAACCTAAGCGATCATGAGATAAATCTCCCTCATTTACCGGTGAGGCTCCGTGTCAAATTTATCAATTAAAAATATGCTAGTATATCTATATGGGGGTTTTACTTTAATTATTCAGCTCATGAACCATAGTTGTATAGCTCTGCAGCAAAGTAAGTTTGCTTTAAGAAAGGAAATATTTATAGAAAAAGAAGCAATAAAACACAGGGAAGAAATGGGGAAGATGTGCAACCCAATCAATAGATAACAGAGTTGATTGCATGCACATAGAAGAAACCAATAGATATCAACGCACAGAATTATAAGCAAAGGCAACTCCAGATCTAGATCTAAAATAACACAAAGTCTATTAGAAGATCTAAGATAGAAAGCTAGAAACAAATTGCACCGTGACACAAAGTTCTCCGGAAACCTGCTCCTTTATATTCCTTTGCTTCAAGTGGCTATCAGGGGTTTCAGCACAAAGTCTGGAACACAAGAATGCTGCTTACAAATTTTGATCATTAACCCGAAGGTTCTTCTTCTACTTATAGAATGTAGAAGGGAAAGTACAAATGGGAAACTCAACTGAACTGAAACATAAACAAGAAGTAAAGATGACATCTGGCAATCATCCTCCTCTAACTTCTCCTCAAGTGACACATCTATCACTTAACTAATAGAATCATTCCACATAACTTAAAGCAATGGTTTCAAAACCAATAACTTTAAAGTTTTACAATTTCATCCGGGAACGTGGAAAATAGAAGAAGAAAGTCATGCCAGCTGTAACATTTATATCTTCTTTTTGTTCTGATACTGAATATACTTGTCGAACATGTAATTCAGCATCTTCCCATCTATCTTAGCCACAGCTTCCTTTTCTGTCCTGAACTACAGCAAGCCTTCGTTCAATACTCTGATACATGCTTCCACATCCTCCAAGCTTGGCCCGAACCTCGCAATATCCGACTGCAGTGCCACTAGTCTGCTGATGGAATTCATCGTGAAAGGCTTAGTAGCTCCATCAATTCTCCCCTGCACCATCAGAAGAGACCCTTCTAGGGAATTAGGCACTCTGCTAGGAATGATCCGTGTGTATGAAGTAACATTTCCGACCACTTCCTCATGAGTGAAAGCAATGATATTGTCTGGCAAAGACGATGCCATACTCTCAAGTGTCTGCATCCTCTGCAGCATAATTCTGCAGATCTCCAAACGGAAAGATACTGCAAACTCCAGTTGCTTCCCCTTCTCAACTGATCCGTCAGGCACAATCTGTTCTGCAACCAACACTTCTCCTCAGCAGCTTATTGATTTCGGCCAAAGTACTCAGGTTACTCTCAGAATTGTGTTCATATCTATCATGCTTGTCACTAGTTGCTTCAACTAATCTGATGCATCTTTCATAACCTTTAGGCGGGCTGACACCTCTCCAAGTTGTACAGAAGCTTGACGAATGATCAGACCTTTCCATTCGTTGATAGCTTTAACCTAGTTACTTGCATCTTCCACTTCCTGCATCAGATGATCACTCACCTGCTTTTGTGCTAAAATTGGCTGAGTGGAAGATTTAGCAACCTTGGCAATGATCTCGCACAACTGAGATACCTGCTTCTGAAGTTCAACTTTCTCCGCCTTTTCTTTGTCAAGCCTAAGGAATAGAGCATCTATCAATGTCTGCGTGTCCTGCTTCAATCCTTCTGTGGTGGCTTGACCTATGGGTACTCTGTTCATTGCTATATCTTCTGCCATGAGCTCATCCTCCTTCCTTCCTTCGCCGGAACTGACATCTCAGCGAACTTCTGCCCCGACTCCTCAATGATCAACCTTGAAGTTACCTTAGCAACTTTAGGTTTTCTGTCTTTTCGCCTAGACTCAGGAGCAGCTGCAAGTCGTGTTCCTCCAAGTTCATTTCCACTCTAGCTTCTGGAACCAACTGTGAAGTCAACCATTCTGAGAAATTACTTCTCGAGAGAATGAGAAGTTGTTGAGTGTACTACTATCTCCCGCTCTGATTCCTCTCCATCGAAAAGCACTACGGTGTTGTGGCTATCATCTTCGAATCATCCAAAGACAAAGCTCTTTCAAACTCTGCCATCTGCAGCTTCAACGTTTCTTCAGGAACAGGTGCTGAACGGAGTGGCTGAGGAGAGAAGATGAATGTTGCCGGATTCAATTGAGGAATGGCAGTGTCCTGCTGAGGTGCAACAATCGGTGAAGTACTGGATGCTGGAGAAGCCGAAACTAACGTCATAGCCGTGGAAGTGATCTTCTCCTTTGATTGAGACCTTTTGTGCACTTTCATCTTCTCGGGCCTTCTGTTGCTTTCTCCTCCGTGCTTCCTCTTGAGGGAATCTCCTGCGCCAAAGTTGCCCGTGACTTGATTCATCAATGCTTCATCAAGGCAGTATCCCTTCACAACAACCAGTTTGAAGTATTCACCAGAACGGCGGCAGACCTTTCCTCAATCGTATGGCAGCCCCCTACATTCTCCTGAAGTACAGCTCTATCTCCTCCCATTTGATGGTATGTGTCAAGTAACACAACCCCATCATCTTTAAGATCCGCAGGTATCCGTGTTAATCCAAAGTCGAACACTTGCCGTGCTGATAGCCTGCTGAAATCTTTCTTTCTAACCTCGTACTCACTTTTGCACTTCATCCAAAAATCTTCTAATGAAGGCACATGTGCATACTCCTGGGAGATCATCTTCCTGGCTACTCCAAATGGATCGAAGTTCAGCCGTGCCGGGAAGAACTCTTGCTCGTACTCAGAGAACATCTCCGCCTCCATTCCTCGAGCTCTATGAATGCTCTGGCAGCTATAATGACCCACAGTGATCGGGAAGAAGCCCGTAGACTTGTGTCGTTTCGACTGAAGGTCGTGCATCTCCACAAGTTGTCTGCTCAGCTCCATGGTGATCAATCTATCATTCGGATATTTGGGCAGCTTAACCGGTTCTCCAGAAAAGCCGGTGACCCTGAGGTATGTGAAATCGCAAACTAAATGAAGAGACTGCCAATTCTAGACACAACTTCCCATGCTTCCTTGCTCACCTTGTTGGCCTTTAGGTCCCTGTCAGCCTGCAAATGAATTCGTAGAAGAATCCATCGTTGACCACTTTGAAATCTTTTCTGCACGCAGGTACAGTAAGCTGTGGGTAGCACTTGAAAATGGGGTCATTGCAAAAAACACCACATCTATCCAACTTGGAGAAGATGCCTTGTGAGGTTGTTGCATATACCAAATAGGAAGTCATTTTGAAGTTGAAAGTACGCTTCACGTTCCGGAGTTGCTCACCAATGTTGTCGCTAATGATTTCTAACCAATTGATTATTGAATCCACTTTGTTGATTTCAATGGTCCTGATGAAAGCATACATCCATGTGCGGAAGGTGTGAGCGTTTGCTTCGCCATTTATCCTGCATAACAATTTGGCAATATCGTCTCACCTCTTGTACCAGATTGGACCGCGGAAGAGTTCTTGGGAACTTGGAAGGAGATCTGGGCTTCTTCATGTATCTGTTGTTCATTATATTCACGCAATCAACTCTATGCTTCTCCCACCTGCTGCCGGCATCTTGAATGCTAATAGAAGTCACCACCTTTCATGTCGGAATCTTCAAACAATAATTGATGAACTGTGCGTCCAACCAGATTATTGTTTTCCCCGTGGCATCTCGGACTGATCTGGATGATGGATGGTAAGACCTAGCACACTCCATAACGAACTCTGGCAACTGGGTTGTGTATGGAAACGCTGCAACTCGAATAATTCCACTGCTTTTAACTGCACGCATGAGGGAAGTCTTTCCTGCTCTGGATTTGTCAATCAATTCGGAAAGAGGTTCGGACCTAGATCTATGTCTCCAATGTCTGCAAATTTAGAAGTGATGCATGACTCCGTTGTGCTCTCTTTTTCATCCCTCTTTGCCATGGCTGTGTCTATCTTTGTTTGAATAATTCTTTTTCTCCTTATTCGGCCGGAATTCTTCAAAACTAGTGCAGATCTAGATAATTCTTCAAATTCAGAGGATATGTTCAATGTATTGGACATTGATTTAATCTCCCTTTCTCTTATAAAGCACCTGTAATGAATTCCTGAGCACCTGTATCACTTATGCAAACAATTATCCAGACACAAATCAACCTCCTTCAACCTGTGCGCCAATTCTGGAAGCTTTTAGCATTAATTACACCTTCTGAGCAAAAATCCTCTCCAAATGGGGCTCACTTTTTGTCTGGGCTGCACTTCTCTGCTTGTGAATTAATTAATTCATCCTTATGGCAGCCCTTGCTTATATAATCCTCATAATTCTATAATTAATTAATGTCTTTCCTATTTCTGGCAATTAATTAATTAATTAATAAGCTTTACTCTTCAAATGGGGCGCCTATTTTCTGCATGCTCATGGCTGCCATTAAATAAATTAAATTTATTTAATTTTAGACTTTTATTTCCAGTTAACTCAAGTCTCACAAGTATGCTTTGACCTTAGCCACCTTTGAAAATAGAAATTAATTAAATCATTTAATACTTTAAAAGTATTATTTCTCTCTCAAATGGGACGCACTTTTTGACATGAATGGGCTGCATTAAATAAATAATATTTATTTAATTTTAGAACCAAATCTATTTCAACTTCCTTTTGTCCACTTTCCTTTGTTGACTTTTCCACAAGCCTAGGCGCCAAAATTGGAGAAGAAATTAATTAAATTAATTAATTTAAGGCTGCCTTTCTTTCCCTAAAGGGGTCGCACTTTTTGGCATAAGAGATTTCTATTTTTAAAAGTCAATTGACAATGGGATTATTTACCTTGCAAGGCAGCCCGAAAATCCCATGATTCACTTAAGTTGTTTGACTTTCATAATGGGATTATTTACCTTGCAAGGCAGGTAATAAAATCTCATTCATGCCTTAAGTGATTTTTCTTTTATTTCACAATGGGAATTTTTACCCTGCAAGGCAGGTAAGAAATTTCTTCCCGCCCTACCTCTAATTTTCCCATTGTGACTTAAGTGACGTTGCTTCCATGGGAAAAAGTACCCTGCTAGGCAGGTACAAAATTCCCACCTGCCTGCTGCTTCCAAAATCCCATGATTCACTTCAAACCCTCTTTTTCCAAAAATGCGGCCAGCCCAGAAGAAGCTTTTTGGTGCACGACTTCGTCTTTTCCAAGAGAACCAAACCTCCGATGGCGAATTCCTTCTGGCACAACGTGCATAGGTGATCTCCAGATACTCCAAGCCAAGAATCAGGCCAAACCGGCAAAGGAATTGATCCAGAGAAATTTCACAGAAAACGAAACGGAAAACACAAAAAACACAAAACGTTGCCAGAAGTCACAAATAAAGCCCAGGATTCATTCCTGGTTAAAACCCTACTGGTATATGGGAATAATGATATGTATGATCACAACAGGTTAAACCGGAGCACAAATTGCCTCAAACGGGGCTCAAAATAATTAAATACAAATTTCCCAGCAGAAAACCCCAACGACAGAATAAAACAATTTTGGGCATCTGGGTATTTGTTGAAAATGGCTTATATGGCTCCTTGGGAATATCTTGACACATTACAGAACTTTCTGGCAATAAAAACACAAAACGACCCATTATTTTAAAAGTACGAAATTTTTTGAATAGGGTAGTCTCAAATTTTAAGGTGAAATCTAGGGACACCAAATAGGGTGCCCTTGAAGCTATGATAATAGAAAAGGTCATTTTTAGTGCATATTTGTAGGCTTTCTTGCAGATTTTAGTTTTCTCTTGATGGTTGGTGTCAGAGGATAACTCAAAGATGCATTTTATAGGATTAAGGTAGACCTCATAATTCCAAAGGTGTTCAAGCACTTCATTGAGGTCACGAGCATGATCTTATACATGTCAAGATTTCACTTGAAAATTATCTACATGGATCTCAACCATTTTATGGATTAAATTATGGAAAATGTGGATTATTGCACAATTGTAAGTTGCTCCTATGTTTTTAAGGTTGAAAGACATCTTCACCTAGTAAGACTTGCCCTACGTGATTGTAAAGGTGGTTATATGTTAATCTTTGGGAGCGATTTGGATTTGATTGTAACCGAAAAACTCCGTCCACGAGGGATAACATGTCATATCTAGCTAGATCATCAATTATGGCATCAATGGATGGTAGAAGAAAATTATGCATTGGAAAAGAGAGGTTAAGGCTATAGAAGTTGATACATATGCAAATGGCTAGGGTGACCTTATTATGAATATGCACAATATTGAAGACCCATTTGGAATAGTTAACCAGTCTGATGAATTTGGCATCTAGATATATGATGAGCTCCTTATGACAAAGCTTGTAAATTTCCCCATGTTCTTTCAAATGAGAGAGACATCATGATAAGTAATGAAGTTATGGACAACCATCTTGGGACAAATTCCGAGCATATGTTAGAATAACCCCAAGGAAAGGCCTCTTTGTGTTTGAGGAGGATTACTCGATGTTGGTATTGTAAGCGTTGATAATAGTCTCCAATCATAACCATGTGAGAGTCATCATCATGTCAAGATGGACATTGAAAGTATTTTCCATAAGCATAGAGTTGCATTAGGTAACATGGCAAGTTCGTCACTTATCGGATCGACATTGGCTACAAATTTGTTGAATAAAAGAGGTTTCTTAGTAAAGTTACCAAGTGTACGTTGTTGATGGGGTAATTGGTTTTCTCATGTATAGAATAGTTCGAGAATGGCTTCATCTTTGTCAAAAGTAGGTAAAGGACCATTGTACTTGACATTGATCTTGAGATCAACATACTTTGTATTGTTACGCTTCTACTTTTAATGAATTTTCCTCACATGTATTGCCTTAGCATTAAGAGTTATTTTTGCTAGTTTAGAAATAGGTTCAATGGGATTTTTAATGGTATCGTCCTTGTTGGGATCGGAATGGCGGATGGCCATGGCCATGACAGGTTTTGCTAAAACAACATTGGGTTTCTCAGGTAAAAGGATGATGTAGTTTGTTGCGGAAGGAAGTTTTTTAATGATATTGTGCTTTTGAGAAGGATGGCCAATGTAGTCGAAAGCATATATGTTTTTCTGAATTGCATTGTTCTTTTTAACATAAAGGTTGATGTAGTTAGTTTTGCTTAGTTTTTCAATTTTTTATTGTAAAGCAAATAATGAAATGTCTTCAATTACCCAAATGGTGTTTTCTAAAGGTGGATTAACCAAAGGAAGGTAAGATAGAGTTTCTTCCTACTTGTGTCCAAATGAGGGGGATCAAAATTGTAGCAAGTAGATATCATGTTGGCTTCATACTTTAAGGCATGCATTTGAGCCAAGCTCCGTTGAAAGTGGAGAGCATTAAGGTGTCGAGTATCTAGTTTGTGCATGGGATACGATGTAATCCTCATCATAAGGGGGTTGTATGGTACATGTTTGTGTGTTATTGTGGTCAAGGTGTTGAATGTCAATAGAAGGTTCTTTAGCGGCGACGCCAAGTTGACCAAAGGATCGTGGAATATGAAGTGGATGCTCTTGGAATATTTTGGTAACTCCAAATTCGTTGCATTCAAAGAGATCGTCATCATTGTAAGGGTCTTTCTCAATCTTGTCTTCAAGTATTGGTGGAAAGTGGTATCAATGCAAGAGAGATTGAGGAGGCACTAAATAATACGTTGTGGTAACTTTGTTTTGTTACATTTATTTTGGAGTTCATCATCATAGTTGTAAGAGGCTTTGTTAGGGTTATAAGGGGGATTTTTCTCAATCTTGTCTTCAATGGAAATTGGTCACATCATAAGAGAGATGGAGGGAACCATTGTAATGTCCCCTTTTCTAAATTAAAGATGATTAATAGTATTATTTAAGTTGGGCCTAGTCATTTCTAATCTTTAGGCAACTTAATAATATTATTCTATTAAAGTAAAAAGTATTGTTAAATACTTAAAAGTAAAATTAATGATTTAACTAAGTTGGCCAAATGTAATTTTATGTTATATTATAAGGCAACTTATATTTATTATTAAAAATAAAAGTGACTTTTAAATAAAGTAGTTCGGGCACCAAAATTGAAAGAAAAAGAAAGAGAAGTTATAAAAGGAGGATGACGGGGTTCATTTTAGGATCTATCATCTTGATTTTAGGAGTTTAGCACTTGTGCTTCTACTTTCCTCTATTGATGACTGAAATCCTCGTAGCATTCATCACTTGAGGATGAAAACCCTTATTGTGATTATAATTTGGGGACGAAAGCCCTCAATTTCTATTGGTAGCTTCACTTAAAAGTCATATTTGTGTATAAGGACAACCCGGAAAGGGCTAGGGCATCATCATTGGCCAGAAAAAGGGAATAAAAGCTCCATCATTGACTAGCACAAGGGGTAGAAAGGCTGCTAGAGCTTTGGCAGAAGTTTTCAGACCCTCTCCTAGGGTGGCGACTTGCATCTTGGAGGAGTTTGTGGGCTTCTAGGGCACGACAACCCAAATTTCAATTGTATTTGGCTTCTTCATAATTTTTGGAGTTGTTTGCACTCTTCTATGGTTGTGTTTAGGCTTGGAATCATTATTTCCAGCCGTGTTGGTAAAGTATATTTGCTGCTGTCATATTTTAATTCTAGCTGGTCTGAAAAATACAAAAATCATATTTTCTGGTGTTCTCTTGTGTTATGTTTGTTCCGGCTCTTGAATAAAATAATTTGGAGGGTTTCTATATTTATTTCCAGTTATTTTTGCATGCATGATGCCATACAAAAATAAAAATCAGATTGCTGTTAGGGTTTGAAGATAATTTTCAGTTTGCTAGTTGAATTTGAAGTATTTGAATCATAAGGGTTTCAAGGGAAATCCAAAATTTTTCAAATCTTCCCTAAAAAGGAATTACAGTGGTATTAGAGAAAATATCTCGAAGAGTATTCATGTAAGAAGGTAACCAAGAATACATTTGCTAACAAAGAAAAGTAACGAAGACTTCAGATCAGCCACTTGAAGGGCCTAACATGGCCAACAAAGGTTCTGAAGAGGCCAAGTTTGATAGACTTATCAAAGAGCAAGACAAGTTGATGAATACTACGGATTTGCTAGCCCTAAGTTTTCAAAATCTTCATGGGCCAAAATATCACAATGGTGAGGGAATTTTGTGAGGCAGCCCCAAGGGTCAAATTTTGGATTTGTTGCTAAGCCTTTTAGCCTACCTTCCTCCCAAGAGAAGAAGTCATTCCAAAGGTTGAAACACAACATTCAATGGGTCACAACATTGTGGCCAACTATGAGGAGTATAGGGCTCTTCCGAATGAGATTCGTGATGCCATTTCACTTGCAGAGTTCATAGGAGTGAGCAAGGGTAGATCAAGGCTCGAGCCTAGATCTCAAGCACCGGCCAGTCTTCCTAACATTGCAAAGTTTGAATCATTACCTTTTGAGGGTGATTTAAAGAGTTCTCCCTTAGTGACGAGGAGAGAGGAAGAAATCCCGAGGTCATGAACTGAAGAAAGAAAAATCAGATATGCAAGAAGGTTTTGAGGTGGAGCTCCAAGAAGACCATGTTGAGGGGCATGCACATGAGAAAAGGGCTTTACCGGTTGCTAATGTTGATTTTTAGCTTGCTTGAATTTTAGAACCTATGGGAAGCAAATTGATTGTGTTCATGACTTTAACAATAATCGTGAAGATGTTTTATTGACTTCTAATGTTTGCATGTGTCAACAAGATTCACTTGTTGAATGTGAAGAGTTCAAGGTGAAGGAGAATGCTGATCCTAACTCAGAAATTTTGAATCACAAAGTTGGGGATGTTGAGAATGTTTCAACACATGGAAATTCAACAAAGGAAGGCGAACACTTTGAGGACAGCCAAAGATAGGAAGGTGTTTCAGATTTATTGCTTCCTACTATGTCATTGCATGAAGCTTGTCATCATGGGCCGCATGCTAAAAATGGTGATTAGATGGACACATGGAGTAGCAAAGAGCACATACATCCTTTCGTACAAGTTCAAAATTGTTTGTACATAAATGTATTGGATTTGGGTGATCTTTGGAGATGCAAAAAGGGTCACTCCTTGGGACCAAAACTTACATTTAAAGACAAGGTCATGAAGATAGTCACCGTTCTTGAGGCAACAAGATGTTTGATGTGTAAAGGTGGTAAGAATAACAGAAGATGTTTTGTTGTTCAAGGTTTTAGCATGATTTTGATGGAGTCAAGCTACATACGGTGTGGCCACCATTGAATGTGTGAAGGAGAACTTGAGGAGGATGTGTTTCTTCAAATGGGTTTTACTGTTCCGAGTTGTAGAGTCGCTGTCATCCACATTTCCAGCTTGCCCAACAGTTTGTATGCAACCATACAAGTAGTTCCAGCCATACACTTGAGTAATTTTCAGTTTGATGCAGTTGTTGAAGTACTTTCAGTCAGTATATGGTTGATTCCAGCCCCTATATTATTGTCATTGCTGAATTTTGCGAAGGGTTTACATTATGACAGCTGTTGTACCATTCTTTTTCTGTTGTTTGCAACAGATCCAGCCCCTTTTACACTTTTATGATAGTCATAAAAGAGTGTCCAATCACCTGGTGGAAGAATTTCCAGCCTACTATCAATGTTGAATTGTTTGCAGTTGTTATAAAAGAATTTCCAACCACTAAAATTCTGTTTGTGAGCGAGAAAAGGCAATGCTACAGCTACAACCATGCTTGGAGCAGCATGAATGGACCTTTGAGAGTCCATCATATGAGTGGGAATTATGAGGGGAATGCAAGCAATGGAAGAGAGCTAGTTAACATGTCTATGAGACATGAAGAAGTGATGTTGAGAGCTCTTGTTTCCTTTAATGTGTTTTCTCTATGTGCAGGTCCAGGAATGGAGAAGAAAGAGAAGAAAAGGCATAAGTGTGATTCAGTCCAGCATATTCACATATATGAGAAGCAAGGCAACAAGGTGAAACAAGATGATAGCATAACAAGTGAAAGAGTTTGACAAAAAAGGGATACCTTCTCAATGGGACAGCGGTGGATAGAGGAATATGTGCATCACAACTCCCCTTAGTAGAGTGGGTAGAGAGTATGAGGAACGAAGAAGACAAGGAGGAGCAGCTGAGTTTGTTATCAGCCCAAGTAAATGATGAAGAATATGAGATTGCAGCTGAAGATGAAGGGGTGAAAGGAATGTTTTTACAAGCCCAAGAAGCACATAGGGAAGAAGTTGATATGGCAACAAAGGTAAAAGAGTTGCTTGATACATTTGGGACAGCAATGAGGTTGATTCTCGGTATTGCTGCCATCACTTTCACCAGCCACTTGATTACTCCCTTTGCTCGCATACAAAGGAGTTTACAAATTCCTTCAAACATGAGGAGTTCTATCCAATTGGTGATGGCTAGTATGGTATTTTCAGTACTTGTATGGCTGTTTCCAGCCCCTACATTGCCCAAATTGTTGATTTTTGCAAGAAAATTCCACTTTAGTGAAAGTTTGGAAAAATCCTTGATGGAAAAGGTTGGAAAGAAGTTTCAGCTGAAGGCATTTTTCATGACAGCCACCAAGGTAGCTATGCGCCAAATTGCCACCATTTATGCTACTGTCATCATCATTAGCAGCCACCACATTATTTCAGTTGCATTCATATTGGTGAATATAGGATGTTCTCCCACCATAGTTGACAAGGTTGGAATGAAGAGTAAGGATGCCACAATGGAGTTTGTGTTAGCTTGTCTGGTTGCTGATTATTCATCAATTCTTTTCTCTAAAACTGAGATTACAACAGATCGGAGGGCTTTAAGAACAGCTGAACATGCAAAGAATAAATTCGCAATGTTGTTTTTAGAGGTAAAAGCAAAGATGACAGGTTTGAGATGATGGTTGATCTCTTCATCAGGAAGCTTTTAAATTTCACAGGCTGCCTAATCTCCAAATAATTTTTGTAGTCTGTAATATATGCTATTTGCTGTATCGCAGGGGATACGAAATGTGGTATATCATATGCATTACCATAGGTATCATTGCAGCGACTACTAATAGTGATGCATATAGTAAGCATCTCAGGATAACTGTTTCTATGGGTGATATTAATAGTAATAGTACCTTTTGTAAGCATGCTGATATTGACAACTTTAGAAAGGTCTACTGCAATAAGGTTAAGAGGAAGGCTGCTAAAAGTCCAAATTCAAAGGCCTCTGTCCATGTGCTAAAGGCTAAAGCAATATCTGAAGAAAAGTTTTGAATGCCTAGATTTGTTTCTTCCTGGGATTCAGTAAGTGTAACCTATCCACTTATTTTAGTATAATATTATACCTATTTCAAAAAAAAAAAGTGTATGTAACCATCTAATATTCATAATCATCAAATTCTATGCTGAGCAATTTGTACCTTCTCTATTCATTTTAAACGTTCTGGAAAATGTTCATCACAAAGTATGACATGCTTCAGTTCAGGTTTATTAGATTGTAACAATTAGTTTCATTACAGGGTTTTGCAGAGGTGGGCTGATCATGTCCTTGACAGTGAACATAACATCTGGAGGTAGGGTTTGAGATCTTACAAACTTCATTTAGTAGTGCTATTATTGTTGCACGTAATAAACATTATTACTTTTGCAGGGCACTGATTTTGTATGTAACCGCTGGTGCATTACATAAGGCTTTGGCAGTCCTTCGTGATTCACAAGAGCCTCACACAGCTGCCATGTTTCTACTTGCTTGCCATGAAACCAAAGTGAAACTTCTCTCTCAAACGTCTGGAATTGGAAATGTTGTTGAGCCAAATTTGCACAAGCATGGTCAAGGGGATTTCAAATCCTTGGATTTGCCTGGTGATTTGAATCAAGAACAGGAAGATGTGCTTGCAGTTTGTGAGTATTATGGACACTACCAGCGAACATTAGTTCATTTGTGCACGGATCTAACACCAATTTTGGATTGAATGGAAGATATCAGTAAGGAGATAAGAGCATGAATTGTTGAAGCATACCACTGGTGAACTCGTTTTGAATGATTCTTTAACATTTATGGCTTCCGATACTAGGAAATTTATTTGGGTTCAGCAGAGCATGGACGGTAATTGACAAGGTTATTCATTTTGAAAATTCTTCAGTTTCATGCATTCCAATTCATTGCGGACTCATTCACCCTTTGGTCACCATTCCATGTTTCAAAGGAGAAGCTTTGAAGGATCACTTTCATATCTAATTGTTTCTGTCAACCTCCATAATGAATTTGGTTCAATCTTATTCATCTCAATTCTTTCAATTTATTTGTCAAATCAAGGTGAAGAATAGTAGTATTTGCTTAGATCCATGTGGCAGGGATGCCATTTCCAAAAGTAAAGCATTGTGAGTACATTTTAGACAGCCCATTTGGAATCGTGGTTGATGTAAGTTTTTCTCGTGTTCCTGTCTTGAAAGATTACAGGAAAGTAACAAAGTTGTAATCATTATTGTTGCACAATTCATTGTTTAATGCCATACTATTCTCAATTGTAAGTCTGCTATCTTTAAATTACTATGTTTACTCCTCATTAATATCATGTTCATGCTGCATGTTTAAAACTTTGCATATGCATGTACTTAAATCATATGCTAGTGTGGTGAGTGGCCTAAATATAAATCTAAAATCGAACAACATGGAAATTGGAAAATAGATTAGCCTCGGGAGATTAGATCTTATTCACGTGTGAGAATTTGAAAGTTTTGTTTGGAGGATTCAAGCAACCAGCTACAAAGGGTGTTGTCTGAGATATAACATGTGAAATCTAAAGCAATTTTTAGAACGTATTTAATTAGGTGATAGATACTTTGATGTAAGAAAGATGATAAGATATGCTGATTTAAATAAACCACATTATTTCCATTTCAGTTTTGCTGAGCATGAAATAAATGACTTTTTATTTTTCCTTGTGTTAACCATTGATCAAACTAATGCTGGAAAAGGTGAATTAAGTCCTCCAAAATTGTAGGCATGTTGCGCTGCTTTAAATATCAATTAGGAGTCTATATAAAAGTGGTCTTTTGGAAATTGGAAAATAATTTTAGGTTTGGAAGAGGAATTTACATTTAGATAAACAAAGAGCAATGGCAATGAGTTATTTCTTAAAAATAATCTTTTTGCCAGAGATTACCCACTAATTTAGCCTGAAACTTGAACATGAATGCATGAACAGCAATTTAGAGGAACTAACTGTTGCTACCATTATGATTACATTTAAAAAACCAAAAACTAGTATTCCAAACAAACATTAGTATCTTATAAGCTAAAGTAATTTGGAGAACGGTGTAAGTCTAGCTTCCACAGATATCTTTAGGTCAATTGGCAATGATATTTCAAGTAAGAAACCATAGCACTCCCCTCAACTTACATTGTCTTGTATAAAATATTATAATACATAAAAAAAATTATGACTTATATTTGCATACACTTTGTGTATTTGTACTTCCCATGCCTATTCAAATCCTTTCTTTCACTGTACCCTTTTGTGCCGCAACCGAGAACTTTACATCGTTTATCAACTAAATATTATTTTTACTTAAAACACCTCATGTAATAATTAATTGTAAAGTTATTTTCTTTTAAAGCATTGCTTTCTCTTGAGCGGCAAATTGTCAAACCTCACTTGGACTTATTATTATGACTAGAGCATAATTGTGGCAAGAGAGTACATCCTCCATCACATCTCAATTACCATTGTCAATTTTTTGTCATCCTTGTTGAATTTTGACCATTAAAAACTGATATATATGAAAAAGCCGTAGTTTTAGAGTTTTTGGAGATTGTTGTTAGACTCCCACTACATACATAGACCCATTTAACATCTTTGGAGCAGGCCCATTGAATGCCAAGGGTTTGGGTTTAGGGCATTGTGTCACTCCTAATATGGACATGACCTCTCTCTAATGTTAAGAGCTAGATCATGGGCCCCTTAGAAGAATACATCCTCTGTATGATTTGAAGACGAGCCCATTCAACATGCATTGGAGGAGGTAAGGTCTTTGATGAAATTGTGAATGTTATTGTTGAATGTCATAACAAAATAGTAATTTTAGTTTTCTTGAGATGAGTTGTCCGAACAAGATTTGGGACAATTGGCATTGGCTCATACAACCATTCGAAGTCTAGGAAAGGGTTCATATCATGTGTGTGTTTTTGTTAGAACGTGCACATTTGTCCTTTAATATGCCACTGGGTCACTGTACATAAATATGCTATTTGTAACTAGGGGTCTTTGATTTCCACCTAGGACCATCTCAATCAAAATATCCAATGCGGTTTGAGTTCCTCTCTCTCTCTCTCTCAAGATACTACTATGGGATATACCTATTCATAGATCTAGAAGAAAGTATTTTTCACCCAATATCAAATTTATAAGGTTGCAAAGCCTACATATAAGATATTTGGATCCTAAGGGTTTGAGAGAGAGAGAGAGAGAGAGAGAGAGAGATAAGCTAATAAAAATATATTATCATAATCTAAGGGTTGTAATGGTAGGAAATTAACATGTGCTATAAGGATAAACAATAACATACTTTAAAATGTTATGCTTTGCTCTATCCTATTCTAATACATGATACATTAAATAATCAATTAAATAACATAAAGGAAATATTTTATGGTTATAAATACTCACATTTATGTGGAAATGTTTTATGGATAAATCCTCCTTGATTTATAACACCTTGTGAGAGGTTTTTATGCGTGGATCACAATAGATATATGCAAAAGGACTAAGTATATAAAATTTTGGGCTCCTAAATACTATATTAGATCGTGTAGGTTCATATACAATTATTCTTTCTTCTCCTAGTAACGAAACGCTTTAATTATGAACTCTTAAGTATAAGCTCTGCTAGATTCTCAAATCTTTTAACCTTTAAAGTGAAATTATCAAGCATGGGTAGAGAAAATTGTGTGATAATGTATTTGAGAAATTAGAATATGCAACTTTGAAATATGGGAACATAACCTAAAATAAAAAAACTCAACTTATTCAACACCATCGAACATGTTTGATTATATCAAATGGTAAGATATGTATATCTCGATGTCATCAATCACAATCAACTATGTTAACTATAATTATTCCATTAAAAGTGAGGTGGTTGAGAGAGAAATAAGGGTGTCGAAAATCACGTGGAACATGTATGAATGTGTTATAAGAATAAAAATGAAGGTGGTAGTATTGAGATGTAAAGTGGTGGTACGAAGGCTAAGGTATAGTTGGGAAATCTAGGTAAAGTTCCTTGAAAATATCTCATGATGTGTTAAAACACCGCCGGCCCTTTTCACAATGCACCTCTTAAGGCATGCAATCAAGATGGATTAATGAAACAATACATTGTAAAGACAAATAATTAGTAATTGAATGATAAGTTGTATACATATAACCAAATCAAATATCATTACCTATCACAATAATGTAACATGATATGCTCCTTGGAAAATAAAGACAATACACTAATATCAATGTGAATGACTATATATGAAGCGAAAATGAGACTTCAACCAAATTAAATATACTTAATTAGACATACTTTACAAAAAGTTGGATTCATATTGAACCTTGTATCTTGACCATGGAGGGTGATTAAAGTGAAAATAATAATGCAAGTACACACAAGTGAGTCTTTAAAAAGTAGGCATGATCATATGTAAAGAGAGATAAATCATAAGAGGGTACTATGATAGGTATATATAGTCTATAAAGGAATAATAATTGAGGCTAGAAGGCGTGAGAAGGTTATCAAAAGGTTTACGGGTTGGTTTGGATATCCTAAATCGGAATACTAACTTATGTCCAAAAACCTAGGATATTTCATAAGTTTCATAGAGGGGAAATAAAATTGGTCCAACATGCCTTGAAAACAAATTATAAAATAACTAGATAATTATATTAGGTTAGTTCAAGATAGCCTATTATGAAAGACTAAATTAGGTAGAAATCTATAAAATGACATAAAGTACATCAATGTTTATGGTAAAGTGTTCTAGTAGGTATAAAAAAGAGTGAAAACTAAGTAGATAATATGAGTAGGTCGGGTTTTGATGGCCTATAAGGAAAACATAAATTAGGTCAAGGAAACATATAAAATTTCATAAGGTGGATAGATTGGAAATGGTAAATCGGTCTAGCGGTATGAATTTAGTGTAAAATAAATAGGTAATAGGACTAGGTCAAGTAAAGATGACATATAAAAAGAGACTAAATTAGGTCGATAACCTAGAAAGAACTACAACATTTTTAAATAAATAAGTCACGGTTTAAATTAGTATCGAGTCATCTTTAAATTACTTTTAACTTGCTAAAAAGATGGTTTTGTCAAAATCCAAATAACTATCTAAAATCCAATTTAAATTTGCGAACATGACTCAACGAAGACTCAAACCACAAATTTAAATGACATAAATTATCACTTAAGGCACCCTAATGCCCCATTTTAAGCTACCCTAATGTCACCCTTAGGTGTTGTTAGTGTGATGTTAGGGAAACTTAAATTGGGATGTTAAGGTGACTTAAAAGGCAACCTTGTATGTGACTTAATTCATGAATTTAGTTTGACTCAATACCCAACTTAATAACAATATATAGAATCATCTTTACATCGACCTAAGTGTGAATTAAAAAGTGACACTACGTATGAATTAAAAACGTATTTAATTATGACCATAATCTTAACTTAAATTGCGACACTAGTTGTGACTTGAATTGTGACACTAGCTATTACTTAAATTTTGACACCGCATCCAACTTAAATTGTGACACTAATCAGTAACTTCAATTGGGACTTTAATCAAACCACAATTATGACTTAATTCCATCATTATTTGTGACTTTAGTCTTACTCCAATCACCACTTTCGTGTGACTTCAATTGTAACTTAATTACGACTTCAATTGCAACTTAGGTATGACTTGTTTGGAAGTTTTAGTCTTTACAATGATATATAAAAAATGTTTTTGAGCTTCATTTATTTAATTTTATTAATTATTAAATTGTATTATTATATTATACAACTATAGTTATAAAATTTTGATGTTAATGTCAATTTTAATGATATACATAAAAAATGAAAATTATGTTAAGTAAAAAATTGAATTGGAGCATAGGTCAAAAATATAAATAAAATATTAAATACAAACATAATGTTACTAAGGAAACAATAATAAATTAAACATGATAATCAAACCACTCAATAATTAATTGAAATTCACATAATAATATAATAGTAAAATATAGTAATAGATTTATGATTGAGCCCATAAAATGTTAAGATCAACATCCTCAATATAAAGTCATTATATTCAATATCGACTCGAGACATTAGGGTTCTCATCTTCATTTCCCATCCATGTCATGCTCTAGAGGAGAATCATCCATAACTAAAGTATCATTAAAACCTCCACATGACCCTTTCCAACATCTAAATCCCCAATAGCTCCATTACCGAAGGATCCATTGAATGATAACCCCACTAGTAATGTAATTCCCATTCATTGCTAGGTATTTTTCCACTTTCTTTTATGTACAATATTGTTTCTACCCTACATAAAAGCAAAATGAACCACTTTTCAAAATATCGTAAAAATGATAAAAATCAATTTAAAAATAAATTTTACAATGAATTTGTATAACGTACATGTAATGGTTGATGTAGACACTAGAATTAGGTCACCCTAATTCCTACACACATGTACGTACCCTCGGAATTCCCTCTATAAAATCACATAACCTCTTTACCCATTTACCGACCTATATTCACCATTTTACCACACACAACCATAAAATAAACAAAAGCAAATTAAAAAAACAAACTAAAAAAACCCTAACCCACTAACAAACTCCCCACAAGCCTAAACAAATTCAAAACCATTATAAAACCCAAAAATCCCAAAAAAAGATGGTTAGAACCAAATTCAACCAATCTCCGGAAAAAGACAAAAATCAATGTTGATTTTCGAATCGATGCCGATTAGTGTGGATCGTTAATGATTCGATTAAAATGACATCAATCTTATAAAGGTGTCACAAGCCACTTCCCAAGGATCTAAAAATTTTACAGTGACAAGTACGAGTTTGAAATTTTATAGTGTTGATGAATAACTTTCTCTGAGACATGAAGAAGCCAGAACACCCTATTTCTTTGACCTCCCTTTGGAGAAATCATCTTCATCATCCAATCATTCGAGTCACCTCTCTTATAAAGGTACACATTTCATTTAGACGTGTAGGCATTTGTTTTCAAATTGGATCATAACATTATTTCCCTCATTCAAGTATCCAAGCACAAAACATCCTCATCTAAACATTCTCTCTAGAAATCCCCTTTATTAAATATTTGTAATTCTACACACAACAATCGGCATTGATCATATAGATCAACATTGATCCTGTCTAAATACCCAATTATGCACTTTTGAATACATTTTGATATATTTTCATAATATTTCCAAATCATGGCTAATGTTCTCCGCAGCAGTAAGCATGGTTCTCTATTAGATGACCATTCTATGATCAACTTATGAGCTCACCAGCATTTACAATCTCTCCATAGTATGTTAATTGTTCATGTGGGAATAATCCGATATCAACCATGAGTTGATCATATTCGTCATCGTCTTTACGCCTAATACAAATGACATTGTTGAACAATTGAATCTTCTCCTCGAGCAAAAGGATGAGACCAACCTCTACTAGGACATTATTTTCAATCCACTTCAGCCTGTCATCGAGGACGTAGATTGATTCACAATATCCAAACATTGTTTATGCACAATTTGTTATCCATATCACTTTATATTATCAATTGTAATCTTATCATTGATTATTTTTAGCTTAACTATCTAAAAGTGAGTTGACATCCATTAAAGGAAGCCCTTTGTTTCTTGGAATTGGCCTTTTCCAAGCAACATGACTCATAATTATCTAATATCTCTATGTTATGATGTTTAGGGTTCTCGTTTTTGTGGAAGATGAGATTCGTGTGTGCACTTGGATCTGTCATCTTTTCGTCCTCATCCAAGCTAGGTGTGCTAAACCCTATCATTTTGAGTTTTAATGGTTTGTTTCATAAAGTAAAATTGAATCCTAAAATCTACTAAAACATCTAAAGCATGCTCTATGGGACACGATCCTTTTTATTAACTTCTACATCTCTATAGTAGAGTCTTTTTTGTTTCTTCTTGACATTTGGCTAACTTTTCAGCTCAAGTTCCTTGGTAATTTCGTGGAGAGGGTAAAACAAAAAGGAGTATTTAGTGAATAGAGGAATTTATCTTCTCTCTTGTTTCCACTTTCATTTCATTCTTACTCATCCTTTAGATTTGTGTGTTTTCCTCATCAAAAGAAAACTCTTCTTTTAGAACTTAAAATGAACTTGCATTTTCATCTTTGCTTGATCTTCCTCCACACACTACCGAATCAATTACAAGCAAATCTTCATTCTAAACATACCCTCCCAAGTCTACCTACTTGGATTTCATCACCAAGGGGAAATCCGACTTGGTGTTTTGACCAAGTATAAATAATTGGTGGGCGGTATATTGGCTAAGCACCGACACCTTTATCACTTTGTGGGACCATGAAGTAAGGGCTAGGCCATATTACCACGCCTCATACCAACACCAATAAAAATTTAAGCCTCGTGTACCTTCATCTATTTTGAGGACTCTCACCTAAAACACGCCCGAAAACCATCCTTAGTAAGCCCAATTCTTAGTACCTTCTACAAGTGGCTTTCTATTTTCACACATTTCTAAAACTAATTAAGATAATAAAATCATACTTGTTGATTGTGTGATTCGCATTAAACAAATTTCTTCCACTCATTGTTTATTTGATATCTCATGGTTCCAACTCAACAACATCCGAATCTAGAATATTACAAATATGTCGGACCCGTTACAATAATATGTAGATATAACCCAAGATCGCCACACTCTTGCAACTTTAGATTAGTCACGTTAGAAACTTCGAACTACCCCTCCCACATTTCTTTGCTAGTAGATACTCTACCTTCGAAGAACTCTTGGGCACCAATCCTGTCACCATTACCAAGTTAACTTGCTTCATGAGCTATCTATATCCCCCATCACAATATGGAACCCCAACCAAACATCAATTTTGTTACTTATAACACCACCTAACACATTGATCCCACATATTATCTCGGTCATCAAACAAGTTTCTCCTTATCCTATCCCCATTCATATAGAAACATCCAAACCTATCTCATCAACCCCTTTAATCATCTATGACCTTAATTCCATCTTGTCAAAAATAAAATTAGCCATAAATGACCCCTTCCATCTTCCTCTTGATCGACTTTCATAGTGCGCCTCCTCACACAATTACCCCATCACCCGCAGTTAGCCACACGACTTCCACTTCTCCCCCTCTCTCAAAAATATCCTCCGGTGTGCCACATTCGTGAGCTCCTTGGTCACATCCTATTTCATGAGCTCCTAACAGGTCCTCGTCTACAATCTAAAACCCATTGTATTCATCCTTATGTCTTTATCACCTATCAATACGAGTGTTATCACTAGCACTCATCCATTCTCACAACTAGTATCTACAATTGGTTTCCTGTAATATGGTTCCATCCCACATCAATAAAATCCACAACCCTCACATCCATTCCTCAACACTTTTTCCCCCAAACTTACCAATGCATCTACTCTTCTTCATAACCATTAGGTTCTCAGCCAACTTAATGGGAAAGGAAACCTTCCCCATTTTCAAAATCCTCCTTTTCCATATTAACATTAGAAATCAAATCCTTTTATCTATGGACTGATTAATCCTTCCACAAGGAATATCCAACCTCCTTAGAACAACCCCATACAAGCCTTGATGAGTAGAATCGTGACTCTAAAAGCCGTTATCATGGGACCCAAAAATATATTCTCTTACAAACAAATTTGTAATGAACCCATCAATCCAACAGTTCCCTTCAAACCATACCCTCCACATTGGGAACTTCCAAAATTCACCAAATTCTACAAGCAAGGAAGATCTACAACAACATCTCAAGGCCTTTCGACACTCTTGTTACCTCATATCCCATGATCAAGAACTTATGATAAGTACATTCCCATCATTGCTGTGCAAGTGGTCTATTATTGATTGGTATAATAACATCCCCAATATTCCTTATACTCATTCATGTAGTTATCCCAACTTTTTCTAGAACATTTCTCCATCAACATTGCACACAAAATATCCATCATTGATCGTATTCTATCAAACAATTCAAAGATGAGTTTAACATTGAATTCGCCGCTAGGTGGCGAGGAATCAATAATCATCTTTCTCTCTACCACACATTGAATTGATTGATTTATTCTCTTGATCTTGCGCCAAACACATATCTTCCACCCTCCAAATCCAATCATTCCAAACATTCAACGAAGCCTTTACCATGGCCGAGAAATCAAAACTCTAAGCCCTCAAAGACGGGTAAAGTTAAAATTTGATCTAAAAATCGAAACCTAATGCTTCTAATACTTTTTCAACAATGACAAGTTTAAAGGCTCGGAAAATGTTGTTTTCTTGAAAATTACATCTTAAAATCATTCATACCCTAAGCGGTATCAACCTCCTTGGTAATACACACCTTTGGGGGAATCTTATAGTTCCATCTTTGATAAGCTCATAGTTTCTCGTATGATAAACCTTCCTTTTATCCAACATATTGATGAATCCCATCCTAATTCATCCTAATATGGGGAAGCAAACTATTGTAAATACCACCAAGTTCTCGGACATGAAGTTGATAAGTTTCATTCCTTTTAAAATGTTGTCCAAAACCTTGTCAACCATAGTGACTTGCGACTAGAAAATCCTATTGTACCCCTAATCAAGCCTTGGATGTATTAAAACAACATTTTATAAACCATCCCCGATCAATAACGAGTCCGGACTAATGTTGCATGACCTTAGAATCTTACCACTCATGTTATTAATACCATCAATCAACTCCCAGAGTCCAAAGAATTTGTATTTGTATCTAAATCACCAATTAAACAAATGGATTTATTTGATCTTATTAATGGTGATGCCTCAAATCAAACATCGTCTTAATTAATTGCAATAATTGCTCATGCAAATATTCCTCATCTTATCTCTTGGGGTTTGCAAGAAAAAATATTGTTGTGGAAATCATGAGCGTTCCTCCCAAGGATGAGATCCTCAAATCCAGATCAAAAATATTGAGTCTTGTACAAAAATTAGTAAGCCACCCACATAGGAATTCAGATCTCCCATAAGATAAATCCAAAATTAGCACACCTAAGGATACCACGTCACTAATTTCTATTTTAGGACCTCATCCTTTATCAAAACTTGTTGTCACTATCATGGAATCCAAACCCATACTTAACAATAAACCTAAGCTCGTTATTCGAAGTATACCTCGTGTATCCCCTACCCCTAAACAATTTAATGAAACCAAAATCTCCACGACCTCATCATCATCTAAACAAGCTCCCTCGCGACACTATACTTCCATCCTTGAAAAGCTTGTTCAATCATCAACCATATCGCTACCCCTGAGAAAACCATTCAATCCACATGGGTGGAAACCTATCTAGTATAAGTATGACTTGGTTTGTTCTTATCATAGAACTCCAGGACACCATATTGGAAACTATAAATTCATTCATGTTGTAATCTAATTTTTAATAAGGATGACCTCGACAAAAAAACATTGTCTTGGTCTACTTATTAATCATAAAATGAAAAACTTCATGATACCAAAGTTAAACATGCCCCTAAACTATTGAGCTTGACATTCTTAAAACATCACTTACTTCCCCATCAAGTAGGGATGTGACATCCTCCAAGTGAATCTCCTTTCTTCAAAATTGATGTTATCCACATAGCCATGAGAGCTCACACCCAAGACTCAAAGTTACATGATCAAGATAGTCCTAAAGTCTCCATCTCGCAACCCCCACCGAGTCATCTAATTTACCACTTTCTAAAGTCACGGTCTCCATCCTTTAATCCCCTCATACTCAATCCATGACATCCATATAGAACAACATTCTTAAATAGTTACATCAAGCACCGGTAACAATGTTCCTCTATGAACTCATCCAAAATTCCCTTCAACATTGACAAGCTATGATAGAAGCTCTCCAAGCCATATCTATATAATCAAACAAATCCCAACCATTTACCAACTTTTTGGTGCCTTAAAAACATCTACAACTATCACATTTAACAACTTTGAGATCTCATCTTTGTATCTTGAACACCACGATCTCCCCATATTCAAGTTCTCGCCTAAATCAATGATGTCCTTATTAAAATATTCATGATTGACAATGGGGCCAACATCAACATCATCTCATCCCACGATTTCAAATAGCTTCAACTACCTAAAACCATCATGGCTCAATCTCCTAATGTCCTATGTAATTTCAAGCATACTTTCACTCCCACATTGGACACATAAGTGATCCTACCTATCAAAGTAGGCGTCAAAGTTGTCCATGAACTATTTTACATTGTAAAAGTAGAATTCTAGTATAATATACTATTAGGAAATTATTGCATTTGTGTCATGTATTGTGTCCCCTCCCCAATAATGCCATCCTAACATACATGGGTGTTGAAGATCGTTATCTCAATAAATCCCTACCTCCCCACACGCCTACACTACTCAATGAATCTGTCATCGACAAAGTAACATAGGGATGTCATAAGAACCACATATAATTAAAGTTGGTCAAGCTTTAGACCCACAAGAGCTCTACGAATTCACCTCCTTCTTATCCAATCATATTCAAGCCTTCGCATGGTCTTATAGCAACATGTATGGTATTGACCCTAATATCGTTGTCCACAATATTTTCACCATCCCCAATGCTAAACCAATGAAGAAAAAACTTTTTAAAATGCATCCACACATCACATTGTTACTTAAAGAAGAACTTCAGTGTCTTCTCTCATCCAATTTCATCCTACCCATCGATTATCCACAATGGATTTCTAACATCATACATGTAACCAAGACTTCTAGGAAATTATGTATCTATACATACATCATTTTGGTCTCGAGTCATTTTCAATGCCATGTGACAGCCATCTCACTTAGGTGAGTTCATAGGTATAGGTGTTGTTGGGGGTTTCATATGGGTCATCATTAGATTTCTTATGTTTCAAGCAAGGCCATATGTGTCATATGGGAGTTACTTCCATTTCTAGAATGTAACTCCCCCTCTCCACTTGAGAGGTCGTGATTATAACACTAGGGTTACACAACATGACTTATTTTTACCCTTTATCCTTTTCAGTTCTATGAGAATGGACTTATGATATTTTTCCCCTTTTTGAATTCTTGCATGCACATGTATGGTTGATGTTCACTCTCCATTAGACCTCGCCACGCTACTAGATTTCTACTTGGTCACTTGTTTATGCCATCCCACATGATCCTCATGCTTCATATTTTGAATTCTCCTCATGGTATCAAAGCGTACGTTATAGGATTCGTGCTACTCACCGTCTACCATTGCTCTCTATCTCTCCATTCATGTTTTTGGTTTTTATGAGCATCCATCGTAAAGTTATTATGTTCATGCCTTCTAGGTTTTCGGGCTTTATGGGGTTTGCATACAACTTTGGATGTGTTTATGCGATTCGAGTTATAGGTTCGAGAGGTTCGATCTAGTTTTTAGTGTGGTTTTTGTTGTTTGTTTCATGCCAAATTGACCCTGACTCACCAAGTTGGGAACCATGATGCCCGTAGCTTGCCACCACTTCTCTCACCTCGCATCATCTTCAACTCGGTCTACTCGATGTTCGCATGGGTTTTTCCTTGACTTCAGCGATTTTACATTTTGCATTAGGTTTTGTTGGATCTTCGACCGATCGACCTCCATCTAGCTTGGACCCGTCTTTCGGTCCTTGCTTTACACTCCACCCTACCACACCTCTCCATCTTGTGTTTAGCATCTCCACCAAGCCCTCTACTCACAATTGTCCTCCTTTGCTTGATGCTCTCTACGATCGGTTCACTAACTCGGATTGGTACTCACCACTCCACAACCGCGTTGTTTTTCCGGCTCCTTGCATTGGTTTTTTTTCTCTCCTTCAAACCATGCATCCCTAGTTCATTGCATTCTTGATCCTTCGCCACTTTTCTAACCAAACTCGGTTATATCATCCCCGACCTTGGTGTTACTCCCACGACTCGACTCGATAGTTTATCACTTTCCATCTCGTGCAACATCCTGATGACACGTCCACCTCGACACCTTCTCTGCTTATGACTCAATGACTTCCACTTCTAACTCTTAGTTGACTTGGTGATAGTTCCCGATCTCCAACTCGACTTCTATGTGTCCGGTGGTGCGACCCACTCAACCTTTGGCTCGGCTCCCGCATAACATATGATGTACTTGTCGCCCAACTCGATGCGAACACATCGACTTCCATTCACTGTTCAATAGCTCGACATTCACCTAAATCACCCGACACATGACTCACTCGGTGTTACCTTGGCTTTCCACATAGTAACCTCTCAAACCACTCAAGCTTAACCCGACGGCACACGTGATTCCAACTCACCCTAGTACAACTCACAACCCACGAAAACCTGTTTGAACCGGATTGCCCCTAACTCGGGAGTCAACGCACCGACAAGCTCATCGATGTCCTCCCCTCGATCACCTAACAAGATGCTTGGCTAACTCATTGAGATACCCAAGCCATATCATCGAGCTTCCCGAGCCAATTTGCAAGCGACCTCCTCTAGCTCACCCTTTTTTTCTCTAAACGTCTCTCTCTCACCCTTTTGAATTTTTTGTCATTTTTTTCCATTTTTACTAATTAGTGCTAATATAATTAAGGGAAAATAATAAAATTCATTTTAATAAAGGGGAGTATCTTTTTTTGAGATCCTTGTACCCATGTGCTACTTACACTTTTTGTGCTTGATTTTGTGTCGTTCTATGCTTTCGACTAGGACTTCTTGTGGCCTCCATCTCATGCGACTCGTCACCTACTGCGAGGTGATTGGTAAAATTTTTGATGTCACACGAACACACCTTATTGTAATCACATAATATCTATAAAGTTCTGTAGATAGGGGGATTATCATTTTTCTTCTCTGGTGTCATATTTCTTACAGACACATTCTCGGCTGAGTTCAAATTCTTGCATTCTTGCACCCTTCTTCTTATGCACCTTACACTTTTCACTTCCGCATCATGGAGGATGCTCTTTCCACACTTGAGTGTCACAAGATTACCTTATAGCATCCACCACTTCTTCTTAGAATAGAGAACTACAAATCATGGTGTGCTTCCATTCAACACTACTTTTCCTACGAGGGTCTTACACACTTTCTTCTTAGTCTAGTTCCTACACTCAATGTTCATCATCGTATTGAGGACTTTCTCGACATTTGTGACCATGTCATTGGTCACTTGATGTTTTCTATCACCAAACCTCTCTCGCATTCACGTGGAAAACTCATATCCTCCCCACCGCATCTGGAACATATTTTAGTCCTTATTTGGATACCCTTCACATACTATTGTTATTGTTTTTGTTGATCCAATTTTCTCCTCTTCTTCTTCATGTGATAAGCTGTCTCACGACACATACTCACTTGGTTCTAATTCGATGACAAATATTGTGTTTCTAGTTCGATGTCAAGATTACTACAGAGGACTCATCTCCTCCTTGTCTCACCTTTCCATAGTATGTCGACACATCCCACTTCTCATCATACATCAGGTAGTCTCCTTCTCAGCCTCATACAGTCACTGCCTCCTTTTCACTTCCAAAGTGTGAGAGGACCTTTCCACTCTTTTTCCTTCATGTGATGATTCATACATGTCCAACATCACTCTTTTATTTGTTGAGCCCATCATTGGGACAAGTATCTATCAGATCTTGGTCATATTTTTGTAGTACCTACTTGTGATGCAGTACAAGTTCCTCATCCTTCTACAGGTGTTTTAGAGGAGTTCATCATCTCCTTTTTGGGAGTTCCCCTTTTGGGACTCTTATCACTTCCACTTTTCAAGAGATCTTCATTGATCCACCCTTTCTTATGGATCCTCTTTCTATTGTGGGGGTTGTTGCATTACCTTCACATCATTTGGGCATCCTTTCGAATATGTTCCTCTTTCACACTATGATAGTTCTACGCTCGTTTCATTACCTTCGATTCCTTGAAACCTTATTTCTATACCTATGTCACACTTCCATGGACCATCTTGATATCTCTTCGTGTTGTTGCCTTCGGTTTCCTTCTTGGATTGGGTGGACTTTCAAGCACTTAATTTTTTTCTTCCTAAGGGAAGGCACATAGTTCGGTGCAGGTGGCTCTTCTTCAGTCTAGAGGCATAAGACCTCATCATCAACACTCTTCTTGGAGACTTCCTAGAGTTGCAAAGTTTGGATCCATCCATGGAATATTTTTGGTCCTCACATCTCCCTCTTCTTCTTCTTTCGAGATTGAACTTTTATACATGGGTACCTTATCAAGATCCTCATTTTTGGGACCCGTTTGTGGTATATTTCTTAGATTAGAGATTGTTTTCATCTTTTGTGGTGTATTTTTTCCCACTATTTTTTCCTTCATACTTAAGACCCTTTGTCTTCATGGGTACCTCATCGGGCTTTAGTTCGGGACCTATTTCTCATTTCGACATGTCTCCTCATCCTAAGTTACTGATGACGGGGGGTATTGGTGTGAGTCATTTTCCACACCATGTGGCAAGTCATCTCACTTAGGTGAGCTCATAGGTCTAGGTGTCACATGGGTGTCATAGGGGTCATCATTAGATTCTTTACGTGTCATTATGCATCGGTCGTCATATGGGATTTACTTCCATTTTTGGAATGTAACTCCCCTTCTCCACTTGAGAGGTCATGATTATAACACTCTGGGGTTACACAACACCCCCTATTTGTACCCCTTATCCTTTTCAGATCTATGAGAGATGGACTTATGAGATTTTTCCCTTTTGGAATCCTTGCATGCATGTTTATGGTTGATGCTCGCTCTCCATGAGACCTCGTCACATTGTTGGATTGTAACTCCGTTGATGATCACGCCATCCTACATGATGCTCATGCTTCATAATTTTACATTCTCCCTCACATCCAATACCTTAATCTCGCTTATCTAAAATATGATTTCCCCTTATCTAACATTGATCAGCTTTTCAACCTTATGGAAGACCACAAATTTTGTCTCCTATGGATGGTTTATTTGCTTATGATCAAATCCTTATCGCACCATAAGATCAACATAAGACATATTTTATCACTCCGTGGGGAACCTTAAGTTATATAGTAATACCCTTTGACTTAAAAAATACATGAGAAACTTACCAAGGCGGAATGACCTATATATCTCATGAACTTATTCATTAAACCATAAAATACTACATAGATTATCTCTTAGGTAAATCTAAACACCAAAAATATCATCTTACCATCCTCAATGTAATATTTTCCCATCTAATACAATTTTTATTGGACTCAACCTTACTAAATGCATGTTTGGGGTCATAACTTGGAAACTCTTAGGGTTCATAGTGTCTATTAGGGGAATTGAATTCAATCCCTCCAAAATCAAATCCATAATCAAAATGTCTCCTCCATCTAACCTTAAACGACTCCTCCGCAATCTACAAGGAAAACTTCAATCTATCTCGTTGTTTCGTCTTTCAATTATCATACTAGTGTCAACCCTTCCACCAAATCCTCAAAAAATACATCCATTTCAGATGGGATGATCATTTTCAAAATGACTTTGATTCCCTTAAGCAATATCTCATGTCATCACAAATACTTATCCCTCCAAGTGAAGGAGAGCCTTTTTATCTATATACCCGCCACCGATCATGCCTTGGGAGCTATGTTGGAACATCGAGGAAAAAAAGGTATGGAGAAGACCATTTAGTATATAATTTTCACCCCTTCATGCTTACAAGACTCGTTATTCAAAATTATAAAATTTATGTTGTGCCTTGTACTTTTTAGCTTCCAAAGTTTTTCATTATCTCCTCAATCAAAAAACATATGTAGTCACAAGCAGTAATCCATTAAAATCCATTCATTCCAAGTCATATCACTGATTTTGATCTTGAATTTATTTCTCAAAAATATATCAAAGGGGAGGTTATTCTAATCAGCTGGCAGAATATCCCCTTGCCAATAATCAACTCCCTTGTGAACAATTTTTTGATGAATCTATCAACAGCCCCGTTCATAATATCACTCCTCCCAAGATGACCTTATTTTTTGACGGGTCTAAATGTCAAAAAGGAGAGGGTTACAGAATAGTCATAATGCCTCCTTGGGAGACTCCTATTCCACTATATTTTAAATTAAATTTTAATTGTACGAACAACATGACCGAGTACAAGGCCCTCATCATGGGTCTTCAAAATACCGCGCTTCTTGGTGTAAGCATCCTTGACATCTACGGTGACTCCCATTTCATCATTAATAAAATCAAAGCAACATATCAATGTAAGAATGAGGACCCTACGAAAATATAAATCCGTCGTTGATAATATTTTGAAGGCCTTTGAACATTCTCGAACTCCAAATGACTCCACACTCATCTAATAAATTTGTAAATAAAATGGAATCTCTCGTATATCTCATCCCTTTATCCCCAAATGATTCTAAACTTTTCATCATTGTACATAGACGTGATCATCTATCTCATACCAACACTGATATTCCTTCCATTAATTATATAGAAGATAATCATCGATATTTAGTATACCCGAATATGTGACTATCTCACCCAAAGAAACATACCCCAGGAACCGCCTAGAAATGGTATGAGTTCCTTCCAAAACATGCCTCCGGTTATGTTATATTGGGGGAGTCCTTTATAAAAGAGTGTTTTGAGTCTTCTCCTTTGATTGCTTAAATCTTTAGAGGATAACCAAGATATTCAAAAATTCAGCGATGGAATATGCAAGTAGACACTTCAATGGTTTGGCCATCACTAAACAAATTTTACTGATGAGATATTATTGGCCTACATTTAATCAAGATAGTTGTCAATATATCAAAAGATGCATCAAATGTCAACAACATGCTAATATCACAAACATCCTCAATCATTCTCTTCAACCTACTCAAGATTTATGGTCTTTCTCACAAAGGGGGATTTATATCATCAACCTTATCGGTCCTCAATCATCCTAGTGACATAATTCCATCATCATGAATACTAAATATTTCACAAAATAGGTGGAAGCTATCCCTCTTATCTCCACTAAATAAGATAATATCATCAATTTCATCCATTATCACATCATCTATCGCTTTGACATCCCTCATAAAATCATCACAGATAATGGTAAATCATTTTAAAATAAAAATTTCAAAAACTCTATGACACCTACAATATCAAACTCAGTTTCTCCACACCATACTATCCACAAGATAACAAACAAGCCGAATCATCTAATAAAACCCTCAACAAAATCCTTACCAAAATTTTTGATGAAGTTGGTAAGGAATAGTATCTTCAAATTCCATTTGCATTAAGGGCTTACCAAAATAGTATCTAAAGCCCTATGGGTGCTACCCCTTTCTCTCTAGTCTATGACACTAAATGTGTTCTTTCGCTTGAAGTCCAAATTCCATCCCTATGTGCTGCTCTTAAATATTTCATCCCGAAGAATAATATCATCAAGAATGCCTATCACAACTTGAATTATTAGATGAACGTTGACTAACTGCCCTCAAACATCTCAATGTCTATCAAGAATGAATCAAATGTGCATATAATAAACATCTCAAAGAACGTAAATTTAATATTGGTGATCTTGTCCTCAAATAAAATCAACATGTCACAAATATGGAAAAGAGTAAACGTGGGAATTTTTCTCCAAACTGGCTTGGACCATATATTATCACTCATTGATATGGGTCTACGGCATATCGTTTATCCTATCTTGAAGGTAAACTTAAAAGGAGTCTCTTAATGCCTTGCACTTGCAGCCTTTCTATTGTTAACATATCTATCTACATGACCTTATTCCAACTAAGATCCCCATTTTTTCAACACCCACCAATCATTACTCCCCTACTTCACCATATCTATCGACATATGACATGTTTAGGGTACACATGTTATCGTGTATACCAATCCCACCCTCAGCTAAAAAATCAAGATCACTATGGGATGAAAAAGCATCTTATCAAAATATAGACTCCTCCCTTGAAAGAAAATTATTGCTCAAAAATATGTATTCTATTGCCATCAAAATCTAAATATATTATTATAGACCATTCCCTCGAAGGATGGCTACTCAATTTAAAAAACCCACATACATGGAGAAAAAAATTGAAAGCTTCCCACATCGATCAACTTCCCCATATATGTCTAAATATTTTTATCATCGAGGAAATCTTCCCACATTGATAAGCTTTCCCTTAAAGACGTAGGCTTCTGCATTGATCAACCCGCACAATCTAAAACAAAACAAAGTTAGGGTAAAAACTAAGAACCACTAAGGAGAACACAATTCCCGAGAAAAATATGTGTGTAACTCCCGAACATATTAGAAGGAGGTAGATAGCGAATCCCATTTCATATTATCTTAAATCAATCACATAATCCTAAATGGACTAACCATTGTTAGTTATATGCTAACACTAGTTACGATTGCAAGTACATTATCATTAAAGAATCAAACAAAGATACATTATCATGTATGCTAACACCGATTATGGTTTCAAGTACAATATCATTATCATTAAAGTTACAATCGCATATTTATCTATGACAAGTCAAATAAATAATTAAACACATCCCAAAAAAATTCTTAACCATCATCATACATGTCAACAAATAAAATTAACGACTATGCAATATCATCACATCTAAATCCATATAACAAATCATCAAGATAAATTAAATCATTACATTATTTTATCCAAATCTCATCACTATTATAACCATCATCATATCTAAATCTATCCATAAAATCATATAAAACACCACATGAAATCATGAAAACACATTTACACATCCATATATCCAAGAAAAATCATGTATATACATATATCAATGTACATACAAAATGATCGGGATCTCGGCCAAAATAAATCCTACAACGTAAATTGTACATCCGATAATCAAGCTCCACCCTTGATCTCCCTCCTCGGCCCTTTGATACTCCATGTGCTAGTAGTAAGGCATCATTGAGATGCATGTCGCCGACTCACTAAATGCTCTACATATCAAGGCACCTCTGGGAGTCTTTCCACCACACCCTCATAATACCAAATCTCTCGCAATCACAACACGATATCGATCCAAGATCATTGTATATGGTGGTATCATCTTTCCATTGACCACCCCTACTCTAGTCCCTACCCCCATACTCCCAATCCAATGGCCTTGATGCTACTAGTGTACTCGGTCACTCCAAACCTCTCCCGCAACAACTCGCTTTCATTGGTACCAACCCCGGTCTTACCACACCTACCCCACTCTGTCTCTAAAGTTGTCACCTGTTCATCCCTCTCCCTAGTTGTTGGATCAACCTCACTAACTCCACCTCCAAAGAAGTCACCAAAGTGTTTCTCTCATCCAACCCTTGTCTCAACCTCTCTAGCTCCACCTTCAAACCACCTTTTTCCTACCCCTCGGCCTCATCTCCCATCTTTACATCCTCTTCTCCTTAATCCCATCATGTCCTCATGACCCTATCTCCTCTAGCTACCATCTTCTCCTTTCGCCATATCACATAATCTAGTGTCACCTCAACATCATCAATATCAAATGATGATACCTCCTCCTTTGTTATCTCCTGAATATCTCTCATATGTGCTCTTGGTATCTCTATATCCTCTCAACCCTCATGTAGAAAGCAAGATTACTTGGTACATCTTTTACAGGCCAAATAGTCTCAACACCCTCCCAAATTGTACTACCTCAGCCATCTCTTCCCATCACCCCGGATCTACCTCTCATGTTTCATCATATGCATCTCATCTCCCTCTCCCAAGGCCTCCAAATAGCATCATCTACCCCAATACTATCTAGTATCCATGCATAATACTCCAAACTCTAAGATACTACATCTCAAGAAAAATCATTCTTCCTCCTCATGAATCCAACATAATAAACCATGTCATACCATTGGCCCATAAAAGACCTCGTGGTCAAATCACTCGGATGTTCTTGTAAGCCCAAAACTGTAGTAAAAATGTCACATCTAATCCAAATATCCTCTTTGTGGACCACTCCCACAACTCTCTATAAATATGTTCTAATAGAGCTAGACACAAAAAAACAATATGGTAGTATACCATATCTACCACAACTCCAACCGACGATCATGGAAACCAACCTCGTTATGAGTGCGGTAGAGAATAGCAATTGATCCCCACCATGATCATGACAATCAATGAACTCCTATCCACTCCATCATCCCAACGGGACTCAAAATAAAAACCTCTACCACATAGGCCACATCCAAAGCATCGTCACCATATAACCTCACCATAGCCACACCCGCCTCGTCTCATCAATAGAACAATGGTCTCACCCCGAATAGGAATCCAAAAATATGATAAATATCCTCGAGGGTAATGGTAATCTTCCTATTAGGTAATTGTACGCACCCAAATTTGCACGTGTTAGATTATCGAAAACGATTATAATAGGTTCCCAATGATGATTCATGTCTTTTCCAAATGTGTTCGAGCTCCTAAACCTCCTTGCATCTTATATTTGTAGCTTAGTTTACCTTAGTTATCCATTTGCCACTTTTCGCAACTTCTCACTTCATTTCATCTTAGTTTTGGCCTTTACTTGGAAAATCGCTACCCTAGTAGGGTGGCGGATCGTGCTCTTTTTCCAGAATCTTTTACGATATTTCACACATGATTGCTTCACTTAAGTTCAATTTTTTAGCACATTTCTCACCTGTTTTAGTTGATTTCAAGATTGATTGCCTTGTGGAAATCTCCTCTTTCACTTGTAATGTGTGATTGACTATTCAAATTACCCCTTCATTATTGATGTGGCACCCCATGGCTGACAAGTGTTATAGTGCAAAACTTAGCCAACCTTCTATAAATTGATCACTTGTTCTCAAGCAAATGGTCGGAGATCATTTTGTGTATTCTTGTATTATTGAGCTACCACATTCTTGCTGGAAATTGCATAGCCAAGCTCTATTCACTTGTGTTATCTCTCTTCTACTTACATTGCTACTAGACTGCTATCAAGTTGTCATTGCTCCAAAGACCTTGTCATTGTTGCTTCTACTACATTCCCAATCCCTTGGAATCATGTGAACATGGGAGATTGAAAAGAAAAACTGAGGGGACAAAACACAACACAACTGGATTTGTCATTACTCTATTTTTCTAGGTTGGGGTTGATGTTATTTTTCTTCATTTCTTCACATTATTTTTCCTGAATTGTACACACATATATATCAAATAGAGTTGAAAAATATAATTTCTTCATTACAAATAGTTTAATCAATTTCAAAGAAGCTTTACATCTTCCATAGGAGTTTCTACTGATAGATTCTTCCTTCCCTATACCAGTGGGTTTGGAGGGAATTATATCTAGAGGAATCTTTCTTTGCTAGCATAGAGATAATAAATTTGTCATATATTGTGATTTCCCTTAAATTCTCATAGATTCTATCAGGGAAGTTACAGGGGAAGAAAATCTTCTAAAGCTTTCAATCTTCCCATGTATTTGAGATAGGAGAGGATTTAACAAATCCACAATTACTTATTGGAAAAAGGATTTGTTTAAATTAAATTAGATTAGATACACTATTGCATCAGACAATCAACTACATCTAGTTGTTTTCCTATTTAGATTTATTAATTAGACTAGAAGCTTTTATTTCTTCATTTCCTCTAAAATTCCAAAAAAATCTCAAAAACATTTATTTTATTAGAGTAGTAGCTTTGTGTTGTTTTATTTCATTTATATCTTGAAAATACCAAAAACATAGAGTAGTTTCAATTCAATCAAATTAGTTGTTGTTTCCTTAAATTAAAATAGATCATCACAACACATGACCATCAAAGGTCCTCAACAAGAACGCACATATGGAAGTGATCCATGGGTACCACAACCGAACCGTCCCGATTTAATTAGAGACATAGATACGGGACTCCGTCTTCTTTTCCTCTAAACACCGGCTCGATATGCCAAAAATATTCAACAATTAAATGTATTAAACATTGCGGTGATAAGGCCCACGAATAAAGGAATGCCCCTGGAAATAGGGTTTAAATATACACATGACCATATAAGGACCTCAACAACCAAGAACATATGGTAGTGATCCTAGGGTCCCCAACCAAACGCACCACATATTCTCTCAGATATTGACACAAGCCTGTGCATGTTGGTTTTCCGCACATCGCCATTACCACCTGACATCATATCGCCATTAAACACCATGAACATCGAAGCTGAAAAATCTTAAGATCTCATGGAACCACACCTCTCTCACTTGTTCCATGACCTTATTTGGACATATTTACGAGGCCCTCATTGGTTTTCCACGAATCCACGGTAGGTAGAAAGGATCTCCACGGAGCTTGATATTGACTAGAGTCTCCATGTAGCCATTCTTTCAGATCCATCCATCAGTCTCACTTAGGTCGAAGGGCCTTCTTTTCCCTTGACAAGAAAATCCCAATATTACGCGTTGAGGAAATTGTTTTTCCTTGACAACTTGTAAATCCCATCTACGCACACTTTTTCCCACATATCACATTTCGCTATCATTTATTCATCCACATTTCCACATCGATTGCCTCAAGTATAACCTCGGGAATCGAGTGCGGTTGAAGGTTGCATGTCAATTTTCATCCGTACAAAGATCCAAAAATTCCATGTGGCTACATCCCATCGATCCAACAATGCCACCATCATCTCTAAATCTTGATGGACATTCCTATAATGATGCAGTCCACCTAACCCCAACACCTCCAAAGTGGACCAATCATCATCACTCATGTGCTCATGCATCCACTCTAATATATGTGGAACCCAATCCTCAAAGCATAAGGTGTCTCTTTTCTTGCATTCACAAACACATAGAAAAAAATATTAGCTTCACCAACACAAAATTTATCCAAGTGTACAAAAATTAAAAAACACACATCAAATTGGAAGCAATCCAAGAAATTGAACCCGATTACATGAATATATACCAACCCTAACCTAATCAACATTAATCCTCGTAATTGGCATCGATCCTATATCCCCATATAAAAAAACCCATAAACAAAAAAAAACCAAAAATCTCTACCTCTATCTCGAGATTTTTGTCGCCTCTTATGTTTGTTACCGCTAACCTCCATTTATCAAAATATCAAAATAACAATTTTATAACAATAAACACAATGATCGAATGAGCTTCCATGATCACTCAAATTCTATTTATATACATACAACATCATTCAACATCGGTCGCCAATTTGTGTCGATTTCAGTAGGAATCAATACCGATCTTACAAATCGACAACTATTGCCTATAAATTACACACTTTATAAGTTTGTGCTTCTTTTTAATCCCTAAAAAACTCAAAAAAAATCCAAATTATATCCTATTAACAATGAGACTATGTTTCCCAACCCATCATATATTCTATGGCCTCCCGGATCCTTTTCATGTCACTTCCTACAAGTCATACACCTATAGGTCCTAAACCCATTGGTTCCCCTATCACTTGACTTCTCGGTTGTGTAATCCCACCTTTGTGACATTATATTTCATGCCCAATCTTGAGGCACCTTAAATACAACATATTTATCTATAAGTGCAATCTTACACAAATCTACATGCTCTTGTGTTTATTCATCCACAATCCATTCAAACCAACCACCATCATGATGTCCCATGATGGCCCCGGTTGAGGGGGATCACCTATCCGACATAAATTCAATCATCTCACTCATTTTTTTTTCTCGTGGATTTTCCATAAAAACCACTTGACAAAAAGGGAAAAATGTAGACATCGTAATTAGGTCCCCCTAATTCCTACACACATGTATATACCCTAGGATTTCTGTTATCACAAAATGTTAGCACCTCTACATTTTTCATAAAGAATAATAGAACTCTTATATAACAAGGATTTTTATTTAAGTACGGGTCCAAGTTGTAAACAAGACAAATCTATAGAGAAGGATGGTTCCTTCTCTTCCAACCTACCAAAACTAACCTACAACCCGAAAAGCTGGAACAAAATTAAACCTAAGCTAAAATCTATAGGGAAAAGAGAGAAAATAGTGATAGATGTTATAAAATGAAGAAAGAAGTGATGCACCAAAGTTGAAAGAGGGTTCAAATATGGCTTGAAAGACACAAAATAGTTGCACTCGTACATATTTGTTGAAACAAAGATCCTTGAAAATCATAAAATGAATACAAATAATGCAGAATGTAAGTGGAAAACATCCCTAATAAACTAAAGGAATTTGAAGGAAAAAACAACCAAAAACATTTGTATTAGCAAGTTTTCACAATGATTACAAATATGAGGTTTGATATCTTATAAAAAAATGTATATTATAGAGGTATGAAGGCAAAGAATGGTAAAATCTAAGATAGAGCTTCCAAATGAATAGAAAAATACCCCTTTTATGTGTTAGGAACTTACATTTTATACAAACATGAGAGAAAGAGGGAGAACATGACATCCATTGCCAAACCACCAACCAAAACTCATTAATCCACCTATAGAGCACATAGGTGCTAAGACAAGACATCCCTACACGTTATTTAAACCATAGGAGGAGATAAGAGTGTAATTGCTCATCAATTTTGGTGGTTAAGAGTGATTTTATGTTATTCATACCAAGTACACCCTTTCTCGTCATAAAACCATGTTTTGCATTTTATCCTTCAAAATCGATTAAAAATAAAAAATTCTTGATCCAATAATGAAGGCGATGAGGAGACCTTTCCAACAAGGCCAATTTGCCTAATTTGGTTGGAAATATAAAGAGTTATGGGAAAAAACCCATTCTACTATATTGTGCGTAATCCCCTATTTTCTCCTCTAGTTCATGACAATTTTTTTAATATTTGAACATTTTAACATTCCATGATTTTCCAAGTGTTTGGTACCATTTTTGTCTTTGGAAATTCCCCAACCTATTTGTGGCCTTTAAGGATCTATCATACCTCTATAGAAGCCTTGGCCTTTGTCATGCAGCTTTAGAGACCGGGAGTAAAAACCTTTATTCCGTGGACTTTAGAAAGTTCACGGAACACTAAAATTTTGTTAATTTCAGAGAACATGCCACGGCGTTCTGCGGCTTTGCAATTTCCCTTCACCAAAACCACTTCACATGGCTTGAGCCCAACTACAATCTTGCATCATGTCACAAGGGGAACAAGACCATTGTCTTAGAATTTTCATTTGATGAATGCAAACCTCCTTTCCATTAACTCATCTTTATCATGTTTTAAGACTTAACTCCTTTGATCCATGGATTAGGAGAACCCGTGGAACACTTGGTTCCCATATCCAAGGTACAATGCAAAGCTAGTGTTATGCGGCCTTTTAACAAAAATTCCTTTAAGTCCAACATTAGTTCTGGAAATTTCCAAAATATCCGAGGGTTATTTTAGACAACACTTCCCTGTGTAAATTCACATGAGAATTTTACCCATTTACCAACCTATATTCACCATTTTACCACTTGTAGTCATAAAATAACAAAAAAACAAGTAAAAACAAAACAACCTAAACCCTAACCCCCTAATAAACTCCCCATGAGCCTAAACAACTTCAAAACTGATATAAAACCAAATTCAATCATTCTCCTTGAAAAAGATAGAAATTGGTGTTGATTCCCTAAATTGGAACCAATTGGTGCAGATCATTATCGATTCAGTTAAAATAACATCGATCTAATAAAATTTGGCATAAGACACTACCCAAGGATCTTGAAAATTTACAGGTGATGAGTCTAATTTTGAAAATTTATAGTGTTGAAGAAGAACTTCCTATAGACGTGAAGAATTCAGAACACCCCGTTGCTTTGACCTCCTTTAGAGTAATCATCTTCGTCAACCAATCATTTGGGTCACCTCTCTTACAAAGGTACACATTTCATTTAAACTTATAGGCCTTTGTTTTAAAATTGGATCATAGCATTATTTCCATCATTCAAGTATCCAAGCTCGAAACATCCTCATCTAAACATCATTATCTTAACATCCTCTCTATAAATCTTCTTTGTTAAACATTTTTAATTCTACACACAACAATCGATATGGATCGCCTAGATCGATACCAATCATATATATCGACGTTGAACCCTATTTAAATACCCAATTTTATTTTTTTGAATACATTTTGATATATTTTCATAATATTTCCAAATCATGGCTAATGTTCTCATGCTTGTAAGTTTGGTTCTCTGTTAGATGACCATTTTAGGAGAAACTTATGACTCCACCAACATTTACGATCTCTTCATAGTATTTTAATCATTATGTGGGAACAATTTGATATCAACCACAAGTTAATAATATGTTTCATCATCCTTAATCCTAATCCAGATTTGACATTCCTGAAAAGTTGTATCTTCTCCTCGAGCACAACAATGAGGAAAACCTCTATTAGGATAACATATTCAATCCACCTCATCCCATCATCAAGGACATTGATTGAATCACAACATCCAAACATTTTCTATCCACATTTTTTGATCCATATCACTTTATATTATCAGTTGTAATCTTATAATTGATTATTTCTATCTTACTGTCTAAAAGTGAGTTGACATTCGTTAAAGGAATCCCTTTGGTTCTGGAATTGTCCTTTTCAAGAAAATCACCTCATAATTATCTAATATCTCTATTGTCATGTTGTCTACATGTGTGCAGGTTCCCATTTTTGTGGAAAAGGAGTTTCATGCATGTACTTGGTTTTGTCATATTTTTGTCATCATCCACACAGTTTCATTAAAACCTATCATTTTAGAGTTCTAATGGTTTGTTTCATAAAGTAAAATTGAATCCTAAAATCTATGAAAATAGTTGGACTTCATTAACGGTCATTTCCTTTTGCAAATAAATACATCCATAAGTATATATATGATCCTTCATTCAAGATTGGATAGGTTTCCCATAGTCCTCCTATTGGAAAATGCAAATATAATATCAATTGACATTGTATTTAAGTAGAAACTAAATTAAACTACAATAATTACAAATTAATCCCATGCTCTATAAAATTGCAAAGGATCGGTGGGATTTGTGACCTTCCCCCTCCCCCACATTATAATTGGGAATTTGCAGCATGTTGTTGATGGCTTGGTTGAACTAAATAACGAATATCAAAATATTCAATAAGCCTACACCATGGGATCAAGTTTATAGCTTACAAGCCTGTAAATAATTTAGAAGTACAAACTTGGTTAACACAACATTTTAAAATAATAAAATTGACTACGAAATAAAAAAACATTAATGTAAATATGACTTTGTTAGACATCAAAATTTGTGTCTTAGTTGTTTTTCACTCATCATGGTTGTAATACATCTTCATATTTATTCTAAAGTTATCTCTCTCTCATGGCATTATTTCGATGGCATAGATTTGAACGAAGTTTGTATTATAAAAACAAGTTAGAAAACAAAACTTAATGTAATAAAATCATTTAAATTTTTATTTCAAGAAAAATTTAATCTCATCCAAAAATGGACCATACATTTCATGAATTTCTTTGAATAACTAAATTTTACATTTCTTTGAGAAATAAACATAGAAGAAATCACAATAATCTTTAGTTGCCTTCTTGGCTACTATGTTAATGGTTTTTTTACAATTTCTACATCAAAAAAATTATCATTCAATGTTTCTAAGTATAAATTATAGTAAAATATAAATCAAAAGCTTAATGATAAAGAGAAATTTAAAATATAATTTTCATTTAAAACATATTAATATACCTTCTATTATTGTCAAGGTAGATATCCATAAAACTATCCAAGATTATGGTCTTGATCTTATTTTCATAAGAAAACCTCTTATACCTCTCTTTTAGTAGCCCACGAGGTACGAGACTTGGTCCTACATCAAAGGGTGGGAAGCAAGTGGAGAAGGTTTGGGACAATAATCATTCCTAACATCTTGTGGAACAAATATCGGGAGGGGGATCTATACCAAGACATCTATGAAGAGGGGTAGGAATTTGACATTGGTGTCATTTGGGAGAGAGAGGTGTGATAAGTGGATTGGTGGAGGGATCAATAGTAGAGAAATTTGGGTGATGAAGGGAGGCGATATAGATGAATGTGGGTGGGTAGAAAGAGGAGACATACCATGTGCATTTCCAACTGCATCCATAACATTTTAATCCATTTCAGGATTTTCCTGAATTTGGCTAAGAAATCTATTAAATAACTGCATATGATACAAAACAAAAAATAAATGTTAGGATTTAAAATTATTTATGTAATTTAAAAAATTTATGACATTACATAAATGCCAAAGTGTGATTCATAAAGTAAACATTAATTAATTATTACATAGTTTATCAACTATTGCAAAATAAACTATAATATAAACATGAGAATTAAATATAAAAAAACATAAAGTTTTAATGTGGAAAACCACAAAGGGTTGAAAACCACGGTAGAAAGTAAGATTTCCATTTATGAGAAACTTCTACATTCCAATAACTTCTTCACCTAATTTTCTCCCTATTACATTTTACAAATGTTTTCACATGAATTCAAATTCCCCGACCCCACAAGTCTTATTTAAATATTTTAAATGGGTGTGATTTCTCGTGAAGCACCCTATCACATCTAAATTGATTTTAATTTAATAAATTAACCTTTTAACCTGAATTTTATATAAAATAAGGTTTATAACTCAAAAACACTTAATATTAAAGTTCTAACACTCCCTTAATATTAATTGGGAATTATATACCAACATTACATGTTTATATAACAAGATTTACAATCCTTAAACCACAGTGAGGCTTTAGGCTAGCATATCACATTTGAAGGATTTATACACCTTCATCATGTTAAAATTAAATTTTAGTACAAAAGGATTTGGAATCCATAAATCAGAAGTGATGATTTAGTCTAAGCACAATTTGTGAGACTATATCTCACTATTTATCATAGAAAATCTATACCATCATCTCTAGGAGCCTGTTTCACCAATAAGTTGAAGCTTTCTAGGAAAAAATAGATAAAAGGTAAGTTGTTAAGGAGGAATACCTATGAAGCAAAGGTAGAAGGTAGAATGCGCGTGTTGTTGATGTTATCCAAGCTTATTGTAGAGAACTCCTTTTTGTTTGGGAAGGACTACTGTAAATACAAAACAAGACCACAAAAGAGCATTAAATAACATATGATAGTGGACTACCTAGCTTATGCTAGATCCAAGAATCGTGATGCTTGTTAGAGAGGTTTTCAATCCACTGTTTAATTTAACTTAAATAGGAAACTGAAATAACTAGGTCTTATTATAATGCAATGATTTAGGTTTTTCAATACAAAACAATATGTTATATTTAATGTTAAATACAAAATGTATCACTAAATCTAATGAAACTAAAGGTTTGTTTGGGTTGGGAAAGTTTTCAGAGGTCTGGTAAAGGTCTGAGACTGATTAGGTGAGGTATGGGTTGGTTTTGGTTGAATAGAAGGTTTTCTGGTCTGAGGGTGTAAAATGGCATAAAGACCGGTATCGGTCATGTGAGCGATGTCAGTATAGGGATGAGACTGACTACAATAAGGTAAACCGACATTGGTAGGGGAAATGGGTGATAAATTAATAATAAAAAAAAATTATCCCTCTATGATTACACAGAGAGTGAGGAAGGTGTGGTTAGGCTCGTAATATGGCTAAGAAGACTCAGGAATGCAGAGGAAGAGGTTAAGAAAGGTGGAAAGACTTGAAATGGTTGGGTAGGTGGATTGGTGGGAAGATGGAGATATTCGAGTAATAGTATAAATGGAAATACTGAAAGAAGTAAAAGATCTACGGTAAAGTAAGAACAAATGATGAAAACGTGTTACTTACTTGTTTTATGAAGATCTTGTGAACGAAGGTGGTTGGTGGTTGATAGGCAAGGCGATGGTTTGCTCAGTGTCGCAGCAGTGCAACCTATGTGCTCCCATGGATACTCCAATGGTTTGGAAAAGAAATTTTTTCTTGTGTTGTAGTCTAGTGGTGTGTCGTTGTTGTTTGGATGCAAGAATGGCTTTGAGACTCACACTTGATTACAATATAATTCCCAAAACTAAATGACCAACCCATGTAAAGAGTTGTAAAATTGTATATAAAGAAACCGATGGTGTTTTAGGTGACCAACGTTGGTCGAGGATAAATCGACATCGTTAGGATGAATTAGTCAAAGTTAGCAAAAATATCATGATATTTACTATGTTTAGTGTGATCTTGATTGCTAATTCGGGTCTCAAGTGAGGGTTGGTGCTTAGATAAGTGGGAGTGTTGTTGGAGAAGGAATATGACTTTAATTGTAGGGTTTGAAAGAGTCCCAATTGTTTAAGATAAGTAGAGACTCAATCTTAGTTAATTAATAGGCTAGGAATAAGTCCATGGTGAGGTGTAAATTAACTTAATTAAATTAATTAAGTTAATTAATAATGTGAGGATGAACATTAATTTGATTGTAAGTAATTAAATTAATATGAATGTGGGGTAAGGGGTCATGGTTAGGTGAATACGTTACATTAATTAATTAAAGGGGACAAAGGGAAGTGTGACCCAAATTTGGTGTCTACATTTTCCCCTTTTTGTCGTGTATCTTATATTGATAAGTGACGCTGACAAAAATAGGAAGTCATTGTCTCATGTATGAGTGAAGATTAGGTTTCCCAAGTATGGGTGGAGGTGATCCCCCTCAAACCAAGATCTAATGAGGTAATATATGGAGTTGGTGAGTGGTTTGATAAATGTGTAAGTGATGAAAATAGGGGTAGGTGGGTTTTAGGTAAGGGTGAGTTCGGTTCGGGTAATAGGTAGTGGCAGTCTAATGCACACACACATATAGAATGTGATATGGTACCAGGTTGAAGAGCTTGCAAACTCTACTTTGTCAAAGGTTGATAGGTTTATCCAAACAAGGTTGAAGTGGTTCAGGTATCCAAGGTATAGGATACGGTCCTGAAACACAACTAGGCAAGGTGCAGGAACGGGCAATAGGTTTGTTCCAGGGCACCAAAGGTTAGGTTGGGATAAACAACATGGCATTAGGAAAGGTAAGGTCATTAGGCTGAACAACATGAGTAGCATCATCGCAAGGTATAGCTAGTAAGTGAATTTGAGTGTCACAATGGGTGAGGTTGGGTTGGGTGATTTAGGCAAGGCTATAGGTAAGGCCATGTTAGGGGTCAAAAACATGCCCCAACTGATTGTGAGGTTGGGTTGTAGGTAATAAGGTCATTAGGTTGAGTGGTAAGGTTGGGTTCAAACTTGGGTAAGGCGAAAAGGGTTTCGGGAAATTGAATGTGGAGATAAATAGGTGTAGGGACTCAAACAGGCTAACCGATACCGGTAGAGAAAGCGATGTTAGTCAAGAGTAATCGCAGGTGGTATAGTAGGGCACATGACCGATACCAGTCAAGTGAAATTGACATCAGTCAGATCGGGGATTGGGTAAAAGTAAAAATTTGTATATTATGGATTCATTTTAACCATTTCCACCTATAGAAAATGATGAGTGAAGAGCTTTTCGTATTTTCTGTAGAGAAAAGTACGAGGAATTGTACCAGGATAAGTTAGAGGTATATGAGTGGTTATAGGAGCTAGGTAGATGGGTCCATGAGATCATTCAAAGTAATTTGATTGGCTGAGAGGACTGAGACTTTGATTGGAAGCATGGCTACAGCATGAGGAAGCACTAGAGGTCCACCAGTTTAGAGACCGGAGGTGCCAGCGAGGAGGAGACAACGTGTTGAGGTAGGAATCAATCCATATTGTGTATTTTCAATTGAAATTTGTGGTAAAATGAACAAATGGGGTGGGAAATTGAAAATTGGAAATGAGGTTAAAAATGAATGAAATTGGAGTCTTTGGGAGGGTGCAATGTAGATTAATTAGGTGAGCCAAGGAATTGGGGTGGGGTTAGGTGGATTGGGGTAGATTTTAGGTTGTTTTTTCAATTTTTTCAAAATGTTAAATGATTGATGTATGATATGGTTGAGGTTATAAAATGGTAGGTATGATGAAATAATGTATGATTTTGTGATATATTAATCTCTAAGTTATTATGTAAATGGAAACTAACTAGGTTAGAATGTGAATGTAAAGGGTGAAAAATAGTTAGGGGTAAAAGTGACCGAGCTAACCTGTAAAGGCCCCATGCCCTCGGAGTGTTGCCTACATAGCCCCAGCGTGGCAAAAAAGGGCCTTAGGTTGATGTAATTCTCCCATAAGATAGGGAATAATATGATGGGGTAGATGAATGGGTCGGTAGGTTTTAGGCATGATTGAGTCTAGGTCATTGAGGCATGGTTGAGTGTAGGTTGTTTTAGGCATGGTTGATTTTAGGTTGAATAGGCATGGTTGAAGGAGAAGAAATCCCAGAATGTAGGTGTCAAAGGTCTAGTCCTACATAGTAGAATCAATAAGTAAGAAAAGAGATGAACGGTAAAAGAGGTGGAATGCTCAGAAGTGGCAAGGACCATAATGAGCATACCGAGGATGGGTTGATGAACTTAAACCCCTAAAGGCGTGCATGATTGATTGTTCTAAGGGTGAAGGAAGTTACATGATCATGAAATGTCACATTTGTGGCACGTCCCTTGAGTAGGTAGAAGATAAGAAAGAAAGGAAGATGAGGTGAAATGGGTTGTTTAGCGTAACCTTGTTGTGAGACAACATGCCTCTTCTACAAGATACCCAAAACCGAAATAGGCAAGTCCATGACAAAAAAGTTGTACTTCTCTTGATTTTTGTATTTTTATTTTTACTTTTGTTTGATATATTGATCGATGTGGGAAGTCTATGTGGGATGAATAGAATGAATCCTTGAGGTCTTCGTGAAGTTGATCGATGTGGGAAGCTTCAAAATATTTTATTTTTATTTTGTAGAAATAGTCTTCTTTTTGGATAGACTACGTACAATATGGCTAGCTTTGTATAGTTGTCCTTCGAGGGAGAAGTCTATTTATAGCAACAAGATAGAAAGATAGATGTCCTTTTGAGGGAGTCATCTATTTTCCATAAGTTTGACTCAAGGATTTGAATTTGAAAATCCCATATATTACTTTTGAACTTTTTTTTTGGCTTTTAGGTCATGAACAAGACTATAAAGGAGTATAGGCTTCTTTTATGAAGGAAAACCATAACACGCAGAGGTTAGCTATAAAATAAAGGTTTTAAGTGATGAACAACCATGGGATTCCATCTGAAAAGATGAAAAGTATCCATGAGAATCATGTCATGAGTAGAGCCATGGTACTCATATTGAAGATAAGGCTGAAAAGTGTGAAAGATAATCACATGATTTTTGTTTAGTCATTGATCCTTAAAATAGGTAAGTGGAAGGTGAAGGTTTCTCAAGGGAATTACATTTAATAGAAAAAAGGTGATATAGGACTTGATTCAATAATAGAATGGTCAAAGATGCAAGGCATTGAGGGCTTAGGTTCAGGTTTACCTCGAGAGGAAGATAAATGATAAGCACTTGATCCATAGGCATGAGTAATGATATAGGGTCCAAGCCAATTAGGAGAAAACTTGCCCCATTTACTTTTCTCTACTTTTTTGTTACATGTTGATTTTCCTTTAGGATGAGGTCACCAACCTTGAAGGTTCATTCTTGGACACATTTATCATAGGCACGTTTGATACGTTTTGGTATATTTGAAGGTGATCGAGAGCATTTAGATGACATTCATCTAATAACTCAAGTTGTGCCAAATGGTCTTGGTGAAAATCATCATTGTTGAGCATATCTTTGAGTGAGATATGAAGAGATGGAATTTGGACTTTGAGAGGCAAGACAACCTCTATATTGTAGACCAAAGAGAAAGGTGTGGCAGTAGTTGAGGTGTAAATACTAGTACGATAATCCCATAAGGAAAAAGGAATGTGTGTGTGCCAATCCTTACCAGTATATGTTAACCACTTTCATAAGAATTTTGTTTAGGGTTTTGTTAGTCGATTCAGCTTGGCCATTTGTTTGAGGATAATAAGGTGAAGAAAAATGAGTTGAATCTTTGAAGGCATCATAGAGTTTCTGTATGGTTTTGTTTTTGAATTGTTTTCATTATCAGTGATGAGGTGGTGAGGAACACCAAAGCGAAAAATGATGTGATGGTTGATGAATTCACATATTTTCTCAAATTTTGTAGAAATAAGAGGTATGGATTCCACCCATTTAGTGTAATATTCGATAGTGGTAATAATCCATTGATGACGTTGGGAAGAATGAGGGTTAATCTCTCGACAAGATCTAAACCCCATTGAGAGAAAGGCCAAAGGTCTTGTGTGACCTGTAAGGCATGACTAGGGGTGTGATGAAGATTAGCATGTTGCTGACATTTCACACAACATTTGACATAGTCACAACAATCTTGGTTTAAGGTTGGTTAGTAATAGCGAGGTGAAGGATGTGTTTAGAAAAAATGAAGCCACTGAAATGACCTCCACAAATCCCATTGTGAACTTCCTTGATGGTGTATGGATTTAGAACTTGTAAGGCATCGTAAGAGGATATCGTCAAAGCCATGTTTATAGAGAAGACCACCCATGATGACATAGTGAGAGACACTTTTGAGGAAGGCTCGTTGTCCATTGCGAGTAAGATCCGGAGGCAAGAATTGAAAGGGAAAGGTAGTCAAGCAAACTACTTATACCAAAGGTCATGTGGGTCAGTTTTCAATGTTTCCTACAAAGTTAACATCTAGAATAGATAAGAAGGTGATTGCAACCTTTGTATTGTGACAAATATTTTCAAGTCAAAGGGTGAAGTGGGTATTTGAGAAGTGAGACAGGCCATGGTGTCCGTGAATTTATTAGTGGAACGCGGGGTGGTTTGAAGTTCATAATGGTCAAAGGTAGTCAAAATCATGTCAACATGATGTTTATACTTTTGAAGTATCTTATTATGACACTGGTATATACCATTGACTTGGTTCACAACTAGTTGAGAGTCACTAAAGATATTAATTGATTTAACATCTAAGGCTATGGTGGTTTGAAGACCTAACACGAGTGCTTCATATTTGGTGATGTTGTTAGTACAATAAAAATCTAGTTTGAAAGATAATGGCATAGGCTCACCATCAAGAGGAATGAGGATAATCCTACACCACCCCCATGCTGACATTTGGAACCATCGAAGAATAAGGTCATCTAGTAAATGGTATCATCCAGGGAGAGGGTAGCAATGGATTCATCAAGGAAGTCAAAGTTAGAAGATTGGTTTTCGAGAGAGGTGTGTTTGCGAGTTGGTCATAATGGTTTTTCCTTTGACAAACTTTTGATGGATGAATTCAAGATCTAGGTCTGCAAGAAGCATGAGCCAACATGTAACACGTTGATGTTGGTAAGGCTTAGCGTACATGTAATGTAAGGGGTCAATATTGGTGACAACAAAGGTTTTTGGTTGAGTAGGTAATGGAAAAGTTTAGTGGTGACAAAGACTAAGGCTAGGAAAAAGTTTTTCAGCGTGAGTATATCTAGTCTCGTAGTCTAAAAGTGTATGGACTTATATAATAAACCACTTTGCTCCTTGTGTTGCTCATCGCGATGAGTGAGCATGGTACCTAAGGAATGATCAGTGGTAGAAATGTAAAGGTAAAATGGTTGGTCATCCTTAGGTGGAATGAGCATAGGTGGTTGGAGGAGGTATTTTTTAAGGCATCAAGGCTTTTGGCATTCATCATCCCATTTGAAGGAGACATCCTTTTTGAGAAGATGATGAAATGGATGGTAATAGTGGTCAGAAAGCTAAGAAATAAAGTGACGAATAGATTGCAACTTGCCTTGCAAACTACGAAGTTGATGAAGGTTAGTAGGTGGAGGAATCTCAAGAATATCCTTGATTTTAGTGGGATCAACTTCAATGCCATGCAAAGAAATGATAAAACCAAGGAGCTTTCTAGAGAGAACAACGAAGACACACTTCTTAGGTTGAAGGTGAACACAATATTTGATGAGATGGTCAAAGACAACCTTAAGGACTGTAAGGTGTTCGGATTGATGTTTGATTTTGTAAGAAGATCATCGATGTAATCTTCTAATATGTTATGCATGATGTCATGAAAGATATAAGTCATATCCCATTGATATGTAGCACTAGTGTTTTTAAGGCCAAAGGGCATGACATGATAGCAGAAGGTCCCCAAGGAGTGATGAAGGAAGTTTTGTGTTGATCTTTGGGGTGAGTAATATTTGGTTATAACCCGAGAAACCATCCATGAGTGATATAGCATCTCAATGACGGTGGTGAGATCAACTACTTGGTCATAATATTTGACTATAACCCGAGAAACCATCCCCTGAGTGATAGCATCTCAAGGTCGGTGGTGAGATCAACTACTTGGTCATAATATTTGACTATAACCGAGAGTGATAGCATCTCAAGGTCGGTGGTGAGATCAACTACTTGGTCAATACTAGGTAGAGGAAAGACATCTTTTGGGAAAGCCTGAGTTAAGTTCATGGAAATCCATGCAAATACAAGAGTCCCCCTGTCACTTTTGTGACATGAAAATGTTAGAGATCCATTGGGGATAATCAATGGGTAGAATGAAGGAAATAGAAAGGAGGCGCTGGAGTTATTCTTTGACAAGAAGGGAAATGTGAGGATGCATTTTTGTAGCTTTTGTTTCATGGGTTTGGCATCAGGAATGGTTATGATATTGTGGACCACAATGTTTGGGTCAATACGGGGATAGGACCAAGCAAAAGTGTGTTATGATCCCGGAGGAAAGAAGTGAAAGCTTCTTGTTCAACAACATCTAAAGATTGGCCTATTTTTAGAATGTGGGTCATCCTGAGTGTGAATGTTGATTTTGATGGTCGATTCATTCAACATGGTTTGTGTCTCAGAAGGTAATGACCGGTGAATATAAGAATTTTCGCACCAAGGTAGGTGAGAATAGAATCATCATCCTAACATTAAATGACGTTAATATAAGGTGTATCATCATCGATCATGTTAGGATATAGGAAGGGAAGAGAAGAGGGAGCCTCGCCATTGTGTTGATAAGTCAGAGGTCCCAGGAAATGGTGTTCAAAAAAAAAAGTTAGGAGGAATGGATTCTGGATCCATAGACTTTGTAGGTGAAGGTGGTGAGGTAGGTGAATGGGGTGGGGAAGGTTTATCGTCCTCCATGAGTTCAACTTGGGCCTTCTTGGAAGGTGGTTTGGAAAATCCAATACCACTGCTGTGGTCTTTATGCTTATGAGTGGTGCAAGGAATGACAATATGATGGCATTTTGTTCATAGAAACCAAATCCAAAGCCCTTCCAAGCACAATGATGGAGGAAGGTGTGGGCAAAGTGGTAGTTGGTGAGATATTGAAGGTCGGAGGAAAATGGTCAAGTTTGGGAAGGTGGCTCGGGTGAGTAGGTAGAAGCATCAAGTCCCCATACATTAAGTTGGTGTGAAGGTGGGGAGGACCGTAGGGGAAAAATTCACCTACGCGGTGATCATAGTAGGGATGTTGGTGAAGGTTACCATACTCTTGAGGAGTAAGGAATGTGTCAATGTTATAAAGGTGGTACTCCCCTAGAGTGAGGCATTGAAAAACACCTTCTAAGGGATCGAGTTAGTTGGTATGTGGGTAGCGGGAATGGATGAATCACTGGATAACTAGGAAGAAGAAGCATTGGATGTTTGAGAAGTAGATGGGTTGGTTGATGGGTCAGATTGTAGAAGTTGTGGCAGAAGTGGGAATAGAGGTTTGGAAGATGTTGTGGAAGATGTAGAAGAAGAGGTGGATGAGTAGAGAAGTGGAAAAGAAGGTAGCGTAGTGGTGGTAGATGCCTTAACTGGTATAAGGACATCATTGGGTGATACAACATGTTACATGTCTTGAATGGTGAAGGGTTGGCTGGAATGGTATAGTTGTGCCCTTCATGTTCAAATTTTAAACAACGGTGTAAGGTTAAAGGAACACAACCCATTATGTGAATCCAGGGTCGGCCAAGCAAGCATGTTGTACTAGAATTCCCCCTCTAAGACATAGAATAATTCAAGAATGGCATGGGGCCACACGAATGTGGAGAATGATGGTGTCGAGGGTGGAATTCATGGCATTGTTAAATGAATACAACATAACTAGGTTATTATGCATGTAATTGGTAGGGATGCGCATTTGGTTATATGCATGGGAGGAAATGATGTTGATATTAGCACACCTCCATCGATCATAACGCATCAAACACGTATATTATCAACATAGAGAGAAATGAATAGGGTAGGGTCGAGGATCATCGATTAGAGAGGACAAATCTCTTCAGAGAAAAACCGAGAACGGCTACTTGATGAGTGAGTGGTAGCGGGAGAAAGAGGAAGGGGGGTGAAGTTAGTGAGAGAGGCAATGTGGTGAGGAGTGATAATGGATGCAACAGTGCGTAGGGTCATTAGGTAGAACCTCAATAGATTATAGGACCTCAATGAGGGCTGATGATGAGACTCAGTAGGTTTGGACGAGGTCATACAAAGACATTTTGAGAGGAGATTGGTGTAATTGTTTAAGCATTGTACGATGGGAAACCCTATTAAAAATAGGGTATGTGGGTCCATGGATGGTGATTTTGGGTGCAGGTGTAGATGGAATGTTGGGTAAAGGAGTAGTGGATGAGTTGGTTGTTTTCTCCTTTCCTTTTTCCTTTTGGGCTTGAGTGGCAACTTGAACCATATTGATCTGTGGTGAAGGAGAAGGTGAGTCATGAAAGGTGTAGTGTAGCGATAGGATGGGAAAAATATGGTGAGGGAATATAATGGTTTTGTGAAAGTAATGCGGTGCATTGGCATTTTGGTGGAGGTTTGGCTAGCTCTCTGATGTGGACCATATTGATCTCAAATGTTGGAGGAGGATAAAAGGGTTGTGGAGGTGGAGATGGAGGTCATTGAATAGGTATGGGATGAGGTTGTGTGGTGATAGGTGTAGGTGGAATAGGGTCCTCATCTAAAATATCATCATTATCAAAGTTTTCTTTGAGAGGACATAGTTAGAGAAGAATAGTCTTAAGATCCTTATAGTTTTCCACATCATGCCCTGGCACATGATGGTAAGTACAAATTTTGGTATCATCAAACCCTTCTAGTTTAGGTTTGAGTGGGTCGTAAGGTCTAAGCGGTGGAAATGTGATGATAGAGGTTTCAAAAGGTTAGCTAAGATGTTGGCGTAAGACCCTACCAATGGATCACAATGTGAAGTAAGTGTGGGTCTGGATGGAAGTGTGGGTGACTTTTGTGGGAGAGGCATCATTGGAGGTGGAATCGGAGGTTGAGTAAGTTTGACTATTTATTTGGTAGATAGTACGGTTTTGGGTTTGGGTTGTACCTTCTTGGGTAAAGGTGTAGTAGGTGAACTAGTTATTAGAGGTGGTGTAGGTTTAACTACCTCTTTGGAAGGTAGTGGGGTTTTGGGCTTGGGTTGCACCTTCTTGGGTAAAGGTGAAGAAGGAGTGTGTGATGTAGAAGGAAGGAAGATAGTGGAAGGGGATGGGTTAGCCAAGGTGATAATGGAGGTGTGGTGAAGGTGGTGGTAAGAGGCAATGTGGAAGGGACTGGTTGAGGAGAAGGGAATGGCATGGGTAATGATGAGGATACAAGAAGTGGTGTAGGTATAGGAGGTAGAAAGGATGTAGGTGTGGAGAAGGTGTAGGTTGTGTAGGTAATTTGGGTGGAATAGAGGATCGTGATGAGGAGGTGGGTTGTTATGTTTTTGGTTTACCTTGGGTAGGAGGTTACTTGACCAAGGTTGATGGGTGTGGACCTAGGATAGATGGAAGTGGTGAAGGTGATAGAGGGTAGTGGGCGAAGCCATGGTGTATATGGCCTAAGAGGTTGGGTCTTCCTCTTAGGTGGGGGAATAGTCTTTATGATGGCTTGTGAGGACGTGGCTAAATCTAGTTTGATAGGAGGATGGACTAGGCTTGATGTCGGCATGACTCCCAATGTGGTAATGGGTCTAGACGTGGAGGAAGATATAGGTGTAGGTAGGGTTTTAGGCATAGGAAAAATTTCATTTGATGGTAAAGGTTTAGGTGTGGGTGAGGGTGATGAAGAAGGGGTAGCTACAACTGGCATGGGCATGGTGGGTTTGGTTTTTTGAAACACCTTTGGATAGATCATGGAAGTGTCAGTGGACAACATCTGCATTTGAGTTGAGACAGGAGTAGTCGAAGGCATCCCCAAAGCATGGAATTGTCAACATAATCCAAGTGGTCGACCAAACGTGAGAATGACACCGATGTAGAGGAGGATGATGTTGATTTGGTAGTAATCCCTATAAAGAATGTCATGTGAGATAGGGAAATGGTTGGTTTTGACTCTATGGGTAGAAGAGATGAGAGAAAATCAAAAGGATCTTTGAAAGCCAGTGGAGAATTGTCACCAATAGGAAGGGATGCCTACTAATGGATCCCTTTGTGGGTAGGGGAGAAGGCAAGGTGGATGAGGTAGGTTCTTCTTTTGGTGAAGAAGAAGGTAAGCATGACTCTCTCGTGGGTAGAAGAGTAAGTACTATGGGTTGTTCATTAGGTTGAGAGGTGAGTGGGGAAAATACATCAACAAGATATGGTGGACTCCTCCATGGGTGGAGGAGAAGATAAGGGAGACTCCTCATGGGTAGAGGATTGGATGAAACAGGTCCCTCCGTGGATGAAGGAGCTCGCATGCAAGAATCTCCTTGATAGATGGAATGGGAGGAAATTTGAGAAGGAGTTGGTATGATGTCAAAAATGGCATGAACCTCACGAATGTTACTGTCATTGGTCGAGGTTTTTTTGGTTTGGTTAGATGATGGGGTGTGATTTGGGAATGGCTTCTTGAAGATGTGAAGGTTTTGATTAGCTTGGTGCATTAGGGTTATCAAGATGAGATCTCCATTATCTAACATTTCTTGGATGATGTTTTTGAAAGTTATATAATTACCATCACTATGACCTCTAATGCGATGATAGTTGTAGTAATCATTTTCTTTGTACCATGTAGGCATAGGACGAGAAGGGTCAAAACTAGTATGTGGTTTGATGGGTGGAAGAGTGATTGCTCCATATTTTAGAAGTTTTTCTAAAACTAAAGAGTAGGGTTCTCCTATGGGAGTATATTTTCATTTCTTGCTTGAACTGAAAATCCTGAACAGGAGAAAGGTTGGAAGAAGGTTTTGATTGGTTGGATGGATGAGACAAATTTCAAAACTACTGCGTTGGTAGATCCTTTTGCTTTAGAATAATTATTTTGTGGTTTGGAAGAAGAAGAGGTATCATTTGATTTAAACGCAACATTATTGTTATGTAATTGTATCTTCTTCTCTTCAATGGCACGGATTTCAAGTTTTTAGGCCATGGTGAATGCCTCATCAAACATGTGGAAGGTTTGAACTTGGAGATTTGGTGAGATGTGTCTAGCACAAGCTCTAGTGAACAACTCTATCAACTCCGTTTGAGGTAATTAGAATGTGAGTTGGTTGATCAGGCTCCGCCAACGAGTGACAAAATCTGTGATAGATTCATCTTCATATTGGTGTGTCATGTATACAAGTCGGTCATGGTGACCTTCTTGACAATGTTGATAGAAAAGTGGTCTAGAAAATCTGAGCTACCTGATTAAATGAAAAGATGGAGTTCTAGGTAGAGCACTATACCAATCTAAATTTGGTCCCTCAAGGACATTGGGAATGTCCACAAGAGAAAAGTGTCATCATGAGTGATGAGATAACACACATGTTTAAAAGACCACAAGTGTTATTGTGGGTCTTCTTTGTTGTTGAATCGGTTGAATTTAGGCATTTCCCAATAGGGTATGGATGAATCAAAATGGACGGGTGAATGGGCTCATTGTAAATCTCATTGTATGTCAGAGAGTTACGTGAGCCAAAGAGATAGATGCTTCTAATGTCTACATCTTGTCCATCATCATTTTGATAAGATCATTTATGGGTTGTGATGATGGATACCCCCTATAGTATAAGGAGGGAGATAAGATGGGTATGATGTGGATGGCACTCCAAGTATGTGGTGGTTCTAAGTACAAAAATTGTGATGAAGGAACATAGGATGGAATAGATGTGGAGGGAAAGTACCTAGGTAAGCGGTAGATGAAATAGGGGTTGTTGGTGATAGGTGTAGGTAGGTGGGGTGGACATAAAGACTCTTGTATAAATCCAGGAGGAAGAGACTATGGGATGGAGAGGACAAGGTTTTGGAAGGGAGTATGGGTTTGACAAGTGGTGGTTGAGATGTAATAGGTATATGAGAAGTGGAGGATGCATAGATAGACCTATACTAAGGGTGGTTGATGAAGGCATGGTGGACGTTGTAGGGGCTACAGACGTCGAAGGTGTGATAGATGCCATAGGTGCAGTAGATATCGATGATGTAGGGTCAAGCTAGGAAACCACATGTGGTAAGGTGGAAGAGGCTAAGGCTACACTAGTAGTAGTGATGATGCAGAAAGTGGGTGTGAGAGTAGGAGGAATGGACACAGGCATGCCATATATAAGCTTCCCTGATGAATCACGGGTAGATGAATGAGCAAGGTAATATTCAGAGAGAAAAGGGTTTTGATCAAGAGTCTCGCAAACTCCTCATCACCATAGTGGGTATGTAAGATATTGATTGGGGTCCATAGGTGATGAGATGGAAGGGGTGATGGGCTAGGTGGAAGAGGCTGGTGGCTAGCATGAAACATGAGAGAAAGCTTTATACAAGTCAAAACCATGTGACTGACAATAGAACTGGTGATCTAAGCTTTGTTGATGATGTAGAAAAACATAAAAATGGAGAAAAATGGATCTAGAAGGTGGGATTTGATCATTTTTTTGATTTGAAAAATAAGAACACAGAGACCGATGCCCGGTGGGTAACCAATGTTAGTATGAAAGGGTAACCTCACGGTCACTAGACCGATTCCGGTTATTGGGGAGAAATGAAAGGTTTGCAAATCTGGTAATAAATGATGAAAATGAAGTGAAAATGGATTCTAAAGGTGATATCAAAGACTCAAAATTATATTGAAGTGATAGAGGAAATCTGAGGAAATCACATAAGGTTATAGGTGTGAACGAAACAACTTTGTTTGGGAAAAATGACCAAACAACTGAATAATATGAATGCGCGGTGGTTAAAGTCATAAAAATGATGGTGGTGATGATGATAACCGAGCTGCGGTGATCACATGAGACCGATAATAATTAGCTTATGAAATCTATGAAATCTATGAAAAGATGGAAAAAGTGAATTTTGGTGATTTAGATCAAATAAAAGGACCAACTCAGAAGTTGAGTATGGAAATGATTAATCCCAACACACTTAGAAATAGTCAGAATACACCAACTATGATTGTGGAGTATGTAGGTAGAAAAATGGAGAAAATGAACTCACACCTCAAAACACAAATCAAGCAAAAGCTAGCAAACACAAAATCCTATGTTGTAGATTTTATGTTGTGGCTTATGCCATTTAGGACTAACTTGTGAATAGAATAGAGTTTTGGTTACCGAAGGTTCCCTACAGAAATTGACAACTATGGCTGGTTTCAGGTAAATTTTTGCGTGGTGTCCCCAATATATACTTTGCAGTACACGAGGCCCTACTCTGATATGATGACTAGCCAGAAAACTAGTTGGAGCCCACTGTCAATCCTCTGATCATGTGATTGTTGATAGTTTCTTCTGGGAAAGATGTTATTTAAGAAATGTGTAGTTTATTTTCAATGGTTTGGTATAGAGAGAGTGTGCAAAATGTGAGCTATGTTCAATTTGTCAACCATCAGTTAGTCATGACTTCAGCATATAGGTTACCCATAATTTAAATGAGCTACAATGTAACATACAAAAATGAGATGCAAAGATTTTAAACCCAAATCCATTATGAAATTTGATGAGATAAATAATGAATAAGAAAGAGTATGTCTTTCACTAATGCAATACAGAATAAAAAGAAGCGTTCTTTTTAATCCAAAATACAAGTTTCACTGAGACAAGTAGGAGAAGAAGAATGTTTCCAAGGGAGAAGATTTAATGTGAACTCTCTTTCAAAAATAAATAAACACACAATGATTCCCTAAGAATGAACAATGCAAAGAACCCAAATGGGTCCCACGGCGTGCCAAAATGTTTCACCAATAAGTTAAAGCTTTCTAGGATGAAATAGATAGAAGGTAAGTGGTTAAGGAGGAAATGTCTATGAAGCAAATGTAGAAGGTAGAATTTGTGCATTGTTGATGTTATCCAAGCTGATCATAGAGAACTCCTTTTTGTCTGGGAAGGACTACCTGTAAATACAAAACAAGACCAAAAAAGAGCATTAAATAGCATATGACAGTGGACTACCTAGTGTATGCTAGATCCAGGAAGTGTGATGCTTCCTAGAGAGGTTGTCAATCCATTGTTTAATTTAACGTAAATAGGAAACTGAAATAAAAAGGTCCTATTGTAATGTAATGATTTAGGTTTCTCAATACAAAACAATATGCTAGATTTAATGTTAAATACAAAATGTATCACTAAATCTAATGAAACCAAAGGTTTTTTTCAGGTTGGGAAGGTTTGTCAGAGGTTGGTAAAGGTCTGGGACTGATTAGGTGAGGTCTGGGTTGGTTTTGGTTGAATAGAAGGCTTACTTGTTCTAAGGGTGTAAAATGACACAGAGACCGATATCAATCGAGTGGTGATGCCCGGTATAGGGATAAAACCGATGGTAGTAAGGTAAACCGACTTCCGTAGGGGTAATGGGTGATAAATTAATAAAAATGGCTTTTTATCCCTTCCATGATTGAAGAGAGAGTGAGGAAGGTGTGGTTAGGCTTGTAATATGGATAAGAAGACTCAGGAATGTAGAGGAAGAGGTTAAGAAAGGTGGAAAGACTTGAAATGGTTGGGTAGGTGGATTGGTGGGAAGATGGAGATATCTGGGTAATAGCAAAAATGGAAATATTGAAAGAAGTAAAATATCTATAGTAAAGTAAGCACAAATGATGAAAACCATGTTACTTACTTGTTGTTATGAAGATCTTGTGAACAAAGGTGGCTGGTGGTTGATAGGTGAGGTGATGGTTGGTTCATTGTCACGGTAATGTAACCTATGTGTTCCCGTGGATACTCCAATGCTCTGGAAGAGAACTTGTTGCTTGTGTTGCACTCTGGTGGTGTGTCATCATCATTTGGATGCAGGAATGGCTTTGAGACTCATGCTTGATTGCAATATAATTCCCAAAACTGAATGACCAACCCGTGTAAAGAGTTGTAAAATTATATATAAAGGAACCGATGGTGGTTTAGGTGATCGACGTCGGTCGAGGATAAACCGGCATCGGTTAGGGTGAATTAGTCAAAGTTACCAAAAATAGCTTAATCTTTACTATGTTTATGTGATCTTGATTGATAATTTGGGTTTCAAGTGAGATTCATTTCAAGTTTATGTTTCAATTTATCTTTGATTTCTAAAATTAAACGATTAGAATTGCTAGTAATAAGAAAATCATCAACATATAATACAATAAGAATAATCTGATTATTTTCAATTTTAACAAAAAGATCATTATCAGAAGAACACTTAGTGAAACCAATATCTTTGGAAAAACTATTTATTTTTGCATACCAAGCTTTAGGAGCTTGTTTTAAGCCATATAGATATTTTTCAGTTTACACACATAAATTTCTTTTCTAGGTTCCTCAAAACCTTTAGGTTGAGTCATGTAAATTTATTCTTTTAAATCACCATTTAGGAATGCATACATAGCATCCATCTAGTGGGTTTTCCCAATAATATTGATAAGTTAAGGTAATAATAATCCTAACTATGTTCATTTTTTGCAATGGATGTAAAGGTTTATACATAGTCGATCTTTGTGTTTTTGCATAAACCCGCGAGCTACTAACTGGATTTAAACTTGTCAATATTACCATCGGCCTTATATTTGATTTTTTAAGTAACCTAGAGCCAACAATACTACATTTTTCTAGAGGAGGGACAAGATCCCAAGTCTGATTTTTAATTAAGGTAAAATATTCATCTTTCATAGCTTCTACCCATCTTTCATCGTGAGATTCCTCTTCGAAAGATTAGGGTTTTATCTCATACATAGCCATTAAGTCATGATAGGTATGGTGGATTCTAGTCGTCTTATTGAGGTTATTTGGATTAAAATTTTGAAGAACAAATTGAGCCCATTTAGGTCTTTTTGTTACAGAGGAAACATGAAGAGACTCTCTTTCTATTAAAGACTAATTATTACAATCTATTTGTTCATAACATTCATCATTATCATTATTTTCTAACTCATTAGGTTCATCATAAACAAAATCTACAAAAGAAGAACAAAATAGGGTTTTTCTAATATTTTAACATTCATGTTCTCAATAACTTCACATTTTGTAGAATCTTATATCCTTAAATCTTTTGTTTTATCTCCATATCATACAAAAGATGAACAGATAAGAAGTTTGATCTAAGTTCTTCCTTTTTGTTTTAGGAAAGAAGATAGATGCATGGATTCTAAAGATTCTTAGATGAGATACACTAGGTTTATTATTAGTCCATTTTTCTAAAGGAGTAGATTGAAAAAGGGATTTAGTAGGGACTCTATTCAAAATATGAATAGAAATATTCATTACTTCAACCCATAGAAATTTAGGAACTTAAGTTGAGTGTAACATGGTTCTAGCCATCTTAAGAATGGTACTGAGTTTTTCCTTTTCTGCAATACCATTCTATTGAGGAGAGTAGGGAGTAGTGAGTTCCCTTTGTATTCCACATTCAATACAAAATGAATCAAATGTTTTACTAATATATTCTCCTCATTATCTGTTTTAAATCTTTTGATTTTACAACTAGAACTATTCTCAACTAAAACTTTAAATACTTTTAATTTTGATCAAACATCTAATTTATTTTTTATAAAGGACTAAATAATGTGAGAGTAATCATTAATGAATGCGACAACATATAAAGAATAGTTAGATAAGGAACTTCTAAAGGCCCTCTAACATCACCATGGAAAAGTTTGAGCTTCGAGGATTTATATTTATGATGACTATACAAAGGGTTTGTTGATTGCTTACCATGTAAGCACCCTTCACAAGTTTCATGAGCATGAGAGATAGGTGGAAGACCAATAACAAGGTTAAGATGAGACATATCATACATGCTCATAAAATTAATGTTTCATGCCACAACTAAATATCATTCCTATTTTGAGTAGAAATACATTATTGGACTAGAAAAATAATTGACTTAGATCCATGCATGAAGGTGCACGCGATAACAAAAGGGAGAAATATTACAAGTACAATATAGAGCACGAGGTGTGCGTAGATTAAAGAAGAAGAAGACATGCGGAAGGTTTGCATGCAAGGAATAAATAATAGGAGATCACCATAAAAGAAGTGATTAGCTAAAAATAGGAAAAACATGGGTTGGTGTGATAAGAAAGATAGAGCTATAATTAGATAAAGTAGCACTAAAAAAATATAAACCACATACGGGGAAGCTGGATAATGATAGTACGCATGGACAAGTACAACTAAATATAGCATGAAGTGAGTAATAAGTAAGATATTAATTACAGAGATGGAAATAGAAATAACCTTGAGTTAAAGACTAAGGCACAAACTAAAGGTACATGTAGGATAAATATAGGATAATATTTGAATAGATCAAACATTGCAAAGTGGTGAAGGAAAAGTTCCCACCAACTATATATAGGTGTCATGTTTTTGTAATAAAGAGTAGTCATGTAATGTAATTAAGAGCGAGACTAGATCCATGACTAGAAGAGTCAAGTATGTGAAATCTTGTTACTAAGTATATAATATTTTATGAGATCATGTTATGTGTTTGTAATGGATGATTTGATATGGATTGCCAAGATTAGGAGAGATGGACATGATATTATTGGCATTCAGATCTTGTTTTTATTATATATCTTGAGGAATGAATGATCAAATCTTGTATTATTATTGTCTTTGCTATGATTTATCTTACATTGTCTTATGTTCTATGTTATCAAATGTTAACTATTAATTATACATCTTTAATGATCTAAATAAAGAGGGACCTAGTAGGTTGCACGCGGTTTAGGTAAGCACTTAAGAATTAGTCGATTGATGTGCAGAGTGCCCAACTAAATGGTTTTAACTTTTAAGACTACATTTTGGTTTCGTTGTTAAGACCTCTTTTATTTAAATTCATCAAGATGTGGTGTGTGTGTGTCCTTTCGATTTGTCATTTGAGAATATTGAGCATTGAGTATAGGACGATCAAGATGAGTTTACTCGGAGATATAGTGTTGGAAGTGGTTTCAATCCGCATAAATGGGTAGAGGAAAACCTATATGATGAATTATATGAGATCTTCAGTTTCTTCCCAAATAAATTATATGAATGGTTAGTAGCATACTCTCATAATGAGGTGATTAGTTTAGGAAGGAGGTCCGTGTGGAGCCAAGATAAGTACTAAACACTTGTTGATCTGGATAAACCCTAGAAGTGCCTAGTAGATCATTAGTGGCGGATGTTTTCGGGAATTACACATTAGAGTATACAATCCCGACTTATTCATGTTCGAGCAAGTAGAATTTTAATTCCTTAACAAACCTAGAGTATCTTATCTACGTGTGCTCCTGCTGATTATCAATATTTTAATGGTTGATATTAGATTGGAAAATATCCCTATGGCGGGATAAAAACCCACCATGTGAAGGGGAAAGGAAAGGAGTTAGGAAGGATAATGTTAGGACAAGTGGAAGAAACACAAATAGAAGAGATACTTTGCATATAAAATGATGTATGAGATATGGCAGTTGAAGAGGCACTACAAATGAGAGGAATGATGCCAAGTAAAAGTGATGAGAACCTGTTGCAGCAGTAAGGGACCGTAGGACCATGTCCCATAGATATTGGGAAAGCGAAAGAAATACCCCTCGGTATTAGACAATGAAAATTTTGATGAAATAATAATATTCGTTGGCATGCATTTAACCCACACTAGACCCATGACCCTTGCACATGGTGTTAGGAATCTTGAAGTTGTTATAGAAGATAATCATAGTATTGAGGGAACAAGAAGGTAACCGATGATCACCATGTTAGGTTAGAGATACATGAAACTATGTATTGGTATCAGCTTAGGAAGCACAATGATTAAGGCATCACATATGGCAATGCAATAAGCTCCCATAGCATGACACAACAAGGTTTGTTTGGGAGGAATCCTATAGGGAAACATCGGGACATAGCATTAGCACGCTACCTATTAGAAGTACTCTCATAGGAGGAATATCATGTCAAACAGTTGGCTTGTAATTTATCACTACTATAGAAATGTAGAATACCACTTCTATAGCATGGTTCATTTTAAGAGACCTCTTGGAAATTGAAGGTGGAAAACCCCTGGAGAATATCCCCAAAACCACTTTCGTAAAACATGTGAATTTTCTAGGATTGTTGAGCAACATTTTCACCTAATTTTCAAGACATGTGACAACAAGGTTCTTTTCATGCGGTAGCAAATTTATTATCGTACGAAAACAAGGTTGTTTTCATATGACAGTAAACTTGTTATCGCACAACAGAAAACTTACTTTCACACGATTGTAAATTGTAAATCTCTCATTGTGTGTCTACAACCTCTATCATGCATCAAAAATAGAGGATTATCATATGTTAATAACCTCCTATCGTGTGCCAACCGATTCTAGTCACGTGTCGATAAAGCACCTTTGTCACATGTCACGAGACTCCCCTTGTCGTGTGTCGGTAGAAATTCCTTGTCGTGCATCAACAGAAATTAGTTGTCGGGGTTTCGGTGATTAACAATTGTTGAGCGTCAAAAAATAGCCCTTGTTGCATGTCGATAAATAATACTTGTCATCGGCCTACAAATTTGATGATGATATAAGACTATACTTTGTCTACTAGACTCTAGTGCTTCACAAGTTCACTTTGTACTTGATATGCTTGTAGTGGTACGGTACCTCGGTATATTATTCTATAGTATTCTACTGGAAAATCACCTAGGTTTATATAGAGTATGTTTTCAAGGGTTGGTAAATCCAGCCCCTAAAAAAATTATAATGGAATTTTTAGGCGAATAGGACACTGTCCTGTTTCGAAAAAATCACCTTTTTAATTTTTTGTAAAATGGAATATTCGCCATATTACAAATATTTTCCACTAAAAAGTTCCATGTTCTATAGGTCCTCAAATTACAACAGGAGGATTGGGAGGATTTGGTTTTCCCCCGAGTGGAGGTAATCCTGGTAGGGGTTCAGGTATAGGAATTTTCCTCCCTCAAGCAAAAGTAATCTAGGAAAAGGAAGTAACCCACCACCACATCGACCTCCCGAGATGCTCTTCAAGATGTCACATCAACAACAGGTATAATGTGATATCTACACATACATTTTCATCCCTAGGGTTATTCATTTTCACTTCCTCTTCTCTAACATCCACACTTCATATTTTTATCACTCCACACTTTTTCTTATCTCCTCGGCATGTTTTTCACCATCGATATACATGGTTATCATGTACACATCTCTTATCTACTTTGTGTTATCCAGAATTCACTCAACAACATAAAGTGGGGGAAAATGTAGACACTAAATCTTGCACTTTGTGTATATTTATAGTCTTGATCACATACCACTAGTCATATGATTCCTAAGTGAGAAAGGTACTAATTGACCATTTTCTACTTTGTTTTATCCAAAATTCACTCAACAACATAAAGTGGGGGAAAATGTAGACACTAAATCATGCACTTTGGGTATATTTATAGTCTTGATCACATACCACTATTCATATGATTCCTAAGTGAGAAAAGTACTAATTGACCACTGTCTTTGGCCTCTTTACTTGCTTTGTATTTTCCTTTTTGTCTTGCACTCCTTCTTGCCCAGACTATCTTTTGATACTTCGGCATTTCGACTCTAGACACCAGTGCCCAAGCACCCCCATACCCTCTGGGTGCCCCCGACCTCTTTGTATATTTCTCACATATTTTTGGTATTTTCTAGTCATCTGGGCATATTATTTCTTACTAATCAGACTTTTAGTGGTTAATTATGAAATTCAAACAAGGAAATCATATAAATAAAAAGCTATGTGATCATAATAAAGGGCCTAGCACTAAGCATCTACTACCATCACCTAAGGTTGCATCCAAAGGCAATATAAGAGCATCAAAGCATCCATCTAGCACTCACTCAAGGGAAAAAGGACTGCATTCTTCTACATACACTTTATAGGAGGGTGTTATCCAAATAACTCTCCTTGTTATTTGGATAACTTATATTTTATCCTAACTCTGATGTTTCACATTTCAGGTTGCGTGCACTCTAGAAATTTTCTGGCTCCTTGCACAGATTGTACTTCTTTCGTGCACCCTTTTATGCCCTTCCTGCTTCTCCCCTTTGCATCCTCGTTCCTTTGCTTCATCTTGTGCTTGCTTCGCATGCTTCCCCTTCCCTCTGCATTCTTCTATCTTTTCCATTTTCCCTTTGTGCCTTCTACACACCCACTTTCATTCCTAGTCTTTCGCACACTCCTTGCGCACTCTCTTTTTGACTTGATTTTTAAAATCGGCTAAGTCCTCTACATTCCTTCACATTTTCATACCTCACAATTATTTCTTTCCTCGTGTGCATCGCAACTCCTTTTTCATACCCTTCTTAGTTGAATTCTCGTGCCCCACTCGCATACTTGTCTCCTATAGGTATGTTTCCATTTCTTCCGCGCGCATTACCTTTGTACACCTGCCTTCTAAAGTCTTGTGCCTCTTCCTTTCACACCTCACGCTTTCTTCCACGTTTATCACTATGCCACATCATTGATTTTCAAACTTGAGTGTGCAACACACAACCTATCAAAGCGCACCAACAGGGAGCCAAATCTTTACAACGAACAATTGTATGAAACATGGCAAAAACGAAAAATCAAATGAATAGTTGGCTAATTCCTTCAATCAATCAGCGTGTTCCACATGTCTTGCATGTTCGAGCTTACACATGAGGATCTTCGAAAACCACAACTTATGCTACGGTGCTCATATTCCTATGTACAGGCTCATTGGAAATCTACTAATGTGGACTACACATTGGACTTTTCAAAATCATATTTTGGCAGGATTTGGTAGGTGAAAAATAGGGAAACATCTTTTTGGTCATCAATGCACACATCTAATCAACCCCAACCACCAGATTTCATCAGATCTTGCCTTCTTCCTTCTTCTACATGCCAAACAGACATGGGGAAGTTCATCTAATAGCCTTACAGGTGGATTTACAAGGATTTATCACTTGTTTTTGGTGGTTGAAGATTTGAAATTGAGTTTCCATCCTTTTCTATTTCTATTATCTCCTTATTCTATACATGTAAGAGAATTTCTCATTAAAACATATCTCTCTTTGTTGTAATGGCACCATGCAAAAATGGTGGTCGACTTCTCATGAGTTTCAGACCTTGAAGGTGGTCTCTACAATGAATTATCGCCTCCTACCATGAATGTAATTGAATGTGTATCTTCTAAACAATAAAATCAGGTTTTGTGGAACTTTTGTCTTCCCTTTTCTCATTTATGTTGCATCTTTCCTCTCTATTTGCATTTTTTAGCATACTGTGCGTATCTCATTGTGATCCCAATGTTCATGTGTTTTCACACACCTTTGGAGAGAGCCGAGTGTGCGTTTTGATATGTGGCACGTTTTCCACCCTCTTCTCCGTGTTTTCTCCCTTCCACGGCCCTCACAGAGAGTGATTGACCCTTTCTCTCGGTGTTATCACGCCCCTTTTAGCCTAGGTTTTCCCTTTTTTCATATCCTTCTATCCTTGGTCCCTTGGCATGTTTAGTTTAGGATTTTCTTTCTATATTAGGAGTAGTATTAGCCATAGCAATAGGTAGAGGAACCCGGTCTTATCTAAATATCCATCTCATGTGTGTAAGGTCCCACAACTTGGAGACGGTTCCATTGTTATCTCAAACAACTTGGCTCTCCCAGATTTGAGACATGGGTGAACATTTCAATGACCAATAGTTTTGGAACACCCGATGGGACAAGTTTGAAGAGTTATACATCTTCATCTCTACAATTTTTGTGTGTTGTTTTTGAGTTTCATCCTTTGGAGATATCTTGTAATACACCTGGTGACTCCACCGATTTGAACGTGCGTACCCATTACCTCATTCTGAGACACAGTCTCCCCTCTTTCTTTCATTCATTTATCCTTTTCCATCCTTCCCCTTCCTCTTTTGAAGTTGTGCAACCATAACTTCTTTCCCTATTGGAATTCTCATTTACAGTAGTAGAGTTATTTCCCTCCATCCCCACAGTTTCAAAATCCTCCTCCAAATCAGTTTTATGAGCCCCATCATCCTAAATATGAATATAACCCACCTCCTACTGACCCATATGGTTATTTTTCTAACCAAAATGTTTATGAAGAATAGGTTTATGCAAATGATGGTAGTGACTCCATGGAAGATGCTAATTTTTAGAGGTGGGTTCAAAAGATGGAGATGGACATGATGTAGGTCAAAGTCATAAATGCGGCTAAAGTTAGCTTCAAGGTCCCTTGTCCATGGGTAGGCCATGTATTAGGATGGTTTATCACCCAATAGAAGTTGCACTTCATCACTCAGATGTTGCCCCATATTACAAATTGGCAAGAGTTAATGGAGGCTCAAAAATCTAGTGTTGGGCAACCCCCAATCAACGAGGGTAACCCTGCACTACCATCTTACAGCCCTCCCATTCCTCTACTCCAACCTACATCATCTAAGCCCATTGCCCATGTTCCCAACTTTTTGCACACTATCCCCATTAACAATTCCCCTCATCCATCTACTTTCCTTTACTTCTCTTCCATCACTCCTTCCATGCATGTATCCCTTCCTTCCACATGCGCCTCCATTCCTCCAATATGTGTGCCTTTCATTCCTTCTAGGCCCATCCTCCTATCTTATTTTGAGTCCCCTCTATCTAACTATACCATAAATGAACAACCCCTTACCTATACGACATCCCCATCCAACATCATCATGTTTGATGACTATCAAACAATTGAAGAATGGTGTCACTCTGATTGGGATGATGAGATCATCAAGGCACCTATTTCTGAAGAAGATCAATTATGTTCAGAGGGCGTTGTTCTAAAGGAAACCGAGTTACTTGTAGAGGCATAACCATGTGTAACCCAGCCTACAAGTAGCCACCTTCAAGAGGAAATTCTGTAAGATGATCCCATGTATGGGGTTGAGCTTCAAAGTAATGGGAAAAACACAAGGATCGGACCATTCCTAATCATATATGTGAGTAGCATAGAGCCAAAGACAAATTTTCCACCGGTCATGCTCATTTTAGAGCATGAGGTTAAACTTTAGTGCATGCCAAAGGTTAGTTGTAGTGCCTCCCAAATCCCAATGCATATCAACTTCATGAGGTATATGTTTTTTTGTTAATACTTTAAGGAGGGTGATAAACCATCTACAACTCAATTTTCACTCTTGTCAATGACCATGTCGAGTGCCAAATCAGTTACATGGTTGTAATTTCTAAGGAAAGGCAGCTACTTCTCCTTGCTTGTTGTAGGCTTTACTTGAGCACCCTTTCCTTCCGGTTAGTGTCGGATAGTTTAGGTTTACTTTCGGTGAGAACAAGCACTCACGCACACTCTGCATGTTCCCCTTAGAACATGTATGATTTTTATCTTTTGTACATAGTTGTTGTGTTCTATTTTGACGCGCTCCCTATGGTGTTGTTTCTCTTTCTTGTTGTATGCCACATGCCCTTTTGTGCTTAGGGATGGAAGTTCAATCTACAGTTTGTAGGTTGCACTTTCTAATAACCTGCACATACTTGTTTAGAGTTTAGACAGTTCTTAAAGTGACTCTAGGGATGTTCTTCAAGTTACATATTAGACCTTCAAGTTTAGTGCCAGACTCCATGCCCAATGGATGCTTCTAAGGCTACTAATCTCTTCATCTAGCAGGAAGATGGCCCTGAAATTCACCATAACTATTATCCAAATAACTCTCCTAGTTATTTAGATAACTCATATTTTAAACGACTTTTATGTTTCACATTTCAGGTTGTGCACACTCTGGCAGTTTCTTGGCTCCTTAGCACAATTATACTTCTCCTGCTCACCCTTGCATGCCCTTCCTATTTCTCCCCTTTGCATCTTCATTCCTTTGCTTCATCTTATTTATTCTTCACATGCTTCCCCTTCCCTTTGCATTCTTCTATTTTTTCCATTTCCATTTGCGCCTTCTTTCTACACACTGCTTTCATTCCTAGTACGCCACACACTCCTTGTGCACACGCTTGTTGACTTGCCCTACAAAATCAGCTAAGTATTTTGCATGCCTTTGCGCTCGTATGCCTTGTAGTTCTTTCTTTATTCACGTGCATAATGCCTCCTTTTGTTGCACCATTCTTAGTTGAATTTTCATGCCTCGTTCGCATTGTCTCCTACACGTATACTTCCATTTCTTTTGCACATGCTACCTTTGTGCACCTACCTTCTACGATCTTGTGCCTCTTCCTTTCACACCTCATGCCTTCTTCCACATATTTCATGTGCAACATCATCAACTATCAAAATTAAGTGTGAAACACAACCTATCAAAGTGTGCCAATAGGGAGCCAAATCTTGGCAACGAACCAGTGTATGACACATGGGAGAAACAACAAATCAGATGAATAATTGGCTAATTCCTTCAGTCAATGAACGTGTTCCACATGTCTTGCATGTTTAGTTTGCACTTCGGATCTTCTGACAACCATAACTTATGCTATAGTGCTCAAATTCCCATGCACCTAGGCTCATTTGAAATCTGTTGACATGGGCTACATGTTGGACTTTTCAAAATCAGATTTTGGCAGGATTTGGCAGGAAAAAAATAGGGAAATATCTTTACGGTCATCAATGCATACATCTAATTGACCCAACCACCGAATTTCATTAGATCTTGTCTTCTTCCTTCTTCCACACACCAAATGCAGGACATAGGGAAACACATCTAATAGCCTTGTAGGTGGATTTATAGGGATTTATCACTTGTTGTTGATGGTTGAATATTTGAAACCGAGTTTCCTTCCTTTTCTCCTTCGCTTCTCTCCTTTGTTTTCTATAAATATACGAGCATTACTCATTAAAACGGATCTTTCTTTGTTGTAATGGCACCATGCCAAAATGGTGGCATACTTACCATGGGTTTCAGACCTTGAACTGGTCTTTGCAATGTATTCTCACCTACTATCATGAATGTAAGCCCTGAATGTGCATCTTCTCAGCAATAAAATCAGGTTTTGTGGAACTTTTGTCTTCCCTTTTCTCATTTTTGTTGCATCTTTCCTCTCTGTCTACATTTTCGGGAATATTGTGTATCTCATGCTTTGCAGTCCCCATGTTCATGTGTTTTCACGCACTAGAGAGCACTCATCCACCCTCTTCTCCATGTTTTCTCCCTTCTCTTCCCCTCGTGGAGAGCAATTGACCCTTTCTCTAGTGCTATCACTGCCCCTTTTAGCCTAGGTTTTCCATTTTTGCATATCCTTTTATCCCTGGTCCCTTGGCATGTTTAGTTTAGGATTTTATTTCTCCATTAGGAGTAGTGTTAGTTGTAGGAATAGGTAGAGGAACTGGCCTTCTCCAAAGATCTATCTAAAGTGCACAAGGTCCCATAACTTGGAGATAGTTCCATTGTTCTCTCAAACAACTCATCTCTCCCAAATCCGACCTTTGGGTGCACATTTGAACAACCAACAGAGAGGAAGTTCATTCTTCCAAGAACACATCTATCTACATCTTGTTATTACTTGTTATCCAAGTGCATCACGGCACAATAGCCACGTAGGGAATGATTCTTCACACACACACAAAGAACTACATGGATTACGAAATGTAGTATAGTACCGGATCATAAGTTCACTAAGTTAGGTGACCACCTGGGGTCACCTGAATCCCCATTTGTATCTTTTCCTCTTGAGGATTTGATGTGTTTTGGGGTTTTGGGGTTTTGTAGGTGCTCTTTCTCTTTCCAAGTTTCGAAAAATTCAGCGATCAAGCGTGAAAGTGCGGTGCAACTAAAGGAGACATCCAAAGAACATCTTGTGACCCTAAAAAACTATGTTTTTGAGGTTCTAAGCAGTCATAGGAACCCGGAGGATGTCTATAACACCCTAGGTGCCCCTGTCTGTACAAGTGCCCTAGTCCTAGAATTTCCAGCATTCACATAATTTTCTAGGCTTGCTTGTGATGATTTGCTTCTCTTTTTCATCATCTTTCCACTTGACACAACTTCAATATTATTGTGAATCAACTAAGTATCTTACCCTCTCTCTTGCACTTAGGGTTTCAAATTTATTAGCTTACTTGTTTGTGTCAAAATCTTGTATCTAGCAGTAGTTTATCATAGTTTACATTTATTACCTTACACTTAAGGTTTATACAAAAATTCAATTTTTGATAAATTATATTTGTGTGTACAATAATGATCCTTCACATAGGTATTCATCAACACCTCATTTGGCTTCACATAGGTGTTAAATCAACACCGCGCTCTACTTCACATAGATTTTAATCATCTTTGTACTCTCCTTCACATAAGTGCCCATCACTACCACAGTTTCCTTCACATATGTGTTCATCACCTCTTCATTCTCCTTCACATAAGTGTCCACCACCGTCTAGGTCTCATTCACTAACACATCATCTATCTCATACACTGTCGATCTTAGATCATGGTTACACACCTTCATCTCCACAAGCATTAAGTGGAGGACCCTCATCTTTCACTTTTATCAGATAGCACACTCACCATTATGCACTTTGGGGGCCATCATGCTTATTCTTGTCTCGCCTTCTATCATTTTTCGATGTCTCACACTTTATTATTTATTTCATTTCTTGATTAACATTTAGTCCCTCACACACGTCTTGATACATTTTTATCATCATTTAGTAATGATGCACTCATGTGATATGGTTTATACTTGACTGTTGAGGGCTCACTACATTCATGAACCTCACATCATACACACTACACATATCACACTCGGTGCATCGTGACACATCTTTCTAGTACAATTTCATCACACCACACTACCCTATGACGTAATCTAGTTCCACGATTCATACTTGAATATTGAGGGTCTAAATCTAAAATGAACCTCACCACACTCACTCATTCTCTACACTCTACGCTTTGACAATCATATATTTCTAGCACATAATTCAAACCATTTCGATGACACACTCTTGTTTTATGGTTCATTCTTGACTACTGAGGGGGAATTTATAAATGAACCTCATCTCATGCATACTCATTCACATTCACTTAGGGTGCATGCATCTCTTATCACATTTATTTTGAATTCCATTTCATCTCTCTTATCCACAACATATTGCATATCTTGGTTGCACATTGTTCTTGATTACTTATAGTCACATGTTACACTTTGCTTACTATGTTAGGTAGATATCTTATATGTGATTATCTCTATCATATACACATGTGCGTTCAATTTCCTTTGATTTGTGATCACATATTTTACAAATATTGTTACACATCATGGATGTTTGGCAATGTACCTCTTACCAATCCCGCGAGGCTCTGGGGGCATCCACTTTCATACACATCACAAGTGTTATTGTTTTGATTTATACTACTTCCTCTTCATACTATCACATTACTTTATATAATATTAGACACACCTATACATACTTTATATATTTCTAACATGATAACAGGTGCTTTATATGTAGTATTTATCTTGCAGAACTCTTTGCTACCATAGTTGTATCATATATTTCTTGTCACTATTTGTCATTGCTTGATATTGGATGTCATTGTTTGCGGGCTTTACCCTATGTCTTGCTTGTTCTCGATTGTTTTTATTCTCTTGGCCAATTCATCCTTGATTGTCTTGCGACATCATGAGTGATGTCCCATGTTTGCAACCAACTTTTTGTGGTCTATATTGTCTTCTTGTGTGTTAGCTTACACATTGTATTCTTGTTTTCTAGCTTACATATTGTCTTCTACATGCATATTGGTCTTGTTTACACTAACACTTATTTCTAGCCACTCTATCTACATGTGCCTTTTTTTCTTCCAAGCACATTTCCCTCCCCCAGGTCATCAGTTTCATATCAACAGTTGGTCACCATTTGGGCCGCATACTCCTTGTGGCGTGATATGTACCCCAAAAGAGGGGGGCATAATTAGGTGAAACAATCACCCCATACAACAGATTTATGGTCATATTACAAGCAGTTCGAGACCGATACAACATAGTCTTTAGTCTCAAAAATGGCCCAGAATCTGACTTGGGTCCTTAGCACAACACAGTCACCAATTACTAGACACAGGAAGTATTGCCTGGGCACCCTTGACCCTTCCTGGGTGCCTATGACCAGGGGGAAGTTAAAAAAATTCTCGATTTGAAAGCAGTTCATATAAATTTACACATTAGATTTTACATGACATGCATGAGTCCTTGACACTTGGCATGCATGCATTACATCTTCTCTTCTATTTTCACGTTGGATTGGACTAGATCGAAATAGATCATATTTACACACACCATCTACAATTGTGTTTATACTTCAAGAAGTAGTCAAAGGTTAGATAATAACACTAGAAATTTCTCCCTACACTTCTTTTACACTTGGCGTGAGATTGCCCAAAAAACTTGCACTTAACGTAGTTGGCGTGAGATTGCCTAGAAAAACTTATTATTGGCATGAGATTGCCTAAAAAACTCATTCTTCTACAACATCTTCAGGATCCTTTCTATCTCTTTCACTCATCATAGATCAGGTGCACATGTTCCTTTTCACATTTTCACATACTTTCTTATACACTTTTTACTCGTTTGGATTGAATTTTTCATATATACATATTTGACTACTCATTTTCTCTTCTCTTTTACAGTCCGTCCTTATGGGAAGTAGTACTCACATCATCAAGAATCAAGTGACATTGAAAATAGGTACAACATGACATCTACACATACGCTTTCACCCCTAAGGTCATTCATTTTCACTTCTTCTTCTCTATCTTTCATGCTTAATATTTTTATCACTCCCCACTTTTTCTTGTCTCCTTGGCATACTTTTCACCATCGATCTACATGGTTATCAGGTACGCATCTCTTATCTACTTTATGTTATTGAGCATTCATTTAACAACATAAAAATGGGGGAAAATGTAGAAACTAAATCATGCTTTGGGTATATTTCTAGTCCTAATCACATACCACTATTCATATGATTCCTAAGCGAGAAAAGTACTAATTGATCATTGCCTTGAGCATCTTTGTTTGCTTCATGTTTTTTTCTTAGTCTTACACACCTTCTTACTCGGTTTATCTTTTGATACTTTAGCATTTTGAGTGCACACCAAAGACCCAGCCAAGACACCAATGCCCAAGCGCCCTAACCTCTTTGTATCTTGCTCACATCTTTTGGGTCTTTTCTAGCCATTTAGGCATCTTATTTCTTACTAGTCATCCTTTTAGTGGTTAATTATGAAATTCAAACAAGGGAATCATATAAATACAAAGTTATGTGATCATAATAAAGTACCAAGCACTAAGCATCTACTATCACCACCTAAGGTTACATCCAAAGGCCATTACAACAACATCATAGCATCCATATAGCATCCATTCAAGAGACAAGGGACTGCATTTTTCTACATACACTTCATAGGATGGGAAGTTCATTTTTCCATGCACATATTTATCTATATTCTCTACATCTAGCTATTGCTCGATATTCAAGTGTGTCTAGCATAAGAGCCACCAAGGGTACGATTCTACACACACACATAGAGAGAAATACATGGAGTTTGAAATGTATTGGAGAACCCATATGTAAGCTCACTCAATCTTGTGGATCATGAGTTAGTATGATTCCTCATTTGCATATTTTCCTTTTTGTATTTGATGTGTTTTGGGGTTTTACAAGTTCTCTTTCTCTTTGCAAGTTTTAGGAAAATTTGGCATTTAAGAAGAGAAGTACATGAGATTAAAGGTTACATCTAACGAATATCTTGTGACCTTGAGAAACTAAGTTTTGAGATTACGAGTAGTCACGGGTGCTTAGAGGAGTCTGCAGTGCCCTAGGTGCCCTTGACCCTATCCAAGAACCCTATTCACGACATTTCAAGCACTCGCACATTTTTAGGGATCGGTTGCAACACACTACTTTCCTACTTCATTAGTTTTCTAACTCAACACAACATCAAAATTATTATGAATCAACTAAGTATTTTACCTCCTCTCTTCCAACTAGGGTTTTAAATTTATTAATCTTACTTACTTGTGTACGATCCGTGCTTTATTACACATTTATATTTAAGTTGTAACTTAATTAGAATTTAACATATATATTTAAATATTTTTAAATCATAAGTATGTAATAAAGTACAGATTAGACACAAGCAAGTAAGCTAGAAAAATATGAAACCCTAGTTGCGAAAAGGGTAAGATACTTAGTTGATTCACAATAATACCAAAGAGTGCCGAGCTAGAAAGCGATGAAATACAAAGTCGAATGGCGTAGGTGAGTTCATAAAATTATGCAAGTGCTAGAAATGTTGGGACAAGGGCACCTATACATGGTCAAGGGTGCAGGGCATTTTAGACCTCCTTTAGGCACCTATCATTTCTCGAACCTCGAAACTCAATTTCACAGGTCACAATATGTTCATTGGATGTGGCCATTAGTCGTCATCTGTACTTTTGCTACTTGATCTCGGTTCTCCTAAAACCTACAAAGAGAAAGAGCAACCTGAAACCCCCCAAAACACATCAAATCCTAAAAAGAAAAAAAATGAAAATGGAGATTTAGACTTACCTCGGAGGTCACCCGACTGAGTGAACTTACAATTTAGGTGTTGTACTATATTTTAGACTCCGTGTAGTTTTGTGTGTGTGTGTAGAATCATGCCCTAGTGATGCAGGAGCATCATCAAGAAGAATTCAAGCATAAGTATTTTTATCTATAAGGTCATGTGAGTGTTTTAGGACATGTGGAATCATGTGAGAAAAATTTATTCTCAAATGGGAATTTTTCCCTCTAAAAGATATAATTCGATTACAAAGGCATATTAGAGAGTCTCAGGGGTTTATTATGGTTTTGAAAGTGTTTTGTTAGGTGGTGAGGTGTGTCATAAGTATTTAGGTGGAAATATGAGTTATGAAGTGTGTTAAGATAATGTATCGACCAATTTTGACTTATGCAAAATTAAATTAAAAAAATAAAATAAAATAAAAATGGAAATTTAGAAATTTTTCAAAAGTGTTACTTTACATGATTCATTTCCCTCATTGCGATCGTCTCATTTTTGTGATCGTTCTGCTCTTCGTTTCATCCATTTCGGGCAAAAACTCCTCTCTTCAGCTCTTAAAATGCATTAATAATTAATTAATTAATTTATTATCCTTTATTTGATAAAATCATTTTTTTAAAATTAAATTTGGGGTTTTTAATTAAATAACTATTAATATAATAATTATTAGAAGTCATTTGACAAATTTTTTATCTTATTGTCGGGAAGCAAGCTTTGTGCTTTCTAGCTCAGGAATGCCAATTTGGCTTCCCAAGCCCAGATTTCTCTTTTCTGGCAATTTTATTTTAATTTCCCACTTGTGGGATTTTCTCCACAAGTTACCGAATCATGGATTGACAAACGGGAAAGAAATCTCCCAATTTCCGACATGGGGAAATTAAACGGAGATTGCCAGCCCACTTTGCCAATCCCGTTGGCAATTGGTCGTTGCTTTCCCCATTCCCCCTGGCACTTAATTCCACTACGAGAAGAAGGGAAGTTGGTTTAGGCTTCATAAATTCCTCCATTGGACTCGGTGGAAAGAGTCGTATGAAGCTTCTCACTTCTTCTTCTAAGAACATAAGATTATTTCCTAAAACACACCCATAGAAATCAATGCATTCACCAGGAAGTGTAAGAAACAAGAATATTATTTCCTAAAGCTTCACACAGGATCTAAAGCCAAATCCATACACATTGGAGAAGGAGGACAATTTTCAATGAAGAAAGAAATCAAAAATTAAAACAAATTCAAAGGAGGTTGGGCACTGAAGAAATAAGAAGAAGAGAACATATGATTTGCGCGGGTTTTAAAGAAGGAATTCATCATGATCCAAGCTCCACGCAATAGGAAGGGACATCAGGAGAGAGCAGCCAACAGTCCAAATCCAAGCTCCACGCACTTTGTCCACTATCCACGTAGGTGAAAGTAGAATACAAATATTAAAATCCATGCATTGGCAAAGAGGAAGAGAGAAATTCACACTAAGAAGGAGGAATATCCATCATCTATCTATGCAGACCTAAAGGAGGAGAAAGGAAGCTTTCCACACATAGGAAAGGAAAAAAATAGCAAAGGAGGACAGCAAGGAATAGTTTTTCCAATTCCTGGAGGGGATTTTCCACATGCCAAGGGGAAGGTGGAGTAGTTCGGGTAATAATTTAGGAAGAAAAATAGTCTCCACACAGCCAAAGAACAACTCATTCATTTCCACACATTAGAGAAGGAGGACAATTTTTCAAAGAAGAAAGAAATCAAAAATTAAAACAAATTAAAAGGAGGTTGGGTCTGCAAAAGCAGGAAGAAGAGAACATATGATTTGTGCAGGTTTTAAAGAAGTAATTCATCATGATCCAAGCTCCACGTAGTAGGAAGGGACAACAGAGAGAGCAGCCAATAGTCAAATACAAGCTCCACGCAGATATTTTTGTCCACGGTCCCATGTAGGTGAATGTAGAAGAAAAGAGTAAAATCCACACATTGACCAAAGAGGAAGAGAGAAATTCACGCTAAGAAGGAGGAATATCCATCATTTTTCGCAGCCTAAAGGAGGAGAAGGCAGAAGCTTTCCATGCATAGGAAAGGAAAAAATAGCAAAGGAAGACAACAAGGAAAGTTTTTCCAACGCCTGGAGGGGAGTTTCCATGTGCCAAGGGGAAGGTGGAGTAGTTCGAGAAATAAATTAGGAAGAAAAATAGTCTCCACACATCCAGAGAACCACTCAATCATTTCCACGCATCAGTTGTAGGAGGAATTTCATGCAGACAACAAACAGTCCAAGCTAAATTTCAATGCGCCTGAATTGAGGCAAGAAGGATCTGCATAATAGGGTAATTAGCAAGAGTAATATTTCACGCACAACCCACGCAGCATGAGAGAGGAATTCACAGCAAAATACCCATGCATGCATAAGAGGAAATAAGTGAAAACCATCCAAAGGACAAACGAATAAATAATATGGGCCCATGTATTTGGTTTTGATTTCTCCACGCACCAATCTAGAACAGTTCCACGCAGAGTTAAAAGAAGCTTGTTCACGCAAGAGAAATCACATTTTAAAAATTCAAATAGCAAACAATAAGAAAAGAAGGTGAATGAAACCAGTTTCAACACATGCATTTGATTTCTCCATGCATTTGTAGAAGGATCAAGCAAGTGTACTCGCGCATCTATAAAAGGATCACAAGGAAGAAGTAAATCTCAAATTACGCGGTCATTAAAATCAGGAATTTTTACGCAAATAATAAGTTACGATTCACTCATGTCAAGGAGAATTTTCTCCAAAGAATTAAATAAAAATTCAGAATATTAAAATCAGGTGATTTTATTTATTTTTAAAAAATAATTGTCACTAGGATCGAAAATTGTAATCAAGACTATTTATTATTATTGTTATTGTTTTTTAAATAATAATAAAATCGAATCTTATTTTTCTTTGCACTGATGGGGATTTTAGAGACTGAGACCCGGCCCCATTTACATTGTTTTACGTGCCTGAGTCATTCTTCTATAAAATTCATAATGGCCGAAAAATCCAAATCTGCGAGGGAGATCGAGGAAGCCAGTGGAGAAATCTAACAAATCCACCCTGAAGTATGAATTCCAAGGAATTATTCCTCCTAGTTCCATTAAGTCAGCATATGACAACATCACTAATACAAATCTAGGTCACATCAATGTGCAAAAATTCTGCGGTGGTGGCGAAGGCAAAACCATATTCTCGGATAGGCTTTACCATAGTGGTCTACCCCAAGTAGCAGCATTTCCTATCTCGGTGCAATGTCAGAGAAGCTGGTTACCACTTACGCTTGAAGCATTATGATCCTAAGAGATGAGGAATTTTTAAAGATAATCGCAAGCCTTTCCTCTTAATCACACCAAAGCACATTGAGTAATTACTCAAAGCATACCCGACTTTCGAGAATGTGGATATCACTCGCTTGATCAAGACAAGAATTTTGGGATGAAGAACCCCTGAGATGGAGCAAGATGGTTAATAAAAACTGGTTAGTAACCAAGAGACCTCAAATTGAGAGGCTTCCAGAGAAGCTGTACTACGTTGAGTTCATGGAAGAAATCGGGGACATGATTACTCTCCTAAGTCAATTTTCGGTCTACCTTCTGCTAGGATTTTCCACCCATGGATGTATCAGTTTATATGTATCATCCTAGCCAAGAAAGATTTTGTGGATTGGGCCACCATCATCAGTAACACCCTTCACAAATAATTGATAGAATTTAAGATGACTGGATGCTTCTACATGACATCGTATCTGACTTATGCGGTAGTAAGAAGAAATCTATTTTTGGGACTTGAAACAAGAGGAATCATGGGGCCGTCAAATAGTGTTTGTCACTATTACCTTCAACTCAGATTCAAAAATATTTCTCAACATTTTAGAAGAGTCAATGATGCATTCACTTTCCGCGTGATCTAGAACATGAATCGGAATACTAAGGAAAGGTTTTCTATAGAAGTCATGAGTGTCATTTCCCAATGGGGAACCTGGTTTATTCAATTCTCATCTTTTTCCTACATTCGCGTGAGTGGATTTGTTGGTACCCCATGGAAACTTCCTAAGTACGTTAGTGACATATGGGAATTAATGGAGCTAGCATGAAAATTATTCTAAGTTCACTACCTGCTTAGTGACAAGCACCATTCAAGAATTCATTTCCCCATCCAAATCGGAGAATACCAATGTCCAAATCTGTTCAGTGCACAACTCATGGAAAAAGAGTTCGATCTCATAACCATCCATCCATATGTGAAGAGTGCCCAATTTGATATCAATGGATATATGCAAAAGATTCTAGGAGTAAAGTACCAACATAATCCTACCATGGAAGATTTTTTGTCTGCTTGTTCAAACAAACATGAGGTAAAAAGACATGAGTACTCTTTCCTAACACTTGCTCAGATCAAGGCCTTCCGCATCAAGAGCCCTCCCAATTCATTCATAAATGATGATGAGGATGTCATTGATCCCTCATATGATGCAGTTCCTTTTACCCCATTGCCTCGAATCGATTGGACCAAAAGAGATGAATTTTATCTTGATAGCAAGAATCAACCAATTATTGAAAGAAGCATATCTTGGTATGACAGAGAGCTTGCCAAGTTGTAATCAATTCAGATCATGCTTCGGGATCACAAAAATTTCCAACACGAGGGGGCCTCCATTCGACCAAAGTCTCTTCTCGATCGACCTCTGTACCATCCAATCATACACAACAAGCAAGAAAGGAGTGGTTGCCAAAATCCACTTCGCCAAGTAACGTGTCACGAGGAGAAAGATCTAAAGATCCTAACCCCGAAGAAGGAAGAGAGCATGTGTCTAGATTTTCTACCTCAAGTAGAGATTCTTCTACCCACATCATTAATAGTGCTCAGAAGCTAGTGGCAAACGATCCTCAGCCATGCTTCAAACAAGCATCCACTTAGGTGTAGGTAATTCAAATATCAAACACTTCGGAGCATGTAGTTCATGAAGGGATTTCCCAAAATCTCCTGAATAATCAGGAAGTGGATATGTAGGTTGTTTCTCCTCAAATCGAGGTCGTAGATAGGATTCAAGCAGGATCTCATGATGTCGAGAATAATGAGAATATTGATTCGAGCTCTAGGATTTTGTATGTGGAAATAGTGTAGGATACTCCTTCCTGGGTTGATTCTGAGGTTAAGAAAAGGAAGAGGGTTGTCAAGGCAATTGACATTGATTTTGATGCCCTTTTCAAACTTTTAAATGACATCATTCCAAAGAAGCCTAAGGTGTTTTCTCAAATAATGGTGGATAGTGACAGAAATAGCTTTGCGGATCTCGCCATCCCACAAGTTGATAAGGAGTATGATGCCATGACATCTGCTGATTACAAAGTTTCTAGACTTAGACTTGGGAGGTCTACATTATAAAATGACATAATGAATGGCTCAAGATTCAATTGATATCATGCTAAAGATACTTGAGAAATATAAGTCCCAAAACTCTCAGTTCAAGGCCAAAAAGAATCAATTGGTGGAATATGTTCAACATTTGATAAATTCCATATCATCCACTTTCCCGATGACGATGCAACGGCTGCCCCGATGAAGAAACTCTCAATTTTCAAAAGAAATAAACACATTAGGCCATGTCACTAAAACTTAGCTTTCGAGAGATTCTTGTTTTAGGCGGGGGACGATCAAGACCGCATGATTAAGCTTCATGAAGATGTCGGTGTGTATCTTGATCCAATTCTTTCTTTCAAAGAAACTTTTGTTTCTACTATATCAAATTTGGATGAGATATTGCCCAGTTTACAGGAGATGAAAAGTATGGAATCTTCAGTTTTAGCTATTGAAGGAATTCTCAAATTTGAACATCAAGGACACATTTTCTTTGGTGTCTACATCTCAAATCAAGAAAGATGCTTCTCAAGGATTCTATGATCCATTATGAAAGCATGTGCAATGAATCCTTCACTTCACTCTCCTTGATTCAAGAATTCATGGCTGAGATTCCTTGCAACCTCATAAATGAGCATAATCAAAGGTGTTCATCGGAGTAGGTGGAAGAGCAATTTTCACAATTGTTTAAGGACATGTACACTCCCACCAACAATTTCTCATCAGTTTCAATGGAGCGGTGCATCAAATTAAAGAACTTATTTGAGAATGCTCAATCCAAAATTGTTAATTTAAATGATATGCCAAGTAGAATTCTTGAATTGCAAGTATTTTGTGAGGCTATTCTTTGACCAAGTGAACCTCTAGAAGAAGAAAAGATGTTTGAAACTTTGGGAAGGTTTAGATCCTTTCAACTGGCAAAAGCGGAGATCCTAATTTCACCGGCGGTTCAGGGAGTTAATTTTCTTAGTATCTAACGAAGTGGGAGAGTCCATTTCTCATACGCTTGAGATAGGCGGACCCCATTTCAATGGATAAGGCACTAGTTATTATTGTATATTTTAAAAGGTGTTGTTATTTGTTTTCGGGAAACTATGGATATTTTAAGTAATTTCTATTTTTGGGTTGTCTTTAATAAAGTTGTTGAAAAATTCAAAGGTCACTTAAGTGCCTTATTTAATGATCATGTAAAACCCTAACTACTTTGTAACCAAATTTTGGGTTATAAAAGGAAGTGAGGGGCTCATTTGTAAAGGGTGACTTGGAGAGAGGAGAAGAAATACTTTTGTGTGCAAGATTTGTTTATAGAAGAAACTTTGTGTTCTTTTTTGAAAAACATTTTGAAGTTAATGAAATATGAACTTTGTGTCTCATTCATTGTCTCTTGTAACATTTGATGTTCTTATGTTCATTAGATGTTAGGTGTTTGAATCTTGCATGCAAATATTATCTTTAATCTTATTGTCAACGTTATTAATCGGTTGTTCTAGTTCACAGTGATCAAGCTCTGATTATCTACTTGCTCATGTGTGTTCCCTTTTACACATTCTTGTTTGGCTAACTCAAACTCTATTTTATTTGTGTTAGTTATTCATCTTTCTTCTTTGTGCAATATTAGGCTATGTGTTTACCTAACTCTTGCATGTTCTTTCATTTCATTCCATTTCACTCCTTTCCTTCATTCCATTCCATCTCCTTCATTCACTTTTCTTTCCATTGATGTTCCAAAACACCCCCACATACAATTTTGAATGTATAGATGTAAATACAATTTTGGTTTTCAATAAAGGCAACCTCACCTTCATTGAGGAGGGACTTCATTCCCACATTGTTGCATGTCATTTGCATGCGTGCAAATCCATATGCCAACAGTTTTTGGTGACTCTACTAGGGATTCAGGAATCGTTAACCAGTGCTTGGTTAAATCTTTATGACTATCCCCTCTGCACAAGCTCAATTCTTCAACCGAACCTTGTGCCCGATGAATATTTCTAAGGAGACATTGTTTCCCACCTTTGAACAGTAGCTTGGGAAAACCGTGAAATCTTGTAGCAATTTATGGTTGTTGATAAAGCCATTGACAGAGAAATCTACATCAAAGACCTTAGAATAAGAGCACCGCACTTGTAGCCAGAAGACCTCCTGGACATGTGTTGATCATTGTTCACCGACGCGGTCCTCTTCCACCAAGGTAATAAGTTGTATGACTATTATAGGTAGCCCACCTATCTTGCAACCAAATCTTATTTTTGTAGATATGCAAGAAGACATATCATCATATTTGAGGCAAGCTATTTGGGAAAAGCACACGAGTAACTATCATTTTCATCTCGCCACATTAGTACTAGATAACGAAGAAGATAAAGCCACGAGAGTTGTTAGAGCTATTCAGGTGCAAATAGCTCAAGAAAGAGAGTGAAGAGAAAAGGCTAGATCTAGTCGAAACATGCCAGTGATCCCTTCATAATAAAGATTCCAAACTGGAAGGAAAGAGGTTTACGCGAGGAGAAAAAGCTAAAGGTCAATCTGATCCCACTTTTGAATTTCAAGGAAAATTTGGTTTCAAGTTATCTCCTCTAAGAAGAACACACCTCGTAGATCTATAAGCCTTGCATCAAGTCCTGAAAGAGAAAGCAAGGAAGGAATCACCACCAGTCAAGCACTTGTCCTTGCTCACGTTGTTTTACCTTCGCATACCACCTTTCCCAAAATGGCAGTCAACGTACCATGGGGAAATGCCATAGGCCCATTGGCCTTACTTGCTCGACATGAACTCCCATGAGGATCAAGAAAGATTCTTCCCAAGTTCGACAGAGATGGGAAGACGTCACCAGATGACCATATTTCTACCTTTTTTCATTGCATGTGTTGTTTTGTCGATAGAATATGAAGATGTTGTTATTTGTCTCTTTGTCAAAACATTGCATGATGTTGTTGTAGATTGGTTTCATCATCTGCCCAATGGATGTATCACAAATTGGAATGATATGAAAACTAAGTTTGAAAATCGATGCAAGACGGTAGAAGATGAAGATGCTCTTCTTTCCCAAATATCTGAGGCAAAGAAAGAGCCAACATAACCCATGAGGAATTTCGTGGCTAAATTCAACAAAATGGTGAACAAAGTTCTCACCGGGATTCATCCAAACCTTGATGGACAAAAATTTTCTTTATTAATGCACAATAACCAGAAGTGTGCTATCAGCTGAGAAGGGCTAGGGTGGCTACTTTGGAACTTGCTCATTCTTTGGCCATAGAAATTGAAGATGACTTAATCATGGCAGAAAAATTCAATAAAAATTCCCTCAAAGGAAAGAGTCAAGAAACCCCAACGCTTTAGAAACTATACTCACTAATTTGGCTAATGATGTGTTGGCTTTGAATAAGTAAGTTGCTCAAAGTAGTAAACCTGCTCCTTAAAAATACATCCCAAGAAAAGGATACGTTCTCAACAAATCTAGGATTGCAGGTGCTTCAACAAGGCTTGCTATTGAAGTAGCTCCTACAACTAACTCAAAATGTGATGTCGTTGAAGAAAGTGATGATGAGGTTGAAGTCGTCGAGGTTGATGAGGAAGAGCTGGATTTTGAGACATTTGAACCTAAAATTGAAGATCCTGAGGAGGAAACTAATAATCATTTCTTTGAGTATCATTCAGAGGAAGAAGACGAATACGAAGAAATTATAGAAGATATGAATAGTCAATCCTTTGATGTCTTCACACGCTCTAATAAAAGGAGTAGGATACCACTAAGGCGGGAGATAAAGAGGTTTCTAAGGAAACTCCCAAAGAATCCAAGACAAATGAGGCTCCTAAAGATTCCAAGGTGACTGAGGTTTCAAAGGTCAAAACTATCTTAAAGAAAGGAGGGCCTTTGTTAGATCAATCGGTTGGTAAACCAACTACAAAGAAAGCTTCTTCTTCCACATCAGTATCAACCAAGCCCAAGGCAAAGGTCAAAAGTGTGCCATCATCAAGTTTGAAAGAACTAATATCTGAGACTTCAAGTATAGTTACTTTGCCTAAATTTGATATCATTGATCATATCAATAAATAAAAAAATTCCATGTCACAGGCAGAGTACTTGAAGTCCAATAAGGATCAACTTGAGAAATTGGTCTAGTTTATCAAAGGTGATTCTACTATTCATTCCTCTAAAGGAATTTTGAAAACTCCCAAAGATGGGAAAACTCAAAATATTTTGGCGGCCACTACACCTTCCAATGAAAAGATTGAACCTTTCTTTGTGTCCTTTCTTATCAACGGATGCAAATTAAGTAATTGCATTATAGATTCTAGAGCCTCGAGATAATGTGATGCTAGAAAAATTAGCACATGCTCTTGGTTTGAATTATGCGAGAACATTCAGATCATCTTTACTCCATTGAAACCAAGCAAGTTCCTCCGATAGGGCAGATTAAAGACGCCCAAATGGTTTTAGCCCAATTCCCTCAAAAGCGAGTTAAGGTAACTATTTTAGTTCTTGATATTCCCACTTCATATGGAATGTTGTTGAGCGGGAAATTTTACAGAGATCTAGGTGGAGAAATTAAAATGGATTGGTCTCATGCTATGATCACTATCAATGGAGAAATGAAGAAGCTTATGCCGGAAGCTCAGAAAAAGTTCACGGTAACTAAAACCAAAGATCCTCGCACACAGATCCTTTTCCAAGGCTCAAGTATGGGTAATTATATGATGACTGCAGAAATTCATACCCTTGAGATCACTTGCCAAGATTCCAATGAGATCTAGACTCTTGAGTTTGATGGAAGTTGTTGCTCGACGGGCTCTAGTGTAGGAGTGGTGCTCATATCTCCAAATGGTAAAATATTTCCTTTTTCCTACAAACTCAAATTTTCGAATACTAATAACACTATAGAGTATGAGGCATTAATCCTTGGCATTCAAGCTGCGAGAGGAGAAAGGGATCAAAAAAATTAGAAGTCTTTGGAGATGCGGAATTGATCATGAAGCAGTAAGAAATCAATTCCAAGTAAAGAATGATCATTTGAGGCACTACTGAAATAAAGTATGGGACGCGATAGAAGTATTTGATGATTTTTCCATTAAATCTGTCCCTCGTGAAAAGAATGACAAAGCAGATTCTCTAGTGAATCTCATCTTCATTAATGATTCCTCATTGAGAATTTGATCAAGTCAAATACACCATTGAAATGGTTTTTAGGCCGAGTGTTCGACAATGCGAGAAAATTGGCAAGTATTTAATGATGATCAAAAATTATTACCTTCTTGGAAAAGAGAGAATTTTGAACAGGTTGTACTTTGAAGGTAGTGATTATGCATTTCACGAATCAACTACCTCACCCATTCAAGGAGTTGAGAACAAAGATCCTGGTGATGGCATCATCCAACTCAAAGGAAATAAAATTCCCAAAGGATTGGTTTCACTTGAAGAAATTTTTGACAAACATGACAGGTTTATCAAAGAGAAAGAGTAGGCATGACCTGCAAATTCTACTGACTATGAGCAAGTTAACATCGGTACTAAGGATAAACCTCACCTGATCAATATTGGTATGTGTTGCTCACCTAAGGAGTTCAGGAAATTCATAAGTCTACTTACCAAATATTCTAACGGTTTGGCTTACTCATACGAAGACTTGAAGTCTTTCCAACCCAGGGAAATGGAGCATGTCATACCCTCGAAGCCTAGTGCAGTTCCAATCAGGTAAAAGAAAAGACAATATAATCCCAAGATTGCAGGGGACAATATTTCATGAAGTTCAAAAGATGCTAAATGCACGAATAGTGTTTCCTATTTGACATTCGACCTAGATAGCTAATATTATACCAATTCACAAGAAAAATGGAGAAATTAGGAGTTGTGTGGATTTTCACAATCTTAATCGGGCTTCCTTGAAGGATAACTACCACGCTAGGTCATGGACCATATTCTGCAGGCAATAACTAGATCAAAAATGCTATCTATGCTAGATGGTTTCTCTATAATCAGATTGAAGTGGCTAGAGAAGATCAACATAAAACCATGTTTACTACCCCCTAGGGTACGTTCATGTATAGAATAATGCCCTTGATTTGATTAATGTCAGTATTTACTTTTCAAAGGGCTATGGATATGGCATTCGCAGATTATAAAGACAAAATCATCGGGATATATCTAGATGACTTGACAGTATTCTCAAAGAAACGAGAAGATCACCTAAGAGATTTAGAGAAAATATTGCAAAGGTGCAGACTTCATAAGATTTCTCTAAATCCAAAAAAGTCCGTGTTCGGAGTTACAGAAGGGAAACTCCTAGGTCATATTGTTTCTAAGGAAGGAACTAAGATCGATCTTGAATGCATTCAAGCTATCAAAAATATTTCCTTGCCTACAAGTAAGCCTGGAGTCCACTCATTCTTTGGGAAGGTGAACTTTTTGAGAAGGTTCGTGCCAGATTTTACCGAGATGACTAAGGAAATTGCTGATATGATGAAAGGAAAATAATTCTTCAAATGGTCAAAGGAAGGTAGAGAGGCATTTGAACAAATCAAGGGTGCTATTGCAAAATCTCCTACATTGGTGTGTCCCAATTTTAAAAAGGATTTTATAATCTATTGTTATGCTTCACCACACACAATCTTTGCCATCCTAACGCAACACAATCAAGAAGGAATCAAATCTCCTATTGCATTCATGAGTTTTGGATTCAAGAAACATGAACTCAATTACACTCCCCTTGAGAGACATGCGTACATGGTGGTGAGAGCCCTGAAACACTTCAGGTACTACGTGTTGAATTCTCACACCAAAGTCTTAGTTCCAAACACCGCAGTGAAATCAATGTTGACACAACAGGAACTAGGATCTAAAAGAGGTAATTGGGTCTCCAAGATCCAAGAATATGATTTAGATATCAATCCTACCAAGTTGGTTCGAGGAAGAGGACTCTGCCAACTCATCACAGAGAATGAACCACGAGATGACTCTGAAGAAGAACCAGTTGAAGAAAATTTACCATTGGTAGTTTTTGTCAGTACCACAGATGAATGGTATTCTAATATTGCCTACTTCCTCACATATGGTGAGTGTCAGAGAATCTGATAGCTAAGGAGAAACGAGCTATCAAACTAAGAGTTGTCAGGTATGTCATTTGGGATAACATGTTGTTCAAGAAAGGAATTGACGGCATGTTCCTTAGATGTGTTGATAAAGAACAATAGCCTAGATTGTTGGAAGCTTTCCACAATCATGCTTGCGGTGGTCATTTCTCTGGCCCAGTAACAGCCCATAAAATTTTGAGAGCACATTATTACTGGCCCACTATGTTTTTCGATGCTTAGAAATGGGTGACAAAATGTGAAGCTTGTCAACAATTTGTTGGAAGACCAAAGTTGGTAGCTTTTCCTTTGAAGCCAGTTGTCATTGAAGAACCCTTTCAACAATGGGGTTTAGATTTCATCGGGGTTTTGAATCCTAATTCTAGTGCTGGTCATACTCACGTGCTCCGCTTCAATTGACTACTTTACAAAGTGGGTAGAAGCTATACCAATGAAACAAACATCTACTGCGGTAATTTGTGACTTCATCAAATAAAAATATATTGGTTCGTTATGAACTTCCACACAAGATCATGACAGACAATGCCTCAAATTTTTCTTCTGCAAAGATGATAGGTTTTTGTTATGGGTATGGGATATCTTTGTCTCATTCGTCAGATTACTACCCTCAGGGAAATGGTCAAGCTGAATCCAGTAACAAAAACATCATTACTATTGTGTGCAAGTTAGTCGAAGAAAATCAAAGAACTTGGCATAAAAATTTATATGACACATTGTGGGCTGACCGCATAACTCCCAAAAGGGCAATCGGGATGTCTCCATTTCAAATTTTATATGGAACCGATGCTCAAATTCCCGTCACACTGGAGTTACCAACATTAAAATTAGCTCAGGAAGTTGATGATGAATGCTTCACCAATGCATTAGATAAAAGGATCATGTTCCTAAGCAAGCTCAAGGAACAAAGAAGTCAAGTGGCAAACAGGATCGAGGAACATCAATCCAAGGTAAAGAAATTGTTTGACAGGAAAACTAGGGAGAGACAATTTCAAATCAATGACTTAGTTCTTCTCTGGGACAAAAGACGTGAACCGAAAGGAAAGCATGGGAAGTTTGACTCATTGTGGCTAGGCCCATTCAAAATAAGACATTTCTGTGGAGATAGTACCTATTACTTGGCATATCCTAATGGAACTCATTTGCCTTTGCCCTACAGTGGGCAATATCTCAAGCATTATCAAAATTGAAAATGGGTTGTTCCCGTATGTACATAGGTAATTAGGATTTTGGTTTGTTTGTTTCCCTATTTTGAGTCTCCTCTCTTGTGTCGCCCCATTTTTGTGCCCCATCATTTTGAGATCATGTTCATGAATATTTTGGTCTGGGTTCGTTGTTGTGTCCATGAAGTCCTTGTCCCCAATTAGAGCCAATTGTTATCAGCCAATTTTGACTTCGCAAAATTAAATAAAAATAAAAAAAAAAAATAAAAATGGAAATTTTGAAATTTTTCAAAAGTGTTACTTTGCATGATTCATTTCCCTCATCGCGATCATCTCATTTTTGTGATCGTTCGGTCTTCATTTCGTCCATTTCGGGCAAGAACTCCTCCCATCAGGTCTTAAAATGCATTAATAATTAATTAATTAATAATTAATTAATTAATATTTAATTAATTTATTATCCTTTATTTGATGAAATCATTTTTTTATTAAATTTGGGGTTTTTAATTAAATAACTATTAATATAATAATTATTAGAAGTCATTCGAAAAAAATTTATTTTATTTAGGAAATAAGCTTTGTGCTTCTAATCGCGCCAGAATGCCAATTTGGCTTCCCAAGCCCGGATTTCCCTTTTCTGGCAATTTTATTTTAATTTCCCACCAGGATTTTCTCCACCAATTGCCAAATCATGGATTGGAAAAGCGGGAAATAAATCTCCTAATTTCCCACATGAGGAAATTGAATGGAGATTGCAATTAATTGCCAATCCCGTTGGCAATTGGCGTTGCTTTCCCCATTCCCCCAGGCACTTATTTCCACTACCGGGAAGAAGGGAAGTTGGTTTAGGCTTCATAAATTCCTCCGTCGGACTCGGTGGAAAGAGTCGTACGAAGCTTCTCACTTCTTCTTCTAAGAACATAATATTTTATCACATCCCACAATATTGTGAGACCATTGCAAAGGATAAAACACAACCATATAAATCAATGCATTCACCAGGTAGTGTAAGAAACAAGAATATTATTTCCTAAAGCTTCATGCAAGATCTAAATCCAAAGTCGTACGCATTGGAGAAGGAGGACAATTTTTAATGAAGAAAGAAATCAAAAATTAAAACAAATTCAAAGGAGGTTGGGCGCTGAAGAAGCAGGAAGAAGAGAACATATGATTTGCGCAGGTTTTAAAGAAGGAAGTAATCATGATCCAAGCTCCACGCAGTAGGAAGGGACAGTAGGAGGAGAGAGCAGCCACGGTCACCCAAATCCAAGCTCCACACACCTGTCCACAGTCCCACGCAGGTGAAAGTAGAAGACAAAGAGTAAAATCCATGCATTGGCCAAAGAGGAAGAGAGAAATTCACACCAAGAAGGAGGGATATCTGTCATCTGTCTACGCAACTGAAGGAGGAGAAGGTAAAAGCTTTCCACGCATAGGAAAGGAAAAAAATAGCATAGGAAGGCAATGAGAGCAGTTTTCCAATGCACGGAGGGGAGTTTCCACGTGCCAAGGGGAAGGTGGAGCGGTTCGGGAAATAAATTAGGAAGAAAAACAGTCTCCACATAGCCAAAGAATAGCTCATTCATTTCCACGCATCAGTTGTAGGAGGAATTTCATGCAAGCGAAAAAAATTCCAAGCTAAATTTCAACATGACCTAGGAAAGAAGGATCCGTATGCGGTAGGGTAATTGCAAGAGAGGAATATTTCACACACACATTACCATGTGATGCAGAGAGAGGAATTTCTTTGCAAAATACCCACGCATGCATAAGAGGAAATAAGTGAAAACCATCCAAAGGACAAACGAATAAATAATATGGGCCCATGTATTTGGTTTTGATTTCTCCACGCACCAATCGAGCGATTCTATGCAGAGTTAAAAGAAGCTTGTTCACGCAAGAGAAATCACGTTTAAAAAAGTCAAATAGCAAACAATAAGGAAAGAAGGTGAATGAAACCAGTTTCAACACATGCATTTTATTTCTCCACGCATTTGTAGAAGGATCAAGCAAGTGTACTCGCGCATCTATCAAAGGATCGCAAGGAAGAAGTAAATCTCAAAGTACGTGGTCATTAAAATCAGGCATTTTTACGCAAATAATAAGTTACGATTCACTCATATCAAGGAGAATTTTCTCTGGAGAATTAAATAAAAATTTAGAATATTAAAATCGGGTGATTTTATTTATTTTAAAAAATAATTGTCACCAGGATCGAAAATTGTAATCAGGACTATTTATTATTATTGTTATTGTTTTAAAATAATAATAAAATCGAATCCTATTGTTCTTTACTGTGAGGGGATTCGAGGAAGCCGAAGAGAGAAATCTAAAAATCTTCCACGAAGTATGAATTCCAAGGAATTATTCCTCCCAATTCCATTAAGTCAAAGCATATGACAACATCACGATACAAATCTGGGTCACATCAATGTGCAACAATTCTGTGAATAGGTTAAAACTGAAGGCAAGAACATATTCTCGAATAGGCTTTACCATAGTGGTCTACCCCAAGCAGCAGCATTTCCTATCTTGGTGCAATGTCAGAGCTAGTTATCACTTGCACAGAGCATTATGATCCACGAGAGATGAGTAATTTTTAAATATAATCGCGAGCCTTTCCTCTTAATCACACCAAAGCACATTGAGGAATTTCTCGGCATACCCGACTTTCCCAAGAATACGGATATCACTCACCAGTCAGCACAAGAATTCTGGGATGAAGAACCCCTGAGATGGAGCAAGATGGATAATAAAAATTGGTTAGTAACTAAGAGACCTCGGGTGTGAGGCTTCCAAAATAACTATCTGCGTGAGTTCGTGGAAGAAATTGGGGACATGATTACTCTCCTAAGTCAAGTTTTCGGTCTACCTTCTGCTAGGATTTTCTACTCATGGATGTATCACTTTATCTGTATCATCCTAGCCAAGAAAGAGTTTGTGGATTGGGCCACCATCATCAGTAACACCCTTCACAAACAATTGATAGAAGTTAAGATGACTAGATGCTTCTACATGACATCATATCTGACTTATGCGGTAGCAAGAAGAAATCTATTTTCAGGACTTGAAACGAGAGGAGTCATGGGGCTATCAAATAGTGTTTTTCACTATTACCCTCAACTCAGCTTCAAAAATAGTTCTCACCATTTTAGAAGAGTCAACGATGCATTCACTTTCCATGTGATCCAGAACCTGAATCGGAATACTGAGGAAAGGTTTTCTAAAGAAGCCATGAGTTTCATTTCCCAATGGGGAACCTGGTTTATTCAATTCTCATCTTTTTCCTACATTCGTGTGAGTGGCTTTGTTGGTACCCCATGGAAAATTCCTAAGTACGTCAGTGATAGATGGGCATTAATGGAGCTGGCACAACAATTATTCCAAGTTCATTGCTTTCTTAGTGACAAGCACCATTCAGGAATTCATTTCCCAATCCAAATCGGGGAATACCAATGTCTAAATATTTTTAGTGCACAACTCATGGAAAAAGAGTTCACTCTCATAACCATCCATCCATATGTGAAGAGAGCCCAATTTGATATCAATGGATATATGCAAAATATTCTGGGAGCAAAGTACCAACATAATCCTACCATGGAAGATTTTTGGGCTGCTTGTTCGGATGAACATGAGGTAAGAAGACAGGAGTACTCTCACCTAACACTTGCTCAGATCAAGGCCTTCCACATCAAGAGCCCTCCCAATTCATTCATAAATGATGATGAGGATGTCATTGATCCCTCATATGATGCAATTGCTTTTACCCCATTGCCTCGAATCGACTAGACCAAAAGAGATGAATTTTCTCTTGATAGCAAGAATCAACCAATTATTGAAAGAAGCATATCTTGACACAACAAAGAGCTTGTCAAGTTGTAATCAATTCAGATCATGCTTGGGATCACAAAAATTTCCAACACGAGGGGGCCTCCATTCGACCAAAGTCTCTTCTTGATCGACCTCTGTGTACTCAACCAATTATACACAACAAGAAAAAAAGGAGTGGTTGTTGAAATCCACTTCACCAAGTAACGTGTCACGTGGAGAAAGATCTAAAGATCCTAACCCTTAGAAGAAGGAAGAGAGAATGTGTCCGGATTTTCTACCATGAGTAGATATTATACTACCCACATCATTAATAGTGCTCGAAGCTAGTGGCAACGATCCTCGGCCATGCTTCAACAAGCATCCACTCAGTGCGGAGTAATTCAAATATCAAACACTTGAGCATGTAGTTCATGCGAGGATTTCCCAAAATCTCCCGAATAATCAGAAAGTGGATATTGAGATTGTTTCTCCTCAAATCGAGGTCGTAGATAGGATTCAAGCAGAATCTCGTGATGTCAAGAATAATGAGAATATTGATTCGAGCTCTAGGATTTTGTATGCAGAAATAGTGCATGATACTCCTTCCTGGGTTGATTCTGAGGTTAAGAAAAGGAAGAGGGTTGTCAAGGCAATTGACTTTGATTTTGATGCCCTTTTCAAACTTTCAAATGACGTCATTCCAAAGAAGCATAAGGTGCTTTCTTGAATAATGTTGGATATTGACGGAAATAGGTTTATGGATCTCACCATCCCACAAGTTGATAAGGAGCGTGATGTCATAACATATGTTGATTACGAAGTTTCAGAATTGGAATTGGGAGGTTTACATTAGAAAGTGACATGGCAATGTTTTGAGATTCAATTGATATCGTGCTAAAGAGACTTGAGAAATATAAGTCCCAAAACTCTCATCTCAAGGCCAAAAAGAATCAATTGGTGGAATATGTTCAACATTTGATAAATCCCATATCATCCACTTTCCCAAGTGCACGATGCGGCTGCCTCTCGATGAAGAAACTCTCAATTTTTCAAAATAAATAAACACAGAGGCCATGTCACTAAAACTTGGCTTTGAGAGATTCTCGTTTTAGGCGGGGATGATCAAGACCGCGGTTAAGCTTCATGAAGAAGATGTCGGTGTGTATCTTGATCCAATTCTTTCTTTCAAAGAAACTTTTGTTTCTACTATATCAAATTTGGATGAGATATTTCCCGGTTTACGAGGAGATGACAAGTATATAATTTGATTACAAAGCCATATTAGAGAGTCTCGGGGGTTTATTATGGTTTTGAAAGTGTCTTGTTAGGTGGTGAGGTGTGTCATAAGTATTTAGGTGGAAATATGAGTTATGAAGTGTGTTAAGATAATGTAACTGACCAAATGTAATGATGGTCTCATAATGATTAATCATGAGAGGAGTTACATGCAAAGGAAAAAGGTGAGTATAAGGAGTGAGTTAGGGTTTTGGGGGCGTTCATTCCTTAAGGGGAGGACGAAGAGAGATATGAAGGAAGAAGGATTACACATCTTGTATGAAGGTTTATGGTGAAATGACTACATGACTCTATTATTGGTGTGTACACGTAAATATTTTAGGGGTATTTCTAAGTTTCCCTCAAAGCCATGATTTCTCCTTTTCTATGCATAAAAAAGTGATTATATGTACCTTAAGAATGTTGATTGCAACCTTTAGTTTTGTGTGTACTCTATTTTAGAATATATTAAATACATATACTATAATAGGATTGTGCTAATTGTGAAAATATATGTTAATGTGTTTGGGTGATTCATGTGTGTGAGTTGTCTCTTTATGATATTGAAGGTGTGAACTTGATCTAAGAAGTAAGACCTTTGTGATGTATCAATGCATGTTAAATAACTATAAGTATTCAGATTGTGATTGTGCCTTGGATTGGTAACCAAACTGATATTTGGGTTTTTGTGAGTATGATCAAGAAGGAAAACCTTGAGAAGAGTGTATAAGTTTATCTTAAGCCTAGATTAGGTTCTTATACACTAAATCAAGCTTCTAGCCCCTTAAAATGGCAACAAGAGTTTCATACTTTGTCTTGTGCATGTGTGATAGCCACTAAAGCTCGTAGAAATTGAATAAACCTTTTTAAACCTCCACACCTAGAAAAATATTGTATAGGGGTAAAAATAGATCCTTAGACCAAATATAGGACTTTGAATTGAAGTCTAAGTATTTTTATAACCAAATATCCCTTCTTGGGCTCCATTGTGCGCAAGAATTAGGGTTTGAAAAGTTAAATTGCATTATCTTTTGATTACCTTTGAAGAATATTCATGAAAGTTTATAGTAATATATGTCTTAGAGTGGGTCAAATGTTAGTGAAGGTTTTTAATCAAAACTATCTCCCATATATTATATTTTTATAACAATTGGTATGAATACCATGAAACACGGTCAAAGGGCTAAGCTTGAAGGGGGTTTCCAAAGGAAGCGGTATTTCTCCTTAGAGTAAAAACTTGAAACTTTAGGAAAAGAAAAAATGGCATAGTGCATTCCCATAAATGTTGTTCTCATGTTTTTAAACCCTTTTCATCAGGAATTATAGTGAAAAAAGATGCCATTTGACCTAGTTGGGGTTTGTAAGAAAAAAGGGGGAAAGTAAAATTGAAGGAAAAAGGTTAAGGGTTGGGATACCAAAAATTGCAAGAATATTTTAGATGTTGAGAGGGAGATAATGATGTTTATGGGATTTTTTAGATAACTATAGAAACATGTGTGCAAGATTGTTGCGAGAACACCTTGTCATAAGGGGATAATAGACAATTTTAACAAAGTGAAGGAATAAGAGTGGAACCTTAATCACTTTGAGTTCATTCATTTAGTGATTCTACCAGTGTTTTTAAGTGCATGAATAGGGTAAGAGGTCTAGGAAGTGCAAAGGAAGTTAAAGGGAAAATTTACATGCTTGGATAAGGAGATGAGGAGTTAGAAGTTGGAAATAATGGTGAATGATAAGCGATAAGAAGAGATGTATAGATTTAGATGGGTTAGATTATTGTATTGGCATTAGAATGAGGTGTATAGGTAGATTAAAGATAATTAAGTACTTTATGGGGTCCATTTAAGGTGATAGTGTATCGAGTTTAGTCAAGGTTTGAGAAAATTTAATAGTTTTAAAGCCATTCTAGGCTTATTATTGATCCTCCTTTGCATAGATAGACCTAAGTTGTTGTTTTAACCTATTAAAAGGTGGATATAGGCATGTTTAAATATTTTTCTCTACATCATTTGGTATCTGTTGTAAATATCTTCCCCCCGAGTAGATATAGACAAGCAGAAGAATATGGAAATCAAAGGAACTCAAAACCCAACATTTATTTATGCCAAAAGTCACACCTTGGCGCAAGTAAAGGGCGCATGACATAGATTGTCGATATGGCAAAAGTTGCGCCTTGGTGTAGGTAAAGGGCACATGACATAGAGTGTCAACATGGCAAAAGTTGTGCCTTGGCACAAGTAAAGGCGCATGACACAGAGTGTCGGCATGGCAAAAGTCATGCCTTGGCGTAGGTAAAGGGTGCATGACACAGAGTGTTGACATGGCAAAAGTCACACCTTGGCACAGGTAATGGGCGCATGACACAGAGTGTCAACATGGCAAAATTCGTGCCTTGGCGCAGGTAAAGGGTGCATGACACAGAGTGTCGACATGGCAAAAGTCACGCCTTGGCGCAGGTAAAGGGTGCATGACACAGAGTGTCGACATGGCAAAAGTCACACCTTAGCACGAGTAAAGGGCACATGACATAGAGTTTTGATATGGAAAAAGTCACACCTTGGTGCAAGTAAAGGGCGCATGACACAGAGTGTCGACATGGCAAAAGTCTCGCTTTGGCGCAAGTAAAGGGCACATGACACAGAGTGTCGACATGGCAAAAGTCATGCCTTGGCACAGGTAAAGGGCGCATGACATAGAGTGTCGACATGGAAAAAGTCGCACCTTAGTGCAGTAAAAAAGCGCATGACACGAGTGTCGACATGGCAAAATTTGTGCCTTAGCGCGAGTAAAGGGCGCGTGACACGAGTGTCGACATGACAAAAGTCACGCCGCGCAAGTAAAGGCGCATAACACAGAGTGTCGACATGGAAAAAGTCACACCTTGGTGCACGTAAGGGTATGTCGACATAAGGATGGATGCACCAAGGCGCACCTTCAGGAGGCGCAACATTTTGAGCGCTGACAGGAAGCAGACCCTGACCCAGATATTCAAACGGCCATAACTTTTCATAGGGAGCTCAGATTCACACAAGGTTGGAATTTTCGGAAAGCTTACAAAGTTCTATGTCCAACTACGGATGGATATATTTAATTGGGTGAGAAAAAATTCTTAAAAATGAAAAATACAGTTTGCCACTTTTTGGGTTTGTTAGGGTTCTCACCTACCACCATAATGAGATGAATTAAATGCAACTTGGAGGTGGTTGGGGTAGATTTGGATTTCCTCTCTCTTCCCTCTCTCATTCTTCCTATAAATTGTAAGGAGGGGATTCTTTCTAAAGGTTGGACATTCTTGTTTTGCCCCTCCCTTCTTCTCTTTGGCAGGTGAATTTGTGGAGTTCAAACCTCCCATCTAAAATTGTAATGCAACTTTGCCTCTTGGCATTTTGTAGTGTATTGTATCAATATTTGGAGAAAATAATGCATGCCTGTGGATGATTCTCAACCCTCTCTGTATTCATTTGCATCCTCCTAATCTTTCACTACAAATTTGGTTATCTTTGCATGATCTTGCATTGCATTTTAATGGTTTGTGTTTATTGGCAAGACAGGTGTTCTTCATTCCTCGGTGCATCACCTTTGTTAGTTTAGGTTTATTTTTATGCATCTTCTTACCCTGTCTCCTTGGCAAGTTAGTTTAGGTTTTTGAGTAAACCCTCTACATTTTTATGTGTGCATCTGAACAGAGGAATAGGAACCGGCCTTCATCCAGGAGAGCTTTCCCGATTTACAAGGTCCCACACTTGGGAAAAGCTCCATGTTATGCAATCGCACTGAGAGTCTTAACCCATTAAGTTGCAGACATTTAGGGGTGCTGTGATTTGCCATCAATATTTTTGGCACGCCTGGTGGGACAAGAGGTCATTCCACAAGATTTGAAGTAATTTTCAAGAAATTTGGACTAAAAAATTGCAGGTTTTACAATTTCATATTTTTCACCTTCAAGTGAACTTTGAAGTCAATTTTCAAGGGCTTAACATGCTCAAAACAAGTCAAAATTTCATCGAGTTGATAGATCGGGAGGTAATCTTGAAAGGGTATTCTTATATTTTTGATATTTTGACTTTCAAAATTTCATGGTTTTTAGTATTTCAGGTTTTCCCAGGCATTGAGCATGTCCCAAGTTCTGACACGGTGTATTTCAGGTTTTGTAAGTTGCCTTGAATGACCTGAGTTTTGCCTGTACCTTTCGGGGATTAGTAGCTACACAACAAGACCCGATAACCGAATTGAAGAATTGTATCTTTCGGATCCTTCAAAGTTTTAAATTCTATTTTTAATATTGTCAGGTTTGGTGTGTAACTTGGCAAATCCAGCCTTTTGAGGCTCACTCTATAACACATCTGGCGACTCCGAAGGGATAGAATTCAGTGGTATAGCAGCAATAGTTTCCCAGGTGCATGAGAAGAATTTGAACCAGGTCTGATACTCGAGAAGAGGGGTTATTTGTTCACTTGCAGCTATCACCAGGCAGAGGAAGGAGAGGAAGAAGACCACAAAGGTCACCATCTCCACCTAACTGGACTTTGTCTACACCTCCACCTGGTAGACCTTTTCTCGCATCAACCAGAGTTCTTAGGCCAATCATAATGGCACATCTACCACCGAATCCCTTTGTCAATTTCACTGGCAGCAACCCACTTTCCCTCAATGCACAGAATCCAGTTCCAATTGCAGCATTGAAGAACATTCCATTTTTCACTGGAGAAAATCATACCACTCCTGGTGATCATGTCAAAGACATTGCTAACATTTGTGAAATCCATGAGATAAATGAAATGGATGTTGTTGTGAAATTGATGGCATCTTCGTTCAAAGGGAAGGCTTTGCAGTGGTTTAGAAGCCTTGGAGCTGGTTCTATCCAAAATTGGAATTAGTTATGCATAGTTCTCCATGAGAAGTTTGGAGAAAAGGGAGACAATTTGTCTCTACTTGAACAATTGACGACTATCAAGAGAGCTCCCAACGAGCAGCTGACTGACTTCAACTTCAGATTTCAAAGGTCTTGGGATAGGATTCCAGTGGCCGTTAGGCCAACAGCTGAAGGTGCTTTTCTATATTATCTTAAGGCTTTGAATTCTGATATTTCTATGTTAATTCAATCTATGGGAGGCACAACCTTACCTGCTGCTTATAGCATTGCCATTAGGGCTGAAAACTATCTTATTCAAGTTGGTAAGCTGGGTCCTAGGCCTCCCATGCCCTTGTATCCAAACTTAGAAAATCTAAGCACTAGTCAGGCACCCACTTTGGCTCCTATTCCCACTCCTAGAAATCAAAGTTCAAATGAAACTTCTACTTCATCCTCTAGTGCTTCATATGAACTTCAAGAGGCTATGAAACGATTGTTGAACCTTGGAAATGAGTTGGTGACTATCAAAAGATAACAAGCTCAAAGTGCTAGACCGTATCAGCCTCAAGCGCAGTACCAGGCTAGGCCCCCATACCAACAAAATAGGTCACCAGCTCAGGCTGCAAATCAAAATCAAAGCCAAGTAAGGCCTCCCACTAATAGACCATTTCATCCCTATAACCCCAATGTTACATCTGCTTCTAAAGCATTAGTGCCATTCCAAAACAACATAGCTCAAGAGTATGATTGGTGTTTCCCATGCAATGAACCTCACAACCAATCTATGTGCTTTAATGGTGCTTTAAACCAAGCCTTGATGGTGACAACTACTGGCGTTGAGGGTGAAGTGAGTCAAGAAGCAAATCAGCAACAAGGGACATCTCAAAGCAAAACACAGCTCCAAATGATACCACACTTGCAAATTGGCAAGCTGAGGATTTTTGTGGCATGAATCAAACAATTTCTTAGAATGTAGTAGCTAACACAAGATCAAAGAAGAGGAATATTGGTGAAGGGCAGTCATTGGCTCCAAGTGATCTACAACCTTCCATCACTCCACAAGGTGTTGGTAAGTAAAATACAGTTCCAAACACGCAAGGACAGCCCAAACCACCTTCTAAACCAACTCAAATGCCAATTGTTGCTGCCCATGCACAAGAAAGGAATGTGCAGCCTAAAGGACAACAAAGAGATCTTTCATCCCCATTTAGCATCATTGATCAAATGAAGAAGACAAATGTGAATATATCAATGTGGGAATCTTTATCCATCCCAGGCCAAAGAGATCTTCTACAAGCTGCCATGAAGAATTGGTCAACTTCGAACCAGCAGGTCCATATGCAAGAGAATGTCCTCACAAATGTTGCTCAGCCTGAAGGGAATCATGGAGGACAACAAGGTAAAGTTTTGAAGCCCCCTCCATTCTATGTTTCATTAATCATTGGGGATAAACTAGTACACAATTGCATGATTGATTCTGGGGCAAGTAGTTCTGTCATGCCCAAGCAAATAGCTGATCAGCTGGGTCTCCAATATGAAGTAATATCTAAGGGGGTAGTGCAATTGGATGGGACAGCAGTAGCAACGGTGGGAGTGATTAAAGGTTTGAATCTTATCTTGCATGCATGCCCCAACATTACCATTTTGCAAGATGTGTCAGTGATAGATTTGCCACCACTATTTGCCCTATGCTTATCAAGGGATTTCACAGCTAGAATTGGAGGCTACTTATCTGTTGATTGGTCACACATGTTGTTCAGAACAAGATATGGTACTAAGGTCACAATCAGATCTGAACCAATTACAAACTTTCATATTGAGCCTCATACTCCAAGCCAAATCAATGCCAACTATTCAGCATTTGATCAAGAAGATTATCAAGCAATGAGATGAAGTGACACCAAAGTTGGAAGCATCCCGCATTTAACTCTTGATGAATGGGCGAGCAAGGTACATGCTTTTGATCCCTACTAAGAAGTAGAAGAATCTGAGCTAGGAGTCTATTGCATACATGAAGGAAACCAGCATATTCCTAGCATTACCAAACCAGACCATAAGGATGACAATGAGGTATGGCAGTTATTTTTTGATGGATAAGGGAGTAGGCAAGGTGCAGGAGGAGGAGCTATGCTTGTTTCACCTCAAGGCATCAAATATTATTCAGCTTTCCGTTTCCAGTTTTCCTATTCAAACAACACAGCTGAATATGAGGCCTTGATTCACGGACTTCATTGGGCCACAAAAAGGGCATAAAGAACTTGCAGGTGTTCGGGGATAGTGAGCTAATCGTCAATCAAGTCAGGGGACAACATGCTACAAAGAATGAACTATTGAAGAACTACAAGAACAGGGTGTGGGACCTCGTTGAGGATTTCAAAGCTTTTAATATCGTGTCCATACCCAGGAAGAAAAATGAAGCAGTGGATAGGCTCACAGCAGTTGGAGCAATGTTTGATGTGGTTGACAACATCAAAAGGGAAAAAATGCAACCACATATCCATGTGATTGTGAGGCCAGCAGTTCCAGATAATAACACAAGCTGGAAGGTGTTTGAGAACAATCAACAAATCGTCAATTTCTTACAAGAAGAGGTTGAATTCTCAGCTAGGAATCAAGACAGATTAGAGAAGCAGTATGGGGATCAAGTAGTGCAGTAGCTGCAGACAAACAAGCTTCCCAAGGGTTTAGTAACATTAGAGTCTATCTTCAACCCTAACGACCAATTCTGTAAGGAAAAGGCTAACATACAGGTCAAGAGAGAAGATTCAGAGCCAATTTCGGTTGGGGAAGGCAAAACACTTCAAATTGGAAAAGTGGCCACTGAGTAGGAGAAATCAGATTTCATACAACTTTGCCAAGAATTTCCAGATGTCTTCGCTTGGAGCTATGAAGACTTAAGAGGTTTCAATCCGAAGTTGGCACAACATACCATAGAATTGGATCTAGATGCTAAGCTCATCGGGCGAAGCGGGACCGTCAGCCCTCACATTGAGCCTCTAATGAAGAAAGAGTTAAGCAAGCTAATAGAGGCAAGCATTATATTTCCGATTAAGCACTCAAGCTGGGTTGCAAACTTGGTTCCGGTCAGAAAGAAGAGTGGAGAAATCAGGTTGTGTGTGGACTTCCGAGACCTAAACAGGGCATCTCTATAAGACCATTACCCACTTCCTTCAATGGAACAAATATTGCAAGTAGTATCTGGTTCGGAGAGATTCTCTCTCCTAGATGGCTACTCAGGGTAAAATCAGGTAATGGTGAAAGAAGATGACTAGTTCAAGACGGATTTCACCACCAAATGGGGCACCTATTCCTACAAGAAGATGCCATTTGGACTATCAAATGCTAGAGCCACTTTCCAAAGGGAAATGGATATGGCATTCAAGGGATTGATCAATAAAATAGTTCTGATATATCTTGATGACATCAATATATTCTCAAAAAATGTAGTGGATCACCTCTTCCATTTGAGGCAGGTGTTTCAGAGGTGTAGAAGATTTGGGGTATCATTAAATCCCAAAAAATGTATATTCTTGGCTCACAAGGGAAAACTTCTAGGCCATATTGTTTCAAAGGAGGGGTTGACGATTGACCCAGAAAGAGTTGAAGAAATTCGAGCATTGCCATTGCGAGTCAGTCAAGAAGGCTCTTCAAAGCTTCTTGGGAAGGATAAATTTTATCCGCAGTTTGTTCCAAACTTTACTGACTCTCGTAAAGCCAATAACATTGATGTTGAAAAAGAGCATGACATTTAAGTGGACATCTGAAGGCAAGGAAAGTTTTGAGGCAATAAAAGAGGCTATATCTCAAGCTCCAACTCTCGTCAATCCAGACTTCTCCAAGGACTTCGTGTTATATGCCTTCGGTGGTGGAGACACAATTTCTGCAATCTTGGTATAGCAAAACAAGGAAGGATTAGAACAACCAGTTGCTTTCTTCAGTCAAGGCTTGGAGGAATACGAAAATAGGTACTCTTTCATTGAAAAGCATGTCCTCGCAGTGATCAGGAGCTTAAAGAAATTCAAGCACCTAGTCTCAAACAACAAGATCCAATTGTTGGTCTCTCATGCGGGAGTCAAGGACTTCCTTCTAAACAAGGATTTGAATGAGAAACGTGTAGGATGGATAACCCATGTCATGGAATATGACATCGAGATTAAGGTCACTAAGCTAGTACGTGGAAAAGGACTATGTGAACAACTAGCTTTGAGTCGGAAAGTTGAAGCAGGTGATGAAAAAGAGACTACCTTGGTACTGCAGGATGGTCAAGAACAAGAAAATGATGATGTACCCGCTCCTTGTTGGACTCAGAATATGATACATTTCCTACAGGTAGGCCGGTGCCCTCCAGAATTGAGCAAAGTGAAAAGGAGATACTTCAAATTACAAGCCATTCCATATGTGCTTGTTGATGGTGTTTTGTTCAAGAAAGACATAAATGGAGTTCTATTAAGGTGCATTGGGACAGGTCAAATTGAGAGGGTGTTACAAGATTTTCATGATGGAGATTCTGGAGGACATTTTTCCCCATGGATAACAACTCTCAAGATAATGAAGGCAGGGTATTATTGGCCCACAGTGTTCAAGTGACTGCTATACATGGATAAGAAAGTGTAAGAAATGTGCACTCTTCACAGGCAAAGAAAGACTAGCATCACTTCCATTGCACCCAATTTTAGTTGACCAACCATTTATGCAATGGGGATTGGACTTCATTGGGGTCATAAATCCAAACTCAAGCCAAGGCCACAAGTGGATTCTCATGGCAACGGACTATTTCACCAAGTGGACCGAAGCAAAGAAGCGCTAAAGAGGCAAATAAGTCTAACATACTAGACTTTTATAAAGGAATAGTGACCAGTTCGGTGTGCCGCCACTATCATATCGAGATAATGCATTGGCATTCATAGGTTCCAAGATTACAGAATGGGATGTCAAGAATGGAATCTATTTGAGCACCTCTTCAAATTATTACCCGCAAGGTAATGGACAAGCAGAGTCCACAAACAAGAATTTGCTAAGGATCATCGAAGGACTTGTTGTTACAAAATTTACAGCACCCCTGGATGCAGATCAGGCTTCTAGGTTGATCACTCAGGCATCCAGTGTGATTGCACAACACGGAAACCTCTCTCAAGCGTGGACTTGTGGCGAGAGAGGAATCTCAGTTAGAGGTGGTTCCTCAAACTCCTCGATTTAGATCTATATATTGCAACACTACAGAGGTTTAGATCCTAACCCTACTCTAACTTGTAAGGGGACATGGGTAGAAGTGCAAAAATTGAAACTAACTAAAGATGGTGATGCACCAAAAGGAGTGGCGAAACATATTTTTCATGCAAATAGACACAGACCAAAGTTCACAACATAAAACATACACAGACTGATAATGTATAGTTTAGTATCTGAAATCAAGCAAATAATACAAACAGAGGATTGAAACCCATTCACAGAGCTTGCATTATCATTTCAATGTCAAAAACACGCATTACACCCTCAGAGAGGTAAAAGAAAACTGTTACAATCCCTGAGAGGTCTGATCCTTGCATCAATCACTTGCTGAAGGTGAAAGAAGAAGTCTGCTATGCCCAAAAATGTTCCCCCTTTGAAATGAGCCCAAAACTGGCTTTTACAGTGCAAGGGTCGAGCCCAGGGGACAGGAAACGTACAAAGGCATGGGAGCCCATTCTTTCTTGACTGCAGGTGCATTAAAATGGCATGGGGGACCTTACAAACCCATAACTCTGTCACTTTTGACAGATTACAGGAGAATGCGACCCATTCTCGCATTAAACAGTCGTTGGAATGTCATTTTGGCCATGAACATGCGTCGAGCCGTTTCTTGATTTTCTCCCTCAGTATCGCACCAAAACACAAGATTGACCGGAATCATGTAGAGAATTTCACCGATTTTCCGTTGATATAAAGAACGTGCAAACCGAGTTCGGATCGAAAGTTATGGCAATCGAAGATTTAGGCACAAAACAGGTGAAAACGTGTTTTGAAATCTTTCCCGCGTTCTGCCACCTGGATGACACGTGGCACGTGCTGATTGGACGAGTAATTCTCTCTCCTCTGCCTTTCGCGGGCCTTCCTTTTGAAATTTCCTTGTGGGCCCCTTAAATTTGGACACGTGGCGCTATTTCATTGGTTCGGGTCAGAGCTTAAAAACGCCCTTTGACCTTTGGACCTTTCTCCATGTGACACGTGTCATGATCTGGTTGGTTCTCGGCCCTTTCGGCTCCTTCGCGCCCTTTTGTCTCGAGATGTCCCAGTGCTGTCTGGGACAAAAACCTCCGATCCGCCCGAAATGGGCTTCCTCGTCCCTCATTTGGCCGATGACACGTGGCGTTGTTTGATTGGCTTTCGGCTCCTTCGGCGATCCGCGTCCCGCGCGTCCCTTTGTCCCATTTGCCCCAGTGCTGAATTTCCCTGTTTCGGCCGAACCGGCCGGTTCATCCTTTTGTCCCAAATGTCCCAGTGCTTCGTGGGACAAATTCTTCCGGTTCGCCCGATCCGGCCGATTCGCGTCTTTTTGTCCCACTTGTCCCACATTGTTTCGGACTGAAGTTCTCCATTTCGGCCGATCCGGCCGGTTCGCGTACTTCACGTACTTCCGGCCCAGAATGTCCCGATTGCTTCACGGGCCACGGAGGATTTTGTCGATCTCGTGCCTAGATGTCCCAAACGTCCCCTACGTTGCAAGGACTAGGACTTAGTCATTTTTATGATTTTCTGGCTCAATCTACATGCCTTCTCGCAACTTTTTCACATTTTCTCGAGCTCGTTCTTTTCGACCTAGACAGGGGAAGTTAGAAAAATTTCTAAAGGGACCCTAGAAACATGATTTTTCTCGAGCTCATTCTTTTCGACACTGGACAGGAAGTTAGAAAAATTTCTGAAGGGACCCTAGAAACATGATTTTTTCCCCGAATCAATTTATCTGCTCGGGACTTGAGAATTTGATCATGTTATCAAATTAACCACAGGGGTGAATTTTGGATAACAGGACTGGATGAAAACCAAAGGACATGGCATACCAAGCTAAAATCAGCATTATGGGCTGACAAGATAATGCCAAAGAGATCTATAGGTAATTCTCCCTATAAGTTGGTCTATGGGAAAGAGGCGGTATTGCCTATATCATTAGAATTGCCAGCATTGGAGCTCATGAAGCAGTTGGATTTGTCTGAGTTTGAACCAATGGAGGCCAGGTATGCAGAGTTGATAGAATTGGAAGAAATAAGAGAATATGCAGTTCAAACGATTGAGAGAGATCAAGCCTTAGTAAAAAGATGGTTTGATAAGAAGGCAAGAGCAAGGACCTTCCAGGAAGGGGACCTAGTTCTAAAATGGGATGCAGATCGGGCAAAACTAGGAAAGCATTCCAAGTTTGATGCCATTTGGAGTGGCCCCTACATGGTCACGGGATGTAAAAGTAGTAATGCCTTCCAATTGTCTACATTGGATGGAGAAGAACTCCCGATTCCAGTTAACGGAATCTACCTTAAACATTGCTACTAAAAGGAAAAGGTTTACCCTTGTAAATATTAGCCTAGATTTCAAATTCCTCTAAGTGTGTATGCACATTGTCTTATTGTAGTTAGGTTTCGATTTCCCTAAGTGCTCGGCACAAGTTTTGTTGCTCTCAGGTTGAATTTCTACAGTTTAGCATGCTCTCGAAGAAGGAGTTGTGGTATCAGGCTTGGGATTAGAGATCAAGTTGGTTTCAAGTTATTACTTATGACTCCATACCCAATGGATTGCTAAAAGGCCACTGATCTTCTACCTAGCAGGCAGGTGATCTCGTTAAGTCGCCAAATTGTTGTAAATATCTTCCCCCGGGTAGATATAGACAAGCAGAAGAATATGGAAATCAAAGGAACTCAAAACCCAACATTTATTTATGCCAAAATTCGCGCCTTGGCACACGTAAAGGGTGCATGACACAGAGTGTCGACATGGCAAAAGTCGCGCCTTGGCGCAAGTAAAGGGCGAATGACACAGAGTGTCGACATGGCAAAAGTCATGCCTCAAGCGCGAGTAAAGGTGCATGACACAGAGTGTCGACATGGCAAAAGTTGCGCCTTGGTGAAGGTAAAGGGCGCATGACACAGAGTGTCGACATGGCAAAAGTCACGCCTTGGCACAGGTAAAGGGCGCATGACATAGAGTGTCGACATGGCAAAAGTCGTGCCTTGGCACAGGTAAAGGGTGCATGACATAGAGTGTCGACATGGAAAAATTCATGCCTTGGCACAGGTAAAGGGTGCATGACACAGAGTGTCAACATGGCAAAAGTCATGCCTTGGCACAAGTAAAGGGCGCATGACATAAAGTGTCAACATGGCAAAAGTCGCGCCTTGGCGCAAGTAAAGGGCGCATGACACAGAGTGTCGATATGGAAAAAGTCACACCTTGGCACAGGTAAAGGGCACATGACACAGAGTTTTGACATGGAAAAATTTATGCCTTGGCGTAGGTAAAGGGTGCATGACACAGAGTGTCGACATGGCAAAATTCATGCCTCGGGTGCGAGTAAAGGCGCATGACACAGAGTGTCGACATGGCAAAAGTCTCGCCTTAGCGCAGGTAAAGGGCGCATAACACAGAGTGTTGACATGGCAAAATTTGCACCTTGGTGCACATAAGGGTATGTCAACATAAGGATGGATGCGCCAAGGCGCACCTTCAGGAGGCGTAACATTTTGAGCGCTGATAGGAAGTAGACCCTGACCCAGATATTCAGACGGCCATAAATTTTCACAGGGAGCTCGGATTCATGCAAGGTTGGACTTTTCGGAAAGCTTACAAAGTCCTCTATCCAACTACGACTGGATATCTTTAATTGGGTGAGAAAAATTCTTAAAAATGTAAAATAAAGTTCGTCACTTTTTGGGTTTGCTAGGGTTCTCACCTACCACCATAATGAGATGAATTAAATACAACCTGGAGGTGGTTGGGGTAGATTTGGATTTCCTCTCTCTTCCCTCTCTCATTCTTCCTATAAATTGTAAGGAGGGGCTTCTTTCTAAAGGTTGGACATTCTTTTTTTGCCCCTCCCTTCTTCTCTTTGGTAGGTGAATTTGTGGAGTTCAAACCTCCCATCTAAAACTGTAATGCAACTTTGCCTCTTGGCATTTTGTAGTGTATTGTATCAATATTTGGAGCAAATAATGCATGTCTGTGGATGATTCTCAACCCTCTCTGTATTCATTTGCATCCTCCTGATCTTTCACTACAAATTTGGTTATCTGTGCATGATCTTGCATTACATTTTAATGGTTTGTGTTTATTGGCAAGACAGGTGTTCTTCATTCCTCGGTGCATCACCTTTGTTAGTTTAGGTTTATTTTTATGCATCTTCTTACCCTATCTCCTTGGCAAGTTAGATTAGGTTTTTGAGTAAACCCTCTACATTTTTATGTGTGCATCTAAATAGAGGAATAGGAACCGGCCTTCATCCGGAGAGCTTTCTCGATTCACAAGGTCCCACACTTGGGAAAAGCTCCATGTTATGCAATCGCACTAAGAGTCTTAACCCATCAAGTTGCAGACATTTAGGGGTGTTGTGATTCACCATCAATAGTATCAGAGCGTGACTTTTGTTGTGATTTGGTTTTGAGATTAAATGCATGATTTTGTGGCTATCAATTTTGTGGAAGTGTGTGTAGTGAATGAAGTGAAAAGTGAAGAGTGAGAAGAAGAAAAGTCTGAAGGTGAAAGAGGAATTGAATACACCAAAAACTTGGTGAGGCCAAGGTGAGGTTTAGAGTAGAAGAGAGGCAAGGTGAAACATACTTTTCATAGAGAGATGGATCAAGAAGAAGCAATAAGAGAGTTGTGGAAGTTGCTTAGCCATAAGATAAGACAAGAAGAGTTAGAGAAGAAGAAGAGAGATGAAGCTAAGAAATATAAGCAAAGAAAGCATGAAGAATGGATTGAAGTAGATATGAATAAGTTGAGAGTAGATATAGAGAAATTGATAGAGCTAATGATGGATCAACCAAGGTGTGGGCTTGAGTTTTTTATGAAAATGAAGGCTAAATGTCCCTTATGTGATGTAAATTTTACGAATAAATCAGAAGTTTTAGTTGAAGAATAAGATCAAGAGTGAAGAAAAGAAGCTGAGAAAAGAAGAAAAGAAAGAATATAAGGTTGAAAAGAAGTAAAATGAAGAGAAAATTCAAGAGGAAACCTTGAGACCAGTTCCAAGCCATGGTTGCATAATGCCTACTTTGTGGAAGAATCCAAAGAATGTTGAAGGAAGATGACAAGCACAAGCCAAGTAAATGTAAGAGCAAGTGAACAAGAGCAAAACAAGAGAGAGAAAATAAATTTTTGAATGTACAAGTCAAGAAAAGGGAGGTGAAGATGGTATGGAAGAGGAAATAAGAAATGAAGAAATAGGTAAAAGAATATACACTCATAGCCAATAGTAAAATTCCAGAGATTGAACCTAAAAGGCAAACAAAGGATGAATGCAAGGTAAGCAAGGTTGATTCATTATTGATTGATATTGAAGATGGAGTGAGTGAATTCCTTGAAAAATTTTAAGAAGACTCTAGTTTTGTATTTGAAGATGATAAGCATGGTGGTGAGAAAGTTTTTATGCATGATGTTGATGACATTTTACAAAATTGGTTGGATGAACAAGTGAAAATGCATATATGATTGAGAATGAAGTGATTTCATGGGCATATAATGGTCAAAATGAACACAATGAGGATGAAAATGCAAAGTTAGAATAACTTGGTATGGTAAAGAAGATAGATGAGAAGGTGGATGAGTAAGAACATGAAGTTTTTGATAAGGGAAATGATGATTACATGGATTGTATATGGATGAGCAGCAGCATAAGGGGAGAAGAACAATGTATTTTTGTTATTTTTGTGTTTGTGTGTGTAGGTATCAAAAGAGATGGCATGAAGATGATGAAAGAAAGGATGGAATTCAAGAAGATAGAGAGCAATGTCAAGGAAAATGGAAGACCAAAGACAACTACATGGGACCCATGTGGTTATGAAGAAGCTAAGAACAATGGGAGCAAGGAAAGAAGACAAAGGATGGGAAAAGGAGAGGAAAACATGTACAAGTAACCAAATTCAGAGGAACACTTTTTCTCCACCATGGGAATATGATGTAGGAGCATAGTCAAGAAGCATTCAAGAACAAGTATTCCTATCTATGAAGTCATGGGAGTTTTCTAGGACATGTGGAATCATGTGAGAGAATTTGAATTTCAAATGGGAATTTTTCCTCCAAAATATGTAATTCAACTACAAAGGCCTATTAGAGAGTCCTAAGGGTTTATTATGGTTTTGAAATTTTCTTGTTAAGTGGTGAGTTTTGTAATAATTATTTAGGTGGAAATATGAGTTATGAAGTGTGTTAAGATAATTTAACTAACCAAATGTAATGATGGACTCATAATGAATCATCATGAGAGGAGTTATATCCCAAGGGAGTTACATGCAAGGAAAAAGGTGGGTATAGGGAGTGAGTTAGGAGTTTTGGAGGTTTCATTCCTTGTGGAGAGGATGAAGAGAGCTATGAAGGAATAAGGATTACACATTTTTATGAAGGTTTATAGTGAAATGACTACATGACTTTATTTTTGGTGTGCATACCTAAATCCTTTAGGGGTATTTTTGTGTGTACTTTATTTTAGCATATACTTAATGCCTATATTGTAATAGGATTTTGATAACTGTGAAAATATATGTTGATGTGTTTGGGTGATTCATGGGTGTGATTTGTCTCTTCATGATATTGAAGGTGTGAACTTGATCTAAGAATTAAGACCTTTGTGATGTATCAATGCATGTTGAATAACCATAAGCATTCAGATTTGTGATTGTGCCTTGGATTGGTTATCAAAGCTAAGATTTGGGTTTTTGATGAGTATGAGCAAGAAGGAAAACCTTGAGAAGAGTGGATGAGTTGATCTTAATCCTGTGTTAGGTGCTTATACACTAAATCAAGCTTCTGGCCCCTTAAACTGGTAATAAGGGTTTCATAATTTGTCTTGTGCATGTGTGTCAGCCATTAAATCTCATAAAAACTAAATAAACCTTGTTTAAATATCCACACTATTAGGAAAATAATGTAGAGGGGTTAAAAACATACCATTATACCAAATATAGGACATTGAATCGAAGTGCAATGAGTTTTATAACCAAATATCCCTTCTCGGACTCCATTGTGCACTAACTAGGGTTTGCAAAGTGAAATTGCATTATCTTTTGATTTCATCAAATGAATATTCATGAAAGTTGATAATAATATGTGTCTTAGAGTGGTTCAAGTGTTGGTAAAGGTTTGGAATCAAAACAAGCTCCCATTTATTAGATTTTCCGACGGTTGGTATGAAGACCGTGAAACACCGTCAAAGGGTTAAGCTTGAACAATAGTTTCCAAAGGAAGTGGTATTTATCCTTAGAGTACAAACTTGAAACTTGAGAAAAATAGAAAATGGCTTAATGGATTCCTATAAATGTTTTTATCATGTTTTGAAACCCTCTTCATCAGGACTTACGGTGAAAATAAGACTATCACCGACCTAGTTGGGGCTTATAAGCAAGGAAGAAAGTAAAATAGGAAGAAAAAGGTTAAGGGTTGGGATACCAAAATTTTCAAGAATATTTGGGATGTTGAGAGGGAGATAATGAAGTTTATGGTATTTTCTAGATAGCTATAGAAACATGTGTGCAATATTGTTGTATAACACCTTGTCTTAAGGGCATAGTAGGCGATTACGACAAAGTGAAGGAAGAAGAGTGGAGCCTTGATCACTTTGAGTTCATTCATTTAGTGATTCTAACTATTTTTGAATTACATGAATAAGGGAAGATGACTAGGAAGTGCGAACTAAGAAAAAGGGAAAAGTTGCATGTTTGGATAAGGAGATTAGGAGTTAGAAGTTGAAAATCTTGGTGAATGAAAAGAGAGAATAAGAGTTGTACAAATTTAGATGGGTTAGATGATCGCATTAGCAAAGTGGATTGAGGTGTGTAGGTAGAGTAAAGATAAGTAATTTATTAGTGGAGGCCATTCAAGGTGATGGTGTTTCAGGTTTAGTCAAGTTTTTAGAAAATTCTACGAGTTTTAAATCCATTCTAGTCTTGTTATTGATCCTATTTTGCAAAGATAGAGCTAAGTTATTGTTTTCACTGACCTCTTAAAAGGTGGATATAATCATGTTAAATATTTTTCTCTTCATCACCTAAGTTTATCTTGTGTGATTCGCACTTGATAGCAAGTAATAGCTAGATGTAGAAAATGTAGATAGATGTGTGCATGGAAAAATGAACTTCCCCTCCTATGAAGCGTATACGGGAGAATGCAGTGCCTTGTCCCTTGAATGGATGTTAGATGGATGATTTGATGCTCTTGTAATGTCCTTTAGATGCAACCTTAGGTGGTGATAGTAGATGCTTAGTGCTTGGTCCTTTATTATGATCACATAGCTTTGTATTTGTATGATTCCTTTGTTTTAATTTCGTAATCAACCACTAAAAGGATGACTAGTAAGAAATAAGATTCCCAAATAGCTAGAAGATACCCAAAATATGTGAGCAAGTTACAAAGAGGTCAAGGGCACCCAGAAGGGATGAGGGTGCATGGGCATTTGCATCCGATAGGGAGGTAGTGTCCAGAGTCATATATGTTGAAGTATCAAAAGACAGACTAGGAAAGAAGGAGTATAAGACCAAGAAGGAAAATATAAAATAGGCAAAGAGGCCAAATACAATGGTCAATTAGTACTTTTCTTGATTATGAATCATATGAATAGTGGTATGTGATCGGTGTTGACCAAATTCCCTCATTCTTGTTTCAAATTAGTGAACTAGTACTAACTAAAATAACTCTAAATATGTGAGGGTTTAAGGTACCTCAAGATGGGATGATGATGAATATGGGCACAAAATGAGAGATCCTTCTCTATAGAGAGTTGGATTACCTATGTAGGTTGATGGAAACCTAACACTATAGAGGGCTAGTCGACGGCGGGGTAGATCAACTGGAACAATGACAAAAATACGAGATCTGAAGGCTCCAGAGGTAGATCGGAAATGATTATGCACCGAGATGGAATGGTAGGAACGTGCAGTAGATTTGAAACTAGATATGATAGAAAGGATGTAAGAAAATTATGAAATTTGATGGAAAATTCAATAAAGATAGATCTGGTTGATGATGACAGGGTTGAGTCGGTGGTGATTGGGGACCTGGTAAAACATATCTCAAGTGACGAGAAAGGAAGAATGACATGATCTAAGGGTTGGGTGATTGTGAAATCAAAGAGATGATGACTAGGGATATGAATGATAGAGGGAAAAAATGGAAGTTGGGTCAACAGTGACCAAATAGGATTGACAGTGGATGAGGGCTAATCTAAGGTTGGTTAAAAATGTATGGACTTAAACAAAGACCTGTAGATGAAAAATGAAGGATTTGGAGGGAAGAGACAAGGATGTTGATGATAAATGAACATGCACAAGATCTTGGTGAAGAAAATGGTGTCAAATTACAACAATGGACCTAAGCATGCAAAGGTTAAAAATATCTCCAAATCTCCAAGGTTGAATCATAATATCTCCAAGATGATGATGGCGTTTCAAGAGAAAATTTAAAATGAAGGAAAGATCACAAGAAAGCCCAAAATCTCCATAATTGCAACTTGAGAAAAGGAGGGGTAGGGACATCTTTATAGGGTTGATGGTGACCTAGATAGGTCGCCACCGATTACTGAGGATCCATCCATTTATGTGTTGGAATGGTGACAAGCTTGAAACAATGATCCCATAATAGCGAGTTTAGGGTTTTGAAGGGTTAGGACAAGTTAATGTTGCATGGAATGGATAAATGGGTAGGTGGAGGGTGGAAAATATTAAATAAATTCCATTGGGAGATAAAATCATTAAATGAGGGCCTAAAATGGAAAAATTTGAGTATTTAGGGAGGATAAATGAATTAAAGAGGGTTTAGAACTAATTAGGGATGATTAGGGATGATTAGGGACAATTAATTAAAGGGTAAAGGAGAAATTAAGATGGGAAATAATGGTAAGAGGGATAAATTGAATTTAGGAGGGAAAGGGGATTTAAATGGGAAGAGAGATATGTATGTGAAAATACAAAGAGAGTGAAGGCAAGGTGAGTTATAGCGATACTAAAAATTAGTGTCTACATCTTCCCCTTTTGTTGAATGGTTTACGTTGGGCAAGCCATGAGACAAAAACGAGAAGGATAAAAGATGATTGATGGGGTGTTCCCCCTCAAACAAGGGATCGATGACATAAAAGGGAATCGATCACAAGTTTTAATGAGATATATAAAGGAAGAAAGAGTGGAAAGGATGAGAAAAAGAAGAGGATGAGATAAGATATCCCAGATAAGGATAAACTAAAAAAATATGGCGATGATCTCATAATCACTTTGATAGGGAACAAAGTACGGCCTCAATGGAGATGACGACAATGTCCTATGGACATATAAGCTGGTAAAAAGCACCTCAAACTAGAGGGAATCCAAGGGAATCCACTCAAATGGATGTGTAAGCCATGGGACTAATGGGTCAAAGGAAAACATTAAGTATGCACACACACATGTGAAAATGGTCGAGACAAGGGTCGGACAAAAATGAGAAGGGGTGGGAAAAAAATAATGTGATATCATTTAGATAGAATGAATCAAAAGGATGCGTCTGGGGTGGGATGAAAAGGAGTAAAGAATGGTACCCCAAGAGGGAACATAAAGATGGCCACAAAGGTGAGATGATGCAAACTGAAAAATAAGATAGATAACAAAGCTCAAGGGGAAAAATAAAGATGTGGTACAAGCACCATATAAGGAAACAAGTTAAGGAAAAGATAATTTGAAATTTGGGATAGATCGTAAAAGGAGAAAAAAAAGAGCATTGAACAAAAGTCATGGCGGTCGACGGTGACCAAGAAGGGTTGAGACGACCAAGGATGAAGCGATGATGACTCAGGCAGGTCGACGGCGACTAGGTTCGGTGGGCTATATAAGCCCTTAGGTGGTGATTAAGCTCATTTACATGGTGCGATTTGATGATCAAGAGCTCTGAATATAAAAGAGAGTTAATTTTTGAATGATATGGAGGTCAAAGTGGAGTAGTGAGGAAATGCCAGAGGATCAACAAGATGGTAAGTGCCTAAACTTTAGCCTTAATTTTAAGAAATTTTGTTTTTTTGTATTTTTTTTTGCATTTTTCAAAACTTTGAGTTCGGTGTAAGGGGTGGTTGCTAGTGACTGGGTACATTCATTGTCGATCAGACCTATTAGGGTGTCGACCCATGTTAGGACATGTTGACCCAACCCGGGTCGATTTCAATTAGGGATAGGAGGTTGAATTTTAGATATGTGGATTATGAGTTGCTAATGATTACTTATTTTATTGGTTTTTATAGGCCAAGGACAAATTATATCTTTAAGACAGAGTGTTGACCTAGTATGATGAGATCAAAGGAGATGTGACAAATGTTGAGTGTGACCATCCGGACGCTTGAGTAGGATTAAGTGGATTTCATCATTACGGATGATTCTATGAGATGTTGGTCTGATGATTTCTTTGGTGGAGAGATAAGATGTGTGCACATGCACATTTTACTTTAGGATGGGTGAGATGAATGAATCTTTAGGATGTATACCGCATCCTAAGGCTACCAATCTAAGGTGATTCCATATAGCCTATCACATTAGATAGCATATTGGATGTATTAACATAGTTGTTTGGAGACGATGTCCCATAGTTTACCTTCACATCTAGGGAATTTTTGTATAACATGAGATAAGAGTCGGGACTTGCAAGAAGTAGATTGATATGCTTAGTGATGATGGCCATTTTGTGCTATGTACTTCTAAATTGGGGGTACTAGATTTCCATGGGCATAAGCAGGAATACTTATATACATTGTGGATCATATAGTGGTTTTTTCATTTAGCACAACACTATTGGCACATGTATACCATGAGTTTCGCATGTATGTTGAGAGGATGAGGACATGGTTAGATACGGGGTTCTGCTCCATTATTGGGCATATGATCATATTGCGGTGATCAGTCATCATGGCTCTCGTGGGTCATAGTGGATCACATTGAGTTGGCCTTGATTCCTAAGATGGTGAACCGATCAAGCTCGTAGTGACAGGAGAGAGAGTGGATCAAAGTGGTATGTTGATAGATATGCAAATTTGAGATAGACCAAGTGAGGTGGTGGCCATACTACGATTTTCCTAGATGGTCAGTGGGAGGTGTAGAGTTGATTGGCATGAGAAGGACAAGATGGGTATAGGGGCAGAGGCCCGAGATGATAGAGGTCATACAATTTGATTGAGTTATGTGGAAGTTTGGAGTGGTCTAGATAGTACCTAGGGATACTATTAGATATAAGTGAGATGAGATAGATAGGGACCTTCCTAGTCACGAGATGGAAGACCCACTTGAGGAGGATGGTGCATTATAGGATGATGATGATGATGTCAGGGTTAGAGCTAGGTATGTCAATTGGATGAAAATGACATGGGCAACCTAGAGCAGTGGGAGGAGGAGAGGAGGAAGAGGATATGACACCTAAGTGTGATGAAGGTTCGATGGAGGAGTCACAGTAGAGATAGCTCGCTTGCGTGTAGAGCATAATTTATCTTCTAAGAGTGGGACGCGACATGCTTTGGGAGAGGGAGGCAATGTGTCAGGAGGCCACAATATTACACAATGAGAGGGACTTGGTGAGGCAATAATGAGACAAATATAGGACACATAGGAAAGCTTACAAAGTGTGATATGGAGACCTCGGCCCTATATTGGTTGCAGAGTAAGAGAGTGGCATACCAAGGTGGCATTACAAGGTGCTAGTCGTGTGGCACCACTTGGTATTATTCCCATAGAGCATTATAGGGTATTAGCTAAAGAGGTGTGCTATTATGAGTGCATAGTGAGTTCGAGGCTACCGTAGACACCGAGATATGCCACTTACTTAGCTAATAAGCGAGGAACAAAGCTTAGGAGCACACCTATGTGGCCCATCCTATATGAGATCTATGCCATGATGGTGGAGATGAGGCCCAAAGATATGTCCAGAACTTGTCCCAAGAGACAAGACTTGAGATTTTCTGATGTAGAGTTTACTAATTTTGATGATGTATCATCTTTGAGACATGACCCTTAATGGCATGTCATGGATGTATAGATGTACTTGGATGATGATGAGATATATATGAGATTTTTTTATGATTTATCATGTGTCATGTGTTGATTTATGGCTTTGATGATATTATGTTAGATTTAGATGTTACATGGTGATTATGGATTAGATGTAGATGTTTTATGATTATAAATTGGATATAGATGTTTGATTATGATGTTATGGATTTTATTATGATGACATGATAGTGATTATGTTTTGCAAGTTAGAATATGATATGGGTGTGATGTGATATGTTATGATGAATATATACATGGATGAAAATGTGATTTGACATGGATAGATAGTTGTTAGACATGATGAAATAATGGATACAAATGATGCGATGGATTTATAAATATGTTTAAATATAGGTGATATGGCATGATTAAGAATATACACATAAGCATGGATAAAATGGTTAGACTAAGAATAATGTGATATGAACACAAAAAAAGGATTCAAATTTAATAAAAGGTGACCTAAGGAGATAAATGACACTCAATTGTAGATAGGAGCACATGAAGAAATGATGCTTTGAACTAGATTAGAGGTAAACAAGAAAGGTATCCAATCAAGGAAATGTAATCGCATCCAATAGTAGGTAGTAGCACATAATCATCGATAGTTAGTAATCCCAAGGATCATAAGGGAAAGTATGGAAAATGAACTTATAGACCTAATGTCGACATGACATAAGGGTTTTAGATGTAACTCGTATGTGGGAATATAGGTTATCCTTAGGTGGGTGTCCCTAGGTCTATACCCAACTCTAAGCTAAATGATGTAAACTGATCAATGCGGGAAGTTTACTATAAATGAGAAATATGATCGATGTGGGAAGATTTCTAAGGATGCTTGCTTTTGAACTTTATGCTTTTGCTTTTGAAATAGCTAGAAGGATGATCAATACGGGAATCCTTCGCGACCATGATAGGAGATGGTATCCATCCTTCGTGGGATTGGTCTATATTTTTCTTTATGCTTTTGTATTTTGGATTTTTTTTTTAATAAATGGCAAGGTATATGATAGTTGTCCTTCGAGGGAGAAATCTATTTTCTTTTGTATAAAATAGATTTTTAAGATGAGCATCCATGGAATTTTGACTTTTGTATGGAATATTTGGTGATAATTAGGTAGACCACTTAGGAGGGGATGAAGAATGTACAAGTGACACACATGGACCCTGAGTGTGGTTCCAGTATGTAGATAAGAAAGTGATGAATTTAATGATCACGGAGTTCTCACCAAGAAGGAAGAACCTATCCATAAGGAATATGCTATGATCATAGCCATGGTGCCCATATTCAAGGTCATAAATAGGAAAGTGACGATAGACCACATAATTCCAAATCATTATGATGAAGGATATAAGAGGCTAATGATGGATGGATGACCATTGAGATAACTAAGTTCATGTTGGTAGGTATGTTAATAGTAGAAAGGCTACAAGTACAATGTGTTAAGAGGTTATGTTTCGGTTTACCATCAAGAGAAGCCAAACGATAGGCTCCAGACCCATACTTATGCATGATAATATAAGGTCTAATCTAGTTAGGAGAAAACTTTCCATGTTGACTCCTTTCTAAAGTAGTGACGTTCGATTTTTTTTAAGGACAAGGTCACCAATGTTAAATTCATGTTCCTTGAGATGTTTTTTATAAGCATGTTTAATGTGCTCTTGATAGACATGATGATGTTCAAGATTAAGAAGGGACGTTCATCTAACAACTCAAGCGTGTTAGACGCTCTTGGTGATAGTCTTCATCAGAGATGAAGTCACAAAGAGAAACACGTAAGGATGGGATTTGGACTTCAAGAGGAAGAACAGCCTCAGATCTATAAACAAGATAGAAAGGAGTAGTTCATGTAAAGGTGTGGACGCTAGTCCAATAGGCCCAAAGAGTGAAGGGGATACGAAGGTGCTAATTACAACTGATTTATCAATAGTCTTGGAAAGAATATTATGAAGAGTTTTGTTAGTGGCTTTGGCTTGGTTGTTAGCTTGAGTATAGTATGGACAAGAGAAGATAATCTTAATATTAAATGAATCGTAAATATTCTTGAGATCTTTGGTTTCTAAGGACTTTCCATTTTTCGTGATGATTTTGTGAGGAACTCTAAAGAGACAAATGATGTGTTGATCGATGAAATTAATGATTTGGTTGGATTTGGTTTATGCGATTGGAATGGATTCCACCCATTTGGTGAAATACTTAATAGAAATGATGATATAATGATGGCATTGAGAGGAACATAGATTGATGATGTCGATGAGGTCAAGTTCCCATTATGAGAAAGGCCAAAGGTATTGATCCGATTACAAGTCCCGACTAGGAATGTGAACTATATTGGAATGTTGGCATTTGAAGCATTTCTTAATGTATTCATATCAGTCTTGATTAAGAGAGAGCCAATAATAACCCATGCAAATGACATGTTTGGTGACACTCAAACCGATAACATTGCCACCAAAAATACCATCATGGACTTCTTGGATAGCTCAAGTGAATTTATGAGACATAAGGAAACGAAGCAAGACACCATTGAAGCCATATTTGTCGAGGATGTCACCATGGATGACATAGTGGTTAGCACGTTGAAGAAATGACATCCTACCATTTTTAGATAGGTCGGAGGGGATGATTGATTGAGAAAGATATTCAAATATTTGAGAATACCAAAGATCGTGAGGACTAGACTCGATGAGTTTGACGCCAAGTAACTCACTAAGATGATTTGATTTTCCAATACAATAAATAATGACGAAGAGTTTAGACTCTTCCGTAGACCAAGGGATAAGAGATGCGAGAGATGCCATAGTGTCTATGAAGTGGTTAGATGATAGAGGGATGGTTTAAATGGTATAGAAATAAAATTCTCGAAGAAGGAATTCGGATGATGAACTTAGCTGAAAGGAGGCATTGCAGCTCTATTTAATAAGGAGAGAAACTCAAGTGTGCATGAGGTGAATCTTTTGATTCACTGGATTAGCATTAGGAAATTTGATGATGTTATAGACAACAATAGAAGGATCGAGGCCTGACATATCGGTGTATAACCAAGTGAAGGCATGACTATGTTTAGAAGGAAGGCAAAATATTCAAGCTCCTACGGATCAAGGGATTAACCCACTTTGAGGATGTGGGGCTCTTGCGGAGTCCCTATGTTGATGTCAATGGTGGATTCATTAAGAAGAGTGGATGTGTCTGGCAATAAGGTCTTATGAAGATAAGAATCTTTTGCCCCCATGTAAGAAAGGATGGAATCGTTATCGGTGCATTAAAGAATGTCAATGGTAGAGGAATCTTCCTCTATCATTTTCAGGAATTGAAGAGGATTGACCTTGCTTTTCCGCCACACTGATACGTGATGGGTCCCAAGGTAATGGTGGAGATTAAAAAAATCTAGAGGAGATGGACACGGTGTCATCTACATCCATAACCTCATGGGATGGAGAAGATGGAGGATCGATGTCCATGAGAGCTAAAGATGGTGGAAGAGGGTCTGCAAATTGTTCCTTATAGCCCAACCCAAATTTTTCATGGGGTTTATGAGATTGATCAATGATGAGGTCATGCATGCCTTGTTCATAATGCCCCATTCCAAATCCTTTCCAAGTGCAGCGATGAAGATAGGTGTAGGAAAAAAATTATTGTAAAGAAATTTGAACCCGTTGGTGTATGGTTTTGTGTGAGGTTGAGTGTCAATGTGTGAAGAAGGGAAATCGATGCCACCATAGATGAGGTTAGTGTGAAGATGAGGTGGACCAAAAGGAACGATATCCTTAATATTAGGTCGATACATTGGATCTTTGTGAGTCTATCGAGTCTTTGAGGCATGGGAGGATCGTTAAGCATGAGGAGGTGATACTCCCCCAGTGTGAGCTAATCCTTTACTTTGTCTAAGGAATCATCATTGGGAAGTTTGGATGTGGAGACAGATGAGCTAGTGGATGCTTCAAAATAACCTTTCATTGGAATGATCATATAATTAGGATAATAAGTCATATGAAATACTTTGAATGGAGTAATATTTGCGAGGAGAGTCAAAAATTTCCACTCATGTTCATACTTGATGCATCAATGAAGGGTGGAAGGAACGCAATGCATGGCGCGAATCCATGGTCATCCAAGGAGGATATTGTATTGAAACTCCCTTCTACGATATAGAAGACTTCATGGAGGAGTTTTTCACTAACACGGATGGGAAGAATAATTGGCCCCAAGCTGGGAAACAACATTGTTGAATGCATGAAGGACCATGGGTGATTGGGAGACAATGGAATTAGGGATCTTAAGCTGATCAAAAGTGTGAGATGAGATAATGTTTATGCTAGCTCTATTGTCTATCATAGAATGACAAATGAAGGTGACATTAATACGCATAGTGGTGAAGAGGGGAAGTTCGTGTTCTTGGGTGATATGTCGGAATTTCAAAGTAATAAATCAAAGGATATGGAGGCTGAAGTGGCAAGTGATCCAACAAGAGATGTAAATGGATGAGCCTCATCACTAGGAGTAGGGATACATTTGAGAGCTTCCATAAGATATTGCTTATTATTCGGGGAACTTTGGATGAGCTCATAAAGTGATATCTTAACTAGGGCCTCGATGTTGTTTCATAATTCTCTGTCCAATATCAAAGAGGCCGAGGGTCAACTAAGATAGATACTTTGGATCTTGATGAAGAAGGGAGTTTAGTAGACTCTTTGGAAGGAGCGGCACTTTACAACCACTTTGGATTTGGATTGACGAGGCGTAGTTGGAAGTCATAGGGGTGAGAACGGGTCATGAATCAACAACGTTAATTAAGAGGGAGGACCTTCATTGGGAGAGGTAGTAGTAGGAGGGGGATGGTAATGAATTTTTGGATGAATGAGTAGATTTAGATATCTTGGTGGATGAGGATTGAGATGAAGAAGTGAGATTGGTAGAAGAAAGGGGGTGATCCCCTTCAACAAGAAGATCATCCTCATCGATAAGATTATGAATGATAGTTTGGAGGGCTTTTGCAATGTTCAATATCATGTCCTAGTGCACGATAGTATGCACAAATGAGATTAGATTCGAACTATAAAGGTATTAAGGCATGTGGTTTGAATGGTTTGATAGATGAAAGTGTGATCGCAAATGCTTGAAGTAATTAATGAAATATTTATGTGTAAGAATCAATAGGGTGATTGAAGAAGAGATTACAGATGAAGCGGTCTCAAGAATGGTGGATGAAGGTAAGAGGGATGGTTTACTTTGAGGTGGTTTCATGGGAGCCTTTGATTCTATCTTGGGCTTGAAAGAAGAGGAATATGGTTGTGTTTTGGTTTTGGTTTTGATTGGTGGTGACTTAGATGGTTTGGATTATGATTTAATGATAGAGGATGTAGTTGATTTGGAAGGAAGATCATTTTAGAGGAAGGATGAGATTGCTTTGAATTATTGATAATGGGGGTTTTAGACAAAGGGGGTGGTTCTAATATGGAAGGATATGCTCTTAAGAGTGATGATGTGACATTAAGTTTCTTAGGAGGGTTAGTCTTAGGAGAAGGAAGCTCCAAATTTTTGTGTGGATGTGTGAGGGACTTTTGGATGGGCATGCCAAGGTTCTTAGACTTTGGTTGTAAGGATTTACCCTTAGGGAATGATGACAACTTTAACCTGGGGAATTTGTGGTAGTAGAACTAGGTAATGTAGGTTGCATTATAGGGGTGGATATTGAAGGTGGAAGTGGTTTTTGTATGATGCACTTGACAAGATCTAAAGGGGTGGTAGATTGTGTAGGTTTAGGATTTGTTGGTGTAGGTGTGATTGGAGTTGTAGATGTGGTGAGAGTGTCATTTGTAGATGTATTGAGTATGGGTGTTTTCATGGTGGATGATTCAAGAGGTGGTATGGATATGGATGTAAATTCGGATGTTGATGTGGGTATAGTCATAGTAGTAGATGTGTTTAGGGTGGAAGTGAGTGTAGAGGTGTGAGATGAAGATGTTAAAATAGGCGTTGAGGTAGTTATTGGTGAAGGATGAGATGCAATAGATGAGGATGTAGATGATATGGATGGAGGAGTGGGTATGATTGAGGATGATGGGGGTATAGTGATTGTGTTCATTGTTGATGTCGATGAAGTTATGATCGTGGGGAAGAATCCAAAATAGGGTGGATGCAATGGATGAGGAGGTGATGGGTGTAGGTGATGGTGTTGGATTTTGATTTATAGTATTAATTGTATGGGAATTAGGTTCCTGTGATGTGGAGGGTGGAGTTTGATTATTGGGTGGATGATTAGGAAAGGGTTGTTTGAAGACGTCAAGAGGTTGATTAGGTGGTGCATTAGGATTTTCCACTTGGAGGTCACCAGAGTCTATGAGTTTTGAACAAGGTCTTTGAAAATGTGATACTTCTCAATGTCATGGCCATAAACTTGGTGATATTTATAGTAATGTTCTTCATGGTACCATGTTGGCTTAGGTCATGATTCATTATAAGGTCGTATGGGAGGAAGTCGAATGAGATTAACCTGTCATTAACTTGTTAAATATTGAACTATAAGATTCCCCAATATGGGTATAGTTAGGAGGTGGTCTAGGATATCTTTGTGGAGGCTATGTGTGAGAAGTGGATGCAGAGGAATATTTAACCATGATGGAATTAACGACATTCTTGGATTTTTCACCATGCATGGAGGATTTAGTGAACTCGGTCTTGGGTTTGTTCGATCAAATTTTAAGATGGCCTTGCTTCAAGGGCATGAAGTTTAAGTTTGTGAGCCATGGTAAATGCCTCTTCAAAGGTTTGGAATGATTGAATTTGAAGAGTGGATGAGATTTGCTTCATACAAGACCATTAGAAAATTTCAATTAATTTAGTCTGTGGAAGGGAAAATGATAGTTGGTTGATGATGTCATGCCATCATGTGACAAAATCTACGATAGATTCGTCATCATATTGTTTAATGGCATAAAGATCTATGATAGTGATTTTACGTGTAATATTGATCGAGAAGTGTTCTCGGAACAATTATGCGAGTTGGGTGAAGGAAAATAACAAGTGTTGTGGGATTTTGTTACCAGTCTAACGTGGGGCTAGCTAACGACATGGGGAATGTGTGAAGCATAACATCTTGATCATAAGCGATAAGGTAACATGAATGTCTAAAAGCGTGAAGGAGTTGTGGGTCCTCCTTGCTATTGAACTTAGAGAACTTCAATGATTTATAATTATGAGGATAGGGTTGTACGGGGACAAATGGATTGATAGGTTCATTTCATATTTTTCATATGAGAATGTAATTTTGGATCCCAAGGTAGTGGCTTCAAGATTATCCATTCTACTCAATAACGCTTATAAGGGATCATTAGATAGATGGGGTTGTGAAGTTGAAGGATGATATTGTGATGCATAAGAGGTGGATGGGTTATGTTGTTGATAAGTTTGATATGTTTGAGGATGTGTGGGTATTGGTGGAAGTGGTTGATAAGGGGGGATGTAATTGAAGGGTTGTGATTGAATGGGTTGAGATAAAGGTTGTTGAGAAATGGGGATGTGGTAAGATTGGTTAGATTGAGTTGGTTGTTGAGAGATGGGGACATTTGATTGGTTTGATATGGGATGAGTTGGAATGTAAGTAATGGGTGGTTGGGATACTTGAGTTGGTTAAGTGGGAAGTATGTAGTGATAAGCACCTCAAGGAGGAGGTTGATGGGTTTGCGTTGATTCAGATGGATGGGCTATGAAGTGATCACATTGGCATGGACATGGGAAGTGGAAATAAGGGGTAGAGTTGTGTTATGTTGTTTGGATATAGGAGGAAGCAAGTGATATTCTTGAGATGATTGGATAGGGGCACAAGTGATCGTAGTGGATGATGAGGTGATGGGAATAGAAGAAGAGATTTTAGTGTTAATGTAAGAAAAATTAGGGGGAATGGGGACCACCAATTGAGTATTGGGGTGATTGTGAGCGATTGAAGAAGAGGATTGATTAGGATCAAGCTCATATTGGGCCCTAGTAAGTTCACTCATAGCTCTAGGAAATAAAAAGTCAAGTTGTGATGTGAGGACTTATGTAGATTCAGGATTGGAATGGTAGGCATAAATTTGTTGCAAATGAGGTCCATTAATGGGGATATTGGTGGTATTGCAAAGGATATAGTCATGGAGGGAAATCAGATCAGCATCGAGAAGTTCTTGGAATTCTACACACCCACAAGGGATGAGAGGAGGCCTAGAAGTGTTGATAGAGGTGGTTGAAGGGGGTGTTGTTAGTCTATATGGGATGATTGATGAGAAAAGAAGGCATTGGTTTTGACATATGTGTTAGGTTGGATCAATTGAATTTATTGAAGAGTGGGAATGGAAATGATGGGTTGGGTAACTACGAAGAGATGACCAAAGGGGTGGAGGTAAGGATGGAAAGAGCATAAGTTTTTGGAAGGAAGTGTGTATAATCTGATATAAAGTAGTGTGCTAGTATGAAGAGCAAGTGGTATAAATCAAAACAATATCACATGTGATGTGTACAAAATTGGATGCCCCCAAGATCCTACGCCCGACTAGTAAGAAGTACAGCCCAAGCATCCATGTTCAAAGTGTAACAATCTGTGTAAAATCAGCAATCACAACTATAAGGCAAGTGAATGTGTATGTTTATATGATAAAGATAATGACATACAATATATCCGCCTAACATAGTAATCAAAGTGTAACATGCGAGTATAAGTAGGCAAGAATGATGTGTAACCAATATATGCAGGATGTTGTGGATGAGTGAGATGGAATGGAATGAAAAATGAATGTGATAGGAGTTGTGTGCCCCCAAGTGAATGTGAATGAGTATGCATGAGATGAGTTTCATTTATAAATGCCCCCTCAATAATCAAGAATGAACCATGGAATAAGAGTGTGTCATCAGGAAATGGTCTGAATTATGTGCTAGAAATATATGATCATCAAAGCGTAGAGCGTATAGAGTGAGTGAGTGTGGTGAGGTTCATTTTAGATTTATACCCTAAATAGTTGAGTATGAACTGTGAACTAGAGTGTGTCATAAGGTAGTGTGTCATGATGAAAGTGCGCTACAATGACGTTTCGTGAATACACAGAGTGTGAAATGTGTTGTGTGATGATGTGAGGTTCACGAATGTAATGAGCCCTCAATAGTCAAGTGTGAATTGAGGCAAGAGAGTGTGTCATTGGGTAATGACGATACCAATGTATCAATATGTGTAAGATGCATGTGAAAGACTAGATGTGAAGTATAGAGTAAACAAGTAGAAATGAATGACAACTGATAATACTAGAACTGGGGAGAATAAGTATAATGCCCCCAAGTGTATGATGATAAGTGTGATCAAGTAACATTATCTAAGAGATCATCATTTTCATGGTCAAAATTGAATGGTGATGCATACGAGACTTGGTAGGCTATAGTATGTGGTTGATCTCGTAGAGAGCCATTGTGGCATAGATTATACATGCCCATTGCATATTCCTCATTAGTGAAAGGTGGTAATGGACATCCATGTGCATACCAATGAGTAAGGTTTTGTGAATAGCTGAGAAATGAGTCATTGCAAATGAAAATGTGGCCAAAGGGAATGGGGAATGAAATGTTGATATGATTAGGATCTAATGTGTCACCAATGTAGTTGAGCCATGATTCTCCAATAGTAAGTGGCACAATACATGGATTATGTGCAATAAAGATTGATAAATGAAATACTCGAAGGCCATAAGCAATAGTAATGAAAACATATCCATGATATAGATGTGGTGAATGCGGTGGAGGTAAGATATCATCGAGTGTAAACCCAAGTGAGTCAAGCCATCATGTGTGAAAATAGTGTCAAAGTGGGATCAAATGGAATATGCAGCCAATAAGCATTATTAATGAAGAGGGTGTGTGTGAAGGTAAGAAGTGTAGATGCAGATTACTCATGAGAAGACATTGAAGGTGGTATGGCATCCAATGTATGGATAGACCCCGAATAAAGTATCATAACATTAGTAAAAGGGGGTTCGGAAGTAGATGGAACATCATCTAGTGTACAAACGGTTCCCTCGAGTGGAGGAAAGTTGTCTAAATAGTGTTTGGGTCACGATCGCAAAGAAGATGTATAGTATCGTAATGTAGTGCTTGGGTTTAGGTTATAATATTGGAATAGTATACTATCGGCAAGAACTTCACATTCAAATTTGTCATGTAAGAATCTAACACATCAATGAACTGTAGAAGACACTGCTTGAATTCTATGAAGTCATGGCCTACCAAGTAAGTAATTATATGAAACCGGGATATCAATGCAAAAAAAAGAACCTGGAATAGTATATGGCCTAACTTTGAGCAGAAAGGTGACAATGCCTACGCATGGACATGTAGTGGAATCATATGCTCGAACAGAGATAGATGTCAAGGTTAAGAAGAGACACGAGGAAGGCGTATAGCCTGAATGAATGATAAAGGACAGAGATTGGGTTCAGATCCAAGATTGACTAAGTATTCTTGACTCCCAAGTTATTGATGTAGACTCGTATATATAGAGGAGGATCATTGTTGTACACAAAAATATTTAACAAATATTGAAATACAAATGTTAAATTATAATCAAGTTACAATGTAATTATAGATATACAATAAAGTACAGATTGGACACAAGTAAGTAAGCTAGAAAAATATGAAACCCTAGTTATAAAAGAGAGGGTAAGATACTTATTTGATTCATAATAATATCGCAGATTGTACAAACTAGAAATTTGATGAAATAGGAAGGAAGACTATCAAAACTAAGCTCGTAAAATTATGTGAGTGCTAGAAATGTTGGGACTAAGTGAACTTATGATTTAGGCACTCGCATTACATTTCAAACTCCATGTAGTTTTTGGTGTGTGTGTGTGTAATCATGCCCTGGTGGATCATATGCGAAGTTGTACTTGATAGCGAGCAATAGCTAGATGTAGATAATATATATAGATGTGTGCATGGAAAAATGAACTTCCCTCCTATGAAGTGTATGTAGATGAATGCATTTCCTTTTCCCTTGAATGGATGCTAGATGGATGCTAGAGAAGAGGAAGTGAATGACCCTAGGGTGAAAGCGTATGTGTAGATGTCATGTTGTACCTATTGTTTATGTTTCTTGATGCTTTATGATGTAACTATTGTTTCTCATAAGGATGAATCTACAAAAGAGAAGAGCAAACGAGTAGCCAAATTTGTGTAAATGAAAAATTCAATCAAAATGTGTAAAAAGTGTGTTAAAAATGTGAAAAGGAATATGTGCACCTAATTTGTGATGAGTGAAAGAGATAGAAAGGATCTTGAAGATGTTGTAAAATAATGGGTTTTTTGGGCGATGTCACGCAGGTTGCACTAAGTGCGGTTTTGTGCAATCTCACACCAAGTGCAAAAGAAGTGTAGGGACAAAGTTCTAGTTCAAAACCATTCCATTCGATCCAATTCGATCCAACGCAAAAATAGAAAAGAAGGTGTAATGCATGCATGCCAAGTGTTAAAGGATTGTGCATGTCTCAGTAAAATCCGTTATGTAAACTATTGTGAATTGTGCCAAAATGAGAAAATATGTGTCACTTCCATTGGTTATAGACACCCAGAAGGGTCGGGGCACCTAGGTTCTCGTTGTTTATGTATGGGTGTTGGTGTCTATATCGTGCTAAGGACCCAAGTCATATTTTGGGCCATTACACGAGATCAAGACTATGGTGTACCAAAGATGAATTGTGTTATACCGTGATGTGGAACTTTTGTATGGGATAACTAATTTACCCGATGATACCCCCTCATTTGGGGTGCATGACGCGTTACAAGGAGGATGCGACCCAAAGGAGGACCAGACGATGTGTGAAATTGATTCTCTGCAGGAGAGGAGGGAACGTGTTTGGTAAAAACCAAGGCACATGCAAACAAAATGGTTGGAAATAATTATCGGCTGCAAACAAGACTAATACACGTGTAGAAGAAAATATGTAAGCCAACAAGAAAGAATACAATGTGTAAGCTAACGCGTAAGAATACATTATAGATCATGAGAAGTGGGTTGTAAACATGGGCCATAACTCACGATGTTGCAAGAGAATCAAGTCCGACATGGCCAAAATCATACAAGCAATCAGCGAACAAACAAGACATAGGAAAAGCCCGTAAAAAATGGCATACAATGAAAAATATTAGCAAGCAAATAGTAAGAGACAACCATGGTAGCAAAGAGTTCCTACAAGATAAATGTTGCACATGAAGCACTCGTTAGCATGTTAGAAAAATAAAAAGTATGTCAAAGCGTATATAATCTGATATGATGTAGTGTGTTAGTATCAAAAGGAAGTAGTATAAATCAAAACAATAGCACTTGTGATGTACACGAAAGTGGATGTCCCCAAGATCCTTCTATGGGACTAGTAAGAGGTATTGTGCCAAGCATTTGTGCTATGTGTAATGATCTATGTAAAGGTTGCGATCACAACTAGAAGACAAGTTAATGTGCATGTGTATATAGTAAAGATAATGACATATAAATTATCTTCCTAATAAAGTAATTGAAGTGTACATGTGAGCATAAGTAAATAAGAATAATGTGCAACCAATATATTCAATAAGTTGTGAATTTGAATGGAATGGAATGTAATGTGAGTGTGGTAGAGCGGTGTGCTTCCCGAGCGATCGTAAATGAGCATGTATGAGATGGGGTTCATTTATAAAAGACCCCGTAGTTGAGAATGAACCATAGAACAAGAGTGCATCATCGAGAAATGGTTTGTATTATGCGCTAGAAAGATATGATCAATAAAATGTAGAGTATAGAGAGTGAGTGTACAAGTGAGGTTCCTTTCGATTAAGACCCTCAACAGTTGAGTATGAACCGTGGAACTAGAGTGCATCATAGGGTAATTAATGCAAGAGCATCATGAGAAGAAGCTAAAAATTTCAAAATGACCTTTTAGGCATAACAAGGAAGATGGATATGGGCCTTAGAGCCATTAGGAGGAATTTAGATTTCATTTCCAAGCATTAAGTAGAGTCAAGATGTTTAAAATTTCAAAAGCTCATGTTTTCCCTCCAAAGTGTAATCTAAATTCCAAAAGCATGTAAAGGATTCATATGAGGTTTATAGGTTCTAGGTGGTTTAAGGCATGTAAGTGATATTTAGACAAGTTATTAAGAGTCTTAGAGAGATTCATAAGGTGGATGTGTGAGTCATAGAGGCACAAATGTTGCAACATGCCATGTATGGGCATGATGAATCTTGTAAAAAAGTAGTTAGGGTGAGGTGAAGAGATACAAAAAGGTTGGAAATTTGAATGAAATCGGTTAGGAACCTCCTAAGGAAGGAGCTAGAGAGGAGATAATCCCTCAAGGAAAGAGAGGGCGGAGGTAAATCATGGAAATGGAGGAAAAACTATGAAGGCCTCTAGTTTTGTATGAAACAGTAAATTTGCATGTTAATAAAGATGGGAAATTTTTAATCCAAATGCTAGGGTTAGTTGGTAAGCATTGAGTTTTAGTGTCTAGAAATATTTAAAGAGTTTATAACTTGTTATTAGTGTATTTATTATCGATACTTTACATGCTTGGTTGAGAGAAATCATAATGCTTTTTTTTTTAAAAGATTATGGGATTGTGACTTGTAAAGAATTTGATACTTACTAAGTTAAGATTTCTATGATAGGTTCTACTCAGGATAATAACATGATGATGATTGATTGTTTCGTTATTTTAGATATCAAGGATTGTGACCCCTCGAGTGTATGCACAAAGCTTTAGGACTAAGACATAGTTGATGATTAAAGAGGGGTTGTTTGTTGCCTTAAAAATTATGAATGCTATTGCATCTGAACCTAGAGCATGTTAAATCATCCTCAAGAATTCTTAAATCCATTTAAGGGAAATCAATTGTTTTAAGGTGTTTTAGTTTTTATAAAATGTGACTATAGTGAACAAACAAAGAAACTCAACCTTCATGACACTGTGATGATTTGATCTAACGTATTCTTAAAGGATATTAGACAAACGCAACCCTATTAATAACTCAGAATGTGGGAAGGTCTAAGACAGACCCATATAACTAATCTCAAGCTTTGGAAGCAAAGAATAATGCATTTTCTAAATAATTTACACTTCTCGAGTTAGCCAAAGTGCCTCAACTAGGGTTTTAAATTTGATGCCCTTACACTTTGAGTTTGGGCTTGATATTTGGTAGAAATGGTGTAGACAAGGTCCCGAAACCAATTTTGAAGGAATTTTAATAGTTCATCGAAGGTTTTTTCGGTTATTTATGACAAGATGTTGTCCCAGGTTGGTGTGCACACCAGACCTTCATTGTGTAGGCCCAATTGCAAAGAAAGTGGGTCCTAGAATAGGAATTTACACCTGAAAGTTGGAACATATGAAGAATTTTATATTAGGTGCCCAGAAAACATAACATTATTCCTTTACACCTTAAAATAGAGGAGATATTCATAACAAGAGCTCCGACATAGACCTAGTGAGGGTTTGAAGACAAAATTCCAAAAAGTGAACTATAAGGAGATATACAAAGAGTTACGTCTTGAGATTTTGTTGAGAAACAACTAGTGGAGGTGTTAAACCCTTATGAGTAGCTCTAGATGTTTTTTTCTTGATTGAACCAAGCAACCTTGCCTTAAGGGTTAAGATGGCAGTTTCTGCAAAGAGTATGTTATTGTGTCTTGGGTTATTTGAATTCATGTTGATGGGTATTCTAAAAATGGTTTGAGGTTTTGAAAATGAGGATAATAATGAAAAGATTAGTGTAAACCAAATGAGGCTACAAGCCCTTAACATGGTAATAATTAGTGAGTGTTGAGGAAGAGAAATTTAAGGTAAGTAAAGAAGTGAATCATTGGTGATGAAGTAATAATAAATGAAGAGTGATAATATGAGATAGGGAGTTGTATGCATGGTATGAAGCTTGGTGAAGACCATTTGAGATATATTATCTAGGTTATATAAGATTTGAGCAAACTAAACAAGTCCTTAGCCATTATAGGCTTATAGGTGATCCTCTTATGCAGAGACAAGAATAAGTTATTGTTTGTGTTCCCTTAAAAGGAAAATTATATGCATGATTACAAATCACCTCTACATCAGTAATGAGTTTTCATGAATGTGCACTAGAAATGTGTGTTGTGAATGCACCGAGTGTTAAATGTGTATTATGTATAATGTGAGGTTCATGACCGTAGTATGCCCTCAACAATCAAGTGTGAACCGTAACGTAAGAGTACGTCTATCGATAATGATGATACAAGTGTATCAAGTGGTTTGTATTGATGCTTAGGAGATATTAGACATTAAGCGTAGAGTGTCAAGTGCATGGGATGATAGAGACATTTGATAGCAATGTCAAGGGGGAAGAAGCTATAATGCCCCCAAATATGTAAGTGATGGAGATCTAGTCGATGACGCTAAGTGGATCAATGTAAGGAGTAGTTTCCTTGACAAAAGTGATTAGATGTTGAAGTGGTGATGGTGAAGGAGCCTTGAGTGATAGAAGTTGAAAGATGCCAACTAGATTTTTGGTCTTGCGTAGTGGGTGGTTTTTTATTTGGAATTGGTAACGTCATAAAAGACTTGAGAGGTGTAGGAGTTGTACTGATCTCTAGAGTAGGTTTCTTAGTTTGAATTGATAATGTTGTAGATGTGTTAGTAGGAGGAGATGATGGAAGATGAACCTTGAGAGGTGATTGATTAGTTGGAATGGGTTGAATAGGTGACACTTGAATGACCGAAGAAGGCACCTTAGAAGTGGTGACATGATGCTAATGTAGCCAAATTAAGAACAAACTAGATATACTGCAAATAATATGAACTCCAAAAGAAAATAGATCTCCTTCTTTGTTATCAAATAATGAATTACAATGCTTCCTAAATAGGAAAACAACTCCCAACTCGAGTTGCAAGTAAACTCTAGCTAACTCGACTAAATCTACTCTAGGTGGCGGAAATTACTATTTTTAAGCAGCTTACTACTAAAGCTGCTATTCGAGTAAGTTCGCATGTTTATTCCTACGAGCAAGTAAATTGCCATGCATATTTTACATCCCTAAATTAGAGGAATTTCCAACTTTCTAACTCATAATGCAATTAATAGACTAAAATTAACTAATGCTCAAAAATAGGAAAAACCGAACTATAACTTAAATCCTAATTTTTGCCTCAAGATGGCGGATTTAGGGCCCGAAAATGTGTCAAAAACTTTCACCAACCAATAGGGTTTATTTCTGCTGCGTTCCTCTCATCTAAACACGTGGTTTCAAAAAAACGGACTCAAACGGACACCCTGAGCTCAAGTTATGACCTTATCAAGTTCCCGCTAATTTGCGCATTAGATGCTCATCGGACATAGAAGGAGAAAATTTAGGAGCCCATGTGGATGTAGCATTTGTAGATGGGCATGAAATATAATTTTGTGTAGTGAATGAGATAAATTCTTGACACTAAAGATGCTTGATTCTTCATTGTAGAGTATAGCAGTCATTATCATTATTGTTAGAAAATAAGGGATAAAATATGCAAAACAATCCCACAGAGAATCACAATAGTAGAAACTAATATGCAAAAAAATATCACAGATCTAAAATAAAAGTGCAAAAAATAAAATAACACAACACAAAGACAATATTTAACATGGTTCACCCAATTTAGGCTACGTCCACCAAGAATCACTTGCTCAGATTTTATTACATCCCACCTCTTTCTCTCGATACAATACCTAGATTTGTTTGCGGTTGTGCTTAGCAAAATCTCTTGGATTCACACCTGAACTCACACATCTACAATTTTATGTCTCCCTACATCAATAGGCAATGGCTTAAGCAGTTTTATAATACCGTGGGTACTAAAACCATGTGCCAAAATCGTCCCATAAACCTATGGGTCAAAATACCACCCATATGAGAAGAGCATGTTTTCGAGAGAGTGTACAAGTACTTTTAGTGTAAAGTCTTCAACACACACATGAAAATAGGCTCCACAACATAACAATTATGTCCATTGATTTGATGATAATTGCAATATGGATGACCTTGATATTTAGCAAGATGATAAGGAGGATAGCCATGATTAGATGGCAAATTGATCAATTGATGACAAAGAAGCTTAGTAAGAATATCATGTTGTTTACCTTTGTGACCAAACGTGAGAGGCTCTGGTAATGGCAAGACTTGAGGCTCATTGATACAAGCACATGTAGAAGACATATAATGAGGATAAGAAGAAAAACTAGCATGAGCCTGAGAAGCGTCCTTAAGATGTTAGATTTCAGATTTTAGAGATGTAATCATGGATTCTATACCGGAAATTTTTCTTGAAATAAATAATGCAAATTCTGAATTAACTCTAACAAGGGTTTATTAGATGGAGGATCACAAAGACTAGGGTCATCAGATAGATGATCGAAAATAGCACTTACTTGATATGGTGGTGTATCTCTAGGGAGAAACATGGTGTCTAGGATTTTTAAGAAAAACTTGGCAATTAGGATACATTTGAATTAAATCATACAAAGAAATTTGAGGAACTTTAGGATCCATGATAGAAAATATCATGTGCCAAAGAAGGATCCAAATGACCGATCACGAGTGGGGTTCACCAAAATGATTAAGCAAATATTGAAATAAATAAATGCTAAATCTAAATATGTAACAACGCAAATATAGATATGCAATAAAGTATATATTTCACACAAGCAAGTAAGCTAATAAATTTAAAAATCCTAAGTGCGTTATCAAAAAAAATTGAAGTGTCATTTCTCATGATTTATCACCTTCGCCACAACTGTTGTTTTACTCTCCCGATCGTTTTACCCTTCGTTTCATCCATTTCGGGAAAAAACTTCTCCTCCATGTCCCAAACCATGTTTAAAATTTATTTATTTATTTATTACTATTTTATTTAATAAAATTAATTTTATTAAATTTTGGGTTTTTAATTAAATGAATATTAGTTTAATCTTCATTAAAATTGATCAAAAATTTTGGAAGAAGTTTTCTCACTTCCCCATTCATCATGGGCAATTAAAATTTTACCTTTAATCGTCAGAATGCTAAGTTTTTCCACTCGATTTTCCCTTTCTTGGCAAAATTTTCATTTCCCCACTTGTTGGATATTTCCTTGTTGATTTCCAACCCAATTGGATGTCAAAATGGAAAGATATCTCTCATTTTCCCATGTGGGAAATGGATGGGAATTGTCCAGCCGACTTTTCCATTGTCACGAGCAAATGGTTAAACTTTTTCCCAAATTCCCTTGTTAATAATTGCCCAATACCCAAAGAAGGTGGAAATTTGTTATTCAACGGAAAAGAAATAAATAGTTATGAGAAAACTTCTTTGATCCTCCTTACTCTCCTTCGTGAAACTCTGTGGAAAAAGTCGTGAGTAAGAATTTGGGGCTCTTTATTTCCAAATTCTTATTATTATTTCAACTTCTTAATTTTTCCATTGTGTAGAAACATTTTGAGAAATAATTTTTCAAAGCATTAACACATTCCTCACAGACAACTCAGGAAGCAGTAGCCCATGCTCAAGAAGCAAAAAAAGGAAGGGTCAAAAATCTTCATTAGAATTTCAACACATTAGCAAAGAAAATACATGCATCATAGGCCATGCATCAAAAATAATTATAGGCCAGGGAAGAATAGTCCACACGTCCAAAGGAATACCATTCCGCATTTACAAGAGAAAGAAGCATTCCAACGCAACAATCCACACATTGTAAAAGGCCAAAGCCAAAAACTATCCATGCAAGGAGAAATAGCAGCAATCAACATTTTCACAAAAAAAAAAAAAGAATAAATTCCATGCAGGAGACATTCCCACATAGTTAAGGGAGCATTTGTGAAGGAAGAAAAAACCAAAACACATATTCACGTAGAGGAAAAGAAAAATGCTACGACAAGGAGGAAAGCTATTGTCCATGCAAATTAGCCAAAATAAAGAAAATAAGAGCTCTCAGAAAAAAAAGACATGCACGCAGACCAAAGGGAAGTAAAAACTCCATGCATTTGTCTAAGAAATCAATGCAGCCAAAATAGAGGAAAGCCCACGCATGCAAATAGAAATCACTATCCACTCAAAGCTAAATAAAATAAAGAGTCTATGCATTTGCATGAAACAGGTAAGATCCACATAGAAAGGATTGTTACGCATTCCAAGATCTCACGCATTAGTATGAGAGAAAAAACCACACCACATGAAGGTCCGAGAAAGAAATTGGCAAAATAATTCAATCGATCCCTGCATAAAACCATTCATCAAATCTGCAATCGGGAATAATTAAATGTTTTTCCAAATTCATAGTATTTTAACCCGGTTTGTAACTTGAGCTTAGTCTCGATATTTTTCTTGTGTTAACATTTTAAAAAATTTGTAACCCGGGATCAGTTATTATTATTATTTTTAAATAATAATAATAATTAAACAAGTCATATTTTTCTTGCGCGAAAATGGTGATTTGAAGACTAAGACCCGACATCATTTATGTCATTTTGCGTGCCCACTTTGTTTTTATAAAATTCATAATGGCTGAAAAATCTAGGAAATTGTAGAGGAAAGTCGAAGAAGTCAGTAGAGAGGTCAAACAAGTCCGCACTCAAATATGACTTCCAAGGGGTCATTCCTCCCACTTCCATCAAATCGCATATGACAATATCACCGACATTGATCTTGGCCACATCAACGTGCAACAATTTTGTGATCGGGTGAAAGCCGAAGGGAAAACCATATTCTCGGATAGGCTCTATCATAGTGGTCTACCTCAAGCAACAACTTTTCATGTTTCAGTGCAATGCCCTGAGCTAGTCATCACCTGCGTGGAGCATTATGATCCCGAAAGGTGAGGAATTTTCAAGGATAATCGTGAGCCTTTCCTCTTGATCACACCAGAGCACATCGAAGAATTTCTCAACATCCTTGATTTCCCTGAGAATGCTGACATCACTCAAAAGTCAGCATAATATTTTTGGGATGAAGAACCCCTCAGGTGGAGCAAGATGGTCAACAACAATTGGTTAGTGACCAAGAGGCCTCGTGTTGACCGCTTCCTAAGGAATTATACCGCATTGAATTTGTGGAGGAAATCGATGACATGATCACTCTTTTGAGCCGAGTCTTCGGTCTACCCTCTGCCAGGATTTTCCACCCATGGATGTATCAGTTCATCTGCATCATCCTTACCAAAGAGATTTTGTAGATTGGGCCACCATCATTAGTGATACTCTTCACAAACAATTGATCGAAGTGAAGATGACTTGGGTGTTTCTACATGACATCATATCTAACTTATGCAATGGCCAGAAGGAAGCTATTTTCGGGGCTAGAAATGAAAGGCATCATGGGTCCATCAAATAGTGTTTTCACTATTATCCGTAATTGAGTTTCAAGAATAGCTCTCATCACTTTAGGAGAGTTAATGATGCTTTCACCTTCACGTGATTAGAAACTTGAATAGAAATGGAAGAAATATTCTCCAAAGATGCCATGGCATTGTCATTTCTTAGTGGGGAACATGGTTTATTCAATTTCCATCCTTTTCCTACATTCACGTGAGTGGATTTGTAGGCACTCCATGGAAGCTTCCCAAGTATGTCAGTGATAAGTGGGCATTAATGGAGCTTGCATGACAACTTTTCCAAGTTCATTGTCTTCTCAGTGACAAACATCATTCAGGCATCCATTTCCCAATCCAAATTGGGGAATACCAATGTCCAAATCTCTTCAGTGCACAACTCATGGAGAAGGAGTTTTCTCTCATTACCATACATCCATTTGTGAAGAGATCCCAATTTGACATCAATGGATATATGAAAAATATTCTTGGAGAAAAGTATCAACACAATCCGACCATGGAAGACTTCTGGGTTGCTTGTTTAGATGAACACGAAGTAAGAAGGTGAGAGTTTTCCCACCCTGCCCCCTTGCTCAAATCAAGGCCTTCACATCAGAAATCCTCTAGATTCATTAGTGGATGATGGTGAAGATGTTATTGATCCCTCATATGATGTCATTTCCTTTACTCCATTGCCCCAAATTGATTGGACCAAAAGAGATGAATTTTCTCTTGATAACAAGAATCAATTGATTCTTGAAAGGAGCATAGCCTGGTATGAATGAGAACTTGCAAAGTTACCATCAATCCAAGTTCATACCCCAGGTTCATAGAAATTTCCAACACGAGGAGGTCTCTAGTCAACTAAAGCCTCTTCTCAATCAACCTTGTGCCATCTACCCATACACACCAAGCAAGAAAAGAGTGGTTTCCCAAATCCACTTCTCCAAAGAAGGTGTCACGAGGAGAAACATCCAAGGGTCCTGGCCCTATTGAAGGAAGAGAATGTGTATCGGGATTTCCACTTCAAGTAGAGATTCTCTACTCACATTGTTGATAGTTCAAGGAAGCTCATAACAAACACTCCTCAGCCATGTCATGCACAAGAGTCTACTCAAGTGCAAGAGGTCCAAATACCAAATGCTTTTGAACCTTTATTTCATGAGGAGGTTTCTCAAGGTCTCCCTGAGGTTCAAGAGGTTGATATCGAAGTTATTTCCCAGAGATTGAAGTTGTGGAAAGGATTCTTGTAGAATCTAATGATATTGAGAACAATGTGAATGTTGCTTCGGACTCCAGCTTCTGTATGTAGAATTGGTGAAGGAGACCCCTTTTTGGGTTGATTGTGAAATTAAGAAAAGAAAGAGGGTTGTCAAGGAAATTGATATTGACTTTGATGCCCTTTTCAAGCTTTCAAATGATGTCATTCCCAAGAATCCTAAAGTATTCTGAGAATAGTGGTGGATGAGATGGAAACAAAATTTGTGGATCTTGCCATCCCATGAGTTGAGAAAGAGCGTAATGCCATGACTGCTGATTATGAAGTATCCAGCTTGGACTTGGGAAGTCTACATTGGAAAGTGACATGGAAATGGCTTGAGATTCCATGGATATTGTGCTAAGAAGGCTTGAGAAATATAAATCTCAGAACTCTCAACTCAAGGCCGAAAAGAATCAGTTGGTGGATTATGTTCAACATTTGATAAATCCAATATCCTCCACTTTCCCAGTACCTGATGTGGGCTGCCCCGATGAAAAAAACTCAACCTATCAAAATAAGATAAACACTTTGGGCCATGTCACTAAATCCTAGCTTTAGAAATTCTCATCTTTGGGGAGAGACAATCAAAGCATCCATAAAGCTCCATGAAGACATTAGTGCATACCTAGATCCAATCCTTTCTTTTAAGGAATCTTTTGTTTCTAACATATCAAATTGGATGAGATATTGCCTAGTTCTATAGGAGATGACAAGTATGGAATCTACAACTCTAGCCATTGAAGGGATCCTTGAATTTGAATGTTGAGGGACACGCTTTCTTTGGTGTCTACATCTCAAGTCATGGAAGACACTTCTTGAAGATTATGATTCATTATGAGAGCATATGTAGTGAAGCCTTCACTTCACTTGCCTCAATTCAGGAGTTCATAGCTGAAATCCCTTGTGATCTTGTGAATGAGCATAATCAAAGGCATTCATCAGAACATGTTGAGGAACAATTCTCACAATTGTTCAAAGACATGTACATTCCTGCCATCAATTTCTCTTCTACTTCAATGGAACGTTGTATCAAATTGAGGAACTTGTTTGAGAATGCTCAATCAAAAATGGTCAATCTAAATGATATGCCAAGTAGGATTTTGGAATTGTAGGTGTTTGTGAGGTTGTGCTTCAACCAAGTGAACCTCCTGAAGAAGAGAAGATGTTGAAACATTGGGAAGGTTCAAATCTTTTCAATTGGCAAAGGCGGTGAATCCTAATTTCACCAATGGGATGAGGAGATAGCTTTCTGGTATCTAACAGTGGGAGAGTCCATTTCTCATACGGTTGAGATAGTGGACCCCACTTTAATGGATAAGGCACTAGGTCTTGTTATATGTTTTAAAATGGTATTTTAAAGTGATGTTATTGTTAAACTCACTTTTGGAAAACTTTTGATAACTTAAGTGGTTTCTATTTTCAAGTTACTTTTTAAAGTTGGTTGAAAAATTCAAAGTCACTTAAGATGCCCTATTTAATGTTCATGTAAACCCTAACTACTTTGTAACCAACTTTTGGGTTATAAAAGGAAGTTAGAGGCTCATTTGTAAGGGTGACTTTGAGAGAGGAGAAGAAAATAATTTTGTGTGCAAGCTTTGTTTCAAGAAAGAAACTTTGTGTTCTTTTGTGAAGACATTTTGGAGTTAATGAAATATGAACTTTGTGTCCCATTCATTATCTCTTGTAGCATTTGATGTTCTTATGTTCATTAGATGTTAGTGTTTAAATCTTGCATGCAAATATTGTCTTGATCTTATTGACATGTTATTAATATGTTGTTCTTGTTCACAGTGATCAAGCTCTGATATTTACTTTGCTCATGTGTGTTCCCTTTTACTTATTCTTGTTTAGCTTGATTCAAACTCTGCTTTATTTGAGTTAGTTATTCATTTTTTTTTCCTCTATGCAATATTAGGCTTTACTTTTACCTAACTATTGCATGTTCCTTTCATTCATTCCTTTCCATTCCTTTTTCCTTCATTCCATTCCATCTCCCTCATTCATTTCTTTCCATTTGATGTTCCAAAAACCCCACATACAATTTTGAATGTATAGATGTAAATACATTTTGGTTTTCAATAAAGGCAACCTCACCTTCATTGAGGAGGGACTTTGTTCCCTTACTATTGCATGTCATTTGCATGCATGAAAATCCATATGCTAACAGTTTTTGGTGACTCTACTGGGGATTCTAGAATCATTAACCAGTGCTTGGTTAAATATTTATGACTATCCCCTCTACACAAGCTCTAGTTCTTCAACCGAATCTTGTGCCCAATGAATATTTTCAAGGAGACATTGTTTCCAACCTTTGGATAGTAGCTTGGGAAAATTGAAAATTTGCAATTTGTGGTTGTTGATAGAGCCATTGAGAGAAATCTACATTGAAGACCTTAGAAGAAGAGCACCCACACTTGTGGCTAGAAGACCTCTAGACACGTGTTGATCATTGTTCATCGACGTGGCCCTCTTCCACCAAGGAAATAATATGTATGACTATTACAGGTAACTCACCTATCTTGCAACCAAATCTTCTTTTTGCAGATACTCAAGAAGACATATCATCATATTTGAGGAAAGCTATTTGGGAAAAGCACACGAATGACTATCATTTTCATCTTGCCACATCAGTATTGGATAATGAAGAAAATCAAGCTGCATGAGATTTGCTAGAGTCATTTAAGCAAAGAGATCAAGAAAGAGAAAAGAGAAAAGGCTAGAGCTGATCAGAACATGCTAGTGATCCTTTCACAGTAAATATTTCAAACTGGTAGGAAAGAGGTTTACATGAGGAGAAAAAGCTAAAGGTCGATCTGATCCATTTTTTATTTTCAAGGAAATTTTGGTTTCAAGTTATCTCCTCCAAGGAGGAACACTCCCATAAATTTATAAGCCTTGCATCAAGTCCTAAAAGAGAAAGTAAGGAGGAATCACTACAAGTCAAGCACTTGTTCTTTCTCATGTTGTTTTACCCTCGCATACCACCTTTCCCAAGATGGAAGTTAATGTACCATGGGGAAATGCCATAGGCCCATTGGCCTTACCAACTTGACATGACCTCCCATGAGGATTGATGAAGATTCTTCCCAAGTTCAATGGAGATGGGAAGACTTCACCTGATGACCACATTTCTACCTTCTTTGTTGCATGTGTAGTTTTTTCGGTGGAATATGAAGATGTTTTGTTGCCTCTTCATTGAAACATTACAAGACATTGTCATAGATTGGTTTCATCATCTCCCGAATGGATGCATTAAAAAATTGGAATGATATGAAAACTAAGTTTGAAGATAGGTTCAAAATGGCAGAAGATGAACATGCCCTTTTGCCCAACTATCTCAGTGAAGAAAGAACCAACAGAACCCATGAGGAATTTTCATGGCTAAGTTCAACAAAATGGTGAACAAAGTTCTGCCAGAATTCACCCAAACCTTGATGGAAAAATGTTTCTTTATTAATGCACAACAACTAGAAGTGTGTTATCAATGAGAAGGGCTAGAGTGGCTACTTTGGAACTTGCTCAATCCTTGGCCATAGAAATTGAGGATGAATTAATCATGGCGGGAAAATTCAAGAAAACTTCCCTCAAGGGAAAGAGTCAAGAAACCCCAATGCTTTTGAGACCATACTCACTAAGTTGGCTAATGATGTGCTAGCTTTGAAAAAGCAAGTTGCTCAAAGTAGTAAACCTACTACTTACAAAGACATCCAAGAAAAGAAAAGGATATGTTCCTAATAAATCTAGAATTGCAGGTGCTCCAACAAGGCTTGTTATTGAAGCAGCTCCCAACTAACTCAAAGTGTGATGTCATTGAAGAAAGTGATGATGAAGTTGAGGTCGTCGAGGTTGATGAAGAAGAGCCAAACTCTGGGACATCTGAACTGAAGTGAAGAGCCTGAAGGAGAAAGTAATAATCATTTCTTTGAGTACCATTTAGAAGAAGAAGATGAATATGAAGAAATTATAGAAGATATGAATAGTCAATCCTTTGTTGTCTTCACATGCTCTCAGAAAAAGGAGCAGAGTACCACTAAGGTGGAAGATAAAAAGAGCTCCAAGGAAGTTCCTAAAGAATCTAAAACTAAAGAAACTTCCAAAGAATCTAAAAAATGAGATTCCTAAAGATTCCAAGATGACTGAGGTTTCCAAGGTCAAAACTATCTTAAAGAAAGGAGGACCTTTGTCAAGTCAATCAGTTGATAAATCAGCTATGAAGAAATTTTCTTCTTCCACATCAGTATCAACTAAGCCCAAAGCAAAGGTCAAAAGTGAGCCATCATCAAGTTTGAAAGAACTAGTATCTGAGACATCAAGTATGGTCATTTTTCCCAAATTTGATATCATTGATCATATCAATAAAACAAAAATTTCCATGTCACAAGAAAGAGTACTTGAAGTCCAATAAGGATCAACTCGAGAAATTGGTCCAAGTTTATCAAAGGTGACTCTATTGTTCATTCCTCTAAAGGAATTTGAAAACTCCCAAAGATGGGAAGACTCAAAATATTGTGGTGGCCACTACACCTTCAAATGAAAAGGTTGAACCTTTCTTTGTGTCCTTTTATGATCAATGGATGCAAATTAAGTAATTGCATTATAGATTTAGAGCCTCGGATAATGTGATGCCTACAAAAGTAGCACATGCTCTTGGGTTGACTTGTATGAGAACATTTAGATCTTGTTACTCCATGGAGACAAGACAAGTTCCTCTGATTGGGTAGATTAAAGACGCTCAAATGGTTTTAGCTCAATTTCCTCAAAAGTGAGTCAAGGTAACCATTCTAGTTGTTGACATTCCCACTTCATATGGTATGTTGTTAAGCAGGAAATTTTGTAGAGATCTAGGTGGTGAGATTCAAATGGATTGGTCTCATGCTATGATCCCTATTAGTGGAGAAATGAAGAAGCTAATATCGAGAGACTCGGGAAAAGTTCATGGTAATGAAAAACCGATGATCCCTGCATGCACAAGTCCTATTTCAAAACTCAAGTATGGGTAATTATATGATGACTACAGAGGTTCATGCACTGAGGTCACTTGTCAAGATCCCAATGAGATCTAGACTCTTGAGTTTGATGGAAGTTTTCTCAATAGGTTCAAAGCACAGGAGTGGTGCTTATATCTCCAAATGGTAAAATGTTTCCTTTTTCTTACAAACTCCAATTTTCAAATACTAACAACACTATAGAATATGAGGCATTAATCCTTGGCCTCCAAGTTGCAGAAGAGAAAGGGATAAAAAATTTGAAAGTCTTTGGAGATGCAAGAGTTGATCGTGAAACAAGTAAAAATCAGTTTCAAGTAAAGAATGATCATTTGAGACACTACAAAATAAAGTGTGGGACGCGATAGAAACCTTCGATGCTTTTTCCATAGAATTTGTCCCTCATGAAAAGAATGACAAAGTAGATTCTCTAGTAGTCTCAACTTCATTGATGATCCCTCATTCAGAGTTTGATCAAGACAAATACACCATTGAAATGGTTTTTAGGCCAAGTGTTCCTGACAATGCAGAAAATTGGAAAGTCTTCAATGATGATCAACAAATTATTGCCTTCTTAGAAAAAAGGGATAATTTTGAATAATTGTACTTTGAAGGAAGTGATTTTGCATTTCATGAATCGATGACCTCACCCATTCAAGAAGGAGTTGAGAGTGAGGATCTTGGTGATGGCATCATTCAACTCAAAGGAAATAAAATTCCAAAAGGATTGGTTTCACTTGAAGAAATTTTTGATAAGCATGACAGGTTTATCAAAGAGAAAGAGAAAGGAAGGACTACGTAAATTTACTGACTATGAGAAAGTTGACATTGGTACCAAGGACAAACCTCGCCTAGTCAACATTGGTAAGTGTTGCTCACCTGAGGAGTGCAAGAAATTTGTAAGCCTCCTTACCAAATATTTTGATGTCTTGGCTTACTCATATGAAGACTTGAAGTCTTTTCGACCTAGGGAAATGGAGCATGCCATACCTTTGAAACCTAGTGTGCTCCATTTAGGAAGAAGAAAAGACAATATAACCCCAAGATAGTAGGGACAATATTCCATGAGGTTCAAAAGATGTTAGACACACAAATAGTGTTTCCTATTCGACATTCAACTTGGATAGCTAATATTGTCCTATTCACAAGAAAAATGGAGAAATTAGAATTTTTGTGGATTTTCACAATCTTAATCAAGCTTCCTTGAAGGATAACTATCCTTCCGGTCATGGACCATATTTTGTAGGTAATAACTGGATCGGAAATGCTATCCATGTTAGATGGTTTCTCTGGTTATAATCATATTGAAGTGGCTAGAGAAGACCAACATAAAACCATGTTCACCACCCTGGGGTACGTTCACATATAGAAGAATGCCTTTTGGTTTGATCAATGCCAGTGCAACCTTTCAAAGGGCTATGGACATGGAATTTGTAGATTATAAAGACAAGATCATCATCATGATATACCTAGATGACTTGATGATTTTCTCAAAGAAGTGAGAAGATCATCTAAGAGATTTGGAGAAAATATTACAAAGGTGTAAGACTTCATAGAATCTCCCTGAATCCAAAAAGAAGTTGTGTTTGGAGTTATGGAAGGAAACTCCTAGGTCATATTGTTTCTAAAGAAGGAACTAAGATCGATCCTGAGTGCGTTCAAGCTATCAAGAATCTTTCCTTACCTACAAGTAAGCCTGGAGTCCACTCATTCTTTGGGAAGGTGAATTTTTGAGAAGGTTTGTGCCATATTTTTCTGAGCTAACCAAAGAAATTGTTGACATGATGAAAGGAAAAGAATCCTTCAAATGGTCGAAGGAAGGTAGAGAAGCATTTGAACAAATCAAGGATGCTATTGTAAAAGCTCCTACATTGGTGTGTCCCGATTTTAAAAAGGATTTCATAGTCTATTGCTATGCTTCCCCACACACGATCTTTGCCATCCTGACTCAACATAATCAAGAGGGAATTGAATCTCCTATTGCATTCATGAGTTTAGATTCAAGAAACATGAACTGAATTACACTCCCCTTGAGAGGCATGCGTACGTGGTGGTTAGAGCCTTGAAACATTTCAGATACTATGTATTGAATTCTCACACCAAAGTCTTAGTTCGGACACCGCAGTTAAATCAATGTTGACACAACAGAACCAAGATCTAAAAGAGGTAACTGGGTCTCAAGATCTAGGAATATGACTTGGACATCAAGCCTACCAAGTTAGTTCGAGGAAGAGGACTCTGCCAACTCATCATGAGAGAACGAGCCATGAGATGACTCTGAAGAAGAACTAGTTGAAGAAAGTTTACCACTCTAGTAGTTTTTTAGTACCATAGATGAATGGTATTATGATATAGCTTACTTTCTCACATATGGTGAATGTCTGAGAAATGCTAAAAACTAAGGAAAAAAGAGCTATCAAATTAAGAGCTGTCAAGTACATGTCATTTGGGACAACACACTTGTTTAAGAAAGGTATTGATGGCATGTTCCTCAGATGTGTTGATAAGGAACAACAACCTAGGTTGCTTGAAGATTTTCACAATCATGCTTGTGGTGGTCATTTCTTTGGACCAATAATAACTCATAAGATTTTTGAGCACATTATTACTAGCCCACTATGTTTTCTGATGCCAAAAATGGGTAGCCAAATGCGAAGCTTGTCAACAATTTGTTGGAAGACCTAAATTGTGGCTTTTGCCTTTAAAGCTAGTTGTCATTGAAGAACCCTTTCAACAATGGGGTTTAGATTTCATCGGGGTCTTGAACCCAAATTCCAGTGCTGGTCATACTCATGTGCTCATGGAAACTGACTACTTTATGAAGTGGGTAGAAGCTATTCGGTGAAACAAACATCTACTATGGTAATTGTGACTTCATCAAAGAGAATATATTGGTTCATTATGAAATTCCACAAAAGATCGTGATGGACAATGCCACCAATTTCTCTTCTACGTAGAGATGATAGGTTTTTGTTATGGGTATGGGATATCTTTATCTCATTCATTAGATTATTACTACCCTCAGGGAAATGGTCAAGAAAATCTAGTAACAAAAACATCATTACTATCATGCATGCAAGTTAGTCAAAGAAAATCAAAGAACTTGGCACAAAAAGTTATATGATGCATTGTGGGCTGACCACATAACTCCCAAAAGAGAAATTGGAATGTCTCCATTCCAACTCTTGTATGGAACCGATGCTCAAATTCCCATTACATTGGAGTTACTGGCATTACGATTGGCTCAAGAAGTTGATGATGAATGCTTCACCAATGTTTGGATAAAAGGATCATGTTCTAAGAAAGCTTGAAGAAGCAAAGAAGTCAAGTGGAAAATAGGATCGAGGAACACCAATCAAAGGTAAAGAAATTATTTGATAAAAAACTAAGGAGAGACAATTTCAAATCAATGACCTAGTTCTTCTATGGGACAAAAGGTGAACAAAAGGAAAACATGAGAAGTTTGATTCATTATGGCTAGGCCCTTTCAAAATCAGGCATTTCTATGGAGATAACACATATTACTTGGCATATCTAATGGAACTCATTTTCCTCTGCCCTACAATGGGAAATATCTCAAGCACTATCAAAATTGAAAATGGGTTGTCCCCTGTATGTACATAGGTAATTAGGATTTTGGTTTGTTTCCTTTCCTTGTTTTTCAGTTTCCTCTCTTTTGTCATCCCATTTTGTGCATCATCATCTTTGGGATCATGTTCATTAAAAATTTTTGGGTCTAGGTCCATTGTTGCATCCATGTGAAGTCCTTGTCCCCAATTAGAGCTAGTTATTATCAACTAATTTTGACTTTGCAAAATTAATAACGTGAAAATTTAATTTTTTTTAAAAAAAAAGTGTCATTTCTCATGATTTATCACCTTCATCATGATCATTTTATTCTCTTGATCATTTTGGCCTTTGTTTCGTCCATTTTGGGTAAGAACTTCTCCCGCCATGTCACAAACCATGTTTAAAATTAATTAATTAATATTTAATTAATTTCTTACCCTTTTATTTAATAAAATTAATTTTATTAAATTTTGGGGTTTTTAATTAAATAAATATTAATTTAATCTTCATTAAAATTGATCAAACAAATTTGGAAGAAGTTTTCTCGCTTCCCCATCATTCGTGGGAAATTAAAATTCTACCTCCAATTATCGGGAATGCCAAGTTGGCTTTCCGCTCCCGATTTTTCCCTTTCTGGAAAAATTTCCATTTTTCCCCGCTTGTTGGAAATTTCCTTGTTGATTGATTTCCAACCCAATTGGATGTCAAAATGGAAAAATATCTCCCATTTTCCCCATGGGGAAATGGATGGGAATTTCAACCTCGGCTTTGCCATTGTCATGGGAAAATGGTTAAACTTTTTCCCATATTCCCTAGAAATTAATGCCCACTACCCGAAGAAAGAGGAAATTGGTTATTCAATGGAAAGAAATAAATGGTTATGAGAAAGCTTCTTGAATCCTCATAACTTTCTTCATGAAACGTGAAACTATGTGGAAAAAGTCATGCGAAAGAATTGAAGAAGCTCTTTATTTCCAAATTCTTATTATTATTTCAACTTCTTACTTTTTTCCCTGTGTAGAAATGTTTTCAAGAAATAATTTTTCAAAGGATTCAAGGTAGCAATTCATCATCTACAAACTTTGAGACACTTCAGTGAAGGAAAGGAGTTTCACACATGCTGAAAGGAAGCAATAGCATTTCCAAAAGTCCAAAAGTCCATAAATTGAAAAAGAGATTTCCAAAAACACATTAGTTCACCAGGTGAAAAATGTATCATCAGGCCACACATCCAAAAAAAAGAAAATTTTTTACACACAAAAGGAAGCATAACCACAAAAAGTCCCAAAGGAAACCACACATTTCAGAAGAGAAAGTCAGCCATTCCAAGGAAGAAAAATCCCAAGCACACACAAGGAAAGTCAAAACAAGGCAAACTATTTCCACGTAAAGAAAAAAATAAAAAAAATCACAGTATTCAAAGGAAAATTGTGAATAAAAAAAAATAAATTTAACCCAAAGGCATTGAAATAGAAAAATCCATGCATGTAAAAGGAGAAATCCCATCACATTAAAACATTTAGGATTTGATGAAGAAAGAAGTCAAAACCAAAGCAGAAAAATATTCACGCAAGAGAAAAGAAAAATTCCCAAAAGCATCCAAAGTTTTTTCCAAAAATCAAGTAAGTTGAAAATTTCCACATGCCAAAAACAAAAAAAATTAAAAAAATTTGCCACACATGCATTTTTAAAGGAGAAAGCAAGCCAAAAAAACGCCATGTTCATTTGAAGGAAAAAAGTGTAGTCAACCAAAGAGAAAAGAAATCCCACACATGCAAAAAGAGAAATCATTATCCACGCAAAGCCAAAAAGCAAAAAAAAAAAGAGTCTAAACGCATTTAAAAACAAAAATTTTTCATGCAAGGTGTAAAATTCAATGCAATAAAAATCAATTTTAGCAAACATTTGAATTGCAAACCATGCATTTTCAAGGAAAAACAATCATAAGCATAGTTAAAAAAAAGAACATTCAAATTCACACCAGAAATTCAAAGAAGAGGATTTAATAAAAATGGAAAATTGCAATTGAAAATTGATTGCAAAAGCCATTTTACAATCGGAATAATAAAAAAAATTCATAGTATTTTAATCCCGGTTTGTAATTTGAGCTTAGTCTCAATATTTTTTTCTTGTTGTTAACATTTTTAAAAAAATTTTGTAACCTTAGATATTATTATTATTTTTTAAAAAAATAATAATAATAAAAAGAGTCATATTTTTTTTTTTGTTATGGTGATTCGAAGACTAAGACCAACACTATTTACACCATTTTGTGTGCCCACTTTGTTTTTCTGTAAAATTCATAATGGCGAAAAATCTAGCAAATCTGTAGGAAAGTCAAAGAAGTCAATAGAGAGGTCAAACAAGTCCGCACTCAAATATGACTTCCAAGGGGTCATTCCTCCCACTTCCATCAAATCTACATATGACAATATCACCGACACTGATCTTGGCCACATCAAATGTGCAACAATTTTGTGATCGGGTGAAAGTGAAGGAAAACCATATTCTTGGATAGGCTCTATCATAGTGGTCTACCTCAAGCAGCAACTTTTCCTATTTCAGTGCAATGCCCTTGAGCTAGTCATCACCTGTGTGGAGCATTATGATCCAAAAGGTGAGGAATTTTCAAGGATAATCGCGAGCCTTTCCTCTTGATCACACTAGAGCACATCGAAGAATTTCTCAAGCATCCTGATTTCCCTGAGAATGTTGACATCACTGAAAAAGTCAGCACAATATTTTTGGGATGAAGAACCCCTCAGGTGGAGCAAGATGGTCAACAACAATTGGTTAGTGACCAAGAGGCCTTGTGTTGACCGACTTCCCAAGGAATTGTACCGCGTTGAATTTGTGGAGGAAATCGGTGACATGATCACTCTTCTGAGTTGAGTCTTGGTCTACCCTCTGTCAGGATTTTCCACCCATGGATGTATCAGTTCATTTGCATCATCCTTGCCAAGAGAGAGTTTGTAGATTGGGCCACCATCATCAGTGATACTCTTCACAAATAATTGATCGAAGTGAAGATGACTAGGTGTTTCTACATGACATCATACCTAACTTATGTGTGGTGGCAGAAGGAAGCTATTTTTGGGGCTAGAAATGAAAGGCATCATGGGTCCATCAAATAGTGTTTTTCACCATTATCCGTAGTTGAGTTTCAAGAATAGCTCTCATCACTTCAGGAGAGTTAACGATGCTTTCACCTTTCGTGTGATTAGAAACTTGAATAGAAATATGGAAGAAAGATTCTCCAAAGATGCCATGGTTGTCATTTCTTAGTGGGGAACATGGTTTATTCAATTTCCATCCTTTTCCTACATTCGCGTGAGTGGATTTGTAGGCACTCCATGGAAGCTTCCCAAGTATGTCAGTGATAAGTGGGCATTAATGGAGCTTACATGTGAAATTTTTTTCAAGTTCATTGTCTTCTCAATGACAAACATCATTCAAGCATCCATTTCCCAATCCAAATTGGGAATACCAATGTCGAATCTCTTCAGTGCACAACTCATGGAGAAGGATTTTTCTCTCATTACCATACATCCATTTGTGAAGAGATCCCAATTTGACATCAATGGATATATGCAAAATACTCTTGGAGAAAAGTACCAACACAATCCCACCATGGAAGACTTTTGGGCTGCTTGTTTAGATGAACACAAAGTAAGAAGGTGAGAATTTTCCCACCTGACCCTTGCTCAAATCAAGGATTTCCACATCAGAGATCCTCCAGATTCATTAGTGGATGATGGTGAAGATGTTATTGATCCCTCATATGATGTTGTTTCCTTTACTCCATTCCCCGAATTGATTGGACCAAAAGAGATGAATTTTCTCTTGATAACAAGAATCAACCGATTCTTGAAAGGAGCATAGCTGGTATGAATGAGAACTTGCAAAGTTACCATCAATCCAAGTTCATACCCCAGGTTCACAGAAATTTCCAACACGAGGAGGTCTCCAGTCAACTAAAGCCTCTTCTCAATCAACCTCCATGCCATCTACCCATACACACCAAGCTAAGAAAAGAGTGGTTGCCCAAATCCACTTCTCCAAAGAAGGTGTCATGAGGAGAAACATCCAAGGGTCCTAGCCCTATTGAAGGAAGAGAATGTGTATCGAGGATTTCCACTTCAAGTAGAGATTCCTCTACTCACATTGTTGATAGTTCAAGGAAGCTCATAACAAACACTCCTCAGCCGTGTCATGCACAAGAGTCTACTCAAGTGCAAGAGGTCCAAATACCAAATGCTTTTGAACCTTTATTTCATGAGGAGGTTTCTCAAGGTCTCCCTTGAGGTTCAAGAGGTTGATATCGAAGTTATTTCCCTAGAGATTGAAGTTGTGGAAAGGACCCTTGTAGAATCTAATGATATTGAGAACAATGTGAATGTTGCTTCAGACTCTAGGCTTCTTGTATGCAGAGTTGGTGAAGGAGACCCCTTTTTGGGTTGATTGTGAAATTAAGAAAAGAAAGAGGGTTGTCAAGGCAATTGATATGACTTTGATGCCCTTTTCAAGAGCTTTCAAATGATGTCATTCCCAAGAATCCTAAGGTATTCTCGAGAATAGTGGTGGATGAAGATGGAAACAAATTTATGGATCTTTCCATCCCACGAGTTGAGAAAGAGCGTAATGCCATGACACTACTGACTATGAAGTATCTAGGCTTGGACTTGGGAAGTCTACATTGGAAAGTGACATGGAAATGGCCCGAGATTCCATGGATATTGTGCTAAGAAGGCTTGAGAAATATAAATCTCAGAACTCTCAACTCAAGGCCGAAAAGAATCAGTTGGTGGATTATGTTCAACATTGATAAATCCAATATCCTCCACTTTCCCAGTACTCGATGTAGTGGCTTCCCCCGATGAAGAAACACTCAATCTATCAAAGGAGATAAACACTTTGGGCCATGTCACTAAATCTGGCTTTCAAAGATTCTCATTTTTGGGGGAGAGACAATCAAAGCAGCCATAAAGCTCCATGAAGACATTAGTGCATACCTAGATCCAATCCTTTCTTTTAAGGAATCTTTTTTTCAAACATATCAAATTTGGATGAGATATTGCCTAGTCTATAGAGATGACAAGTATGGAATCTACAACTCTAGCCATTGAAGGGATCCTTGAATTTGAATGCCGAGGGACACACTTTCTTTGGTGTCTACATCTCAAGTCATGAAGACACTTCTCAAAGATTCTATGATTCATTACGAGAGCATATATATAGTGAAGCCTTCACTTCACTCACCTCAATTTAGAATTTCATAGCTGAAATCCCTTGTGATCTTGTGAATGAGCATAATCAAGAGGCATTCATCAGAACATGTTGAAGAACAATTCTCACAATTGTTCAAAGACATGTACATTCCTACCATCAATTTCTCCTTCACTTCAATGGAACATTGTATCAAATTGAGGAACTTGTTTGAGAATGCTCAATAAAAAATGGTCAATCTAAATGATATGCCAAGTAGGATTTTGGAATTACAGGTGTTTTGTGAGGTTGTGCTTCAACCGAGTGAACCTCTAAAAAGAAGAAGATGTTTGAAACATTGGGAAGGTTCAGATATTTTCAATTGGAAAAGGTGGTGAATCCTAATTTCACCAATGGGATGAGGAGATAGCTTTCTAGTATCTAACAAAGTGGGAGAGTCCATTTCTCATATGGTTGAGATAGGTGGACCCCACTTTAATGGATAAGGCACTATGGGTCTTGTTATATGTTTTAAAATGGTATTTTAAAGTGATGTTATTGTTAAACTCACTTTTGGAAAACTTTTGATAACTTAAGTGGTTTCTATTTTCAAGTTACTTTTTAGGAGTTGGTTGAAAAAGTCAAAGTCACTTAAGATGCCCTATTTAATGTTCATGTAAACCCTAACTACTTTGTAACCAACTTTTGGGTTATAAAAGGAAGTTAGAGGCTCATTTGTAAGGGTGACTTTGAGAGAGGAGAAGAAAATAATTTTTGTGTGCAAGCTTTGTTTCAAGAAAGAAACTTTGTGTTCTTTTGTGAAGACATTTTGGAGTTAATGAAATATGAACTTTGTGTCCCATTCATTATCTCTTGTAGCATTTGATGTTCTTATGTTCATTAGATGTTAGTGTTTAAATCTTGCATGTAGAATATTGTCTTGGATCTTATTGTCAATGCTATTAATATGTTGTTCTTGTTCACAATGATCAAGCTCTGATATTTACTTGCTCATGTGTGTTCCCTTTTACTTATTCTTGTTTAGTTGATTCGAACTTTGCTTTATTTGAGTTAGTTATTCATTGTTTTTCTCTATGCAATATTAGGCTCTGCTTTTACCTAACTATTACATGTTCCTTCCATTCATTCCTTTCCATTTATTTCCTTCATTCCATTCCATCTCCCTCATTCACATTTCTTTCCATTTGATGTGCTCACAATACTCACTCACTCCCTATGACACACTCTAGTTCCACAGTTCATACTTGACTGTTGAGGGTCTAAATCTAAAATGAGCCTCATCACACTCACTAAATCACTCACGCACTCTCTATACTCTACAATTTGACGATCATATCTTTTTAGCACATAATTCAAAACATTTTTCGATGATGCGCTCTTGTTTTATGGTTCATTATCAATTGTTGAGGGGTCGTTTATAAATTAACCTCATCTCATGCATACTCATTCACATTCACTGGAGGGCATACGGATCCTATCACATTCATTTTACATTCCATTCCATCTCACTCATCCACACCATACTGCATATCTTGGTTGCACATTGTTCTTGCTTACTTATACTTGCATGTTACACTTTTCTTACTATGTTAGGAAAATATCTTGTATGTCATTATATTTATCATATGCACATGCGCATTCACTTTCCTCCTAGTTGTGATCACATATTTTACACAGATTGTTACGCACAACATGGATGTTTGGAACTGCGTCTCTTATCATTCCCGCGGTAGGATTTTGGGGGCATCCACTTTCATACACATCACAGGTGTTATTGTTTAGATTTATACTACTTCCTCTTCATACTAAAGCACGCTACTTTATGTCAGATCATACATGCTTTGACATACTTTTTATCTCTCTAACATGTTAATGGGTGCTTCATGTGCAACATTTGTCTTGTAAGAACTATTTTCCACCATGGTTGTACGTTACTTTGTTTTTTATTGTATGTCATTGTTTGCCATTGTTTCCGGGATTTGCCCTATGTCTTGCTTGTTCTCCGATCACAATGTATTATTTTGGAGACTTTGGCCTCAATTATCTTATGACATCGTGAGTGATGTCCCATGTTTTCCACCCACTTTTCTCGGTCTACATTGTCTTCTTGCTTGCTAGCTTACATATTTTCTTCTATATGTGTATTTTTCTTATTTGCACTAACACTTGTTTTCATCACTTTGTTTGTTTATGCCTTGGTTTCTACCAAGCACACTCCCTCCCCTGCAGGGCATCGGTTTAAGAACAACATCTAGTCCTCCTTTGGGTAGCATACTTCCTATGACGTCGCATGCACCCCAAATGATGGGGGCATCATTGGGGGAATCGGCCACCCCATATAATAGTTTACTGATCACAGTTCAAGACTGCACAACACATTCTTGATCTCGTGAATGGCCCAAAATCTGACTTGGGTCTTTAACACAACACAAATGCAAGCACCCAACACTAGACAAGAGTAGTGCTTGGGTGCCCCTAACCCTTCATGGGCACCTATGACTTGGGGTAGTTACAAAGTTTTTTTAGATTGGCACGTTCACGTAGCAGTTTACACAAAGTGGATTTTACAGATGGTAGAGTCCTTCAACACTTGGAATGCATACATTCTACCTTCTTTTCTACTCATGCATTGGATTGGACTGGATCAAAATGGATCATATTTTCACACACCATCTGCAAGTGGTGTTTATACTTCAGACACAATCAAAGGTTGGAGAATAACACTAGACTTTTCTCCCTACACTTCTTTCGTACTTGGCACAACTGGCATGAGAGCACCCAAAATACTTGCACTTGGCGCAACTAGCGTGAGATCGCCCAAAAAACTTGCACTTAGCGCAACTGGGGTAAGATCGCCCAAAAATCGTTCTTCTACATCATCTTCAGGATCCTTTCTATCTCTTTCACTCATCACAGATCATATGCACATGTTCCTTTTCGTATTTTTACATACTTTTTACACACTACTCATTGGATACAAAATTTCATATACACATATTTGACTAATCGTTTACTCTTCTCTTTTGCATGTCCATCCTTATGGGAAACATCACACTTCATCAAACATCAAGTGACATCAACAACATGTAAAATGTGACATCTACATATACGCTTTCACCCCTAGGGTCATTCATTTTCACTTTCTCTTCTCTAAGATCCACCCTTCATATTTTTATCACTCCACATTTTTTTCTTGTCTTCTCTCAACACACTATTCGCCATAAATCTACATGGTTATCAAGTATGCATATCTTATCTACTTTATGTTATCGAGAATTCTCTCAACAACATAAAGTGGGGCAAATGTAGACACTAAATCACATATTTTGGGTATATTTCTAGTCCTGATCACATACCACTATTCATATGATTCCTAAGTGAGAAAAGTACTAATTGAATTAAAGATTTGGCCTATTTTCTTGATTTTTGGTTTTCTTCCTTGTCTTATACACCTTCTTACCCAATTTGACCTTTAACACTTTAGTTTTTCTCGAGTCTGGACACCAAAGCACCCACGAGCCCCCGACCTCTTTGTATCTTGCTTGCATCTTTTGGGTCCTTTTCTAGCCATTTGGGCATCTTATTTCTTACTAGTCAACCTTTTAGTGGTTAATTACGAAATTCAAACAAGGGAATCATATAAATACAAAGCTATGTGATCATAATAAAGGACCAAGCACTAAACATCTACTACCATCACCTAAGGTTACATCCAAAGGCCATTACAAGAGCATCAAAACATCCATCTAAAGCATCCATTCAAGGGACAAGGGACTACATTCTTTTTGCATACAATTTATAAGAGGGAAGTTCATTTTTTCATGTAAACATCTATCTACATTTTAGACATTTAGCATTATTCACTATCAAGTGCATCCGGCACAAGAGCCACCTAGGACACGATTCTACACACACACATAACTACATGGAGTTTGAAATGTAGTGTAGCACTCAGATTGTAAGTTCACCTCGTCAGTGACCGTTGGGGTCATCCGATTCCCCATTTGCATCTTTTTCTTTTTAGGATATCTTTACAGGTTTCAGGAAAATATGGTGATCAAACGAGAAAAGTACATGTGACTAAAGGTGACATCTAGCAAATATCTTGCAACCCTACAAAATTAAGTTTCTAAGGTTTTGAGCAGTCACACATGCACCCAGAGGAGGTTTGTTGCGCCCCAGAACCCCTAACCCTACATAAGAACCCTATTCCTAGCATTTATATCTTTTACATAATTTTTGGGCTCATTTGTGACACTTTGCTTCCCTATTTCATTTGTTTTCAAATTTCAAGACAACTTCAGGATTATTACAAATCGTGAAGTATTTACCGTCTCTCTTGCACTTAGGGTTTTCAAATTTATTAGCTTCCTTACTTGTGTCAAATATGTACTTTATTACATATCTATAACTATGTTGTTACATATTTAGATTTAACATCTATATATTTCAATATTTGCTTAATCAAACTCATATACTTGTGCATTTTACTTGTCTTGTTGCCCGATAGTCCTATCCATGCCCTATAGGCTATTATAGTGTACATTAGGTATGAGGTCATGTGAAATGTTTTACTCTAATGTACATTAATCAAATTTTGAGTCAAGTTCTCACAAATGATTTCCCCCAGGTTCAATCATTGTTTATCTTCACATATCACATTGATATATACACACATCCAGTATTGGAACTCATTGGTGGATGACATGCCCATTAACCTAGCTAGTAGTGTGATCATATTTGAAAGTTGTTCTTTGAATTCAATTTTGTAGAGGACTTTGGGCAATTTGGAAGGCCCTTTCTTTTTAGTCTTAAGCCAGGATTTAGCAATCATGGTTTTGTAATTATCTTGATTTTGGTCAAAGAGTCTTTGAGCTTCAGCCTTAGTTAAGATTTTGGAATCTTCAAAGGTTGGGATTCCCAAGGCCACATTAATATAATGGGCATATAATTTGGCAATAATTTGTCCCCTGGGTCTTTTAATTCTTTATTTTGTGGATCAAAATTTGAGGCACATGCCAAGACTATGTCAGGATATCAGACTGAGGTGGGGAAGCCAACAACATAATCAATTCCATTATTTTTAATACATTGGGAAATTATAGTGGGACTATCATCTGAGATTTGGGCCCAAAAGTCATTTAGGTCCATGTGCCTGACATCATTGTCTCCTATTTAAGGCACGAAGCTTTCTAATGATGAAATTTGTTCATACTCGGCATATTGGAACATAATAGTGGAGAAGTTGGGGAGAACTCAAAGAAAATGGAGGCTAAATAATGAATTGCAAGAGATATTTAAAGGGGAGGGATAGAAACACAAATAACTGTCAAACTAGTCCAAAGAAGGATAAAACCACTCACTTTTGGAATGAAAAGAAAGGCGCCTTCTCAACGGTCCTAACACAACTTGCATTTACTACATGTTATTTAGTCTCTCAAAAATTTACTACATGTTATATCATTTAATGATGATAACATATTGTCATCTGTTATTATCAATCCTTGTGCACCTTTTTTATCATTGTTATCATTGGCACCATTTGTATCAAGCATGTACTCATTAATAATGGCTCCGCCATAAATCTATGTGCTCAGTTTCTTTTAAAGAAAATCAACATTATAGATAATCTCATAGCTAATAATTTAACTCTCATGCTTAGGCACCATCACATTACTTATACAAGTCAAGCCTAAAATTGTCCCTACAATATGCTTTGTTATACATGTCTCGTTTCAGTTCAATATTTTGTTGGGTAGGCCCTAGTTGCATGTAATGCACATTGTCACATATACTATTCGTCAATGTGTCAAATTATTACATGATGGCTATGAACATACCATTATTCAGCACTCGACCCATTCAAGTTCTATCACATAGACCTTGTCATTGTTATGCACATCCCTCCATCACAGTCTATTCCATATAACAACATTGAAACATATGATATCAATCAATCTAGTGCTTCATAGCCTTATTCCACCGCTACAAGCATTTCATCTATTCCCACTCAAATTACTGCTATCACCTCACTCATTGTATCTACTCCGATAAACACTACCACTCTGCTTGTTGAGGTTCCTCTCACTCCAAAGATCTAGTTTACCTCCTACCAATATCCTCGATATCGCTACCTAGCATGACAATGCCATCACCGATAATTTTGATGACCGTGTCGATGTCGTTGATCTTATTGATGATAAATTGTGCAATCTTAATTTTACTCCTCTCAAGATAGATGATTCATACTTCAATTATACTTTCTTTGCTATAGGGCCTAGTGAATATTAATTCAAACAACCCCATCCTAATAATTTTATGGTAATTTATCGGGGTTTATCCATACTTTGGACATCATTTCACCTTCTTCACCCTCTCATGGGTAATCTGCATTTAAAATTCCTCCTTTTACATGCACTCTTTTTATGAATAACTCTTATTGTCATCACATTCTAATTGATCCTACTCGCCCGATATTGTTTTCACATATGATTGCTTAACTCACCTCGGATTCACACTCGATTATATCTTACCTCCGCCTCATTCGCCGCATCTCCACCATAGATATGTTCATATTATGGGTGCTTATGGCCTTCATGTATTTCATTTATCAGTCCTTGTTACACACACTTCTCACACATCTCCACTTACATTAGGAAAGTCTTAGCTTGAATACATTGGTGGCATTTTGGATCCTAATCACACTAGCATCACATTTCCCATGCCTTTCGGTCACATTTTTATTTGTAATTATTAATTTCTTAGTTATGCACCAAATATGACTCTTTAGTATGCACATGGTTATCCACAACCATCTTTCAATGATGAGGAGCACGCAATGGGCATGTATAATTTATGCCTCAATAGCTCTCTATATGATCAACCACATACTATTGCTTACTAAGTCTCGAGATGCATCTCCATATGGTTTTCACCATGAAAATGACCATCTCTTAGATGTGGTTACTTGATAAATCTCCTCTTCATACATTTGGGGGAATCATGCTTATTCCACCCCTAGCATTGTTTGGTGTTTTGTAGTTCCACTTATTCAATCTACATTTCACATCTAGTCTTTCACACGCATCTTACACATCTTGATACATTTGTATCATCATTACCCAATGGCGCACTCTTGTGCTACAGGTTCACACTTGACTATTGAGGGCATACTACATACATGAACCTCACACATGACATATTTCACACTCAACACGTTTATGACACATCTTTCTCATGCACATTCATCACAACATTTCCCTATGACGTACTATAGTTCCCACAGTTTGTACTTGATAGTTGAGGGTCTAAATCTGAAATGAACCTCACCACACTCACTCAATCTCTACGCTCTATGCTTTGTTGATCATATATTTATAGTGCACACAATTCAAACCATTTCCTCATGACACACTCTTACTCTATGGTTCATTCTTGATCGCTAAGGGTTAGTTATAAATGAACCTTACTTCATACATGTTCATTCACATTCACTCGGGGTCACGCGGCTTCTATCACACTCACTTTGCATTCTATTTCATCTCACTCATTCATTCATCATACTGTATATCTTGGTCACATTTAAACTCTTATTTCTACTTACATGTATACTTCGCTTCACATGCTCGACCGATACAATGCATGTTATTTACTTTTCTATATACACGTGTGCATTAACTTGCTCTCTAGTTGTGAATGCAGCCTTTACACGTATCATTACATGTAACACAAATGTTTGGCACAATACCTTTTACCGAGCCCCCACGGTGGCTCCTAGGGACATATACCTTCGTACACATCGCGGGTGTTATTGTTTCATTTTATTTTATATTACTTCCTATTTTCACTACCACACTACTATATCAGCTCATACATGCTTTGACATACTTTTTATATTTCTAACATGCTAACAAGTGCTTTATGTGTAGTATTTGTCTTCCAAGAACTATTTATTACCATGGTTTTTTTTACTCGCTTGTCATAGTTTGTCATTGTTTGTCATTGTTTGTGAGCTTTTCCTATGTCTTGTTTGTTCTCTAATTTCTTATTTTCTTTTGGCCACTTTGGCCTTATTGTCTTGCGACATTGTGAGTGATGTCCCATGTTTACAACCCACTTTTCGCAATCTCCGCATTGTCTTCTTACTTGTTAAACTTACACATTGTATTCTATATGTGTGTTTATCTTGTTTGCACTAACACTTGTTTTCCAGCCACTTTGTTTATATATGTCTTGGTTTCTACCAAACAAATTCCCTCCTCCCCCTGCAAGGCATCGATTTTAGTATAATGTCTAGTCCTCCTTTGGGCTGTATACTCATTGCGATGTCACATGCACCCCAAACAAGGGGGCACCCATTGGGTGGATCACTCATCCCATACAACAACTTACAATCACAGATAATACAGCCAAAGACAAAGTCAACACAAAGTATTCGGTCACATCAATGGTCCATAATCGACTTAGGTCCTAAGCACAATATAGACACCAACGCCTGACATAGATAGTAGTGCGTGGGTGCCCCGACCCTTCCTGGATGCATATGACCAAGGGACAAAACCACATTTTTCTTAGATTTCCATAGTTTGCAACAATTTACATAACGGATTTTACAGACAAGCACAATCCTTTAACACTCGGCATGCATGCATGCTTTCTCCACCTTTTCATTTTCATGTTGGATAAAATCGATTGGATTTTAACACACCATCTACAGTGGTGTTTACACTCTGGGAAGCAATCAAAGGTTGGAGAATAACACTAGACCTTTTTCCCTACACTTCTTATGTGCTTGGTACGAGATCGTCAAAAAAACTCACACTTGGCGCAACACGCGTGAGATCACCCAAAAAACTCATTCTTCTATAACATTTATAGGATCCTTTCTTCTCCTTTCACTCATCAAGGATCAAGTACGCATGTTCCTTTTCACATTTTTACATACTTTTTACACGTTTGGATCAATTTTTAATATACACATATTTGACTACTCATTTGTTCTTCTCTTTTGTAGGTCCATCCTTATGGGAAGAAACATTCACATCATCAAGCATCAAGAAGATCAACAAGTGTAAAAACACAACATATACACATACAATTTTCAACCTTAAGGTCACTTCCTCTTCTCTAGCATCCACGCTTCATATTATTCACTCCATGTTTTTTCTTGTCTCCTCGACACAATTTTTGCCCTTGATCTACATGGTTATTAGGTACGCATCTCTTATCTACTTTAAGTTATCGAGCATTCACTCAAGAACATAAAGTGGGGGAAAATGTAGACATTAAATCATGCACTTTGGGTATATTTCTATTCCTGATCACATACCACTATTCATATGATTCCTAAGTGAGAAAATTATTAATTGACCATTGTCTTTGGCCTCTTTGCTTGCTTTCTAGTTTTCTTCTTTGTCTTACATACCTTCTTACCCAGTCTGACTTTTAACACTTCAATTTTTCTGAGTTTAGACACCAATGCCTAGCTAGGATGCCAACACCTAAGCGCCCTCGACCTCTTTGTATTTTGCTCACATATTTTGTGTTCTTTCTAGTTGTTGGGCATCTTATTTTCTTGGTGGTCTTACTTTTAGTGGTTAATCATGAAATTCAACCAATGAAATCATATAAATACAAAGCTATGTGACCATAATAAGAACCAAACACTAAGCATATACTCCCATCACCTAAGGTTGTATCCAAAGGCATTTCAAGAGCATAAAAGCATCCATATAACAACCATTCAAGGGACAAGGGACTGCATTCTTCTGCATACACTTCATAGGAGTGGAAGCTCATTTTTCCATGCACACATTTATCTATATTTTCTACATCTAACTATTGTTCGATATTAAGTGCAACTTACACAAGAGCCACCTAAGGCACAATTCTATGCACACACAGAACTACATGGAGTCTGAAATGTAGTGCAATGCTCAAATCGTAAGTTCACTCAGTCAGGTGACCGTCAGGGTTAGTATGAATCCCTATTTACATCTTTTTATTTTTAGGATTTGATGTGTTTTGGGGTTTTGTAGGTGCTCTTTCTCTTTACACATTTCAGGTGAATTCGATGATCAAGAAATGAAGTACATGCGACTAAAGGTGACATCCAATGAACATCACGTGACCCTATAAAATTGCATTTATGAGGTTCTGAGTAGTCATAGGCACTTAGAGGAGGTCTGCAGCACCCCGAATGGCCTTGACCCTGTCCAAGTGCCCTATTTCGACATTTCGATAGTTCTACATTATTTGGGTCTAGTATTAACACTCCAATTTCTTGTTCCATCGTTTTCCAGCTCGACACAACTTCAAATTTATTGCGAATCAGCTAAGTATATTACCCTCTCTCTTGCACTTAGGGTTTCAAATTTATTAGCTTACTTGCTTATGTCAAATCTGTACTTTATTACATATTTATATCTGTGTTGTTACATATTCAATATTTTAAAATTTATATTTCTATATTTTCTTAATCATCTCGCCACCCATTGATTATCCTTAGACAGCCATATTTTCTAAAGAGCCAACTTAATCTACGTCCACTCAAATCGCCACCCATGTCTATTGTCTAGGATTCTTTGGTAGAAGCTAACATGAAAATTGAGTGCGTAATTATGTCTACATTGATACAAATCTAGTTGGGCCTTAATTGTGTTGGAATCTACTCACAACATCTTGAAATTTATATCGACCTTGAATGTATTCAATTTCATGAGATCGATAGTGGAAAAAATAGGGGTGTAAGAGGTAGGGACAGGGCCCTTGTATTTTTTCCCTCCATTGCACACACAAATCTCCCACATGTGTTATCTACAACACTTCATCGACATCACTACATGTTCCATCCTCTTAGAAATAATCAAAGGATATGGTTTGGGAAATGTAGACACTAAATCACACACTTTGGGTACATTTCTAGGTCTTGATCACATACCACTATTCATATGATTCCTAAGCGAGAAAATTACTAATTGACCACTGTATTTGGCCTTTTTGCTTTCTTTCGGTTTTCTTCTTGGCCTTACACACCCTACTGCCAGTCTTAATTTTAATACTTCAACTTTTTTGAGTTTGGACACTAGCGCCCTACCAGGATGCCGGCGCCAGGCACTCTTGTCCCCTTTGGGCCCCCTCGACCTATTTGTATCTTGCTCGCCTCTTTTGGGCCTCTTCTAGTTGTTGGGCATCTTGTTTTCTTATGGGTCGGCCTTTTAGTGGTTAATTACAAAATTCAAACAAGGGAATCATATAAATACAATGTTATGTGACCATAATAAAGGACCAAGCTCTAAGCATATACTACTATCACCTAAGGTTGCATCCAAAGGCATTTCAAGAGCATCAAAGCATCCATCTAGCTATCATATAAGAGACAAGGGACTACATTCTTCTACATACACTTCATAGGAGGGGAAGTTCATTTTCCATGTACACATCTACTTACATTAGTACATCTAGTTATTGCTCACTATCAAGTGCATCTTGCACAAGAGCCACCTAGGGCATGATTCTACACACACACACACACACACACACACACACACACACACACACACACACACACACACACACACACACACACACACACACGTAGAACTACATAGAGTATGAAATGTAGTGTAGCACCCGGATCATAAGTTCACCCGGTCGGGTGACCTTGGGGTAATTTCGACTCCCCATTTGCATCTTTTTGTTTTTACAATTTGATGTGTTCCGGGGTCTTGTAGGTGTTCTTTCTCTTTACAGTTGTCATAGGGAACTTGGCAATCAACCAATGACCTATAGATGACTAATAGTGATATTTAGCAAACATCTTATGACAATGTAAAAATTATATTATGACCAGTTTCACAGTCATAGGCGTGTAGAGAAGGTCTCTAACACCAGGTTCCCCTAACCACCTGTGCACCCTAATCCCGGGAAGATTTGATACCACACAATTTTCTAGACATAATAACAAAAATTTCCTCCTCTTGTTCATCAGTTTTCCTATCCATCACGGTCCAAGATTAATTGTGAAATCAACTAAGTAATTTATCCCTTCTCTTGCACTTAGGGTTTCAAATTTAAATTCTTATTACTTAGGTCAGGTCTATACTTTATTACTATATCATTGCATTTTGACTCTGCAATTAGAATTTAACATATATTTTAATATTTGTTAAATCATTTGGTGAACCCATCCATTAAAACCCTACCTTCGAGTATGTATTCTTCTTCTTAAGTCATAGATCAATTTTTTTATCCTTCTTTCACTTTACCTAAGGTTCCTAAGACGGTTATTATTACTACCTGATTTTATGCAAGTCAGGCGCATCATCCTCCTCACTTTACCATGCCCGGTGTTGATCAAACTATCAATGTAGTCACTACTCATCGTACTCATCCTCTAATGGCTCATCTCATTTCTATTCCACCACCTATCACTTCTGCGACTCCTCCTACCGCCTCTAAAGGCTATGATATCATCGAGCAACTTAAGAATACACCGACCAAAATATCTTTCTATGACTTATTGCGTAACACACCTAATTATTGTCATACATTAGAGGTTTTCCTCCATTCCATTCACATTTAAAGCAATAATTCTTTGGTGGCCTTCACACATCTCATTAAATCTCTTAAAAATCTACCACATGCTATATCATTTAGTGATGAGGACATATCACCATTTGTTGTTAACAATCCATATGCACCTGTAGTTATCACTACTATCATTGGCACCATTTGTATCAAACATGTACTTTTTGATAATGGTTCCACTGTTAATCTATTTTGCTCACTCCCTTTTAAAGAAAATCAACATCAATGATAATCTTATTACTAAAAATTCCCCTATTATTTGTGGCTATGACTCCACTACTCACACATGTTTAAGCACTATCACATTACCTATACAAGTCTCGTTATCCCGTAAAATTGACAAGGGCAATTTCACGGGTAACCCGATGGAAATTTTGTTCTGGTCCCGCGTCAGGGACCCCTTGCGTTCGTAACGTTGCAAAATCCCTTTCCGGGAAATCTAGTTTTCCGAACTTAGCCATTTTTGGTTTTTTTGGTTGGGCGCACCTTTTGTCTGTGCAACACAGAGTAAGTATGTGCCCCCTTCATTTCCTTTGGCACACCCTTTGAAGTGTCGACACATGTTTTGGTGCGCCTCCCCGTGATGCGCCTTTCTTGCATGCGCCTTCGTGTCAACAACATGATTATTGCGCCATAAGGCGCACATATTTCAGTGTTGACAGTATTTTTGTTGCGCCAAAGGCGCACATAATCACGTGTTAACATGCATTTTGGTGCGCCAAAGGGCACAAAGTTTGAAGTGTCGATAGGTGTTTTGATGCACCCTTAAAAAGTGGTTGGCGCATTTATTGCACCTTTGCTATATATAGGCGCATCCACCCTGTCACTTTCACAATTAAAAACACGTGATAGATTTTGTTCCTCTGCACCTGTTAGCGCGCTGTCATCCTCGTATCGCGTTCGTGGACCCCGCCTCGTCTCTCACGTTATATATATTCTGGGTAGGTGGTCCTTATTCCTCTTGTGTTTTTGCTGTTGGTTGTTTGTTTGTGTAGTAGGAGGCATGGATTTGTAAAACCCCTCTTTTGTTGTTCTTGTTGTCCTTCTCCCCCATGCTCTTCCTCCTCTTTCCAGATCTGCTGGTAAGGTGGGCTCTGCCTCAGAAAAAATCACTTGGACCTCCTTAGTATGCCCTCTTCACCATCCAAAAAACCCTGCAGAAGAGGCTTAAAACACATGCAAACCCCTCCAGAGAAAGAAAGAAGACTTAAAAGTTCGTGTTACTGCATTTTCCTCTTGGCGCATTCACCATGCTTGCTGCATAAAATACAGTTGCGCCCAGAAGGCACACTTTCCTTGCTTGCAACACCCAATAACCCTGCGCCCTCTTGGCGCACCGAGCTCCTATGTTACATGAAAAATATTTACGCCATTGGCGCACCCCGCACCCATGCAACACCAGCCTTACTTACAAGAAAGTATAAAACTACGTTGAATCGGCGCGCAGCACATCCCCTATTACAGCAACACAATGTCATGCAAACCTTCCCTATGCCACGCCAAGTTCCCCTTTTGCACACGTAAAGATGATGTTACACACACTAAACCTACGCCCTTTGGCGCATCCTGTCCCCGTGCAACATGAAAATTATCTGCGCCCGGTATAAAACGCATATAAATGGCGCAGGCGCACTTCTGCTTGCAACAACAAAAATGTCATGTGCAATATCCATGCACCTTGCGCCCTTTGGCACTGATTTGTCCCTTGTAACACCCTTCTTCTATGCACCATACTATTTAACCCTGCAACCTGCAGTGTTCATGCGCCCTGTGCCCTGAGGCCTTAAAATTGCTAACTCTTCCTTCTGTCAATGCTTTAATGGGAGATCTAACAGCTAACATGGCTCTTCTGCGTTGGGTTTCGCTTCTTCTTCTTGCAGATCAAAGAATCGAATTAAGAACTACATATGTCTACATCAAGCAAGAGGCAAACCAATTCTAAGGGTAAAGCCAAGCATACAGAGGAAGAGATGAAGTACAAATATCAGAGGGTCAGGATGCCCGAATCCTAGGCAGAATGGTAGAATGTGACCTGGATATAAGAGACTTTGAGCTCGGTAACATCAATATGGAAGATTTCTGGGCCAGAACCAGGAGGGTCATAGGAAGTCCTTGGATGGAAAAGCGGTAGGTAGTGGCTGTATTTTTTTGGGGGATCCTGGCCGGTCGGTGCGATAAACAACGAATTCATGATGGTAGTGGCCCACTGCTACAACAAAGACATGAGGAGTGTCCAAAATGATAAGGGCGAGGTCATGATCAACCTCACCGCCAGCACTTGAAATTATGCTTGGCATTCCTCACCACCGGCACTTTGTGGCCGTAAGCCAAGAAGACTGCACCAAGGCTTGGGAGGACAATGAAGACCAGTGCATGCAATTGATGAATGAGGTGTACCTGAAGAACAAGAAGGTGGTAACCAGATGGCCACAGGTTATTCACCGTAGTGATTTCTCAAGGAACTAAGTGATACCATCACGTTCCTAAGTAGAGTATTTGGGCTTTCTGACACCCATTACTTTCATAAATGGATGCTCAGGTACCTAGAGACAATGAACAAGAACGTGCCAGATCAACGCTTCGAGTGGGCGGAGATCATAAGCAACACTATATCCAAGCAGCTCCAATAACTCACCACAATGGGGAGGTTCTACATGAACTCCTACGTAGTTTATGCTGCAGCCTCAGAGAGGGATTATCCACTCCTACGTAGTTTATGTTGTAGCCTCGGAGAGGGATTATCCAGCATTGAGCCGATGTGGGGTTTGGCCCCAAGTAAAAATATATGAATACTACCCAGAGTTGAAGCTGGAAAACAATATTTCACAGTTTACAAAGATTAACGACGCTTTCTTCTACGGCATCGTCTACCTTTTGAGGCCAAACATGACTCACGGTCGAACGACCAAGAGCATTGTTGCAGCAACGGAGAAGTGGGGGGCCTTATTCATGCAATTTCCCACCTTCACTTATCTCAGGGTAGCCAAATTCTTGGGGGAACCCACCAAATTGCCAAGATATGCCGGCCCCAAGCTGATCCTGTTGGAGCTATCCAGATAGCTCATAACCTACCACGAAAAGTGTTTGAAGAGAAAGAAGGGTGGAACTCCTTTCCCCCTCACAGTGGGCAGGTACACTTGTCTTTCCCACCACAAATCCCGGGAGATGTTTGCAGAGCTAGAACTGCTCAATCTAAAGCACAACTTCCCGGCAAGGCCCACTTTTGATCCAAGGAATTTCCTTCCCAGGGCCAAACTTGATCCAATCCACATTCCGTAGATCGAGGACATTTATATCGACCTGTATCATGAGGTCGAGCTCAGAAGAAAGGATCACTCCCACTTGGCTTTGGCCGAAATCATTCAGTACGGCGTAGCCATTGTCCCAAAAGGTTATCAAACTACTGATCAAGAAGTTGATCAGGTATATCTTGACACGGATGGGGACAACTGGCCATTTGCTGTAATCGACAGAACTAAAGTGCCCCAGACCATTGAAGAAAGGGTCAAAGAAACTCTGCGGAGAACAGAGCACTGGTGCAGGATGAATGGCCTCATCTACCTCGGGGTAGATTTCACCACATCTCCATTGGGCAACGCACCTTCTAGGCCAAAACATCTGCCAAAGGGCAAGGGGCAAAGACAAAGAGGGCGAGTCAAGCTCTGCCCAAGAAGAGGCTCCTGAGAGTCCCCCTTCCGCCGCACGAGAACAAGTTGTAACTCTGGCTTCCCCAGAGAAAGAAGCGGCCGAAGATGTTCCGATGGGCACATCCACTCAGGATGTTGCCGCTACTACAACTGTTGAGGTCCCTTCTATCCCTTCTCCCTCTCCTCCTTCCCCTCCTCGCGTGACCCAAGTGACCATTCCTTTGGTCGTATCCTCTCCCCCATCTTCTACTGTTCCCCCTTCCTCGTCATCCATCTTCTCTTCTCTCATGAGTTGTCCCCCACCATTTCTTCCCTCATCTCTCAGCTCCCTTCCATTCCCATGTCTACCTCCCCTGCAATATCTCTTCCTCCCATGAGCACTTTCTCGGCCTCCCTCTCAATGCCACCTCCAAGTGTCTCAATGCACTTTCCCTCACTACCTGCATTGCTGCTCCCTTTTACTACTCGGTCCCTCTCCCATAAGTCCAAAGATGGATCTCAAAGACTCGAACCAACAAAAGAGGAAAGTTCCCATTGCACCGATGGACTTCTCCGTCATCCCATCAAAGGGGGCCAAGAAGCAAAACCTATAACCCGCTTCTCTCAGAGTGTGTCGGGAGAGAGAGTAATGGAGATAGTGTATCCCAATCCTTTAAAGGATAAAAAGGATTTGTCTCCGATGGATTATACAGTGACCCAAGTCACAATGGGGATGTCTTCAGAAAGCCTTCAAGGAGAGGCCCTATCTGCAATTGACGCCCTTTGCAAGAAGCTCCAGGAAGCAAAGGAAGAAAAGAGGCTATTAAAGGAGCAAAATAAACATCTTCTCCATGCCTTGCAAAAAATGGGCAGTGCACCTCCTACAACTACACGAAACTCCTGAGCCTCTGAGCCAGGATAAGATAAATGAATACGCCAAAATTGGTGAGCAGGGTATGGTAGTTTTCACTGGAGAAGCCAAATCCTCAAAGAAAGTGAGGGAGTAATCGTCAAGTTCACCAAATTGTATCAGAATATCAGTCAGGTGAACAAAGAGCTCCAGGCGATTGCAGGACCTATCTCCGAAGAGTTGGACCATGCTAGGATGCAGCATGAGACCTTCCAGAAAATGCTCGACTGTTCAGTCAAAGATCTGGTCAAGTTTGGCGTCTTCGGTCACCCTAGAGCCCTCAACAAAATCCTTTCTACTCTGGACTACCGGGTCGATCAGTTGGAGTTTGTCCTGGAAAAGATTGACAAAGTCAAGGAGGAAGCCCTAGATGCAATGCATCAAATGGAGAAAATTGTCCTGAGAATGTCTCGGGCTTGCTCACTCCTTCTTTCGCCTTGAGAAAGGCAGATGAAACTATTCGGATCTTCAAGGAGATCGTTTCGCAAGGGCTGGGGCCAGAAGTCACTTTCGACGCCGAATCCATCAACAACCTCTTGGCTGTTGTGACTTCATAGGGTACCTAATAGAGGCAGAAAATGAATATTCCAAGCTCCCAAAAAAGCTCACAGATGAGTGGGAAACTTGCAAGGCTATCAGTGATCGTCACAAGGATCCTTCCCAGGATCAACTTCAGCCCATGATCAGCAAGTTCATGGAATATCGGGCCCAGTTCCACATCACGTCTCCTGAGCAGCAGTAGAAGCAGGATACCCCCTTTCACCAGGGACGACGATGAATAGTCTCATTCCTCTTGATCTTCTTTTTGTAAATATCTAAAAGTATGTTGACACAAATGATGACATCATCCATGTTGCACCATGGGATGATGTCATCCACCAAGTTGCCAAAAGTCAACAAATGACTTTAAGATATTTTGTAATTAAGTGGTTGGTTTGTTTTTGCCTTCTTTTCTTCTCTTCTTCTATAAATACTTGAATACTTGTTGTATTCAAGGGTGGATACTTTTCAGATGAAAAATAGAAGTAAGAAGAAAAGACTTTGAACTTTTTGTAACAGAAACAAATATTAATACAATATTTAGACTTTGTGTTGAATACCTGTGTTTTACATCAGACCTTTCTTATGTTAGATCTGTATGTTTGTTCTGTTGAATCTACTTCTACTTTGTTGTCATTTATTCATCAGTATTGCTTTATTCGTCTATGCAAGTAGGTTCGGCTCTGTTTACTACCAACCCAAATCATAGACCTTCTGACCTTTCTGCTTTGGAATTCATTTCTTTTCTCCCTTCAGATCTTTCCCATCTCCCCACCTCATTCCTTTCCCTTCTTTTACAGTTGGAAATACCTCTACTGGGATGAGATCCCAACCCCTGAAGGTAGAATATTGTGAGACTTGCATAGATTCCTATTTGGTAGAATAACAATAAACTAGTTTCACTTTGCTGACTCAAAGAGGGGCTATGCCCTGCACACTGTTGGCTCATCTTTCCATAGGTCTACCCAGCCGATAGATTTTTGGACCAACAAAGTCAAACCTAAGATTGTTCTACAAGTACTTTTCATTATTGATGCCTCGTTTAAATTTAATCTCTTACTAGTAGACCCTGGATTCACGCAATGCATGGTGTCCCATCTTTTGTTTATCATTGTGTTAAATTATTACATGATGGATATGAACATGCCATCATTTCAAACCCCGATCCATTTAAGTTATGTCGATATACCCCATTATTGTTATGCCTATTCCTCCATCATAGCCTATTCCTCCATCGCACTCTATTCCATATAGCAATATTGAAACATATGATATTGATCAATTTAGTGCTTCACAACCTCCTTCCACAAAGAACAAACATCCCATCCATGTCCACGCATACTACTGCTTATCATTTCACCCACCGTGTCTACTCCACTAAACACTTCGATCCGCTCGTTGAGACTCCTCTCTCTCCGCATTTGGCTCACCACCTACCAATGTTCTTGATATTATTATCCAAAGATAACAATGTCAACACTAATGATTATGATGATGAGGCCGATAATGTGGAGCTTACTAATGATAAACTATGTAATATTAACTTTACTCCAATCAAGATAGATGATTCATACTTTAATAATACTTTCCTTTCTATTGGACACGGTGAATATCAATTCAAAAAACCCCCTCCTACTAATGTTATGGTGATTTATTGGGGGTCTGTTAATATATTGGATATCACACCACCTATCTCATCTTCTCATGAGGATCCCACATATGTGTTTCCTCCTTTAATATGCACACTTTTCATGAATAAATCTCATTCGCATCACATTTCATTTGACCCTACTTGCTGCTCGACATTGTTTGTACACATAATGGCTTGACACACTTGGGTTTACACTCAATTATACCTTACCTTCTCCTCATTCACCTCATCTCTATCAAGGATATGTTCATATTATTGTTATTTATGGTCTTAACCTTTTTCATCTATTAATATTTTTGCTCGCACTTCGCACTTACTCTTGGGCAGTCTTGATCCATAAGGATCCAAATAAACACTCCTTCATCAAAACAACTAGTTTGAAAATGATTAAATGAGCAGAATGAAGAGAAGGTTATAGAATAGCCTCCCCGCATGAACCACGGTTGTGTAACCACCACTTTGGCAAATGTAATGACAATAGAACGACAATTACACAACCACCGATCAAAAGATAAAAACAAAGACACGAACAAACACAGAATTCAAGAGTCTCGTTCATGTCTCTTCCTTAGAGGATGACTCCAATTCTCCAGTGTACAAGATGACATGAGAAGAAAGCTATTTAAGGAAGATTATAGGCAAGGGTTTGATCATCGAATATTTAATGCAAGAAGCAAGAATGAAACCATTAGAGCTGGAATTTGAATTGTTGTATAGAAGAAAGGTGTAGGAACAAAGCAACCAAGTAAAGAAAGGGAGTGTTTACATTGTTGTCTTCCTTTTCTCTTATTGTAATCTATATTCTTTCACAATTTGACAATAAAATTTGGGAAGAAAGAGTAGTTTCCCTTCCCGGATGGTTTTCCCTCATCTTGGGGTTTCTAGGATAAATTTGGTGTTTTGAATTGTTATTCCTTTGCTGCAAAATTAGTTATAAGTTCAGTTTTACTCACAATTAATTCAAATTTGTTTTTTCATAATTTGAAAGTAAAACAACAAGTAAGTCATGGTTTGTAAATTCGCAAAGTTAGAGGTTTACAGATCATTTTGGTATCAAAGCTGGTTATATATCTAGGACTTTGGTATTCGTTCTTATGACTTGTATGACAATGACAAGGTCCAAATGTAAAAAAATTTACCTTGTGATCGTGATATTTCTACGAAGAATTGGAAACAAAGAATTCGAGATCAAATGGAGGAAGAGAACTTGGTCTGTAGAGTTGAGATGATATAGACCATGATGGATAGATTGTATAGACAACAACAAGAACTCTCAGATCTGTAAAAGATGACTTCTGTTAAGAAAGATTCCATGGACTCAGTGGTCCGAGCATTGGCTGAAAAGTTTGACATAGGGAAGAGCCACGAAGAGGAAGAAGATATGGAGGAGCGTGAAGAAGAGACTCTAGTTGTAAAAGAGAAGGTAAAATCTGATCATACTCCCTTTAAAGTTGAAACAAAAGTTGAAATAAGAAATTTGAAGGACAAGTAGATGCAGAGTTATTAGATAAATGGCTAAAACAACTGGAAGTCTACTTTAGTGTGCACAATGTCATGGAGGCATAAAGGATTACCTTTACACATCTCAAAATGGAAGGTCATGCTCTGGTTTGGTGGGAAACCCATCTAGCCACTTGTGAAAAGAAGAAACATCCTATTGTCAGTACTTGGAAGGGTTTTAAAGAATTTCTTAAAGCTAAATTTTATTCTATTGGCCATAAGATTGAATAGATGATTAAATGACATTACGTTAGACAAGGCAGTGGTCAAAGTGTGTAGGACTATACTACATAGTTTCAGATACAAGCCATGTTGCTCAACATGGACTTGGAGGATGAGGATATTCTGACCAAGTATTTGGGAGGACTTCACACTCACCTTCGGAGGGAGGTAATATCCACGAAGGCCAAGGATCTTAATGAAGATTGTGTGCAAACATACTATATTGTCGATGAAAAGAAACAAGGAGACATAGAGTCAAAGGAAGAGTAGTCAACAAATCAAAAAAAGTAAGAGCAAGAACAAACAAGTAATAAAGGTAAATGGAAAGGTAAACAAACCGCCACTGCTTTGAATACTTGTAAAGATCCTAAGAATTTTTGTAAGAATTGTGATATCAATGGTCATACTGACGCCACATGTTGGAAGTTGCATCTGGAATTACACCCAAAGCACCAAACCAAGGATTCCAAGAAATCCATGACCACTGTAAAGCCATATGGGGAGGTGGAGATAGAGGATGATTCGGATGTAGATGAGAGGCTAGGATGCATGACCACTAACATGTACAACGAAGAAGAAGAAGAAGAATAGATGAGTAAGCTATTTCATATCAAAATCCAAATCAAGACGACTAAGGTAAATGCTTTGGTTGATAATGGTTCTCAATCCAATTTTATTTTTGATGAGTTTGTGAAGAATCTTGGTCTTGAAACTTACAAACATCCACATCCATACCCATTGGGATGGGTGAAGAAGGGTGTAGAAATTCAAGTAATAAGGAAATGTAAGTTCAAATTTGGGATAAATTCTCAATATGTAGATGTACTAGAGGTGATGTAATTCCACTTGATGCATTTGATGTTGTTTTCGGGAGTCCTTACTTATATATCAGGGATGTTATATTCACAAGGAGGGAGAACCAATACAAATGGGTCAAGGATGGAGTCAGTTTCAACATCTAGGCACACCAACGCAAGTCAAAAATTGCTATGGTAAGTGTTAACCAAGCAAAGAGACTAATTCAGGAAAATCATAATCAATTTTGTTTACTTTTATTAAAGGAAAAATAAGATGGAGTAGAGATTTCAGATATTTCTAACAAAAGGATGGAAGGTTTGGGTAGCACTATTCAGTATTTTAAGAAAGATTTCCAGACTCCAGTAAGATTTCACCAAGACAAGAGGTAGAGCATGAGTCAAAGTCCCCTCTACCGAATATCGGATTATATGAGCGAGTCCTTGCTAGAGATTATAGAGGTGAATAAGCAACCTCAAGAACTGTTAGACCAAGGGGTAATTCACGCTTCCACTATGCAGACATCGTTTGAAGCATGTTTGGGATATCTATCTACCAATTCACTGGACCAAAGTTGACCAGTAGGAAGAGGATGAGCTACATGATTCAGAGGTGACTAGCATAGAAAAATTCATTGAGGGGATCCGAAAAATCCATCTCAAGATGAAGAAATAATTAGAGGAATCTCAAGCCAAGTACAAGGATCAATGTCATAGGGAGCACAAGCTTCACATTGTTTAGCCTTACTTGCACAAGAAGAAACTCCAAGGCCAAGCAAGGAAACTCAAGCCACTACGGTATGGACCCTTCACTATACTGGAGTAGGTTGGAGGAAATACCTTCAAGCTTGATTTTCCACCATTCATGTGGATGTACTCAGTAGTAAATTATGAGAACTTACACCTATATGAGCCATCCATACTTGATGAAGAAGAAGGATGTCAGTTGCTACCTTCCATAGAAGATTGTGTCTTAGATTCACGAGGCAAATTGGAGGAGGATGTAGTAATATAGTAGAATGTTAGAGAGACAAAGAGAGGTCCACATGAGTCTTAGCAAGTTGGACTCAAAGGGAAGACAACAAGGCAGGCCCGGTGTTACTCGAAGGAGCAAGTAAGGGAATTACTTCCTCATCTACTCCCCTACTAAGATTTTTTGGGACCAAAAGCCTCCCAAGCAGGGGAGGTGTGATCCATAGGGATCCAAATAAACACTACTTAATCAAAACAACCAATTTGAAAAGGAGAAAATGAGCAGAATGAAGAGCAGAGGCTGCGGTACCACCTCCCTACACTAGAGAGTGCAGAATCGCGTAACCGCCCAACAACAAAACAACAACGATTACGTAATAGTGGATTGAAAGATAAAAATAAAGACACGAATGGATGTAGAATTCAAGAGTCTCATCCATGTCTCTTCCTTAGAGGATGCTTCCCATTCTCCAGTGCATGAGAGGACATGAGAAGAAGGCTATTTAAGGAAGAGCATAGGCAAGGATTTGATCATCGAATTTTTAATGCAAGAAGTGAGCAAGAAACCATTGGAGCTGGAATTGTTTTGTAGAAGAAAGGTGTAGGAACATAGAACCAAGTAAAGAAAGGGAGTGTTTACATTGTTGTCTTCCTTTCCTCTTGTTGTAATATGTATTCTTTCACAATTGGCCAATAAAATTTGGGAAGAAAGAGCAATTGCCCTTCTCGACTGGTTTTCCTCATCTTGGGGTTTCTAGGATAAATTTGGTGTTTTGAATTTTTATTCCTTTGCTACAAAATTAGTTCTAAGTTCAGTTTTACTCACCATTAATTCAAATCTGTCATTTTCATAATTTGAAAGTAGAACAACAAATAAGTTATGGTTTGTAAATTTCCAAAGTTAGAGGTTTATAGATCAAGTCTTGGCTAGACTACATTGGAGGCACTCTAGATCCTGATCATATTGATATCACATTTCATATGCCCTTCGACATGTTTTTATTTGTAATGACTCATTTCTCGACTATTCACAAAATCTCACTCACTGGTATGCACATGGATGTCCACCAACACCTTTCACCAATGAAGAATACACAATGGGCATGCATAATTTACGCCGCAATGGCTCTTCATATGACCAACCTCATATTATTGCTTATCAGGCCTCAGATGCTTCTCCATTCGGATTTGACCATTATAATGATGATCTCTTAGATGATGTTACTTGATTCTTCTACATCATCATACACTTGGGGGAATCATGTTTATTAAACCCCTAACATTACCAAGTGTCTTGCATTTCTACTTACACTTTGCATATAATCCTTCACACACATCTTGATACAATTGTATCATCATGTTACTGATGACACACACTCGTGATATGGTTCACACTTGATTATTCAGGGGCATACTACATACACGAGCCTAACACACTACACACTTATCCACTTAGCGCATTCACGAAACATCTTTCTAACATCACATTCTCACATAACGCACCTCCCTATGATGCACTATCATGCTACAGTTCACACTTGACTATTGAGGGCATACTACATACATGAACCTCACACACTACACACTTCTACACTCGGTGCATTCACGACACATTTCTAGCATCACATTCTCACACGACACACCTCCCTATGACACACTCTAGTTCTATGGTTCATACTCGACTTTTGAGTGTCTAAACTAAAATGAACCTCACCACATTCACATTATTCACGCTCTATGCTTCATTAATCAATCTATCTAGCGCACATGTTCAAACCATTTCCCGATGACGCACTCTTATTCTATGGTTCATTCTCGAATGCTGAGGTGACATTCATAAATGAACCTCATCTCATGCATACTCATTCACATTCGTTGGGGCATGCTACTCCTATCACACTCATCGCATTTCATTCCATTCACAACATATTGCATATCTTGGTTCATTTATTCTTTCTTACTTATGCTTACATGTACATTTTGTTTCACATGCTATATCATTATATTTTCTATGTACACATGCGTGTTCACTTTCCTTCTAGTTGTGAATGCAAAATTTACATAGATCCTTACCTGCAACATGAATGTTTGACACTGTACCTCTTACCAATCCCACAACAACTCCTGGGGCATCTACTTCTGTGCACATCAAAGGTGCTATTGTTTCATTTTATACTACTTCATATTCTTATTAGCACACTACTATATCAGATCATACACACTTCGACATACATTTTATCTTTCTAACATGCTAACGGGTGCTTTATGTGCGGGGTTTGTTTTGCGGAGAACAATTTTCTACCATGGTTGTTTGTTACTCTTTACTTGTCACGATTTGCCATTGTTTGTGGGTTTTACCCTTTGTCTTGTATGCACACTATATGATTTTGGACGCTTCACCATGATTGTCTTGCAACATTGTGAGCGATGTCACATATTTGTAACCCACTTTTTGCAGTGTACATTATCTTCTTGCTTGCTAGATTACACATTGTCTTCTATTTGCGTATTTGTCTTGTTTGCACTAACACATGTTTCAAACCACTTTGTTTGCATGTGCCTTAGTATCTACCAAGCACATTCCCCTAAAGGGCTACGTTTTAGTTCACCATTTGGCCCTCTCCTTTGGGAAACATCCTCTTAACGATGTCGCATGCACTCGAAACGAGGGGGGCATACATTGGGTGAATCAGTCACCCCATTTAGCAGTTCACAGTCATAGTATAACATGGTTTAGTATAGGTGCAATATAATCTAAAGTCTCAAAAACAGCCTAGAATTTGACTTGGGTCTTCAACAAAGACATACACCAAGACACTTAGACATGGACATGAGCGCTTGGGTGCCCCTGACCCTTCATGGATGCCTATGACCAGGGATCGATTACATCATTTTTCTAAGATTAGCATGGTTCACAACAATCTACAAAGCAATTTTCTCAATATAGGCACAATCCTCTAGCAACCAACATGCATGTTTTCTTCATTTTTCTATTCACGTTGGAACAATCTGGATCGAAATGGATTAGATTTAAATAAAACATAATCATACCATCTCGTAATGGTGTATAAAGTGCCAAGAAATTTTCAAAGGATGGAGAATAAAACTAGACCTTTCTCCCTACACTCTTCTATCGTGGCATGAGATCACCAAAAACTCACACGGTTGGTGTGAGATCACTCAAAAAAATTTGTTCTTGGCGTGAGATCGCCCAAAAAACTTGTTCTTGGTGTAATATCACCCAAAAACTTGTTCTTGGCATGAGATTGCCCAAAAAACTCATTCTCTTATAGCATTTCAAGACACTTTCTATCCTTCTTACTCATCATGGATCAGGTGCACATGTTCCTTTTCACATTTTTACACACTTTTTTACATATTTGGATCAAAATTTTCATACACACATATTTGACTATTTTGTTGTTCTTCTCTTTTCGGAGTTCGTCCTTATGGCAAACAAAACCACATGATCAAACACATCAAGCAATAATGAAAACAAGTACAACATAACATATACACATATGATATTACCCCTAGGGTCACTTCCTCTTCTCTAGCTTCCACACTTCATTTTTATCACTCCATGCTTTTTCTTGTCTCCTCAAAGATACTTTTGCCATTGATCTACATGGTTATCAGGTACGCATCTCTTATCTACTTTATGTTATCAAACATTCACTCAACAACATAAAGTGGGGAAAATGTAGACACTAAATCACACACTTTGGGTACATTTATAGGTCCTAATCACATACCACTATTCATATGATTCCTAAGCAAGAAAAGTACTAATTAACCATTGTCTTTGGCATTTTTCTTTCTTTCCGATTTCCTTGTTGTCCTTACCCTACTACCTGGTTTGAATTTTGATACTTCATTTTTTATGAGTCTAGACACCAGTGCTCGGCCAAGACGCTAGCCCCTAGGCATCCTCGTCCCCTCCGGATGCCCCCAACCTCTTTGCTATGATATCTTGCTTGCCTCTTTGGGCCTCTCTAGCCATTGTGCATATTGTTTTCTTATGGGTCGACCTTTTAGTGGTTATTTACAAAATTAAAATAAGGGAATCATATAAATATAATGATATGCGATCATAATAAATCACCAAGCTCTAGGCATCTACTACTGTCACCTAAGGTTACATCTAAAGGCATTTCAAGAGCATGAAAACATCCATCTAGCTATCATACAAGGGACAAGGGACTACATTCTTATGCATACACTTCATAGGAGGGGAAGTTCATTTTTCCATGCACACATCTACTTACATTAGTACATCTAGCTATTTCTTGTTATCAAGTGCATCTTGCATAAGAGCCATCTAGGCACGATTTTACAAACACACATGCAAAACTACGTTGAGTATGAAATGTAGTGCAACACCCGAGATCCTAAGTTCACTCGGGGTCGGGTGACCATTAGGGTCGGTCGACTCCTATTTGCATCTTTTTAATTTTAGAATTTGATTTGTTTTGGGTTCTTGAGGCATTCTTTCTCTTTATAGGTTTCAGGAGAACTCGATGATCAATCAACGACCTATAGGTGACTAATAACGACATTTAACGAACATCTTGCGACACTATAAAAATTAGATTCCGACCAGTTTCACAATCACAAAGCACCCAGAGAAGGTCTTTGTTTCCTGTGCACCCATGACCGCTTTAGGTGCCCCGGTATCCAAGTAGATTCGAGTCACACACAATTTTTGGGCATAGTAACAATAGTTTCCTCCTCATGTTCATCAATTTTCCGATGACGTCACGTTTAGGATTAATTGTGAAATCAACTAAGTACTTTATCCCTCCTCTTGCACTTAGGATTTCAAATTTAATTTCTTATTTATTAGGTCAGATATGTACTTTATTGTTATATCATCATGTTTTGATTTCTGCAATTAAAATTTAACATATATTTTAATATTTGTTAAATTAGACACACTTGATTTTGCATACCTCAAATTCCAACGAAAAAACTTGTGCATAAAATCGTAGTTTGTTGTTGATGATGATGAGCCTCTCAATGTAACATTTCATCATCCTTATCTCTACCACCAATTTATTGCCAACAAACATGTCATATCTCTTGAAGAGAAAACCCACTCTACCTCCACTCAAATGTTCGTTGATGCCTATAGTCCGAAAGACTTCAACATGGAAATAGAGGAGCCTAGTCATGTATGTATTGGAAAAGTGCGGTTGGCTCGTAGTTGCATTGAACTTTACATATTACATATTCAAATTTATATTGGCCTTGACAACATCTGATGTCACGAGATCGATGATGGTGAAAATGCGGGTGTGAGAGGTATGGGAAAGACCCTCGTAGTTGTGTCATATCTAGGTGGGAGATATGCACACATATCTCCCACCTGTGTTGTCTACGACACTGCACCAACACAATTATGTGCTCCCTCTTCTCTAAGATAATCAAAGTGTATGGTTTGGGAACACTTGATTTTACATATTGTGAAATTTGGAGAGGAATCTTGTGTAGGGAATCATAGTATGTTGAAGATGATTGATGATGATGATGAGCCTCTCAATGTCAGATTTTATACCACTCCCACTCATACATGGGATGAATGCTCGAGTGTTTGTATTTTTATTTCAATTTGGGGATGAACATGCTCACATAACATATGCACCTCTCTAATTCATGACACTCACCTCCATGATGAAACTTATAAATCTAATGCGGGAGCATCAACTCTAGCACTGGAATCAAGATGGAAACATCCAATTTTGGCTTCAAGGTATGTTAACCGAGTCATTAGGCATTTCCTAGGTGTGTTAATTGGTGTCTAGGTCTTTCAATATTTAAATGGAGCCTTTTCCCTACAAGTGTAAAATTTAAGTGTGAAGGCCATTTTTGTCTTGTTATTGTTGTTTTCATGCATTCTTGGAGCCTTGAAGATTTGTAGAGGATGAAAAGAGGTGTAAATGAGTGTCTTAAGTCCCTCTAGGGTCTAAAAAGCACGATATGTGCTAGAAATCAAAAGATTAAGGTCTATAGCTAAATAACTTATTATTAAGGCTAAGGTAACTCATATGACCAAGGAAGATAAGGGTGTGCATTCAATTAAAGTTGATGGAATGACTATATATTGTAAAATGTAATCGAAACTCATCATTTCATTCAAATGAAAGTAAATTAAAGGAGTCCAAGAAGAGTTTTATGAAGCCTAACTGGTTGCGTAAATAGTTTAGGGGCTTGTTTAAAATTTGTACATGACATTTGAGAATATCTTGAATCTTATGCATGTATTTGTGGTGAGGAATTATGACTGGTAAGATGTTCATTTGTGTGTGTTTATATAATTTTGAATGAACTAAGCTTAAAAGAGTGGGTTACATGGGGTCAAGAGTTAGAGTAAGCTATAACATGTTATGTGAAGTCATTGCATGAAGGTGAAGAGAACATTGACCATCAAGTACAAACCTTTAGAAATCTTTAGAAGGTTATAAAGAGAGGATTTGATCATGTTATGTAAATATATGAGATAAAGGACTGATTATTTTCAAACCTTCCTATGTTCTCAGGTTAGGAATAAAGACTCTTATGTTACACATTATATGCGCATGAATTTTAATGCATCAAGAGCCCATTATGTTTTATCTAATAGCGTATACTATGTTATTCGAGCATGAATTCCTCCCTTATTTGTTGTGATCACGGGGTTCATTAATGAGTGAGTATTACACCTATTTGTGAAGGGTAATTTTGGGCTTCAAGTCTATAGGCAGAGTTAGAAAGGATTGAAACATCATTTAAAAATCCAAGAGAGGGTTTCTTAGGTTGGATAAGGATTATTTCAATTGGTAGCCTTGTTGAAGTCTTAATAATCCTTCATTTTTGAAGTTGAATGTAGCATCCCCTGCCCGAGGATTAATGTGTGTGAGTGCAGCTGTGAAGTGAGACTATAGTGATAACTAAAGGATTGTTCATGAGTTGTTATGCATCTCGATGGTTTATAAAGTTATTACGGTCTTAATGAAGCCTACAAAAGTGAACAAGATGGAACAAAAACAAAGGAATATCAAAACTTCCTCTTGAACTTACACAGGACCAGAAAAAATCTCAAGCTAGGGTTTCAAAGGTAAAATCTTGAGTATCTTGTTAACAAACCAACGAAACAACTCTAAGTTTTGTATTTACCTTTGCCTCGAGGTCCCTCAAGTGGGTTTGCAAGTTTTAGATCAAATCAAATTGTTTCGGGAAGTTAACTATGACAAAAATCTTAGAGGTTAGTAGGCCAAATAAGCACGAGGTGGAAAGGACTCAAGAAGGAATTGAGTTTGGAAAACACGGAAAAGAGCATCTATTTGAAGAATAAAGAAAGATTCAAGAGGTCAAATGAGTCAAGAAGCCCTCAAATAAAAGTAATTCATGACAATGTTCCTTTTAGTAGACTGCACCGGGTTTAAGGTCTAGTGTAAAACCTTAGAGAGTGAAAAAGAAGAGTCTTTTGCAAATAAATCCATCTTGAGTTTTTGTATACAGAGAATAGAGCTAAAAGGGTAATTCAAATGAATCTCCATTTGTTTATTCAACCATGAAGTCATAAGTTAGAGGAGGAAAACCTCATTACCAAAATTGGTAAGATCAAATTGCACTGGAAGTCAATGAAGGATGGTGAGAGAAAATCAAGGAATTAGTTCAGGCATCTTATTAGGTTCAAACAATATTTTGAGAGTCTTTCATTTTGTTTTAAATGGGCCTAGAGTGCTCTATCCATGAGGAGACTAAGGGTCAATGTTCTTGGGGTCCAAGAAGGGTAGTTTTAGTGTAAGAAGGGCTAGATTGAAATCATTGATTTGATTTGTTCAACCTTAAGGATGAATTGACTTTGAAGGAGTGCGAGCTCATGAAGAAATAGTTGATAAGGCTCAATGAAGTCTAAAGCCCAAAAAGTTACTTGAATTGAAGGTTCTCACCTTGAGAAGAAAATAGCCAGTAAAACCATTTAGAGCAATTTAATGAAGGAAAAAGAGTGGTTGAACTTTTGGCATGACTAGGAGCATATTAGTGGTGGAAAGGACTTCTTACAAGATAAGCGAAGAAGGTGGACAAGCTATGAATGATTAGGAGACTCAAATCTTTCCTATTAGGGAAATTAAGGACAACTTGACACAAGTAAGGTAACTTTGTTAACTCTTGTTGCTTAGCTATAATTTGTTGAATGTTAAAGCATTGGTTGAAGTATGCTAACAAGGTCGGGGATGAGTGCAAGCTATAATTGGGGTTTAGAATAATGTTGGTTTGATAAGGAATGCTCATAACTTTGAAGGAGTAGTTTTGAGGGGTGCAAGACTAAGGAAAGTGTTATCTTGAGTGTTTGGAGGCGAATTGAGGTTGTATATGAATAAATAATCCATCAATACATGTTTTGTCTTGTGTCTCTACATCAAAATATCAAATGAGTACAAATCGTCATGATAAATAACTCGTATTATAAGATTCAAACTCATCAACCAAATATGCCTCATCTCATCCCTATTCTTCACTTGACATTATGCTCACATCATACATTGTACTTTCACCAAGCTCAATTTGATCCCTCGACTTCAATTAGTATTGTATTTGCATTTGGTTTCGAGATCAACATGCATTAGTCCTCGCATTGAGGATCCTACGAGATCAACGACGTATCATGTCACATATCGTATATTGAGTATTACAATTCAAACGTTCTTGCATCGACAACTCCTTCCACCAATGATTTGATCACCCGAATTTACATCTTGCCTAAACTCTCGCAATTTTTCTATTTACATGCAACGATTAAACATTACATTGGTAGAATGTCCAAATGACTATATTACGTGGGACACACGTGTTCCTATACATCGACATACAATCTAACATCTCTTCTAACTTTCCTCAATCGACATCCATGGTTTCAAAATTCCACACATATAGATTTGTTGGCTTATCAACCGATTATAATCTTCAAATCGATTAACTTAATTATAATCTTCAAACCGAAATGTTCTCTAATTATAACCTTTGATGAACTAGAGCATCAAAGATGAGCCCGAGAGCACAAAACAATTATTTTTTTCTCTTTTCCAATGTCTCCAACATTGATTACGCGATAGGCATTTCAAATGGAAAGTCTTAGTGGTTATGCTTGGCACACGTTGTGGAAATGGAAGGTCAAGGTTTTGCATCGGCGGTCATCGATGGACAATGACATCAAGACTATTGATGAGGGAAGCCACGATCACTACCTTAATTACTAAAGAAAAACCCTAGTGATAAATGTGCATGAAAATAATGATAAAAGGAACCCTAAATGCAAAGTTTGTATATTTAACATATGCAAAGTTCAAAGTGTGGACATTTGCAAGTCTCCTACCTACAAGACGTGGTGAAGGAGACTCGACACTGCGACCAATTGGCCCGCCTCTCCATACGCAATACACCAATGGGTATCACTTAATGGTGATTATAATTTTCCTCTTTTGATATTGATAGTATTGATCAACCACACCTTGCTTTAATATAAAATATCTCCATAGTACATTACCTCAACAACATGTGTATTACACCCCTTTCTCCCTGCAAGTGATTGAAGAAGAAGAAGAAGATATTTTAACGTCCACGAGGATACCAAAGACACCTTATGGGACAAAATTGACAAAATTAACTTATTGTTCATATGTGTCTAGTCGTAACAAAAAAGAGTTTCAGAGTAGTTCTCCACAACAATTTCTCCACTCTTATACTTGTCCTCACTCAAATCCTTTCTTCTATCGCCCCCTTCCTCCAAATTTTGCCTCCCTCAAATTTATTTTCTTCCTACATCCCCTTGAGGTTTCCATTGCAACGTTGCGTGTGCGTGGTCCAAAGGCTTGCAATAGCAATGGTGGGTACATCCGTCGCGGAAGGTCCTCCCGAGGTCACCCTTGAAACTTCCATCGGTTCCGTTACAGTGGAGGTTGGTTAATCTTACTTCCTCTTTCAATTCTGTTTCGCTTCATCCTTACAAACCCACTGTTGTAATGGATTCAGCTATACAACAAGCACGCCCCCAAGACATGCAGGAATTTCGTCGAGCTTTCAAGGAGAGACTACTACAACAATGCCAAATTTCACCGCATCATCAAGGCGCCATTTCCTTCTCTTAATTCTGCACTATATGTCTCATTTCTTTCTTCTTCTTCTTTCCCCTATTGCTTAATTTTTCTGGCTGTTTGTTACATGACAGGATTTCATGGTACAAGGTGGAGACCCTACTGGCACAGGAAGAGGCGGTGAATCGATATATGGGTAAAGGATTCATCTATTTGCCTGCACACATTGAAAAAAATTGTCTGTGGTTTCACTGTGTTCTAAAACTTGAAGAGGGGAAGCCCTAAATCTTCACCCTTTGAATTAACCTTGCCGATTACTCTTTGAAGCTTAACATTTTTGAAATTAGACTTTTTCAGACTTATTCAAAAGGCTATCGAATTTTGCATGACAATTTGGTATTCTTTTTGATGATTAAACGGTGGTTTTCAGGGTCCCTCGATTCTCTTAAAATCAATCGAGACCGAATAATACCGGACCTGGTTCAAAACAGAGTTTAATATCACAATCAGAGATCCGAGATGATGTCTTGTGCATCCAGAAATGTCTGCATACCTTTAAACAATACCGCTTATTCTAAATATTAAAGCTTCAAAAGCCTAGGCTGAGATAAGACTGATAAAATGAAAAGCAAACGAAATATTTATTCGCCATAACTAGTAACGGCCGTGATGTTTCTGGACCTGGGTATCTCCTCAAGTGCTTCGTATTCATTTGGAAAGGGCACTAGCTGAGTGGACCGCTCCTTGGCAACTGGTCCTGCACTAGATACTAGCATTTACATGATCTACTTATTTAACTGCAAGGAGGTTACAATGCTTCCCTCGGGATTTAATCAGCAGCCTTTTCCTTAATTCTTCATCTCTATCCTTTTTAATGCCCTCCTGCCACCCGCAAGAGCCACTCATGAACACAAGCTAGACCACCTGCAGACATTTCCGCCTGTGCTGTGCTCAATTATATTCAGAAGCTCCTATCTTAGACCCTCCACCACCACCTCTCTTATTCTGGTGTTATACCTTTGGTTAAACTTCACCTTACTGGAGGAGCAATCTCCATGGCCTCTGTGTTAGGAGGTCCCTTAAACATCACACCTTTACCTTTAACCACTGCTCCTTGAGGTTGACTTTGAGCAACAATGTAAGAGGTGATGGATGGTGGAGGCAGTGTCCCTCTTCCCTGCACTTCTCACTGCAGATTAAATTTTTCACACATGGCCATGTTTAATTTTATTTGCAAAAGTTTCCAATCCAGTCATACAGGCCACGAAGATACTCTCATGAGAAGAAACTATTTTCACAGAACCTTCTCGTTTTCTTTACAGACTCATGGATGAAATCATTCGACAAATGTAGATAGCTTCTCACTAAACTTTTTCTAATGACTTCTTCCACTTGAACAGCCTAACTACCAGGACTTGCAGTCTTATCTCCTAGTATTTTCTGCAAAAACTCTACTACAAAAGGACAGGACTTTTCTAAAATTTCATAGAATTGATTATTAGAGGCTATGTTTGTATTCTTGCCGTACAGTATGCTTGCTAGAGCTTGCCCTTGACCTCTTCTTTCCTCCATGAGCTTTCTGCCCCATGGTTGAGACAGATGAATGAGGTAGAGAGTCAAGCAGGATGCAAAGTTTTTGAGGCAATGTCATGCCCAAAATTCAAAACCCAATAAGACTAAGAAAAAAACATGATTTTTTTTTGTACAATCCATTTATTTGTTTTGAAATTGACATGAAACGCCACAACACAAAATACATTTACACACAAACATGTGCACATAACTGCTACCAAAAAGCAACAGCGGAAAAAGCATTACGCTCATGGTTAGTCATTAACGTTCGCCACAACACGAACTCATAATTCAATTGATGATTGCATATGGTCCATAAGATTCCTTCTCAGATTCTTGTTATGATTTTTATCAACTTAAGGGATATGTAGGTGACCCAACACATGGCACAAGTACACATTGCTTTTTACAATACCATTTCGTAAGAACTATCCATTAGACAATCGATCTTACAGATATTGACTTCCATTTATTTCTTATTAAACTGGAACAAGAGGGGTTTATCTTAGAATGTAAATGCATCAACAAACACAGATACAATTCCCATCAAGTCCTTTTGTTTACATCACACAAGAAGTCACAAAGGAATAACTACACTGGTTTGATCATATGTTAACAGAACCAAAGAGAATACCCTTCAAGCCAAAATCAACATAGGTGGCTTTTGTACGAAAACAAGGTATTACTCTATTAGAGATAAGTTTGTTACAATTCCATTTGTCACAAAACACCATTGTACTTCCAGAACCGATCTTTTCAAAAGCAACAAAAACATATTTTTAGTGGTACCTATTCATAACGTCTATAAAGGTTATAGACGAGTTTTAGTGTCCACAAGCTTTTATGTAACATCAACCCTAATTAGTTTATTTACTAGGACCCAGGCTCATTTTCCTGAGCTGCCTACATGTATGCTTATGTAAAATAAGGGTTTTGTAGTTCTAATCTTTCATTGGTGTTTTTGGGTTAGAGGCATAACTTCTAATGAGTTTTCTAGAACTTCATAACAGAACCTTGTTATCATTATTCCTCTTGCTCATTCACAGTATTTTTGTTTATGGTCGGCGTGTTAGGACACTTAAACCATCATCATTAGTGGAGCCACAAGCCTTTTTGGCTAAGATACTAATCCTCCATAGTTAGTGCTTTACATGCCTTGTCTACTAATTTTCCCATTTAGTTCTTTACCATTTACCACGTTCTTGTAATTTTAAATTGTCCTAATCTGACATTCATATTAATTATTGTCCTTTATTCTCATTTTAATTTTATAATTAATGAGGCTATACTTGCTCCAAATATAATGCTATTGTTGAGGAAAAAGCAACCTTCTAGCTTAACTTTACATTATACTTCTTTTTCTCATTAAAAATGGGTCTTTAAGGTCTACGTTATGATTTGTCCGTCCATGGTCCCAATATTTCCTCTTAAGCATTGGCTACATTTCTCGCTGACCGCCACCTTCCCAAAGGTTGTAGAGCTTTAATGACAAATATCCATGGTATTCACAATTTCCATATTGCTCAAACAATCACTTGCAGCCTCAATTCACTTCACATTCCACATGGCAAATTGCAACAACTTCCCGGTCAAAGGAGAGGCCTCAAAAGCTCCAAGCAATGTTTGGTGGTGTCCCCATAATCTCTTGTGTACACAAAAAAGCGCCTAAGTGTTCAAACATGGACACAATGAACTATTAAAGTGAAATTCATAATTCCATGCGTACATGGAATTCATGAAGACCACAAGGTCAAAAGATCACAAGTTCATTGTGTGATAAAAGACTTCGGGATTGAGACACTTGGCATAATCACATAGTCAGGAGTCACGAAGGACACCAAATTGTCGATAATTGGTCTCGCATAAAAGTCACTACGAGACTCTGGATTGTGACATGTGGGCGTGATCACATAATCTTGGAGCCATGGAGAAATCCAAGGTTATATAGTTCACAAGGAGATCATAAAGAGAATGAGAGACTTCGGGATTGAGCCAGGTGGCAGCATCCTGTAAAGCTTCAAGGTCACTTCACAAGTCAAGTTGGGGCATGGTTTAAACATGGACACATTGAGAAGTAAATTGGAATTCATAATTCCATGGGTCCACATAGGTCATAAAGGTCACAAAGAGTTAAGACGCCGTTATCAAACCACGAGACTCCAAGAATATGTGAAGATACCACGTGGTCGTTGTGAAAGACTTCGAGGAGATGCCACATGTCACTATGGGACCCACTTGTATGAAGATGGCCTCCGATGATTCTTGTAGTCACAACTTTCACAAAGAAGCTCCAAATAGTGTGATATTGGTCTCATTGGAAGGATATTGAAGAGAGGTTTTGCTTGAGACAAAAATTAGAGTGATGGGTTGTGTATGGAGGCCACAATTCACACTTAAAGTCTTTGGGATCCTCTTTTCCTCACTAAACATTTTTCATCAACTCCAACGAGCTTGTATTTGTTATTTGAATGCTTCGAGGTTTGACATTGTCTTTGGATATGTAGAAGATTGTCTTTTGAGATTTCAATAAGGTGTTGTAGAATTACATATTATAGTTAATCTCTTTTCAAAGTGTTTCTCATTCAATATTTTGAACGCTTTAAGCATGATAGTGCCTCGGGATGCGGGAAAACATGCTTTAGAGATCTTAGTGGGTGGTAAAACAAGATATTTTTAACACCCTATGTTATATCAATCTCCAAATTAAGGGATATATATATATATATATATATATATATTTAAATACAAACCCCTTAATTCCTAATACATGCCTTTAATGATTTATAATTCAGTAGAAAAAAATCCAACAAGTAATCTAGTTTTATAATCCATCCGATAACATCATAACCATGTATAGTTGTAAAGGTCCATTAGATCTACTTGATCCCCTTTATCACTCTTTTGAGTGTTCATGATTAATAGATCTACCCGATCTCATTAATCTTCACTTGTTAATGAACTGATGTAGTTCCAAGTGTATACCTGAAAAATAGTTTTCGAGTTTCATCTAGTATTCCACACCATTTTGTTGGAACTTGGTGAACCGATAACGTAACTAGCTAGTACACTACTTAGGCCAAAGATTTCAAGCTATGCTTTGCATGCTTAGTTTGTGACCGCACATAAGTCACTCGAAACTTGTCCCTTCACCACATTGTTATTCCACACAGTTATCTGGATCACATTTAAACAATCTTAATGTTTAATCTAACGTGTTAGGAAGGTTTGAAATCTAGGTCTCATCTCTCGATTTGAGTGTATGTTGATTTGTTCCAGCTTAGGACCCCTATGGGATAGATAATGATTACTCTTTGACTTGTGTCAAAGGTAATCATTACCCATCCGTAGCTGTCCTAAGATGGTACGGTTAGAGTACATTCAGATCGAAAGGTGGGACTTAGCTTCCATGCCTACTTAACATGTAAGATGATTATAAGTCAAGAGTTTAAGTCAAACTATAAGGTTGACGACAATCATTAATAACACATTCATTAATGTTGTTCTATGTTTTAAACTCTTAGTGCCACTTTACAACTTTCGTCCTTAAGTATCTTTTCATATTAATCATCTTATTAGGAACATGTATTCATCCTAATCCTTACTAGTCAATGTCATTTTTATCATAACAATGACTAATTGAAACATCTCTCCCCAAGAGACATATTAACCATTTAATCATTTATATAAGTTAATTTCAATGTTGTTCCATGAATGGTTAATTTTCATTAAATCATTTATTACTGATTTACTGAAGTTGTACTATTGTACTTTGTCATCATTATGTCACTTAGCTAGTTAACATATCAAAGTACGATTAGACAATCAAGTATTAATTAATTGTACTAGTAATGAAGCAATTATTAAGTTTGTCCACTTAATTCGAGTACAGAAATATGCATTTATTTCTCACTTTGTACTTGTTGTCCCAAACAACATTATTTACTTTCTTCATTAATTAATGTTGTCATGTTCTTCATTACCATAATTTTCATTTAATAAATCAGATTAAATGACATCATAAGTACAATAAATAATCAAGTCCACTTTGTTTCACAAACGTTCTTTAGTACAATAGCTGAAAATCAACATACATTATTATTTCGTCTCATAAGAATAATAAGGTATATCATGAACTTATTTACCATAATTTCATGTTTAAACGTACAACATTTATTTTCATATTGATATAATTGGTCGTCGTCGGCCGTTTACAAGATCGCGAAACAACTCTTCGCTCAATAAGGATTACGTAATCCAAATTTAATTATACATTTAATCAATGTTTACAAATCAGATAATTAATATATCGCATGTCAAGCATGCATGTAACAATCCAACTATCTCCTCGTAATACTTAATCCTTCCTGAAATCGAAAGATAAAAATGATAGATATACATGGTCAGTTCAACGAACTGACATGGATATACATCTCCTGTCTAGATGTTTAATTATGAAATAGTTGAATTCATATTGATTGTCTTAATGCCATTAAACTAGTATCAACTATACAAGTCATAAAATTTCAATTACAAATCATAAGGAAATAATGAACTATCATAAACCCTTTCATGATCATTTACAAACAAGGATAACACGAGTCCATCAGAATGATCCCTTAGAATTCTCAATTTAAAAATATTAATCAAGAGAACATGATAATAACAATCAACCATCCAAGTTCATAATCAGGCCTTCATTTAATTTGTCAAAATGAATATGAAACAGTCAAGTATTCCTTTTTCAAAACTTGGATTTAAACCTTCACTATCACCAACAATATTCAAATCAAATTGTATTATGATTTACCCTTCCTTACTAATTAACTAACCAATAAGGATGAAACTATAAAATAGTAACTCAATCATTGAAATAACAATTTCATTGCACTGAATTTATGAATGATCAAACCTCTCTTATCAACATCCTACTTAAGTTGATACACAAGTATGAGAGAATTAAAATCACATTCGTGCAGGTTCTAATATTACTATCAATATTTTCTAAAACCGGCAAAGAATCCACTTCGAACAGACCTATGCCAATCCAACTCTACCAACAATCTATATTACAATTTGATAGAGCTCTATTTATGTAAGGTCATGTTCTTAAACTTTTAAATCACAATACAAGCTTACCAACAATTCAAAGGATATAATCAAACTAGAGTCGACATATACACCTAAAGGAATACAACATTCCAAAAAGTCACCCTTATAAACTTATCATTCAAGTAAGGAAATCGGGACCGAACAGTCCTAGAATAACATAACAATGGCTTAAAATACAACATCTCCTTTTTAGTATTTGGGTTCGAATTGAACCCAACTCATCAAAACTCAGTGACTTAGAGTCACGTTGCAAAAACAGACGCAGCCGACTCTGTAGCTAACACGGTTATGCTTCGACACATCTTTATGTCGTAATGCCTAGGTTCAAATGGAACCCAACTAAGGAAACACAGTGACTCCCTTAATCCCCCATCAAAGCGTACAAACCAGTAACCCAACGGTTATCTAATCTCTATATACCCATTCGAATTTAAGGATAACATAGAAAAAGTCCAACATACCATGATCATCTAAGAATCAATTTAAACCCATAAGGTTACGGGGTCAAGTCGACTCAGTTAAACCAAGTGGTGGTCTTATTGACTCGCCTATAAAGGCAATTGTATATTCCCACCATTTCCATGGTGATTCGAGCTTGATAAACTCTCAAAATAAATACCCAGAATCTACAGTAATAATACCCAAGCATTAACAAGTAACAAGGCAGTCCTTAATGGCTTCAAATACAAATAAGCAGATTTTCAACAAACCATTTGCTCGAGTTATTAAAAATGATAACGACTTGCGATAAAAAAATAGGGTTAATAAGTTGTGTTCATCCCTACACGAAGCACATCCATGCACCCAAATGTGAGATAAACCCAAAATATTAACATAACCAGATTTACCTAGAAAACGAAACACATTGGGTTGAATATTAACCATTTAATAGTCAATAATCATTATATTATTTCATAACGAAATATCTAGTCTAGGGGGAAATATAACCATGCCCGTTAAACTCTGCGAAAACCATGAAACTTTCAGCAAGCTCCTCCAATTCTTTCTTCCAAAACCCAAAAGAATAACATGAATGCGAAGTGAGAAATAACCAAACTCATCCACGACTATAATTGCTAAATCCTCCATTATCACCTTCCAAGAATAGCTCAACTAACTAACTAACGAGAAAAATGCATGCAACAACTTGAAGGGGAGAGGGAAGAGCTCGACATGCATGCAAAAAGATTAAAAATGGAAAACTAATTTCTTTGCATAGTAGCTTCTGGAGGAAGCCTCTCCATTCCCGAAATCCGTGGAATTCATTAAATGCATTTATTATTTGTAGGTGCCACGTAGTGGCCTTTCCCATCTACCTCCATTTCCAACTTGCAGTTTCCCTCCAATGCCAACTCGGTGGGTATGAGTGGTCCCGATATTTAATTCAAACAATAACTTGCATGGGTCGAGATTCAACCAAATCACTTATCAAAAAAACCATGCAAAAGACCATTCGACTATAGTCGAATTGGTATTATTTATTAACCAAACAAAACTTTAATATAAGGTGAATAAACCTTATTTAATCAAAAACAATTGCATATAAACATGGTCTAAGACCATAGAGTTTTAAAATAAACTATGCACAATTACCATTAACAAAACATACTTACATCTGCCCAGCCAAGGGTGTCTTAACAAACCATTATAAACCAATAATGCCGTTATGTAAAGCGTCAATGTAATTACTCGCGATAGAATATCAATCGGTCAAGAAATTATCTCGACTCAACACGTTAATTTTTATAACCGATGATCATAATAAACACCTTATGAGCAAAATATAAAGCAAATTACCAAGTAATCTTAATAAATGAATTGTTATAACATTTAATCATAATTAAGATACTTATACCTGTACCTTATCGAAACCAACATTTTAGTTGTCCCGATAGAAGGTCCTTTCATCTTTGTTCGATCAATGTTCATTAATGTATTAAAGGAGTTAGTATATTTAACGATCATCATTATTTCCACATAACGCAATGATATAAATAAATATAATAACCCTTTACAAGTTCAACCATACTTAGCATTTTACTACTTCCAACTTGAAAGTAAGCTTGATATCAATAACAAGTATAACAACAACCAAGTATCAAAACATGGAATCATTGAACTCAGAAGATAAACAACTCAACACACAAACAACACAATAAGATATTAACGTAACATAACTCGTGAGTGCTTGGTGACAAGCAACGTTACACGGTTAGCTTTGCAACTACGCGTAAGCATGTTTATCCTTTTCAGGGTAAACGTGCGTTCGCCAAGCTACGATACTGGCCAGGTAACGCTTCTTGCCGCCAAACCTTTGTGAATCACTTTATGCTAATAGCCCATCTTGCGATGATCATGAAATGAAAATGCGGGATGTGACATATTTTTTTCCGAGAAATAACATGGGTATGTCATGGGAGATATTCGCATTTGTAGGAGCTTTAAATCACCCTTGAGAAGCTAAAAACAAAGAGTTTATTGTTCATGAATAAAATCTTAGATATGATTCTCTATAGTGGAATATGGGGCCAATGGCTTGAATTAAATGCTTATGATTATTTTCTCTTCTTCTCTTTCTATCTCCTCACAATTTGTAGAATTAGATAAGATAAGATAAGATAAATATATTAATGTCCAACGAATGACCACAAAAGTAGGTCAATGGGACCGCATCACGGCGGGAACAATGGAACAAGCGGGGAGAAAGAAGGGAGAAGCAAAGAAGGGAATGAAGGAGGGGGCAAACGAGGACCAATGGTCTACTCAGAAATGGTAGCCACATCCCTCCTAACATTCGAGGTCGATTTAAAAGAAGCTCCCGATGGGAGTGACAACCCGAAGAGGGGGCAGAGGCCTCCTCCCTGTTGAGATCTCGAGGCGAGACGACGACCGGGAGGGCAAATGGAGTGGGTGACCCTTGGTACGGGTGTGCATCGAGTCACTGGTGGTGACTGGGAGATGTGAAGGTCCAACCAGGGACGAACTAATCTATGCACCGTAATGTGGTCGAAAGGCTCTGCTCGTTTAGTTCCTCTCTGCCTACGGGTAGAACCGGAAAGAAGGCTGTAATTTGTCTCGTGGGGATGACTCTCGGAGGGGGATGAAGAATCTAGTCTCGGAGCAGTAGAGACTCACGGATGTAGAGGGCAAGACATTGTTGGTCAACATATCTGAAGAAAACCGGGAGGGTCTGAACTCCTCTGAAAAGGCAATGAAATCGTCCTCTAATCTCATAGTAAATGGGGCAACGGAAGATGAAATGAGTCTCGGTCTCCACCTCCTGAAGGCTACAAAGCCTACAAAGTCTGTCATCCCGATCAATGTGGTGATCAGTCTCGCACTGAAGTTTGTGGGAGCCAACACGAAATTGACCTAGAGGAATGCAAAGGGCATGCATCCAGTGACAAAAGGTGTATTGAGGGTGGATGATGAGTCCATCTTTGATCTCAAGAAAATGCTTTGCATAAAAGGACATCTTAGGGTGCAAACCCCCATGAGGATTCACCCAAGTAGTCTGAATGAAGCACTTGTAGATATCCTCCGGATGGACTGTTCAACACTTGCTTGGTGGGCAAGAGATGACTGGGAGCATTCAGGGAAAACTGAAAAGGGGGGAGACGATCAATCTGGATACCAACTGAATCCAATAAGGCAGAAGTCTCGGAAAACCAACAACGGCCCATAGTCTGTGCAATACTCGCAGAGGAACAATAAGCGAGATACGGGTACCTATCATGCCCATCGGAGAGATCACCAAACCTCCTGATATGGTGAAGAATGGTCGATGTGTCAAATATAGTCCCTGCACGAAAAGGCGGACCACTCGAACTCGCAAAATAATATCTTTGGGGACCGTCTGCTTGCATCTGATGAAGCGGCGAAGGAGAAGAGTCTGAATCCTCTCGGCAGAAGCCCAATCTGTATCTAAAGGGAGGGCCCCCAGACAAAAGACCCATAGAGAACAAAGTGGGCCGGATGAGGGAGTTCATGAGAAACATCTTAGAGGAGATGTGCTGAAAATGGTGCCGAAAGCACTGTCTCTCGAGAATGGCAAGAGACCCATAACCTTTAGAGAGAGTCTCTATGTTCATTTTTTTACTGGCTCTTTCTTGGACTTGGTCGGGCCACATTTTAGTTCATGTTGTCTTGACCTCTACTGCTGTTCATGTCACAAAGTCAAGCCTTTGTGTTACTTAGTGGTAATGTGTATATTCAAGCTTTAATAAAATCTACTACATGTCCTTTCTGTCTACTCTCTAGCTGGTGTTCTTGCTTACCTTTTAGTTTTGCCTTTACATTGTTTTTTCAACTATTTTGCATGCCCATGAGTTTCCCGTCATCTTCGGTAGAGGAAGAAGCCACACAACTTTGTGTGACTCAGCAGTAACCATGTATATTCAAGCATTAATAAAATCTATTGTAGTTCCTTTTTGTCTTTTCTCTATCTCGTGTTCTTGCTTTATCTATTACTCTTGTCTATACTCGTGTTTTCAACCATTTCACTTCCATGAGTTTTGTGTCATATTCAAGCAAAGGAAGAAGCCACACAACCCCAAACTGCCTCACTTTGTATCACCTCCTCATTTCTTTTGTTTGTCTCTCCCATTTTACCTTTCAAGCACTTAGATTAGCTAAGTTGTTAGAGTAGCATTAGGGTAGTTTAAGACGATAGCCAACTTCATTTGGAGTTCTTCAAATTGAAGGGCCCACACTTATAAGCATTCCCATTGTTGAATTGAATGTGAAGACCACTCACAAACATATTCAGACCTCAACAATTATTATTAGACCTTGCTCTCAAGAGATAACACTATTTTCCCTCAACTAACAACTGCCCCATTCTGATTGACTAGTAGTTCACATTTAACAATTTATCATAGATTGGAAATCACTCTCTATTGCAAAGGCTATTAATCCCAATAGTTTTTCATCCTCCATGACAATGCCAATTAAATCTATCAATGTGTTTTCATTTTCTAAGTTAAGGCAATATTAGGTTGTACTTATCGATTAGATTTAACAAGCGAAAGACAACCTAATTTGGATCATTGGTAATTTTAATGAACTAAAGCCCTGATTCAACAAGGCTTGATTTGATTTCACAAGGTGATCATTGTACTACTTCTTATTGGTACTACAAGGTATTAATCTGTCTATCTATATAAAATACCCTATTATCTTGAGAACTTTAAGATGATTAATAATTCCTATTTTAAACTTCCAAAATTTATCAACTAGGTAACATGGCTGAGATGGCCTACCATGATGGTTTAACTATTTTACATGCTAGCATTAAATAATCAAGGGACAATGTGATAGTTTGGGTATTAATAAATGATAGTCCTAATTAGGCTTGAATTATGCTAACTAGAGGCTGTCTAATCAATCAAAAGATAGTAAAAAAGGTACAAAGGGATGCATAATAGAACAATCTGACCTGATTCTACCTATTGGGGAATGCACAATGAACCGAAAATGGAACGGGCCTAAGAGACATTCGTCAATAGGTACTTTGTAAATTCGGGCTTCGAAAATCTACTTGGGTTAGGTTCATGGCGCCCTGGTTGGTTTCGAGGCCAAAAGCGTTGTCACATCAATTTCTTCAAGGAATTTACCCGAGGGCTACGAACCTATTCTTTTCGTAACTTTGATCATTTTATAATTTTTGGTGCATATTCGCCTTTGTTTGAGATTACGGATCCCGGCTCTCGGCTCCGTGCTCGTACGTTGATATGCAAAGATACAAATTGGGCTCTCCTTTATCCAAACCCTAATAAAGCTCAAACAATGAGAACATAATAAAATTTCCTAGTCTATTGGCTGGACCAACCTCTCACACCCTCATAATGTGAGAATGTTGCGCTACATATTAGAAAAATCAAGTGTGTTTGAATCAAGTTCAATGTAGTTCTCCCAAGTCCTATATGATATGCAACTACGAAATCAATACGCAACTTAAAATGTTCCTTCACTTGGCAACTTGCAACTTTGACCTTTATACTTTAGATTTGGTCCATGGACTGCTCTAGGGATGCTTTGAAAGATTTAATAAGTGTAAGCCTTTGCATATAATTTCCAAGGTGGTTAGGTGACGTGTAGATCATCCATGGCATTTGTATATGGATGAGACCTTTTGTTAATTTCCCGCACAAACTGACCCAAAAGTCATGCATAGGCCGACCTAAGGAAGGTGCCAAATTTGAAAAATTGATTGTTGGAACATGGGTCAGGTTCATGGAGAGAGGATGGATTTGTAGACGAAACTTTCCAAAGGGACGCTGCATTTAATAAATGTTTGTAGTTAGTGTGGGGCATGTATCTCATTTGCGAGACACCCCCTTTAGAGTGCTTTATATTTAGGTGTTAGTCATTATTAAGTTATGTTAATAGTTTTAGTGAGTTATGTAGTTGTCTGGGTAAGTTGAGTCATAGGTAGTTGGACTTCTTTGTGTAGTTCGTTGTGAGACAACTCCCTTTAGAGTACTTTATATTTAGGTGTTAGTCATTATTAAGTTATGCTAATAATTTTAGTGAGTTTAGTAGTTGTATGGGAAAGTTGAATCACGAGGTAGTTGGACGTGTTGGGTAGTTCGGTGTATGACAAGCTAGTTAAAGCTTGTATGTAAAAAAAGAAAGTCACTTGAGCATTTCAAAGTATGCAATCTTTCTTTTGATCAATAAAATATTGTACTTTATATTTAAGTGTTAGACATAATCAAGTTTTGTTAATATTGTTAGTGATTTTAATAGTTGTATGGGTGAGTTGAGAGACGGCTAGTTGGATCCGTTAGGTAGTTCAATATACATACAAGCTAGTTAAAGCTTTTATTTAAAAGAAAATGTGTCTTGAGCATTCATAAGTATGTAAGGTTTTCGTTGATCAATGAAATATTTTAGTTTTTGTTCTATCAGTGGTACGAGAGTTGCAATGAAAATGGGATGCGATAATGTGGTGAAGATTGAATTCTGTGTAGACCGTATGAAGAGGAAACGATGAAGAACAATAAGATTTTTGTTCTTTATATTTAAGCTATTTCTGGTAAGATATTTGCAAGTTTTGGTTTGTTTGAGAGAGGATTTTGAAAGAAACAATTTTGTAGGAGAGGATACAAAGTTGCATGCCATGTCCCTTTTTGAAGGCTGATTTTTGAAGACCTTAACCCATTCTTCTCCTCGTGGGTCTAAGGAGGAAAGCAAGGGGAAGATCTGAATTATATTTTTATTGTTGTTTAGGTAGTTGTTTTATTTATTATCATGTATCCTATTGGGAAGCCTAGTGCTCCAATAAAAGGACTTAAGTAGTTAGGAAATAAAGGTATTATGAGCATGTAGGCTCCAAATACCATTTGAATATTTAAAAGCACTTACCTTAAGGGGTCAGCCATCATTTTTATATTGTAAAGCACTCCTTGTGGTTATATAAGGAGGTCGCTTGGCCATTATTGAATTATGTTTTGGTGAATATTCATATTTTGGTTAAGGTTTGCTTGTGAAGCACCTTATCTACCTTTCTCAAGGACGAAACCCCTTGATTGAGGACCTTTCAAGGACGAAAACCCTTGGTTGAGGACTTGTGGAGGACGAAAACCCTTCCATAAGGTTTTATGTATGCAAGCTGGTTTGAAGAGCAATAAATTATCATTTTCTTGCATGATTTATCTCTTTGGTTCAATGATCTATTTATTGGAGTGGAGTGACCCACTTGGGAGTGATTATTTGGTATGTGTGATGATAATTTGGCAAATCTGAATTTATTATCTTATTCTCCATATTTTCTAAGGCCAAGATCTTGAGTTTCGTGAATTTTGGAGGTGTTTTACTATTTTTCCAAGCTTGTTGATGTTCGCTGGTTGAGGGTTCCATAATTAATTATTTTCAAGCTCAATTCTGATTTCTAACAGCTGATTGTGTTTGCTGAGGGTTTCCTAATAATTTTGGCATAAAATTTGAAGGGTATTAGCAAGGTTTAACCCACCTTTGAGGGGTTTAACTCCTCTTAAGGAAGTTGCTGCCCTAGGAAGGGTCTAATTTGCAGATTAGCAGGGTTTATCAGCCATCTAACAACTCCATAATCTGATTTTTAAGTTACATCTCAGCTTTTGGTCATTTCCTGAGTCCCTCTAAAAAGGGACATTACATTGCATGAGAGGATATATATCTTGAAATAATAGTTTTAAAGTAGAAGATAATGCATATCTGTTTGCCTGAATGACTTGGAATGAATAAAATCAGACAAGGGTAAATTAAGTGTTGTTTTATAATGTTTGAAGCATGGAAATGTGGTTTTAGGGTGAAGGAACAACAAAAATGGTGGTCTTTGTTTGCATCATGTGCCATTCCAATTTGCTGAAATAGCATTGAAACTGAAAAATTTCATGTGTGGCACCAAGGTATCCTGGAAAAGATTTGGAACAGAAAATTGCAAATGGTGTTAAAGCTTCATCCATGGCCTGAATGAACTGCTGGAAAACTGTTGAAAAGAATTACAAAACAAAAATAAATCTGCCCGAAGCACCTTTACTTGGCAAAATTATTTATCAGGAAAAAACAAATTGCTGCAGAAAATGGAGTGGCATTTGGAGCGGGCCCAATCAATAAAAAAATCAATTGCTGGTCAATAATTATTTGCTATTGTCTTTTACTTCTGGATAAAATCATTGATTGGATATAGTTGTTTTCAAAGCAGAGAGGCAAAATAGTGTGACAGTTTGTTGGCTGGGCGTGATAAGGAGAGAGGCAAAGTACATTTGTTTGCACATTCCATGGTGAATTAACGTGTAAAGAGGAGCCCATGTGATGCTTTATGCTTTGAAGGAGTGCTTTGCTGCAGCCGTATGTGTTTTAGATTGACAGTATGCTACATGTTTAATTCTATTCTGAAAACGGAGTTGCATATATGCCGTACAATGTATTTTTTGGGGTTTAATTCTAGGCAAAATTAAAAGTGTTTTAGCTGTGAGTTTTAAAAACATGCATGGGTGAGTTGGCTGGAAGATGTTGGAGCTCAAAAGTAGCACCTTAGATTTGATCATGGAAGATCAATACTTTTGGTCAACATGGGACTGTCTCCAAGTGTGGGACTTGCATCTTGAGACAGACCTCTAGAGAAGGCTGGTTCCTCTACCTATCTAACCTAATGCTAACACTACCTCTAAGCTAACCTACACTAACACATCCAAGGGACCAGGGAGAGAGAGGGAGAGAGAGATGCAGAAAGCAAAACCTAAGCTAAAGGGGCGGTGAGAACTAGAAGAGAGGGTCGACCACTCTCCACGAGGAAGAAAGGGAAGAAAATGCAAGAGGGCAGAAAAACGTGCCACAGACACGAAACCGCATAACTTACCATTCCCACGCATTGCCAACACATAAAAAAGGAACCTGCAAGTAGAAAACACACAACATACTAGAGAAAGAATGGAGAGGCAAGAACACAATAAACACAAACATGGGGCAAAGAGTAGCCAAAAACACAAGATTTTATTGCTTAAAGGATGCATAGACCATTACACTCATGGCGGAAAGCACAAAATACATTCAGAGACCAAATTTGAGGTTTGGAACTCGTGAGAAGTCAGCCACCATTTTGGCATGGTGCCGTTACAAAAGAGAGGGATCTATTTTTACAATGCATGAGTTCCATACTTACAGAGAAAAGGAGAAGAAGAGAAAGAGGCGCCACCAAGAGAGAGATTCAACCACCAAGGACCAATCGCATAGATGTTTGCAGATAGGTATGGGCGCATGACATGACTCCAATCGCATGCCATCAATTTTATAGGTCGAGGAAGACGGCGTCCATATTTCATTAAATTCTGATCAGTGAAGTGGTTGGATGTTTGATTTCAAATTAGGAGCGACTCGATCATGCTTCATGGACTTTTGATGTCTTCCATGATTTCCCAGCAATTTCACATCCTTTGGATGTTGTGCGGAGTCATTTCGACCCTCGCAATGTATTAATCCACACGCGCTCTTACTTTCCTTCACCCGCAGATTTTATTTCTTTTGCGGTGTTTTGATTGGCGCGTCTTTTAACTTCACTTGCTTCGCGGATTCTCGACCTCGTCTGTGGGTGGCTCTTGGTATTCAACATGTTTCTGTGGATTTAGAAATCCGTGAGACACTAGCCTCTAATCATCCGCAAAACTCTTTGTTTGTACCGCTGTGGATTTCCAACTTCTCGCACTTAGCCTTCGAAGTAAAGGCCATGAAGGCTTTTCCTTTTTCTATGCACGACACTTGGTGACACTTCTCCTTTCGGCAAGATGGCTTCTTCTAGGTGGACTTCATGTTTTGTTTCATGAAATTGACAAACTCCGCGGAACTCTATATCTTCCAAGTCCGCGTGATGCTTGGCTTTCCATGCGCGCAAGCACCAAGCTTCTTTCCACTTTTTTCTACGTGGATCTTGTACTTAGCCGATTTTCCAACTTTTTGTGGGCGTGTAACCTCGTGATGGTTTGACTTGCCTTCAACCTGCAAGAGACTGATTCGATGCCATAGAAGATTGATTTCCTCAATGCCGAAAGGACTAACAAACTCTACGAAGCACCGACTCGCCAAAAATCCACCTAAGTCCTGAGCTCTTGATTCCTTCGTTCCGTGGTTAGGAGAATCCACGGAACACTAAGTTCACACACTCCGCGGAAGACTCACATAGTTTTCTGCAGCTTTCTGACAAAAATTTGCCTAAGTCCAAAATTTTGATAAGTTGTCCGAAATTGCCAAGGCTGCAATTTGGGTCAACAGAAGATTTTGTCAAGGCATTAAGTAGATGGAGGTCATTGAGTACAATGCTTTATTATTCTATTTTGCATTAATTTAAAAAAGCAATCCTCGGCGTAGATGTTATATGCAAATTTGAGAGTTTGTATCTTAAGAGGTTCTGACAAATAAGTTGGTTATTAAATTGTTTGAAGGCTATACACATTGAAGGGTCTTAAGCTTTAACCTAGACCTTTCTTGTTATAAGACAAATTTCATTGCACAAACTAAAAGAGCCAACATGCAAATGTAAGTTATATCAATGTTTTACACTCGCTTATCAAATGGTGCCTACGGGAGTTGGCAAAAGGTGAATTCCAAAATGTTAAGTGACTAGAGGTCAATAATTCCATTCATAACTAGTGCAAAGTTGAACTTTCAACCCTGTCATTTTCAACACACAGCCTATGCCCATGTTATTTTTGTCATTTTGCTTTTGTGCACAAAGGTTGGGCATACGCAACCACTTGATTTGTAGGTTTTTGCCCATTTCGAGTACATCAAACACAATAATTATTGTTTTCAATGTTTTCCTAGTGATTTTCATAGTACCAAAAATTTGGTCCTATTGCACTTGACAATATCACTTCAGCATTTATTCTTCCATTATCCCATTTACTTACTTATTGATCAACTTAAACCTTCAAACTCTATGCCATACCTTGAATTCATTAGGTCACACCTATTCTCTAGGTTAACACTTCAGAATCACTGCACATTTTATAGAGTACATCTACAAACTATCTATAGACTGTCTCCTATTCTAGATCAAATTCCAACTTAAACCAGGACATATTCTTGGGCTCTGGACAACTTGGCCGACAAGGCTATCCTCACACTACAACTCCATCTTTGCATTTCTATTTGTCATCTTTTCAAATGCATAAATTAGCTTTGTTGGCCTAGATGTTATTTTTGAATTGGTTGAGCGGAAATCATTCAAATGGTCATCTATATAAACACATCCACCCTTACTCATTATGGGCATATAAGGATGCCATATCAAAGGGACACTCTAGGAAAGTCACTGAGCAAAGCATTGAAGCACCTTTCTCTTAGAGCACACCACAACAAAGCTACTCAAATTCTGAATACATTTCTATTGTTGTCGTAAATCACAAATCAAATCTATACAACCAAGCCAAGTGTTGAGGGTCGAATCGAGGGCTCCATCTTGTTTACATTATCTACTAATCTCCACCTCATCATAGGATTGGTAGAAATGCACGTTGCTTGATCCCTCTTTGGAGTATTGATACCTAATGCAACACTTATTACATCAGTGGGGGTGTGGTGAGGTTAGTCCAACACAAATGACGACGAACTCATTTTTAGGTCAATAAGCAATGAGAAAACATATACAGAGTAAACATTATTATCGCGAAGATACATACATAAGCAACAATTCCAAAGAATCGGGTGAAGTATATCGAATACCATTTTCCAGCTCAAAGCCCTAAAGGACACATTCATAGCTCCTTGGAAAGGTTTGGCCATGAACTTGTCTCTTGATGGACAAACGTGTCCTAGGCTGCCGCTTTGCAGTCCCCATATTTTGCAAACAACTTGATGGCACTTTGCCCAACTTCCTCATCTAGTTTGATCCACTATCATATAGTCTCGAGTCTAAAAGCATGGTGATATCTTTCTAATCATAAACCCTAATTGTACTTTCACTCTTATATATTTAGTATATTAAGAGAACTAATAACCTTACATAATTTAGGACAATTTGATTTATTATCTTACCGTTCTTTATTATCTTATACAACTAGCAATTAAGATTTAGGAACATAAATCTAGTTTTGATATTACATTTTGCTAAACTTGCATATTCATTGAATCATGCCAACCTAGGGTTTCATTCCTTACCCTTAGGGTTTCAAACTTTTAACCTGATTTTTAACATCATTGTTGATTCTAGGTTTTTCCTCAAAACCCTTATTGGTTTGATGTGTTTACATTACCTCAATGACAAGTTTCACTTTCGAGTTTAAAGCCCAATTGTAAAAGGAACTAAGGGAAATTAGCTTTGTTGATTGTCTCAATATTTCACGGACTATGCAGTCTATTTACTTGAGCACATTCATGATATAGACCTCCAAGGGATTGCCTCAACCTCAACCGCAATTCAAAGCATCGCCTAGCCTCTCAATCTGTCACACCCTCAAAACCCTTTCCACAATCCTCATGTTGAGAGTAGACACCCTATAACGAAACCCCTACTAAGGTACTTCATAAGTGCTTTGTGCTCAATCTCATAGTTCTACCCACCCCCACGATCATTGATATGGCTTGGTCGACACCCTAAATTTGGACGCCAATGCATATGCGAAAAGTTGCGATGTAAAATCTAGGATGTCATCGACGATGGCACTATTGCTATAGCAAATTTTGACATACCTTTGGTGATTGCCCAACCGTCTGTAACAACCCACATTTAGCCCGATGAGCCTATTGAAGCCATTGCCTCACCCATTGATAACATTTGTATTGAGGATTGGTTACACATTATGAGGATCCCCATCAACATGTTACGAGTGGCATGCTTCCTCATGTGTCGACAACTATTTTTGACTACATTGAGTCCCATCCACTACACAATACGAACTATGACCATTCTACTAGCCTCCCTTATCCTATTAATGATAGTCCCACACCGACTAACTCTATACCTGATAAAGCATAAGCCCTTTTTGATGAGCCCATAATCATATACATTGCCTTTTCTAATGGACATTTTGCTACTCCGGATTCTATACATGCCATAGAAGATGTGTTATCGAGTAGCATTCAAATTAAGAACACGGGCACCATTATCCCCTTTATCAATCCCAATCATGACACTCACACCTCACATAACCTAACACCCATAGAAGGGTACCTTTCTACCCAAAAACAAAACCTACTTGTTGATAACTACTAAGATCTACAAGTTTGATGTCATTGTAATGTCCCTTCGGGTCCTTCAATTGAAAAAGAAGGAAATCACACAAACCCCAATAATATTAATTCTGATTTTTGGACCAACAAACTGAAAATTAAATCAGTACGGAACAACGATCAGATTTTTATAACAACAATATGAAAAACTCAAGATTTCACCCAAATATCACCCAACAATGCATCCACAATTTTTATAAACCCTTTTGGAATATTTTAGAACTATTTCCACCACAAAAATCAAGCTAATACTCAGAGGAAATTTATTTATTAACAACAGAAGTACAACTCAAAGAAAATTATGAAATGAGGGTTTCCAAACCCCAAACTCCACAAAATATAGATATTTCTAGGCCTTATAAATGATATCAAATCTGAATATGGAAGAAAATAGAAGTTATGTGCCCTAGAAGGCACCAAATGACACCCTAACACAAGTCGCTCCAACTAGGAGAGGCTTATCAATGCATGCAAATGATTGTAGATGACTTCTTTTCCTTTTCAATGCCCAAATCTGCAAGATGACTTCACTTCAATCAAGGATGAAGGTTTTTCGTCCCCCAACCAGCCACAAGAAGGGTTTTCGTCCTTCTTGGAAAGAACCACACAATTGGATTTTCCCCAAAAGTGGAAGAGAACTAAGAGCAATCAGCCCAAAGATCAATTTAGAATAAATTTGTCAAAGTAGATGTGCAAATGAAGTCATAACATTCCTTAAATACCCCAATCTTGGCGCCAAAGACCAAACATGCATGACCGACCTCCTTTTGGGCTTATTTAATCTTTTATTTGGCCTTTAAAATCCTCCAAGCCAGCCAACCTGCTAAAATGAAGAAAACACTAAAAAAAAACATTAAAAATTAGAAAAGAAAGATGTAATGAGAACCCAATTCCTTTCCTAGCACATCCAACTTTCGTTGCCATGGAAAGGGAATGGCAAGAAGTCCATTTTAGGCTCTCATATCGAAAAAGGGGACATTACAGTCCTCCCTTCCCAAAATTGCTTGTCCCCAAGCAATTGCAAACTTCACATGCACCAAGTATCATCATATCAAAGTAAAGGAACATGTTGTAGTGCTCCCATAATCTGGATCCTATGCCTGTTAAATGAAGGAGCTTCAACCCAAAGCGTCTTCATCATCTTCAACTTCAAAAACAACAATGATATCACCTTTCTTTGCATGCTTACTTGTACAAAAATCCTTGCAAACTGATGTAGTTTCCATCATAAAGCAAGGAATAGATGCATACTCATCTTGATGAGATATCTCCAAATACAAATCAGATTGTGGAGGGGCTGAAAACATTTTACCACAGTCATAATTCACATGGAATCTTATCCAATTTGAGGCTATCAAATCAGATTTGTTCCCTCCTTTCAGCTGAAACCTTCTTCCTATATCAACCGGTGATGGAATGCTCTTCAAAAATGAAAATTCACTGCTGTTCATGGCTGCTAATGGCAGTCCCCAATCTGATTTTTGCAAATTCAGCCCTATAACCATGGCATAATAACTACCAATCTGAAATCTTATGAAGAAAGACAAATTCATGAGTAATGTAGGGACTGAAAATTGTCTTACATAGGCTGAAAAACTAAGAACAACAGGTCTACAATTGAAATCAGCATACATCTTGGCCTTTAACTTGAGAAAATCAGCCTTCCCTAGTTTAACATTCCTATGAATTCTGATTTCATCATTTTGCAAGTGGAACCCCAACTCCTTGTGAATTTTGAGGGTGAATTCCTCTAAAATTTGAAGCTCTTGACCCCAAAAACAATGTGTGTCTCAGCTGAACTTAAAACAAAGAAGTCAATGCAAAACTCATACCTTTTCATGGGGATAGCAGGCTGTGGTATCTTTCTTGTGCAAAGAGGATATGTTCCATAAGTTATGGTGATCATGAGGCCTTTGAAACCATCCTTGCTTGGCCCCATCCTTCTTGCCAATTCTTCTTTGATAATTTGATGCATACTGCTGCCCATTCCTTCTAACTCTTCCATTTTTATGGAACCAAGGGTTAACCACATATGAAACAGAAAGTTAGAACCACCATTATGACCCAAACACCTCATGATAGAGTTCCCTTCCATAATGATTTTGAAATCAGATATTTCCCTTTGAAGGACTCAACATAGCACCTATATGCCACTTGCTGGAAACACCTTTGAAATTGAGCCCAAGTATCTATATGTTCTTTACTACAAAAAGTACTTCTTACCTCATCACCCCATGAAGTATGATGTGCACGAAGGTATTCAATCAACGGTGACATAGGAGGATACAACACACATGAGACATGAGTACTCCTAACCATCTGTCCATGGTAACAAATCTGAAATAATATATTGGCAAAAATTGAGATATCTTCATACCATGGGCTGCCCATGACACTCCTATGACTCAAAATTTCTGAGTTTAAATCAACACTCTTTCTTGGCATGATTTCCTCGCTGGATGGGGTCCTTTCTTGCATTTGTTCCAAAGTTGTCGGTTTCCTGTCTTGAGTAACCTTAGGCTTCTCGTTAAGGATGAGTATTCCCTCAAATGACCTCCCTTTGACTGCTGTTAGGAATAGACCAGCCACCTCATCAAGTGCCTTAAGGAGAGATTTTTCCAATCTTCTTGACCTTATAAGACTTGTGGAGATACCATCAACACAACCATCATTGTGATCCCAAATTCTTCTTTCAAACATAAGTATATCAAACGGATTACAAACCAAATGAAAAGAGGAAGTAGTTACCTTTGCATGCATACCGTGGGCCTTGGGAAGAGGGTTACCTCTTATCACTCCAATCTTAGTCCTTGTGCCTAAAGCGACATTTGTCTTGATGCATGCATAACTTGGGGGCTGCTTGAAAGGGTGTAAGTACCCCTTACTACTCAATGTGCTCCTCATTTTGCCCACATTTGTATCAAATTGATTATGACGATTAGCTCCATGTGATGGTGAACTAGGGAGCAATAAATCTGAAATATATTTGTTCCTTGGACTTTCAACAAGATTTTCATCTCTTTTGCCTTTGCCTCTTCGATAATTGGTGCTCTCCCCTTTTGCACAACCACCATACCTTGTTCACATGTGCTTGGGATGTCTTTGTGGCTCTTACCCAAGTCTAATTCTTCATCTTTTGGCTCTTTATTGTCTGCTGTTATAAACAGACCAGCAAGCTTTGTCATCATATCTATTTGGAAAATGGTTTCCAAACCTCCCTTTCTCTTCTCCCTCTTGCTCATGCCTGAATTCATCACATGCTAAAATAAAATCAGTATTAACCAAACAATGATCATTAATTACCTCATAATGTTGTTCCTCCAGAACAACCATGGGAGTTAGGGCTGAATCTTCATCAAGCTTTGTAGCCTCTTCTTGCCTTGCCAACATGAAAGGGCCCTCCTCCTTCGTCTTAGTTTCAACAAGTGAAACTCTTTCCACCCTAGCTTCATCCATATTTTGTTGACACATGCTCGGGACATCTTCATGGTTCTTACCAGAGTCATGTGTTCCATCAACTTGCCTCTGATTGACTGCTGTTCCTAAAATTCCAGCAAGCTGATTGTCAACATTATCATCTGGAAATGGGGCTCTATCCACCAATTCTTTTCCATAATGTGGTGTATCATATTTCCCTTCTTCTTTGGGCTCATGCTCCATGGTCTCTTCACCAAACACATGTCCATTTACCCGGACTGTCCTGAAAATCAGTCAATGGCTCATCCTTAGGGAAAATGATAGGTACTTCTACCTCTTTCTTTGGTGATTCCACCTCAAAGCCCTCCTGCAGATCTGATTTTTCTTTTTCTTCTTTCAAGAGAAACCCTTTTGGGTTTGGCTCTTTGGCACTTTCTTGTGGTCTAGGGTTAAACCCTAGCATCTTCTTCCATGCTCTAGCTGTCCCATTTTTGGAATCATCAAATGTGGAGAGTGTCCCCCAAGGCATGTTGAAGATCCTCTTGTGGTACTTGAGGTCTAGGCTTGGGCCCATACCTACCCTTGCTTACCCCTATGAATTTGGCAAGTGAAATAGCATCACAGATCTCCTTCGAAAGAGCCCTATATTCTTCATAGATAGCCACAATGTTGTGACCCACTGGATGTCGTGCTTCCACCTCCGAAATGACTTCTTCCTTTGGTAAGAACCTAGGTCGCCATTCCATGTTTGTATTGTCACTGCCTTGCACAAATACCCTCAGGATGGGAAGACCGAAGTTCTGATACCACTGTAATGTCCCTTTTTGGGACTTCAACTGAAAAAGAAGGAAATCACACAAACCCCAATAATATTAATTCTGATTTTGGACCAGCAAACTGAAAATTAAATCAGTAGAACAAAATCAGAGTCTGGGATTTTATAACAACAGTATGAAAAACTCAAGATTTCACCCAAATATCACCCAACAATGCATCCACAATTTTTATAAACCCTTTTGGAATATTTTAGAACTATTTCCACCACAAAAATCAAGCTAATACTCAGCTGGAAATTTATTTATTGAAACAAAAGTACAACTCAAAGAAAATTATGAAATGAGGGTTTCCAAACCCCAAACTCCACAAAATATAGATATTTCCAGCCTTATAAATGATATCAAATTTGAATATGGAAGAAAATAAAGTTATCTTCCCTAGAAGGCACCAAATGACACCCTAACACAAGTCGCTCCAACTAGGAGAGGTTTATCAATGCATGCAAATGATTGTAGATGACTTCCTTTCCTTTTCAATACCCAAATCTGCAAGATGGCTTCACTTCAATCAAGGATGACGGGTTTCCGTCCTCCAATCAACAGCCACAAGAAGGGTTTTCGTCCTTCTTGGAAAGAACCACACAATTGGATTTTCGCCCAAAAGTGGAATGATCTTAGAGCAAGTTAGCCCAAAGATCAATTTAGATTAAATTTGTCAAAGTAGATACGTGCAAATGAAGTCATAACATTCCTTAAATACCCCGACCTTGGCGCCAAAACCAAACATGCATGACGGACCTCCTTTTGGGCTTAATTAATCTTTTATTTGGCCTTTAAAATCCTCCAAGCTAGCCGACCTACTAAAATGAAGAAAACACTAAAAAGAAACAAAAAAATTAGAATAGAAAGATGCAATAAGAACCCAATTCCTTTCCTAGCACATCAACTTCGTTGCCACGAAAAGGGAATGTAAAGAATTTGATTTTAGGCTCTCATATCGAAAAAGGGGACATTACTGGTCATGCATTGACTTCATGGTTCCTAATACCTTCTCCCATGGGCATATTGCAGAAACCCTTGTTTCCCCGATTCGATTCCGATTTGTGTTTTTGTTTGTTTTTGCAGTTTTTGGGCACAAATGCAATAAAGTGATTTTGCAAGAAATAGAGAATAAATACTATAAAAGTAAATCAAATCTGAAACAATATATTCTATGGCTAATAGTGATGCCAGTCTTTTTTTATCAATTTTCTGAGATGATTACAATTTAGATCCACTAGCATGCAATATAAAAGACAATGATTTTTATTGGAGAACCTGGTATTTGCAGCAGAAATGAGAAAACCCTTGATCTGGTACAGCAGCAATGAATAACCTGGTATTTGCAGCAGAAATGAGAAAACCCTTGATCTGGTACAACAGCAATGAATAACCTGGTATTTGCAGCAGAAATGAGAAAACCCTTGATCTGGTACAGCAGCAAATAATAAATAAGAGTACGGCTATTCTCTAGATCTCCAGATCTTATGGAAGTTGGCGCCTTGATGTAAGAAACCTCTCTGGACAACTTGCTATCCAAAACCCTGTAATTTTGACTCAATGTGAAGCTCTGTAATTTCTTCTGGATGAAGAAATCCCTCTGCCTGGCAATAAATCGGATGATATTTCACACCCTCTGAATTGCACTCACTGGAGATGGCTCGTTCCCCAATGTTTCGAGACTGAAACCCTAGGCTCCTGTGCTCTGCTCAAGACTTGATCAATTTTTTTATTCCCAAATAATAATAATTTTCTTCTTCCCAAGCAAATGGCTTATACTCATGAAAAGTGCGAATTCCTCAATAATAGGAAATCATTAAAAAATAATTCGAACTTTTAATTTTAATCTTTCAATAGTCTCCAGCCAAATTTTAATAATAAAATATATTCATCAAGAATGGCCCCTTTCTGATGATGGGCGACCCCTTCACTGAAATCACTTAAGTTATAATAAAATATTATAACTTTATATTATAATGCTCCCACCATTAATATTTAATTAAATCAATTAAATATTAATATCTCTCTCGATATATACCCGATGCACAAACCGTCTGAAGCTGACGAACACTGAAGTGATTCTGCACGTGATCAATCCATACTGCTAAAAATAGCAGGGGTCCCTCGCTGAGTGCTGAATACTGCTAAAAATAGCAATGCAGGCTAAAAGTGTCCGAACGAGCCCGAACGAAAGCCAACTGATCAAATACTGCCAACTGAAACTGAGCCAAACTCCAACATGACCCCCTATCCAACCTATCAGCCTACGAGGGTCGCATAATAGGCTAATCCTGTGCTCTGAGAGATGTCAACTAGAAGGGGACATGACAATAGCTCACCAAGTGTGTTGACGTGGGACGTGCCATTAAATTAATCTTGTATAAGTGCTTAAAGTACATTAGCAGTTATAAGACACCTACTACCCTTGTCGCCACTTATAAATATCCTATTCGACCAATTGCACTGCTTATTACACATGTACCATAGCCTGTAATTCCATGTTCATAGGAGCACTTTGCGCAACCTCTTTTGCATTAATCCAAACTGCCAAAATATCCCATGCCTAGTATGATATCCCAACACAAGGAAATTGCTTATACATACTTAGTTTTTGTCTTTGTGCCCTTTTTGCTTGCAGTTTGTGATACCTGGCTGTATGCAATATGCAACAGATGTGCGATAACAATGTGAGCGTGACCCATATAGGACACCAATACACTCCCTCGCCCACCGTAGGGGACACCAATTACTAGCTTTGCCCATAACTTGCAGCTTACGTACACCATTGCTTCGGGCATCGATGGTTCACGGTTGTTACATTGCACGAGACTATTTCTCCGAATGTAACAATGATTCAACTCCTACTCTCTGCCAAGATATGCGTCTAACACCGATGGGTACATGACCACCACATAAACGACATATTGATTGTACATTTCTCTTCCTTTAGTGCAATCACTTGTACATAGCTTCTTCAACGGATACATGCTTATTTTACTTAGTCAATAATGACATTTACTCTTGATGCAATACTCATTCTTCTCACACCTACTTTCTAGTTTGCAAGTAAGACATAATGATGCAACACATTTTAGTGGTTCGATGTGATTGTTAATGTAATGATCATTACCCAGGACCCCATCCTTTTCTTCTATTGTTTTTAGCCTACGGCCTATAGGGCCCTTAATACATTATAAGTTGGCAGTTTCTTTTTCATGTTCTCTTTGGCAAAAATACAATAACAAAACAATATGGCTTATTCATTATATAAACTTAGACATTGCCGTTATTTAGTTTTAACACTTTACTCATCCTACTTCCTACGTGCTTGCTACTTATAATACACATGAGACAATTGCAGATACCTATAGTACATGGACACTCATACACATACTTTACAGCTTCTTAAGCCCTATACCCTCCGGGTAACCTATACAACATTGTGGGCATGCCCACTCTAGGGGCATCTTACATAAAACAAATAATATCTTGTGCACTAGTCCATTGGTCATACAATTCTTTTATTGCTTATTTTGCACTGCTTTATATCTTATTACATGTCCAAATCGTGCTTCATTCGATAATTACACTGTTTACTTATATACATTGATTTGACATGCTCCATGCTCAGTTTCTGATCTTGATTCATTTACATAATGCTTTATTACTTGCTTATTGCATGCTTATATGCTTGTTTGATTTTCATTGGTCCTGGACTTTTGTTTGATTCATTACTGGCTTTTACACACATTGTTTGTTACTTTACTTGCTCTAATCACATTATTTGATTCATTATTGACTTTGCACACCCATGTTTTACTGTCTTATTTGCATTACACATATAATTGTCTGGTACATTACTTGGAACACACATTGATTATCACATTATGTGCTTTATTCACATGCTTGTTTCCTACACATGGCGCCTGACAAACACATTGTTTGAGACACATTGCTTATGACACATTTCTAGATACAACTATTGTTTTATATATATTGCTTGAGACACATTGCTTGGCACATTTCTTAGACATCTTGTATATTACACATTCAAGGATAACTTGGGATATTGCTTAAGATGCATTGTGTGTCACATATTGGACATATACTTGTTTGGCATACAAAGTGTCTGGCACATAGTACTATTGATAAACATTGTTTTATACACTACTATTTCACATATATTAGTTTAACACACACAACTAACTACTACTAACATTGTTTGAGCCATCATCGTGATGTCTTGTCAGCCGTCTTTGTCTTATGATGGGCCTGCCACACCATGTCTTGTCATCTCGTGTTGCAAGTTCCAATGGGTCCATTGCTGTCGAGTCTTGTGTCTACTATTAGCTATTGATTTTTATGAACTTTTGGACATGCCTACATTATGCTTACCCATGCGGTGACACACTTACTACTTCTCTAATGATCATCTTTGATGGACATTGCTTTTACAACCATGTTTATTACATATGCATATGATTCACATCCTAGATGTTCTGATTATACATGTACAACTAACCACTTTTCTCTTTTTAGCTAAATGATACACGGCAGTATCTCTCACCTCAAAAGGGGGCATATTGTGGGCTTTTCTAAAAGTTCACATAGAGCATGTCCAGGTGCCACACAATAAACGTAGTGATAGAATCTCTCACAGTTCAGATACATGTTTAGATCAGGGTTGCATAGACTTGGTACAGGTTCATCATTACAGATTATATATTCAGTGACGATATTCATCATATTTACATGGACTTGGTACATGTTCATTATTATAGGTTCAAATACATTTATGGCACTCATTTAGTTCAAATGACATTTATATGGATGTGAGACAAGTTCATCTTGCATATTCAGTTACACCTATGACATTTATTCTGTTCACATTAGCATGGACTATGTGCACGTCCATCACTGATGGTCATATCAGATTTTCAGTAGCCTTACAAAGACTTCTTTTAGTGGCCCAATGCCTGGTACACCCAACTCTCTCAGTTGCCCAATGCTTGGTACACCTAGCTCTTTCAGTAGCCCAATGCCTTATACACCTCTCTTTGGGTGGCCCAATGATTTTTATACTGGCTTCAATGGCCTAAGGCTGATCTCACATAAGATAATATATAAGTTATAGTTATTCAACACCTATTTAGCATGGGGGCAAGCTCGGGTGCACACATTTCATACAATATATTGGGGGCATAGTTTGACACATCTAATTAGGTCTACTTCTATGAATTATTTCACTTTTTATGCTGATTTATATCTCTATTGAACATTAATACACGTTTTTGCCACATGGTTGTGGATTTCACATTGGATAAGTGCACAAGCACATTCATTAGTTAGATATCATTGTCCTATGATTGAAATGTGACTTTTGCATTCACTTGTTTTTGTTTAATCAATCACTTTCAATACAAGATTAAAAGAGGGCAATTGTACTACCCAAAATTCGGTCCTATGGCACTTGACAATATCACTTCGACATTTATTTTGACATTATCTCATTTACCTACTTATTGACCAACTTAAAATTTTCTTTCTATCCCATACTGCAAATTCATTAGGTCACAACTACTTTCCAGATTAACACTTTAAGAGTCACTGCACATTTTATAGATTATATCTACAGACTATCTCTTGTCTTAGATCTAATTTCAACTTTAGTCTGGATAGATTTGTGGGCCTAAGAGAAGTTTGGTTGACAAACCTATCCACATGCTGCAAACAAGTCTTTTGCATTTCTAACGGTCATTTTTTCAAATGCACAAGTTAGCTTTGTCGACCTAGGTGTTACTTTTGGGTCTGTTGAATGAGTAATCATTTGAATGGTCATCTTCCGAGGGCTGGATATGACTGAAAATGCACACGGAAACCTGCAATTTTCCCTTCCTAGGGCAGTGACCTGTTTTGGGAACTCCCACTCACTTTTGGATGCCCTAAACTCGCTGAAAATATGCCCAATCAAGCTCAAAATTTCTGATTAATTACCAGCAATCAAAATATGAAGGAAAACTGATTTTTAGTGCCCTAGAATTGAAGATATGAATTTCTATAAACCCTTGTCTGCAGAGTTACTTTAAAAATTCATAACTTTACCTAGGAAGCTCCAAAATTCATGAAACTTGGGATCTTGGGGTTTAAAAATATGAAGAATGCAAATATCAACTCAACTTGCCCAAACATCCACTCAAACATGCCAAATCTGACCTACAAGCAATTCGCCCCTCTTGGAAATAATGAATTAGTGGCTCAAACATGCAAGGAAATGATTGCTTTCACCTTTAATAATTAGTATAAGTCCATCCATGCAAGAAATCATACCATACATCCATCAAAACATATCCAACATGCTCATGATACAAGTCGCCTAGGGCTAGATAGAAAGATATCAGCTCCAAATTCCTTGAGATATTCAATAATTCCAAATATCCTTGCTTGAGGGTTTTGTCCCCAAGACAAGTTCCACTATCAAGGGTTTTCATCCTTGAAGTGGTCTCAAACAAGGGTTTTGTCCTTGATGAGAGAGAGGAAAGGTACAACCTTTACCCAAAAGAAATAATAAGATTCAACATATCACATAATGGCCAAGCATCCTCCTTTTATAACATAAGGGGTGCTACATCATAACTTATGGCCGACCTTATAATAAGTACCTTTTAATTATCTAATTTGTATTTGGAGCCTACATGCTCAAAATACTTTATATTCTAATTAAATGAGTTCTTATTGAGCGCTTGGCTTCCCAATAGGAATACATGATAATAATGAAAATATCTATTTAGAAAATGTTATCCAAGTCTTCCCCTTGCTTCTTTCCTTGAACCCACGGGGAGGAAGAATGGGTTAAGGTCTTCAATTCCGCTAGTCTCCAAAAAGGGACATGAAAATGTTTGTAAAATATGAGAGCCTAGAACTGAATGGAGGATGGGTTTGTTCGCTTGTCGAGTGCATCCTAGGGCTGTTGAATTCGTCCTCTGTGACTATGACTTGAAATATGCCTTTGGCACCTACTGTAACTATGTCTCTAGATTTGAATCTTTGTGATAACAATTCTATACTGTCAAATATTTTGTTCTTGTATTGAAACTCTAGCTCTTATCATGTGACCTAAAAAAGAGTTCACAATTGAGTCGAACTTCCTTAGTATCCTTTGATGACCTAGCGTTGCCTACATGGCAATACTTTGAAGAGGCCTCAGACCCATTTAGTTCTTCCTCCTGATAGGTTTGAGAGAGCATGTGAAAAGGATTTAAATACATATGGAACCCTAATTAGGGCCTCAACACTTGGCAATGATGCTTGACTTGGTTCTTAACACATGGTGATGATCCCGGGGACAACGGGGATGATGTATTGAGATTTGCATAGCTTGCTGTAATGTTCTCCAATGCAGAGATGCTTGATTCTTGGTCTCAAACAACTTCTTAGAGTGTGCTTTGATATGAGATTCTTAGATGCCCTAATGAGTAAGGGTGCTTGTGTTTATATAGGTGACTTGTGTTTATATAGGTGACTTGTGTGAATGATTTTCTTAGATTCGTAGGCCAAACTTGTCTGGGATGACGAATCCGTCGAAGCTTTGGATGGAATCTGATTTGAGACACGAGGAGGATTCCGAGAGTTTGAAGATGTGTTTTGTATAAGGTGCATTAATTCCGAGGTGCTAAGCTAAGGAACAAGTCACAACCTAGTCGACTTAGAGTGTAGGATTGAGCAAGATGCCCTTGCCAAACGATTATTGTCAATTGCTATAGGATCAAATTTTGAGTACTACCGACACATACTTTTGCATATTCTTGCCATTCTTGATCCATTGTAGGCCAATAGTAACCCAATCATAATAGTTTGTGTGACATAACTTTATTACTAAAATGACCACCACATTTGCTATTGTGTACCTCTTGTAAAGCTGTTTTGGTGTCTTGAGGCTAGGGCATCTTAGTAATTGATCAAATGACCTCCTAAAGAGTTCTTGTCCAATGATAACATACCTAATTAATTTCTGCTTGTCGATATGTGAAACATTTTGTATCATTCTACATTGCTTGCATTACATGTAATAGTAAATAGTGCTAGATTGTCCAAATTCGTGATGTGATGGATGGTTATTGTAATCGTCAAATATGTAATATAGCTTGTTCGCCTATTATATCTATAGGAATAAGAGTAGTTACATTTGCCATTTCATCGAATGGTGGTTACTCCGCAGGTATGCTTTCGATGTTATAGTCTTCAAAATATGTAATTAAATGTTGTACCATATCCTGTATGGGATTAACTTGTCTTCCTTCATTTGATTAATGTCTAGGACTTGATTGACACAAGTGAGAGTCGCCATATACTCATATGACACACAATCTTGGGATCAATGCCGCAAATTCGCAATGTTATTGTGGTGCATGAAAAACCTAAAAGGTGATAGTTTTTCCCTAGGGAGTTACAAATACTATTCCTACTCCTGCGTGTGAAGAGCACTTAGATTTGTCAAGCAATACTTCAAATATTATTTGTAATAATGTATGTCGTGAAAACTCTAGAAAATTGTCAATTTTAGTTGTTGCATCAAGTACTTGGTGTTGCTGCTAATTGATCTACAATTACTTGGCTTTCAACAAACATCCATGATACAAACTTTAGATCAAATTCCATGAGTAGCATTACACACTTGGCTGTGCGCCCTAACAAATAGGGTTGGACATAAGATACTTGAGTGGGTCCACTTTTGCGATAACATACTTTTCATTGTTAAGCATGTATAATGTGGATGCTTTTGTGTAGCAAAGACAATGGCCAAACACAACTTTTCCATTGTGTTGTAATTTTTCGTAATTGAGAAGTGTAAGACCAATGTAATAATTGCGCATTCTTGGAGAGCATTGTCTCATTTTGCCAACTGTTCTCCTAACGTGTGTTCCATAGCCAAAATGTATAGGAGTAATGACTTACCCAAAGTGGGGGCATCATGATTGTTGGATTAAGAAGATGTTCCTTAATGCCATTGAAATTATTTTGCCAATGTTCATCCCACTTGAATTTTGTGTCCTTCGCATCAATCGAGTAAATGTTTTAGTTTTATTAGCCAATAAAGCCATGAATTGTAGTATTTCTCGAACTGCCTTATAGGCATTGTGATTTTTGTAAGTTTCTAGGTGAAGACATTTCAACTATGGATTTGACCTTCTGGGATCATCCTCTATGCCTCATTGTGATATGATGAAACATAATAGCTTCTCAAGAAGAAATTCCAAATACACACATTTTAAGAGTTAGGCGCACATTGTATTTTTGTAATTGCTCAAATATTTGTTGTAAATCCTTAGCATGATTTTACGATACTTGGATTTTACTAGTAAGTGATTGACATAGTCTTTTATGGTTTTATGTGTGAAGTCACAAGATATGTGTGTCATTGACCTTTGATAAGTAGCTCTGATATTTTTTTAGTCCAAAAGGCATAACTGTATAAAAAAATGTTCACCATGATGTTGTAAAAGTTGTGTGCCGGTTGTTTGGATTGATCCAAAATTTAATTGTACTTTGTGAACCCATTCATTAAGGAAAGCATCTCATATCCGGCTTTGAAATTGACAATCATATCAACATTAGATAGTGGAAAGTTGTCTTTAGGACAGACTTTGTTTAAATCTTGAAATCGGTGCAAATCCTTATTTGTTTGCGGGATTAACAACCGACACGATTTTAGATATCCAATGTAACTAATCAATAGGTTTTATAAACCTGACGTGTAACAATTTTTATATCTCATCCTTAACTAGCAAGGCCACTTTAGGATGCATTTTCCAAATATTTTACTTAATCGCTTTTGCATATGGGTGGACAATAATGTCGTGCAATGCGACTGATGGGTCAACACCATACATGCCAGCATAACACCTAGCGAATAATTAATGTATTGCATCTCTACAGGCTTTATCATCTTCTGCCCTTAGTAGTGCTGCTATAAGAACATGTCTTGGATTTTTAGCCATACCAAAGTTAAATTTAGTAGTTTTTGTTCAATGGCTTGGAGTGGTCTTTGACATTCGGTGTGGTGGGTATTGTACCGAGACCTTATAATTGGGCACCTTTGTCTTGTGAGAGGTCAGCCTCTCCAAAGTATGTGTGAACATTTCATTTAGGAGGAAACCTTCTAATGATAGAAGGAAGGAAGATCCTCATATATGCCTAAATATTGTATGAGAGATTTGTAACTGGGAAATTTGTCCAATGTTCAGATTTCTGGTGAAAATGTATCATTGACGAGTTCGGGCTGTATTTATTCTAAGGTTGCTATATGGTTATCTTGTTTGTGATTTGGCTTAGATTTTAAAAATGTGTATAAATAGATGCCTTCTTTGTCTTCTCATGTTCATTATGGGCGATAAGGTACACGTGGTCTTTTTGGAAAGAAATCTCTTGTACAAAGGCGTCTTGCTTATATCCAATGCGTTGCTTTCCTATGTGATCAGATGGGGGATAGCCTAGTAATACCCTGTTTTTGCTTTTCCATCCCTTGACCATTATATACCATCTTCCCCATATAATTCATTCCAAATCCATACTGCCGCAAGTCTACTGTTTTTGAAGGAATAGTCGTGGTGTAGATGATTGCCGAAGCTGCTATTGTTGTGGACCCAATAGGTGCTGGTATTTTGGAGACCCCTGCCTGAACTTGATGTGCATACTCTGACGGGTTTAGTGTAATTGACCTAGGTCAAAATCATTTAGTCTACTTTGGGGCAGTTTAGTAGTAGGTTGTGGGGACATATGATCTCTATCATGGATGTGTTCCAATGGAATGACTTGCATAGGGGGACTATCGAGGTTGCATCATATCCATATGGGATTATAATTCTTAGAAGCTAGCGTCATTGCACGATACTTGAAAGGTGTGGGGTCCATAGGACAAGTGTAAATGCACCCATCATGTCTAAATTTTAGACATGCATGTAATGGACTGCATTCATGTCATGAATCCAAGGTCCTAATAGGAGATTGAAGTTGAGATCATTAGGCATGACCTCTCATGTTGTCACTATCGTTCTCGGGCCTCTGCATAATTTGCCCTAATACTTGGTGAGATTTGTTGTCAAAGCCACGATTATGCATGATAGAATAAGTGAGATCGTTTGCCCCCATCGTTTGCCCCCATACCAAGTATATGAAGAAAAGATATATTGCAAATGTTAAGACTTGATCCACGATTATTCATGTTAGAATAAGTGAGATCTTTTGCCCCCATACCAAGTATATGAAGAAAAGATATATTGCAAATGTTAAGACCTGATCCCTTATGCACAAGAACACTCTCAACTCTTTTGCCCAAAATTCACACTTGAATGTATAAGGGGTAGGTCTTTTTGAAAGAAATGTTATCCTCACTCCATTTTAATGTACCAACCATAGCTCACATACTCGTACTCGATAGACCAATGTTTTTGACTTGACAACTTAAAAATACTTCAATTTCTCAAGAAAACATAAATTTTATACAAAATACAGTATCAAATGAGTATTGGCGAATACTCACTGCGAGTATTGGTGAGTACTCTCGAAAAACTTGCCGAACCTAGGGAATACCAGACTCAAGTTTTAATGGTGAAAAATTGTTGTGGGATTCTTTGGGCAAGTACTCACAGTCAACTAGTACTACTTGAGAATGTAAAAACACTGCTAATAACAACAAATGCGAACTTCAAATAGGTTGGCTCAATATCACTTTGGACAATTGACCCATAGTGTTACCTGAAGGATGTCCTTGTATGTTGCAGATTTTTTGAGTAGTTCCACCATAGATATTTGGAATGAGTATTCTTTAGTTGGTCTATGATCCCATAATATTTGGCTGTACTAATTGATGCTCCCTGTGGCGGAGGAAGGTTGGGACGAATGTGTTGGTTTCTCTCACTTTGCATTGCATGGGGAAGATTGTGAATATCTCTTTGGGTTGTGACAACATCTAACCCTATATTTGGTATAAACCTAGGGTGGATAACAGATGAGGGGTATTGGCTGCCCCCTTTATGGGATGTCAGGGAAGGAGGGGTGAAAGGAGTCATACATGTCTGTTCCCTCTGAGTAGTAACCAAAAGCTTATATGATTCAACATTCATACAACCCTTATGGCTAAGGGAGGCCAAGCTACCATCGTATCTAATAATACCTCCAAGTTCATCACACTTTTTGTATTGATTATGAATCTGCGATACAGTTTGTGGAACAAACCAGCAGTTTCTAACACAATAGCCCTAAATGTTGAGTGTGTGTAATTTGTATCCATGGGGAAATTAGAATAAGAACATATGATCCTAAAAATCTAATTATGAGATTGAAAGTTAGACACCTAGAGGGGATAAATCCAAAACCCTAAGAAAATTGAAACCCCAAAGTAAAGGAAATATAGAGTTGTCATGTTCAAATCAAAGTTAGGGTTCACCAAATGTTCTAAATATTTTGTGTCTAGAGAGTCGCTGATTGTGATTGACACAACGCTCGGGCCCACCTACTCTACATAGCTGGGGGAGGAGGGGTATGAATGGACTGGGCCCCTGCCCCATATAGATAGAGAGGGGAGTAGCTTAGAGAGTCGTTGATCATGATCACACCATTCCTCTATATCTATGGGCCACCATATATCTAATCTAATTATGCCGGAGGGTCATGTGGTGAGAGACCTTGCTGGAAAGTGTCAAGCCTTTCCGGTAGGGCCTTTTCAAAAAAAAAACATTCCTGATCAAAAAAATTTCAGGTGAGCCGAAACATTTATTCTACTATATACTTATTTTTTTGGGTTTGTATTTAGTATTTGTATAAAATGTAGAGAACGGTAGTTATTCTTTTAGCACTCACCTATTTCTTGTTACATCATCAGAGACCTGCATTGTATAAGGCTGATTACTTTTCCATCTGTTATTGAAGATAATATCTGGTTTCAGTCTACTGGATTATTTAATGCTGGTGACCACTGCCACCCCCTTGAAAAGATTTAATTTTATCTCCACCGCCATATCCAACTGCTTATATTGACCCCATGAATGTGTAAAACTTTGTGACACTGTAAGCTTTAGCTCCAAGGTGGAAAATTAATGTTTCTAAAATGCTCTTCATGGTATTGGATTGATGGGATTCACTGAAACGGTTTTAGAAGGCATCAAAAGGAATTTGTTTGATGTTCTCTGTATGGGCCTCCAAAGCTTGCCCAACATCCCACATCCTAGAAAACATTTCAAACCCATCCAGAGGACCAAATAGAGGGGGAGCTCTGCTGCTGCTGATTTCTGTTTTTTGGCTTTTACTGAACCTTATGATTTTTGTGGCGGAATTGCATGGAATTTGGAGCTTTCCCACGCTGATAATTAAATGACCTAGCACATGCAAGTTGCCTCGAGTTTGAATGTTGACCATTGCAATTATTTTGCAACCAAATTCTTCCGTGTTATATGCAATAGTTTCTTTTATACATTCTTTAGTAGTTTCTTTAATAAATTATGAACTATATGAGAATGAGATACCCTAAACACAAAACAAGTGTTGTCAGCCCTGCAGGAGGAATTGTTTTATTTCACAAGAATGCTATTTTTCTTTCAAATGGTAATTAAAATATCTTCTACTCTGAGAACACAAGGAACTTTATTTCTGCGAACAAATAATTGTCGAAAACATGGCTTTACACAATCGCTCAGGAAGTAAAGGCCTCGGATTCTTTCAAGCAAATGTAATTGACATGTGTAAAGCCAGACTCCAAAACCTTTGCTGGCAGCCTCCCAGCCTGTGTCAAAATCAGGAGATGGACATCCATCAAGGATAATGGAAAGCGGATTTATTGTTAAATGTAGTTGCAAGTGCCCGAGTAGACATGTCTGCAAAATGTGGAAGCATATGCAAGGCATGTGAACTGTTTGACAAAAGGCCTCAAAGAGATGTGGTCTCATGGAATGCCATGATTGCAGGATATGCAGAAACTGGATTTTTCAAGGATGCTGCCAAACTTTTTCAAGTAATGAAGCATTCTGTAACATACCCCTACCATGTTAGCACAATTTTTGTTTTATAAGCATGCAGCAATGCAAGTTCAGTGGATGAAGCCTGTAAATAATTCAATGGCATAAACTCCAGCTTAACACTGTTAATCAAATCCATTACTTTTTCAAGTCTGCCCAATTTTATAGAGTGTGCTTCTATCCCCAATCGTGCTACAGATGAAAACAATTAACTACAATTCAAGGTTATTGTTTCACAGAGTTGGTTGTGGAGAATTTAGGGCTGATCGGAACATTTCCACCCTTTATGTTGAGTGTCTTGAAGTCTTCTCTTGTTGACAAAGCTTTTTCCTGTTTCAGTTATTGGCACCATGCTAATCGTGTTTAAATTACTTTTGGTTTTCTTGATTTAATTCTTTCAAAAATAAGCCAGAATAAGACCTATTTAATTCATTATCATAAATTAAAAACATTTCCTCCTTGTGCCCAATGCACTGTTGTCTATTTTGCTCATGTGTTTGTGGAGGCGCTCCTTGCTGAAGAGGGAAGGCTTTAGACATATCTAAGGGCACATTTTCGTGGCCTAAAAATAGGTTGGAAATTATGGGTTTTTTTCCACTCTGCCTCTTTGAAGTATATTATTCTGAAATTGAAAAGTGACGAAGCATGGAAGCTGTTGTTTACCCTCTTATAAAGCATCTTATTTTCCCATTTTCAATAGCGTGCCGCCTTTTTCTAGGCTACAGTCATGTCATGAATTGCTTGCTTTATCATATTGTTTTCTGTAACTATGCTAGGGTAACAATAATTTTATTGTCCAAAATATATTTTTGGTTTGTAATCTGTGACCTCTTCTCATGAAATATCATAATTACAGCTAACAAAAGACATGGGCATCCTCATGAAGCATTAACATTATTTCAGCAAATGCAACCAGTAAGTGTCAAGTTTGATCAGTTCACTTTTGCTAGCATACTCCCACCCTTTTGCTAGAGGACATCCACCAAGGCATTATTGAGAATGGACTTTTGCCAGATGTTTTAGTTGCAAGTGCCCTGGTAGATATGTGTTAAAATGTGGAAGCATGCACAAGGCATTTTTACTCTTTGACAAAATGGCTGAAAGAATTGTGGTCTCATGGATTGCAATGATTGCAGGATATGCACAAAATGGGTTTGTTGAAAAGGCCTTGGAAACTTTCAAGCAAATGCAATTGGCAGGTGTAAAACCAGACTCCACAACCTTTGCCAGCATCCTCCCAGCCTCTGTCAAAATGGGAGTTTTAGAGCAGGGCATGGACAATCATTTAAGCATAATGGAAGCAGATTTTGTCAGATGTAGTTGCAAGTGCCCTAGTAGACATGTATGCAAAATGTGTTCGCATACATAGGGCATGTCAACTATTTGAAAAAATGCCTCAAAGAAGCGCGTTCTCATGGAATGCCATGAATGCAAGATACACATAAAATAGATTTTGCGAGGATGCTATCGGACTCTACGAAGTAATGGAGTGCTATGGAACATACCTGACCATGTAAGCTTCATTTTTGTTTTATTAGCAGACATGCAGGTTTAGTTGATGAGGGCTGTAAATACTTCAATGGCATGAGTGCCTCTTATAGCATTATGCATAGACTTGATCATATGTCTGCGATGTTGGCATTCTTGGCCCTATTAGTTAACTTTTGGAAACTCTAACTTTATCGTCAACATGCCAATTAAACCTATGGTGGATAAGTGGTTGTGTTTTCTTGGTACCTATAGAGCACCTAAGAATATGAGGTTACGATTATTTACAACAACTTTTTTTGAGTTGGATCCAAAAATCCTGCATCTTTTGTCAAACATCTATGCAAAAGTGCGTAGGTGGGGTAAGGTTCAAATGGTAATGAGATCGATGAAGAATAGAGGTGTTGGCTAGATTTTCTGCATAGCTGAAAACCTAGGTAGTCATGAGATAAATCTCCCTCATTTACCGGTGAGGCTCCCGTGTAAGATTTGTCAATAAAATATGCTAGTATCTATTTAGGGGTTTTACTTTAACCATGCAGCTCATGAACCATAGTTGTATAGTTTTGCAGCAAGTAAGCAGCTGTTAAAGAAATGAAATATTTAAAGAAGGAAATAATAAAACACAGGGAAGAAATAGGGAAGATGTGCAACCCAATCAATAGATAACAGAGTTGATTGCATGCACATAGACGGAACCAATAGATATCAACACACAAAATTATAAACAAAGGCAGCTTTTAGATCTAGATCTAAAATAACACAAAGTTTATAAGTAGATTTAAGACAAAAGCTAGAAACAAAATGCACCGTGACACAAAGTTCTCTGGAAATCTGCTCCTTTGTATTCCTTTGCTTCAAATAGTTATCAAGGGTTTCAGCACAAAGTCTGGAACACAAGAATGTTGCTTACAAATTTTGATCCTTAAGCCGAAGGTTCTTCTTCTACTTATAGAATGTAGAAGGGAAAATGCAAATGGGAAATTCAACTGAACTGAAACATAAACAAAAAGTAAAGATAACATCGCGATCATCCCCTCTAATTCCTCTTCAAGTGACATGCATCCAGGTCCATATTTAAACTTATACACATCTGTCACTTAACTAATAGAATCGTTCCACATAACTTAAAGTAATGGTTTCAAAACCAATAACTTTAAAGTTTTACAATTACATCCGAGAACGTGGAAAATAGAAGAAGAAAGAGTAGAAGAAAGACACTCCAGTTGTAACATCTACATCTTCTTTTTGTTTTGATACTGAATATACTTGTCGAACATGTAATTCAGCATCTTCCCATCTGTCTTAGCCACAGCTTCCTTTTCGTCTGAATTATAGCAAGCCTTCGTTTAATACTACGATACACGCTTCCACATCCTCCAAGCTAGGCCCGAACTTCTCAATATTTGACTGCAGTGCCACCAGTTCGTTGATGGAATTCATCGTGAAAGGCCTAATAGCTCCATCAATTCTCCCTTGCACCATCAGAAGAGATCCTTCCAAGGAATTAGGCACTTTGCTAGGAATGGTCCTTATGTATGAAGTAATGTTCCCGACCACTTCCTCATTAGTGAAAGCGATGACATTGTCTGGTAAAGATGATGCCATACTCTCAAGTGCCTGCATCCTTTTCAGCATAATTCTGCAGATCTCCAAATGGAAAGATACTGCAAACTCAAGTTGCTTCCCCTTCTCAACTGATCCGTCGGGCACAATCCGTTCTGCAATCAACACCTCTCTCGACAACTTATTTATTTCAGCCAAAGTACTTAGGTTACTCTCAACAATTGTGTTCATATCTATTGTGCTTGTCATTAGTTGCTTCAGCTGATCTGATGCATCTTTCATAACCTTTAGGCGGTGACACCTCTCAGGTTGTTGTCTGAAGTTTGACGAATGATCGGACCTTTCCATTCGTTGATAACTTTAACTTGGTTACTTGCATTTTCCACTTCCTGCATCAGATGATCACTCACCTGCTTTTGTCTTTGAAATTGGTGAGTGGAAGATTTAGCAACCTTAGCGATGATCTCGCCTGGTTGAGATACCTACTTCTGAAGTTCAACTTTCTCCGCCTTTTCTTTGTCAAGCCTAAGGAATAGAGCATCTATCAATGTCTGCGTGTCTGCTTGATCACACGTGGTGGCATGACCTATGGGTACTCACAGTTCTTTGCTATATCTTACGCCGTGAGCTCATCCTCCTTCCCTTCTGCCGTAGGCTGACATCTTAGCGAACTTCTGCCCCGACTCCTCAATGATCAACCTTGAAGTTACCTTAGCAACTTTAGGTTTTCTATCTTTTCCGCCTAGATTCAGGAGTAGCTGCAAGTCATGTTCCTCCAAGTTGATTTCCTCTCTAGCCTTTGGAACCAACTGCGAAGCCAACCATTATGAGAAATTACTTCTCGGAGAATGAGAAGTTGCCGAGTGTACCACTATCTCGCGCTCTGATTCCTCTCCATCTGAAACCGCTACAGTGTTGTGGCTGCCATCCTTTGAATCATCTAAAGACAAAGCTCTTTCAAATTCTGCCATCTGCAGCTTCAACGTTTCTTCAGGAAGAGGCGCTGAACGGAGTGGCTGAGGAGAAAAGATGAATGTTGCCGAATTGATGGAGGAATGGCGATGTCTCTTTGAGGTGCTGCGATCGGTGAAGTACTTGATGCTGGAGAAGTCGGAACTAACACCATAGTAGTAGAAGTGATCTTCTCCTTTGAGTGAGACCTTCTGTGCACTTTAATCTTTTCAGGCCTTCTGTTGCTTTCTCCTCGTGCTTCCTCTTGAGGGAATCTCCTGTGCCGAAGTTGCCCGTGATTTGATTCATCAATGCTTCATCAAGGCAATATCCCTTCGTCAACAACTAGTTTGAAGTATTGACTAGAACGGCGGCAGACCTTTCCTCGATCGTATGGCAACCACCTACGTTATCTTGAAGTACAACTCTATCTCCTCCCATCGATGGTATGTGTCAAGTAACACAGGCCCATCATCTTTAAGATCCGCAAGTATCCGTGCTAATCCAAAGTCAAACACTTGCCGTCGTTGATAACCTGCTGAAATCTTTCTTTCTAACTTCGTACTCGCTTCTGCACTTCATCCAGAAATCTTCCAATGAAGGCACATGCACGTACTCCTGGGAGATTGTCTTCCTTGCCACTCCAAATGGATCGAAGTTCAAGTTGTGTTGGGAAGAACTCTTGCTCGTACTCAGAGAACATCTCCGCTTCAATTCCTCGGGCTTTATGAATGCTCTGGCAGCTATAATGGCCCACAGTGATCGGGAAGAAGCCTGTAGACTTGTGCCGTTTCGACTGTAGGTCATGCATCTCCACGAGTTGTCTGCTCAACTCCATGATGACCAATCTATCACTCGGGTATCTGGGCAACTTAATTGGTTCTCCTGAAAAGCCGGTGACCCTGAGGTATGTAAAATCTGCAAACTGGATGAAGATACTGCCAATCTTGGACACAGCTTCCCACGCTTCCTTGCTCACCCTGTTGGCCTTTAGATCGCCGTCCAACCTGCAAATGAATCCGTAGAAGAATCCATCGTTGACCACCTTGTAATCTTTATTGCATGTGGGTACAGTAAGCTGTGGGTAGCACTCGAAAATAGGGTCCTTGGAAAGAACACCACATCTATCCAGCTTGGAGAAGACACCCTGTGAAGCTGCTGCATAAACCAAATACGAAGTCATTTTGAAGCTGTAAGTACGCCTCACATTCCGGAGCTGCTCACCGATGTTGTCACTAATGATTTCCGACCAATTGATTATTGAATCTGCTTTGTTGATTTCAATGGTCCTGATGAAAGCATACATCCATGCGCGGAAGTTGTGAGCGTTAGCTTCGCCATTTATCTTGCATAACAATTTGGCAATATCATCCACCTCTTGTACTAGATTAGATCGTGGAAGAGTTCTCGGGAACTTGGAAGGAGATCTGGGCTTCTTCATGTATCTGCTTGTTCATTATGCCCACGTAGTCAACTTTATGCTTTTCCCATCTATTGTCGGCATCTGTATGCTAATAGTAGTCACCACCTTTCGTGCCGGAATCTTCAGACAATAATTGATGAAGCTGCTCGTCGGCCGGTGAATTATTGTCTTCCCCGCAGCATCTTGGAGTGATCTAGATAATAGATGGCAAGACCTAGCACACTCCATGACGAATTCAGCAATTGAATTTGTGAATGGAAATGTTGCAGCTCAAATGATTCCACTTGCTTTTGCTGCACGCATGAGGGAAGTCTTTCCAGCTCTAGATTTGTCAATCAATTCGGAAAGAGGTTTTGGACCTAGATTTGTATCTCCAATGTCAGCAAACTTAGAAGTGATGCATGACTCTGTTGTGCTTTCTTTTTCATCCCGCTTTGCCATGGCGAATCTGTCTTTGTCTGAGCAATTCTTTTTCTCTTTATTTGGCCAGAATTCTTTACAACCGGTGCAGATCTGGAGATTTCTTCAGATTCGGAGGATATGTTCAATGTATTGGACATTGATTTAAGCTCCCTTTCTCTTATAAAAGCACCTGTAATGAATTCCTGCAATTAATTCAGACAAAGATAGCAACCGGAACATGAACACTTGATTTTAATTATAAAAATCTGCATATATCAAGCCTGCTGCCCCAAAATTTGATGTTTTATTTGCATGCAAAGCAAACATGAATTTTATCAACTTCACCTGAGCACCTGTACCACTATGCAGACAATTAATCAGACACAATTCAAGCTCCTTCAAACCTAGGCGCCAAACTTTGAAGCTTTCTGGCAGTGAAAACACCTTCTTCTGTGCAAAATTCCTCCTTAATTGGGTGCCAAATTTGCCTGGGCTGCACTTCCTTGCTAAAGAATTAATTAATTCATCCTTATGGCAGCCCATGCTTATATAACATTCACCATTCTATAATTAATAATTGCCCCTCCTATTCCTGGCAATTAATTAATTAATTAACATGCTTTTCTCTTCAACTGGGGTGCCTATTTTGTGCATGCTCATGGCTGCCATTAAATAAATTAAATTTATTTAATTTTAGCTCACTACTTCCAGTCCACTTAAGCTTCACAATGTGCTTTGACCTCATCCACTAAAAATAGGAATTAATTATATCAATTAATACTTTAAAAACATTATTCCTCCTCAATATGGGTCGCACTTTTTGACATGAAGGGGCTGCATTAAATAAATTATATTTATTTAATTTTAGAATTCTATTTCTAAATCCCTTTATCCTCTTCTTCTTTGTTGACTTTTCCCCATGCTTGGGCGCCAAATTTAGAAATAGAATTAATTAATTAATGCCATTAAAGCTGTCCCTCTATTCCAAAAGGGGTCGCACTTTTTGACATAGCCCATTTCTATTTTTAAAAGCCAATTTTCAATGGGATTATTCACCCTGCACCGCAGCTCCAAAAATCCCATGATCCACTTAAGTTGTTTGACTTTCATAATGAGATTATTTACCTTGCAAGGCAAGTAAGAAAATCCCATCAATGCCTTAAGCGATTTTTTTATTTTACTGATGGGAATTTTCACCTGCAAGGTAGGTAAGAAATTCCACTTTGCCTCTAATTTTGCCTCTAATTTTCCCATTGTGACTTAAGTGGCATTCTTTACCAAAAATTCCATTGTAGCTTAAAACCTTCTTTTTCCAAAAATGCGACTGCCCAGAAGAAGCTTTTTCGTGCATGACTTTGTCTTTTCAGAGAGAACCAGACCTCCTGTGGCAAATTCCTTCTGGCATAACGTCCATAGGTGATCTCCAGATACTCCAGGCAAGAAATCAGATTAAACCGGCAAAGGAATTGACCTAGAGAAATTTCACAGAAAACAAAACGGGAAAACACCAAAAACACAAAACGTTGCCAGAAGTCACAGATAAAGCCCAGGATTCATTCCTGGTTAAAACCCTACTGGTATATGGGAATATTGACATGTAAGACCACAACAAGGTTAAATCGGAGCACAATTTGCCTCAAACAGGGCTTAGAATAATTAAATAAAAATTTCCCATAGGCAAACCCCAGCGACAGAATATAATGATTTCGGGCATCTGGGTATTTGGCGAAATTGGCTAATATGACTCTCTGGGAATATCTTGACACAATACAGACACTTTCTGGCAATAAAAACACAAAACGACCCATTATTTTAAAAGTACAATTTTTTTACATGGGGTAGTCTCAGATTTCAGGGTGAAATCTGGGGACACCAAGAGGAATTTAAAAGATACCTAGATGTAGTTGGATTAAAGGTCATAAAATGGTGCATGTTTTTGTGTAGGAGATCTATCTAAAGTTGGAGAAATTGTCTTGGTAGATGAAGGCAGCAAGATATTTTCAAGATTAAAAACATGTATTGAGTGATGTGGACAAGGAGGAAAAAAAATTATTCTTTTGCCACCATGGTGAGAAGTTGGAAATTGTGTTTGGATTGTTAAACATACCCCTTGGGACAACTGTTGGAGTCATCCGGAACCTTTGAGTATGTGTTGAATTTCACACTGCATAAACATAGGAGATCTCTGGGAAGTTGGAGAAATTGTTTTGGGATATGAAGGCAGCAAGATAATTTCCAGATTAAAAACATGTACTGAATGATGTGGATAAGGAGGAAAAAGAATTATTCTTTTGCCACCATCGTGAGAAGTTGGAAATTGCGTTTGGATTGTTAGACATGCCCCTTGGGACAACCATAGAACCTTCAAGTATGTGTTGACTGCCACACACTGCAGCCAAGTTTATCTCCAAGATTGTTACGAGGCAAATTGTTGTGAGAGATGCAAATCGGCTCCATCATCTCAAAAAAGGCTATTGGTAATTCTATGTGAAGCAATCTGTAAACACCGTGCCAGACTTGCAGTGATAAAGGAGATAAGGTTTTATTTTTAGTCTTAAAAAAATCCAAGTGTTTGAGACCTAGACCATGCTGTTGACTTCAAAAAATCAGATATATAGTTTGCAATGTGCATTGCTGCTTTTATATACTGATGGGTTGTTTGTTAAAGCTATGTTTGATAATATCATGGAGGTTTCATGACGTTGAAATGTTCTTAGGAAACTTGTGCATGATTGGAATGATAAGCTGGGGGAGGTAGAGAAAAGGAGAAAGAAAAAGATGATGGTTTTTTAGACCAACCTTCATCATTTTGTATGGTCATTTTGTCTAGAGTAATTGTCTTAAACTGTGCTTATGTTAGGACTGTCATTTGGGATTGAATTACACATTCAAGCTTATGCTTGCAAATTTATAAAGGCTTGTGCATTTTGTCTCATTTATGGTTAGGGACTTTTGATGTTGCTTCACAGTGCTTTCAATAGCTTCCAATTATTGCATTGAAATGAATATCTTAACTATTGTTATATTAGATATTCCTTCCGGCGTACCTTGCAACATGTGTGCAATTGTTAGTCTAATCTATATAGGGGAGGGGAAGGAAAATGGCATACAATGTAATGAAGAGATGAAATAAATCTAGACTATATAATTAGGGCATTAAAGTAAAATAATTTGAATTTGTGTTAGTAGATGTCGTGATTACCCAATCCAGAATTGATAACACATTAGAAAGATGAATTACTTAGCTGATTCTGGATGTTTGTCATTTACAGAAGGTGGCTGAGAAGCTGGAATTGATTTGGAAGTGTTTCATCAGATTCATACTCAGGTTGTGAACAAAAGGTTGACAGGTGTCTAGACAGTGTTGGCAAAATCAGACCCGTTCTGCAGATTGGAAGCATCGAGTTTTTTTCCGGAAGTGTGTTGGCGTAGTTTGAGAATCTATAACTTTTGTAGATACTTCGCCTCCACGTGTTCTGCATTTCATGCAATGCCCCTTTTGGGCAAAAATTGGGAAATTGGGATTTCTGGAAAACCCCCCTTTTTTCTTCTTTTTATTTTATGACAACAATCTGAAAATTCTACAAGCCCTAGCAGCAACTGATTTTTTTTATGGCAACAAACACATTCAAACAACTGGAAATTGATGTAGAAACCCTTCAAAAATATTTTATAAAATTGCTGGAACCAATGCAAGACAAAGGAAGACCAAAACATATATTTTTGGAATTTTTCCGAACAACTGGAATTGAATTATGACAGCAGAAGTACAACTTACAAAAATGGCTGGAAATGAAGATTTCGAAGCCCAAATACAACACTGGAAAGAGAAAACAGCCTCCTACGAACCAAAGAACCCAAACACGGATGGAGAATGAGTTGTTGTACCTCAAAATCTGCAAACTCTTCCCAGGTAGGGGTCGCCACCCTAGGGAGAGGTCTAAAAATATCTGAATAGCCCTAACAACCCTTCACAACTGAAACACTTCGCTGAAAATCAACTGACAATTTGTTGAAGCCCAATAGAAACCCTTGGATGGAGAATCCTCAAGGGATTGAAGGGTTTTCGTCCTTCAATCTGAAAACAAGGAGGGTTTTCGTCCTCACTTGCAGCCACACTAGAGGGTTTTCGTCCTCAAGTGGAAAAGGTTGAGCAGCAGCCCAAAACCTCATGTAAATTTTGATATGAGATAGATGATCCCAAAAAGAGCCAAACAACCTCCTCTTATAGGCAAATGATGGCACAAAACCCCAAAAGACTCCCCCAAATGGGTCGCCCCACTTTGGGATTAATTCAAAATAAATTAAATGCCTTTTCCCTCCTTTCTAATTCCACTTTGGGTCGCTCCACTTTAGCATTTAAAATAAATTAATATTTTAATGCTTTTCTTTTTCGTGATTTCACTTTATTCCATAAAGTCCCTCTTTTAAAAAAATTATATAATTAAAGTGCTTATAATTAAAATTACTATGCACTAAAATTAAATTATTAATTTTAGTCTCCCTTTTATTCACCCCTTTAGCCGATGAAAACAATGAATAGGCTAAGGGTCTTCTTTTTACTTCAAGTATTTAAAAATACCTTTTATTTTAATAATAATAATATTAAGTTGCCCAAGATTTAGAAATGACCGGGCCCAACTTAGAATATTATTAATTATTTTAATCTAGAAAAGAGGACATTACACCTAAAGATATTTGGGAGCCCTTTGATCCTTCGCGTTGATGCTTGTTTTTGCTCTTCTTCATCCAAACCCTAATTGTGTTTGCAAGACCACAAATGACCCTTAAAAGGGTTAACATTTTGGGATGGACAACCTTAGTCAGATCCCCGATGATGTAGCGAGCCTTGCCTACAAGCCAATACTCGAAGGAGGATCAAGACACATGTAGTTCTCCTCCTAGGTAAGTGTGTTCAATTATGTGCTCAAACAATTGACCTGCCTTTAGACTTTGACATTTGGCATCACGCAACTTTGACCTCTTTGATTATAAATTTAGCTTTATGGAATGCTCTAGGGATGCTCGTTGAGAGATTATACATTTGCTTTTGCTTTTGCAATGGTCCTCAATATAGTGAGAGTGCTTTAGGTGCCTTAAACGTATTTAGAAGGTGAAGATGTGTTTAAGAGGCGAGTGATGACCTTATGGATGCTTTGTAGATATATAAAGGACTCTTTGTTAATTTCCTGGCATAGCTGTCCCATGCAACATGTCTAGGCAAACCTAATGGAGATTACCTAATTAAAAACTAGCTGTTGGAGGCTCTTGGACTTTAATGCAAGAGAATCTAGGTTCACGTGCACTTCTACATTGAAAAAAGAGTGAATATTTGGTGAATAAATACTTTCACAGTCACACCTATCACACTTAGTCTTGTTCCCATAGTTCCATGAGCTATGCGTTGTTTCACAAACCTAGTGCTACCTTGCGCCACCTCCAATTCTGCGGAAGCTTTGTACTATCTCTTGTTGTTCTGTGGAAAGCTCACTCTATTCGTGAAGGATGTAATTGGTTCCCGAAGGTCTTTTGTGACTCCATGGAGGCAATACTAGTTTTGCTATGTTTCTTAACTCTGACAATACCCCAATTCGGGAAATGGGTTCTGGGATGTTGAATTCACACCTTGTGAATCTGGGAGGCTTTTGGAGCACATGCCAATATCCATATTGTTGGACCCACTATAGTTGGCTCCACGCAAGTGGGCCTTAATCCGTTTTCTACGCTACTGAGACAATCGACAACTTGGTATTTCCAGATGGAATGAAGATGATCTCATGGGTAATCACTTGCAAACTGGAAGAGTCAAATCGACAATGATGTGAGAAAATTGAGAAATCTTCTCAAAGGCATCTTTATTTGCTAAGGTATCTGTGTTTTTGCTAAGATCTATAGAGGGAGAATAGCGGTGAAGATGAGGATCATCTTAGATGGATCTTAGAGTCAATCTAGAGCTCGACTACAACATGGAATTCAGAGTAGAGTCAGTGTGAGCTAGAGGGAGTGATGTTGTGAGCTTCATTGTTATAGGAATTGAGACTGGTTCTGTAGAATCTTAGCAGAGTCTGCAAGCTTCGTTGGGTTTGGGTTCTAGGATTAAATTTCTTAGGGAGTCTATGCAGTCTTTCTAAAGACTTGTATGTAGCGTGGATAGTGCAATTGTGCAAAAGTTTGTAATTTTTTCTCCATAATTTATAGAAGAATCTTTTGTTGTTTCTTAATAAGTTGTCTTTGAGATATCGCTTCTATGAGATCTAACTTTGAATTTGTGAATTTTATAGTGTATGACATTCCTTCATTGGGACCCTTATCTGCGACTGCATAATTTTTGGTATCAGAGCAAGATTTAATTGTTGTAAGTGTGTGTGGATTTTTAGATAGCTGCTTTCCATATGTATGTGGGTAAAAATAGTTGTAGACGCCTTCTGGAATTTGGGTTGTTGGGTAGGTGTACATGAAAATATTTTAGTTGTTGAAAGTTGAGGAAAGAGGGAGGGAACATAGAATAGATCTCACTGCTAGGGCAACTAGAGTGCTGAGATCGGTAGACTTGGCAGAGATGATGAGAACAATATAAACCTGTTTGAAGGTTATGGGGCTTGGTTAACACAGAGGAGTGGCAGTAGATGATTGGATCACATAAAGAGCACATAAAGACCGGGAGACTAAAGTAGAGCATGTCGATGCGTAGGGGATTGGTTCTTGCATGTAATTATAAGAATTTGGAGCAAGCCAATGTAGTTGGTCCTAGTTATTCTGGGAGTCTAGATCACTCGCCACTCCACGAGAAGAAATGGCCTCCATTGCATCAAGTTCTTGAACCAAATTAGAAATTCCTATCTATCTGATTATTGGTGAATCATTTTCTGTGGTGGATGAGCTGAGCCGCTTTTACAACTTTGATAGAGCGATATTATTTGGTTTAAGGTGTCCATAGTCTTTCTACTATTTGATCTATTGTCACTAGAGTAACTCATACAATGTGAAATTTGTAGTTGTTTTACTGCATCTAATGCGTCTAATAGTGATGAAAAATATGGTTGAAGAAGATCTATATTGAAAGCTAGATGCATTAAAAGTATGTTGGAAGATTGAACGTGAAGGCATTCGCTTCCCCTTGGTTGGTGGTAGTGTAATGACTGTATTTGAGAGGCATGTGTTTCACATTTGGCCCTTTTGTTCTCTCCAACAAACACAACTATAACAAAAGAAATTGAATCTAATAAGCATATATAATATATATTACAATGTCAACGAATGCTTTATTGAAAACAAGAGTTATTACAGAAAGGTAACGATTTTTGAATAGAGATGTTTTGCCATGGAACTACTTTACTCCACTTTTGGTGACGTACCTCATTATATACAATCAAGTATTTGTGAGGTCTGCGTTTCATGTTCGGCCCTTTTATTCTGTTCTTCTACAAATGCAACGACAATAAAGGAAAATGAATCCAATAAGCAAATATAACATATATTACAATGTAAATGAAAGCTTTATTAAAAATGAGAGTTATTACAGAAAGGTAACAATCTCTGCAAAGAGATGTTTTTCCTATGGAACTACTTCACTCCCCATTTGGTGAAGAACCACATTATATACAATTTAAGTATATCAAGAAATGAAAAGACTTAAAGGGGAAGATGTAGCATTGCATCTGGGGAATCCAAGAAGTCATGTAATGCATGGATGAAGAAAATTTGGGTTGGTAGATAAGGACAAATAAATTTGGCAATTATACTTGAATTTGGGTCAGAATTTTATGTTTCCATATTTGGGCCTTACGGAGTGAATTTCATGGGGTCAAACTTTGCCAAACTGATTTCTGCACCCTTTCATCATTGTATATATGTCCTAATCTATTTGATACTTTTCGAACGGGGTTGTTTGTGCTACGGCCATGATGTTATGCTCCCATCAACGACTTACTAGTTGTGGTATATTCTCATAATTTTGTCCCAAACTTCTATTTAGATCAACCATTTTCTTGTTTGTCTTTTAGTAGTGTTTCTAAGGTTCATGTGCTTTAGAGATATAATCCTAGGTCTTTAGCTTGGTGGTTAGCTTTGCTAGATTGTTTGAGGATTGTATTGATCCCAATTTACAAGGGATGATATTCATAATTGGTTGAAGAAAATTTACATGGGGATGCATCTCCCCATTTTCTAGCCATCCTAGATGTCTTGTGGACTCGGGACGAGGGTGAAACATCCTCCCCGCATCCCACAAGCCCAAAAAAATTAGTTACGTCCTTGGAATTTTGGGACATCCTATATGTAACCGAAGGTCTTTTTATTAAAATACCCTTTCTATAAATTAGGATACACGTAGAAGACTAGACTAGAACCAACACACAAGCAAGATATATAGCGTAAATATACTGATGGCTGTAAATGGATCTAGTAAAGACCAATCCACACTCAATATCACGTATAGGGCTCCAAATCCTAAGTAATCCATTCTTGATATCACATACATGGTTTCAAAGCCTATAACAATGATATGGAATATGGGGCTTAACTAGAGCTCTAAGGATTGTAACCAAGAGCTATGATAATAAGCAAGAGCTAATCCTAAACTAAAGGTTGTAATGCCATTAGGTGGTAAGCATGTGTTATAAAAGAGTAATAGTGTAATAGACAAAGATATCTATGCTATCCTAGTCTTATACATTATACATTAGTATAATCGATTAAACCAAATAAAAGAAAGATTTTAGGGTTAGGGATACCTACCTTCACATAGGCATTGTTGGCGCATTAATCCCTCTCCTTGGTTTGTAGTACCTTGTGAGAGATTGTTGTGGGTGGATCATAAGAGGGATAGATAGAAGACCTAAGTAGACCAAAGTTGGGGACTCCAAAGACTAAGGTAGACCTCGTTGGCTCAGCTCCTATTCTTGATGCTCATAGTAATCCAATGCTCCAATGATGACTTCCAAGTGTAAGCTCCACTAAACCCTAAAACCTCTTAAACATTTAAGTGCATATTTATGACTGTAGACAAAGTAAACTATTTGATATCTTTTAAAAATGACAATAACGGCGCATATATGGGGGAATATAACGTAAAGACACAATTCCATTTAGTTGACACCACACCATGGTTGATAACATTGGTTGGAAGGGGGTATCTAGTAGGCGTCATCCACCATGATCAATGATGTTGATCTGTATCTAGTACGTAAAGGCGAGGTAGAGGAGAGGAGGAACAAGACACTTGGAGCGGGTATGTGGTGTCCCCAGATTTCATCATGAAATCTGTGACTACCTTATTCAATTTTTTTGTACTTTTAAAATAATGGGTTGTTTTGTTTTTTTATTGCCAGAAAGTTCTTGTATTGTGTCAAGATATTCCCAAAGAGCCATATTAGCCATTTTCGCCAAATACCCAGATGCCCAAAATTGTTATATTCTGTCGTCGGGATTTGTTTGCGGAAAATTTGTATTTAATTATTTTGAGCCCCGTTTGAGGCAATTTGCGCTCCGATTTAACCTTGTTGTGATCGAACATATCATTATTCCTATATACCAGAAGGGTTTTAACTAGGAATAAGTTCTAGGCTTTATTTGTGACTTTTGGCAACTTTTTGTGTTTTCCCGTTTCGTTTTCTGTGAAATTTCTCTAGATCAATTCCTTTGCCGGTTTGGCCCGGGATTACTGGGGATCATATACGCACGTTATGCCAGAAGGAAGTCGCCATCGGAGGTCCGGTTCACTGGGAAAAGATGAAGTCACGCACCAAAAAATTAGAGTGGATAATGGGAAAATTAGAAGCAGCAGGCAGGTGGGAATTTTGTACCTACCTTGTAGGGTACTTTTTCCCATGATAGAAAAGTCACTTAAGTTGCAGTGGGAAAATTAGAGGCAGCAGGCAGGCGGGAATTTATTGCCTGCCTTGCAGGGTAAAAATTCCCATTGTGGAATAAAAGAAAAGTCACTTAAGTGAATCATGGGATTTTATTACCTGCCTTGCAGGTGAATAATCCCATTATGAAAGTCAAATGACTTAAGTGACAATGGGATTTTATTGCGCTTGCCTACAGGTAAAAATTCCCATTGTCATGTGTTTTTAAAAATAGAATTCTCTTTAGCCAAAAGTGCCCCTTTAGGGAGATAAAGGCAGCCTATTAATTAATTAATTCCTCTTCTAAAAAAGGCGCCCAAGCATGGAAGAAAGTCAACAAAAGCAAAGGGGAATAAAGGAGGTGGAAATAAATTGTCTAAAATTAAATAAATTAATTTATTTAATGGCAGCCCCTTCATGAAGAAAAAGTGCACCCCTTTTGAGAAGGAAATAATACTTTTGTAAAGTATTAAATGATTATATTAATTCCTATTTTCAGTGGCTAAGGTTAAAGCAGACGTGAAGCTTAAGTGGAGTGAAGAGTGGATGATTAAATTGATTAAATTTAATTTATTGGATGGCTGTCCTTAAATATGCAATTTTAGCATACCAGTTAAAGAGAAAAACATGATTTTTAATTAATTAATTGCCAGGAATAGGAGGGGCAATTATTAATTATAAAATTATGAGGGTTATATAAGCATGGGCTGCCATAAGGGTGAATTAATTAATTCACAGGTAAAAAGTGCAGCCCAGAGGAAAAGTGCACCCCATTTGGAGAGGATTTTTGCTCAGAAGAAGGTGGATTTAATGCTAAAAGCTTCCAATTTTGGCGCATGCATTGAAGGAGGTTGATTTGTGTTTGCATAATTGTTTGCATAAGTGATACAGGTGCTCAGGTGAAGTTGGAAAAATTCATGCTCACTTTGCATGCAAATAAAACATCAATTTTTGGGGTAGCAAGCTTGAATAGTGCAGATTTTTATGATTAAAATTCATTGGTCATGTTCCGATTGCCATCTTTGTCTGAATTAATTGCAGAATTCATTACAGGTGTTTTACAAAAGAAAAGGAGCTTTAATCAATGTCCAATACATTGAATATATCCTCCGAATCTGAAGAATTATCTAGATCTGCACCAATTTTGAAGAAATCGGCCAAATAAGAAGAAAAAGAATTGTTTAGACAAAGATAGACAAAGCCATGGCAAAGAGGGACGAAAAAGAAAGCACAACGGAGTCATGCATCACTTCCAAATTTGCAGACATAGGAGACAAATCTAGGTCCGGAACCTCTTTCCGAATTGATTGATAGATCCAGAGCAGAAAGACTTCACTCATGCGTGCGGTTAAAAGCAGTGGAATTATTCGAGCTGCAACGTTTCCATACACAACCCAGTTGCCAGAGTTTGTTATGGAGTGCGCTAGATCTTACCATCCTTCATCCAGATCAGTGCGAGATGCTACGGGAAAACAATAATTCGGTTGGACGCAAAGTTCATCAATTATTGTTTGAAGATTCCGGCGTGAAAGGTGGTGACTTCCATTAGCATTCAGGATGCCGGCAGCAGGTGGGAGAAGCATAGAGTTGACTGCGTGAACATAATGAACAACAGATACATGAAGAAGCCCAGATCTCCTTCTAAGTTCCCAAGAACTCTTCCGCAGTCCAATTTGGTGCAGGAGGTAGATGATATTGTCAAATTGTTATGCAGGATTAATGGCGAGGCGAATGCTCACACTTTCCGTACATGGATGTATGCTTTCATCAGGACCATTGAAGTCAACAAGGTTGATTCCATAATCAATTGGTCGGAAATCATTAGTGACAACATTGGTGAGCAACTCCGGAATGTGAAGCGTACTTTCAGCTTCAAAATGACTTCCTACTTGGTGTATCGTTGCAGCTTCACAAGGTGTCTTCTCTAAAGTTGGATAGATGTGGTGTTCTTTCTAAGGACCCCATTTTCGAGTGCTACCTGACTTATTGTACCTACATGCGAGAAAGATTTCAAAGTGGTCAATGATGAATTCTTCTACGAATTCATTTGCAGGCTAGACAAGGACCTAAAGGCCAATAGGGTGAGCAAGGAAGCGTGGGAAGTTGTATCCAAAATTGGCAATCTATTCATTCAGTTTGCAGATTTCACATACCTCAGGGTTACTGGCTTTTCTGGAGAACCGGTTAAGCTACCCAGATATCCGAATGATAGATTGATCACCATGGAGCTGAGCAGACAACTTGTGGAGATACACGACCTTCAGTCGAAACGGCACAAGTCTACGGGCTTCTTCCGATCACTGTGGGACATTATAGCTGCCAGAGCATTCATAGAGCTCGAGGGATGGAGATGGAGATGTTATCCGAGTATGAGCAAGAATTCTTCCAGCACGGCTGAACTTCGATCCATTTGGAGTAGCCAGGAAGACGATCTCCCAAGAGTACGCACATGTGCCTTCATTAGAGGATTTCTGGATGAAGTGCAAAAGTGAGTACGAGGTTAGAAAGAAGGATTTCAGCAGCAAACTATCAACACGACAAGTGTTTGACTTTGACTAGCGCGGATACCTGCGGATCTTAAAGATGATGGGAATGTGTTACTTGACACTTACCATCAAATGGGAGGAGATAGAGCCGTACTTCAGGATAACATAGGGGGCTGCCATACAATTGAGGAAAGGTCTGCATTCGGTGAATACTTCAAACTGGTTGCTGACAAAGGGATACTACCTTGATGAAGCATTGATGAATCAAGTCACGGCAACTTCGGCGCAGGAGATTCCCTCAAGAGGAAGCACGGAGGAGAAAGCAGCAGAAGGTCCGAGAAGTTGAAAGTGCACTGAAGATCTCAATCAAAGGAGAAGATCACTTCCACGGCCATGACTTTAGTTCCGGCTTCTCCAACATCCAGTACTTCACCGACTGTTGCACCTCAGCAAGACACTTCCATGCCTCCACTGAATCCGACGACATTCATCTTCTCTCCTCAGCCACTCCGTCAGCACCTGTTCCAGAAGAGACGTTGAAGCTGCAGATGGCGGAGTTCGAAAGAGCTTTGTCCTTGGATGATTCAGAAGATGGCAGCCATAACACTGTAGCACTTTCTGATGGAGAGGAAACAGAGCGGGAGATAGTAGTGCACTCAGCGACTTCTCATTCTCTCGAGAAGTAACTTCTCAGAATGGTTGGCTTTCTCAGTTGGTTCTAGAAGCTAGAGTGGAAATGAACTTGGAGGAGCACGACTTGCAGCTACTCCAGAGTCTAGGCGGGAAAGACAGAAGGCCTAAGGTTGCTAAGGTAACTTCAAGGTTGATCATCGAAGAGTCGGGGCAGAAGTTTGCTGAGATGTCAGTTCGGCGGAAGGAAAGAAGGAGGATGAGCTCACGGCAGAAGATGTAACAGTAACCAGAGTACCCCTCGGTCAAGCCACCACAGAAGGATTGAAGCAGGATACACAGACATTGATAGATGCTCTATTCCTTAGGCTTGACAGAGAAAAGGCGGAGAAAGACGAGCTTCAGAAGCAAGTATCTCAATTGTGCGAGATCATAGCCAAGGTTGCTAAACCTTCCATTCAACCCATTTCAGAGCAGGTGAGTGATCATCTTATGCAGGAGATGGAGGATGCAAGCAATCAGGTGAAAGCTATTGACGAATGGAAGAACCTGATTATTCGTCAAGCTTCTGTACAACTTGGAGAGGTGCCAGCCCGCCTGAAGGTTATGAATGATGCAACAAATCAGAAATCAGCCAAGCTTTTGGTGACGAGCATAGTAGATATGAACACAGTTTCTTTGAGAGTAACTGAGTACTTTGGCCGAAATCAACAAGTTGTCAGGAGATGTATTGGTTGCAGAGCAGATTGTACCGGACGGATCAGTTGAGAAGGGGAAGCAGCTGGAGTTTGCAGTATCTTTCCGTTTGGAGATCTGCAGAGTTTTGCTGAAGAGGATGCAGGCACTTGAGAGTAAGACATCGTCCTTACCAGACAATATTATTTCTTTCACTGAGGAGGAAGTGGTCGAAGATGTTACTTCATACGTACGGATCGTTCCTACCAAAGTGCCTAATTCCCTGGAAGGGTCTCTTCTGATGGTACAAAAGAGAATTGATGGAGCTACTAAACCTTTCACGATGAATTCCATTAGCAGACTGGTGGCACTATAGGCGGATATTGCGAGGTTCGGGCTGAGCTTGAAAGATGTGGAATCGTGCATCAAGGTGTTGAATGAAGGATTGCTGTAGTTCGGGACAAAAAGGAAGCGGTAGCTAAAAGCAGAGACAGGAAGATGTTGAATCACATGTTCGACAAGTATATCCAATATCAGAACAAAAAAGAAGACATAAATGCTACAGCTGGCTTGACTTCTTCTTCTATTCCTTATCTTTCTATTTTCCATGTTCTCGGATGAAATTGTAAGACTTTAAAGTTATTGGTTTTGAAACCATTACTTAAAGTTATGTGGAACAATTCTATTAGTTAAGTGATACATGTGTCACTTAAGGAGAAGTTAGTGGAGGATGATTGCCAAATGTCATCTTTACTTGTTGTTTATGTTTCAATTCAGTTGAGTTTCCCATTTGTACTTTCCCTTCTACATTCTATAAGTAGGAGAAGAACCTCCGGGTTAATGATCAGAATTTGTAAGCAGCATTCTTGTGTTCCAGACTTTGTGTTGAAACCCTTGATAGCCACTTGAAGCAAAGGAATATACAGGAGTAGATTTCGAAGAACTTTGTGTCATGGTGTATTGTGTTTCTAGCTTTTATATCTTAGATCTTTTAATAAAATTTGTGTTACTTTAGATCTAGATCTAAAGCTACCTTTACTAAGAAAAGAATGGGTGTCAGAAGATGCCCCAAAGTGTGAACTAAGAGAAGGATGGGCATCGAAAGATGTTCCAAGGTGTGACCTAAGAGAAGGAAGGGCATTAGAAGATGCCCCTGTGTGTCAACTAAGAGAAGGATGGGCATTGAAAAATGCTCCTTAGTGTGGGGAAAGGTTAGGTTAATGACCATTGTAGGTGATGTCGAGTTTGAGAGCCACACTTTTTGACCAAGATGGTGATTTCTTGCATGAATCTGTCGAAATTGTGATATTTCAGCATCCAAAGCGATATATGAGATTGGAAGTAGGGACAAAATTTGTTTGTATGCCATTGGCCTTTACCATATCGGGTTGGCCGATGAAGTTGTTTGTGGTAGGTTTGTCTTGAATGTTATTGAGCTTTATTTTATCGGGCTGGCCGATGAAGTTGATTTTGTTTGATTGGCGAAGAAAGTTGGTTTTGACTAGTTTTTGAATTGGTTTTGGGAGGTAAAATTTCAAATTTGTTGAATTACCTAGTATAAACCTTATTTTTCCTATGGTGCCAAGGTACGTGTATGGGTATAGGTATAGGTATGGGTTCGATACGTGGATACATTGATTTTTATAGACCCTTGGGTATGATACGTCTTGGGTACATCCACACACACACACATATTATATATAGAGTTAGGATGTTAACAAAAAAAAATGGGCATGTTTTGTCACAATACCAGGCTATAAGTGCTTTTCATAGGATAAAAAGATATTCATGCATTTATATACAATAATGAACTAAAATGTCCAAAATGAATGGTTTAGTGTTAACAACCTATCACAAAGCAAATCCTAATATATATAACTTCTTTTGTCATTTTGTTGTGGCAGCAATGTTGAAGATTCATTACATCAAATCAGTGGTTATTACAAGGGCTAATGGTTAGAAGATTCTCAAGTGTTCAGTTGACATTTCTGTAACTCAAATTATTACAAAATTTAGAAGATTGCAGGTTACCATTTGTTGAGATATTTTTACATACAGACAAATACTTGGAACACCTAGCAGGAGAGTATTATTTAATGATTTTCAACAGCTTTGCTACAAGACAAGCCTGCCATCCGAATGTCAAATAATGTTGGCAATTGACAAAATACAAGTTTTGTATTCTTGAAACAGAAAGTCAATTGTTTATTAAAAATTTAATAATAATTCAGTTTTGTTCTATTGTTTAATAAAATTCATTGAAAACCTGAAAACCTAATGTGCGTAGAGTTCATATTAAACACTCAATTTGGATCCATCAAGTTTACTTAATTTATCGTCTCAAAACTTTTCCAATAGTGCTATAGCACTATATAATGGACATTATGATAGCCAATATGTAGGAGATGCTAAATTTAAGTGATAGAACTAGTTTCTACCTTTCTTGTCAAATTAGACTTCTAGATACATGTATAGTTGGCACAACATTCTTGTTACATAGAATAATAATGTACATCCTAGACCAATCAACCCCTCCTCACCATATATTAATGTGCAGAGTTCATATTAAACACTCAATTTGGACCCATCAAGTTTACTTAATTTCTGGGAAGCATGGGTAATGCTTGAGTGCCTTTTTATAGCTTTTAGAGGAGTTTAGGGTTTATTTTTTAATTCATTTACGAGTTTACAATATTTTTAATGCATTTACTAAGTAAAATAAATGTTTTTAAAGCAAAGAGCAGTGCCAAATCTTGTGGGTACATCTGTGATGCACCTTGGACGTATCCATACCATACCTAGGATGGATCCGTGCACTGTGCACGTATCATGGGGTTCAAAGCGGTGGGAGATGTACCCATGCTTACTAGTATAATTTTCACGTACTAACAATTTCTCTTTGTAGGCTGTTGGTGAATTAATCCCAACGAATGGATGCCTTAAGGGGTACACCAGGATCGGGGTGGGATGGTTTGTAACACCTTGTGAGAGATCATTGTGGCACTTGCCCTAGCCTTCCTATTACCACACTATGCCCACTTGATACTTAGTACTACCACTTCATATCACTTATAGACCACCTCCTTACAACAACTTCATATCACCTTTATACGTGCTCCAAGTGTCTTGCCCCACACTCCCATCCCTATCCTCACCTTTATTGGGCTAGTTGCGGCTAGTTGATGAATTTTGGTAGACACCCCCTTTAGCCGATGTCATCGACCATGGCGATGGCATCGATTGAGTTTTGACTTTAAGTTATATTCCCTATTTATACCATCATTATTGTCATTTCTAAAAGATATTATCAAACAACTTGTTTGGCCTTTGCTCCCAAATCTATGCTCAAAGGTTAAGAGGGTTTAGGAGCTTACACTTGGAGAACATAATTGTAGTGTTGATTTACTAGATGCAATAAGAATATGAGTTGAGCCAATAAGGTTTACCTTACTTTTAGTCTTCTTTCTATCCCTTTTTGATCCACCCACCCGATGACCACTTTACGTAGCCTTCCTATTACCACCCTATGACCACTTGTTACCTCAATATTACCACTTCATATCACTTTTAGATCACCTCCCTACAATACCTACAAATCACCTTCGTACACTCCAAGCGTATTGTCCCACACTCCCTTCTCTCCCCTCCACCTCACTTTTATTGGACTAGTTGTAGCTGATGTCATCGACCATGGTTGATGATGTTTGGTAGACACCCCTTCCTAGTTGACATCATCAATCATGGTTGATGACATTGGTTTTAGTTGAGTATTATTTGTAAGTTATATTCCCCTATTTATAGGCGCCATTGTTGTTATTTCTCAAAGACATTATTGAATATCTTGCTCTACCTTCGCTCACAAATTTACGCTGAAAGGTTAAGAGGTTTGAGGGTTTCTTGGAGCTTACACTTGGAGAACACCATTGTAGCATTGGTTTCTTAGGAGCAACAAGAATAAGAGTTGAGCCAACAAGGTCTACCTTAGTCTTTAGAGTCCCCAAATTTGGTCTTCTTCCCATCCCTCTTTGATCCACCCACGACAATCTCCCCAACAATGTCCACATGAAGTTTAATATCCCCAACCTTAATCTCTTTCATTTGTTTGGTTTGATTGATTATTTTGATGTATCTTGTATTAGATTAAAATAGTGTAGTATATCTTTGTTTATTACATCATTGTTCTCTGTAGATCACATGCTTATCGCCTAATGGCATTATAACTCATAGTTTAGGATTAACTCTTGCTTATTGCCATAGCTTTTTCTTACAACCTTAGGATTCTAGTTAGACCTCATATCCCATATCCTTAGTATAAGCTTTGGAACCCTATACCCAATATTGAGTGTGGATTACTCTCTACTAGATCCATTTACAACCATCGTATGTATCCACATTGTATATCTTGCTTGTGTGTTGGCTCTAGTATGGTCTTCTACTTATATGTTATATAATAGGAAGATGATTGTTATATTGACCATCTTACCTCACATACACAGCCACAAAACATTCCCTTTTTTAGGGGATGTTGGAGCTGACCCATCAAAGTCTTAGTCTCGGGAGTCCCCAATTGGGTCTACTTAGGTCTTCTTCCTATCCCTCTTGTGATCCACTCATTGCGATCTCTTACAAGGTGCTACAAACGAGGGGGATTAATGCATCGACAATGTCCATGTGGAGATAAGTATCCTAAATCCGAATCTCGTTCTTTTATTTGGTTTGATTGACTATTTTGACGTACCATGTACTAGACTATGATAGTGTAGCATATCTTTGTCTATTACATCATTGTTCTCTTTATATCATATTGTCTAATGACATTACAACCCATAGTTTAGTATTAGCTGTTGCTTATTGTCATAGCTCTTTCTTATAACTTCTTGGATTCTAGTTAAACCCCGTATCCCATATCCTTAGTAAAGGCTTTGGAACCCCTGTACCCAATATTATGTGTGGATTACTCTCTACTATCTCCATTTACAACCATCGTATATAATCACATTCTATATCTTGCTTGTGTGTTGGCTCTAGTATGGTCTTCTATTTATATCCTATATTATAGAGAGGATTGTTATATTGACCATCTTAGCTTACATATAAATCCCCAAAATGTTCCCTTTTTAGGGGACGTCTTGATGTCCCAAAATAATAATAATGATTTTTTTAAAATATTTTTTTATTTATACGATTTTTGTATACAAGTATACATATATCTATTTGAAAAACACCCATATGTATCAATCTCGGGTTTGTCACATAGGTTTTCCCATTGAAGGGTTCCATATTAATTAATGACTCCAACACCTTCTATGCATTTTTTTGGGTCTGGATAGGGATGGCCTCAATCTAAATGCACCCTGTGTTAGGCTTTAAAACATCTCTATGGGGATTAAAAATGGGCTCAAAACTCGACCGCATGTCAAGATATTGTGAGTTTGCAATCACTTTCTCCAAGCAAGAAAGCAAAGTTAAAAGTGCCTCTATAGTCAAATGGACATGAAATTTAAGGTCGACCATTTTTGTTGACATCTCACACTATTACCCTTGCTTCTCTCACCCCCATGGCTGCTGTTGTAGGTTACACCAATCGGTTTATTTAATTTTCATATTTTATATATTATTATCATAAATTTTTTATTTACTATTAAATTATTTAACTTTTTATATATCATCGAATCTTGTAAGATACATTCTCCACCCGTTCCCTTGCCTTCCCCAAAATCCGGGATTTTTTTGCCGTTCGAAGCCCGTCCCTACATCCCTATGCCCCCATCTCCGGAGTCTTAGGCACCTACGATTGAAGAGAATCCTCTTGCTTTCTTCAGGTTCTAAACCTTTTTTCAAGGCCCCTTTGTATTTAAACATGTAAAATACTATTTGTTTGTTCGATGCTCTTGGACAAATTGTTTGTCAATCTTTTGTTCCTCAAAATATGATGTCTCTAAGGGCATGCATATACAAGTGAAGCTTCATAGCAAGTGCATATTTTACTTGCAGAACATATTATCATTTATGTCTATTTTCATTTCACGACTTCCCTTTGACTGAATATAATTTCAAATTGGAAATTTGTTCGCTCTTTATCAGAGCTCCCCTTTGTTCTTAACTGATTATGCTTGGAATGTAATAATAGTTTTGTGGCAGGTTTTTAATCTAGATGCATGGTAGAAGGTTTGCATTTCTCACATAAGGTCTCTGTCTGTGTTTTCCATCTCTCAGTCTCTTGTTTTTCCCATTTGTGTCTCTTGGAACGTGTTTGCATGCATGTGTGTGGTTATATTTAAAGTTATAATTGATTTTTACTTGTAATTTAGCATAGTTATACCCAGTCCACTTGGAACATAGTACAATATGGCATCAAAGCCACTATTGGCACATTCTTGTTTGTGTCTGTCTAGCTGGCTAGTAAGCTTGTAAAGAATGATCATGCATGCTACCTTGATTAATGTAGTGGTGCATTTTCTTACTACTTATTTATATTTGATGTTGGCAGCCCAAAATTTGAAGATGAGATCACTCGTGAGCTAAAACATACTGGAGCTGGAATCTTATCCATGGCAAATGCAGGTCCCAACTCAAATGGCAGCCAGTTCTTCATTACACTAGCACCGACACCATGGCTTGATGGTACTTAATCATGAGGCATTGATTAACTTGGGCTGGAGGATATTTTATACCATACGATAAACAAAGATTTGCTTATTAATGGTGAACATATAATTAAAGCATTGTATTTGAGGATCGTGTCATTTGTATAATGTTTGAATTTTCTGTGGCAACTTCTTTTGCCTAAGTTTTGATCACATATTGTTCATTGCATGTATTTTCTTTAATATTCCCTTCATATTTTATTTCTATCATGTTTGTCATTTAAATTTTAGCTTTGGTATTTGACATCGATTGTTTCATAAAGAAAAGGATTTTTTTTATCATTAACAAAAGAATAACAGTATGGTGAGTGAATCTACTACCCACAAGCCTACTGCAGATTTTGTGGAGGTCTTGTAAGGAGGAGAATTTCAGATTTGTAGGGCTTGATCATAGTATCCTTGGAGGAGAGATTGTCCTTCCTCCTGCTTTCATTCTGAAAAGCTCTTTTTTATGGATAATGATAGGAGGGTTTTCAGTTGACGATCTTAAAAAATTGGCAGGAAGAGCATTAAATTCCTTTACCTCGAAGCCCCTTCCAAATGGTTGGGTGTAGATCATATGTATGGGCCACTTTCAATATAAAAAGACATGGTGCTTCTGCTATAATATTCAGAATAAAAAGCTGTCTGGTTAAATTAGTATATTCAGTAGAATATGACCTTAATAAACAAGACTTTGAAAAATTGGATGGTGTAAGATGAACTTGAACTAAAATTGAGTCATTGGAGGACCATGCTTAATTTTAGGACATCAGAGAACAATGCATAATTTTAAAAATGTAATGTTTAATGCCATTCTGTATTCTTGAAAATTAATGACCTCATTTAAAGCAAGTATGGCTCCCTATAGCAGACTATGATGATATCCATCTAAACTAACAGCTTGGAGTGTGGTGTAAATTGTACACTCCGAGATTCAGATCGTCTTAGAAATATAGCTTGTGTGATTGCTTTTACACCTGTCATTATGCGAATATCTGGAGAAGGTGTGTTGAGATTGACTGATTTATTGTTGATAACAGGGTCCCTAGTCGACATCGAGAATGTGAATGCAAGGATTTTGCTGCATGAATCATGAGGGTGCTTTTTATTTTAAACATTTTCATGACAACGGGTCTTTCTATATAGAGAGTGCAAAGTGGATCAATCACCTTTGTTTGAAATGGATGTGAGAGAAATCTTAGTTAAAAGAGCATTTTTGCATTCTTACCATGTTCTGGGAGGACCGCATATTACAGAAATACATTAATAAGCTTGAAATTTGCTCCTTATGTTGTGACTGCCTATTTCTTATGCATATGATTATTTCCAGGAAAACATACAATTTTTGGAAGGGTTTGTAGAGGCATGGAAGTAGTCAAACGGCTTGGAAATGTTCAAACTGATAGGAATGACAGGTATGTATTTCTTATACTTTTCCTTAAAGAAGTCACGAGTATTCGAGTTTTTGCATATAAAGTTTCCTACTAGAGCTGCTACTTGTTTTAGCTATTCCACATTTTTACTTGATGTAGTATGATGGGGCTATCTGTCCTTATAGTTTTGGATATCTTCATTTTTGTATTAAATAATGACAATTTTACTTGGTGTACTTGATAAAGATATGTCATCATAGTTTTTGATATCTTCATCTTATAATGAATTTCCTTAATATTTTCAAATGGAATAGATTTCACGTTTAGAAGCAAGATTTCCAGCCAATTTGATATTTGAGTGAATGCTTGCAAGTGATCTTTGTAGAGGATAACTTTTAAAGATGATACTAGATCTTAATATTGACAATGACTACATTGCAGGTTGCAAACAATGGCTGTCACTGTGCAACATAGAAAGCTATATATTTATTTGTTTTTACTAAGGATATATTTTTTTTCGCTGGGACCCTACCCAGTTACAAAAAGGCCATAGCTAGAATTAATCCTTAGAGCCCAAAAGATACAAAGACAAAGCAGAAACAAGACTGCAGCAAAAGCTCAGCAAAACCACAGCCAAACCACAACCAAAACACAACAGAAATACAGCCAAAACCCAACAAAAGCTCAAAGAAGTGAGAAGATCACCTAAGAGATTTGGAGAAAATATTGCAAAGGTGTAGAGTTCTTAAGATCTCTTTGAATCCAAAAAGTCTGTTTTCGGAGTTACAAAAGGAAACTCCTAGGTCATATTGTTTCTAAAGAAGGAACTAAGATTGAACTTGAGCGCGTTCAAGCTATCAAGAATCTCTCCTTACCTACAAGTAAGCCACGGAGTCCACTCATTCTTTGGGAAGGTAAACTTTTTGAGAAGGTTCGTGCTAGATTTCGCCGAGCTAACCAAAGAAATCACTGAAATGATGAAAGGCAAAGAATCCTTCAAATCGTCGAAAGAAGGTAGAGAAGTATTTGAACAAATCAAGGGTGCTATTGCAAAAGCTCTTACATTGGTGTGTCGTGATTTTAAAAAGGATTTCATAATCTATTGCTCTGCTTCGCCGCACATGATCTTTGCCATCCTGACACAACACAATCAAGATGAAATCGAATCTCCTATTGCATTTACGAGTTTTGGATTCAAGAAACATGAACTCAATTACACTCCCCTTGAGAGTTATGCATACGTGATGGTGAGAGCCTTGAAAAATTTCAGTGTCTTTGTGTTGAATTCTCACACTAAAGTCTTAGTTCCGGATACTACAATTAAATCAATGTTGATACAACAGAACCGGGATCCAAAAGAGGTAACTGGGTCTCTAAGATCTAGGAATATGATTTGGACATCAAGCCTATCAAGTTAGTTCGAGGAAGAGGACTCTGCCAACTCATCGCAGAGAATGAGCCACGAGATGACTTTGAACAAGAACTAGTTGAGGAAGATTTACCACTGGTAGTTTTCGTCTGTACCACAGATGAATGGTATTATGATATAGCTTACTTTCTCACATATGGCGAATGTCCTGAGAATCGAAAGCTAAGGAAAAGAGAGCTATCAAATTAAGAGTTGTTAGGTATGTCATTTGGGACAACACTTTGTTCAAGAAAGGAATTGATGGCATGTTCCTCAGATGTGTCGATAAAGAACAACAACCCAAGTTGCTTGAAGCCTTTCATAATCATGCTTGCGGTGGTCATTTCTTTGGCCCAGTGACAACTCATAAAATTTTGCAAGCACATTATTACTGGCCCATTATGTTTTCCGATGCTCAGAAATGGGTGACAAAATGCGAAGCTTGCCACCAATTTGTTGGAAGACCTAAATTAGCAGCTTTGCCTTTGAAGCCAGTTGTCATTGAAGAACCCTTTCAACAATGGGGGTTGGATTCATCGGGGACTGAACCCAAACTCCGATCCTGGCCATACTCACGTACTCACCTGCAACCGACTACTTTACGAAGTGGGTAGACGCTATATTGGTGAAACAAATATCTACTGTGGTAATCTGTGACTTCATGAAAGAGAATATATTGATTCGTTATGGAATTCCACAAAAGATCGTGATGGACAATGCCACCAATTTCTCTTCTGCAAAGATGATAGGTTTTTGTTATGGGTATGGGATATCTTTGTCTCATTCGTCAGATTACTACCCTCGGGAAACAATCGAGCATAATCCGAATAAAACATCATCATTGCATTGTGCATGCAAGTTAGTTGAAGAAAATCAAAGAACTTGGCACAAAAAGTTATATGATGCATTGTGGGTTGACCGCATAACTCCTAAAAGAGCAATCTGGGATGTCTCCATTCCAACTCTTGTATGGAACCGATGCTCAAATTCCCATCACATTGGAGTTACCAACATTATGATTGGCTCAAGCAATTGACGATGAATGCTTCGCCAATGCGTTGGATAAAAGGATCATGTTCCTAAGCAAACTCGAAGAACAAAGAAGTCAAGTGGCAAACAGGATCGAGGAACATCATCCAAAGTGAAGAGGTTGTTCGACAGGAAAACTAAAGAGAGGCAATTCCAAATCAACGACTTAGTTTTTCTCTGGGACAAGAGACACGAACCAAAAGGAAAGCATGGGAAGTTTGATTCGCTATGGCTGGACCCTTACATGATCAGACATTTATGTGGAGATAGTACCTATTACTTGGCATATCTCGATGGAACTCATTTGCCTTTGCCCTACAACGGGCAATATCTCAAGCACTATCAAAATTGAAAACGGGTTATCCCCGTATGTACATAGGTAATTAGGATTTTGGTTTGTTTCTTTTCCCTATTTTCGGTTTCCTCTCTTATGTTATCCCATTATTGTGCACCATCGTTTTTGAGATCATGTTCATTAATATTTGGAGTCCGAGTCCGATTCTTTGCGTCCATAAGGTCCTTGTCCCCAATTAGAGCCAGTTGTTATTAGCTAATTTTGACTTCGCAAAATTAATAAACATGGGAATTTTGAAAAATTTCAAAAGTGTTATTTTACGTGATTTAACGCCCTTGTCGCGATCATCTCATTTTTGTGATCGTTCTAATCTTTGTTTTGTCCGTTTCGGGTGTGAACTCCTGCCAGGTTATAAATTGCATTAATAATTAATTAATTAATATTTAATTAATTTATTATCCTTTATTTGATAAAATCAATTTTTATTAATTTTTGGGTTTTTAATTAAATAAATATTAATTAAAATTCATTCGACAAGATTTATTTTAATTGTCGGGGAAAGTAAGTTTCGCTTCCAATTGCCGGGATGCCAAATTGGCTTCCCCTACCCAAATTTCTCCCTTTCCTGACAAATTCATTTTATTTCCCTACTTGTGGGATTTCTTGCATTGATTGTCAATTCAACCGATTAGTAAATGGGGAAAAAATCTCCCGATTTCCCACACGGGGAAATAAAATGGGGATTGTCGACTGCCTTGCCATTTCCGTTGGCAAATGGTTGTTTATTTCCCACTTTCCCCTGAGAATTAATGCCACTACCCGGGAAAGATGGAATTGGTTATTCCAACGGAAATAAGAAACGATTATAATAATCCTCATAACCATTTCTTCGTCAAACTCGTTGGAAAAAGTCATGCGAAGAAGCTTTGAAGCTTTCAATATTTCTAACTTCTTATTATTTCCTTTGTGTGTAAACGTTTGCCGAAATACTCATTTTCATCACAGGTTTTAGAAGAAATAAAGCAAAGAAGATCTCCACGCAGAGGGTAAGCAAAGAGAAAAGCCATTTCCCACGCCTTGGAAAGAAATAACTAGAGAACAAGTTTCACGCTTAAGAAGGATATTTTAATTATTAAAACAAGGAAGAGGAATCCACGGCTGGTGCCCGATTTCAACCTTAAATACGAGACTACCCATTTGAAAAAATTTCGTTCTTTTTAAAAGTAACGGGTCTTTTCGTGTTTTTATTGCCAGAAGATGTCTATATTATGTTAGGAGATTCCCAGTGAATCATATGAGCCAATTTCGACAAATACCCAGATGCCCAAACTCATTTTATCCCTCCGCCAAGTTGTCTGCAGAAAATTTTTATTTTAATATTTATTGAATAAATAATGCCCCGTTTGAAGTAAATTTTGCTCCGGTTGAATCCTGTTGAAGTTTTGCATGCCAGTATTCACTCATCTCAATAGGGTTTTCACCAAGAATGAATTTAGGGCATTATCTGTAACTTCTGGCAACATTTTTCGCTTTTATTTATTTCTTTTGCGTTTTTCTTCAGTTTTCTCCTTGGTTTCTCTGTGAAATTCCCCTAGGTCAATTCTTTTGCCAGTATAGTTTGTTTAATTGCTTGAAGCATCTGAAGATCATCTACCAACACAACGCCAGAAGGAATCAACCTCAAAATGCAAGCTTCTAACCAAAAATGATGAAGTCATGCACAAAAAGCCTCTCCAGGCAAGTCGCACTTTTTGGGAATGAATAGATTTATCTTTGCGAGTGGGATTTTTTGGTAGTGATGGCGGTGGGAATTTTTTGGCGCTTTGCAGGGTGAAAATTCCCATGCAGTCAAAGTCACTTAAGTTGTGATGGGAAAATTAGAGGCGACAGGTAGGCGGGAATTTCTTACTTGCCTTGCAGGGTAAAAATTTTCATTATAAAAAAAAGAAAAATCACTTAAAGCACCGATGGGAATTTTCTGCGTGACTAGCAGGCTATCTTTTCCCATCAAAATGTTTTATTCACCCATATAAGTCGCACTTTTCCAAAAGAAGCTATTTTCAATACAAGTTGCACTTTTTAGAAAGTCACTTAAGCTGCAATGAGAAAATTTGAGGTGGCAGGTAGGCGGGAATTTCTTAATTGCGTTGCAGGGTAAAAATTCCCATGATGAAAGTCAAATCAGTTAAGTGGAAGAAGGGTTTTTAGAGCTGCGGTGCAGGGTGAAAATTTCCATCAAAAGTTGACTTCTTAAATTTAGAATTCACCCATGTCAAAAAGTGTGACCCATTTGGTGATTAAACAATGATATTAATGGTATTTATTAATAGTTGCTTTGCCTAATTTTGGCGCCCAGGATGAATAGAAAGTCAATGCATGAGGATAAGCCAAAGTGAACTAAAGGTAGCATGCTAAAAATAAATAAATAAAATTTATTTAATGGCAGCCAACAACATGCAAAAATAGGCGCCCAATTTGGGTGAATAAACATCATTGTTTATTAATTAATTGCCGGGAATAGGAGGGGCAATTATTAAAAATAGAATGCTGAGAGTTATATAAACATGGGCTGTCATAGTAAAGAAGTAATTAATTCTTTTAACAAAAGATTGCAGCCCAGACAGTTTTGGCGCCCAAGGAAGGAGGATTTTTGCATCAAAAAGTGTTTCTCATTGCCGGAAAGCTTCAAAGTTTGGCGCCTAGGGTTGGAGGAGCTTGATTTAAGCCTTGTTAATTATCTGCATGTTGGTATAAGTGCCCAAGTGAAGTTGAAAATATTTATGCTTGCTTTGCATGCAAGCAAAGCCTCAAATTTTAGGGCAGTGGGCTTTATATGCAGATTTTTGTGATAAAAATCAAGTGTTCATGCTCTAGATTCTGTCTTTGTTTGAATTAATTGCAGGTATTCATTACAGGTGCTTATATAAGTGAAAGGAAGCTCAAATCAATGTCAGGTACATTGAATATATCTTCCAAATCTGAAGAAGTTGCAGATCTACACAAATTGATCCAATTGCAAGGGATTCCGGCATAATTAAAAGAAAAAGAGCTCAGACAAAGATTGTTCCAGCCATGATGAAGCATGATGAAAGAAAAGGATCAAGCAGAATCATGCATAGCTTCAGATTTGCTAAAGTCAATGATACAAACATTGGCCCTAAACCTATCACCGATTTAATTGACAGATCCAGATGTCATAATTGCAAAGGCTTCCAACAAAAATTCATCCTCTTGTTTCTGACACAGCCCGTGTAGAAGTCAGTGCATGGGAAATTCCTTCCAGGATCTTGTGCATGTGCTCCCAATCTTCCAGTTGAAGCCTTCATCGAATTTACTTTGCATGTACTGAAGAAGAATTGTAAAAGCTTCAAGGATAGAAGGGAAGACAAGTCAAAGGCAATACTCGCAAGCAAATCACAGTCACCTGCTTCCAGATCCAACTTGGTGAGAATCAAAGACAAAAGAGTCAACCGCATGCAGAATATGGAAAAAGAACAAGACTGGAAGTGTTGCAGACTTTCTTCTAATTTCTTTTTCCTCTTTCTTCTTCTTTCTCTTATTTTCTCGACAAAGTAATTGAGCAATCAATTAAATTATAAAACTTAAGTGATTGGTTTAAAAACCGTTACTTGAAGAAGTCAATTACTTGGAGATAGGTGGCAGACATGCAAAATAGAAGGTTCTATTTTTAGTTATAAATCATGCATGTCATGCAAAGAGGAATTCTAGGAGGAAGATTGCCAATTGTTTCCCTTTTCATAGCTTCCGCATGCGGGAATTCATTTAAAGCTTCCTATTTGTAATTGCCCTTTATACACTATAAATAGAGGAAGAACCTACGGGTTAAAGGATGAGAATTTGTAAGCGGCATTCTTGTGTTCCAGATTTTGTGCTGAAACCCCTGATAGCTATTTGAAAGTAGAGGAATAGAAATGAGCATATTTCTGGAGAACTTTGTGTTAACAGTGCAATTTGTTTCTAACTTTTTGTCTTAGATCTATTCATAAACTTTGTGTTATTCTAGATCTAGATCTGAAAGTTTCCTTTGCTTATAATTTTGTATGTTAATATCTATCTGTTTTACCTATGTGCATGCGATCAACTCTGTAATCTATTGATTGGGTTGCACATCTTCCCCCTTTCATTCCTGTGTTTCTATTATTTTCCCCTTTTTCGATATTTCCTTTCTTTTACAGCTGCTTACTTGCTGCAAAACTATTTAGCTATGGTTCATGAGCTATATGGTTAAAGTAATACCCACAAATAGATACTAGCATATTTAACTGACAAATCTTACACGGGAGCCTCACCGGTAAATGAGGGAGATTTATCTCATGATTGCCTAGGTTTTCAACTATGCAAAAAATCTAGCCAACACACGCATAGGTAAAAGCAAAGAAAATAAGCATAAGAATAGCAGTCCAGTTTCAACGCAGCAAGTAGAGGAAGAAGGAAACAATTTTCAACACAAAAGACAAGGAAGAAGGCAGAAAAGATCTCCACGCATTGAGGGAAAACAATTCAAAACCAGGCCAAAAGAATATCTAGTTTCAATGCAGTAAGGAGAGGAAGAAACAACAAGTTTCAACGCAAGCCCAAGAAGAGTTTCCACGCAGCCACAGGGGAGAGGGAGATCATCACGCAGTCCAAGACAACTAAAAACAGTCCAAAATAAGGCAGGCCACGTGGAAGGAGAGGGAAATCAGCATGTAAAACAACCAAGAAACAACCCTAGTGTAAGGAGGAGGAAGAAATAACTATTGCCCACGCCCAAGGAAATTAGAGCCAACTGTCAAAAAGAAATAGCAGGAGCAGATTACACACTGGCCAACAGTCCATGCATTCATTAAAAGAAGGTTAATTTCCACAAAAAAAAACAAGGAAAGAACTCTGCAAATTTTTTTGTTTTGTTTTGTTGAAATAAGCCACGTGGGAAAGACAAGGAAGGAGTAAACAATAGTCCACACATTGGTAAAGTTTGGGCAGGATAAAAGATTTCAATGCATTGGTAAAAACATCAAAATAAGTCATGTGGGGAAAGCAAGAAAACAGTCCACCCACGTGAAGTAAATACCACGCATTTTCAAGAGCAGGAGATCCATCACACTAGGAAGAAGAAAACAATCTCTAGCGCGAAATCCAGCAGGCCACGTGGGTAGAAGGAAGAACTAGTAGTCTAAAACAGTCCTCCACGCATTGCAAAGGCCACACATTTGTCTTAGAAGAGCAGGTTCACGCATTGGTAAAGCAAATCTCCACGCATCCATTAAAATCAGGCAATTTCCACGCAAAAGAGAAGTCATTGTTCTATGCATGCAAAGAGAAGTCATGATTCACGCAAAGGAAAACTTCACACACTGCCGATAGCAAAAGATTATAATTCACGCATTTATTAAAATCAAGCATCTCAAATCAGGCAACAGAGAAGTAGTGAATTAAAAAGATTAAAATTGAACATGCGCGAAGTCATTAAAAATCGGAGAATTTTAAAAAAATATAAATCATTTTCATCACGCATTGGTGAGAAGTATTCAGACAAAAATATCACGCATTCAAACGCATTACCGATGTATATCGCACAAAGAAAAATGAATTTAATAAAGAAAACGATAGATGCGGAAAGAACGTGCCGTTGCGGGTTGTATCTGTTGAAGTAATCAACTTTGGAGCTCGATATCTCGAAGTCGGATGATCGTCGGGAAGAAAGGTTTGGTTTGTTGAATTCTCCCCAACTTCATGTACTCCTTTGCCAAATTTTAAATGTGCAGCACCTCATTTGATATTTTTCACGAACCCAAGAAAAACTTAGTTTGCTCGATTTTGCGCGCACAATTTTAGCTTGGCGGAAGGCCTACTTTGAGAATCCGTATCTCGAGCCCAGATGATCGTCAAGAGAAACGGTTTGGTTCGTTGAATTCTTCTCAACTTCATGTTTGCCAAATTTCACATGCGTACATCTCGTTTGATATTTTTCACGGAGCCAAATAAAACATAATTTGTTTGATTTTGCTGCGCATGCAATTTTCAGCCTGTCAAGGTGACTCACTTTGAGAGTTGATATTTTGAACTCAAATGATCGTCAAGAGAAAAGAATTGTTTCGTTCAATTCTTCCCACTTTCATATGCTCCCTTGCCAAGTTGTAGATGCCCAAGGTGACGTTTGGTATTTTTCCCAGCTAAAACCAAACAGGATTTTCATGAGTTTTACACTTGCATTTTCCTAGCAGTTTCAAAAGAGTCAACTTTGACCTTTAATATTTGAATGAAGAATTTGATTGGGAAAAAACCCTTTGACACGCAAACTTGTGGTACCTTAATAAACTCCCTCATCCAGTGAGAACTTCTCAGAACAAGATTTGCTATTTTTCCTAGGGTAGTTTCACAGGTGATTTGTGCGGTTTGTAAGAAGTAATAGCTTGAAATCACGTCATCACAATCATATCATTTTCAAACAAAATGATGTTGCGGTTTCAGGCATTCTACTCACCTCGACGCTCCATTCAGAGTATGAGAACATCGTCGATACCAACTTGGGACACGTTGACGTAAGTCGGTTCTGCGATCGCATATCAACCGAAGGTGAGTCACAATTTTCTTAACGCTTGTTCTGAATTGGTCATCACTTGCATAGATGCACCACGACACCTACACAATGTGGCGATTCAAATCCAATGGCTTCAAAGTGGAAGCAACCTCTGACTTCCTCATTATGCGGTATAGGTCACAGCTATTGGCAGAAGTCTCTTCAAAGTCAAAAGTCATTGTTATCGATGGAGATCGATAATGGGAGAAATTTGTCTACATCAATTGTCTTCACTTAATCGTTTTAAGGATCTATTCATCGACAAACCAAAACCAATGACAAGTGCAATTGTGTGGATCATCAAGCAAGGCCACATCATTCAAGCGTGTCCCTGTCAGCTCTCAGTTAACAGCAAGCGCAATACTTCATCGGCCAGTCTTAAAGTTGGAGCGTTCTCGAATTGGACGATCGTGAGTGGATCAGAATGGCAACACTTCGGGATGGTGACAAAGACAAAAGACAACTCCAGGAAGTGAATTGCAATTTTGGCTCTTGGAAGATCTTCTCAATGGTGAAAGATCAAGAGTTCGATTATGACAAGCCAAGGTGGGGTAATGAATATAGTCTCGCGAAACATGAATTATTCACCATGGAAGGCTATTCAGAGCATGTGGAGAATTGTGTGGAATTGTGAATGCGAATACGAATGAAGACAAACTTTCTCACAGGATGTTGCTCAAATGGAGGGGTGGATGAATTGCTCAAGTTTCAAGCTCGGCTCTCTTGTCATCTGGAGGATTGTGGAGCACGGTCAATGAGTTCATTCCCATATGACCGGGATAGGTGGAATCTTGGCCCAATGGATAAGGAACTGATCCTAGGTGTCTTGATCTAGGTGGCACATTGCTGACTAGGATGTCTATATGTGTGTCCAAGTCATTTAAGTGGGGTCCACATGTACCCATTGTTTTTGTTATAAAGTGGTGTTATTATTGAACTCACTTTTGGAAAACTTTGGATAACTTAAGTGGTTTCTATTTTTAGTCACTTTTTAATAAAGTTGGTTGAGAAAGTCAAAGTCACTTAAGTGCCCTATTTAATGTGCATGTAAACCCTAACTACTTTGTAACCAACTTTTGGGTTATAAAAGGAAGTTGGAGGCTCATTTGTAAGGGTGATTTTAAGAGAGGAGAAGAAAATACTTTTGTATGCAAGCTTTACTTCAAAGAAAGAAACTTTGTGTACTTTTGAGAAGACATTTTGAAGTTATGTCTCTTATAGCATTTGATGTTTTTATGTTCATTAGATGTTAATGTTTAAATCTTGTATGCAAATATTGTCTTGGATCATATTATCAATGCTACTAATATGTTGTTTTAGTTCGTAGTGATCAAGTTTTGATTATCTACTTGTTTACGTGTGTTCCCTTTTACTCATTGTCGTTTAGAATGATGCAAACTCCGTTTTATTTGTGTTAGTTATTTATTGTTCTTCTCCATGCAATATTAGGCTCTGCTTTTACCTAACTCTTGCATGATCCTTCCATTTTTTTCCTTCATTCCATTCTATCTAAGTCATTCACTTTTCTTTCCATTGATGTTTCAAAACACCCCTACATACAATGTTGAATGTATGAGATGTAAATACGAGTTTTGGTTTTCAATAAAGGCAGCCACACCTTCATTGAGGAGGGACTTCATTCCCACACTTTGTTACATGTCATTTGCATGCGTGCAAATCCATATCCTAACACCGGTATCCGTTGCCTAAACCTTTGAATTAATTTTGCAGATTAGCCTAGAGTTGTGCAGGTGTGTGAAACTCTATATTTTTGTATGCAGTAGTACATGTGTGTGTCAAATTATTGGTGTATCACTTCAATTTTATATTTCCCGCATTTCTTCTCCATTTTCATTGTCAATTTGATTAGTTTTAGGTGATTCACAGGGGAACCATCCCACTCTGGAGGTTCACCTCAGTCTTAGGTTACCCACAACCTTGGGATGTTCCAATTTTATCAACAAGAGAGACTACAGACCATTCTCTATCAGGGTGCACTTTTGGGTGAAAACAGTTTTTGGCACGCCGTTGGGACAAATTATTCAAAGAATTGATGTTGGTTCAACATCTGGCGACTCCAAAGGTTTCTACAGACATACTGGTTGCAGACTAGTAAAAGCTAATGCCAAAGGTGACCACCAAGTCAAAAGCTAAAGGTATACCATTTGAATTTATTCAGTTACCTTTATATTCTTATAGAAGAAGCAGATTTCATAGATCTTCTCCATATTTTTCCAGATCTAATAAGCCAAATCAATTGCCTAAAACCCCAAAGTTTCCCGTCCTAAACTTCCTAATGGTTGTTCCTAGAAATGAAGCTTTTGTGACTTTTAATGATGGCAGTCCCTTGAATCTTATTGTGTATAATGATATTTCGCTACGCATTGAAGAATTTTCCATTCTTTACCGGTTTAACTTAAACACACTCTCGAGAGCACATTAGAGACATTGCAAATCTTTGGTTTGCCTATTATATAATTCGGAGAATGTAGCCAAACAACTTCCTTCAAAGACAAAGCCTTGCGGTGGTATCAAAATCGCTTATCAATTCTCTCCGTAATTGAGATTACTTAGGAAAAACCTTTTGTAACCAATTTGAGGATAAATTTGACCATCTTTCCTTAATTGAGCAATTGAGCACAAATAAAAGGGCCCCTCAAGAGTTTATGGTTGATTTTAATATGAGATTTCAAAGAACCTGGGAAAGACTTCCTCGTATCATCAAGTCTTCAGCAGAGCATGCTTTCTTATATTATTTGAGGTCTTTGAATATGATGTCGCTGTCCTAGTTCAATCCATGAGGGTAATTCAATTCCTGATGCTTTTTATCTAGCCATTAGAGCTGAAAATAACCTCATACAAGCTGACAAGATAGCACCTAGACCTCCCATACCTATCTTTCCAAATATTCAGCCACCAGTTTCAACTACACCTGCAATTCCAGCAATGGCTATCCCAACAATTCCTAATCCAAATCAGCCCTTAGAGTTGAATGAGATAAAAGGAATCTTGTAGGATTTTGGAAATAAGTTTTTCTATTGAGAGACAACTTGCACAACCTTACAGACCATATCTAGCTCCTTTTCAGTCTTCTAGACCTTCATATCTAGCATATCCTACAAGCAGACCTCTAGCCATTAAAGCTGATCCTAATGCTCCTACATCTATGGCTCTAGTTCTAGTTCAAACGAATTTAATTCAGGAAACATTTTGGTGTGCTCCATGCAATCAGTCTCATGATCCCTTTTCTTGTGCTAATGGAATGTTAAATCAAGCTTTGGTTGCACAAGGGATGATTCCATAACTTACAACAGTTGAGGCTCCTCCTCAAGAGGGTTCTACAGAAGCACCAAAGCCACCAGAGGCAAATTTGGTAAATTGGCAACAAGAGGATCAACATACAAGGGTGTACAAAAGAAGAGCAGTGGAAGAGCCCAAAGAGGTAAATAGTTTGCATGATTCATCTTGTTGGCTAGATTTTCGCATTGCCTGAAAACCTAGGCAGTCATGAGATAAATCTCCCTCATTTACCGGTGAGGCTCCTGTGTAAGATTTTTTCAATTATATTTCCTAGTATCTATCTGTTGGTTTTACTTTAATTGCGTAGCTCATGGACCATAACTAGGCAATTTTGCAGCAAGTAAGCAATGTAAGCAATATGTGCAAGAGAAGGGAAATAATTAAATACGAGAAGAAAGGAAAGGAGATGTGCAACCTAACCAATAGTTGATAGAGTTGATCACATGCACATAGATGAAACAAATAGATCTTAAAATGCAGAATTTGAAGCAAAGGAAAGTTTCAGATCTAGATCTAAGACAACATAGTTTATGCAGAGATCAAAAAAATAAAAACGAATGCACCGTTGACACGAAGTTCTCTGGAAATCTGCCTCTTCTCTATTCCTCTCCTTGCAAAAAGCTATCAAGGGTTTCAGCTCAAAGTCTGGAACACAAGAATGCTGATTACAAATTCTCGATCCTTTAACCCGTAGGTTCTTCCTCTACTTATAGTGTGTAGAGGGGAAATTACAAATGGGAAATTGCAACTGAACTAGAACATGAAGTGGTAAAGGGAACATCTGACAATCATCTTCCTAGAATTCCTCTTTTAGTGATATGCATCAGGAGTTTAAGCCAAAATAGTGCACATCTGTTACTTATCTTTCCAAATAACTTAAAGTAATGGTTTTTGAACCAATAACTTTAATCTTACATTTTCATCCAGGAACATAAGAAATAAGAGAAGAAAGAAGAGAAGAAAGAAGATCTGCCAACTGTAACACCTATACTTTCCTTTTGTTATGATATTGAATATACTTGTCAAACATGTAATTCAACATCTTCCCATTTGTTTTAACAATAGCCTCTCTCTCGGTTCCGAATCAGAAGAACCCTTTGGACAAAGCAAAGAAGATTAGCCTTTACCTTCTCTTAACAGACCTATATCCCTCAACATCCGCCTAAAGCTTTATGAGTCTCGCCAATTGAATCTATCGTGAAAGGTATGGAGGCTTCATCGATTTCTTTCCGCATGACCAAAATAAATTCCTCATGGGAAAGAGTAATTCATCCGGGATGCTCTCCGACACTTCGCCATCTTACTTTCTAAAGAATCGCATCCTTTTCAAAGATAAGCTTGAGGATCTCTATGTGGAAGGAAACTGAAATCTCTAACTGTTTTCCCCTCCCTTCAATCCACCGGTACACCGCTCTGCAATTAGCACATCCTCGTGGCAATGAGTGTATCTTAGCTAAAGTATCCAGATGACTTTCAACAACTATGTTCTCATCTTGTGTACGTGTCATAGTTTCTTTTTCTGAGATACTGCCCTGTGCATATTCTCCAATTCAGCTGGTATTCTTTCGAACTGCTCTGAAGCATGGTGAATGATTTGCTCTTTCCACTGAGCAATAGCTTTGACCTGGTCCCCTGCATCTTCCACATCTTTAATTAGATGATTACTCACTCCCTCATGTGCTAGAATGGGCTGAGAGGAAGGTTTGACAACCTTAGCAATGATCTCACATAGCTGGGAACACTTGCTTTTGAAGCTTGGCTCTCTCACCTTCTCTTTGTCAAGCTTAAGGAATAAAGCGTTCATTAGTGTCTGTGTATCCTATTTTAATCCTTCTGTGGTAGTTTGACCTATTAACACTTTGGTCACTGCTATATCAGCTGCCGTGAGCTCTCCCTTGTGCTTTCCTTCCGCTGGAACTGAGAACTCAACAAACTTCGCCCGATTCTTCAATAATCAACCTAGAAGTTATTTTGGCAACTTTAGGTCTTCTATCTCTTCCTCCCAAACTCAGGAGCAACTGCAGGTCGTGTTCCTCCAGGTTGATCTCCTCTCGGCTTTCGGGATTGTCTCGGAAAGCCAACCATGATGAAAAGTTGCTTCTCGGGGAGTGAAAAGTCACCGAGTGCACCACCATCTCATGCTCGATTCTACTCTATCCGAATTTGCCACCGTGTTGTGGATCTGCAATTACCCTCAATTGTCCAAAGATAATGCTTTGTGCTTTCAACTTCTCCGTAGGGAGAGGTGAAGATCTAAGTGGTTGAGGAGAAAATACAAATGATGTTGGATTCAACAGAGGAACGACAAGATCTCTTTGAAGTTTTGGGGCTGCTGAGTGCATGCTTGGAGAAAATTTGGAACTAACACGATAGCTGTAGATTTGGCCTACTCTTGTGCGTGAGACTTCTTGTGAACTTTAAGCTTCTCCGGCCTTCTGCTACTTTCACCTTCGTGCTTTCTTTTGCTGGAGTCTCATGCGGTAAAGTTACTTGTGATATGATTCATCAAAGCTTCATCTAGGCAATACCCCTTTGTCAACAACCAACTCGAAGTGTTAACCAGAACTGCGGAAGATCTTTCCTTAATAGTCTTGCAGCCACGAATGTTTTCTTGAAGAGCAACTCTATCCCCTCCCATCTGATGGTATGAGTCAAGTTTCACATGCCCATCATCTTTGAGATTTGCAAGTACCCATGCCAAACCATAATTAGACATTTGTTACACCGATAACCTGATGAAGTCTTTCTTTTTGACTTCATACTCGTTTCTGCACTTCATCCAGAAGTCTTCCAACGAAGGTACATGTGAGTATTCCTAGGAGATTGTCTTCTTCGCTACCCCATATGGGTCAAAGTTCAACCGTGCTAGGAAGAACTCATGCTCATACTCAGAAAACATTTCAACTTTGACTCCTCTAGCTTTGTGGATGCTCGTGGTTGTAATAACCCACCTTTGTGATCTGGAAAGTAACCCGTAGACTTGTGCCGCTTTGATTGTAAGTCATGCATCTCCAAGAGCTGTCTGCACAACTTCATGATGACCCACTATTCGTTTGGATACCTCGCTGCAACTTTACTGGTACCCCCGAAAAGCTAGTTACCCTGAGATAGGTGAAGTCTGCAAATTGGATGAAAATGGCTATCTTTGGGAAACAACTTCCCAAGCTTCTTTGCTTACCCTGTTGGTCTTCAGATCACTATTTAGTTTGCAGATGAATTCATAGAAGAACCCATCGTTGACCGCTTTGTAATCTTTGTGCCACTCATGAACTATCAACTGTGGGAAACACTCAAAATAGGATCTTTCGCCAGTATGCCCCGTCTATCCATCTTGGAAAATATACCTTGCGAGGTTGCTGCATATACTAGGTATGAAGTCATTTTGAAGTTGTACGTTCGTCTCACACTCCGGAGTTGCTTATCGATGTTGTCACTGATGATCTCCGCCCAATTAATTATTGAATCAACTTTGTTGATCTCAATGGTTCTCACGAGAGCATACATCCATGAGCGGAAATTGTGAGCATTGGCTTATCCATTTAACTCTGCAAAGCAATTTAGTAATATCATCCACCTCCTGCACCAAATTGGATCGTGGAAAAGTCCTGGGAACTTTGATGGAGACTTGGGCTTCTTCATATATCTGCTATTCATTATGCCCATGCAATCTGCTTTGTGCTTCTCCCATCTGTTGCCAACATCCAACATGCTAATTGCAATCACCACCGGTCGTGTCGGAATCTTCAGACAATAATTAATAAACCTATGCATCCAGCCTGATTATTGTCTTTCTCGCAACATCCCGAATTGTTCTAGAAAGAGGATGATATGACCTTGCACACTCCATAACAAATTCGGGCAACTGAGCTATGACTGGAAACACGATGCTTGAATAATCCCACTGCTTTTTATTGCCCGCATGAGAGATGTCTTTCCACCATGGATCTCACAATTATGATGGGTTGAGGGCCTATGTTTGTGTCGTTGATATCAACAAATCTTGAAGCTATGCATGATTTTGCTGATCCTTCTCATTCATCATGCTTCATAATGGATGGAGCAATCTTTTGTCTGAGCAATCTTTGTTTGAGTTCTTTTTCCGTTAATCCTGCTGGAATTCTTTGCAATTGGATCAATTTGTGCAGAGCTAGCAATTTCTTCAGATTCGGAAGATATATTCAATATACCTGACATTGATTTGAACTCCGTTTCACTTGTATGAATACCGTAATGAACACCGCAATTATTTCGAGACAAAGATGGAGTCCAGAGCATGAATACTTGATTTACATCACGAAAAATCTGCATATAAAACCTACTGCCCTAAAATTTGGGGCTTTGTTTGCATGCAAAACAAACATAAATATTTTTAAATTCACCTGAGCACTTATTACAACATGCAGATAATTATCATAACACAAATCAAGCTATTCCAACCCTAGGCGCCAAACCTTGAAGCTTTCTGGCAATGAAAAACACCTTTTGATGCACAAAACCTCCTTTCCTTGGCGCCAAAACTGTCTGGGCTGCAATCCTTAGCAAAAAGAATTAATTGCTTCTTTATTATGGCAGCCCATGCTTATATAACCCTCAACATACTATTTTTAATAATTGCCCTTCCTATTCCTGGCAATTTAATTAATAAATAATCATGTCTATTCACCCAAATTGGGCGCCCAATTATGCATGTTGCTGGTTGCTTTTAAATAAATTTATTTTATTTATTTTTAGCGTGCATCCTTCAGTTGTCTTTGGCTTGTCTTCTTGCTTTGACTTTTCATCCATTCATGGCGCCAAAATTAGGTGAAAAAGCCATAAATAAATATCATTAAATTCATTGTTTAATGCCAAGGTGGGTCGCACTTTTTGGCAAGGGTGATTTCTAAAAATAAGAAGTCAACTTTGATGGGAATTTCTACCCTGCACTGCAGCTCCAAAAATCCCCTCTTCAACTTAAGTTATTTGACTTCCATAATGAGAATTTTTACCCTGTAAGGCAGGTAAGAAATTCCCACTCGCCCACTGCCAAAATTCCCATTGGCAAATTAAAACCTCTCCCAAAAAGTGCGACTTGCATTAAAAATAGCTTCCTTTGATAAAGTGCGACTTGCATGGGTGAATAAATCTCTTCAGTGGGAAAAGTTCGCCTGTTAGGTAGGCAGAAAATTCCCATTGGTGCTTTATGTGATTTTTCTTTATTTATAATGAGAATTTTTGCCCTGCAAGGCAAGTAAGAAAATCCCTCCTGCTTGTCGCCTATAATATTCCTATTGTAGCTTAAGTGACTTTGTCTTCATGGGAAAAAGTACCCTGCAAGGCAGATAAGAAATTCCCGCCTGCTTGCCACTACCAAAAATCCCATTGCAGCTTAGACCCATTCATTCCAAAAAGTGCGACTTGCCTAGGAGAGGCTTTTTGTGCATGACTTCATCTTTTTTGGTCAGAAGTTTGCTTTTTGAGGCTGATTCCTTCTAGTGCTGAGGTCGTAAATGATCTCCAGATGCTTCGGGCAATTAAACAGACTATACAGAACAAAGAACAGACCCAGGGGAATTTCACAGACAAACTGCGGAGAAAACCGGAGAAAAACACAAAAGAAATAAATAAAAGCGAAAAACGTTGCCAGAAGTTGCAGACAATGCTCTGAATTCATTCCTGGTGAAAATCCTATTGAGATGTGTGAATACTGGCATGCAAAACTTCAACAGGGTTCAACCGGAGCACAATTTACTTGAACAGGGTTTTATTTATTTAATAAATAATTAAATAAAAATTTTCCCGCAGACAAAACTTGGCGGAGGGATAAAATGAGTTTCAGCATCTGGGTATTTGTCAAAATTGGCTCATATGATTCACTAGGAATATCTTAACGTAATACAAACATCTTCTGGCAATAAAAACACAAAAAGACCCGTTATTTTAAAAAGAACGATTTTTTTTTTCAAATGGGTAGTCCCAGATTTTAGGGTGAAATCTAGGGACACCACATCTCCTTCATCTTCTGATAATGTTAACAAGGTTGCTGCTGCCCCTAATGTGGAAAAAGGACAGAAAAATCAGATTTAGAAGGGCAGCTTGGAAGCACAAAAGAGTCAAGAGAAAGAGGCTGAAAGTGTGCAAAAAGGTCAAGCAAAAGGGGGCAACTCTTCTCTCAATATCGTAGATCAGATGAAGAAGGCTCATGTGAACATATCCATGTGGGATACATTGACCATTCCGGGTCAAAAGAGCATGTTACAAGATGAGTTGGCTAAGCTATCACTTTCAGAGGGTCATTCAGATAAATCTAATGCAATACTTGCCAATTCAGATCAACCCTCTAAGGCTGATTTTCAGGTTAAAAGAGTTGGTAAGCCTCCTCCTTTTTACCTTTCTTTGATCATTGGTGATTATTTGGTTCATAATTGCATGGTTGACAGTGGTGCTAGCAATACAGTTATGCCAAAGCAAGTTGTAGATAAGCTGAGACTCAAATATGAGCCACATAACCAAGGGGTTTTGCAGTTGGATGGTACAACTACTAAAACAATTGGTATTATCAGAGATCAAAAGTTGAGCTTGCATGCATGTCCAAGTCTTCCAATCCTTCAGGATATTGTGGTTGTAGATCTACCTCCATATTTTGCTTTGTGTTTATCTAGAGATTTTACTGCTAAGATTGGAGGTTATCTATCATCAGATTGGTCTTATTTGTTTTTCAGAACAAGGTATGACACAAAGGTAACAATCAATTCTGAGCCTCTTGCTAAGTTTCATATTGAGCCTTTTGTACCTAATGCATGCAATGTGAATTGTATTGTTTTTGACCAAGGAGATCATCCAGATGATCATGATTCAGATACCCACTCTGAGAGCATACCAGATCTACAATTGGATGAGTGGGGAACTGATCATCATGGCTTTGATCCTTATAAGCATGCAGAAGAAACATACATCGAGATGCTGGTTTAGGAGTTTATTGCATGCATCAAGAGGATGCTTTTTTACCATTGTTGGTCAAAAATGATGAGATTGATGCAGGGTTATGGAGTTTGTACTTTGATGGCTCTAGAAGCAAGAATGGATCAGGTGGAGGTAATGTTTTGATATCACAGAAGGTCAAAAGTATTTTTCTTCTATTCGTTTTCAGTTTAGTTGTTCATGCAATGCAATTGAGTATGAGACACTAATCCATGGTTTACAGTGGGCTAGGAAGAAGGGAATTAAGTACCTATAGGTATTTGGTGATAGTGAGTTGGTTATAAATCAGGTGAGAAATCTAAACATTGCAAAGAATCCTTCAATGAAGTCATATAAGCATAGAGTATGGGATTTTGTAGAAGATTTTGATGCATTCAATATTTAGTCAATTCCTAGATCAGAGAATGAACAAGCTGATAGATTGGAAACTGTAGGGGCTGATTTGGACATTCTTAATGAGATGGAAAGAAAGAATAATCAACAACATATTAAGGTGGTAGCAAGACGTTCAACCCCGATAATGATACTAATTGGCAAGTGTTTGAGAATGATGAACAAATTGTACGTTTTATTCAAGAAGAGGCTGAATTTTCTTCAAAAAATCAGTCTAAATTGCAGTAGTAGTATGGTGAACAAATCTTGCAATTAAAGACAAACAAGCTGCCCCAAGGATTGGTAACCCTTGAGAGTATTTTTAACAGTGATGATCAGCTGAAAAGAGACAAAATTAGGATGTCTACCAAGCAAGAAAACTATGGAGACATAGAAATCAGCGAATGAAGTTTTTAAAGCATGGTAAGTTGTGTAATTTGAAAGAGAAACAAGCTTTTGTTCAATTATGCAATGAATTCATTGATGTTTTTGCTTGGAAGTATGAAGATTTGAAAGGGTTTGATCCAAAATTAGCTCAACATACCATTGAGCTAGAGCCTAACTCCAAACCGGTAAGGCAAAAACAAAGACCTGTTAATCCAAAGATTGAAATTTTGATGAGGAATGAACTAACAAAGCTTATTGATTCTTGTATCATTTTTCCTATTAAGCATTCCTCATGGGTTGCAAATCTTGTACCCGTAAGGAAGAAGAATGGAGAAATAAGGTTGTGTGTTGATTTCAGGGATCTTAACAGGGCTTCACTAAAGGATCATTATCCTTTACCATCAATGGATCAAATTCTAAGAACTGTATCAGGTGCAGAAAGGTTCTCTCTTCTAGATGGCTACAATGGTTACAACCAAATATTGGTGAAAGAAGATGATAGATACAAGACAACTTTCACTACTAAGTGGGGAACATATGCTTACAAAAAGATGCCTTTTGGGTTATCTAATGCAGGAGCCACTTTTCAGAGAGCCATGGATATGGCTTTCCAAGGTTTGATCAATGTCAATGTTTTGATTTATCTAGATGACATTACTGTATTTTCTAAGTGTGCTAATGATCATTTGAGCCATCTGAGGCAAGTTTTTGAAAGGTGCAGACAATATGGGGTTTCACTAAACCCAAATAAGTGTATCTTTTCAGTGTATGAAGGGTCTCAAAAGAAGGTTTGGCCATAGATCCGGAAAGATTAATCTCGATTCTAGCTTTGTCCTTGTTTCAACACAAGAAAACACTTCAAAGCTTTTTGGGTAAAATCAATTTTTGTAAGAAGATTTATTGCTGATTTTGCTAATATGTCTAAGCCTCTAACTGCTATGTTGAAGAAGAATATGAGTTTCAGATGGACAAAAGAAGGAAAAATCAGTTTTGAGGCCATTAAAGAAGCTATTGCTTAAGCTCCAACACTTGCAAATCCAGATTTCTCAAAGGATTTCATATTGTATGCATTTGTAGGAGTTGAAACTATTTCAGCTATCTTAATTCAGTTAAATCAGGATGATTTGGAACAGCCTATTGCTTTCTTTAGCAAAGGATTACATGACTATGAGGTGAAGTATACTTTCGTGGAAAAGCAAGTTCTTTCTGTTATTAGAGGGTTAAAAATTTCAGATATATGCTCTCTAATAATAGAATTCATGTTATGGTTACTCACCCAAGTGTGAAAGAATTTTTGTTGAGCAAGGATTTGAACGAAAAGAGGGCTGGTTGGATCACCAAAGTCATGGAATATGACGTAGACTTCAAAGTGACAAAGTTGATACGTGGAAAAGGGTTATGTGAGCACCTAGTTTCAGATTTGGAGGAAAAGAAAGCTGCTGGTTTTGCACTTATAAATCAACCACATGCAGCTGAAATACCATCTTCTGTGAGTTGGACTCATGACATGATTCAATACTTGCATGTGGGTATTATTCCCCAAGGTTTGGATAAGACTAAAAGGAGGTATTTTCGGTTACAAGCTATTCCTTATGCACTCATTGATGGTATTTTATTTAAGAGGGATATTAATGGTGTTCTTCTGAGATGTATAGAGCCTACACAAGTTGATAGATTGTTGCAATAATTTCATGAAGGTTTATCAGGTGGTCACTTTTCTCCAAGGACTACTAATCTCAAAATCATGAAAGCAGGTTATTATTGGCCAAGTATTTTCAAAGATTGCTATGCATGGGTCAAAAGATGTCAGAAGTGTGCTTTCTTCGTGGGTAAGGAAAAGTTTTCCCCTTCCTCTTCATCCTATTTCAGTAGATCAACCTTTTATGCAGTGGGGTTTGGACTTCATTGGTATGATCAATCCACCATCCAGTTTGGGACACAAGTGGATTCTTACAGCTACTGATTATTTTACAAGATGGACAGAAGCAGTTGTGTTGAAAGAAGCGAATGAGACTAGTGTGCTTGACTTCTATGAAGGTATTGTTACTAGATTTGGAGTTCCTACTACTATTATTTCAGATAATGCTCTTGCTTTTGTTGGTGCTAAAATTACAGAGTGGGCTGTCCAAAATGGTATTTATTTGAGTACTTCATCAAATTATTACCCACAAGGTAATGGGCTTGCAGAGTCTACAAACAAGAATTTGTTGAAGATTATCAGAAGACTTTTGGATGAAAATCAGAGGTCATGGCACACTAAACTCAAATCAGCTTTATGGGCTGACAGAATTACTCCAAAGAGGTCTATTGGTAACTCCCCATACATGTTGGTTTATGGTAAGGAAGCAAAACTTCCAATTTCTCTTGAGTTGCATGCTTTAGAGCTTATTCATCAGATGGAATTCTTGGAATCAGGACCTATGGAGGTAAGATATGCAGAGCTTATGCAGTTGGAAGAATTAAGGCATGAAGCCATGCTCACCATGGAAGCTCATCAAGCTCAGGTAAAGAAGAATTTTGACAAGAAAGTAGTTGCAAGGGTTTTTCAGGAAGGTGATCTTGTTCTTAAGTGGGATGCAAATAGAGCAAAAAGAGAAATCACACCAAATTTGATGCTATTTGGAGTGGTCCTTATGTTATTTCAGCGTGTGTAAGCCTCACAATGCTTTTTAGTTATCACGTTTGGATGGAGAAGAACTACCAATCCCGGTTAATGGGATTTTCCTCAAAGCTTGCTTTTGAGGATTTAACATCATTAGAGTAGGATTTAAATTCAATAAGTGCTTGCATGCACATTGTTTTTCCATCTTTCTTAGTTTTCTTTCCAAGAAGTGCTTGCATGCACATGTTTTCTTTTGTTGAAGAAGGTAATTCGGTTCTTTTTGTTCAGAGGATGCAAGTTATTGACAGAGTATGTGACTCCATAGCCCAATGGATGCAGAAGGCTACTAATCTCTTGTTTAACAAACAAACAATCCCGTGATGTCGCCAAAATGTTACCATATTTTCCATGCAAGAACGAACAAAGCTATTTTTTGTGAAGTTGGCTATTTTTGGCAAAATGACTATTTCCGAAATTTGGCTATTTTTAGCATTCGCTAAAAATAAACGTGTGCTAAAGGAAATTGGGTGAGTGGTGAAAGTTGCTATTTTTAGCATTCGCTAAAAATAGCGAGTTTCCAAAATAGAGTGCAAAAGCATGCACAAAAGCTAAGCAGACTTGGAATGAAAGGCAACTCTAAAAATAGCGAAGGCAGTCATAAATTAGCAGCAGCTAATTATAGGCAGAATTGGCACCAAAGAAGGTTAGTAAAGGAGCTGCTAAAAATAGTGAAAGGTATGCTAGAAATAGCATGCAAGAACAGTTGGTTTTGGCGCTAGAAATAGGTGGAAAAGAGCATAAGTTTTATGCTAAAAATAAGAGATAAAGCAGCAGTTAGCAGTTGGATCTGTGGCCTAAAATAAGAAGGAAAAGCAGCTGCCAAAAATAGCAAAAGGGATGCCAAAATGGAGGTGTAAGTGTGGCTTACATTCATTGCATGCTATGCACACAAAGGTGGTGCCAAAGTTGAGAATTTTAAGGAGAAATCAGTGAAGAAGAATCAGCAGCATGCTAATTTCAACGTAGCAGCCTTAGAAAAGCACAAAGAGACAAAATAGAAAAGGTGCAAAAAGACAAAAAGAAAAGAATAATTAGTTGCATGCCTAAAGTCCATGCAGCAGGTCAGAGGGGCAGTTTGTAATTGTTTTCAACACTTTTGCATGCCTAAAAGCCACACAACAAACTCATTTTTCAATGCAGCAGGGTATTGGAGGTTGATTATTTTATTATTTCACTCACTTGCATGCTTCCAGAGCAGTCAAAGGGTGAATAAAATAATCTATTTTATTCTTGCATGCACAACAGGGGTCTAGAATGGAGGGCAACACTCTAATAAGATTGAGTTTTGTAAAGGAAATCACATACACACTCTTCCAGCTGTTTTTCTCTGGCAATTCTAGTTTGTACTTGCATCTCTTAATATAAAAGCTTCATTTTTGCCTTCTCATAGCGCTGGTTTTCTGAGTATTCATTGTGTTTATTAGGGTATTGTATTACTCTGTTTTGGAATTTCTTCCCTATACTGCTGTCCCTTGCCTAAACCTTTGAATTAATTTTGCAGATTAGCCTAGAGTTGTGCATGTGTGTGGATCTCTATATTTTCTGTATGCAGTAGTACATGTGTGTGTCAAATCATTGGTGTATCACCTCAATTTTATATTTCCCGCATTCCTTCTCCCTTTTCCTTGTCAATTTTATTAGTTTTAGGTGATTCACAGGGGAACCAACCCACTCTGGAGGTTCACCTTAGTCTTAGGTTACCCACAACCTTGAGGTGTTCCAATTTTGTCAACAGGAGAGAGAGTACACACCATTCTCTATCAGGGTGCACTTCTAGGTGACAACAATTTCTCGGTAATTTCAAATTCCTTGTCCTTATAGGTAACCTTTCTTTCCTTCTAGTTCTTGGCAAATTCCTGCGATAATTGCCGATCATGCCCATGATCTCTGTCGATGAAACTATTGAAGCCTCCTTTGTTGAGAACCTACCATAGCTCAACGTCCTGTTTCCATTCATCGTTGTATATAGGCTCGACACTTCACATTTCACCACCCATTTTGCTCTTTGTTGTCAAGGGATTCTGAAATCTCTTCCCCCGGATGTTACTAATATGACTCTGCTTCAGCTTGTGTATGCCCACCGAGGCAGAGATGGTTAAAATAGGAGATGATGATAAGCAACTTCGCAAGCTTGAAAGCGTGCAAGAACTTACTCACATGGAAGCCTTTAATTCTTTTGTTCATTGATAATGGTGCTCGTGACATTGGGCGGAAGCCTCTCTCCTTGATACCATACTTTATATTCACTAGCTAAAACACCAATGTTAGCCATCAAATCGGTGAGCTTGTTACCCTCTCTATAGGTGTGATGAATGCAGCAATTGGGGATAGAATTGAACAATTGAATATCCTCGGTCATGATAATATTGATAGTTCAGCTGGCAGGAGAAAACTATATATTTATTGGACCTTAATTTATATATCTTATATTTCTCAAGTTCTCTCAGATCGAGGTCTGTTTTGCTTTCCACAACAAGGTCGTTCAATCTAGGATTTCTGTTATCAATGTTCGTTGTTCATTGGTTTTTATTTTTGTCAATATTTACCAAGGAGATTTGCTTTTTCTAGTCTTATATTCAGAATGCATATCCTTATAGATAGTGCATTGCAAAAGCTAATGTTTTTGTCCTTGACCTCAATCTTTTGTATTTCCATTAGTGTCTAGGATTAGTTTATCCACTAATTTAGGTTGTGTAATCTAGTCTTTTTCTGGTCATTGTTAATTTTTTGCCATCAACTTAAATTTGTACCAAAGTGTACAGATTTTGTTAATGTAGTTTTCAATGCTGTTCTATGTGATGGGAAGTTGAAAATCTTTCATTTTATTGACCATTATTTTATCATCTTGCTTTATTCTGCAATTGCCTAGGTTCCTCGCTGATGCAATTCCTGTTATTATTTCCGTTTTTGCTAATCCCTTATCTTTATGATAAGAATATGTATATCATTTTTTTAATATTTTTCCCACACAGTATATATTTGTATAAGAAAATTTGGGAACCTTTCTTTTGATGTGGTTACTACCTTTAATTCAAGTCAATATGGTTAAAATTGGTATAAGATTTTTAAAGAGTAGATTTTTTTGACTATTCATCACTCAACAGATCTCCAATTATTCAAGTTAAATTTTATTTTATATTCTTTGTCAATTCAGTTTTCTATTATTTAGTTCCAGCTTAGGTTGCTGAAGAACATTTCTCAGTTAGTTATATTTTTGGGCCTTTTAGGAGCTAAATTCATTACTAGTATATTTGGCTCACGAGGACATTAAAATTCTACCTGTAATCATTTATAAATAATTTGTTGATGGGGGAAGTGGGATGTGTTTACGGGATGACAAATATTTTCCTGTGTTTTACAGATGGCAGAGGGCCAGCAAATTATATATATATATATATATATATATATATATATATACGAGAAAATTATAAAAAAGATATTAATAGCTTTTCAATGTATAATTAAACTGTTAAAAGTTAAACATCATCAAACATTCTGAAGAGCAGATTTTTTTAATAAATAATATTAACATCTATGGCACAGAACATTCAACATTGCCTTTGAAAATTAATGTCAAAAATTGAGTGAAACATTGAAATACTAGTATGATATTGTAAACATGAATATTATATTATCAACAATCATGAAAATAACTGTTTGAAAATGCCCCCCATAATTTTAATTTTACAAATATATTTGTTTCCTGTCCTTTAAAACACCTGTTGACGCGGGGAAGGTCAAGATTTCTTCATGACATTCATATTGGGGATGTTCCTTGATGTCTCGGGGATGTTTGGACACCTTCAAGTGTTTGGAAACATCCCCGAGATGCCAAAAATATTCCAAAACATCTTGGAAACATGAGGAAAATGAAGAAAAATAGGACTGCCTCAGAGGGCCAGGGGATGTGTCCCCGTGGAAGACTGATTTATAAAGTACTTTGTTGTCATACTTGCTATAAAACATACTACATTGCAGTTATAACTTACAAACATTGTGTTGTTGTAGCTCTGGATATTGGTTTTCAATCCGCATCACTAGAACTTTACTTATTGATAAATATTTAAAACCAAGTAAAGAAGCCTTTTTATGAATCATGAAGGTTGCTGGGGTATGGGCAGTCAAGAGTTGGTTCTTGTCTAATTGTTGTATATGTACTGCATTTTAGAGATTGCACATATTTCATTGGCATGATTTGATAGTCATTTCTGCATGCTTTTTATTTTCCCACGACTTTTTCTTGGTACTTCTTCCTTTTCCCTATGTCGTCTGCTTGTTGGTTAGAATACAGGGAGAGCTTTATATGTAATGTCTATAGCACTATGTGTGAACTTTTAAGGTTGTCCTCGTTCTCAAGTCCATTGTTATTTTTGGGTTTTCCATGTGTTGCATGTAGTGCTTTCCTTTACTTTCTCTCTTATCAGTTCATGCTTCCTCTTACTGAGCAATTACATATGATTATACCAAAAACAGGGAGTGCAAATGTGTGACTTTGGTTGCTAGTTGGTATGTGAATTATGTTATTGACTTTGTCACTGTATACAGAATCCTTGCAAAGGACTAGCAAATTAATAGTAATTAGGCTAATATGAGCGAGTTTTCCTTAGATATGAGTTGAAATTAATTCTTGGAAGGGAATACTTTACCCTTCTTGAAGTTTGGTTCTTGCGCTTGGTGTTGTCATTGACATGCACAATTTTTAAAATTTGTGGCCACTTCAATATATTGAATGACATTGCATCCTTGCTTTAGTTTAAGCCGCAAATTTCCTTTGATTTCCTTTTAAAATTTGGTTTTATTTGGATTTGTTTGCAATTTTGCTTCATATTCTTTGAATAAATCTCAACTCGTACATATTCAGACTGCATTATATTGCGCCTCTTTAATATTTGGGAATCACGTTAGCACTTTTTGTTTTAAATTTTCCATGCATTAACACCGTGTTTTATTTTTCTAAGGCTTAAACAAGTCCTTTCTTCAAACTTTATGCGGTGTTCATATTTCAATATTTTTTTTTCTGCAGTCCAGTTCGGAAAGTCAAAAGTAGAAACAAGCAAACTCAAGAAGTCTGCGAATGGACGAGAGTGTCACAATCATGTGCCTTGTCTAACGAAACTGTGCTTGCATAGAAATAAAATTAATGCTGGACTTATGATCATACGGTAAAACGAGATGGATATAGTGTCTCCATTTCGCTTATGCTTTTAAGAAATAAAGCTGCACTATGTTGACTTAATTAAAATCAGTGTTAAAAATGCTCTCACCTATCGCATGGAATAATGATACTTATTGCAATTCTGTATGCTCGTACCCCAGCTTAGAGTTTTCAAAAGCTGGAGGAAAATCAGCTTTACCTTGTGAGCTTATGGTGAAGGGAGATGATGAAGGTCTCCATCCCGCACTCTTGTATACACTGTGTTTCTTTGAAGCAATGTTAATGTGCTGAGGGTTTATGGTCAAACAAGAACCGTTAACCTAAGTCTAACGGTGCTGCCCTAGACCTTTAACTCTGTAAACATTCGTGATCACTTGCTTTAAAGTCAACTACTTAGATTTACAATGAAATGACTAAAGTAGCCTTGTTCTATCTACTAAAAGATGAATTTGAAAATCCTTAAGAGATTTTACGCACTTCACAGGATTGCACTTTTCGCTATTAATTGATCTCTCTGAGTTGGTAAAGCATCTTCTTGTACACCAAGAAACCTAAATTATGGCTATTGTTGCATACTTGAAGTGTAATTCTCTAAGCTCTGCGTTCAAAGAAGTGTTGCTCTCACAGTTTTTTCTGCATTGGTTTTGTGAGAATCATAGAGGGTAAAGGCAGCAGGACTAAAAGAAAGCACATAGAAATGGTAGGAAGTTCTGTTTGGCAAAATCCATGCCCTATGCCCTTGGTTATAGGGGATATAAAGCTCACTGCACGCGCAAGTTGAATTATTCACACCTCTGTTTCCATTTCAAGAATGTTCAAAAAGTAGCAGGAGATCATTAGAATTTTTTTCTTCCACCGAGCAGCTGCTAGGAGTGAAATATTCCCATGCACAGAAATGCAAAGATTCATCCTGCATGAAGCCCAGTTTAAGATAGGAAACTGTATTCACCCTTAGGTCAGTTATATATGTTTTTTAACAAATTCCCTAATTAAGAGAAGGTATACACACAAGGCTGGTTAAATGAATGGGCAGGCAAAAATAATATTAAGAACATATTAGATGACTAGAATGACCCTAAATTTGCATACAAGCCAGTGAAACCCCCAAAACAGCACACTGTAAGGAACTTTCGGTCAGATATCAGGAATGCTGTGGTTCTGATGTGTAGATTGACAGGGGCGTTAGACACAGTGCAAGTGGATGAAAGTTTGATTCCTCTATTGCATGAGATTTGGGAGAAAGGAACCATTATAACTGGTTAGACAGTATTTCCTTCTACCTAGATAAGACGATTCACTAACAGTATTTCCCTCTACCTAGATAAGACGATTCACTTGTGTCAACAATACTTTCAGTGGAGAATTGTTTCAACCTTGGATCCTACAGGCAGGAGAACAAGTATATTCCCACTGGTACATGCTGTGGAAGCACATGTATCACATTCATCATGCTAGAATCTGTGATTTATTTTTGGCTAATCTGTATGAGCCGTTCTACATTACAGAATTCCCTAGAATATCTCTAGAGATGAAAGAAGGGTTAAAATCACTGAGAGATTGGTTCATCAGCCTAGAATACACATCTCTCAAGCTTGATGGGGCTATGAAAGCCCTCACAATCTATGAAAGCTTCTCACAAGTTATTGAAGTATGTACCTAACAGATTAATCTTGAAAGAAGTTGCCAATCAAATTGTTAATGGAGTCACTGGTAAGCTGAGAAGGGTCAATGACACAATATATCATAATTTCTCTTATGGCTGGAACAGTGGGATTTCAGAGTTTCCCAAATGTACATGTCAAATGTAATGACATGCATAAATTTAGATTTTCCTTATCCAATTTTACATGGTATGAAAAATGGGCAAGGTGGTGCTCCATTTACAGACTCAACAGTAGAAGCTGACATTGTAATATCAACACAGTGAATTTAAGCAGAGAAGGATGAATTGCAGGGATGTACTTTAGGAAGAAGCACCTTCAGCTTCAAGGGCTGCCATATCAGCTACCATTGCTAGCTGACAAGGGTCTCAGAGTTCATTTCCATCACAAGGTCCCCAGAATTTGCTGCTTTTAGTAATCGACAAAGAACATCTCAGATGGCATCAACACAGAAAAGGGATCTCTTTAAGGTAACTAGATATGATTGTACATTTTCCTCACTTTCCTGCTTCACATGCACTATCTGCTTCTTCCTGCTATGCGTTCGATAGTATAACTATATCCACATTTTTGACAAATCCATCCACTTGTGTCTCTGAATCTCAGTTTGATAGTGGCACATCTTTCTCTTTCATGAATTTTCTTACCTCACCTACAACCACTACTATTATAACTACTCCAAGCAATGCCTCAAATATGATTTTTTTCATATTATCCCAACCACCAGTACACAAACTCTTGCTATCTCAGAGGCTTCATCTTCCATTGCCTTGTTCTTCCTCAACTTTGCAACGCCACTACATCAGTGTCTTCATCATGTATTAATAATTATCACGGATTTCTATGCTTCCACAATTTATCACCTCAAAGGCTTCATCTTCCACCACCTCAGTCTTTTTCAACTTTCCAAAATGAGAAGGATAGCTTGGCTAATGAGCTGGCAGCCCTACATCAGAAGATAGGGGTAATCAGAATTGTTTTCAGGAGCAATTGTCCCAGCAGATCCAGCTCACAAAGACACAGAGCAGTAGGGTGTTGGAGTGTGAGAAAAATCTCAAAGAAACGAAGGACAGGCATGATCAAGAGCTCAAAGAGGCTATGACCAAACACGAGGAGGAGCTCAAGCAGGTACATGCCAAGTTACAACCGGCTGAACAGTAAGTACTCCAGGGAAAGACCGGATGAAAGAAACAGTCTGCATGGTCACATGTTCATGAGAATGGGAAATAGTTGCTTCCAAGCACCTTCAGCACTGGACTACTGAAGTTTATGCACTGTGAGCCAAATTGAACCAATCAAAGGCTGCTCCAGCAAGCTCCCTATAAGCGAGCAAGCTTGCACTAATCCAGGGATGTTTTCTTCCTCCCCTCCTATTTCTCCGTCTTGACATGGTTTTTATTGTATGGTCAGAAGGGACTCCGACTTATCCAAAGTGGGGTTAATTTAGTATGTTAAAGTGTTAATTATAAATAAATGTAGCCAACATGTTTTGTTAGTGCTTTGTTGGCATTTTGTTATGAGATTAATTAGATTTCTTGTATTTTGGTTGCAATGGTTGTGGGAGCCATCAACTGTCGGGCCTTGCCCTTTAGGTAGCTTAAAGAACGTGCTAGATTGTAATAGAATTTAACTACAAAGATTGTAATAGAATTTAACTTGAGGGATACAAAGCTGCTGGTGTTTCATAACGGATTCTGGTATGTACGTGCACTTTCTGTTCTGCGTATGTTGTTGTTGCTAGTCTACTATCTCAGTAGACTATATCTATACTAAGAAAGAGACACATATGCTCAAAGATTACATAGTGGACCTAGTATAGAAGAATGAGAGAACAAAGATGCCTATCGAAAAGGAGAAGGAAAAATATTAAAGTAACTTCGGGTTGAATGAATTAATCCGCAGGGTTCATAGCTGCATCTCGATTGGTATTAATAATGTTGATCAAATTTATGACATTGTTAAATCATTTCTAGAAAGTTTGTGAAGAGGCAGTTATTCTTTGGTAAGTACCCTTCAAGGTTATAAAATTGTAATTTCAAAATTAGGGTTAACTAATTAAGACTATTACTAATGTGTAAATGATGTTCTAGAACTGGAAAGACAATAACATACAACAAATGCACAAATATTAGAATGTGTGCCGATAATATCGGAAAAATACAAGTTGTAGAAACCCAGATTATAAGTTAGGGTTAGGGTTTAGGAACATATTCACCCAAAACAGGTTTTGACAAAGTGACATTGATCTGGATTTGGAGAAATGGGCTATCTAGAGTGTTGTAAATGCGCCTATCTAGAGTTGGTACTCTGAAATTGAGTGTAGGGCAGGTTTGCACGAATTGGGTAGAAATGTCCGGGCATTTTTGACCTCTGTGGCAGATTTCGCCGCTTGATGCCCTAAACTAGCAATGAGTTTGGCACTTGATTCTTCGTGTTTCTTGGTTCGAGATCTATGATCAAAGTCTATGATTGAATATGATCTCTTTTTTGTGAAAAACCCTAGCTCTCTTTCAAGACTTGTAATGAAATTACTTGTATAAATTTGATTATCAGCAGCAATAAAACACCAAAGAACACAATATTGCAGATAAATGATCTCAATATGCAAGTAGAATAGCTTAGCCACTTCGAGGGGGCAACCTCCAAACCATACAATAAGACTCAAATGCTCAATATGATGATTAACTACTCCTCACTACCACCTATATATACCAATCCTATGTTATGGCCAACACCAAGGCCAACCTACTAAACATATGAAAGCATAAATGAATAACATATGACAAGAAGAGAGATTATGTAAGCCACAAGTCGGCACTACATATCCAATATAAGCTATAAGACTAAGGGCGTAGCATGCCCCTCCCCTTCAAAGCAACATTGTCCCCAATGTTGGGAAGCCCTGGATGTTGTTGCACAAATGCTTCATCCTCCCATGATGCATCCTCAATATTCATATTCTTCCACTTGATCAGGTACTCGGTAATGACTCTGGTCCTTAATCTTTTGGTGCGTGTCTAAAGAATACCTTCAAGTTCTAATATGATCCTTCCTTCCTCATCTAGTTCAGAAGCACTGATTGGGTGGAAATGTGCTCCCAATAACTTTCTTCAAGCAAGAAACATGGAAGATTGGATGTATTTTACTTCTGGAGGGAGCTCCAACTTATATGCCACACTACCAATTTTCTGCAACACTCAGTAAGGACCATAGTATTTAGGAGCAAGCTTATTATCCTTCTTTTGTTATTTTAATGATAATTGCTTATATGGCTGCAACCATACAAAAACAAAGTCACCCTCTTCAAAGTGTCGCTCACTACGATGTTGATCAACCTTGTTGCTTCATGCGGTTTTGTGCCCTTGCCAAATTCTCTCTAAGACTAGAGAGTACCTCATGTTAGTGCTGAATGTGATCTTCAATTGCTCTCACCTTTGGTTTGACCTTCAAGCTAGAGATGAGTGATGGAGGATGGTACCCTAAAGTGCCAAAAATGGAGACATTTTGGAGGAGGTATGAAATGAAGTATTATACCACCATTTTGCAAGTGGCAACCATTGCACCCAACGTTCTTGTTTATTTGAAGTAAAACATCGAAGATATCCCTCCAAACATTTATTTACCACCTCAATTTGCCCATCTGATTGAGGATGATAAGATGAACTCTGGGCCAGTTGGGTACCCAAACAAGAGAACAAATCAGTCAAAAATTGCTTGTAAATATCGGATCACGATCACTTACTATAATTTTGGGCGTGCCATGGAGCTTTTGAACTGTGTCCATAAATGAGATGGCAATCAGATTTAGTTGTGAAAGGATGAGCCATGGCACAAAAATGAACATACTTGGTAAGTCTATCCACCACAACCATGATGACGCTTTTCCCTTCTGATTTAGGCAATCTTGTGATGAAATCCATCGATACCTCTTCCCATCTCTCGCTAGGAATAGACAAAGGTTGGAGGAGACTTGGTGTCTTAATGGTCTCGCCCTTATTACGTTGACACACCAAACATTCTGCCACAAAATTTTGAACATCTCCTTTCAACCCCTCCCAAAAGAAATCTGTTTAACTCTATGATAAGTTTTCAAGAACCCAAAATGGCCACCTAATGGAGAAGAATGGAGCTTTGAAAGAACATTGTGTTTAAGTGTAGAGTTCTTACACAAATATAACCTATCTTTGTACCACAATGTATCCCCCTTCCATATAAATTGTTTTGATATGGTTGGATCTGTCTGGAGATTTTGAATGAGAGTATGGGTTGTTGCATCTTTCTGCCATTCTTCCCTTGCTTGATCTACCCAATCTGCCTTTAGTATAGAGATGACACATAACAATGCTTCGTGGACTCATCCCTCCTAGATAGAGCATCAATGACCACATTTTCCTTCCCTTTCTTATAAATAATCTCAAAGTCATACCCCAACATCTTAGTGACCCATTTTGTTGCTCTTCTGAAGATAGTCGTTGCTCCAAGAAGTATTTCAAACTATCATGATTAGTTTTTACCTTGAAGTGTCTACCCATCAAGTATGGTCTCCATTGTTTGACTGCATGTAATATTGCCATCATTTCCTTCTCATAGGTGGGCTTCAACAAATTCTTTCCTTTTAGTTCCGGCTCTCAAATGCTATGGGATGTCCTTGCATGAGTATTGCTCCGATCCCATTTCTGAAGCATCACATTCAACTATGAAGGTCTTGGAGAAATCTGGAGTTGCCAATACTGGAGTGGTGCACATTGCCACCTTCAATTTTTCAAATGCCTAGAAGCTTCCTCATTCCAATGAAAGGAGTCTTTCTTCAATAATTTTGTAAGTGGTGTTGTTATATTGCCATAGTTTTTACAAATCTGTGATAGTACCTGTGAGACCTAAGAAACCTTGTAAATGCTTGAGGGTTCTTGGGACTTCCCATTCCACCATGGCCTGGATCTTGTGAGGGTCCACCTTAACACCTTCATGAGAGACAATATGGCCCAAGTATTCCACTTCATGTACCCCAAAAGAACACTTGAAGGCTTGGCATATAGTTGATGTTTCTCTAGGGCTTCCAATACTGTATTGACATGATGTAAATGTTTCTCCCAGGATTTGCTATAGATGAGGATATCATCAAAAATACCAAGACAAAATTCCTTAGGAATGGTCTAAATATTGAATTCATCAAACTCGAAATGTGGATGGTGCATTAGTAAGACCAAAAGGCATCACTAGGAATTCATAATGCCCTTGATGAGTTTTGAAGGCTGTCTTATGAATATCTTCTTTCTTTACTCTAATTTGGTGATACCCAGAACACAAATCTAGTTTTGTAAAATAAATTGCACCATGCAACTCATCTAATAAATCATCAATGACAGGAATAGGAAACTTATCTTTGATAGTGTACTTGTTGAGTTCTTTGTAGTCTAGACACATGCGCCATCTTCCATCCTTGTGGCACACCATCACCACTGGAGCAGAATAAGCACTCTGACTGTGATGAATAATACCCATTTCCAACATTTCCTCCACCATCTTCTCGATCTCACTCTTTTGCACATATGGGTATCTATAAGGCCTGATGTTGGGGGGTTGGCTTCTTGGAATTAATTGAATGGCATGATCATGATCTCTTTCAGGAGGCAATCCTCTAGGATCCTTAAAGATAATTGCATGTTGATCAATAACCTTCTGAAGATCAGGATGCACTACCATCGTTGGTGGTTGAACTTCCATGGAGAACAATTGTGCTACAAAACCTTCAACCCCCTTAAGAATCTTCTGCATTTGGTGAGAACTAACCACTTGAGGAGTTTTTGCCTGTAGTCCTCGAAGTTCAAATTGTTTACCCTCAGAATGAAAGCGCATGAACAATTCTTGGAAATTTAGCTCTATGGTGCCCAAAGTTGTGAGCCATTGAACACCTAAGACAATATCAGCTCCACCCATGGGAATAACAAACATCATAGATTCCAATGTGTAGTCACCCATCATAAGTCTGATTTTATGGCATTTACCTGAACATTGGATTGTGCCACCATCTGCAATCATTACTTGAAATTCAAGTGTTGGGTAGATGAAACAATTTAGCCTTGCTATCAGCTTATGATTGATGAAATTATGTGTGCTCCCTGAATCAATCAATAATTTCACCTTCTTAAGATAACCCACAACCTGAAGGGTTTGTGGAGTACTAATACCTGATAGAGCATGGCATGAGATAGTGGGCTGGGGATCTTCAGATTCTTCCTCTAATTTTTCCACTTCCTTGCTTGATGTTTCCTCATATTCTTCCTCATCACCGGTCCCTTCAATGTAGAACAATTTTTTCTCAACACATTTATGATTTGGTCCATATTTTTTGTCACAATTAAAACATAACCCTTTTGCTCTTTTTTCTTCAATTTGTTGAGGTGTCAGCCGAACTGGTGAGGGTACGATGGAGGCAAGGTGCTACGATCTTTTATGTTAGTGAAGGACTTGCCTTCTGCTGGAAAGAAATTTTTCCTCTACCCTACGCGCCATGATAATAGAATCAAAAACCTTGAGTGGATTAAACATGCACACCTCATGCTCAATGTGGTCCTTAAGACCCCCAAGAAATAGGTCATTCAGATACTCTTCTGTAATATCCTCCAACACGTAAGGAAATATTTTGGAATTGATGGACATACTCCTTTATTGAACTTGTTTGTCGTAACTTTGCTAATTGGCTGAAGTAATTCTTTGACACACTAGAACTATAGTGTAATTGAAGCTCTTCAATGAAAACTATCCATGTGACACTTAGACCATTCTTCTGCCTTTGAGCACATAACCAATGATACCAGACAAATTGGTCAGGTTCTAGATATAAGGATGCCATGGTCACCTTTTGTCCCAATGGGATCTAATGGAGATCAAAGAAATTCTCCATTTGGGTAATCCAATTGAGTAGATCCTTTCCATCAAATTTATGCATTTCCACTTTTGGAATAATGCCCCGCCATTGGTGAGGAGATCCACCGAATGTGTAAAGGAGCCTCCTAGATTGGAGTGATTTGGACTGTGTGAGTATTGCTAGAGGAACCCATATGACTAGAATTGGGATTTGTGTTTGAAAGAGCATGCAACAATTCCTACTTCATTGATTGAAAATTTGTCCAAGTTCACCCCTAAGGCTACCTTTCAGATGAAGAAGCTCATTATTGAGGTCATCCTTACCATATTATTTACCCTTTCCTGAAGTTGGATGACTACCTTAGATACTCCCGAACTAGAAGATTCTAAATCCATATCTTCCTTATTTGGGGTCATTCTGGAGTTGCTTGACCTTTCCCTTGGCCTTGAGTTGATCTACCGGTCATGATGTAGGGTTTGGGACTCGAGGTAGACGAAATAGGGAAAAAAATTAGGGTTTGGGGTTTCATAAATTTATTGGCCAAATAGAGGAAATCATAAAGAAGAAACCCTAGCTAATTTTTGGAAAGCTTTCCAAAATATAAGAAACTTAGAAAAATTCCAAAATTGCAACCTAGGTAGCCGAATTATGAAAAAACATAAAACCGCCAATTTTTTTGCAAAACAAGTCAAAAATGTTTGAAATTTGGAGAGGAGCTTACTTGACTGATTTTGCCACACCACAAAAAAAAATGTAGAAAAATTCGCTACCAATTTTGAGATATATCCAAACCTTCACAATTAGGGTTTGACGCAGTCACTTTATACCACTTGTAATGAAATTACTTGTATAATCCCGATTATCAGCAATAATGTAACACACCAAAGAACACAAAATTGTAGATAAATGATCTCAATATGCAAGTAGAATAGCTTAGCCACTTGAGGGGGCAACCTCCAAACCATACAATAAGACTCAAATGCTCAATATGATGATTAACTACTCCTCACTACCACCTATATATACCAATCCTATGCTATGGCCAACACCAAGGCCGACTACTAAACATATGAAAGCATAAATGAATAACATATGACAAGAAGAGAGATTATGTAAGCCACAAGTCGACACTACATATCCAATATAAGCTATAAGACTAAGGGCGTAACAAGACTTGAAAAAGGGGTTAAATCGATTGGGATGGATAGACCTCACTCCACCCCTAGTGGTGTGATGAGTGTTGTATTATGTAGCAATACTCAAGAGGTATCAAGTGCACATAGTTCTTCCTCTCTCGTGAATGCATGCGAATGTGCAATAAACTATGTTTTGGCAAGAGCTAATAAGGCCTCCGAAAACTTGACAATGATCTTTGGTGTGAGTTGTAGTGTGTGATAGTGATCTAGGGCAACAACATAAAATGTATTCAGACATGATGATTTGTTGATGTGCTTCAAGGAGTGATGTTGCAATGATAGTCCTTAGGATGCGAGAGGCCCTAGATACCCAAAGATTCAAGATGTGTTCCTAATGAGTATGGTGTATGTGCTTTTATATGTGATGTGTGCAAATGGTTTCCCGCTCAATTGACACTAAGTGACTAAGGTAACTTGTGCATTTGAAAAATTGACCGTTGGAAGTGCTTAGAACAAAAATATTGGCCAAGATCAAAACCGTTAGCCGATTCTGCCCCTGCCCGGTGATTCTGCACCTATTTAGCTTGGGACCTGATTTGAAAGTGGAGATAGGCGACCAAGAGTTTCAAGATGGGTTTTGTATTTAGTACAAAGGTTCTTGATAAAGTAATTTGAGTGACAAGTACTTAGTGGCTTTGTGGAATATGGGATTAAGCAAGATGCATGTAGGATTAAGTCAATTAACTATATAAATGGGAAAGGGTTGGGATAAATGCCAAATGATTATTGTCAAGTTCCTTTGGTCTAAATTTAGGGTACTACAATTGTCCCCATAACCTAGTAATTGAAAATCACCTGGATTAAACTAAATGAAATGCAAATGCAATCCTCCCAATGGATATGGTATATGTGAGACAAAATGTGCGTGTTCCCTTCTCTCTTTGTACCGTACATGTGAACTTGCAAGTGACATGAAAAAACATGTATTAGTGCTCAATATAGATGCTTATAAAATCAATAAATAAGAAAAAATGAAATTAAAACATGAAACTACCACACTTGTATGCACGGTGTCCAATCTAAAGGACGCAAATAATATATGCAAGAATTTTTGCATTTGAGCTTGCCATGAGCCATTGTAGCATTTGAGCCTACTATAGAGCCAAATTGTGAGCACTTGAGCTTGCTACAGGCAAATATGTATGCACTTGAGCTTGGCACAAAGCCAAACATGTATGCACTTAAGCCTTTCATCGAGCCAAATGTGTTCATGATTTGAGTTTGTATTTCAAAATGAAGTGTATAAGCCACAATGCCATGTATTTGTCATGAGCTTGAAATGTGTTTGGAATGCTATGTGAAAGTCATCATATGGTGTCAATCAAGCAACTGTATTTATAATTTGCATGAACTTGTTAGAAAAAGCCCACAATATACCCTCCTTTTTAGATGGGGGATGTTGCGAAGAATCGCTTAGGTCAAAAGAGAAAAGTGTTATTTGTATAAAATGCATAACCATAACATCAATGATGTAAACCATATCTAGTATATCAAATAACATGGTTAAAAGGAGCAATGTTCATAAGATATAAGCATTTTAGCACCAATGGTATGTATTGTCAAAAGTGTGAAGCATATCATGAGAATGTTCTAGCAATTCTGTAAATAAGATAGCAATGATTGAAAGATTAGTATGAAAATAACACGACTCAACGCCTAATGGATCCATAGTGACCTATGACATGACATGACATGACATGCCCATCATAAACAGATATGATTGAAAAGACATGACTGATTTGACCAGTGTTAGTGGGTGTTAGTTCGTGTGCATGTAGACATGCATCCAACCATTATGCCTAAGCAATACATGTGACAATCACTGTGCTAAAGCTAGCGTGTAATAAGAAATGATATAATCGTCAAAATGCATCAAGCAATGGGCCTAGAGCTAGGAATGTAACAATCAATGTGCCATGAATAACTTGTAAATCAAGAGATATATCAATCAATGTGCTAGAAGCAAATTTGTGAAGCAATATGTTGTGAGCAAGCTATACATCATAATATTTATCAACCATTAGGCTTAGAGCCAGAAATGTAATAAGTAATGAGTGCTAAACTAGCATGTCAATAATCCATGTGAACTAAACAAAGTGCAAGATATGCAATGCATGTCATAAGCTATGTATGTCATAAGAATAGTGTGTAATAAGCCATGTGTATCTAATGGCAATAACTTTAAGGAAGATAAAACAAATGGCATATGATATTTATTCTGATCTAAAGATGTAGCAAGTAATGTGTCCAAGAAACAAGAGGGTGATGGACACTGATGTGTGAGCATAAAGCAAACAAGCAATGAAAGATCACACATAGAGAAACAATAGTATGAACAAACAAAGCATAGATCATATAAGTGTATAGAGAAAACAATGCATAGAGCATACAAGTGCATAAAACAAACACAACATAGAGCATACAAGTGCATAGAGAAAACAAAGTTTAAGATAAGATAAATATATTAATGTCCAACAAATGACCACAAAAGTAGGTCAATGGGATTGAAAAGAGCTAAGCAAGGGCAAATACAAAGCGGGGGACCAAACGGTCCCAAGAAAGAGCAATGCAAAGAAAATACAAAGGGCCTGAGAAGGCAACAACAATGGAGAAAACAATCCCAACACCCAAAACCAGGGGTGGGCATGCAAGCGAGAAGAAGAGAAGAAAGAAGGCCGAGGAGAAGATGAGAAGAAAGTCCATCATGGGATGGTGGAACTAGCTCCCCTAACATTCGAGGCTGACTAGAAGAAACTCTGGATGAAAAGACGACCGAAAGAGGAGGCGGCAGAGTGCAAGGGCCGTCTACTAAGCTGCTGTTTGGAGATCGCATCGTATCTAGAAGATCTCATTTGTCGCCTAATGCCGAGCCTAATCTTGACTTGAAGATGACAGCTCGGTGAACTATGAATGTTATCCCTAGGATGAACCAATTTGGAGTCAGAGGCAGAGCTAGTCACCCATTGGTGCTTGGTGCCTCTCGTTGAAGGTAGCGCTGTGAAGAAGTGATCAGCCGGGTAGAATCTGGTCTGGAATGTGGCTGAAGAGTGTGCTCACGAAGCCTCATGGCCTCTTGTATGTATAAAGCAAGACACTTTTGATCCTCATATTTGAAGAAGTCCAAAAGAGTCTGTGCCCCTCTGAAGAGACAATAAAACCTCCCTCTGATCGCATAGTATAGTAGGGCAGTGGAAAATAAAGTGCATCTCTGTCTCGGGCTCCTGGAGATTACATCAGATGGCAGATCTTGTCAGAATGATCAAGGTGGTGGTTTGTCTCGAACGGAGTCTATGGGAACCAACTCTGATCTGGCCGAGAGCGATGCGGAGCGCATGTGTCCAGTGATGACGAGTATATTGTGGGGAATAATAAGGCCATCACTCATCTCCATAAAATGCTCGACGTAAAAGGCCATCTTGGGGTGAAGACCCCCTGGGGTTTCACCAGGTGGTAAGGATGAAACATCTATAGATATCCTCCCTAATGGCCTTGTTCAACACTTGTCTAGTAGGAAGGAGGTGGCACAATGCATCTAAGGAGTACTGAAAAGGAGGGAGATGATCCATCTGGATACCAATTGTCACCAAAAGGTCAGAAGCCTCCGCATACCAGCTGCGACCGCGGTGGGGATCATTAAAACGAGCAATAGCCTTTGAAGAGCAGTATGCCAAGAACGGGTGCCTATCCCACCCCTCAACAGGTCGACAAAGCCTCGATACGGTGTAGGAAAGAGATCAGATCAAACATAGCCTCCAATCTGAAAGGACGAGCTCCAAACTCAGCCAAAATAATGTGATGAGGGACGGTTTGCTTGCACCGGATAAACCGGCAGAGGAGAAGAGTCTGGACTCTCATACAAGTGTGTAGAGAAGACAAGATCATATATCATACAAATCATACAACACGCAAGTTCCTAGAGCAGTTGGAGCAAACAAGTTTGCATGGTAGGCAAAATATACAACATGCAAGTGCCTAGAGTAGTCAAAGTAGACAATATCACATATTAGTCAAAGCATACAACACACAATTGCCTAAAGTAGTCGAGCAGGCAATTTCACATAGTAGTCAAAGTATACAATACATAAGTGCTTAGAGTAGTCAAATCAAACAATATCATAAGGTATACAACAAGTGGCTAGAGCAGTCAAATCACATAATACACAAAAGCATAGAACAAATAGAAGAAGACATAGATATGAACGATATAAGCAACAATGTTAGATAGCCAAAACAAGAGCCTAGGGCAAATCGTAGTTAACTAATCTAGCAAAGATGTAGTAAAGAAAACATGAACAATAAGTGAAAATGCAGTTAAGCATGGAGCATGGTCAAATCAATGTTTAGAAGTGAGCAATGTGATCATTGAATGTAACATAATATAGCATATAAGGAATCAAGTAGCACAAGATAAACAATAGTAGTGCAACACACCTCTAATGGACTTGTGTATAAAGATATGATTGTTGTAAGCTCGGTTGGCTAGATGCCCCCCAATTCAGGTATGCCTCCAATGTGGTATGTATATCCCTAGAGTAGAGGATTGTAAGAAGTCACTATATGCTAAAGATATGGTCTAATTAAGCTCAGTGTGTAAAATGCCCCTCGACGTAGAGATGCCCCTAATATGTTAGGACTGTAAAAGTTGTAAGGTGTGTGATGTCCATGGGTTGTGTATGTTACTGCACAATTTGTACTACAAAGCTTAAGTGCTAAAGGATAGTGTACATGTTGAGTGCTAAATCCAAATGATCATAAGGCTCAAATCTATTTAATGGTGAACATGTCACATGTCACATGTCACATGTAGCTCCTAGTTCTGTCTTTTCGCAATATTGTATTATTGTAGTATTTTCGATACAGGAGACCGAAAAGATAGAAGCGCTAAGTAAAATCGGTACTAGTGGCCTTGGGGCATAGGCTATAAGTGGTGGAAGAGACAAGGTGGGGTGGTGGGTAAGTATTGTTCCCTCAACATTCACATCGAACTTGTGAAATGTGCTCCATCATCGTGTAACAACTTAGTCATGGGCGAGGAGATAATATATCAAACGATCAATACCGTGCAAAGAATGGAAAGTAATCGTGTTCATTCAAAGATAAGGATCTCTTGAATCTAAGGTAAAGTTGTTTGTAGTTTGATACTCTGTATTATCGTCTCGGTAGTCTACTTTGAATCTATGCGTAGGTCACAAGTAGTCATAGTAATCATAGGATCTCAAAGTGTAAATGAGAGTGCATTGGTGTCCCATGAAGCTCACGCTTGCATGACTGCTGCCTAACTGCTGTGCGTCACACATGGCTAGATGCTAGAGGGTGCATTTTTGGAGAAGATGTCAAATGATCGATAATTGTGCTAAGAGTATGTGCGTCCAAAAGCTATGTACAATTGAGTGTGCAAATCAAATGTGGGAGGTATTGTTTTTTAGGAACCCACTCAAGCTTGTATTGAAATTTGTCTTTAGAGATCTCATGGATCTTGATAGGTAGGTTGTTAGGAACATCATAAATCGTGTGCCTGAAATCGTTACATCGAGTCATTGAATTTTGTGGCTCAATGATAAAAACTACGCCTTTTACTAAGTATGTGTATGTAGGATGGTTCATGACTGCTTTGATTATTGCTTACAATGTTCTACAATCATTACCTCTTGTGCATGATTCTTATTAGACTTGACAAAATGGTTATGTATATAATACTAATAGTTCTTCATAGTAGGTGTATGATCACGAGCATTGAGTTACCGTGATTGAATTGAAATGGTATGTCTTTCATGCAAGAATCATTATTGTGTTCCAATCTCATCTTAAGTTTATGTTTAATTGGAATAATTGGTTCTTGGATGCCTTGTTCATCTTTTCGTAATCCATGTCCATAGTATCCCATCTATGCTAGGAGTGTTGTTCGTGTCATTTGTATTGCAACAATTATCGATAAGAGGGTTTTTTCCTTTGTCCTTTCTTGGATGGTATAGGGGGTGTTCCATATTCTTGGGGGTACAATAGAGTTGACTAATATGTTTCAAGAAGAGTAATATGAAATCATGTCAGGAAAATCATTCTCAAACTCCACATAACCATGAAGCCTGGAACAACAATTGTGAGCCACAAGATCCCAATAGGAGAGCTAAGTAATATATGACCTGAACTAAATCAGCATCACAACCCGAGAATAATCAATGAGATACCAAATTCAAAGCCAACTGGCTCAATGAATAATTACGTGCTTTCCTTGCACTATCAACAATAGTAATATTCTATATAAAACACATTACATTGATGACTAAGCATGAGCATGGGTTGAAGGAAATCTACGGAAGTGAATTTTTGGAGTAATGAAGGTAAGTAGAAATGCATGGATAACAGCAGTGAGAATATATTTCATCCAAAGTCCATACAACAGATGGTTTGTACAGAGCCGTTGAACTCCAAGCCTATGTATGTCCCAATTAAATCTAGAAGCTATCAACCTCACCTTCAAATGCCATAAATGTATAAGAGAGTATTCAAGTCTTTCAACATAAATTTGCATCATCTCACACAAATCTGCAATCTTTGTGGTCAAGTGGATAGATTCACCATACTTGTTGTCATTCGAGTGGATTTTCAATTAAATCTAAACTTCATGGAACCTAGGAGTCCCACATTGATGGCTTTAGCTATTAATAACATCTCTTTCTTCAGCAAATGTATATGTGAATAAGGGCCCAAGCAGATAAAAGTATATCAGAGAAAGAAAAGGCTAAGGAAAATTAATGCCGGAGCATCCCTGAAAGTTCAAGTAGTCCATCACGTTCTAATGCGAGACTGTTGATTCAATACAATCAATGATGAGGAGCCTTTTTGAAGGTTTAGTAGGGCACTTTAATCTTGGCTTGTTTTCTTCGTGAGAACAGTTTGAGATCCATTAAACTGATCAAGATCAACAACCTTTGAGGATTTCAAGATTTCAATAAAACTTTGGCCTTGATGCCCTTGATAGTCATTGATTCAATCTTTATCAACGATCTTTCAGGCAGTTAAAAGTTATGAAAGAACTCTGAATTCCTTTAAACTTTTAAGAAGCATACACTCTGTTGGATCAACTTTAATTGATGATCTTTCATCTGTTTAAAGATTAAAAGAACTTTGAGGCCCTTTCACTCATGAAGGGACTCTCAATCTGTTGGATTGGAATCTTGATCCAACTGTAAGCATTGTCTAAGAATCCAACTTGATTGGGGAATGTGTGAAAGCAGTTCTGCGAAAGATTCTTGGTTTAGTGGATGATAGGGAGCATTTTGGATGCTTTTGGCTGACTATTGAGTATGGGCCTTCTGTGACTTAAAAAGAATTGCAAAGTTGTCGGATTCAGAATCAACATAGGTATAAAGGGCTGAAGTGGATCGAGGTCAGCAAAGGGTTCTAAAAGGCCGTTAAAGCAAAGTGAAATTTGTCAACTGCCTGATCAAATCTTAATCAACAGTTTAAAGATTTAAAACTTGTGAAGGCTTTAATGATCTCTAAGTAACCAAAACAATTTCTTGATTGTTGGATGGCTTTGACCAATGGTTAGGATCAAAGGTCAGCAAAGCCTTTTAAAAGGCCTCTGAAGCAAAGTGAAACTTGTCAACTGTCCGATCAATTCTTGATCAACAATTAATGAAGCATTTTAAAGGTTTAAAGCTTGTGAATGCTTTAATGATCTCAAAGCAACCAAAACCACTTCTTGATTGTTGGATGACTTTGATCAACATTTAGTATGAAAGAGGTGCAATAGAGGTGTTGCGGATTGAAAAGAGAAGAATGACTTGTAGCATGATTTCATAATTGCTTATAGTTGCTTTTGAATTGATCATTGGATGTTTGCAATTGTAATGTCTAGATGGTGATTGGAATTTCCTTTCCCATCATGAAGGGATTCTTTGGTATGCATACAATACTTTAAATAAGTAAGATTCCAGGGCTTTTTAAAGTCCAAATAAAGAAAAGGAAAGTTTTAGCAATTAAGGTAGGGTGTTTGGAATTAGTCTAGAGTGGGAATCCAAAGAAGGTTGTGGTGACAAATCCTATTATGTCAGTTTGTGATACAGAGAGAAATTTGGAGTGTATTTAAATGTAATAGCCTGTAGGTGTAGAAGTTGAGTATGTTTGTTTATGTAAGTTGATTGTATCCATTTGTGCAAATGAATGAATTTGAATCTTGTTTTGTGTGTTCAATTTGGCTTCCTTACCGTGTCTGCACAATCTGAATTGGTTGTGTGGTTTGTAATTGTTCAATTGACTCTTAGCCATGCCGTAAAAAGTGTAACCACATGTGAGTAACCCTCAATACGGAGCCAGCATAGGCACCCAACACAAACAATAAGCTGGCACCACTATCAAGATTGATGATGAGCAGATGCCCACAACACCCCGGTACCTTCAATGCCACACATTCAAGATTCTCTTGGAAGCGACAATAGGCGTCGCTAGTTTCTCAGAGTTCATCTCCCTGAATATTCTCCAGCCTCATGCTATCTACAACGTTAGGGCCTAGCTTGCTCGTTGTTTTCCTCAACCTCATGTACAGGTCTAGTCCTTGGCTGTAGTTTAGCAATCTGCTGCCCTGGTTTAGAACCCCTTCTTCTACACCCAACTGTTCCAATAACCCATAGTCAGCTTTCTACTCTTTAAGCGGCTCTTCTACCTTGTAATTTGATTGCAAAACCATTTTTCTTGGGCCAGCTCATGTGCATTGGAATATCCAGTTTTATAACCAGCAAGGGGTTAAGCATCAAGTTCTCAAAGTGTAACTGGAAATCCGCACCCAAAATTTGATCTTGCTCTTATGCATACATTGCTTATTAATTCCATACAAGATATTGAAATGAGAAGTCAATATGTCAGCCAAAAATTGCTGAAAAGGGTTTTTGAACCCTGTTTAGGAAAAATGGTTTCTACGACTCCTAGCTTTCTAGGAAGAAGTCAAATGAATGGAAAAATAGGTGAAACGGACTGCCAATGTTGAAGAACTGCTTCTGAGAGACAAGCCAAAGAAGTGAGCTTTGAAGGTGATGTAGGAGCATGGAGTACACTTTCACAATCCTAAAAGGTATGCTATAGGGGCTGAGAGTTTAAGGATAGCCACCATTCAAAGGTAAGAGAGAAACATCCCAATTTATAGGCCCGATGCTCGTCGATTCATGCCAATTTGAGCTCTGAAAAAATGAAGGTAAGAAAAATCCCTTAACATCGTTTATGCAGGCTCTTTGAAAATCCCGCCAATGCAGCAGGTTTTGTTTGTGGCTTTGGGGGAGGGGCGGTGCTAATCTTGGCCAGGGGAAGTTGTGGGCAAAAGCATACTTTGAATGAGGGGAAGCCGCTTGAAAATTTGCTCCTTTTTTCACCCGACAACATTTTATGGTTATCTATAGCTACCGCTAAGCACTTTAATGTTCTAAACTTCCTTTTGATTTACCCAAGAAGAGCTGGTAGGTAAGTAAGATCTTTTGCCATCTTAATTTTACTAAAGCAGATAGGCAAAAATGCATGTGTCCATCTTGTAATTTCCTTTGCTTTTCACAGATTTTTGAATTAGTTAATAACAGAAATCTCTTTTTGTAATTATCTCCTTGTAATAAGATCTCTTTTTGGAGGTTGTAAAGGGAAGAAGAGCTTGGAGCTCTGGATGCAAGGAGACAAATACTCATCCTCAATCGAAGCTGCTTCAAGCTCTTCTGTGTTGATCGTTCTTGGTTTTCTTTTGTTCCCTTGGTTGTATGTGTGCTGTTGTTCCTTTCTTTGTGTTAATGCTCTCCAATTGTATATGTTAAAGTCTAATTGTTTTGAGTCTTTTTGTGGTTTTTCTTTCTTCCTTTATTTTTTTGTCTTGTTTTTCTTGCCCTTGCCTCCGCTTTTCCTACCTCAGTAGATGTCTTGGAAAATTTGGGTGAGAAGAGATTCATTAATGCTTGGAGGAGTTATCCGAAAAGATGTTGTATGGAGAATGGTATTGCTAACAAAGATATGCCCCATGCGAAGGATAATGGAGATGAGATGGTTGAGTGAGAGGAAGGAAAGGGGGATGATAGAGGGAGAGAATTCAAATAGAAGTGAAAATCATGAGAGCCCTAATCAACCTCCTTCAAGCGAGAACCCAAAGAAATCATTTAGTAAGATAATGTGGGTGGAAGAAGTGGCCAAGCATTTAGGAGCGATGTTAAGCTCACGGATCCGTCCCATCAGTTGTAGTGATCTCTTGGATGATATACCAGTTGGGATTGAGATTGGTCTGCCATTAATATGTTCTTCCGTATTGCAGAGTCCAAAAATATTTGATGACAAAAGTTTGCCTTCAACTTTACCAGAAAAACAGCCTCCTATAAAAATTGGGGAAAAGGCATGGCTTCATCCAAAGCCAAGTATGGTAATAAGAAACTTAAACTTGAAGAAAGTCTCCTATCTATCGCAGCTAATGGCCCTAAGGTGGAAGAAGTTAAAAAGAGAAAACCCAGTCCACCTGCAAAAGGAGAAGAGTAGGAAATAGGATAACGAGAATAGAATGTGTGAATTCTTCAGTAGACTTTACCAAAGTAAGGGAGGTGCAAAACGTCCTTCACATGTGATTTTAAATTCAATTTTTTCATGTTCTCCGTGAAAGTGATAAGCTGGAATGTTCGTGGCTTAGAAACCCAAGCTAGGAGAGCTATTGTCAAGCAATTTAGGAATTCTAGGAAGCAACTTGACATCCTACTTCTTCAAGTAGTAAAGAGACTAGCACTCCCTTGACTATGTCTTGAAATACATCCAGTCAAAGGCAATGCATTTTTCTACTAAGCAGCCCAAGGTTAAGGGGGTTCATCTATCATGGTTGACCACAATTGGGCTGATTTGATGACAAATTCTGACATTTCTCCATATAACAGAGCTGTATGGGCGATGTTAAAACAAAATGATCAACTGTTTGGCCTATGCTCCGTCTATGACCCTTGTTGGCACCAAAATTGGTTTTGGGGCACTATGGTTAAAAGTTTGGTGTTCAAAGATTTTCATGGTGATAAACTCACATTTTTGGGCATCCATATAACACGAAACACATGAAAAACACTTGCCCTCCTTTGCTTTGCATGTATACAGGCCAAATCCAGAGAAATATTGATGATTTTATAGTGTTTTGGCCTTGGGATGTTCACATGGCAGTTGACTTGTTCAAATCCCATGTTATTAGGCCCGTTAATCTTAATCAAGCAAAGGAAAGACATATGGCGGCAAGTGGTGTTTCGGTGTTTCCAAATCTTTGACCGGGTTGATTATTGGCATATTAGATGGATGAAGAGCATGTCGCAAATCGATGCCCCGTGCCCGCAAAATATTTTATCTTAGCATTTCGGCTTTGCTTTTCGCAGGTCACCAATTTGTTACACATGTCTCTCATCGTCGTGCAAAGAGTATGGGAGTTCAAGGTTTGTGAGAGTTGAGCATATGGATGTAAGCCTTGTGGCAAATATCGGCAAGGTAGGAGACACATAGACCGAGGTTCCAAAGGTTCGTGGTGAGTGGTTTTACCGTTGGTGGCCACATGTTGTCCATCGGTGGCTCGAGCATACGAAGGACAAAGGCTAAAGTCTTAAAATCTTGCAGTGAGCTGTGAAGCTGATTGAGGCGACATGTCTCAAATTGGCAAGAGTTAAGGTTTAAAACATGACAGAAGAAGCGTGTGTGGTGCTAAGTGGTTCGCTACAGAGCTTTTCATTGGCTTAAATTTGATGGCTTCATCCAATGTAAAAGTGATCTCGCAGATGTTTTGGTTGAGAGAAATGACAGCAAGCAGTGGCCTAGTCTTTTGACCATATCTTATGACAGGGGATTCCATTTGACATGAGACTGGTACCATTGAAAAGTAAGAGGGCTACTACATAGTGGCTCTAATTTTGAAGAAAATTATTGAGATATTTGTAGAGTATTTTGTGGCAGAAGTTTTACTGTGTTTTGAGCATCTACCACCAATTTCCTCACTTCTGCACGTGTCTGGAATCTCTAGTGATCCTCAAGTGTTATGCTTTTCCCAAAGAGATCAATTAGATCCCTCATATCTTTAATGGGCTGCTAATTGGTGCCATTTGTTATTCAATCCATGGTGAAGCCACATGAGTGATCTGTGCATGCCTTTTCATCGTTTCTTATTGGTTCTCCAAATTCTGATGTTCTTCCGTTTCCATATCTGGTCCATTTCTGGAATGTTCTCTAAATTGTATAATTATATGAAGCATTTGCTTCATCTAATCATCTTTTAGCTTGGCCATTTTTGGTCTGGATCTTTGATCCCTTTGGTTGTCTAGTCTGTAGGTGTTCTTTTTAGAGTTGGTTTAGGTGTTTTAGGTTAGAATAAGTGTAATCTGTTCAAGGAATACTAAGATGAAGATCTAGGAGAGTGGTCCTACATGTTTGATTGAGTCGTAAATGAGATAGTGGATCTAGAAGGAAGTTATCATTAGAGTCTACAGTGTATTCACTTTGATTATTAGGATTTCCATTTGATCATTTTTTGTTAAAGTCTGATGTGTAATCACCGAGACATCAATTTATAAAATCCTTGTGGAATTTTGGTTTCATTTACACTTATTAACATTGTATTTGCCATATTTTAGATTTTGAGTTATGGTGGTCTGATAGTTAGGCAAATCTCAGTGTATGTGATTTACTAATTGTTTGAATTGTGGGGAGTTGTAGCAATTGTGTAAATTGATGCAATTGTTATTATTTTTGACTCTTACATCTTCAACTTTGTAGATTAGCCCAATGGACAAGGCATGTGATGAAGTTGGAATGATTAACCTCCTTTTTATAAAAGGTTGTTGTACTACCCTTCGAGACCTCTGTTTTGTCCTGCATAATTTTAGAGGCCTCTTTGTTATAACTTTGGATTCATCATTGCTATAATCATAGTTACCAGGTTCGGCCGGATTTGTATGAAATCCGGTTCGAACCGTATTTTTTGAAGCAACCGAATAAATGCGGTTCGGTTCGGCCAATTTTTCGCAGAAATTTTTTTTTCCTTTTTTGGCAATTTTTTTTTTTGGATTTTTTCACAAGGAAAGAAAAAAATTTGCCATTTTTGGAAAGGGTCCGGGAAGATGTAGCAGCAAAAACTTGCATGTGCCATAACTTTCATTATGTGGCTCCGTTTCAGGTGTCGTCTTCTCTAAAAGTGTATATTTTCTCGAGCTCTACGCATTGATGGCAATATTTTTCTTATTTTCATAAAATCCATTTTTGCACCTTTTTGGACCAAGCAACTTCTTGCAATCTTTTGAAAGAATCATTATGATGATGATGATTATGGTAGATGGATGCTTTTTTGTATGATTTGTCTATATATAATGATATAAGTATACAATAATATAAATTTATAATAATATAAGTATATATATTCCGAACCGGATTTTTCCGTATTTTTTCGAATTTTTTCGAGAATTCCGTATTTTCGGATTTTTTTGCCCTTCGAATTTAATCAGATTTCCGAACCTGGTAACTATGGCTATAATGATCTGTTTATCTGCAACCTTTCCCTAGTTTTAGGTAACTTTATGATTCTCTTGCTAGTGACAACAAATTGGGTGGCAATCATAGATGCCAGGTTGCTTATCTGGCTTTGCTGCACTAATACTTACATATTTTGTGTTGTTCGACACATTTTGGTTGTTGTAGGGTCTCTCCCTAGGTTTCACAGAGCCCAAAGAGTAGGAAGTTAACCGCCTTCCTATTTGTTGACCTTGAATCTGTCCTTCTTGGTGAAGAAGCACACATCGAGAATGACCTATCTCATCCTTCTTCACTCATCTAACAAGCGGAACAAATTTGAGAGCGAACAAATTGGCATTGTTGCCATCGATTCTCTAATTTTGTTTTTGTTAAGGGTTCCTGGCATTTATTTTCAGATCATTAGTCTCTTTCTAGCTTCAATTGTTGCATATTTTTACAAAGAGTTTTGATCTTGTTCTTCATTGTGAAGTGTCGACTCACAATTGATTTACTGATCATTATGCTCTAGTATTTGTATTTATTTTCAAGCATCAAACTGCTGGTTGTTTGTATTCTGAATTTTGGCAAAAGGATCAGAATTGATGCTCTTTCATTTTGCCTGGCGATGCTTCTATGTGGAATTGTACCTTGAGCATTGTGGTGGATCAAATCAATGGTTTCTAAAGTTATGATCCTTGTGGATGAGTGTTCAGATTGTGATCCCAGTGGATGAGTGTTCAAATTGTCAGATTTGTGGTAATAAAAAGATGGTAGCCATCATCTATCCTGCTGGAGGTTTAAGTAACTCTTATGCTCATTCAGATGTTAATCAGTTTTAGGAATTCATGAATTAACCTTCAAGTAGTAGCAGAAAGTCTCCTCACGTTGAGAATATGCATCTTCCTAAACCCTCATTTATTGATCATAGACTCAGACATGTTGATATGGATTGTTTCTTTGATTTTCATGTTCCTTTCCCTAAAGTGATTAGAGAAATGTTACCCAAGTTTGATGGTAGCTGTAGAGAAAAAGGGGAAAGACATTTAGAAACATTTATCAATTTGGTTAATGATTATGAGGTTGATAATGAAGGTGTAATTATTAGATTATTCATTCAAAGTCTTAATGGTGATGCCCGAGAATGGTATTATGAGCTTCTTGTAGAGATATTGATTCTTGGGATAAATTCAGACATCTCTTTGTTGAGCAATATGTTGATAAAGTTGATTATGCTTCTCTTAGAAATTATTTTTATAATATGGTAAGGGAGAAGGATGAAAGCATTCAAAATTTTAATCTCAGATTTAAGAAGGCATGAAATAGAATTCTAGAGCACATTAGACCAAGTGAAGTTTATGCTCTTATTGTTTATAGTGAGGCATTCAGTGATGAATTGAATTATTACTTGAGAGACAAATGCCCACTAACAGTTGATCATGCTTGCACTTTGGCTTTAAAGTTTGAAACTATCTCTCATGCCTCTAATTTATATATTATTTAGATTAAATCTGAGTTGAATGTTACATGAAAAAGGTCTGAATTTTATGTGTTTAAACACTTGTGAGAACTTAGAGACTTTGGTGAAAGAATCTACAGATGTGGGGTTGGAGTATGGTAACAATGATTCAGATTTTACATAACTCCATTTCCATGGTTTGTTGCATACTTAGTTTGCCACATCTGCACATGTTTTGAAACCTTATATTTATTATGATAGTGATCCTATTGAGTTTCAAATACTTGTTGTGTCCTAAGTTGCTGAAACGTTTTGGATACGGGAGTGGGAGTGGAGTATCCGATATAAGGAAACGGCAAATTTTTTTTTGAACCCGGATACGGCAGTACAAAAACTATATAAAAATTAAAAAATATTACTAACTTGGAAATATAAATCGTTCCGTAAGCCTAAATTTAATAGCTTGATTGATAAATGTTTATCTTGAAAGTTTGAAAGTCATTTTGAACTATGTATAAGTATATATATTTATACATGTATTAACACATTATTATAGGTATAATTTAATAATATTGGATTATCATTATAATATAACCATACTAATTAAATCAACTTAGAAGTTAATATATAGATTATATAGGTTTAATATATAATATAGTTAATATAGGTTAATATAATTAAATTATAGGTTAATAAATAAAGTTAATTATATAGGTTAATAAATAAAATTAAAAAATTGAACATTGGAGCCACGACCACCATGGCCGTGACCCCCTCCAGCCTGTCGACCCAGCCCCACTCCCCACGCCTGCCGTCTCTCCTTTGCACCTTCGCACCCCATTTCCCCCTTTGCACCCCTGCCTCCATGGCCGCTCCTGCCGTCGCTCCGCTCCCGCTCCCGCTCCCGCTCCCGCTCCCGTGCCGCTCCCAATATGCTCCCAGCCCTCCCGTGGTGCCGTATCGGCTACATAGGTTGTGTCTTATACTTTGATGGTTGATCCGAACTTAGTTCCCCTTTACATAGCGATGCACTTTGTGAAAAGTTTGATGAATCTAGCTATGCATTGACATGTGATGGAGGGCTCCTTGATGCATTTAATGAATCTAGTGAAGATTTTCATGTTTGTGAGGCTAAAGAAAAGCATGCTCAGACGTTTACTTTGTTCCATTTGTTAATACATAATGTTTACTTAATGAAAGCTGCTTTTGTGAGATGTGGATGATGAGTTTGTTGATAAGAGCAACACTTGTGTTGCAAAGGAAGAGACTCAGTCTATTGATTATCAGATTGTAGAGACATTGGGTAATATGTGTGTCTCAACAACATCTCAATGTCCATATGTTTTAGAAAATGATGCATTCAATTGTTTATTTTAGCTCTTCACTAGTTATGCTTACGAGGATGAAGTTGCAGCGTTCTCTGTTTATGATTATTTGTAGGCAGAGACAAATGATGATGTTGATTCAACTTCCATTGAGGCGTTTGAAGATGAAAGCTCTTCCTTAGTTGCAAATGATGAACATAGTGAAAAGGTAAATGAGCTAGTGAATGATTCATGTTATGACCTTGCTAAGGAAGTGGAAGAATAAAATTTACATGCTTAAGAGCTGGTTGCACAAGCATTATCCTTATGTGACAAGATTGACGAGTTTTGCAAAGATGCAAGGTGAAGAGCTTGTGAATACGTTGCATTGTGAGGAATTTTGTAATATCCCCTTCCCAATCGAAGACCCTTAGCCTATTTTGTCTACCCGATGGCTAAGGGAAAAAAATAAGGGTGACTTAAGTTATAATATTTTATTATAAAGTGCAAAAGTGAAAATAAAATAAAATAAAAATATCATATGCACTTATAATAAATTATTATTAACTTAAAAATAGAAAAAAACAAACAAGGGAAAAACACTTACAAAAATAAATTATACATGGAAAAGTGCGACTTGCTTATGGAGCAAAAGTAAGTGATAAGGGCAACATAAAGAAAAAGTATATGGGCCAAATGATTTATTCTTTTGGTTCCAACCATAAGGACTTTGTTCTTGAAGGGTTGAAGCATAATCTTCTAAGTGTTAGTCAAATGTGTGATCAAGGACACACTCTCACATTTTATGATCAAGGTTGTGAAATCAAGAAGGTGAGTACAGGGAAACTAGTTGCAGATGCAAGCAGAACAACTAATAACCCTTACATACTTAGTGAGATCAAAGGAGAAAAATGCTACATGGGACAAACAGATGAGAGCTGGTTATGGCATAGAAGAATGGGTCATATAAACTTTGATAATCTAGTAAAAATTAGTACAAAGAAAGTTGTAAGGGATATGCCAAGGATTGTTAAGCCTTCGAACACTATCGGCAAACAATGTCAACATGGGAAACAAACAAGGGCAAGCTTCAAATCAAAGAAGTACTAAACATCAAAACCATTAGAACTTGTCCATTAAGACCTCTGTGGGCCTACAAGGACACAAAGTTTGCAAGGTGAGAGTTATTTTATGTTGTTAATTGATGATTATTCTAGAATGACATGGGTTACTTTTCTAAAGGAGAAATCCAAAGCATTTGAGAAGTTTAAGGCATTCAAAGCCTTAGTTGAAAATGAAACTGGTTTGAAAATCAAGTGCCTGAGATTGGATTGAGGAGGAGAATTTACTTCAAATGAATTTGAAGAATTTTGTGAGCATCATGGAATAAGGAGACATCTCTCAGCTGTTAGGACTCCACAACAGAATGGAGTTGTTGAAAGAAAGAATCAAATTGTTCAAGAGATGGCAAGAACAATGTTGAATGAATCTAAGTTGTCAGACACATTTTGGAGAGAAGCAGTTAATACAACAGTCTACATTCTGAACAGAGGGCAAATAAGAATCAACAATAGTAAAACACCTTATGAATTATGGAAGGGTAGACCAGCTACAATTAAGTACTTCAAAGTTTTTGGAAGCAAATGCTACATAAGAAGAGATGATGAGGATTTGGGAAAATTTGACTCCATATCGATGAAGGTATCTTCCTTGGTTACTCTTCAAGAAGCAAGGCCTATAGATGCTATAATAAAAGATTGCACAAGATTGTTGAGAGTGCAAATGTAAAAGTGGATGAAAGGTATCAAAAGGAAAGAGCACAAGAAATTGATTACCCAAAGGAAGCAAGCTACAAAGAAGAAAAAGGAGAAGAAGAAGATGAAAAAGAAGTGATTGAACGAAAAGATACAAAGGCACCATCTAGATTTGTCCAGAAGAACCATTTAGAAAGTCAAATTCTTGGTGATAAAGATATTGGAGTACAAACTAGAAGAAGATTAACAAATGCATCAAAACATGCAAACCTGTCCTTACTATCTAAAATAGAACCTAAGAATTTTGTAGAAGCAAGCGAAGACAAACATTGGATTGGCGCTATGGAAGAAGAGCTGAATCAAATTGAAAAGAATGAGACTTGGGAACTTGTCCCAAGACCAAAAGACAAAAATGTGATTGGCACCAAGTGGTTTTCAGAACAAGCTAAATGAAGATGGACAAGTGGTGAGAAATAAAACAAGACTAGTCTGTAAGGGGTATGCTCAAGTTGAAGGTATTGATTTTGATGTAACTTTCGCTTTTGTTGCACGACTAGAAGCTATTAGAATGTTTTTGGCATTTTCTTGTTTTAAGAACTTTAAAGTCTATCAAATGGATGTCAAGTCAGCCTTTCTCAATGGAAATTTAGAGGAAGAAGTATATATTAAACAACCATAAGGGTTCCTCTTATCAGAAGATAAGGATTATGTGTGCAAGCTGAAGAAAGCACTTTATGGGTTGAAACAAGCCCCCAGAGCTTGGTACTCAAGACTTGACAAGTATCTACAACAACAAGGTTTCAAAAGGGGAATTGCTGATAGTAATCTTTACATCAAGACTAAAGGTGATGATTAGTTAATTATTCTTTGTTTATGTGGATGATATTATTTTGGAGGTAGTAGTGAAAAATGTGTCAAGAGTTTGCTATGGAAATGCAAAAGGAGTTTGAGATGTCCATGCTTGGTGAGTTATCATTCTTCCTTGGGTTACAAATTTCTCAATCCGACAAAGGCATTTTCATCTCACAAACCAAGTATATCAAGGAGATGTTGAAAAAGTTTAGGATGGAAGATTGCAAACCAATGAGCACACCCATGGTCACAGGATGCAAATTAAGTAAAGATGATGAATCCCCATAAGCAAATCAAACTCTATACAAGTCAATGATTGGGAGTCTACTATATGTGACAGCTTCAAGACCAGATATTATGCAAGTTGTAGGCATGGTGGCACTGGTTTCAGGTTGCACCAAAAGAAACCCATGTGCAAGCAGTTAAAAGGATATTTAAATATCTAAAGGGCACTTTGGATTTTGGTTTGTGGTATCCAAGAGGTGAAGATTTCACCCTAGCAGCATATATTGATGCAGATTGGGCTAGCAGTATTGATGATAGGAAGAGTACAAGTGGAGGAGCATTTTTCCTTGGTAGCAGTCTTGTATCTTGGTTAAGCAAGAAACATGCTTCGGTTCTCTATCCACAACAGAGACCGAATACATAGCAGCAACATCTTGTTTCACACAAGTTCTTCGGATGAGGCAAACTCGAGAGATATTAAGGTAAAATATATTCTTCCAATTTTAATATTTTGTGATAACACAAGTGCAATAAATGTTTTGAAGAAACCTGTTATGCATTCCAGAACGAAGCATATTCCAATCAAATATCAACAATAGGTCAAGTTGGAATACATTGCCACACAAGAATAGATTGCAGATATTTTCACAAAGCCCCTTCCAAAAGAAATTTTTGAATATCTCAAACAGAAGTTGGGGTGATATCTTTTCATCTAGTCACTAAGTTCTTAAGGAGAAGCATTATGTCGGGGGAGCTAATCATTGCATTATTTTACAGCTCTGTGGTTTCTTTGCCATTGATGTCAAAGGGGGAGAATTACAGAAAGGGGGAGCATTATGTTCTTGCTATATTCATAGGTTATTTCTATGCAAGGTTGTCATCAATGACAAAGGGGAGATTGTTGGATTAATTGTCATTGATGTCAAAGGAATTTGCTATCAAAGGAAATCATTATCTGATCATTGAAGGCCAAAGGCCACTAATCGTTGTCCAAACAAAATCAGTTTCGAATCTCCATTATTCAAGGGCAGATCACACCATTCCAAGGCATTAAAGACAAGTTTATGATCATTGAAGAATGCTGGCCGACCCCCCTCTATTTTGGTGTTAATATTTAAATTATGGGCGACCCATGTCTAACGCCCAAGAAAATAAAGAGTGTCCCTTGGGAGAAATCACACCCCTTCCAAGTGACATGAGAAGGTATAAAAGGAGATGTTGGTGAAAAGAAAGAGTGCAAGGTGTAATAAAGACATATCATTCAAACTCAAGCAGATTTTTGAAGGAGAGAAAAATAAAAGATCATTCAAGGCAGATTTTTGTGAAGGAGATCTATTTAATTGTCATCCATTGAAGAAGTTCATTTGGAGGTTGGTGCTTCCTAAGAGAAGAGATTGGTGTCTCTTGCTAAGTTGGTACTTAGAAGTGGGGATTGGTGTCTCCGATAGGTTGGTGCCTACAAATTTTTGTAAGAAAATTTTATTATTTTAGGATTGGATTTTGACAGTAGATCCAAGAAGTCTTTTCTCCGTGGTTTTCTTCCAAAAGGGTTTCCACGTAAATCTTGTGTTTCATAATTGTTAGATCTTGTGTGATTGTTATTATTGTGGTTATTAAGTTTTTAAATAAGTAAAAGATTATCTTATATGATTCAACTGCCCTAACCCCCTCCTTCGAGTATAAGTGTGTTCATCACTCGATGCGATGCAAGAACATTTCTTTATCCCTTAGGACCCACTTTAATTTCTTGATAATTTGTGTGCTTGAGGTAGATAGATAGATCAATAGATAGAGAGAGATCCTCTTTATTAAGTTTTTAAATAAGTAAAAGATTATCTTATACTGATTCACCCCCTCTCAATATAAGTGTGTGTTAATCACTCGATGCGATTTAAGAACGTTTCTTTATCCCTTAGGACCCAATTTAATTTCACTGATAATTTATGTGTGTGTGAGATATATAGATAGAGAGAGACCCTTCTTTACTTTTTTGCAATAAACGTGTTCTTAGAACCCCGAGGTGGGTACCCTCTACATACCTAGATGGCTCCCCTTTTCCCATGTAAGGTTGCAAGCTGCAGGCTGGGCCTACCTTCATCGCCGCCTAGGCTCAAACTAGGGACCTTGTATGGCTATATATTGCATCATCCTCAAGGTAGATTAGTTAGAATATACCATTATTAAGGTAGGGGTAGGTCCAATATATACCTAGAGCCCAAGCTACCACAAAAAATGTACCTGATTGGGTCTGCTAGACAATGAACGCAAATATGAATTAGCAATTTGCTTCCTTCTAACATATAACCATCTGATATAATATTTGTACGATCAAGCCCTTTCTCTTGTTCACTTCATGATAGATTCAAATAAATAATTCAGTCCAATTCATGTCAAATTTGAGTAAATTAAATTTACTAGATAGGACATATTGAATAAAAATGCAGTGTGGAATTTTGCATTTTCTTAGGAAGGTTTTTGTGATGCGAGTCTTTTTGGCAATATCTGAAACATAGACAGGAAAGGGAATTCCTGAAAGCTATGTTGCCAGGATACGCCCTGACCCCCCACGTTTCCTGTCTGATACGTATCCGATACGGATACGGATACTGATACGCCAAGGATACGTATGGCAGCCACATGATCAATAAAAATGCTAAGTCTTAAGTATATTGAATGTTTTGAACATTGATTCAAGTTTCATATTACTATTTCAGTTATTTATGGACTAAAAAATGAGTAAAATGAGTAGATGTATATATATATATATATATTTGATTTTTTAATATATATGTACGGACGTATCCAAGACGTATCGTACCCAAGGGTTTTTTAAAATTGACGTATCCGCGTATCGTACCCGTACCCGTTCGATACTCGTACCCGTATCCCGGCAACGTAGCCTGAAAGTCTAAAATTAAGCACAAAACAATGCTCCACTTATAGAATCTAGCACCAAGAACAGGATCCCTGGGAATATTTCAATACCCAAAATAAAGACTTCCACAGAGGCTTTTAACTTACATTCCTTGTGAAAAAAACAGGTGTGCATGGGAAAACAAAGACAAGGTGACTAAAAATATCTAACAGCATACAAACCTAAGTGTAAATGTTCCCAATCTTCACTTCACGGGCCTGATTTTTAATTTTCCCAGTTTTTCACTTGAATCTTGGAGACTTCTTGATCTAACCATACTCAATAGAAGAGCATTCTACCATTCCTGGATGCCACAAAGTTATTTAGAAATAAAAATTAAGATACAAATTTTAATAAGGCTTTTCTATGTGCTAATGTGAAAAAGGCTGGTCTCTAAATGCAGTGCAGCAGCACATAGCTCCTTATTGTCGTCTGTATTGAGAATGCTATTTTATTATAGCAAATATTTTGTTTGTAGTGTAATTAGTATTCTTATCTTCTCAATGCTTGGAGCAGGTATTCTGTTGATTGTGATACTGAGTTTCATATGTTATCATTTATGAGTGAGCTTTATGTACTTGTATTGTAGGCCTATTCACGACGTCAAAATATTACGGACGACAGTCAAAGACTGATTAATTCCATAGCCAGAAAGTTGATGGCTTTGAGGAGTACTAATACATTTGACCATCTAGCTTGAAGCTCAAATATTTTGACCGGGTAAAGACAAATAGAGTTTTTGATCCATTAATGTGCTTTATGATGAAGGATTAAGCTATAATTGTTTTTTTGGATCAGAGAAAACAGGCTTCCTTCTTTTAGGGTTGTGCTGATATAAAATATGAAAAGCCTTATGTAGACTGAAGTTCATTGATCTGTAGATTCCAGAGTAATAAATACAGTGCTCCTTTACTGCCGTAACCTTAGTTGATTAATATTATTCGTTTTGTTGAAGATTACAATGCATACACCTCATGCATATTAAGCGGTAGAAAGATTCTCTACATTGTTATAGAGAATGCGTAGTGGTGGCCAGATAATCTTCCTGGTCGTTCTTCTTACTTGTTTCAATGATTATTTTTAAAATATTGTTAATAATGAGGGATATGTCTTTACTTTTTCAAATTTCTGTACAATGCATTTCTAAGCAATCTCAATGAATTTTTACTTGCAGATTATTTTTGTGAAGTGAGTTATCATCCTGCAGAACTCCATGTACCAAATAGATTTTGTTAAATTATCTGTTCAATCGGAAACGGACATACTAATTTGGGGCAAGTAGCATACCTGTTTTTGGGAAATAAACAGGGCCTCTAAATGGGTGCCCTCCAATCAAATTTTATAGATTGAAATTACAGATGCATTTTTTTGCACCTATACAAAAAATTTTCCGCATCTTTTGGGGTTCACAATTATGACAAAACAAAAACGTAATTCACTATTTTTCTACAGCCCGTGATATATCATCCAGCACGATTCTAATGTGAATCAACCTAAAAGGGTTCATGAGATATTTTGACTACAATCTGGTATACATGCTAAAATGAAATGCAAACCATAAAAACAAAACACCATTTTACATTGCAGTGGATGCCTTAAATTAATACTACTGAGGTATATAATGCCAGGGACAAATATTATCCTAGTAGGGTCTACAAATTGGAAGCAGAGGACCATTGAGCATGACAATGGTCAGAGATCTTTATGTCTCTATCTGAAAGAGTAGAATTTCATCTTTGGAAGGATCTACAAGTCCAATTTATTTTCAATCAACACTCAGATCTTGTTATGAGTTTGAGGTTTTATGTTTTCCACATTTCCAATTTACATTGTTGATAGGAAGAACCAATTTTCCTTCTGGTTGTCAATTTGCTGAAGTAGGTATTCACATCTCTGTATGATAGTTGAGCTTTTGAACAACTATATTTAACTATATCATAGTTTTCTCGAAGATTCCCTATGCCATGGTGTCAATGTTTTCCTTGATCGATAGTGGATAGGGTCTCCCCCACACTTGCCACACCACGATCCACCTTTGATGATGATTATACCATCGACTACATTGCTCCTCTCTCCCAACTTATGCCCATGTATTATTCCCTTCCTTTCTCCCGCGTAGAGTCCATGTATGAGTTTTTACCTCATGCCCTGCGGGATGTAGCTCTTGACTCTTGCCCCCACATTGTGCACTACTCTAGCTCATCTTGTCCCCACGTGTCTTGCCTTATAAAACAATGGTATGATGAGTGTTGTAAATCCCTATGTCAAACTTTGCATTTCACTAACCCATGACCTCGCACCATACCAACCACCCATACGGATTATCATCGTCTCCTTTGACAAAAGAAATGCAAATTTCTTACCTCTATGTGATTTGCTCTCCTTGCTGGCCTCCACCATTTGCCTTAGAACTTTTGGCAGACCCTCCTCTTGAGAAGGTCCCCTGCCCCTAACATCATTCCCCATGCATGGGTTTCCTTGGTTAGCTCTCTCTATTACCCGAGCAGCTGCGATCATTGTCTCCACCCCAACTTCTTCCTCTATTGTTATCTTTGCCAAGTTATGTACTTGCATAGAAACAACTTGTGAAAGCTTTCGGACCGAGTTGTTCAAATATAGTGTGGATTCACCGACTTCCCATTTGCAAAACTTTTTAACGAGGTTGTTTGCTTAGGTTTCCCTTGTTCTTGGTCCCAACACATAATCCATCCCATACTTGAGATTGGGGATAACGTCAACCTTAACAACCGCAAGACCATTATGATTGAGTATTTGTTTGCCAAACTTTATGCCAAAGTGTTATGAGTGTTAGACATGCGACTTTTAAAGCATTTAGAGAGGAGGAATCTTAGAGCGGGGATAGGGAGGGTCATGGGGGCATGGTGGCTTCGAGGTGGAGCACTAGATAGTTAAGCGTATTTATATAGTTTAGGCTATCATCAAGGAGGCTTGTCATCTATCTTCCAAAGTATTTTGTTTTGTATACTTCGAAAAGCCTTCGACTCGGTTCCGCAACATCTCGCTCTTTCAAGAACTATGTGATATTGGCATTCCAAATTATTTCGTTACCATCGCTTGGAGGCTCTATGAGACAATTGTTGGATAATTTCGTACTTCTCACGGTCTTTCTAGCTTTGTGAGGAGTACCATTGGGGTCAAGTAGGGATGCCCTCTCTCTCCAACCCTCTTCAACATTTACATTGATGAGCTAGAGGATTTTCTTCAACAACATACACATGCAAATGATGGTTGCATTTTACATGATGTGGTGATAGCCATACCCTTTTTTTTTTATGACGTTGTCCTTTCTCACTTCGCCAAGGCCTTACAAAGACAACTTGATGTCCTTGCTTGTTTCTATGAATTGTGTCAGCGGTGGTCAACCTTAGCAAGACTAAGGTCATGATATTCACCACCTTCAAACGCTCTCTTTTTGAGTTCCACTCCTTTACAAAGGGGTACTGTTGGAGATTACATTGGCCTACATTTACTTGGGGTCCAAATTTTTGGACCATATTTTAGCATGAAACCTATCTCTCATACACAACTTTGTAAAAGATAATTATTTCTTCTGTCTTAAGAGTGCCAATGCTTTCGAGATCCACATCCAGGATATCCCTTGAAGATGCACCTTGTCAATACACTCATCAAGCATATAGTTTAATTTTTGTATGGGTTTGAGGTTTACGAGACCTAGTCTAGGGTTTGTTGATGGGGATCGTATTAAGAGGGTCTAGACTCTTATGATTCAATGTATTGATATGACATTTTCTTTGTGAAAACATGAAAAAGGGGTTAGTTTGATTGGGCTAGATTGGCCTCACCCCACCCCCAATGGTGTGATGAGTGTTGCACTATGTACCAATACTCGAAGAGGGATTGTATTAAGAGGGTCTAGACTCTTATGATTCAATGTATGGATATGGCATTTTCTTTGTGAAAACATGAAAAGGGGGCTAAGTCGATTGGGCTAGATTGGCCTCACCCCACCCCGGTGGTGTGATGAGCATTGCACTATGTATCAATACTTTGAAGAGGGATCAAGTCACTCATAGATCTCCCTCTCGTTGAATGTGTGCGAAACAATGTTTGGCAAGACCCTAATAAGGCCTCCAACAACTTGGCAATGATCTTTGGTGTGTTGTACCACGTGATAGTGATCTAGGGCAACAAGATAAGATGTATTCAGCCTTTATGACCTATTGATGTGCTTGAGGAGTGATATTGAAATGATAGTCCTCCTTAGAGTGTGAGAACCCTTGGATAGCCAAATATTCAAGAGGTGTCCCTAATGAGTAGGGTGTGTTCTTTTTTATGTGGCTTGTGTGATGGTTTCTTGCTCAATTGACATTAAGTTGACTATGGTAACTTGTGCACTTAAAAAATTATTGTTGTGCTTAGGACGAAAATGTTGACCACGGTCAAAATTGTCGGCCAATTCCGCCAACCGCCAAGCGATTTTGCCCATGCTTAGGGTGGGAACCAATCTAAATGTGGAGATAGGTCACGAGGAGTCTGAAGATGTGTTCAATATATAGCGTGAAAGTTCTCGATGAGTAAAACTTTTGATACATGCTATTTTAGAGTGTTGCCTCTCAGACCACCTAGTTTTCATTTTAGAGGCCAATATATAGTGTTGCTTGAACTTTTGTTTGGATAGACTTACCGATTTGAATCCTAGGTGGTCCGAGAGGCAACACTCTAAAATGAAAATTTAGACGTGTTATATGCATATGCAAAAGCATTATGAAACAAGATTCAAAATAGAGAAAATGATTGAATCAAAACACTTTTTTTTTTTATTAGTTTGTGTGTTTTGCAAATGTTATACTCTCGAGGAGGATGTACGGTTATTTATGTTCTATTATATGATTAATATGTAAACGGATATGTATACATAGAATACAAAGGCATAAAGGTCTGCTATAGAAGTTGAAATGGTTGAGATGCCATGTGCGACTCTTTGGCTTGTAATGATTGATCCGAAATAATGTCAAAAAGGTGATGGTTAACTTTTTTTTTTCGCAACGTGTTGCTCCTCGACCCTCAAGGGGAATCCCTTGACTTATATCGGGGCCCCGCCCCCAATCAAAATAGAGGCAACATTGTTGTTGGCACTTCATTTGTGCCGTCTTGTGTGAGTTAGCCATAACGACGTGACATGCAGGTGACTAGGATCCTAAGAAAGCCATTTGTGGAAACCGAATAAGGTTTGGTGTGGAGCCATGTTTGATCCGCCCCAATTGTGTTGTATTGATGTAAAAGTCCGTGTTGCATATTTTGAGGATAGATTGGTGATCTTGGAGGCTTTGTGAACCTCTCGCATGTTGTTCTAGAGTACCATAGGTGCAAACCATTGAACATGAACCATCATTCGCAAGCAATGAACATGGACTTAGAAGTATCACTAGAGTCATAGTTCAACAACTCACTACGAATTGCAAAGAAATGCCAAAACTTGCGATTCAGGAAGAGTTTGGAGAAACCCGCCACGATGCATTATAATACACAACGCTCAAAAATGTGTTTTCACTTTTGCTTTCTCTACATTCATTTCTTATAGTAAAAAAAAATATATGCATAATGCATATGCTACATTAATTTATTATGCTTTTTAACAATGTTTTACTTGTTATTCAAGTTTATTTTATGGATTTATATATTTTCTTAAACTTGTAGAAAATTTATCTATTTTTACCGATTTTTTCCAAGTTGTGAGTCCAAGTAAACATTTTGGGTTGATAAGTTTTTTCTAAGTATAAGTGTTTGAACTATGACCTGGAATTGCTTTTAAGGATCCCGCGTGGATCAATTATAATCAATCTAGACTTTCGCAAATTTGGCTAAGTGTTCGAATTTAGTTTTTGCAAGTTTAATTGTGCTCCATTCTTTGTTGAAAATGGTTAATTATTGGCATGTCTCTTAGTCTATCTCATAAATTTCTAGAAGTAGGAATTTAGTTTTAAGTTAAAATCCCGAATTCACCAAAGTTCTAGGCATTTAGATTATGTAACCCTTATTGAGATCGAAATGGGAGGGTTTTGAGTCCCTTTTTGTTGCCTTACACTTAGTTTAATGCTTACATGTTTTTTTATAATTTTTTTGCAGTTGCTTTGGTTGATAAATGTTTGAACATTTGTCCTTTTCAGAACCATGCACAAATCTTACATTACATCATAAATTAGTAATAGTACAATAATGAATACATCCGTTGGTTGGCTAACATCTAATCTCATAAGAAAGGAGAGCTAACATGTCAACATTAGCATCAAAATCCAAATAAATAAATCTTTTGTAGAAAGAAAATGACCTTGTAACTCAACTTGAGAGTCAATCTCTCCTAGTTGGTGGTTCAAAGGGTGCACATGGAAGCTTTGCTTTGTATTTACTCTGCCAAGGAAACCGATACCAATGAACCTAATAGCATTCTAAATATCCCTTCTGCGGTGCTAAACCATCCAGTGTGGCCAATAAGTCCTTTGCCCTTAAGAGAAAACAAGATTAAATATTTTAGATTTCTAGTGGTTTGTTCATAGTGCTTTTGTAACCATACCCTACTATAATATATGTTCTACTACTCTTGCCTTTGGCAAGCCATACAAAATTGATAGTCAGACTCAGGTGAATGATGAACCTATCAAGAACTTGCATTTTGAAATCCTCACAAACTTTATAGATATAGTGACATTGTTTGACCAACTAATCTCTAGTGTCCAATAACCCCATCTTTCTATCAAGTCTTGTAGCAATGGGAAGGATAATATGGGATCTCATATAAGTTTGTAGTTTTAATATGAATAAAAGACTTATTGCAGCTCCATCTTATCTTACCAAATGCACCCATGAATCATATAACGCAACTTAAATATGTTAGCTCGAGAAATCCTATACATTGATTAAGAACTATGAGTTTAGAGATCTCAATTCATTTGTGTGAAAACAAGTTGATTTATTTCACAAGGTCTACTTTAAGTCCATAAGTAATGTAATCTGCAACTTTTATGAGAGGAGGGCACTAAATATAAATTGGACATATTGTACCAAATAAAAATTTAGCACTCGAATAATGATTTATAGACTAGACATCTCAAGGAACACCCACAACCGATGATCAAGGAGCCAAGCATGATATACAAATATGCACCGACACCCCCTTAAAGCGGACTTGGATGAAAGAAAGAAATTGGCATCCCACACCATCTCCTCCATAATATGAGCTCCTAAAGCAAAAAAAAGTTCTCCATGCTCCATAGCTATTAAGCGAGTCTCTTGAAACCAGAGCAACATCAAAGTCTCAGAAGCAAACTCAATAAACACTAAAACACAAGAGCCAAACATTCCACAAGAACAATAGCTGAAACCCAACAAATCTAACTCAATCCTCTACAGCCTAGACTACAACACTTAAAGAAGAGTAATATGAAATCATGTCAAGAAAAGCATTCTCAAACTCCACATAACTTTGAAGCTTGAAACAACAATTGTGAGCCACAAGATCCCAACAAGAGAGCTAATTAAGATATGGTATGAACCAAATAAGCATCACAACATGAGAATACTCCATTAAAGACCAAGTTCTAAGCCAATTTGGAGCAATGAATAATCCCCGCTTTCCTTGCGCTTATCAACAATAGTAATATATTCTATACAAAAACATTATATTGACGACTAAACATGAACATGGGTTGAAGGACATCTATTGAAGCGAATTATTGGAGTAATGAAGGTAAGTAAAAATCCATTGATAACAACGGTGAGAATATATTTAATCTAAAGTCCATACAACAAAAGGGTTGTACAAAGTTGTTGAACTCCAAGTGTATGCATGTCCCAATTAAATCTAGAAGCTATCTGTTGTCATGCATTTTTGCAAGCCCAAAAGTTCAAAACTTGAGCCATGACTACTAAGACTAATGTGAAAAATTAGTTTCAAATTCTCCTCGAACCCTCTCAAGCCAATTTGCCGTCAGTGTCATGAGCATCCCAATCTCGCAAGCCCTCCCAATAAGTTGAACAAACATGTGCAAGTGTTTGAAGTAGTGTAACAAGGTTATTTCTTTCATTTGGTAAAGTACTACTAAAGATTAGTACTCCGACAGGTTTTGAAAAGCCAATTTTGGCTATTTTGAGGCAGGTAGGCATCTTTCGGAAAAGTTCCAAAAGCTCATAATCATCTAGAGGTGGTATTGGAGAGCTAAGGTGTTGGAAGTGGTTTATGAAGATTTAGGGAAAAATTGATGGTTTAGGGACAGTCTTTGCAGAAGCGTGTTTTTAGCTGCAAGGAATGAATGGTCAAAAAATGAACCCGACCTTCCGTAGATGGTTTTGGAGCTCCACAAGGAGCTAGAATGCAAATAAGTGGGCGCAAAGTGGAAATTTGGGAAAATCATCTTCAAGGTGGAAGAATTAGATTTTGCATAAGACCTAAGGATTTCTCAAGACAATTCAACTTTGGCAGGTGCAACTCATTGTCTTGATCAAAATAGGGAATTTTTTGGAGTTGCGCAGCGAAATAGGTTAAACATATGCCATTGATCTTGGAAGGTTCCTTGGAGTTAGAACCATATAAAATTTCATTTGAAAAGGTCTTCACTAGTGCTAAGTGTGTTGATCTCATACTTAGCCAAGTTTCTCACAACCACATGTCATGATTTTGCTCCTAGCACTCCTTTTTGTGCATCGGCCCCTTTCCCAAGGGGACAAGGGGGAAAATCGAGCGCCTCCACCAAGCCCCTCTCTCGGTCCCTCATATGACCCTCTTGACCTTCGTAGCGGGCTTAATTGGCTAAAATGGTCTCCCTCACATTGCACTGGATCTTGCCACTTGGCATGATCTTGCTAAGGTGCCCATTTGTGTCCCTCTTGTCCCTTTGCAATAACGGAACATATGGGAGAAAAATGAGTGTTCTCCACCAACCTCTGTGTGGTTCTCTATACGAATAACATTTTGCTCCTAAGAGCTTACTTGGCTAACCCCTCCATTTGCACACCTGACCATATTGTGACACATGACATGATCTTTCTAAGGCACCCATTTTGCACCTCTTGTCCTCTTTTCCAAGGGGGCAAAAATTGGTGCCCTTGTGCAAGCCATTTTAACCCACCCAACTTTTACACAATTGGGGTTAAAGCGAGGTTGTCGAATGACTCAAAAACAAAACAAACTTGTTTTAAACCTACTTTATTTGCATAGTTCAACCTAACCTCCATTGTTGAAGTTGTACTACCTCTAAAAACACTCAAACTCGCTTGTTATGTTGTCAAATTTTGTCTAGATCAGCCATGACCATGGAAACGAATATTTTTTCATAACTTTCAAACCAGAAAACTGATTCAAGTGATATTTTCACATAAGATCATCCTAGATGCTTTTGAGAAGACCATTCTTTGCAAACATGACGCCCTAAAATTTTAAAAAGTGCAAAACCGAAACCTTTTCCTTAAAACTTTCTTTTCGGTTTTAAGAGTCGAGCAAAAGGATTACTATGAAAATTAGAGCACGAGATCCCATTACAAAGCCAAACTCGATGAGGGTATTTTCGTTGCAAACAGACAATGGTAAGTGCACATTCTATAAATAGTAAGCGCTTAACACAACCATATACTAAAAATAGTAAACCTCCAAAAATAACAAACTCACACAATTTAGAATTTTCAAAAATAGTGAAAACAACAAACTAGGCAAAACAAACAATTTTCCCAAAAACAGTTTCCTTAAAAGCAACTTGGTAAAAATAGTAAAGCATTATCAATGGACGTGAATTAAGTGTGCTAGGATCTTCAGAAGACAAAATTTGAGAAAAAAAGTAAAAATTCCCAAAATAACAACTCCTAACCCCACCTGCCAAAAAATAGAAAGTTTTGGATTCTAGTGCAGAAAGTTGTTGGCTTCATTTTCACTCATCTTGCTGATTTTTAGAGTCATGAAGTTCAAATTCTCTGGTATGGAACTGTTTCAACGTTGGCCACAAAGTATTCAGGTGTGGGTGACAGTGATGTCACTGACATAGACCTAAAGGACAAAGCGAGAATGCTTGGAGGATTGAGAGAACTTGTGGAGGAAAAGATCTTCGCAAGTAGATTGTTTGAAGTCAAAGGACATCCTTTGTCAGTACAAAGTGTAGAATTAGTGCTAGCATGTGCTCAACACTATGAGCTAGAATCCAAGATTGTGAGGGCAAACAACAATTCCATACTTGTAGTGCTCACCCTGAAAGGCATCTCACAATGTATGTGAATTACAACTAGCAACAACATGGTCATTAGTCACGAAGGAATTTGCATCTAGTGAGTGGTCAAAGACTAAATCCTATCTCTAGGGCCTCACATTGGGATCATGGTTGAGACAAGGGAGGAAACCCTCACGTATGCCAAAAACCTTGTCAAGGAGTGAGTTTCATGAGGGTTACTCAAATGCAATCATATTGTTAAGCAGGGTGATGGGCGAAGAAACCACGAAGGACTTTTAGGATTGGATGGCACAATTCATCCTCGTTATCACTGAGGGAAATCAGATAATTGATTGGGGAAAAATCATAAATCATAACATCCACCGCCAGTAGCTTCAGTTGAAGGTCATAAAGAAGTTCATAATGACATCATATCTTGTGTATGCTCTCTCCAGACGATAGCATTCAAAGGCCCGACTCTTGCTCAAAATATTTCTTAGAAGGCCCCAACTTATGAAAGGTACCAACAACTCACTCTCACGGAGAGAAATCATCATTTTCTAGGGTAAACAATGCATTCAATGTTTGTCATCCAATTGCTTGAAGGTAACCCAGAGTTGAAATTGTCTTCTCAAGCCGTAACATTGAATGTAAAGTATGGGTCCTACTTAGCTCAATTTTCCACCTTCTCCTATATCAGAGTTTCATGATTTGATATAGCTCATCACAAGCTCCCGACATATCTCGGGTGACAAGATTGCAATGTTCGAACTATGTAGGCAACTTGCTCATATCCATAACAAGTTCAAGAACCAGGAGGAGGAAATGTGCATCTTTCCCTATTTCTCTTGGTATTTACTCTTGTAAAAGTTTTGTTGATGCCTCGAATCTTGAAGCTTAATTTTCCTCCGTTAACCTCTATTCATACACATCCAAGGCATATTTTGACATCCAAAAGTAGTCCTGAAAGCGTTAGCATCCCCCGAGTCATTTCATGTTCCTCATATTGAATACTATTGGGTCAACTACTTGGATAATTTTGAGATAAGAAAACAAGATCACATGAGGATGACCATTGGCCAAATGAGGAAATTCAAATTTGATTGGTTCATGGAAGGTGTAGAAGATGATGGAACCAAGTTGTTTGATCATGAATACCAAGCAAGTGAAGGCTTCACTTCTCCTGCTTTGGTGTCATGGTGTTCGTGAGTCAAAGGATATCAATGAAAGAAATGCGGTAGTGATCCAAATTTTAAGGCGTGGTTCAAGAAGAAGAGGACTATGCTCATTAAATTAGGTGGTCTTCAAACTCTCATAAGGCATGTATATCATCTTTCGTCTACGAAGGAACTTGCGAGGATTGCGAGCTCTACTCACTCAGGAGAGCTTGCGAAGAGGAAAACAATGGATGTTGAAAGTTCCCACTACATGAGGTTGCATAAGAAAGCAAATATCATTCAAGACACTGCAGAAGATCTAAAACAAGGAGAGATCGATCCCTTTCATCCTCCGATTTTGCATCAATCTCCAAAGATCTCTTCTCCCGCTACATAGTCGACTCACCAAATGCAGGAGATACATCTTCACATTGAGCCCGAGACTGTAATCATGCGTAATGTTGAACCAATAACAAAAAGATATTTCTATGGAACCAAGAGCGATCAAAGGTGTGACTCATACGGTCATAATAAGTAGTGGTGCCATAATTTCAAGCTATTTCAAGGATGGTGAAAGCAAAGTGAGGTAAGAAAGCCCAAACAACTTCTTGCTTCTTCGGTGGTGCCTCAGGAAATCAATATGTAGAAGTTGCTCGGCCAAAGGTAGTAAAGCTCATTGGGGAGATGACTCCATCGGACTATGAGATGACAACCATTCCTTGGGATCGACAACACACGAAGGAAATACCCATTTGTTCCAAGAATCGCCACTCATTTTCTCGTGAGAAATGAAGAATACAAGGAGAACTGAGCAGTTAGAAGAACACGCGACAAATCTCACTTCATATGTTCAATCATTCATGATGCTTAATGTCATCCCATCTCTCCCAACCGAGGACGCCACTCTAATCATCAACTTTGATCCAGAGTCAATCACGATGGCCCAAGGCTACACGATGCAAGGGAGAGCCAATGACAAGTGGGTGGACAAAATCTGTAGACACCTAAATCCCGCTATGCAGTTTTAATACTTAAATTGCACTTCTTTTCTAGTCATTTTGTTATAATTAGCTAATTTTTCGCTAGTTAGCGAACACTCTCTTCCATTTTGGTTAGTTAAACAACACTTCATTAATAAATTAGTCTCTTCCTTCATTACGGATGCAAATTAATTCTACTTTGTTAGTTATAATCCTATTATTTTAATTAATGAATTAACTATCCAAAATTGATTAATTAATCTTCTAAACGAGAATTTATCCTTGTATTGGGTCACTCCCCTTCTCGATCATTCAGATTGCATCAACTTCTCTCAACTATATTTTACAAGCCTAGCTTGGCCTATTAATCAATCTAATTGATTAAATTAAATCACACCCAACTCACTTAAGTTGGAAATTCTAATTAATTTTCCCTAATCATACTTAACCATTGCTAAGCCTATTTAGCACTTGCTAATCCTAAAAGTTCTTTTGTCCCACATTCATGAGGGATGTAGTTTTTCTTATTTGGAAAACTATATAAAGAACCCTCCCCAAACCTTTTAAGGTTACACCTTTACTTACCCTTCACCCATATGCATAAGATAAGAGCATTTCTTAACTGAAAGGCTTATTGATCTAGCAAAACCACTTTCCCATTTTCTACTTGGCAAGAGTAGTAAGAGGATAACCAAAAATGGCCATTAAGCCATATTGGTGAGACCTCTTCCTCTTCCTTGAGAAGTCCTTTTGATCACACGTAGCTATGTACAAATCGCTAAAGGAGGTGTCTACAATCCAAAGCCCATCAAAAACATCAAAGGGTGGCTTAGCATTTCATGTTTTTAATGTTAGATGCATTAGTTTAGTTTTCCCTTTTAATGGCTTTATCTTGATGTTAATGATTAATTAGCTTAGTTATTAGATCTACTTGGTGTTAGATCTTATTAATTAATTTAGCTTCTTTATCATGCATACATATGGCATGCCCGATGGGACACCCCTTTGTCTCACATTCACTTATTATATTAAGTTTTCTTTTTGCACACTAACCCTCTCTTTTTGCATATTTTTAATTAACTAATGTTTCTTAACCTTTGGTGTTGAGTTTATGATGTGTTATTTTCTTATTGTAGGTAGAAAGGAGGTAATGTGTTTCTAAATTTGAAGCTTAACCTTAAAAAACTCAACTTTTGAATTTTTTTGCAAACTTTTGTTACTTTTCATGAAAATATAGACTTTATATGCTAGCGTGTGTATTTCCATGCGCTCCATGCGCTCTAATTTATGCTCTTTGCCCGAATGTTCTCTAGAATTGCGCTAGCATTACTGTTGTTTTACTATTTAGCTTATGCTTACGCAAAGAGGTTTCACGCGTGTTTTTTTGCCTTTTCATTGTTTTTTTACACACTAGGATAGCTACCCTTAGCATGCATGTGCATGTTATCCTTTATGCGTAGTGCCTTTGTCTGCTCTGCACATTATTTTTGTGGGTCTGTTTTGTTGTTTTCATCGTGTTAGCATTACTTTTTTACGCACTAACATCTCTCGCTTCACACACTAGCTTCTTTTATGCACTAGCGTTACGTGTATTTTTGGCTCATTTTTCAATATTTACTAAAATCTAACTTTATGACTTCTCTTGCGGTTTTACAAGTTTTCTAACTTTTAAATTGTAGTTTTTGTGTAGAAAATCAATTTTCGAGGTTAAACACTTAGATTTACTTTTTAATTTAATTTTTGTTTATCCTTTTCTTAAAATAGGATTAAGATGTCACATATGCTCTTCTCTTGCATTTTCAAGTGACCTTGAGAATCATAAACGACTTTGATCCTCATTCTAACACTTTGGTTTGCATGGATTAAAACTTGTCATTTAAAAGGTAAAATTTTGAAGGCATTTACTTGTTTTTAGTTACATTTTTCCATTTTCTAACTTAGTTGGATTTCAACATTGTGTATGCTCTTCTATTGCGCTTTGAGTGATCTTGAGAATAAAAAGAAACCATGATCCTCTTTTTACATGGAAAATCTACTAATCATTTGATGTAAGACTAAATCACTCATCAAAGAAAAAATCGAAACAAAACCAACTACATTGTGTGCATGTTGCCAATGGCATACAAAACCACATTAAGATCAAGATAAAAACACACCATTCATTCACACTATATTTTAGTGTGACTGAGAAGGCTAAGGACCAATCACTTTAACTATGGGAAGTATCTTGACATAAGCCATAAAACTCATTGTGAGGATTACTACAGGAACCCTAAAGTAGTCAACACCTTGAGAAACTGGTTGACGAAATGAAAAGTGCCCCACTACCTACTTCACTAGAAATTCCCTTGAGGAGTGCTAAATGTTGTTCGTATGAGGCCTCTTTCATTAATTTGATTGTGGGGTAATGGTCCTTTGTTTAGGATTTATTCTAGAAAAGCATACCTCTCTTAGACAAGTTATTAGTGAGTGTTGAGAACAAAATCCTAGGGAGCCATTTGGCATTGGGGCCAACTTGACCATATCCATATTCATGTTTCAAAGAGCTATTACAAAGAAATACTTTCTTGGAGTCATAACCTTGTTTTTCAAACAAGACGAGACTCCATTGAAGTTGTGCCTCATATATATTTCATCACGAATCGTACTTAGCCAAACTTCCTCGAAGTTAAAACCTTGTTGTTCGAACAAGGTGAAACTCTACCAAAGTTACGCCAAGTACTTTTCATCACCACTCATACATTCCCTTGTTATTTTGACATTATTTGGTCAAAAGAGAACACCTCAAGTGCTGCCAAAATTTTGTCCACCACTTTTATACCCACTTAAATAAGTTTTTCTTTAAAAACTTGATTTAAGTGTTGAAAGTGTGTTGGTACGTATTCATATTTTTGGTGGTAGTCTTAAACCAACATTGGGACATTTCACCCCTAGGATAGTTTCCTCTCGGCATCGTTACGTTGCTCGCATTGTACCAATCCCTTTTTGATACTTACATCTTGTTTCTTTGAAACTTGATCTATATTGACATTGTATTGTTATGCTACTTGCATTATATCGACCCCTTTTTGGTACTTAGACCTTGTTTTCCTAAAACTTGATTTGAGTCTTGAGAAGGTGTGTTGTTACACTTGCCGCATTATACCAATCCCTTTTTTATACTTACATCTAAGTATTGACACTATATTGTCATATTGCTCGCCTTGTAGAATTCGTTTTTACTTAAACCTTGTTTTGTTTACACTTGGTTGAGTGTTGATAGTGTATTGTTGCGTTGTTCACTTTGGCATAGATCTTATTAAGTATTCTTGGTTGTCTATCCCATACACTTAGAGATTTATCACTTTGGTATAGTTATGTGCCTATTTTTTTTTCCCTGAGATTTACACACATTCAAACATGATTTTTGACACGCTTTATGGCTCATGACACCTCAAACTTGAGAAGGTCATAAGAAGCGTGCTTCAAATCCACTTAGAAATCTTATTTTTCCCTCTTCTAAGGAGGAACAATATCTTGTTGATCATAGTGTTAGTGAGTAGGAAATACCTCAAAATCCCTTTGTAGACACTACCTGCTCATATCGATAACTACTTGTTTCAGAATAGGGACCAAGTCTTGTTGTGTCTTGTAGAGTTAGGGGATAAATTTCCCTTTGATTTTGATCTAGATTTCCTTCCTCATGATTGGAACAAAGAGTAGAAATCCTCCACCTCCTAGGACTGATGAGGACATTCCAAATCGTGAACGAGCTTCCACATCCGCTCATGTAGGAGGTCATGATGAAGACATAAATGTGTCTCCACCTAGAGCTCATCATCATATACCTTTTGATCAAACAAATCCCTTTGATAAAATAGAGGATGAAATTCCCCTACATGAGGAAGAAGAGCACGAGCCTTGCAATGAGGATGTTACTATGCAAAGACAACTATAAGCCCTTAATAGAAAAATATCAAAGTTAATTTCTTATGTCCATATAGACAAGGATAGAGATCCTAGAATTAAAAAACTAGAGTCACATATGCTGAAAGTTACACTAAAAATCGTGGTGGCGAATCCTCCAAATCTAACCGCACATACATACCGGCCATGCCATTGTGTGACCAAATTTTTAACCAAGAATGGAAGCCTATGAAATATGCCTCATCATCTTATCGACAAGAAAACAATCAAGGGTGTCATAAGAAATATCAATTCAAAGAACTATGCCCTTACCCCTTTGATCGGGAAATGTTATGTACACCTTTCCCACCAAGTTTTGATTGCCCTAAATTTGATAAATATAGGGGCAAAGGTGATCCTTGACCATGTTAAAGACTTCTTCATGGCTTGCCAAGAAGTAACATACAGTGATAATTACCTCATTCACTTATTTCCTAGGAGTCTTGGAGGCCAGGCACTTGAATGGTTTCTCCATCTCCCTAAAGGGTCCATCACTACCTTTTTAGACTTAGTTGAGAAGTTTGTTTGCCACTTTTTATTTAAAATGGAAATTGATGTCACTATGATAGACCTTTGTAACACAAAACAAAGGAATAATGAGAACTTCATTGGTTTCTTACAATGATGGTGAGGGTTAGCTAGTTTTCGCTTCCCTTGCTCTATCCTAGAGAAACAACTTGTCAACATTTTTTACCTAACCTACACCTTGAGATAGCCTTCCACTTGCAGATGCATTGTGTTAGCACATTCAAAGAGGTCATAGAAAAAGGTAGTCAAATTGAAAAATATTTACTCACTAAAGGGGTTCTGAAACCCTTTCAAAGAGACAATCACGAATCAAAACCTAAAGACAAATCCAAGTTCTTTAACAAAAACAAGAATGTCGTAGGAGATGGAATAAGCGATTCCTAAACATGTAGGTGGTTCAAAGAACACATAGTTAAAACTCGTGTATGCATCTAAACCCATAGTGAAACATAGGGAATACACTCCACTCACGGAGTCACTATTAGTTATCCTAATGTAATTGGATTTGGCCAACATGGTCACGTTCCCCATCACTACACCCTTTTCACCGAAGATGCACCTAAACCATCATGGTACAAATACCATGAATATTGTGCATACCATCATGTTAAAGGACATGCTACAAATACATATGTATGAAGTTTAAAAAACTTCATTCAAGATCTCCTAGATTGAGGAGACATTGAGCTTGATGCCCAAGAGTCCTCTAAAACTTCTAACAAATAGTTGGGAATTTACAAGGAACCATTCCCAAGCATAAAAATATGGAAAATAAGTCGGATCGAGGTCAATCCTCTCAAGGAAAGAGTACCAATCATGTTGTTGGTCAAAATTCCAATCCCTTTGATTCTCTTATTGGCTATGTCCATCCCATTGACACCCATATCCATACCATCAAAATCAAATCACAGGAGTGTGTCATTACAACATGACACACTTGTCTTACTATCTCAGGACCCCCTACTACTCCTTTGGATGCTCATTACGATCTCTAGAATAACTTGAGAATACAACCGCCAAGATTTCTATCTTGGACCTTCTCAAGATATCTATTGTTCATAAGGAAATCCTCTATAAAGCCCTCCAGGAGTCAAGAGTTCCTTTTGACATTAACGCTTCACTTCCAAGCCTTGGTTGCACAAATCACTCCATCTTGAACACATAATTTTTAGCCAAAATGAGATTCCATTAGATAATCAAACACACAATTTACCCCTATACATAGAAGTGATCATTACTCGTAAGAAGATCAAAAGGGTGCTTGTGGACAATAGATATAGTCTTAATATTTACACGGTAAAACTTGTAAAATAGTTGGGACATAATACAGATGAGCTAGAACCTGATGTAATAACTATCAAGGCATATGACAATGTAGAGTGATAGTCACTTGAAACCATTACATTTCATATGGAAGTTGGGCCTATCACGCTGAACACAAAATTCCACATCATTGACTTAGATCTTATTATAATATTCTCCTCGGCCACCCATGGATCCATGCCATGCAAGCCATTCCTTCCACTTTTCATCAATGTATCAAGCTCCATTTTCAAGGACAAGAACTTACCATTCCTGGTGACCCGTAACCATTTTCTCACTAGAGCATTAGTTGGTTATTATCAAGATTCCTATGAATTTCCTTCCACTGAATTGGTTGTTGACTTAAAGTTAGAAGCCCTCACTTCTCACATAGACCTAGATACACTTTAGCCAAATGAAGTGGTACTTCCACTTCTATATCCCCATTTGCTTCATGGGAAATGAAAATTCTTCATACATGTTGGAGAATATGACCTTCAACAAGCTTTTCTTGTGTCAAATCTTCCATTATCTCCTAAAACTTGTGGTAGGCTTAACTTCCGACCATAAAGAGATCAAATTCCTTGAACTCTTGATAGATTTACCAATGGTGGTCTCTTAGTTTGATGAAAGATTGGGAAGTATTTCTACATACCAATATCTGGATGAAAGGATGGCCTCTTGCTTATCAATCCCTGACTATATCATCCCTAACAAGATGATGTATGCCATGGGATATCAAGGATATGGATGCGACATCAATGAAAAAGGCCTACATAGAACTCTCTTTGACACCCAAAAGGATGGAAATATATGACATTAGTATTCGACCTTATGGATTTCGCCCTACAGAAGTCGACGCCAACTTTTGAATGTGAGGATAGTTCTTCTAGTTAAGATATTAAAACAGAGTCCCTATGTAGTCTTTACGAAAACCTTTGCTTCCACAACTTCAGATACAACTATTTTAACCCTATCCCCCTTTATCCCTGAAATAAATCTTATACATCCATCCCTCATTGATTGGGACCAACAATGACACATACCAATTGATATTTTTAGAATGAGGAAGCTATTGGAGAATTCATGGGGATACATGATGATATTCCTATGGGAGATCATAAGAAAGGTTTCTTTATTGACCTTGATGCCTCCACCTACTTTAGAGAAGAAGCTGAATTTTTGTCAACAAAGAGAAAAGGAGGTTCAAATACCTTCAAGAAAACCCAAGAATAAGAAATCAAAATCCTATAGTGAGAATCTCTTTGAGACACTTGTGGACAGAAACAATATGCATAATCTAAAGTGGATAATCTTGATAACCATCACACTGGTGAAAATCTTATAGATATACCTATTGAGGAAGATCTCAATCTCCTCTAGATCCTACCCATATGGAAGATGGTTCTAAACTACTAGTTGAGGAGACTATTGACGTCAACCTTGGTATAAGAAGAGGAGCCTAAAATTGTCAAACTTGGGGCTTCACTTTCAACACATGAATAGAAAAAACCTTTATTTTTCTCCTTAGAGAATTTGTGGATATATTTTTCATGTCTTATATGCAGACATGTCAAGGCTTAGATCCTTCTTTAGTAGTGCAAAATCTAGTTGTGCATGAAATCCAAAGCCTATCAAACAAAAGTTAAGAAAGATGCATCCACACATTTCTCTTTTGGTCAAAGAAGAGCTAGAGAAATTGTTAGTTGTTGGTTTTATCAGACCTATCGACTATTTAGAGTGGATCTCTAACATAGTTCTGTTTCTCCAAAAAGCCGAAGGCATCAAAATTTTCACATATTTTAGAGACATCAACAAGGCATGTCCTAAAGATGACTTTCCTCTTCCAAACATCGACATGATCATCGATTCAATGCTAGTCATGAAATGCTATCCCTCATGGATGGATTCTCTAGCTATAATCAAATCAAGATTGTAGAAGAGGACCAACACAAAACTACTTTCACTACCCCTTGGGGTACATTTTGTTATCAAGTCATGTCATTTGGCCTCAAGAATGCAGGCGCAACATATCAACGGGCTATGATTGTCATCTTCCATGACATGTTACATGATATTATGGAGGATTATGTTGATGATATCCTTGGAAAATCTAAGACTAGAGTAGAACATCCAGAATCCTACATCATATCTTTCAATGATTAAGGGATTATAAGGTCAAGCTCAATCCAAAGAAGTGTGTCTTTGGTGTAATTTTAGAAATTTTAGGATTCATAGTTTCTAGAAGAGGAATTAAAGTGGACCCAACAAAAGTCACTATTATTATAGAAATTCCTCCTCCCAAGAACCTCAAGTAGTTGTGTAGCTTACAAGGAACGATCTAATCCATATGCAGATTTATCTCCCTTCTTGTCAGATAAATGCCATTCCTTTACCCATATTCTTAAGAAAGATGTTGATTTTCACTAGGGACTGAATTCCAACAAGCATTCACCTTACTCAAGGAGTATTTGGCTAAATCATCCCTATTCTTGTACCACCTACCCCAGGTGAACCCCTCCTATTATATAGTTTAACTATTCAATTTTCTATAGGTGCGCTTTTAGCTCAATATGATTTAATCACAAAGAGAGAGATATCTATTACCTCAACTGCACTTTAATCGTATATGAGCTTAATTATCCACAAAATGAAAAATATTTTGGTTATTGTTTTTACATTTCAAAAACTTCACCACTACCTTGAATAATAAAACCAAGCTAATATCCAAAGTTGACCCGCTCAAGTACCTTTTATCTAAACCTGCGCTTACTGGGAGGATGGCCAATTGGATCATCTTGCTTAGCAAATTTTATATTGAGTATGTAAATCAATAAAAATTAGTTAAAGGACAAGTGCTCTGATCAACTAGCCAAAGATCCTCTACCTGGAATATAACCACCGAAGTCTAGATTTTCCAGATGCTTTTGTTTTATATATTGAAGAATATTCCACATAGAAGATATACTTTGATGGGTCATTTACATTTAATGGCTCAGGGGAAAGCATTGTCCTTATCACCCCTACAGGTGATCTCATTCCTCAAGTTTAGACTTGGTTTCCCATGTACTAACAATATTGTTGAGTATGAATCTCTCATTGCAGGATTGAAAAGTCATTATAAGATGGAATATCAAACAAGTTAAGGTTATAGGTGACTCCCAATTGATCATCAAATAAGTTAATGATGAATATAAGGTTAAGGATGAGAAGCTCATTCCATATAAAATGAATGGTAGACACTCTAAAGGAATACTTTGTTCAAATCACCTTTCAACAAGTCCCAAGAGCATAAACCATTCATGGATGCCATGGCTACCATTAGATCTTTGCTACAATTATCTCCGATACTAGGGACTTTCAGTTCCTTATTGATCATCTAATGTTACAGATCCTATGACATGCCTATGAATCATGTTTGGTATGTGAAGTTGTTGGTCCTTTTCCCCCGATATGTTGACATCTTTAATTACTTACAAGATGGTACCTTCCCTCCCGACATCTCCCATTCCCAAAAATGAACCCTTATCCAACGAATAACGCATTATACCCTACTTGGGGCACTCTCTATCATTGAGGCTATGATGAGACTCTGTTATGTTGTCTAAATTAAGAAGATGTTGTCCAAGCAATCAAATAGTGCATGATAAGGCATCTCGGTGCTCACACTAGTGGCATGGTCCTCACAAAGAAGATTCTACGCCGGATACTATTGGCCTACTATGGAGATAGATTGTTGTCAGTATGTGAAGAAATGTCTACTATGTCAAAAACATGGTAATATCATACATGCTCCATCACAATATTTACAACCTATCACTACACCATGGCCTTTTTCAAAGTGGGGACTCGATCTCATAGGGAAGCTCACACCAACTTATTTTGATGGCCATAAGCACATTATCACTACCATTAAATACTTTACCAAATGGGTGGAGGTTTTCCTCTCACCTATGTCATTGGTGTTCATATATCTAAGTTCATCATGAACCATATCATTTTCCGCTATGGCATCCTTCTGCCATTATATCGACAATGGAAAATCATTCAAGAACAAACAAGTGAAGGCATTATGCCAACACTTTAAAATTCGCTAGAAATGGTCTACCCCTTATTACCCTCAAGGTAATGGACAATTTGAGCCTATAATAAAACTCTTGTTCGGATCATGGAGAAAATGGTTGGTAAAACCAACCATAATTGACATCTTCAAATCCATCCATCCCTCTGGGCTTACAAAACTTCTATTCACACACCTATAGGTGCAACCCCATATTCCCTTGTATTTAGCACTGAAGCCATTATACCCCTTGAGATCGAGATTCCCTCTTTGGAATATCCTTGTGAGATTATCTAGATAATGATGAGGACTATAGAGTAGCTAGGCTAGTAGAGTTGGAATCTATTTGATGAAATATGCCTCCATGCACTAGATCATCTCAAAGTGTATCAGAATCGAGTTCAAAAGATCTACAACAAGCGTATCATCCCTCATGAATTTGAGGTGGGAGACCTTGTTCTTAAGGAGAATCAATTCAATACCACTAAGGAACGTGAAAAGAAAGGAAATTTTGAGCCTTAATTAGTTAGGGCCATACATTGTGGTGGCTAAATTTGTTTTGGTGCTTATAAGCTTTCCTATCCTGATGGTGATGAACTTTGGGAACCTATGAATGCCATGCATCTCAAGCGCTTCTATGCCTAAGCATGGACCTAAAAAAAAAATAAAAAAATTAAAGAGAAATAAATTCATCCAAGTGTGAAAATCACGCAATTATGGCACTTTGGACAAGTCCTTTAGTGAAAATTAGTTTCCGATGCCACAAGAGGATTATGTTATTCACAAGTACCTCATCTTTGGGGCATGGTCACTTCTTCCTAGCTTCCCCATTTATCATTTGTGTGTTATACTATTGAACCTATCCCTCTTGGCCTTGATCTGGCTAATCCTCTTCTTGTATATATGCGCAAGATTTGCCCTTGTATATTCTCACCTCTCATTGGGGCATCTTGGCGCTTGGTTCTTCTTGTACATAGTTTCAAAAAAACCTTCAAAATCCAAAAAAATCACAAAACCCTTGAAAATCCTAAACATTTAAAATCACAAAATCCAAAAATAGTGAAAACATAAAAACACTAAACATTGGAAACTATACTACAAAACATCTTACTTCAATGATTTCATGTTCTAGCATGCAAGACATGAAGATCATCTTTTGATCTTCCTTCATTAACAAAATTGGTTTTCTTACTATGTCTTTCTTCCCTCACATATATCGTTGCTTGGGGCAGTTTCATAGTGCACATTTTCTTTTCATGGGACTTTTATGTCCTCCGTCTACTCCCTTGCATGTATCCTTGCTTGGGGAATCATTTTAACCCATGTCATATAACTCGAACATTTGGGAACTGAAGCTAGATAACAAAAAACATTGGTACAACTTTCTTGTGCATTTCTTGTTTAAGTTTATATGTATCTACTTGTTTATTTGTTGGTTTGCTTGTTTAATTTCTCGTACTACATTGCTTTATGTATATTGCTTTGATTCGGTTCTTTAGCATGGAAAAAATCAATATTATGGATTTTCATGTCATTTTACCTTTTTTATGTGCTTATATCAAATAAAAAGACACTTCGAGCAGGATGGTACTTCATCTACGTTGGGATCTTAACCCATTCTCCACAAGTCTTATCTTCACTTTCTTTCATACAATCTGGGGTAATAGGGATCATTTTCATCCCCTACCCTCCCTTGTTTCTTCCACATGATGAATCCCAAGATTTCTTTCTAATCAATTCATTTTAATAATGGCCAACTAGGGCCAATTCAAAATCGTATTCACTGCAATATCTTATTTTATGCTATGATAGTTGTCTTCTCTTCTTTTCGAGCGTCCATCGACCTCTTCTATCACCCCTTTGACACTTAAGGGGCATTCCTTCATCCTAATAATTTTTCATCTAAAAAATTTAATTATAATTGTCTACTATCTTTCAAGTGGCATCACTTGTGCTACACCACATCAAAGAGGGGCAAATGTAGACACCTAAATCTAGCTATGCAATTTTAAAACTAAAATTACACTTCTTTTCTAGTCATTTTGTTATAATTAGTGTCTTTTTCACTAGTTAGCTAACACTCTCTTCCATCTCGGTCAATTAACGACACTTCATTAATTAACTAGTCTCCCCTTCATTTTGGATGCAAATTAACACTACTTTGTTAGTTATAATCCTATTCTAATTAATTAATTAATTATCCAAAATTGATTAATTAATCCTCTAAACGAGAATTTACCCTCTTATTGGGTCATTCCCCCTCTCTAATCATTCAGATTCCATCAAATTCTCTCCAATTGGCTTTTACAAGCCTAACTTGGCCTATTAATCAATCTAATTGATTAATTTAAATCACACCCAACTCACTTAAGTTAGAAATTCTAATTAATTTTCCCTAATCATACTTAACCATTTCTAAACCTATTTAGCACTTGCTAATCCTTAAAGTTCTTTTTCCCACATTCACGAGGATGATAGTTTCTCGAATTTGAAAAACTATATAAAGAACCCTCCCCATCCTTTTAAGATTACACCACACCACACATCAAAACACCTTTACCCTTCACCCATATGCATAAGATAAGAGCATTTCTTAACTAAAAGGATTATTGATCTAGCAAAACCACTTTCCCATTTTCTACTTGGCAAGAGTAGTAAGAGGATAACCAAAAATGACCATTAAGCCATATTGGTGAGACCTCTTCATCTTCCTTGAGAAGTCCTTTTGATCACACATAAGCTACGCACGACTTGCCAAAGGTGGTGTCTATAATCCAAAGCCCATCAAAAATATTAAAGGGTGACTTAACATTTCATGTTTTTAATGTTAGATGCATTAGTTTAGGTTTACCTTTTAATGGCTTTTGTTGTTTGAGTTCATGTTTGCCACTACTACGAAATAAGAAAGACTAAAGATGAAATTGAGAAATAAAAATAACATTGGAATCAAGTATTTCGATAAATGACAAAAATGAGCAACCTCAATTCTCTTGTATTAGTGGAAAAAGGGTGTTCAACTCCATATCTAAGAATGTGTCTTCAATTTGGTCTCGGAATTTGATTACTGTTTGAGATGTTGAATTGTGCTCTTGACGAGCTTGATTCGTGTGATAAGCTCACTTCATATATGCAAGAGGACATAAGAAAAGAAGTGCAAAACACGGAGCACCTTCGATGAATGCTATTTTGAATCCATTTCAAGAGTTGATCGGAAGAGACGCAGGAGACCCCTTCTCTTTCAATGAGGAAACCTTGGAATCCCTTGCAAAGATAAGATGTGCTATTTCGAACACTACAAAGGAGCATCAAGTCTGATTCAAGAAATATAAAACAACAATAATAATTCTGAAAAAATGGATCAATGCTTTAAGTTTTGTGCACATTCCTCAAGTGGAGAAAGTAGCACCCACATCGACTCATTTCAACAAAGAGTTCAAAGGAATACATATTTCTCTAGGAGTACTCTCACAGAGCCCTTCAGAAGGTGGATCTTCATTAGCGAATGTAACATCTTCTTCGGCATAGCTATCTCCCCTTCTCTCTTCCCCCTTCTCTTCTCTCATGTTCTATTTCTTCATTAAGAGGGTTTAATTTTCACTTTTTGCCTTATTAATTCAAATGTGACCTATAGTCAAACATTGTAATGAGTTTTATTTAATTAATAAAAAGGAACTCACTTTCTTTCATATGAAAGGTCAAAAGTTGTAAAGGTAAGTGAAAATTCATGTGGGGGTAGATGAAGAGTCTCTTTTGAAAATCTATATATTGTATGAATCCCTCATTCCAAAGGGTTGTCAATTGCAAGTCTTTGAGTAGATAGATATTACACTACTAAGAAGTAATGCACTACTAAGAAACACACAAACGATATCATTCTTCCATTTCTTTTCTCTACGTTTCTTCCCTCTCTCTACTTTTCAGTTTTTTGCACATGACAATCTTGTATAACCAAGAAAGGTGTTAGAGCCTTTGATGAATGGATTAATGAAATTTTGTGTTCATGATTCATTGTCTTTCCATTGATTAACAAAGTTGTTTTCTTCTAATTGTGTGTGGACAGTTTCAAAGTAAAATCTTGTAAAAATCTGCTAGTGCCTATTTATAAGTTTAACCCGTCCCAAAGTTCTCATTGTCCAAAGTTATTTGTAAAATAATATAAAAGAAATAATGTTTTTTCAGTTATTTACTCTATAATTGAAAATGCTTGAAAGGAAATTCAATACCGAAAGTGAATCTAATCCAACAAATTGAAAGAAAAATATAATCTAACAAACTAAAATAAATAACTGAAAGTAAATATAATCTAACAAAGTGAAATAAATAATTGAAAAAAGTGAAAACAAATAAATGAAAGTGAAACTTCACAAATAAAATAAAATAAAACATACAATGCTGATTTAAACAATCTAAGTAAAACAACAAATTTTTTTTTATAAAAAAATAATAAACCACCCCCCTTCTTGGGTAAGAGTGGGCCCTTTATCTTCCCTCAGAGTTGGATTAACAAAACTAAAAATAAGCTACTCCTAAGATATTTGAACTATAGATTTTATTAATCAGAAATGATGTTAGAAAAATCATCCATCTTCTACCATTGTTGCACGAGTGTTTTGGAGAGATATTTATAATTCATCCCTTGGCCAATACTCCATGATTATATAACTACTTACCTTGGGAAATACTTGACTACATCTTCCACTTTATAATGAGATAAATGTGGAAGAAATTCATTCAAACATTACAACTCCATATTTAACTACTTCTTTCAATTGCATTCAACTATTTCTTCCACTTGACAAGGAGACAAATATGAAAGAGATTTAATCAAACAATACAACTCTAGATTGAACTAGTACTTCTTTCACTTGACAAGGAGACAAACATAGAAGATAATTAATCGAATAACTACCTCTTCCACATGCACTTAAATACTTCTTTCCATTTGCCAAGTCTACTCTTGCATGATTGAATCTTTCAACATGACAACTGTCCCACCATATTCTCATCCTTGCTTTTCGATGATTGTTACTGTAAATTCAATTTAAAGAATATTTTCAAATATTTTCTAGGTTTGGTGCTCGTTTTGTAAGATTTCTAAAACATTTTAATTTTCATTGAGAAATGAGGGGGATATCGCAATTTTATGAACTGTGTTTTTGTCTTATTTACTTTCCTTCAAGCTTATTTTGTTGAAACTTCAAATGAAGACATCTCCTCAATTATTGCAGCCGTGTAAAAAGGGAGAGAGTTTTTTCCTCCTAGCAATAACATGAAAAAATAATTTCTTAGATTATTGTTTGGAGGTTTGCAATTTTAGTTAGAGCAAGTCCTATCTTTGATTCTATGAGTTTTGTGCTTGAAAACCTCTTTCTTCAAATGTTGATATCTTTGTAACCATTATTGTTGTGTAAAAGCAGAGATGTTTTCCTCATAACAATAAGAAGAACAAAAACCTCTCTCAGATTATCATTTGTAGGTCTGCAATTTTAGTTAGAGAAAGTCATGTGTTGATTTAGCGAGTCCTGCACCGTGACTTGTGAGTCGTGCGCTCGAGAACTTTTGTCTTCAAATGTTGATATATTCGTAACCATTATTGTTGTGTAAAATCAAAGAGATAATTTTCTCGAAACAATAAGAAGAACACCGATCCCTCTCGAGATCATTATTTGGAGGTCTGAAATTTTAGTTAGAGCGAGTTCAGTGTTGATTTTGTGAGTCCTATGTTCTTGTCTTTGTGAGTCCTACGTTCTTCACGAGTCATGCACTCTTAGCTATGTGGGTCTTGTGCTCTTAGCTATGGGAGTCATGCACTCTTAGTTATGTAAGTCCTTCACTCTTTGGAATTTTTGCGCTCTTACTTATATGAGTCATGCGCTCTTAGCTATCCAGGTCATGTGCTTTGTAATGTGTGTCTTGCATTTGGATATGTGAGTCTTGCAGTTGATACAATAAATTATAGAGATCAAATAACCTACTCACACACAATACTTCACTCCAACTTAGAAGAACTATTTAGAAATGAAACCATTCAGATTGCGATGGACTTTTCAAAGATAGATCAAATATAAACTACATTTTATTTTAAATAATTTATCTTGTTCTTAAGATTACATCTAAATACACTTTATAAGAGAAGGAATAATATTGTTTTGTGCATTGGATGATGCTTAGTTTATTCCCATCACAAAGTGTATGTTGATTTTGTGATTCTTGCACTTGAATTTTTTTCTTCAAATGTTGATATCTTTGTAACCAATATTGCTATGTAAAAATAGAGAGGTTTTTCTTTCTAACAATAAGAGAAACAATAAGAGCAACTTGCTCCTATTGACACTGTCCCTAGAAACGACACCAAAAATGATGAGGGTCTTTGCAATCCTCATCATTTAATCTTAAAGAATGTCAAAACCAGGTGGTGTCCAAGGATATATGCAAAAGGGGCTAAGGAAAATAATTATTTTACAGTTCTTTGCTCTAGAATTGAAATGCTCGAAAGAAAATTCAATTACTGAAAGTGAATCTAATCTAACAAACTAAAATAAATCTAATCTAACAAACTAAAATAAATAACTGAAAGCAAATCTAATCTAACAAAGTGAAATGAATAACTAAAAACAATTAAATGACAACAATTAAATGAAAGTGAAGCTTCACAAACAAAACAAAATAAAACACACAATGCTGATTTAAACAATCTAAGTAAAACAACAATGATTCTATTCTAAAAAAACAAACCATCCTCCTCCTTGGGTAAGAGTGGGCCCTTACTCTTCCCTCAGAGTTGGGTTAGTAAAACTAAAATGATCTATTGCCAAGATACTTGAACTGTGGATTTTATTAATCAGAAACGATGTTAAAAAATCATCCATCTTCTACCACTGTTGCATTGAGTGTTTTGGAGAAATATTTATAAATCATCTCTTGGCCAATACTCTAAGATTACGTAATCCCGATTTAAATAATCTAAGTAAAACAACAATGATTCTTTAAAAAAATCCTCCTCCTTGGGTAAGAGCGGGGCCTTGCTTTTCCTTTAGAGTTGGGTTAACAAAACTAAAATGATTTTCTGCTAAGATACTTGAACTGTGAATTTTATTAATAAGAAACGATGTTACAAAAATAATCCGTCTACTACCACTGTTGCATTGAGTGTTTTGGAAAGATATTTATAAATCATCCCTTGGCCAATACTCCAAGATTATAGAACTACCCGCTTATAATCTTGGGCAAGACTTGACTACATATTCCACTTTATAATGAGATAAATATGAAAGGAATTTATTCAAACACTACAACTCCATATTTAACTACTTTCACTTGTATTCAACTATTTCTTCCACTTGACAAGGAGAAAAATATGGAATAGATTTAATCAAACACTACAACTCTAGATTAAACTACTACTTCCACTTGACTAGGAGACAAATGTGTAAGAGAATTAATCAACTATTACAACTCTAAATATAATTGCCTCTTCCACATGCACTTAACTACTTATTTCCATTTGTCAAGTCTACTCTTGCATAAATGAATGTTTCAACATGACAAATGTCCCGCCATATTCTCATTATTGATTTTATGATCATTTGTGAATTTAATTTGAAGATTTTTAAAGACCTTTTTGGGTTTAGTGCTCTTGTTGTAAGATTTCCAAAACATTGTAAAAAATTTATTTTCATTAAGAAACGAGGGAGATATTGAGGCTTTGTTGAGCATGTATTTTTTTGTTGTATGTACTTTCCTTCAACCTTATTATGTTGAAACTTCAAATGAAGATATCTCCTCATTATTGTAGTCATGTGTAAAAATGGAGAGAGGTTTTTCCTCCTAGCAATAATAGGAACAAAAACCTCTCTTAGATTATCATTTGGAGGTCTACAATTTTAGTTAGAGCAAATCTTATGATGAGTCTATGAGTCATGCACTTGAAAACTTATTTTTTAAATACTAATATTTTTATAACCATTATTGTTGTGTAAAACAGAGAAATATTTTTCCTTCTAACAATAAGTGGAACAAAAACCTTTCTAAAATTCTCATTTAGAGGTTTGCAATTTTAGTTAGAGCAAGTCATGTGTTGATTATGTGAGTCTTGCGCTTGGGAATTTTCTTCTTAAAATGTTGATATTTTCGTAAGCATTATTGTTGTGTATAAAAGGGAAGATATTTTTCCTCCTAACCATAAGAGGAATAAAACCTCTATTATATTATAATTTGAAGGTCAACAATTTTAGTTAGAGCAATTTCGGTGTTGATTTTGCAAGTCTTGCGCTCTTGGCTTTGTGATTCTGTGCTCCTATCTATGTGAGGCATGCGCTCTTAGTTATGTGATTCATTAGCTATGTAGGCCTTGTGCTTTGTAATGTGTGTCTCGCGCTTGATATGTGAGTCTTGCACTTGATACAATACATTCTAGAGATCAAATGACTTGCTTATACACAATATTGCACTCCAACTTAGAAGAAATATTAGGAAATGAAATCATTCAAATTGCAATATAATTTTAAAAGATAGATCAAATATATTCTACATTTTATCTTAAATAAACTATCTAGTTCTTAAGACTACATCTAAATCCACTTTATAAGAGAAGGAATAATATTATTTTGTATAATGGATGAGACTTAGTTTGATCTCAAAGTGCTCCTTCACACTTAACTTCATGCATGTGATCATGCATATTGTTGATTTCAATGCAGATTTTGATTTTGAGTCCTATTTTTCTTTTTCACTTTTTATATAAGCTCTGGTCATTTTTTTGTTCTTGACAAAATCAATATGTTTCTTTTATTTTCTTTTCAAAATCAACATATGTATTGTATATATCAATCCTTTTCTTTTGTAGTTTTCAAATTATATTGTAGGCTTGTATTTTCTTCTCCCCCACACTTCCCTTTTTGTATGATTGCTTTGTTTTTGTAAAAGAAATTATTCACTTCTTTTCTATTTTTTTCAACATCTAATCTCTCTCATCTGCTGCTACAAGCCTTATTGAAAAACAAATATTTCTCTTTTGGATAGGTTCTTGGAAGTGGACTTATTTGTAATCAAAACAACTAATAAATTTATCTAAGAATAAAATGATAGAATATACCTAGATTGTATTTCGAAGTTATCTATGCTTTCTTATTGTTGCACAACCTTGATTTCTGTAAATGTTAGAGAGAACAATAAAGAAACTCAGATATTTTACTTGCAACACCAATATTTTCAGCTTCAAATGACTCCAACCCTATAGATCGAAAGAAATATAAAATTTTATCAAAGATATTTTATCGCAGTTGGGAAAAATAACCTTTTCCTAGTTTTTTACTTACCCCTTTTTTCAAAACAGAGCCATCATCTAATGGTTTTCAAATGTATTATAATTTTTAATTATTTTTAAAAACTTTTTGTGGAAAAGAGTGTTATTTCTTTGGTTTTTAATGCTTTCCTTTTTTTCTTTTTTCTTTTTTCGAAAAGAGCTGCCATTTGTTGGTTTTCAACTTTTTTATTTTTTTATAGAAAAGAGCCACCATTTGTTGGTTTTCAACTCTTTCCTCTTTCTTGTGCACTCCTTGATCAACATGTAGTTGTTTGTATATGTATCTTTAATCGCTTGCATGATGGTTAGAACCCATGGTTGAAATCTCTTTGTTTTGCAAAAAAATTCTTCAGTAAAATCTTTTCTTCCTTCGATAGCTAGAGTCAAAAGAAAAGTGGTAGTTGCATGTTGACAAAAAACTACATGAGTTACTATAGTAAAATCAATGCATGCAATCCCTTTTCTTTTAACAAAAGCATTCAACATGATGTCTTCTTTTTCATTTATGTATCGAGAAAACATTGAGGCATCCTTCTTCCTCTTTATAGTTTTTAATCGTAGATCCGAGGGTTGACATCTCTTGCTATAAATAAGCTAGATTTTCATGTTGTTTTCAACCCTTTAATTTCATGCATGAGTAGATTTCCCCATGTAATGTTTATTGCTTATTCTCGCACGAAGTTTATTTTGGGGTGTGCTTTCAGTAAATATTTTTTTGAATATCTAATCTTACAAATTTAAACTTCTAATCTAAACTAAGGATTTATAAGAGATTTATGTTCCATTCACTCAAATGGCTCGAAAGTTACCTGATGTCACTACATATGATTTTTATATCGTCCGAAGGAATGAAAAATTCTAGAATTTCTCTTACTAGGTTGAAACATTTAACTAAGAAAAAAATTTAAAACTATTGTTTAAAAGGACTTGTAAACCAATATCTCCCCTAAGTTAAGATTTCGTAAGAAGTTCTTGTTCCACTTACTCCAATGACATGAAGAGTAATTTGTTGTCACAACAAAAACTCTTTTATATCTTATGAAGTAAAAAAATTCTAAATGGAAACTTACGAGATTCTTCTCACTAATATTAACTTAGCAACTTACCCCCATTAACACTGTCCCGATAACGTCGTTAAAAATGAGGAGGGTCGTTGTAATCTTCATCATTTAATTTTAAAGAATGTCAAAACCAGGTGATGCGAAAAGCTATTTGTAAAAGGAGCTAATGAAATAATGATTTTACAATTCTTTCTTATAGAATTGAAAATGTTTGAAATAAAATTTAATAACTGAAAGTGAATCTAATCCAACAAACTAAAACAAATAACTAAAAATAAATCTAATCTAACAAATAGAAATAAATAACTGAAAACAAATATAATCTAACAAAGTGAAATGAATAATTGAAAACAAAAAAGTGACGAGAAACAAATGAAAGTGAAGCTTCACAAACAAAAGAAAATAAAACAAACAATGCTGGTTTAAACAATCTAAGTAAAACAACAATGATTCTTTTCTAAAAAAATAAACCATCCTCCTCATTGAGTAAGAGTGGGTCCTTGCTTTTCCTTCAGAATTGGATTAAAAAAATAAAAAATAAGTTGATGCCAAGATACTTGAATTGTGTATGAACTCAAGGTCTTAGGCTATTGGTGAGTTACAAGTAGTTTGTAATCATCAACCCAAGTTTCATTCTCATTGAGTTCATTGGATGCTTTCAATAAGTGGCCATGGGGACACCTTGAGGTAGGGGTCAAACTTCTCCATATGGACCAAGTGGAACATAGTGGGGCGCTCCGAATGTGGATCGCTTGGTAGACATTAAGGACCCAAGCCCACCCCCATGTCCCACTTAGAAAAATTGCTCCTCATCCACTCCAATTCATAAATTTGGTACAATAAAAATGTTTACCATACAAAGTTTTTGTCGATGGGGTTTGGGTGTAGCGGTTAAGTCAAATGGCTGTTTACGGTTTCACCCAAGTTCAAATCCCACTAAGGCACGATCCCGTTCGGGGTGGTAATGCCCGAGGTGGCGCAATTGGCAAACTAATTTTCACTGAGGTAGTTTCTAGATCGAGAAGACCTGTACTAGATGTGTGTTCAAGCATGATGGCTCGTGGTTCACTTGTGGTGTGTGTATGTGTGACGGCTTGTGATTCACTAGACATGTGTTCAAAGGTGGTAGATAGTGGTTCGCTTATGGTGGGGTACATGTGTGATGACTCGTGATTCCCTCATCGTGTGTGTGGCGGCTCATGATTCGCTAATTGTTGAGCTTAATTGATATATCTTGGTTGATTGTACTTTGGTTCATAGCTTCGGTCAAGCATTATACTCATTCATAGCTTTGGTCAAAAGTGTTCATCTATAAAAAAAGATACTTGAATTGTGGATTTTATTAATTAGAAATGATGTTACAAAAACCATCCATCTTCTACCACTGTTGCATTGAGTGTTTTGGAGAGATATTTATAACTCATCCCTTGGCCAATACTCCAAGATTATATAACTACCTACCTATAATCTTGGGAAAGACTTGACTACATCTTCCACTTTACAATGAGATAAATGTGGAAGAAATTTATTCAAACACTACAAATCTATATTTAACTACTTCTTTTACTTACATTTAACTACTTCTTCCACTTGACAAGGAGACAAATATGAAAGAGATTTAGTCAGATACTACAACTCTAGATTGAACTACTACTTCTTCCACTTGACAAAGAGACAAACATGGAAGATAATTAATCAAATATTACAACTCTAGATTGAACTATTTCTTCCACATGCACTTAACTACTTCTTTCTATTTGCCAAGTCTACTCTTGTATGATTGAATATTTCAACATGACAGTTGTCTCGCCATATCATCATCCTTGATTTTCTAATCGTTATTGTGAATTCAAATTGAAGAATATTTTTCAAATATTTTATGAGTTTGGTTCTCCTTGTTGTAAGTTTCCCAAAACATTTTAAAATTATTTTTTCATTAAGAAATGAGGGATATATCGCAATTTTACTTTACTGAACCTGTGTTTTTTGTAATTTACTTTCCTTCAACTTTATTATGTTGAAACTTCAAATGAAGATATATTTTTAATTATTGTAGATGTGTAAAAACGAGAGAGGGTTTTCCTCTCGGCAATAAGAGGAAAAAAAACCTCTCTCAGATTATCATTTAGAGATCTGTAATTTTTATTTAGAGCAAGTCCTATGGTGATTATGCGAGTCTTATGCTTGAATTTTTTTTCTTCAAATGCTAGTATCTTTGTAACCATTATTTATGTATAAAAACATAGAGGTTTTTCCTCATAACAATAAGAGGAACAAAACCTCTCAAAATCTCATTTGAGGCCCACAATTTTAGTTATATTAAGTCCTATGCTTTGATTCTCGTGAGTCCTACAATCTATGACTTCATGAGTCCTGCACTCTATGACTTGTGAGTCCTGCGCTTTATAAATTTCTTCAAATGATGATATCTTGATAACCATTATTACTGTGTAAAAATCAAGATAATTTTTTTCCTTATAACAATAATAGAAACAAAAACATCTCTCAGATTATAGTTTGGAGGTCTGCAATTTTAGTTAAAGCAATTTTAGTGCTGATTTTGCGAGTTCTACATTCTTGGCTTCGTGAGTCATGCACTCCTAGCTTTGTGAGTCCCGTACTCTTATCTATATTAGTCTTGTGCTTTTAGTTATGAGATACTGCGCTCTTTGTGAGTCATGCGCTCTTTGGGAACCTTATGCTCTTAGCTATGTGAGTCCTACGCTCTTAGCTATGTAGGTCTTACGATCTATAATGTGTGTCTTGCACTTGGCTATGTGAGTCTTGCACTTGATGTAATACATTCTAGAGATCAAATGACCTGCTCATACACAATACTGCACTCCAAATTACAAGAAATATTAGGAAATGAAACCATTTAGATTGCAATGAAATTTTCAAAGATAGATAAAATATATTCTACATTTTATCTTAAATAATATATCTAATTCTTAAGAATACATCTAAATTCACTTTATAAGAGAAGGGATACTGTTATTTTGTGTAATGGATGAGACTTAGTTTGGTCTCATCAACAAGCATTTTCCATAGATTCTTGAAGTTTTCATGTGTGATACCCAACCTATGGCCCACCCACGATATTTGTTTTATCTACATTCAATAAAGGGATCCACCCTTTTACAAGGAGAAGAGACATAGTCCTTGAGTGTTGATGAAAATTAACTAATTTGTCTTGGTGAAAAATTATTTTGTCAATAGTTTTTGGCATCCACTGTGGGGCAGGTTTTTTTTGTCTCTGCACTACCTCATAAACCACAAAATCCATAAAAATCAATTATCTTAAAATAAAAAAATCAGAATTTGAAAATTATAAGAGCATAATGTCTACCTTGTATTTTTCCCACCATGACCATTCCTAGAAATGCTCTAGTGTTACATGAAAATCTCCCTTTCTTTTAGTAACCAGGATACCCAAGAAGACCTCACTGCTGATTTGAGGAAGTTCATCTGACATAATAGAGAAAGTTTCAATCAGTAGCACACAACATCATAATTGTTTGAATTGAAGAAGAACGTGCACAAACTCCGCAATGTGTAAGAAAAGTTGATAATTAACAAAGAAGGGCATATAAAATCGCCGGACCACATGTTAATCCTCTAAAATGGTGAAAGAAGATATACAAGTTTTTATCGAGCTATGAAAATGACACAACAAATTTGCAGAGCAATAATATTTGTATATTAATCAATTACATACAAAACCAAAATATATAGGATTAATGTGTCCTAAAATATAAGAATCCTATTAAGGTTCCTATAACCACTCACCTAAACTATACGAGTTGTTTTAACAAATCGTAACAACTCCAAAACCAATTGACTTATACAATACAAATAACATGAGTTGTTATAATAACAACTCACATATAAAAATATACAATATACAAATATAATTATTGTCCACACTAATATTAATTTCCTAACATTCTCCCCTTTAGTGTGAACATGCCGCTCCGTAGCCTACACATGGTCTCGATCCTCAACACTGACTATGGGAACTACATTATCCATGAATATGGACCGATCAATCTATTTAGGTGAATACATGAATTAGGACCATTCAACCAATTCACATCAACCATCAAGTCAATTTGATCAAGAACAATTCCTGTAATAGTATCAACACTACAAATCTCCACATAATCATCATAAAAGGGAAAAACAAAAAAACATCAGACAACACACACATGAACATGAATGTTCATATGTTCTTATACATCACACACAACAAAATTTGTCACTAAAGTAGTTTGCGACCTCTGAGGTAGTGATGAACTTGAGGACGTTGATTGTCCTCTTGCCTCCATTTCCTCCATCCTCCAATGAATGATGTTTGTTACTCAGTGAATCTGATCTTGAATCTCAATGATCTCCACATTGTTTATTATTTCCCCCTCACAATGTGAAATCTTTCATTTTTCAGACATTGGGTAACATCGAAAATGCGTCTGTGATGCAATTTTTTTTCAATTTTTCAGACCTTTTGACTCAAAAAGTTACACTTATAATAATTTGACTCTATAATGACTTTCGACTTTAACGATAACTCTTTACTATGACATTATGGCCAACGTTTACAAGACTCAAAAATAGATGACAAAGTCAATATAATTGACACTTTTGACCGACCTATCACAACTATAATCACCTTTAATGATATAAATGACAATAGAGAGACACGACAAAACAAAATGGACTAAACAAGCTTCACTCCACCAAACTATAACTAAAACAAAACAAACACTTGACCATTTAATGACACGAAGGAATATATAAAAAATACACGTTTGATCTTAATGAGTGGCATGCCTTACAATAACCAAAATCTAGAGGACTAATAATTTGAATATTCAATATAATCACAAAATTTGTACTTATCACTGCATGACACCAAATTAGAATGGTGGACATTAAAATGATGGGGATATAGATCACCCAACCAAAGTAGCCATTTCTTTCTTGAGGCCTCTGCTAATAGTGACCACGTAGTTCAATGTTTCAATGTTGAGATTTTTTTTGAATTGCATGAACCTCTGCATCCACTTTGTCACACTTTTTTCTCATGATGGATAGCATTCAAACTTATCTCGTATGAACGTTGATGTGTGTATAGGTTGTGTGGAGACAATGCCAATTTGAATTGCAAGTGGATCAATGTTGAGTTCAATACAAGATCTAATCACTTTGATCCAATGATGACAAGCTGCCAAACTTGAATGGTGTTGGAAATATCAAGCCGAGATTAGATTTGATATATACATTGATCAAAGATAATTTTGATATGGTGTTGACATAATAGGTAGGATTATCTATTTAAAATATGCACTTGAACAAGTTAACAAATAAAAAGAGAGATCAAGTTCGACAGATACAATTTTAATTAACATCAATATCAATTCTTTATTTGTAGCATTTTTTTTTGTGACTATGACACACAATGAACCACTCAAACTATCGCAAATAAATTTTATGAAACCGATCTATATACAAACTCTCCATAAATAATTTTCTTGTTGCAAATCAAGGTTCTAAATGATGTTTAGAGCATCCAAAGTGTGGGATCATCCATGAATAGGGACCGACAACATGGAAACCTCTCTCCAAGTGTGGGACTTGTGAAAATGAGAGAGGAATCTCCAGAATAGAGGCTGGTTCCTCAAACTCCTCTGATTTAGATCTATATTTTGCACAACTACAGAGGTTCTAATCCTAATTCTACCCTAGATTGCAAGGAGACAGGGATAAAAATGCAAAAATGAAACTAAACTAAAGATGGTGATGCACCAAAAGGAGTGGTGAAATTTTTTTTTGCCATGTAAATAGACACAAATTCATGAAATGCAACAAGGGAAAACATACACAAGCTGATAGATGTAATTAGAGGTCTTAAAATGAAGTAAAACAATACAAACAGAGGACTGAAAGCATTCACAGAGTTTGCACTGTCAATTCCATGTAAAAATCTCTTGCATTCCACCATCAAAGAGGTATAAACCTATTACAAACTGTGAAAAAGGTCTGATTCTTACAACTATCACTTGCTGGAGGTGAAAGAAGAAGTTTGCAATGCCAAAAAGTGTTCAACCATGAAGAAATGAGCCAAATCTGGCTTTTACAGTGCATGGGTCGAGCCCAGGAGAGAGAAAATGTAAAAAACATGGGAGCCCATTCCTCATTGATGGAAAATGCATTAAAACAGCATGGAGGACCTTACAAACCCATACCCTGTCATTTTTGACCATATTGGAGAAGAATGCGACCCATTCTGTATTAAATTTGGTTGTTGAAATGTCATTTCTGGCCATGGACACGTACCAGAACTGTTTTTGAATTTTCTCTCTCCAAACTGAACCAAAATTATAAATTGACCATGGAATCATGTAGAGAATTTTAACATCTTTCCAATGATATAAAGAACGTGAAAATCCGAGCTCTGGATCAAAAGATATGATCATTTGAAGATTTAGGGCAAAAACGGCCCAAAAACGGATCAGGGAAAAAATTTCAAATTTTACCTCTTTTTTGTCTTTGAAAATTTTTTCAAAATTCCCCACGCTCCGCTGGTCGGATGCCACGTGGCAGCTTCCTATTGGCTATGGGCCTCAAATGGGAAAATTTTCCACAAAAACTCCGCCGAGCCATAACTTGAAAAATATAAGGAGTTAGGAGGCAAACTTTACCTTTCTGGAAAGCTGAGAGAGAGCTCTATCTGATGGTGCCATTTCTAGAAAGCCTTGAGTGCCTTAAAATCAAAAAATGTGGACTGAGGCACAAGAGAGGCAAGAACACAAGGAGTTAGCCACAAAAAATGAGCTGGGGCACATTTTGGATAACAATTTTGGCGACTCAGAGGGGTCATCTGCCTGCTAGATGAAAGTACCAGTAGCCTGAAGCAGTCCATTGGGCATGGAGCCATCAAATATTCTATTTAGAACCCCAACTGACTTAGAATGTGCAAGGAGGAAGATGGAATATCACATGATGGAAGCAAGGACTGCAAAACATCTCCAGGGACAAGCAAGCTGTGCCAAAGCACTTAGGGAAAGCAAAACTAACCTACAACAAAACAATGTGCAAAGCACTTGGAGGAATGAAAATCTAATCTAATATTTACAAGGTGGTAAATTTCCCTCTAGAAGCAACGCTTGAGATAGATTCCATTGACTGGAATCTATAGTTCTTCACCATCCAATGAGGCCAATTGGAAAGCATTGTTGTTCTTGCACTTCGTGACCATGTATGGGCCACTCCAAATGGCATCAAATTTTGAATGCCTTCCTGGTTTTGCTCTATCCACATCCCATTTCAACACTAGATCTCCAACCTGAAAAGATCTATCCTTGGCCTTCCTATCAAAGGTCTTTTTGATCAAATCTTGATCCTTTTCCATTGCTTGGGATGCCCGATTTCGACCTCCCGCAGCTCCATCAACTCGCATATCTCACCTCCATGGGCTCAAACTCTAAAGCAACTCTAATTGCTTCATGAGTTCCAATGTTGGCAACTCAAGTGACATGGGCAAGATTTCCTCTCTTCCATAGACAAGTTTGAATGGAGAGTTACCTGTGGATCTCTTGGGAGTTATCCTATCAGCCCATAAGGCTGATTTCAGTTTGGTATGCCAAGACCTCTGATTCTCATCAAGAGTCCTCCTAATGATCCTCAACAAGTTCTTGTTTGTAGACTCGGCCCGCCATTACCTCGAGGGTAATAGTTTGATGAAGTGCTTAGGTAGATCCGCATTTGATGACAGCCCACTCAGTCACCTTGGATCCAATGAATGCCAATGCATTATCTGAGATTATTGTAGCAGGTATACCAAATCTGGTCGCTATCCCCTCATAAAAGTCTAAGATGTTGGACTCATTTGCTTCTTTGAGTGCTACTGCTTCAGTCCATTTGGTGAAGTAGTCCGTGGCTGTCAAAATCCATTTGTGCCCTTGACTTGAATTGGGATTAATGACTCCAATGAAGTCCAAACCCCATTGCATGAATGGCTGGTCAACTGAGATTGGATGCAATGGAAGGGCAGCAAGTCTCTCTTTTCCTGTGAAGAATGCACAATTCTTACACCTCTTAATCCATGCATAGCAATCACTGAAAATTTTAGGCCAATAATAACCAGCCTTCATGATTTTTAGAGCTATCACTCTTGGTGCAAAATGACCACCAGCTGGTCCACCATGGAACTCTTCCAACACCCTATGAATCTGATTTGTGCTAATGCATCTCAGCAGCACTCCATTCACATCTTTCTTGAACAAAACTCCATCAACAATGGCATATGGGACAGCCTGCAATCTGAAGTGTCTTCTTTGGGTCTTGTTCATCTCCTGGGGCATAGGCCTGTGCTTAGGAAGTGTATAATACCTTGGGTCCAGCAAGGAGTGGGGGCAGCATTGTCTTCTTCTTGATTGCCACTTGGCTCATGGCTGTCCCTGGACTGTCAAAACAACCTCTTCTTCATTGCATACTTCTTTTTGCTTCCCAAAACCAGCTGCTCACACAATCCTTTCCCTCTTACCAGCTTGGTGATCTTGATCTCAATGTCATACTCCATGACATGGGTGATCCAACCTGCCCTTTTCTCATTCAAATCTTTGTTGAGGAGGAAGTCCTTAACCCCAGCATGTGAGACCAAAGAATCGGACCTTGTTGTTCGAGACTAAATGCTTGAATTTCTTCAAGCTTCGACATCGCCAAAGACATGCTTCTCAATAAAAGAGTACTTCACCTCATAGTCATCTAGGCTCGCTGAAGAAGGCAATTGTCTGCTCATCATTATCCTTGTTCTCGCTGTACCAAAATGGCATAAATAGTGTCATTACCTCCAAATGCATAGAGGATGAAATCCTTGGAGAAGTCCGGGTTGATGAGAGTTGGTGCTTGAGAAATGGCTTCTTTGATTGCTTCAAAACTCTCCTTGCCTTCTGTCCACTTGAAAGCCATGCTCTTCTTTAACATTTTGGTGATGGGCTTGACAAGGGCTGCAAAATCTGGGACAAACCTCCGAACAAAGTTTATCCTCCCCAAGAAACTCTGAAGGGCTTTCTTGTGGCTTGGCAATGGTAGTGCTCTTATGGCTTCAACCCTCTCTAGATCAATTGCTAATCCTTCTTTGGAGACAATATGGCCAAGGAGCTTTCCTTCATGTGCAAGAAAGATACACTTTCTAGGATTTAAAGACACTCCAAATCTCCTGCACCTCGTGAAAACTTGTCTCAAATGAGAGAGGTGGTCTGCTGCATTTTTGGAAAAAATAGTGATATCATCAAGGTAAATCAGCACCACGTTGTTAATCAAACCTTTGAACGCCATGTCCATTGCTCTTTGGAAGGTAGCACCAGCATTGGACAAGCCCAAATGGCATTTTCCTGTATGCAAAAGTCCCCATTTGGTTGTGAAGGCTGTCTTGAATCGGTCTTCTTCCTTCACCATAATCTGATCAGTAGCCCGAGTAGCCATCAAGTAGTGAAAACCTCTCTGAGCCACCACAACTTGCAAGATTTCTCCATGGAAGGGAGTGGGTAATGGTCCTCGAGAGATGCTCTATTTAAGTCTCAAATCAACACACAATCTGATCTCCCACTCTTCTTTTCGATCGAACCAAGTTGGCAACCCAACTAGAATGCTTGATTGGGAATATGATTCTTGACTCAATCAGCTTGTCCAATTCTTTCCTCATGAGAGGCTCCATGTGTGGATTGACTGGTCTTTGTTTCTGCCTGACAGGCTTAGTATTTGGATCCAATTCAATGGTATGCTGAGCTAAGTTGGGATTGAAACCTTTCAAATCTTCATAGCTCCAAGAAAACACATCTGGGAATTCTTGACACAGCTGCATGAATTCATACCTTTCTTGTTCAGTTGTCATCTTTCCAATTTGCAATGGTTTGTTCTCTTCTACCAAGATGGATACTGAATCCTCTCTCTTGACCTGAATGTTTGCTTTCTCCTTTCTAAACTGATCATTGGGATTAAAAATGGACTCCAAAGTGATAAGTCCCTTGGGCAGCTTGTTAGTTCTCAGCTGTACCACCTGGTCACCATACTGTTGTTCCAACTTTTCTTGATTCTTAGCTGAGAACTCAGCTTCTTCTTGCAAGAAATGGATGATTTGCTGGTCATTCTCAAACACTTGCCAACTGACATTGTTATCTGGCACTGAAGGCCTCACAATCACGTGGATGTTTGGCTGTACCTTGTCTTTTTGAATGCTTTCCACAATGTCAAAGGCTGCCCCTACTGCTGCAAGCCTGTCAGCAGCTTGATTCTCTTTCCTAGGAATGGATTTGATGCCAAAACCCTCAAAATCTTCCATGAGGTCCCACACCCTGTTCTTGTAGCACCTGAGTAGATCATTCTTGGCAGCATGTTGTCCCTTGACCTGATTTACAATCAATTCACTATCACCAAAGACTTGCAAGTTCTTTATTTTCTTCTTGATTGCCCAATGCATCCCTTGCACCAAGGCTTCATATTCAGTGTTATTGGAGCATGCAAACTGAAATCTAAAAGCTGAATAGTACTTTACTCCTTGAGGTGAAACAAGCATGGCTCCACCTCCTGCACCTTGTCTACTCCTTGATCCATCAAAAAATAGCTGCCATACCTCATTGTCATCTTCATGGTTTGGCTTGGTGATGCTAGGAATAGGCTGATTTTCTTCGTGTATGCAATAGACCCCTAGCTCAGATTCTTCCACTTCTTGATAAGGATCAAAAGCATGTACCTTGTTTGCCCATTCATCAAGAGTTAGATCCGGATGCTTCCAACCTTGGTGTCAGCTTCATCGGTGCTTGGGTGGTCTTCTTGATCAAATGTTGAACAATTGGCGTTGATCTGACTTGGAGTGTAAGGCTCAATGTGGAAGTTTGCAATAGGTTCAGACCTGATTGTAGCCTTAGTTCCATACCTCATTCTGAACAACATGTGTGACCAATCAGCAGACAAATATCCCCCAATCTTGGCTGTGAAGTCCCTTGACAAGCATAGGGCAAAGAGTGGTGGAAGGTCTATGACTGATACATCTTGTAAAACAACAACATTTGGACATGCATGCAAGGTAAGACTCAAGTTTCTAATCACCCCAACTATTGCTACTGCTGTCCCATCTAGCTGCACTACCCCTTTGGATATGGTTTCATACTGGAGCCCTAGCTGATCAACTATTTGTTTAGGCATCACTGAGCTACTTGCCCCGAATCTATCATGCAATTGTGCACTAACTGATTTCCAATGATTAATGAAACATAGAAAGGAGGGGGCTTCAACATTTTACCTTGCTGTCCTCCATGATTTCCCTCAGGCTGGGCAGCATTTGTGAGCACTTTCTCTTGCATCTGAACTTGCTGATTTGAAGTTGGCCAGTCCTTCATGGCAGCTTGTAACAAGTCTCTTTGGCCTGGGATAGATAGGGATTCCCACATTGATATATTAACATTTGTCTTCTTCATCTGATCAATGATACTGAATGGTGATGAAGGATCTCTTTGCTGTCCCTTTGCTTGTACATTCACTCCTTGCACGTGGGCAGCAATAACTGGTATTTGAGTTGGTCTAGGAGCTGTTCTTGGCTGCCCTTATGCATTTGAAATTAGATTTTGCTTGCCAACCATTTGTGGAGCCATGGAAGGTTGTGGATTGGTTGGAGCTAATGGCTGTTCTTCACCCAAATTCCTTCTTTTTGACCTTGTGTTGGCTGCAACACCTTGAGAAACTACTTGATTCATGCCACATAAATCTTCTGCTTGCCAGTTTACCAATGTGGTGTCATTTGGGGCTGATTGTTGGAATGTTTCTTGTTGTTGGTTGTTTCCTTGATTGCCTTCACCCTCCACACTAGTAGTTGTCACCATTAATGCTTGATTCAAAGCACCATTGAAGCACATAGATTGGTTATGAGGTTCATTGCATGGAAAACACCAATCATACTCTTGAGCAACGTTGTTTTGTGTTGGCACCAATGCCTTAGAGGCAGATATGGCATTAGGATTATAGGGCTGAAATGGTCTATTGGCAGGAGGCCTTGTTTGATTTACATTTGCAGCTGGATTAGGAGGTCTTTGTGGTTGGTATGGCTGCCTGTTAGGCTGAGCTTGGGGCTGGTAAGAAGGTCTAAAACCTTGGGCTTGTTGCCTTTTGAGAGTAACCAGCTCATTGCCTAGGTTTTGCAATTGCTTCATGACTTCTTGAAGCTCATTTGGGGCACTTGGAGATGAAGTAGAAGCTTCATTTGAACTCTGATTTCTAGGAGTGGGAGAAGGAGCCAAATTAGGTGCTTGATTGGTATTTGGACTCTAAACTTGGAAACAATGGCATGGGAGGTCTAGGGGCTAGTTTCCACTTGATCAAACAATTTTCAGCCCTAATGGCAATGCTATAAGCCATAGGGATAGTTATGCCTCCCATGGACTGAATCAACATAGAAATATCAGAATTTAGAGCTTTGAGATAATAGAGAAAAGCACCTTTCTCGTTGGCCTAATCGCCACCGGAATTCTCTCCCAAGTCTTTGAAATCTCAAGTTGAAATTGGTCACCTTGTTCATCGGGAGCTCTCTCGATGGTTGTCACCTGCTCCAAAAGAGACAAGTTGTCTCCTTCTCTCCAAATTGCTCATGCAAGCTATACACAACTGATTCCAATTTGTGATAGAACCAGCTCCAAGGCTTCTAAACCATCGCAATGCTTTCCTCTTGAATGAAGATGCCAAAGAACTTGATGCCCACTTGCATCTCATTGATTTCATGAATTCGCACAAAGGTTAGCAATATCCTTAACATGATCACCTGGAGTAGTCCGATTTTCTCCAAAGTGAAGTATGGAATGTTCTTCAAGGCTGCAATAGGAATTGAATGTGTGCATTGAGGGCAAGTGGGCTGCTACCTGTGAAGTTGACATAGGGGTTGTTTTGTGCCATTCTAATTGGTCTTAAAACCCTTGTTGATTGAATGAAAGGCCTACCAGGTGGAGGAGTTGAGAGAGTTCTGTTTGGTGGAGATGGAGACCTTTGAATCCTTCTTCCACTTTGCCTTACTCTTGGAGATAACTACAGATATTCAAACAACACCTCTTCTTCTCCAGCTCTTGACCTTGTAGTGATTCTTCTCATGAGTTTTCAGGCCTGCACTGCTGAAACCAGTTGATTCTTCCCCTTGGAGTCGCCAGATATGCAAATTATAGCTCTTTTCAAGCAAGAAAATTGCAGCAGATGCACATCAACTTTGCTGCAATAAAAATGAGACCTCTAAGGTCCCACCGGGCATGCCAAAACTGTTGTTGCAAATCAGCAGCACCCCTGGATGCAAATCAAGGTTCTAAATGATGTTTAGAGCATCCAGTGTGATTGCACAACATGGAAACCTCTCTCCAAGTGTGGGACTTGTGAAAATGAGAGAGGAATCTCCAGAATAGAGGCTGGTTCCTCAAACTCCTCTGATTTAGATCTATATTTTGCACAACTACAGAGGTTCTAATCCTAATTCTACCCTAGATTGTAAGGAGACAGGGATAAAAATGCAAAAATGAAACTAAACTAAAGATGGTGATGCACCAAAAGGAGTGGTGAAACATTTTTTTGCCATGTAAATAGACACAAATTCATGAAATGCAACAAGGGAAAACATACACAAGTTGATAGATGTAATTAGAGGTCTTAAAATGAAGTAAAACAATACAAACAGAGGACTGAAAGCATTCACAGAGTTTACACTGTCAATTCCATGTAAAAATCTCTTGCATTCCACCATCAAAGAGGTATAAACCTGTTACAAACTGTGAAAAAGGTCTGATTCTTACAACTATCACTTGCTGGAGGTGAAAGAAGAAGTTTGCAATGCCAAAAAGTGTTCAACCATGAAGAAATGAGCCAAATCTGGCTTTTACAATGCATGGGTCGAGCCCAAGAGAGAGAAAATGTAAAAAACGTGGGAGCCCATTCCTCATTGATGGAAAATGCATTAAAACAGCATGGAGGACCTTACAAACCCATACCCTGTCATTTTTGACCATATTGGAGAAGAATGCGACCCATTCTGTATTAAATTTGGTTGTTGAAATGTCATTTCTGGCCATGGACACGTACCAGAACCATTTTTGAATTTTCTCTCTCCAAACTGAACCAAAATTAGAAATTGACCATGGAATCATGTAGATAATTTTAACATCTTTCCAATGATATAAAGAACGTGAAAATCCAAGCTCTGGATCAAAAGATATGATCGTTTGAAGATTTAGGGCAAAAACGGCCCAAAAACGGATCGGCGGGAAATTTTTTCAAATTTTACCTCTTTTTTGTCTTTGGAAATTTTTTCAAAAATTCCCCGCGCTCCGCTGGTCGGATGCCACGTGGCAGCTTCCTATTGGTCGGGCCTCAAATGGGAAAATTTTCCACAAAAACTCCGCCGAGCCATAACTTGAAAAATATAAGGAGTTAGGAGGCAAACTTTACCTTTCAAAAATGTCAAGAGAAAGCAAGGAGTTAGAGAGAGAGCTCTATCTCGATTAAGATGGTGCCATTTAAAAGGGAAAAACACAAAAAGCCTTGGAGTGCCTTAAAATCAAAAAATGTGGATCCTCAATGAGGCACAAGAGAGGCAAGAGACTTAAAAAGTTACACTTATATTACAATGACTCTAAAATGAATTTTGAATTTAACTATCAATATTTACTATGAAATTATGGACAACATTTACAAGACTTAAAAATAATATGACAAAGTCAATTTAATCGACATTTTTGACCGACCTATCACAATTATCATCACCTTTAATCATATAAATGACAATAGAGAGACTCGAAAAAACATAATGGACTAAAAAAACTTCACTCTAACAAACTATAACTAAAACAAAAAAACATTTGATCATTTAATGACACGAAGGAATATATAAACAAATACACGTTTGACCTTAATGACTTGACATGCCTTACAATAACCAAAAGCTTAAGATAAAGACACTCCCTATGCGTTGGCTAGATGGCTAATAATTTGACTATTCAATATAAAGTACAGACTTCGTACTTACAACTTGCATGGCACGAAATTAGAATGACGAGGATAAAGATTGCCTAACCAAAATAGCCATTTCTTTCTTCAAGCCTTCTGCTAATAGTGACACACACGGTTCAATGTTTCAATGTTGAGAATATTTTTTTTGGAATTGCATGAACCTCTGTATCCACTGTCACTCCTTTTTCTTGCGATGGATAACATTTAAACTTATTTGTATGGATGTTGACTGTGTACAAGCCATGTGGAGACAATGCCAATTTGAATGTCAAGTGGATCAATGTCGAGTTCAATACAAGATCTAATCACTTCGATCCAATGCAAACAACTGTCAAACTTGAATGGTGTTGGATAGATCAAGCACTCGAGATTGGATTTGATATATACACCGATCAATGATAACTTTGATATGGTGTTGACATAATAGGAAGGCTTATCCGTTTAAAAGATGCACATGAACAAGATAACAACTAAAAAAGAGATATCAAGTGCTGACAGATACGGTTTTAATTAACATCAATATCAATTCTTGATTTGTAGCATTTTTCTTTTCGTGACTATGACATAGAACGAACCACCCAAACTATTTAAATAAAGTTTATAAAAATGATCTATATACAAACTCTTCATAAATATTTTTCTCATCAACCGGAGCAACCTAGAGTTGTAATGGCTATGCTCCCATATGAACTCTTAGTACTCCATAATCACTCTGATACCAAATGAAAATGACACAATAAATTTGCTTAGCAATAATCTTTTATATGAATCAATTACATACAAAACCAAAATATATAGGACTAATGTGTCTAAAATATAGGAATCCTATTAAGGCTCCTATAACCACTCACCTAAACTATACGAGTTGTTTTAACAACTCGTAACAACTCCAAAACCAATTGACTTATACAATACAAATAACGTGAGTTGTTATAATAACAACTCACATATAAACAATATACAATACAAAAACATAATTTTTATTCACACTAATATTAATTTCCTAACAAGCTAGTCGTGCAACTGATCCAACATTCGAAGAACAACAACTAGCTAAATTTAGGCTTCCCATTACTCAATTTTTTTTAGATATGGTAATAAGCAAGGATTATGGATCCCATAGGCCATATAATGGAAGATACATCATGAAAACACGCAGACAGGAACAAAAAAGAGAAACAAGACCAAAAAGTGAGTTAAGCATGCTTAAATCCAAAAAGACCAGTCCAAAAACACAAGGAAAATACAAACAAAACCAACAATGCAGAATAAGGAAGACACAATTCATAAAAATTCAGCAAAGAACCTTAAACAACCAACACAAAATTAATTTTCCTTGTGGAAATTAGAGGGGCCACCGTGGACACCAGTGTGGTCTTGCTACAAATGGCCTTATTTCATGTACCTCTAAGTCTTCTTCCCACCATCCTCCTCCTCCAAGTGCTCAGTGCGGTTCAAACTTTCTCTTTCTCGGCCTAATTCCACCGAAGCCACCTCCTTTACAACTCATTAACCATGTTTTCAAGCTCTGTCATCTCCCCTCTCATCATTCTATAGGAAATGCATATCTTTTTTGAAGCCTTAATATTAATACAATCAATCATGCTCTCCCTCAAGTCTGAGCCCATCTCTTCCATGAATTCCACAATCATTTCCAACTGTTGAATTTTAATATATAGTTTCTTTGTACTATGCTCCTCTTCTACCTAAATTTTATCCTTCCCCTTAGAGGGTCCTCCTTCTGTCTGTCCTCCGAAAACCTAACCCCCTGATAGTCCTCCCCCTCGGCCTGGTTTTGGAGGTCCTTCCCTGTATGCATCTTAGCCAGACATTCTGTCCGGTGGTGATGTCGTCATCTGACTCGTCCCCTATTAAAACAACCCCTTGGGGATGAGGGGTTTACCTTTCTGAAAAAGGATAAAAATAATCCCTTTGTGCAAGGGAGAATCCAATTTCCCATTCTGAAACTCATTGACAGAGGCAGAGAGAGACATGTATAAGAAAAAGGGTATGCTCATCATAACATGGTGTCTAAACATATTTAATAGAGAGATATGATGCATGCATATCTTTCTAAACTTTCCCTCAAGAGTGATATAATGCATAATGTGAAGACACACTTCATTCCAAATACTAGGTATATAAGACCTCACGATGCCATCAACAAGGAAGAATACTTTTTCCTTACCTTTGAAAAAGTATGAATTTCATGGTTCCTTCGATTTCGGTCCTTGAAGATATTTAATCCCCCCGCTTCCATGCCACCACTTGTGCAATAAATTACTCAGAAACTTCCAATTCCATACCTCGACCACAACCCTCCCTTTATCCCACGCCTTGCCAAATTCCAGGGTGAGAGAAGGATCATGCCCTTTAAGCTTAGAGATGTACCCATTGAAACCACCACCCCGAGAATGTGCCACACCGAGTGGTTGTTAACAATAACTCCATGGCTAGGACGGTTCAACCCACACCCTGCCACCACCCATAGCTTGTCTGCTTTCAACGAAAACCAAACCGAGAAAAAAACTCTCCTTAAACTAAAAATGAATGAAAATCCCCATATAGATCTCACGCCACTTAACCCCTTGACTTTAAAACCAATGATGACGACCTCCCTCGTGTGAAAATTGACATCAAAATTATTGCCTATCATGATTAATAAGATTATTTATAGAGATGGGGACTTCTTCACCTTTATCCAAAATTTTAAGATCATTACAAGTTACCCCTAAATTAGCCAAACCATTAGTGCATTTGTTTCCATTACAAGGTGTATGAATGACACTAAAATTATCAAAATCTTTAAGAAGTTCCTTGATATCCCATAGAATGTTGCCAAGTGTCAAATTGTGCATCTGATTCTTTTTAAGGGAATTCACTATGAGAAAAGAATCACCTTCAATTTTGATATGCTTAATACCCCTCTCCTTGGCCAAGTAAACACCCCAAAGCAAAGCTCTCACTTCCGCCACATTATTGCTTTGAATGCCCAAAGGCCCCGTGTATGCAAAGATCCAATCTCACTCATGATTTATGAGAATAACCCCCTAGCTGGGCCGAGGTTTTCCTTTAGAGCTTTATTGAAGTTCAATTTAATTTACTTCACGTCAGATTTAGACCATTTAATAGCAATATGATGGGCCTTAATAGATGGGCTTAAGGCGAACTATTTTGAATCGCTATCTTTGCCATAGGACAATGAGCTTTAATCTTACCTTTGAAAATTCTAATATTCTCCTTAATGGTAGAACACAACCGAGCACTAACCCTCTTGACATTATCTTGCTAACTCTTAAAGATACAACCATTCCTTTCCTTCCACAGGATCCATACGAAGTGGGGAAGTGCAATCCTCCAAACAACCATAAGGACATGATATTGTTACACCCTGTGTCATTGGTGGTTGTAGTCATTTATGTCAAACGAATTGATGAAAAAGGGAGAGTGCAAGAGCATGCTTCTTAGGTGTTATTCAGAGGTTCAAGATGACTTCATGAGGTTTCAAGAAGAAAGGGTCTTGGAAGGTGAGCAGCAAGCAGCATATTTTAGTGTGGTTTCAGGTACATAAAGTAGTGTACATGATGGCACAGGTCAGAACAATCATGAGAGAGGTGTTAAGAGAACATCTACAACATGTATGAGAAAATTTTAGACTCATCTTAGCTCCAGGTGTCATTCTTATATGTTGGTCAAAACTAGTGTTGAGAACACACAATGTTTTAGCATGCAAATGAGACTGTCGGGGAAAATGTAGACCTATTATTTTCACACAAATATGGAAGATGATAGAGAAAGGAGTCATGTTGCTTCATGAAAATTTTTAGGTCAAATTTAGGTCATTTGTTAAAGTTATGGAAGTTTTTGCAAAAAGGTCTGTTGAAAACATCATTTTGAACTGTCAGCTTCTTAGCCTTCAAACAAAATTATACAGTCTCCTTCGAATAAATCATAAATGGAATTTTTGAATTAAATTTGCATATAAGTCCATTACAAAATGTTTCAGGTCAAAAGGAGGTGTTAGTGAAAAGTTATGAGTATTTTAGTGGAGTAGTTTTTTCTCTCCTAGGTTGTGCATCAACTCAATAAGAGAACAAAGGTGAAGTTAGCTTCCAAATCTTGTTTTATCACCTTCATAGAGCTTTAATAGTTCATTCATGGTTTTTCTCATGCTCGGAAGGTATTTGAAAGATTTAATTTCGAAGGAACACATTCTTTCCATTGTCACGTTCTTAGTGTGATTGCTCCTAACATGTGAGTGTTCTATCTTCCTCCAATGAGGATCTTGTTCAATATTAGCTCATACTTCTTTCACGGGTACTGTACACCGCAATGTGTTTGAGTATCTTCAAGCCTTTTTGGTGTATTCAAACATATAACTCTCATGAGGACATTCCCATTTAGTCATGACAACTAAAGGCACAATCAAGATATAATGCTCAATCTGGAAGTTTGAGGGTGATAAGTCATCTTGCCTCCTCCAATGATCATTGTTGAGGTTTTTGAAGTTCATAAGTCATTCTATAGGGTGCTGTAGAGAAAAAGAATCCTATCTTCATGTTTCCCTGAGGTACTTTTCCAAGAGGACTGGGCTCAAGAGCATGATTCTCACTAACAACACACAGTTGCACTCAATGTGTTTGTTGGGAAAAGACAAGAGGTTCTTCAACATGAAATCCAACTACAAAATGAATGTAAAGAATACCCACATTGGTGATTGGGACAACTTGAAAGGATTTCTATTGTGCAAAATTGAAAATAGTCAAGGAGAAGACTAAGATGCATATGGAAAGTATGAAAAAGGGAAAATCACGATCTCAACCGAGGGTGCCTCTTTTATGAAGGCTATAAAATCTCTATTATACTCATTCAATGCACCTATTTTTTTGGAGAAGGTGTTCATCAAGTCTCCTTGTTCAATATGTTAACTATACAAGCCACGCTTTCTTCTTTGCAACATATCGCTGACCCCTTTTTCAAGTAATCTTGGACAAATTGCTCAATTAATAGATGGAGAAGAAGGGATTTTGTTCAAAGAACACACAACACTTTGAATTTTTAAATTCATCTCTATTTTCGAGAGAAATTGATTTTTGTTATCTCGGGCATACAGTCGTTGTGTCTTTGCCAAGGTTTTTAGCAGTAAAGATTTGATTGAATAAAATTCTTGAGCCAACCATATGCAATGAAAACTTAGATAGATATTTGTAGGCAGTAAACTCCTTGTTTGTAAAAGGAATGGAGGATTTTCATTGGATATTTAGTGAGAACGATCGACAAATTTTTTTCAGGCCGTGGAGGTATCTTCTATGTTGTTTTTGTTGTATTTTAAACAAATATTGTTGCAAGTCAAATACACACTCATTTGGGTACGTCTCTTAGTTGGTAAATGTTCAAATATACATGAAATATGTTGTGAATAAGGTTGGAGATCGATTTAAAGTGAAATGAACTCGTATCATTCGTTGCTCATACAATCAAGTATTGAATGAGAATTCAGAGTTCTTTCAAGCCCATTTTTTAGATGAATATCATTAGACTCTACCTTCCAAATCTCAAACTTGTGCATTAGTGTTGGAGAAGTTAATCAATATATTGTTTGATAAGGAAGTGTAAAAGAAATTCTTGTCCTCATGTAAAAGACTAACTCTCGGGTTTGCTAAATAAGATGAAAATTTCTTGAGTCGGTGAACTTGATATGTCATAGGGAGTTGAAGAGTCATTGAGCTCAAGCTCTTAGCTAATGGAGACAGTTGAAAATTTCGTGAATGCATGTGAATAATCTTGTGCATAGTAATAAAGTGTGATGAAACTCTTGTAGAAGTTGAAGAGTTAAATTTTCTGTCTTCTCGCATAATCAAAATCCCTTTGGATTCTTAAGGTGAGTTGAGGGAATTTGAAAAGTTATGAACTTGTAGAGGATGAAAAATACTTGTGAGTCATTTTTTTAAAATGTGGTTCAAGAAAGATATTAGTGAGGATGAATTTAGAATATGATGACAGTCATAAATGAAGAATTGAGAATAAGCAATCGAGGTGTGAAGAAGAGTATTATGAGCTATATTGTTGAAAAATATATAAATGTGATCTCGAAACAATGTACATGATTTGTAGTTGAAGTTGTGAGATCGAGCGAGTATGAGAGATGTAGATGAAAAGTGTTGCATAGCTGAAATGAAGGTCTTGAATGTGAGGAATATCAAAACAAACAAAATTAGCATTGGAAAATAATGACCTCAAAAACACAATCAAATATAGAGGGCTTCTGATATAGTATAAATCCAAATTAGTTGATGAACATACCAAAAATACAATCGGAGAGGTGTGCAACCGATAGAATATGTAAGCACATAACCTAGATCAAGTTATAAAGATTAAGAAATGTGATTGTGTTTAGGAGATTGTGTCTCTTGAATCTACTAAGAGTAGGACAAAGAATACAAAATAATGCCTAATGATTGAGAAACTCAGAGAGTGAAGAAGAGTACAAGTGATAATGAAGACATTCTTGTGTGAAACATAGGTGAAAACTTAAAGAGCAGCTAAATGAAACATAGTGAAAACTTTCATATAATAATCTTGAAGAGTGAAACATCTTCTCATTGTAGAGGTTAATGAGAAATTAAAAGAGAAAGGTATTATTTTGTCAAGCTTAGATCATACGAGAAGGTCGGATAGGTAGTAAGATGTGAGGAGGAAAGTGAGCCTCGATAAAATTGCAAGAGTAAAAAGAAGAAGAGGTTATAAACTTAAAGTCAAAATCAAGACACATGTAACATATTGATAAAAAATGAGAGAAATCGAAGGTAGAGTGAAAAAAGAAAAAAGAAAATATAGAGGTCATTATCATCTCGTGTGAGACATCAAACTTAGTGTAACCATATTTTGTAATCAAATCTAAGTTGCAGCTTAGCGGTTGGGAGTGAAGCTTCCCTGTGAGTTGAAGCTCACTAAAAATCAGTAGAAGTTGATTGAAGTATAGAGGGGGTTAAAGCCTCCGGACTAAGTGTCATCTTGGTCAAATTGTGGAGTAAAGAACTCCAGGTTGAGTTGAAGCTCAACCTTGAAACTAATGTAACATAAGTAGGACAAATTAGTCCCTAAGCATAGTTCATAGTTTCAAGTGGGTTTTCTTCCCATTTTGGGTTTCCCACATTAAACCTTGTGTCATTGTGTACTCTCTTACACTTTTCTTGTGTGTGTTTATGGTTTTATCATATCATATTTAAGACAAATTATTTGTAAAGAAGAGTGCTTATGCTCAGGGGGAACATTGGAAGGAAGGATCATGTGATGAACATGTTATTAGGATCTATCAAGAATCTATGTAAGATGAAAGAAAAATAAGTGGAGTATCGGTGGGGTAAACCTTACTAGGTTAAGAGGATCTCTTCATTTCTTTGAAGGAATCAATTTGAAGACAATATTTTCCTAGTGGGAGTGCTTGTAAGGTATAAGCATATTCTTTTTGTTGAATTTTTTCAATCTAATTAGTTTGGTGTGCTTGTGCATCTTTGTCATATATGTCAAAGGGGGAGAGTGTGTGCTGAAAACTTGTTTCTTTGTCAAGCATATCAGTTTGCCATCAAGTTTTGGCATGTTACCATTAATGAAAAAGGGGGAGATTGCTACACCCTCTCGCATTGGTTGTTGTTGTTGTCATTGATGTCAAAAGCATTGATGGAAAATGGAGAGTGCAAGAGCATTATTCTCAAGTGTTATTTAGAGGTTCAAGATGACTTCATGAGGTTTCAAGAAGACATGGTCTTGGAAGGTGAGTGGAAGTGTTATTTTAGGGTGGATTCGGTGTACCTAAAGCAATGTAAAGGATGGTACATGTCGAGAAAAATCATGGGAGAGGTGTTAATAGAGAAGCTACAACATGTATGAGAAAATGTTAAACTCAACTTTTCTCCAGGATTGATCTTATGTGTTGGTCGAAATAGTGTTGAGAACAAGTAGTGGTATAGCATGCAAATGAGATTGGTCAGAACATGTAGACATATTATTTTCACGTGAATATAGGAGATGATAGAGGAAGGAGTCTTGGTGCTTCATGAAAAATTTCAGGTCAAAGTTAGGTCATTTTCTCAAGTTATGGAAGTTTTTGTAAAACATGTATGTTGAAAAGCTCATTTTGAGCTATCGACTTCTTATCCTTAAAAAAATTATACAGTCTACTTGAATAACCTAGATCAAGTTATAAAGATTAATAAATGTGATTGTGTTTAGGAGAGTGTGTCTCTTGAATCTACTAAGTGTAGGACAAAGAATACGGAATAATGCCTAATGATTGAGAAACTCGAGAGAGTGAAGAAAAGTACAAGTGATAATGAAGACATTCTTGTGTGAAACATAGGTGAAAACTTAAAGAGCGGTTGAATGAAACATAGTGAAAACTTTCATATAATCATCTTGAAGAGTGAAAAATCTTCTCATTGAGAGGTTAATGAGAAATTAAAAGAGAAAGGTATTATTTTGGCAAGCTTAGATCGGATGTAAGGTTAGATAGGTAGCGAGATGTGAGGACGAAAGTGAGCCTCGATAAAATTGCAGGAGTAAAAAGAAGAAGAGGTTATAAAATTAAAGTCACAATCAAGATGCATGTAACATATTGATAAAAAATGAGAGAAATCGAAGGTAGAGTGAAAAGCGAGAAAAAAGAAAATATAGAGGTCATTATCAATTTGTGTGAGACATCAAACATAGTGTAACCATATTTTGTAATCAAATCTAAGTTGCAGCTTAGCAGTTGGGAGTTGAAGCTTCCTTGTGAGTTGAAGCTCACTAAAGATCAGTAGAAGTTGATTGAATTATAGGGGGTTGAAGCCTCCAGATTAAGTGTCATCTTGGTCAAATTGTGGAGTAGCAGCTCCAGGTTAAATTGAAGCTCAACCGTGAAAATAATGTAACAAAAGTAGGACAAATTAGTGCTACGCATAGTTCATAGTTTTAGTGGGTTTTCTTCCCATTTTGGGTTTCCACATTAAAATTTGTGTCATTGTGTACTCTCTTACATTTTTCTTGTATGTGTTTATGGTTTTATCATATCATATTTAAGAAGGTAAAATTGTGAAAACACTGATTCACCCCCCCTCTCAATGTCATAGTTTCCAACAATTGGTATCAGAGCCTGGTCCTCCTGAATCAAGCCTAACAACTTGGAGGTGATCTTGAAGACACAAGCATGGGTACATCAGTAGAGTCAGTGTTGAAGAAGAGGTATGAAATTTCTCAAGCTCTTATAAAGGAGTTAAAGGAAGAAATCAAACTCAAGGAAGTTAACCATGGTCAAGAACTAAATGAGATGGCTTCATTTGTTGAAAAAGTGTCAAAGGCTTTGAAAGATAAAGAAAATGATTTCCTTAAATTTGAAGAGGAACTAAAGACCTTGAAGAATGAGTTGGTACATGTTACTAATATGCTTAAAACTTGCAAGCGAACAAGAACATTCTATTGGAGTTGAGCATGAGACATGCCAAACAGTTATTCAAGCCAAGAGTGGAGAATGTGAAAAATTAAATGTAGAAGTAAAGAATCTAAAAGAAGAGATGGAAAAATCAAAGCAAAAGTCTTTGAGAGCTGAATCAAGCTATACTTTTTGTCAAGGATGTTCTCATCCTAGAAAGGACAAAAAAGAGCACAAAAAGATCTTTATGCAACAATTTGCAAGGAGATTATCAGCTATGTTTCATGGGGTTTGTTTTTCATGCAATATCTTTGGACATAGAGCAAGAGACTATAGAAGAAAGATAGATGAATACCATCCATAGAGAGAATGTAGGTCTTACTATGAGAAGAAAATAGTGTGTTTTAATTGAAAGAAAAAGGCCATATAGCCAAGTACTATACGGAAGAGTTTGTAAATCAATTTTGGGACAAAGATCAGGTTTGTGCGCTTTAACTTCCATAAGCTAGGACATTTTGTAAGACATTGTCATGAGTCACATAGATTCAACTATAAGTTGAATGCCCATGCCGAGAGACAAGACAGAGGACACATAGATAAAATCCAAATAAAAAGAGTAAGACCAAGTCAACTATGGTTAAGAAAGATGTTGGTAAGAAGAAGGAAAGATGGGTACGCAAGGTTAAGGAATAAAAATCAAAAGTTGAGACAACAAAGGATGACAAGAAGAAAACAATGGAAAATAATGAAGAATTACAACAACCTAAGACAGTCACAAGATAAGCAAGAACAAGTAAGACTGTAGGAAATGATGACAAAAGCAAGAAGAAGGAAAATCACTCAAGTGCAAAGCATGAAGAATATATTCCCAAGCAGTATTAGAACAAGTGTATGAATTATGTCTATCTGGCACCCAAGAATAGAATGAGAGCTCAAGTGATCTGGTGGTCACACCATGGAATGAAACCAAAAATATTAACAAGAAAACAAAATCAAAAGGAAGAAAGAATATGTCATCAAGTTACTTTTATGACTTCATGTTGTTCTAAGGTGATTCCATGAGGGAGTATGCCTTCTCTAGGATTCTAGAAGGCATGCATCAATTTGAGAAGAAGAAAAGTACGTGGTTGAAGATCTTTGTCATCAGTTGGTGTTGATACAATGCTTTCAAAATTTTCAAGCATGGATAGAACTCTAAGGTATGTTATTCACTTTTTTAAGATTCATGTACTTGACAAGTCTTGTAAGGAAGTCATGGTTAAGTTCCAGGAAAAGAGAAGTATAAAGTTGTTGTCATAATCTTGTTGCTCCAAGTTTGTGTTTCATTCAAGCATATAATAGTAAGCATGTTTCTCTCCTCAAGTGTTGTATATCAATGCATATGAGTCCTTGTGGTTGAATACATGAAGCTAGGAGGTGTAAATGACCTTCATGAGGTGTCTACAAGTTTACATAGTTGGTAAAAGATCTGAACAAATGCTTTTGATATGTTCCTAAGTCTCAAATGGTCATGCTCCAAGGGTAAAAGTGAGTCTAACTATCATAGTCAAGAGAAGATAGTATATGGTGGTGAAGGTATGGAAAGAGAAAAATATTTCAAATCAAAATTAGTTGTTGAAAGAGTTCATGAAAGTGCATCTTGGAAAGAAAAGAGAATTGACACATACAAAATGGAATACAATCTCACTTGGAGACACAAAGATACTATCTCAGAAATAAAAATTGTAGAGGTATTGAGTATCTCACATGTTGAATATATTTTGTAGATAGAAGGAGAAGTTAAATAGTGTGCAAATAGGGTCTGATTTTTTGCATCTGTAGATGTCAAGGTGTCAAGGAGGCTTGAAAAATTTCTAATGAATAAAGTGTAGACTGAAAGTTAAAAGAAAAATGTCCCATCTAAGCCAACACATCATATGCCAAAGGTTAGTAAGGAATTGTATCCTTCATGAGTTGTTGAGGTACACAATTGAATTTGAAGAATCATGGAAAATTCAATATGTTAACTCATGGTGGAGATAATGAGAAGGAAAATTTCTCTTGAAGACATCTCAAATACTGTAATAGTGATGTGTATGATTGTGAAGGATGAGATCATTAGGAGAGCAAGGTAATGGTATATGGAGATATTATAAAGTCTATCCTAGCATATGTTGAGGCTCAGTGTAGTTTCATGGAGTTCTACATGCTGCTCATGATGAAATAAGACAAATTATTTGTAAAGAAGAGTGCTTATGCTCAGGGGGAACATTGGAAGGAAGCATCATGTGATGATCATGTTATTAGGATCTGTCAAGAATATATGTAAGATGAAAGACAAATAAGTGGAGTATCATCTGAGGGGTAGTCCTTACCAGGTTAAGAGGATCTTTTCATTTGTTGAAGGAATCAATTTGAAGATGATATTTTCTTAGGGAGAATGCTTGCAAGGTATGAGCATATTATTTTTGTTGAATTTTTTCAATCTAATTTGTTTGGTTTGCTTGTGCATCTTTTTCATATATGTCAAAAGGGAGAGAGTATGCTAAAAATTGTTTCTTTGTCAAGCATATAAATTTGCCATCAAGTTTTAGGGTGTTGCCATCAATGACAAAGGGGGAGATTTTTGCACCCTGTTGCATTGGTTGTTGTTGTCATTGATGTCAAAATCATTGATGGAAAAGGGAGAGTGCAAGATCATTATTCTCAAGTATTATTCAGAGGTTCAAGATGACTTCATGAGGTTTCAAGAAGATGTGGCATTGGAAGGTGAGTGAAAGTGCCATTTTAGGGTGGATTCACGTACCTAAAGTAGTGTAAAGGATGGTACAGGTTAGAAAAAACATGGGAGAGGTGTTAATAGAGTAGCTACAACATGTATGAGCAAATGTTAGACTCAGATTTTCTCCAGGAGTCAGTCTTATATGTTGGTCACAAATAGTGTTGAGAACAAGTAGTGTTATACAATGCAAATGAGATTGGTCAGGAAAATGCAGACCTATTATTTTCACAAGAATCTAGGAGATGATAGAGGAAGGAGTCTTGGTGCTTCATGCAAAATTTCACGTCAAAGTTCAATCATTTTCTCAAGTTATGGAAGTTTTTATAAAGCAATTATGTTGAAAAGCTCATTTTGAGCTGTCGGCTTCTTATCCTTAAAAAAATAATTATATAGTCTACTTGAATAAATCATAAATGGAATTTTTGAAGTAAATTGGCATAGAAATCCAATGCAAAATGTTTCAGGTCAAAAAAGGAGGTGTTAGTGAAAAGTTATGAGTATTTTAGTGGAGAAATTTTTTCTCTCCTAGGTTGTGCATCAACTCAATAATAGCACAAAGGTGAAGTTAGCTTCCAAATCTTGTTTTATCACCTCCATAGTGCTTTCATAGTTCATTCATGGTTTTTCTCATGCTCATAAAGTATTTTAAAGATTTACTTTTTAAAGGAACACAAAGTTTCCATTGTCACCATTGTTCTTGGTGTGATCGCTCTTGACATGTGAGTGTTCTATCTTCCTCCAATGAGGATCTTGTTCAACAATAGCTCAAAATTATTTCACAGGTATATTGCAATGTGTTTGAGTATCTTCAATCCTTTTTGGTGTATTCAAACATATAACTCTTGCAAGGACATTCTCATTTAGTCATGACAACTAAAGGCACAATCAAGGCATAATTCCTAATCTGGAAGTTTGAGGGTGATAAGTCATCTGACTCCTCCAATTATCATTTTTGAGGTTGTTGAATTTCATAAGTCATTCTATAGAGTGATGTAGAGAACAATAATACTCTTATATTCATGTTTCCCTGAGGTACTTTGCCAAGAGGACTGGGATCAAGAGCATGATTCTCACTAACAACACACAGTTGCACTCAAAGTGTTTATTGGGAAAAGACAAGAGGTTCTTCAACATGAAATCCAAATGAAAAATGAATGTAAAGGATACCCACATTGGTGACTAGGAAAACTTGAAGGGATTTCCATTGTGAAAGGTTGAAAATAGTCAAGGAGAAGACCGAGATGCTTCGGAAAGTATGAAGAAAGTTTAAATCAAGATCTCAACCGAGGGTGCCTCTTTTATGAAGGTTGTAAAATATCTATTATACTCATTCAATGCATCTATTGTTTTGGAGAAGGTGTTCATCAATTCTCCTTGTTCAATATGTTAACTTTACAAGCCACAGCTTCATTCTTTTCTTGTAATATATCGTTGACCCTTTTCAAGTAATCTTAGACAAATTGCTCGATTAACATATGGAGAAGAAGGGATTTCATTCAAAGAAGTTCAAAGAATGCACAACACTTTGAATTTTTTAAATTCATCTCTATTTTCCGAAAAAAGAGAAATTGATTTTTTGTTATCTCGGGCATAGCAGTCATTGTGTCTTTGCCTAAGGTTTTTAGCGAGAAAGATTTGATTGAATAAAATTCTTGAGCCAACCATATGCAATGAAACTTTAGACAGATATTTGTAGGCACTAAACTCCTTGTTTGCAAAAGGAATGGAGTATTTTCATTAGATATTTAGTGAGAACAATCTGACAAATTTTTTTTAAGGCCGTGGAGGTATCTTCTATGTTGTTTTTGTTGTATTTTAAACAAATATTGTTGCAAGTCAAATACACACTCATTTGGGTACGTCTCTTAGTTGGTAAATGTTCAAATATACATGAAATATGTCATGAATAAGGTTGGATATCGATTTAAATTAAAATGAACTCATATCTGTTGCTCATACAATCAATATTGAATGAGAAATCGAGTTCTTTCAAGCCCATTTTTTAGATGAATATCATTAGACTTCTACCTTCCAAATCTCAAACTTGTGCATTAGTGTTGGAGAATTTAATCAATATATTATTTGATAAGGAAGTGTAAAATAAATTCTTGTCCTCTGTAAAAGACTAACTCTCGAGTTTGCTAAATAAGATGAAAATTTCTTGAGTCGGTGAACTTGATATGTCATAGGAGTTGAAGAGTCATTGAGCTTGAGCTCTTGGGTATTGGAGGTAGTAATGGAAAGTTGGTGAATGCATGTGAAGAATCTTGTGCATAGTAATAAAGTGTGATAAAAATCCGGTAGAAGTTGAAGAGTTAAAGTTCTATCTTTTGCATAATCAAAATCCCTTTGGATTCTTAAGGTGAGTTGAGGGAATTTGAAAAGTTATGAACTTGTAGAGGATGAAAAATACTTGTGAGTCACTTTTTTTAAAATGTAGTTGAAGAAAGATATTAGTGAGGAGGAATTTAGAATCTGATGATAATCATAAATGAAGAATTGAGAATAATCATGAGGTGTGAAGAAGAGTATTATGAGCTATATTGTTGAAATATATATAATTGTGATCTCAAAAACAATGTACATGATTTGTAGTTGAAGTTGTGAGGTCGAGTGAGTATGAGAGATGTAGATGAAAAGGGATAATAGGTGAAATGAAGGTCTTGAATGTGTAGAATATCAAAACAAACACAATTAGTACTTTGAAAATAATGAGCTCGAAACACAATCGAGATATGGAGGGCTTCGATAATTGTAAATCCAAATTAGTTGATGAACATACCAAAAATACAATCATGAGGTGAACCAAGTAGAATATGTAAGAACATCACCTAGATCAAGTTATAAAGATTAAGAAATGTGACTATGTATATGAGAGTGTGTCTCTTGAATCTACTAAGCGTATTTGACAAAGAATCTATAATAATGCCTAATGATTGAGAAACTCAGAGAGTGAAGAAAAGTACAAGTGATAATGAAGACATATTTTGTTATGCGAAACATAGGTGAAAACTTAAAGAGAGGAGTTGAATGAAACATAATGGAAACTTTCATATAATCATCTTTAAGAGTGAAACATCTTCTCATTGTAGAGGTTAATGAGAAATTGAAAGAGAAAGGTATTAGTTTGGAAATCTTAGAGTAGAGAAGGAAATGAGATAGGTAAAAGATGTGAGGAGGAAAGTGAGCCTAGATAAAATTATAGGAGTAAAAAGAAGAAGAGGTGGTATACTTAAAGTCACAATCAAGATGCATGTAACATTGATCAAAAAGGAGAGAAATCGGGAGCTAGAGTGAAAAGTAGAAAAGAGAAAAGATAGAGGTCATTATCATCTGTGTGAGACATCAAACTTAGTGTAACCATATTTTGTAATCAAATCTAAGTCAGAAGCTTAGCAATTGGGCAGTTGAAGCTTCGTTGTGAGTTGAAGCTCACTAAAAATCAGAAGAAGTTGATTGAAGTATAGAGGGGGTTGAAGCCTCCAGACTAAGTGGAATCTTGGTCAAATTGAGGAGTAGCAGCTCCAAGTTGAGTTGAAGCTCAACCCTGAAAATAATGTAACAGAAGTATGAAAAATTAGTCCTAAGCATAGTTCATAGTTTCAGTGGGTTTTCTTCCCATTTTGGGTTTCCCACATTAAACTTTGTGTCATTTTGTACTTTCTTACACTTTTCTTGTATGTGGTTATGGTTTTATCATATCATATTTAGGAAGGTAAAATTGTGAAAACACTGATTCACCTCCCCTCTCAGTGTCATAGTTTCCAACAATTGGTATCAGAGCATGGTCCTCCTGAATCAAGCCTAACAACTTGGAGGTGATCCTGAAGACACAAGCATGGGTACATCAGCAGAGTCAGTGTTGAAGAAGAGGTATGAAATTTCTCAAGCTCTTATAAAGGAGTTAAAGGAAGAAATTAAACTCAAGGAAGTTAACCATGGTCAAGAATTAAATGAGATGGCTTCATTTGTTGAAAAAGTATCAAAGGATTTGAAATATAAAGAAACTACTTTCCTTAAATTTGAAGAGGAACTAAGGACCTGAAGAATGAGTTGATACATGTTACTAATATTCTTAAAAACTTGCAAGGCAAACAAGAACATTCTAGTGGAGTAGAGCATGAGACATGTCAGGCAGTTATTCAGACCAAGAGTGGAGAATATGAAAAATTAAATGTAGAAGTAAAGAATCTAAAAGAAGAGCTGGAAAAATCAAAGCAAAAGGATTTGAGAGCTGAATCAAGTCATACTTCTTGTCAAGGATGTTCTCATCCTAGAAAGGACAACAAAGAGCACAAAAAGATCTTTATGCAACCATTTGCAAGGAGATTATCAGGTATGTTTCATGGAGTTTGTTTTTCATGCAATATCTTTGGACATAGAGCAAGAGACTATAGAAGAAAGATAGATGAATACCATCCATGGAGAGATTGTAGGTCTGACTATGAGAATAACATAGTGTGTTTTAATTGCAAATAAAAATGCCATATAGCCAAGTACTATCTGGAAGAGTTAGTAAATCAATTTTGGGACAAGGATCAGGTTGTGTGCTTTAACTGCCATGAGCTAGGACATTTTTAAGACATTGTCATGAGTCACCTAGATTCAACTATAAGTTGAATGCATGTCAGAGACAAGACAGAGGACACACAAAGAAAATGCAAATAAAAAGAGTAATACCAAGTCAACTATGGTTAAGAAAGATGTTGGTAAGAAGAAGGAAAGATGGGTACACAAGGTCAAGGAAGAAAAATCAAAAGTTGAGACAACAAAGGATGACAAGAAGAAAACAAGGGAAAATACTTGAAGAATTACAACAACCTAAGACAATCACAAGATAAGAAAGCACAAGTAAGACTATAGGAAATGATGACAAAAGTAAGAAGAAGGAAAATCACTCAAGTGCAAAGCATGAAGAATATCTTCCCAAGCAATATTAGAACAAGTCTATGAATTATGTCTATCTGTCACCCAAGAAGAGAATGAGAGCTCGAGTGATCCGGTGGTTACACAATAGACGGAAACCAAAATTATCAACAAGAAAACAAAATCAAAAAGGAAGAAAGAACATGTCATCAATTTAATTTGATGACTTCATATTGTTCTAAGGTGATTCCATGAGGAAGTATTCCTTCTCTAGGCTTCTAGAAGGCATGTATCAATTTGAGAATAAGAAAAGTACATGGTTGAAGGTCTTTGTCATCAATTGTTGTTGATACAATGCTTTCAAAGTGTTCAAACATGGATATAAATCTAAGGTATGTTATTGATTTTTGTAAAGATTCATGTACTTGACAAGTCGTAAGGAAGTCATGGTTAAGTTCCAGGAAAAGAGAAGTACAAAGTTGTTGTCATAATCTTGTTGCTCCAAGTTTGTGTTTCAGTCAAGCATATAACAATAAGCACGTTGCTCTCCTAAAGTGTTATATATAAGTGCATATCATTCATGCAAATATTAGTGCATATGAGTCTTTGTGGTTGAATACATGAAGCTAGGAGGTGTAAATGACCTTCATGAGGTGTCTACAAGTTTACATAATTGGTAAAAGATATGAACAATTTTTTTTGACATGTTCCTAAGTCTCAAATAGTCATGCTCCAAGGGTAAGTGAGTCTAACTGTCATGGTTAAGAGAAGACAATATATGGCGGTGAAGGTATGGAAAGAGAAAAATAGTTCAAATAAGAATTAGGTTTTGAAAGAGTTCATGAAAGTGCATCTTGGAAAGAAAAGAGAACTGACACATACAAAATGGAATACAATCTCACTTGGAGACACAAAGATATTATCTTATATATAAAACTGCAGAGGTATTGAGTATCTCACATGTTGAATATCTTTTGCAGACATAAGGTGAATTTAAATAGTTTGCAAATAGAGTTTAATTTTTTTCATCTCGCAGATGTCAAGGTGTCAAGGAGGCTTGAAAAGTTTCTCATGAATAAAGTGTAGAGTGAAATTTAAAATAAAAATGTCTCATCTAAGCCAACACATCATATGCCAAAGGTTAGTAAGGAATTGTATCCTTCATGAGTTGTTGCATGTACACAAGTTGAATGAATTTGAAGAATCATGGCAAATTTAGTATGTTAACTCGTGGTGGAGATAAGGATAAGGAAACTTTCTCTTTAAGGCATCTCAACTAATGCAAAAGTGATGTGTATGATTGTGAAGGCTGAGATCATTAGGAGCAAGGTAATGGTATATGGAGATATTATAAAGTCTATCCTAGCATATGCTGAGGCTCAGTGCAGTTTCATGGAGTTCTACATGCTCCTCATGATTAAATAAGACAAATTATTTGTAAAGAAGAGTGCTTATGCTCAGGGAGAACATTGGAAGGAAACATCATGTGATGAACATGTTATTAGGATCTGTCAAGAATCTATGTAAGATGAAAGAAAAATAAGTGGAGTATCAGCTGAGGGGTAAACCTTACTAGGTTAAGAGGATCTCTTCATGCTACTAAAGGAATCAATTTGAAGACAATATTTTCCTAGTGGGAGTGCTTGCAAGGTATAAGCATATTATTTTTGTTGAATTTTTTCAATCTAATTAGTTTGGTGTGCTTGTGCATCTTTTTCATATATGTCAAATGGGGAGAGAGTGTGCTGGAAACTTGTTTCATTGTCAAGCATATCAGTTTGCCATCAAGTTTTGGCATGTTGCCATTAATGAAAAATGGGGAGATTGTTACACCTCTTGCATTGGTTGTTGTTGTTGTCATTGATGTCAAAGGCATTGATGGAAAAGGGAGAGTGCAAGAGCATTATTCTCAAGTGTTGTTTAGAGGTTCAAGATGACTTCATGAGGTTTCAAGAAGACAGGGTCTTGGAAGGTGAGTGGAAGTGTCATTTTAGGGTGGTTTCAGGTACCTAAAGCAATGTACAGGATGGTACATGTCAGAAAAATCATGGGAGAGGTGTTAATAGAGAAGCTACAACATGTATGAGAAAATGTTAGACTCAACTTTTCTCCAGGAGTCAGTCTTATGTGTTGGTTAGAAATAGTGTTGAGAACAAGTAGTGTTATAGCATGCAAATGAGCATGTTCGGGAAAATGTAGACATATTATTTTCACGTGAATAGAGGAGATGATAGAAAAAGAGTCTTGGTGCTTCATGCAAAATTTCACGTCAAAGTTAGGTCATTTTCTCAAGTTATGGAAGTTTGTGCAAAACAATTATGTTGAAAAGCTCATTTTGAGCTATCATCTTCTTATCCTTCAAAAAAAATTATACAGTCTACTTCGAATAAATCATAAATGGAATTTTTGAATTAAATTGACATAGAAATCTAGTGCAAAATGTTTCAAGTCAAAAGGAGGTGTTAGTGAAAAGTTATGAGCATTTTAGTGGAGCAGTTTTTCTCTCTCCTAGGTTGTGCATCAACTCAATAAGAGCACAAAGGTGAAGTTAGCTTCCAAATCTTGTTTTATCACCTCCATAGTGCTTTCATAGCTCATTCATGGTTTTTCTCATGCTCATAAAGTATTTTAATGATTTACTTTTTGAAGGAACACAAAGTTTCCATTGTCACTATTCTTGGTGTGATTGCTCTTGACATGTGAATGTTCTATCTTCCTCCAATGAGGATCTATTTCAACTTGAGTAGCTCATACTTCATTCACATGTACATATCAATGTGTTTGAGTATCTTCAAGCCTTTTTGGTGTATTTAAACATATAACTCTTGCAAGGACATTCTCATTTAGTCATGACAACTAAAGGCACAATCAAGGCATAATTCCTAACTGAAGTTTGAGGGTGATAAGTCATCTTGACTCCTCCAATTATCATTTTGAGGTTGGTTAAGTTCATAAGTCATTCTATAGGGTGATGTAGAGAACAAGAATCTTATATTCATGTTTCCACGAGATACTTTGCCAAGAGGATTGGGATCAAGAGCATGATTCTCACTAATGACACACAGTTGCACTCAAAGTGTTTATTGGGAAGAAAAGACAAGAGGTTCTTCAACATGAAATCCAACTGCAAAATGAATGTAAAGGATACCCACATTGGTGACTAGGCTAACTTGAAGGGATTTCTATTGTGCAAGATTGAAAATAGTCAAGGAGAAGATTGAGATGCGTCTTGAAAGTATGAAGAAAGTGTAAATTATGATCTCAACTAAGGGTGCCTCTTTTATGAAGGTTGTAAAATCTCTATTATACTCATTCAATGCATCTATTGTTTTGGATAAGGTGTTCATCAATTCTCCTTGTTCAATATGTTAACTATACAAGCCACAATTTCTTCTCTGCAACATATCGGTGATCCCTTTTTCAAGTAATCTTAGACAAATTACTCGATTAACATATGGAGAAGAAGGTATTTCGTTCAAAGAAGTTCAAAGAACGCACAACACTTTGAATTTTTTAAATTCATCTCTATTTTCCAGAGAAATTGATTTTTTTGTTATCTCGGGCATACACAATTGTTGTGTCTTTTCCTAAGGTTTTTAGCAGAAAGATTTGATTGAATAAAATTCTTGAGCCAACCATATGCAATGAAACTTTAGCACAGATATTTGTAGGCACTAAACTCCTTGTTTGCAAAAGGAATGGAGGATTTTCATTGGATATTTAGTGAGAACAATCGACAAATTTTTTTAAGGCCATGGAGGTATCTTCTATGTTGTTTTTGTTGTATTTTAAACAAATATTGTTGCAAGTCAAATACACACTCATTTGGGTACGTCTCTTAGTTGGTAAATGTTCAAATATACATGAAATATGTCATGAATAAGGTTGGATATCGATTTAAAGTAAAATGAACTCATATTTGTTACTCATACAATCAATATTGAATGAGAAATCAAAGTTCTTTCAAGCCCATTTTTTTATATGAATATCATTAGACTTCTACCTTCCAAATCTCAAACTTGTGCATTAGTGTTGGAGAAGTTAATCAATATATTATTTGATAAGGAAGTGTAAAAAAATTCTTGTCCTCCTGTAAAAGACTAACTCTCGAGTCTGCTTAAATAAGATGAAAAGTTCTTGAGTCGGTGAACTTGATATGTCATAGGGAGTTGAAGAGTCATTGAGCTCAAGCTCTTGGCTATTAGAGGTAGTTGAAAATTTAGTGAATGCATGTGAAGAATCTTGTGCATAGTAATAAATTGTGATCAAAATCCTATAGAAGTTGAAGAGTTAAAAGTTCTGTCTTCTTGCATAATCAAAATCCCTTTGGATTCTTAAGGTGAGTTGAGGGAATTTGAAAAGTTATGAACTTGTAGAGGATGCAAAATACTTGTGAGTCATTTTTAAAAATGTAGTTGAAGAAAGATATTAGTGAGGAGGAATTTAGAATCTGATGACAATCATAAATGAAGAATTGAGAATAAGTAGCTGAGGTGTGAAGAAGAGTATTATGAGCTATATTGTTGAAATATATATAATTGTGATCTCAAAAACAATGTACATGATTTGTAGTTGAAGTTGTGAGCTCGGCGAGTATGAGAGATGTAGATGAAAAGTGTTGCATAGGTGAAATGAAGGTCTTGAATGTGTAGAATATCAAAACAAACCCAATTAGTAATGGAAAATAATGAGCTCGAAACACAATCGAGATATGGATGGCTTATGATATAGTGTAAATCCAAATTAGTTGATGAACATACCAAAAATACAATCGGAGAGGGTACAACCAAGTAGAATATGTAAGCACATAACCTAGATCAAGTTATAAAGATTAAGAAATGTGTTTGTGTATAGGAGAGTGTGTCTCTTGAATCTACTAAGCGTAGGAAAAAGAATATAGAATAATACCTAATGATTGAGAAACTCAGAGAGTGAAGAAAAGTACAAGTGATAATGAAGACATATTCTTTGTGCGAAACATAGGTGAAAACTTTAGAGTAGTTGAATGAAACATTGTGGAAACTTTCATATAATAATCTTGAAGAGTGAAACATCTTCTCATTGTAGAGGTTAATGAGAAATTAAAAGAGCAAGGTATTAGTTTGGCAATCTTAGAGTAGACATAAGGTCGGATAGGTAGCAAGATGTGAGGAGGAAAGTGAGCCCTCGATAAAATTACAGGAGTAAAAAGAAGAAGAGGTTGTAAACTTAAAGTCACAATCAAGATGCATGTAACAAATTGATCAAAAAGAGAGAAATCAAGAGCTAGAGTGAAAAACAGAAAATAGAAAATATAGAGGTCATTATCATCTGTGTGAGACATCAAACTTAGTGTAACCATATTTTGTAATCAAGTCTAAGTGGCATCTTAGCAGTTGGGAGTTGAAGCTTCCTTGTGAGTTTAAGCTCACTAAAGATCAGTAGAAGTTGATTGAATTATAGGGGGTTGAAGCCTCCAGACTAAGTGACAGCTTGGTCAAATTGTGGAGTAGCAACTCCAGGTTGAGTTGAAGCTCAACCTTGAAACTAATGTAACAGAAGTAGGAAAAATTAGTCCTAAGCATAGTTCATAGTTTCAGTGGGTTTTCTTCCCATTTTGGGTTTCCCACATTAAACCTTGTGTCATTGTGTACTCTCTTGCAATTTGCTTGTGTTTATGGTTTTATCATATCATATTTAAGAAGGTAAAATTGTGATAACACCTGATCTACCCCCATCTCGGTGTCATAGTTTCTAATAGATACATAAAAGGAAAAATCCATTTTAGGAAGAAATCTTCCATGGAGTTAGGAATAAGCCATTGGATAAAAGATGATTAGCATTCTGCTCCTACATACCACATAAAGTACATATACTGGGAATTATCATTCCTCACTTCCTCAAGTTTTCTACCGTAAGTATATTATTTTGAGTAGCAAACCAATAGAAAATATTTATCTTAGGTATAAGATCCTTGACCCAAAACAAATTCCAATACTCCTTATTTTCAAACTCTTTAAAATTTAGAAGGTAAACTGATTTAACATGAGTAGTTCCCGAGAATCCTCTCCCCTCCAAATGACATAATCTTGTTAAGAGTGAACCCGAGGAATATGGAAGTTCTGACGTTTAAAGTTAAGATGAAAGAAAGGATGTAAGGAACCATTAAAGTTGGGGGGAATCAATGAAGGACCATTTAGGCTTGTCATTGCTCCAAATCTAGTAATCTTGGATCATCATTTTACTAGCTCCCTTATAAAACTAAGAAACATCATTTTAGGGTTCCATAATAGCGAGTGGTTTATCCTCAATCTAGTAATCCTTCCAAAATAGAATTCTATTTCCATTCCCAATGCTTCATTTGATACCCTTCCCTAGAATATCTTTGGAAGCCACAAAGGACTTCCAAAATATCGAACCAGTAGGAAGATCATCCTACAGAAAAAAGGTATTCACTCTTTCAGTGTTTCTAAGATATTTCTTTTTGATAATATCCACCCAGAGACCACCTTCTTTTGTGATCTGCCAACTCATTTTGGTTAACAAATCCTCATTCATTAATTTTATGTCCTTCAATCCCATACCACCACAAATTTTAGGTTTAGTGACTTTATTCCAAGACATTAAGGGATATTTGATCCTATTCTTGGCTCCGGATCACAAGTATCGTTTGGATCCTTTTCAATGAACCAATAATTTTAGTAGGAAGCTTGAAGAGAGACATGACATAAATTGGAATTCCTTGAAGGGAACTTTGGAGGATTTTGATCTTACCATCATAGGTTAATAGATAACCCTTCCATGAAAATAACTACCTATTCATTCTTTCAATAAGAGAGTTCCATATAGACAGTTTGGTTTCTTGTGAATGAGGGGCATACCAAGATAAGAATACGTGAAGGATTTAATCTTACATATGAGAATGTGAGCTAATCTGATCTGGGTTTGCTCCTCCACATTAATAAAAAACAACTCTTTTATGGAAATTGACAAGCTTCTCGGAAACCATCTCATATTCCTTCAACACCTTCATGTAGTTATTAGCTTCCCGAATAGCATCTTTCCCCAAAAGAAAATTATCATCCACAAATTGATTGATACACACGAGTTATCTCATTAGAAATTTTGATTCCTTGAATAAGATTTAGAGAGAGAGCTTGATTACATAATCTACTCAAGGTTTCAGCCATAATGATTTACAAAAAGGAGAAAGGGGATCCCCTTGCCTCAATCCTTGACTAGCCTAGAAGAAACCCTTGGGATTTCCATTTACAACAACCAAGAATCTAGCAGTGGAAACACATGTCATCACCAAATTAACAAAATGATCACAAAACCCTAGATTTCCAAGAATAACACGGATGAAGGACAAGAGACTTTTTCATATGCTTTGTGCATATCTAATTTGACCAACATAAGCAGATCTACCAGAATTTTCAACCGAATGGATGGCCTCTTGGATAACAATGATGTTGTCAAGGATTTTCCTTCCAGGAACAAAGGCCCCTTGATTGGGTGATATGAACTTGGAGAGGACGTTCCTGATCCTGAGGGAAAGAATTTTGGTGATCAATTTATAGCTGGTGTTGCATAAACTAATTGGTCTAAAATCCTTAATATCCTTAGCACCTGTCATCTTGGGGATGAGGACAAGAAAAATGTTATTGATCTACTTTAAAAATTCCCATATTTGAAGAAGTATTGAACCATACCCACAACATCCTTTTTAACAATATCCCAAAATTATTGGAAGAAAAATATCGAAAACCATTAGGACACGGTGATTTTTCGGCTCCATATCAAACACAGCAAATCTTATTTCTTCTTCATGAGGAGTGATGGATAGAGATATGTTCTCTTGATACGAGATAAATTTTTGGAACAAAGCCATGACTTTATTCTAGGTAGAGACATCCATATCGGGACACGAAAGGAAAAGATCCTTGAAATAATTTATCACTGTTTCATTAATTTCATTTTCATTTGAGGTAATTTTGGCATTAGAGCACCTAATTTCATGGATTCTAAGGAGGTTGGCCTTAGTAGTGGTAGTGAAGTGAAAAAACCTATTTCTCTTGTCCTCCTTTTAAGCCATTTAACCTTGGATTTTTGTCTCTAATACACTTTTTCCTTGGCTAAGAGATTGTGGTATTCAATGAGAAGATTATGATCCTATTCCTTCAATTTAAGGATTGAGGCCATTTCCCTCCATCAAATCTTCTGCAGATTCGCAACTTCCACTATCCTGCTTTATTCCTAAAATATATTACCAAATGTCACCTTATTCCACTCCTTAATTTAAATTTTAACGAGTTCCGGTTTATTTTTCAGTCTAAACATAGAACACCGTACACTGAACCCCCACCATTCTGTATTCTATGGAAAATATCATGATGTCTCAACCAAATTTTTCAAATCTAAATGGTTTGGATTTCTTGGGTAATCCCATTCCCATCATTAGAAGAATTGGGTAATGATCCGAACCAATCCTAGGAAGAGTGGAGAGCGAATAAAGTTGGTTTATCATGCCTTAATGAATGATCAAAAACCTTTCCAATATAATATGAATAAGGTCCTTTCTTACTCTTCTATTTGTCCAAGTATATTTGGCTCCACCAAGGTCTAGATCAAATAAATCATTGCCCATTAAAAATTCAGCCAAATCCTCCATACTATCGAGAATGAGACACGGTGCCACCTTTTTTTATCAATTTGGAGATAAAGGCATATTAAAGTATCCTCTAATGATCTAGTCATTATCTTTAAAGAGAAGTCTAAACATTGAAAGATTATCCCATAATCCCCTTCTACCAACCGTGTTCGGGGCATAAATATTAGAGACAATCCAATTTTTTATTCAATCTCCATAAAAAAACTAGTAACATGATTAGGGAAGAAACCATAAACTCGCCCTTAACAACCTCGGAATTCCGGATACTAACAATACCTCCTGAAGCCCCAATATATTTCACACCCTTCTTTCCAAACCACCCTACTAACCTCTTTAAATATTTCAAGACTCATATTTGTTTCCCGTATCAAGAAAATATGTCTAGTTTGTATTTACTCCTTAAGTCCTTCATAAGTCTATGCTTACCAGGGTTATTCAACCCTCTAATATTCCATGATAACACAAGAATTTATTCTTCTTGATGGCATTTTCCAAACCCTGTTTCAATTATTTTATACCCCTTTATCCACTTCCTTTGTTGTCGATATTTCTCTTTTTTTCCTTGTTTTTCATTCTCCCCTTTGAAGTTGACTCCTTACCTACATCTACCTTGATGCTACTTCTTATGTTGGTTTGATCCTATTCACCGACATTACTGGTGATGATGTTACCTCTTGATATTTTGAAACCACCTCCCTCATCAAAACATCAAAGGCACTCAAAGTTATTACCATATTATCCTACCTTTTTCCAAAGGAACTTTGGCCAATGGATGAGACCTCATCAAGAGAGGGGCCAAGAGCCACTTTTTTATTCAATCTACATAAAACAAATAACAACATGATTAGGGGAAGAAACTAGAAAATCACCCTTAACAACCTCATAATTTCAAATACTAATAATACCCCTGAAGCCCTAATAGAGTTTGCACCCTCCCAAATCCCTTCTTTCCAAACCACCCTACTAACCTCTTTAAATCTTTCAAGACTCATCTTGGTTTCATGTATCAGCAAAATATGTTTGGTTTGTATTTACTCAAGTCCTTCATAATTCTATGCTTACTTGGGTTATTCAACCCTCTAATATTCCATGATAAAACAATCATTTATTCTTATTGGTGGAATTGGCCAAAGCCTCTTTCAATGATTTTTGTACGCCCTTCTCCACTTCCTTCATTGTTGATCTTTCTCTTTTTCCTTGTTTTTCATTCTCCCCTTTGAAGTTAACTCCTTACCTACATCTACCTTTATGATTCTTCATGTGTTTGGTTTAATCTTATTCACCGGCGTTATTGGTGATTATGTTACCTCTTGAGAGTTTGGAACCACGTCCATCATTAGGACATCAAAGGAATTCAAAGATATTACCATATTATCTTTCCTTTGTTCAATGGATGAGACCTCCTCAAGAGAGGGGCCAAGAGCCACCTGCAGTGCATACACACCCTGAGATTCAAAGATGAACTCTATTTCTGCCACTTCTTTGTTTGGAGAAAAGATTTCCTCCATAAACACCATATATTCCTTCCCATTTTCTCCTTCTTTCTCATTGAGTGAAGCTTCTCCCTTCAAATATGAAAATTTTGGGGAAAGGGATTTATCCTCTTTATGTACCTCCTCTACCATAGGAGGGGTGATAACTTTTCCATTTTTCCCAACCTGCCTCCACTCCTGAGATTCTTTGTTAAGGACATGTAGAGGAGGTTTTGGGATTGTTTCTGTTTTTTTCTTTGAAAGATGGAAACCCCTAAAATCATGACCCAAAGATTTGCATTTGGTGCATGTAAATGGGGATGGTTCATATTCAAACATTTGATTCCAATCCCCAAGTTTAGACAAGAGTTTTATGTTTCCTTCCAACGTTGCCCCTTATTGCATATTGACACAGAATCTCGAGTGAGTTAGTCTAGTCCCAGCTTTGGTCATAGGATTAACCGCTATTGGAGAACCCAAAATTTTGGCTATTCCAACAAGGACTTCTAGTTCCCAAAAATATAGGGGCAACCTATGCGAGATGGACCCGGATAGGGAACTCGAAACAATTTTTTTCAAAAGGATTAAAGGAAGGTTCCCATTTCTAGATAACCACATGAGACTTTCCTATAAACCATGGTCCTTCAGACAAGATTTTAATCACATTTTCCTTGCTTGGAAAGGAAACATTGAAAAATATATTTGCATACATTGTTACCTCAATAGATCCGTTTGTTACCCATCTTCTCTTGGCCCAACTGTGAAACAGATCAATGTTGGAATGCATACCCAAACATTTAACAAATAACACATTTTCCATTGATGCCTTTTATTTTTCCAGTAAAACCTCCAAAACCCAAAGAGACAAACAACCCTTCTCTTTAGATGGTTATAAGCCCTCCAAAGCTACTATATCAAGCTTTTTTCCAACCAACTTCTCAGCCCACATGATCTCCCTTGAGGGCCCATCCTTCCCATCTTTGGTAGGTGTGATCATGTGTTGGTTTGCGGTTCCCAGCTTCCCTTTTGAATCAAAAATTTTTGCAGAAATTTCCCACTCCTTTCCCGAATTCAAAATATCTTTTCTGCTCCCGCTCCCATCGATCCCATGCTTTTATTATGCCCCGGTGGTTTTCCCATTACTTAAATAACAAGAAAGATAAGTCACGAATATTTTCCTCAGTTTAATCCTACTTTTCCTCTTGAAAATCCCATTGAAGAAACATCAGTTGAACCATTAAATTTCATTCCTCCAGAGGAAAAAGTAGAAGAAGAAGGAGAAGAAGAATCGGAGGAGGAAGAAGAACTCAAAATGGCATAATAAACACTAGTACCTTGGGGACGGGATACATACCCATTAGCCCTAAATCCTCCATTACATGACTAACCCAAGATATCTAAAAATAACATCCCTAAGTTTAGATAAGATGGTAAGCAATAGCTTGATGATCACATAACAAATTTTGGGGTCTTGAGTATGGAATACACAAAGATGTATCAATTCATTTGTTCATGGAATTCTTATAATACACTACTACAAAGTGGTTCTATCATTTTCCAAAGAGATCTATTAAAAACTACGATGATATGAAATCCAAATTTGAATCTAGATTGAAAACAACTAAAGATGCACACACTCTTCTTGCCTAATGGTCTCAATTGAAGAAATATCCATATGAGTCCATGCGAGAGTTTGTGGCTAAATTCAATAGAATGCTTTACAAGATCCTAGAAACTTCCCATCCCACATAGGCTAATAAATTAAGGTTATTCACTAATGCACAACTACCTAAAGTTAATTTCATGCTAAAAAGGACCCAACCAACAACTTTGGCGGCTTAAAATCTTGCGATTAAGGTAAATGATGACTTGATAATTTTGGAAAAATCAAGAAGGGTTCAAGAAAGGATAAGGCTCAAAGTTCAAGTTATGGAACCATAGACTCATTAGTTAAAAAATTGGCTAATGATGTTATTTCTCTCAAGAAGCAATTAGCTCAAGCTTCCATGTATAAACATGTCCCCAAGTTTTTGTTTACAAATAAGTAGATGATTGGTCCTCCACCTCAAAGGCTTACTCTTGAATCCCCTCAGTGAATGTAACATGCATGACTAGATAAGATGAAGAAGGCAAAGAAGAAGCTTGAGAAAGAAAAGAAGAGGAAGGTGAATTGATGATTGAAGAAATTGGATCACAGAAGTTGGCTTCTTTGAATATGACTCCTCATCCAGAAGATGAATATGAAGACTCCATGGCAGACATGAAAAACCATTCTTGTGATGTTGTTACCTGGTCTAAGATTCTTGAGAAGAAGAAGAGTTCAAAGCATAAATAAAACTAGAAAGAATATCCTCCATCGGTGACTCTAATCCATATGAAGATAATAAAAAAGAGAGGGTCTTCCTCTATGCTTAAAGTCTTCCAAGAATATGCTTAAATCAATGTCTTCTCAAAAGATTTCTTCTAAACAAGGTAAGCCCAAATCCGCTACAAATGATGTTCCTAATTTTACAAAACATAGGAATGATGATAAAAACTAGCACTTCCTACAAATAAAACCAAGTTAATGCTTCCACTGCCTCTAAGAACCCCTTCCGTCAACTTTAATATCATTGACCATGTCAAAAAGGCTAAAGTCCAAATCTCAGAATCTGAGTTCTTGTAGACCCATATTGAGAAATTTGATAAGTTAATTAAGTTTATTAAAAGTTGTCGTTCTAATTCTAAAGTGTCATCTCCCTCAAAAGTATCATCCTCCTCAAAATTCCTACTTCCTACCCTTGAGCCTAGCCCAAGCAAAAATCTTATTTCCTCTACTCCCACATCCACTGGTAAAATTTAACCTTTTTATGTCTCTTTGTTAATAAACAGGTACCAATTGAACTATTGTATCATTGATTTGGGTGCCTCAGACAATGTCTCTCACAAGCATTTGGCCATTGTTACTCAATGGAGACTAAGGAAGTTCCACTAGTTGGGAGAATTAAATATGTAGTAATGGCCTTTATGGCTTACCTAAAAAAACAAGAGAAAGCAACCATCCTTGTGGATAACATGCCACTACATATGGAATGTTAGTCAAGTAAAATATTTTTATCGGGACATGGGAGGAGAAATTAGATGGATTGGTCTTCCGCATTGGTGACTGTAAAAGGAGAGATGAAGAAACTTCTTCCGGAACTGAAAATGAATACATTGTACAAAAATCAGATGATCCTAGAGCCAACATCCTCTTTCAGAGTAGGGAGCTTGGGAAAGCTTCATTTGAAGAATCAGGAAGAATCCCATATGAAGAAAGAGGGAATGAAAATTATTTCATGATTAGAAAGAAATGAGGATATGCCCATCTTGGAAGAAAAGACAACAAACATAAGCGAGGAAATTTGGAGAATGGAGTTTGATGGAAATTTCTCTATAATTTGTGTTGAAGTAGCTATTGTCCTATCTTCTCCACAAGGATATTTGTTCCCATTGGCCTATAAGTTACAGTTTTCAAACACCAATAATACGATTTGAATATGAGCCTTTGTTGCTAGGTTTGGAAGATGTAGAAGATAAGGGAATAAATAATCTTGTTGTATATGGATATGTTGAGATGATTGTAAAGCAAACAAGAGACATTTTTCAAGTGAAAAATTCTTGTCTCGTCATTATAGAAATAGAGTGCAGGAATGTGTTATCAGCTAATTTTGACTTCACAAAATTAATAAGCATGAAAATTTTAAAAAATCTGAAGTGTTCTTTCACATGATTTATCACTCTCATCATGATCGTCTTATTCTCATGATCATTTTGGTCTTCGTTTCATCCATTTCGGGTGAAAAATCCTCCCGCTATGTTGCAAACTACGTTTAAATTAATTAATTAATATTTAATTAATTTCTTACCTGTTTATTTAATAAAATTAATTTTATTAAATTTTGGGGTTTTTTAATTAAATAGATATTAATTTAATATTTATTAAAAATCAATTGACAAGTTTTTGTTATTGCCGTGGGAAATAAAAATTCCGCCTCCAATTGCCGGGAATGCCAAATTGGCTTTCCGCACTCGGATTTCCTTTTCCTAGAAAAATCTTCTTTTTCCCCACTTGTGGAATTTCTCCTGTTCTACGCCAACCCAACTAGATGGAAAACTGACAAAATATCTCCCAATTTCCCACATGGGGAAATAAATGGGAATTGCCAACCTACTTTGCCATTGCCACAAGCAAATGATTGAGTTTTTTCCCATATTTCCTTGGCAATTAATTCCCACTACCTGGAGAAAGGGAAATTGGTTATTCAATGGAAACAAAGAAATGGTTACGGGGAAGCTTCTTTAATTCACATAACAAATCCTCCGTGAATCTGTTGAGAAAAGTCATGGGTAAGAAGTTAGGGATTTTTATTTCCAAATTCTTATATCTAACTTCTTATTTCCTTCGTAGAAGTATTTCCCGAGAAACATTTTTATCACATTCCTCACAAAGAGATCAAGGAGAGCTTATCCAGGAATTTTTCCTCTACATTCTAATGTGCCGAGAGAGAAGGAAGTTACATTGGCCAAGTCCATTTCTTTTGCATCAAACATACACAATCCACGTACCAGCCAGGAAAATAAATCTCCACACATGCAAATGTAGTAATAAAATCATAATTTCAACACATTTTCTCAAAGAATGATAGCCCATGCTCGAGGAGGAATGATAGTCTAAAAAATTTGAATGCATATTTTATGCAGCCCACGTGTGAGAGGGGAGGATATTTTTAACACACCAAAGCTGATTTCCATGCATTGGTGGAATAAAGGTAAAAAATTTATAATAAATTTTCGGTGCCCAACCGGTCTAAGGAGATAGAAGGCAATTCTCCACGCCATAGCCTAGTTTCCACACAAGTAGCAAAAGGAAGAAATCCACGAGGTCACATAGGAGAAAGAGAGGAATAAAATCCAAACCAAACAAATTTTTCCCACACGTAAAAGGAAGGAATAAATCCAAAATACAGATTTTTCCATCCACACATAGGAGAAAAGTAGGAAAATACATTCCAACACCCAGCCAACAGGGAGAAAACAGTCCATGCATTTTCATAAGGAAGGTAAGTTTCCACGCAAAAGATAAGGAAGAACTGGTTTGCAGAACCATCCACACAGTTCAAAGCCCACACAAGCCACACATTGGTCAAATAGAAGCAAATAACCTGCCCATGCATTTCTTTTTGCAAAGTCCACACATTTACAAAAGAAAAGAAGCACATTTCCACATAGGTTTTGAGAAGCCGAATCCATGCAAAGAAGTAGGCCATGTGCTAGGGGAATAAAAGAAGCCTCGCAGTCCAAAACTCCAGCAAAGGAGACATGGCACGTAGGAAAGGAGAGGCTACACATTTCTTTTTACAAATCCATGCATTTACCAAACAAACAATAGTTTCTTTGCAGCAAAATCCATGCATCCATTGGTTAAGCAAATAACCAATCCACGCCTTAGTCAAATAGAAGCATTCATAATGTTTCCAATGCATTACCCAACCAAGAGGAAAATACTAAAGCTCATGCATGCAAAGAGAAGTCATTGTTCTACACATGCAAAGAGAAGTCACGATTCACGCAAAGGAAAACTTCAAGCACTCATGAAAGCAAAAGATTAAAAATATCTACATATTCATAAAAATCAGTAACTCAAATCAGAAACGCGAAGAAGTAAAAAATTAAAAAATTAGAATTGATCTTCACAAAGCCATTTTGCAACTAGGAATTTAAAAAAAAATTAAATTATTATTTTCACCCGGTTTGTAACTTAAGCTTAGTCTCGACATTTTGCTTGTATTAACATTTTAAAAAAATTGTAACCTATGATCGATTATTATTATTATTTTTATGATAATGATAATAATAATAAATTAAAAAATCATTTTTTTCTTGCGTTGAAGGTGGTTGGAGACCAAGACCCGACATTGTTTACACCATTTTGCATGCCCACATTGATTTCTCTGTTAAATTCATCATGGCTGAAAAATCTAGCAAGTTTGCAGGAAATCGAAGAAGTCAATGGAAAATTCAAATAAGTCCGCACTCAAATATGACTTCCAAGGGGTCATTCCTCCCACTTCCATCAAGTCTGCATACGACAATATCATTGACACTAATCTTGGCCACGTTAACGTGCAACAATTTTGTGATTGGGTGAAAGTTGAAGGCAAGACCATATTCTTAGATAGGCTCTACCATAGCGGTCTACCCCAAGCAACAACATTTCATGTCTTGGTGCAATGCCCGGAGCTGGTCATCGCCTGCATAGAGCATTATGATCTCGAGAGGCGAGGGATTTATAAGGATAATCGCGAGCCTTTCCTCTTAATCACACTAGAGCACATTGAGGAATTGCTCAACATACATGACTTCCCTGAGAATGCTGACATCACTTAAAAGTCAACACAAGATTTTTGGATGAGAAACCCCTTAGGTGGAGCAAGATGGTCAATAACAACTGGTTAGTGACCAAGAGGCCTCGTGTTGACCGGCTTCCTAAGGAATTGTACCGCATTGAGTTCATGGAGGAAATTGGTGACATGATCACTCTCCTGAGCTGAGTCTTTGGTCTACCCTCTGCTAGGATTTTCCACCCATGGATGTATCAGTTTATCTATATCATCCTTGCCAAGAGAGAGTTTGTGGATTGGGCCACCATCATCAGTGATACTCTTCACAAACAATTGATCGAAGTGAAGATGACTGGATGTTTCTACATGACATCATACCTGACTTATGCAGTGGCTAGAAGGAAGCTATTTTCGGGGCTAGAAATGAAAGGAGTCATGGGTCCATCAAATAATGTCTTCCATCATTATCTATAGTTAAGTTTCAAAAATAGCTCTCATCATTTTAGGAGAGTTAACGATGCATTCACCTTCCGCGTGATTTGAAACTTGAATAGGAATACGAAGGAAATATTCTCTAAAGATGCCATGGATGTCATTTCCCAGTGGGGAACATGGTTTATTCAATTTTCATCCTTTTCCTACATTCGTGTGAGCGGATTTGTAGGTACTCCATGGAAGCTTCCTAAGTATGTCAGTGACAAGTGGGCATTGATGGAGCTTGTGTGAAAACTATTCCAAGTTCATTGTCTTCTTAGTGACAAACATCGTTCAGGCATTCATTTCCCAATCCAAATTGGGGAATACCAATGTCCAAATCTCTTCAGTGCGCAACTCATGGAGAAAGAGTTTTCTCTCATCACTATTCATCCATATGTGAAGAGATTTCAATTTGATATCAACAGATATATGCAGAAAATTCTTGGAGCAAAGCATTAGCACAATCCTACCATGGAAGACTTTTGGGTTTCTGTTTAGATGAACATGAAGTGAGAAGGCAAGAGTTTCCCACCTGACCCTTTCTCAAATCAAGGCCTTTCACATTAGAAACCCTCCAGATTCATTGGTGGATGATGGTGAAGATGTTGTTGACCCTTCATATGATGTCATTGCTTTCACTCCCTTGCCCCGAATTGATTGGACCAAAAGAGATGAATTTTCTCTTGATAACAAGAATCAACCGATTCTCGAAAGAAGCATAGCTTGGTATGAACGAGAACTTGCAAAGTTACCATCAATCCAAGTTCATACCTCAGGATTACAAAAATTTCCAACTCGAGGAGGTCTCTAGCCGACCAAAGCTTCTTCTCATTCAACCTCTGTGCCATCTACCCATACACATCAAGCAAGAAAAGAGTGGTTTCCCAAATCCACTTCTTCAAAGAAGGTGTCGTAGGGTGAAACATCCAAGGGTCTTGCCCTAGTGAAGGAAGAGAGCATGTATCAGGAATTTCCACTTCAAGTAGAGATTCTTCTACTCACATTGTTGATAGTTCGAGGAAGCTCATAACAAACACTCCTCAGCCATGTCTTGCACAAGAGTCTACTCAAGTGCAAGTGGTCTAGATATCAAACACTTCTGAACCTATAGTTCACGAAGATATTTCTCAAGGTCTCCTTGATGTTCAAGAGGTTGATATTGAGGTTATTTCTCTGGAGATTGAAGTTGTGGAAAGGATTCTTGTAGAATCTAATGATATTGAGAACAATGTGAATGTTGCTTTGGACTCCAGGATCCTGTATGTGGAATTGGTAAAGGAAACTTCTTGGGTTGATTGTGAGATCAAGAAAAGAAAGAGGGTTATCAAGGCAATTGACATTGACTTTGATGCCCTTTTCAAGCTTTCAAATGAGGTCATTCCCAAGAAGCCTAAAGTGTTCTCGCAGATAATGGTGGATGATGACGGGAACAAGTTTGTGGATCTTTCCGTCCCATAAGTTGATAAGGAACGTAATGCCGTTGTGACACTTGCTGATTATGAGATATCCATACTTGGACTTGGGAAGTCCACATTAAAAAGTGACATGGCGATGGCTCGTGATTCAATGGATATTATGCTAAAGAGGCTTGAGAAATATAAATATCAAAACTCTCAGCTCAAGGCTGAAAAGAATCAATTAGTGGATTATGTTCAACATCTGATAAATCCAATATCATCCACTTTCCTAGTAACTCGATGTAGTGGCTGCCCCTGATGAAGAAACTCTCAATTTGTCAAAGGAGATAAACACATTGGGCCATGTCACTAAATCTTGGCTTTCAGAGATTCTCATTTTTGGGGGAGAGACGATCAAAGTAGTCATGAAGCTCCATGAAGATATTAGTGCATATCTTGATCCAATTATTTCTTTTAAGGAAACTTTTGTTTCTAACATATCAAATTTGGATGAGATATTGCCTAGTCTATAGGAGATGACAAGTATGGAATCCTCAACTCTATCCATTGAAGGAATCCTTGAATTCGAATTCTAAGGGACACACTTTCTTTGGTGTCTACATCTCAAGTCAAGGAAGACACTTCTCAAGGATTCTATGATCCATTACGAGAGCATATGCAATGAAGCCTTCACTTCACTTGCCTCGATTTCATGAGTTCATAGCTAAGATCCCTTGTGATCTTGTAAATGAGAAAAATCAGAGGCATTCATCAGAATATGTCAAGGAGAAATTCTCACAATTTTTCAAAGACATGTACATTCCTACCATCAATTTATCTTCAGCTTCAATGGAACGTTGCATCAAATTAAGGAACTTGTTTGAAAATGTTCAATCAAAGATGGTCAATCTGAATGATATGCCAAGTAGGATCTTGGAATTGCAGGTGTTTTGTGAGGTTGTGCTTCGACCGAGTGAACCTCTTGAGGAAGAAAATATGTTCAAAACATTGGGAAGGTTCAAATCCTTTCAATTGGCGAAGGCGGCAGATCCTAATTTCACTGATGGGATGAGGAGATAGCTTTTTTAGTATCTAACAAAGTGGGAGAGTCCATTTCTCATACATTTGAGATAGGCGGACCCCACTTTAATGGATAAGGCACTAGATTTTATTATATGTTAAAATGGTATTTTAAGTGGGTTATTATTAAACTCACTTTTGGAAAACTTTGGATAACTTAAGTGGTTTCTATTTTTAGTTGTTTTGGTTGAAAAAGTCAAAGTCATTTAAGATGCCCTATTTAATGTTCATGAATGACCCTAACTACTTTGTAACCAAATTTTGGATTATAAAAGGAAGTTAGAGGCTCATTTGTAAGGGTGACTTTGAGAGAGGAGAAGAAAATAATTTTGTGTGCAAGCTTTGTTTCAAGAAAGAAACTTTGTGTTCTTTTGTGAAGACATTTTAGAGTTAATGAAATATGAAATTTGTGTCCCATTCATTATCTCTTATAGCATTTGATGTTCTTATGTTCATTAGATGTTAGTGTTTAAATCTTGCATGCAAATATTGTCTTGGATATTATTATCAACACTATTAATCTGTTGTTCTTGTTCATAGTGATCAAACTTTGATATTTACTTGCTCATGTGTGTTCCCTTTTACTTAATCTTGTTTATCTGATTTGAACTCTTCTTTATTTGAGTTAGTTATTCATTTTTTTCGTCTATGCAATATTAGGCTCTTCTTTTACCTAACTATTGCATGTTCCTTTCATTCATTCCTTTCCATTTCTTTCCTTCATTCCATTTCATCACCCTCATTCACATTTCTTTCCATTTGATGTTCCAAAACACCCCCACATACCATTTTGAACGTAAAAATATAAATACTTGTTTTGGTTTTCAATAAAGGCAATCTCACCTTCATTGAGGAGGGATTTCATTCCCTTCTTGTTGCATGTCATTTGCATGCGTGCAAATCCATATGCTAACAAACTCAGTATTGAAGATTTTGATGCATTTGGCATAAAGGTAGTCCCTAGGGATCAAAATGATAGAGCCGACTCATTGGTCATGTCCACATCATTTATGATTGCACACTCTAACTTCAAAGGTGAAATGCTTTTAGTGGAAATGGTCTTCCGCCAAGCTTTCCAGAAAATGTAGATAGCCAACAAGTTTTTGATGATGATAATCAAATTCTATTCTTCCTACAACAAACTAGGGACTTTATGTCCATGTACTTTGAAGGAAGTAACTCACTCCCATGGTATTTTTCCAATGAAAATAGTGACATTAACCCAAGTGATCAAGTGGATGAAGATGGAGTGATTCATCTAAAAGGAAACATGATTCCAAAAGGGATGGTGTTTCTGGAAGAGTTGTTTGAAAAACATGAACAATTCATCTAGTAAGGAAAGGAACCATCCAAGGTCTTCTTCAGAGTACAAAAAGGTTAATATTGGAACCAATGGGCAACCAAGGATGGTGAACATTGGGAAATGTTGTTCACCTGAGGAACAAAGGATTTTTTAGCATTGTTGAAGAAATACTTTGATGTGCTCGCGTACTCTTATGATGATTTAAAGTCATTCCAACCACAGTCAATGCAACATTATACTCCTTGACACCTTATGCAAAGGCATTTTGGCAAAAATAGAGGTAGAAGACAATCCAAAGGTTATGAAAACCATCAAAGCAGAGAGGTTGAAACATTACTCAATGCCCACATCATCTTCCCTATCCACCACTCAACATGGATTTCTAATATTATACGAGTGAGAAATGAGAGTGGTGAGATTTGCAGATCTGTGTAGACTTTTAAAATATGACTTAAAATTTTCGCTAAAAGACAATTATCCGTTGTTGGTTATGGACCACGTATTACAAGTGATAAATGGTTTAGAAATGATGTCTATGCTCAATGGGTTCTCGGGGTACAAAGAAATTGAAGTTTCTAAGGAAGATTAATTGAAGACCTCTTTCACTACCCCATGGGGTGCCTTCACTTACCATTGCATGCCATTTGACCTAATCAATGCATGTGCAACATTTTAGTGGGCAATGGAATTGAAATTTAAAAACTTAAGGGGAAATGCATTGTAGTGTACCTTGATGATCTATCTATGTACTCCAAGAAAAGAGGTGAAGATATTTAACAACTTGAACATGTATTTATTCATTACAGAAGGCATCATATATCCTTGAACCCAAAAAGTTCATATTCGGGGTTATTGAAGGAAAAATCCTTGGTCACATCGTGAGTAAGGAGGGCACTAAAATTAATATATAGAGGCTAGATACTATCCAAACATTATCCTTTCCTACCAATAAGCTAGGGTGCATTCCTTTTTGGTAAATTCAACTTCTTGAGAATATTTTTTCCATATGTTACTGAGTGACAAAGGATATTGTAAATATGATGAAACCTAAGGAGTCATTTAAATGGAGTCAATAAGGAAAAGATACCTTTGAGTCCATCAAATATGCAATTGCCAAATCAACCACTCTGGTGTACCTTGACTTCAATAGGAATTTCATCATCTATTGCTATGCTTCTAAACATAGCATTTCGCTGCTTCAAGACGAGAGAACGAAGATAAGGTACAATCACCAATAACATTCATGAGTTCCCCCCTGAAGGCACATGAAATCAACTACTCTCAACACAAAAACATGCTTACACAATAGAAAGAGAACTAAAATTTTTAGATTCTACCTTCTGATTTCCCATGTTGTGGTCATGGTCCCAATCCGATAGTTAATTATATCTTGATGCAACAAGATATAGGGGTAAAAGATGAAATTAGGTTTAAAAATTCCAGGAGTATGATATTAAAATAAAGCCTCCCAAGCTAGTATGAGGGAATGGATTGTGTGATATCCTCTCTTGAGAAGAGTGGGAAGATTGTTCAAATTGCTACAATTTCTTGATCAATAATCTCCCTCTTGTGTTTTTTATGAGTAAAACTAATCCATGATATGCTGATATAGCCTACTTATTGACCTATGGAGATTTCCCTCATGGTATTGACCAAAATTAAAGAAGAAATCTACGAATTAGGGTTGTGAAGTATGTCATATGGGGGAATGTTTTGTACAAGAAAGGACTAGATGGAACATTCTTGATATGCATGGAGGAGGAACAACAAAAGAATATTTTCAAGGTATACCATGATCAAATATGTGGAGGCCATTTCTCTACAATGGTCACAACATAAAAAATATTGATAAGTGGTTACTACTAGCCTACTCTATTATGTGATGCATACAAATGGGTTAGGAAGTGTGACCTATGTCAACAATTTGTAGGAAGGCCTAGGCTCGATGTTCTTCCACTCGGAATGTGATCATTGAAGAACCATTTAAATAATGGGGACTTGATTTCATTGGTGTACTAAATCCTCACTCTAGTGTGGGTCACATGTACGTGCTTAGTGTCACGATTACTTCACGAAGTGGGTAGAAGCCATCTTGGCTAAGCATGCAAACTTTAATTTCATGTGCAATTTTCGAAAGAAAATATCATTTTCAAGTTCGAGGTTCCTAACAAGATTGTAGTGGATAATGCCACCTATTTTTCCTCGGGTGAGCTAATGGATTTCTATTACAATAATGTAATTTCTTTGTCTCATTCAGATGATTAACACCCACAAGGAAATGGCCAAGTGGAGTCTAGTAATAAGAATATTGTCACAATTTTTTGTAAACTAGTGGATGTCAATCAAAGGGATTGGCATAAGAAGTTATATGATGCCTTATAGGCTGACTAAATCACACATAAGAAAGCTATTGGGACTACTTCTTTCCAATTGTTGTATAAGATTGAGGCTCAAATTCCCATTACTCAAGAGCTACCCACCTTGCAACTTGTGAAGGTAGTAAAAGATGGGGAGTGTTTAGATGCTTTTGATAAGTGAATTTGATACTTGGAGAAGTTACACAGAGACATGTTGCTAGTAGTGGAAATGTTGAGAAGACACAAATCCAAGGTGAAAAATATCTTTGATCAGAAGACACATGACAAAAGCTTCCAAATCAGAGACCTTATCCTGCTATGGGATAAGAGAAGAGAACCCAAAGGAAGCCATGGAAATTTTTATTCTCTCTAGCTTGGTCCATTCAAAGTCAAACACTCTTACGAGGAGAATAATTATTACCCGACATACTGGATGGAACCCCATTGGATTTTCCTCACAATGGGAAACATCTAAAACTCTACAAACAATGAGGTTGGTCAACCCATCCTTTGTACAATAATTTCCCTTTCTATTGTGTGCATTTTCCCTTTCTAGTTGGGTGTTTTTCCTTTCTATGTGTGTGCATGTGTTGGCTCATTCATATTTGTTTCTTCTAATAAAGACTCTATTGTTGTGTGTGTGTTGGTCCACTCATATTTGTTGCTTGTAATAAAGATTCTATTTCCCAATGGATAAGGCATTGGTCCACCCACCCAAGAGAAATACGAGGTTATCTATTTCCCCTTGTGGTCTAATGTCCCTAAGTAAGAGCCAACTGTTTTCATGCATTTTTGCAAGCCCAAAAATTTAAAACTTGAGCCATGATAACTAAACCTAATGTGAAAATTTTGATTCAAAATCTCCCCGAACCCTCTCGGCCAATTTTCCTTCCATGTAATGATAATTCCAATCTTGGAATCCTTACTAATAATTTTAACAAGCATGTGTAAGTGTTTTAAGTGGTGTAACAAGGTCATTTCTTTCATTTGGTAAAGTACTACTGAAGACTAGTTCTCCAACAGGTTTTGAAAAGCCAAATTTGGCCACTTCATCCTCCCCTTTGCACCTAGGGTTTTATATTTATTTAGCTTATTAATTGTGTCATATAATTTAGCATTTATTTATCATATGTGACTTTGTAATATTTAGGGTTTTACAAATTCAATATTTGTTAAATCTTTTGGTGAACCCATCATTCGAACACTCTCGGATCTTCATTTTGCTCAGTCTTCTTTCATGGCTTATAAAGCTCTTTGAGTTCCCTTATATCAATTGCTTCAAATGCACACACCTTTCAAATATGCTCTCCAAAACTTTCTACAATATATCCGCCTCCCTCTTGATATGTCACCTTCATAATTTAGTGCAATCTTCAATTGTCTCTCGGATGACTCTATTAGTTCTAATGTCAATCGATCAATTTGTAAGTCCATTCAAGGTTTACATTCTTTATTTCAAGATAAATTTCAAGCTATATAATCCATGATTATATCACTCAAGTATGAAATCCAACACCTTAAGGATGCTTCTCAAGCTCATATTTTTTCTTCTTCTACATCTCATTCTCATTCTATGTCTTCTACATGTGTTAATATAAGTTACCCCCAAATCTTACCACTCCTCGCGTCTCTCAAGTTTGATCTCAATGATAAGAAATAAGATATTATTCAATAACTCCTCACTCATCAATTGATCAATTTTTCATCTAATCATTACTATCCTCCTTTAATCTTGTACAATATTAAGGTCATCCATATTGTAATTATCATCGAATTAATGGACATAATGAAAATGATTTCTATGTTCTAAAATGACAAATTGGCCACCTTAAGAATTATGGTCTCATTTCATTTTCTACAAAAAATGATACATGTTCCCGTCCAATTGCTAAATATCATTGGTTTCCTAAATTGAATTCATGTATGTCTCATGAGCATCATACCATCATTACTAATGTAAGTCAAGATCCTCCTAAGCAACTACCTCTTAAAATCATTCTAACTCTTCCACTTAAGACATATATGGCATTACCAAATAATTAACCATCATTCAAGGCCCCTCCTCAATCTCAATTTCAGCAGAAAATCATTTTTTTCAAATAAACTACTCCTTATACTGATGGTCAAGACACATTTAAAACTCTGCCACCATGGCATGGCCCTATTGTTTCTTCACAACCATTATGCGACTCTCTCTCTTCTCATGACACATATAACACTCTCCCATAATGGCATGGTATATCTTGCATCACCACATAGATCTCCATCATTGGAACACTTGGGGGCATCGTGCTTACTCCCCCTCTTAGCATTATCAGGTGTCTCACATTTTTACTATTACACTTTGTGCTTCACATCTAGTCTTTCTCATGTTTCTTACACAACTTGTATTGTCATTACTATATGATGCACTCTAGTTCCATGGTTCATACTCGACTACTAAGGGTTTAAATATGAACTGAACCTCACCACATTCACTCTTTGCGCTCTATGCTTCATGATCAATCTTTCTAGCGCACATGTTCAAACCATTTCCCAAATATGCATTTTTGTTCTATGGATCACTATTTGTTGTCGAGGGGTCTTTTATAAATGAACCTCATTTCATACACATTCATACAAATCCACTCTCGGGGACACATTGATCCTATCACATTCACATTGTATACTATTCCATCTCATTCATTCACAACACGTTGCATATCTTCATTGCACTTACTCTTGTTTGCTTATACTCACATGTTACAGTTTGATTACTATGATAGCCGAATATCTAGTATGTCATTATATTTTCTATATACACATGTGCATTCACTTGTTCTTGAGTTGTGAATACAGACTTTCTACATATCCCTTACACGCAACATTGATGCTCGACATTGTACCTCTTACTAATCCCAATGAGGATCTTGGGGGCATCTACTTTTTTACATACTACAGTTCTATTGTTTCATTTTATACTACTTTCTATCCTTACTAAAGCACGTTACTCTATCAATATATACACATCTTGACATACTTTTTATCTTTCTAACATGCTAATGGGTGCTTCATGTGCAACATTTTATTTTAAGGACCATTTTCCACCCTAATTGTTTGCTACTACTTTGTTTCCCATTATTTTCCATTGTATGCCATTATTTGTGGGCTATGCATCATGTGTTTCTTGTTCATTGTTTATATGATTTTGGCCGCTTTGGCCCCGATTGTCTTGCGACATTGAGAGTGATGCCCCATGTTTGAAACCTACTTTTTCGTGTTCTACAATGTCTTCTTTCTTGCTAGACTACACATTTTCTTCTATATACGTATTTTTCTTGTTTGTAATAACACATTTCCTAGCCACTTTGTTTGCATGTGCCTTGGTTTGTACCATGCACATTCCCTCCCCTGCAAGGTATCAATTTCATATCAACATATGTCCTCTCCTTTGGGCCGCTTACTCCTAGTGTTGTCACATACACCCCAAATGAGGGGGCATACATTGGGTGAACGAGTCACCCCATACAACATCTCGAGCTTTGTACAGGCCTCCACAATACACGAATAGAACAAGTTACATACACACAACAATCCAAATTATGACATGGGTCCTTGGTTTTGCACACACTAGTACCCCGATATAGATATGAGCACCTAGGTGATCCCGACCTTTAATGGGTGCCAATGACCAGGGGGAAGTGATAGTTACTTTCTCGAGATCAACGCAATTTTCATCATTTCATAGAGTAGTTTACATAATGTAGGAACAATTCTTCAACAATAAGAATGTATTCTATCTTCTTTTTCTACTTGGATTGAACTGGATCAAATTGGATTAAACACGGAATAAAGAAGGATCACACCATTTGCAGTGGTGTATAAATTTCAGGAAGTAGTCAAGGATGGAGAATAACACTATACCTTTCTCCCCAACACTCTTCTACCATGGCATGATATCACCCAAAAACTCACACTTGGCGTGAGATCAGCCAAAAACTCACTCTCCTACATCAGTTTAGGAAACTTTATATCATTTTCATTTGTCACGGATTAGGTGCACATGTTCATGTTGCTTTACTTTTTTCATACTTTTACATGCTTTTACACACTATTTACAAAGTTTTCATATACACATATTTGACTGCGCTTTTGATCTTCTTTTGTAGGTTCTTTCTTAATACACAATGAGAAGCAACCCCGCATCATCAAACACAAATGACAATGACAACATGTACAACATGGCACAACAAAGATGCTTCACCCCTAGGGTCACTTTTTATCTCTTAGCTTTTATGCTTTATTGTTATCACTTTACACTTTTTCTTGTCTCTTTGGAATGCTTTCGCCATCGATCTACATGGTTATCAGGTACGCATATCTTATCTATTTTATGTTATTGAGTATTCACCGAACAACATAAAGTGGGGAAAATGTAAGCACAAAATCACACACTTGGGTACATTTCTAGGTCCTAATCAAATACTACTATTCATATGATTCCTAAGCAATAAAACTAGTAATTGACTACTGTCTTTGGCCTCTTTCTTGTCTTTCTTATTTTCTCTCTAATCTTGCACACCCCACGGCCCAGCTTTGATCTTCATTGCTTTATTTTTCCCGGATCTCGGACACCAACTCCTATCCAGACATCATTTCCTAGCGCCCTCGTCCCCTTTGGGTGCTTCCACCTATTTTTATCTAACTCACCTATTTTGGGCATCTTATTTTCTTATGGGTCGGTCTTTTATTTTTCAATTATGAAAATTCAAACAAGGGAATTATATAAATATAAAGCTATGTGACCATAATAAAGGACAAAGCTCTAAGCATCTACTATTACTACTTAAGTTTGCATCAAAATGAATTTTAAGAGCAATAATGCATCTATTTAGCTTCATTCAAGGAACAAGGGATTGTATTTTCTTCATACACGCATAAGAGGGTAAGTTCATTTTGACATCCACACATCTATCTATATTGCTACATCTAGTTATTTCTTGTCATCAAGTGCATCTTTCACAAGAGCTTCCTAGGGCACGATATCTATAGACACGCACATGAACTACATGGAGTCTAAGATGTAGTGTAGCGCTCAGTCGTAAGTTCACTCTGTCGGGTGACCACTAGGGTCATTTTGACTCCCCATTTGCATCTTTTTATTTTTTGGATTTGATGTGTTTTGGGGGTTTATAGGAGATCATTTATTTTTTAGGTTACAAGTGAATTTTGTGGACATGTTGTGATGTATAGGTAACCAACAACGAAGGTTAGCGACCACCTTGTGACACAAGAAAACTAGATTTTTCGAGCATTTACGCAGTCACAGGAACCCAACAGAGGTATCTGGTGCCTAGGCTCCCTCACCCCAATACAAACACCCTAGTCTAGGATCATTTGGAAAATATATTATTTTTTGAGCACGGTTGCGATAGCTTCCTCCTTCAAGTGCATCCATTTTCTAGTCCACAACACTTCAAGATTTATTATGAAATCAACTAAGTCTTTTATCCTCTCTCTTGCACTTAAATTTTTGTATATACTTTGCTTATTTCTTGGTTCATATATGTACTTTATTTTCATTTATCATATATGACTATGAAAAATATAGGGTTTTACAAATTCAATATTTGTTAGATCATAGGTAGGCATCTTCCGAGAAAGTTACAAAAGCTCATAATCATCTAGAGTGGTATTGGAGAGAAAATAAGGTGTTGGATTTTGTTTAGGAAGATTTATGGAATATTTGATGGCTTAGGGATAGTTTTTGCAAAAGCGGGTTTTCAAGTGCAAAGAATGAATGGTCGAAAATTGAACTTGAACTTCTATAGATGATTCGGGAGCTCAGTAGATTTAATATAATTTTAATTAAATCTAATTGAAGAGTAACACATATGATGAAATAAAATATATATACGTATACTAAACACTCAAACAATGCAATACTATAAGCACATGAGAGAAATATATGACTTAGATGAATCCTAAGTAATTTGGAATTGATCGGGGTGATGTAAAGTGCTGAATAGGGATGGAATTGTGTAAAGAACTAATCTCAATAAAATTTAGGATGTTGAGAATGCCAAACATGGGCGCTTGGAACTAGACAGAGGTGCCCAGAATTGGTGACTATTCCTAGGTGTCGGTGATCGTGCAAAAGGTTGGAATATACTTTTTCTATTTCACTAGGGTTTTCCTATCACTTCGTTGATCGCTTGATATTCAAAATTAGACACCAAGGGTACCTGTAACCTACAACACAAACCCTAGTTACTTGCACAAGCTCACAAACATGTCAAATTGGAATGAAAATGCAATATGTGAAGTCGTACTAACATCAATGGTCACCAATGAGTGAACCTATGAATGAGTGAGACACTACATTCCAAACTCCATGTAGTTCTTTGTGCTTGTGTGTGTAATTATGTCCTTAGGTTTCCCTCGTGCCAATGATGCCAAGATAGCGGGATATGGCTAGATAAGATGAAAATGTGTGATATGGAATTGAGCACTTCCCCTTCATATGTAGTGTATGTAACCCAAAAATGTAGTCCCTTGCAATGGTAGTGATAATATGTAGATGAGATTTCCCCTTAGAATTTCCAGCCCCTAATAATTGAGTGTATGTTGTGTATATATATGGATCTCAAATTTGAATTTCGATACTAGTGACAAAAATGCTAATTATGATCTTGGGATAGGGGTAAGAAAACTTTAAAGGCTAACCAAAAATGTCAAAAAGTGTGAAAATAATGAAGAGGACAGGAGTGCCTAAAATAGACAGTAGCGCCTGGGAGATAATGTCAGAACGAGCACTAGTGTCCTTGGATAAATGACGACATGTGTAAAAATAATGACAGATAGGGATCCTTGTGACCGACTAGAAATGGGTAAAAATGACACATTTGAGAAAGGAAGACAATAGAAATAACCAAAATAAGCGGATGGACAAAGGATTATGTCACTAATGAATAATTTTCTTACTTAAGATCCATGCATATAAACAACATACTTGACGACATAGTAAAATAGTAATATGTGCATGATTTTTTATCTCCAGGAGTTAGAATGCAAATAAGTAGGAAATGGAAATATTAGATAATCCTCTTCATGGTGGAAGAATCATATTTTGTACAAGACCTAAGGATTTCTCAAGACAGTTCAACATTGGTAGGTACATCTCACTCTCTTGATAAAAAGGCCATTTTTTGGAGTTTCACACAAAATTAGGTTCTGAAACCTATGGAATTGATCTTGGAAGATTCCTTGGAGTTAGAATCATATAAAATTTCACCTGAAAATACCTCTTTAAGCTTCGGGAACATGGTTTTTAAGTCTTCACTAGTGCTAAGTGTGTTGACCCATACTTAACCAATTTCCTCACTACCACATGTCATGATTTATCTCATGGCACCTCTTTCCTTCCCTCTTGTCCATTTTACAAGGGGAAATATGGGATAAAAATGAGTCGCCCACTAATCCCCTCTCTCGGTCCTCTTCAACTCTCGTAACGGGCTTAATTGGCTAAATTGGTCTCCTTCACACCGCACTAGATCTTTCCACTTGGCATGATATTTATAAGTCATCCATTTGTTTCCCTATTTTCCATTTGTACTAAGGAGAAATAGGGGTAAAATTAGTTTCCCCACTCGCCTCGTTTTTGGTTCTCTATACGATCAATTTTTCAACTCTCAGTGCTTAATTGGCTAACCCCTCTCTCCGCACACTGGCCAAATTGTGACATATGGCATGATATTTCTAAGGTGCCAATGTTTTCACCTTTTTCCCTTTGTCTAGGGGAAAAAAATTCTCTCCCATGTCCAAGCCAATTTAACCCAAGTTTTAACCCATCTAGCTTTCACACAACAAGGGTTAAAATTTGAGTTGTCATAATGACTCAAAAACAAAACAAACATGTTTTAAACATAATTTATTTGCATAGTTTGACCTAACATCAATTGTTGAAGCTGTACTACATCCAAAAACACTCAAAAACACCTGTTATGTTTCCAAAATTTTTCCAAAGAAACCATGACCATGGAAACAAATATTTTTCATAACTTTCAAACCCGAAAATTGATTCAAGTGAGATTTTCACTGAGAAGATCATCCTTCAGGGAACCTTTGAGAAGACCATTTGTACACACTTGATGATGTCCTAAAATTTTAAAATCTGCAAACCTAAAACTTTGTCCCTAAAAGTTGATTTTTCAGTTTGCAAGAGTTTTACTAGAAGGATTGTTGTGAAAATTAGAGCACATGATCTCGGTACAGAGCTGGACATGATGAGGGTATTTTCATTAAAAAAAGACACTGGTAATTGCACGTTATAAAAATAGATATTTCTCAGCATAACCATATACTAAAAACAATAAACCTCTAAAAATAACAAGCTCTCACTAATTAGAATATTAAAAAGCTGTGAAAACAACAAACTCGGCAAAACAAACAATTTTCCCAAAAAGAATTTTATGAAAAAAACTGCACTAAAAATAGAAACTTTCTAAAAATAGTAAAGCATTATCAATGGAGGTGAATTAAGTGTTTTAGGATCTTCAGAATATAAAATTTGAGGTAAAAATTAAAAATTCCCAAAATAGCAGCTCCAAACCCCACTTGCCAAAAATATAAAGTTTTGGATTCTACTTATGCAAGAAAGTTGTTGTTGGCTTCATTTTCACTCATCTTGCTAATTTTTGTAGTCATGAAGTTCAAAGGTCTGAAACTTGTTTTAACACTAGCCATGGAGTATTCAGGTGTGGGTGATGGTGATGTCACTCACATGGACCTAAAGAACGTGAAAAGTAGAATGCTTAGAGGACTAAGAGAACGCGTGGAGGAAAGGATCTTCACAAGCGAATTGTTTGAAGTTGGAGGAAATCCTTTTTCAGTACAAAGTGCTGAATTGGTGCTAGCATATGTTTAAAACTATGATCCAGAATCTAGGAATGTGAGGGAAAACAATAATTCCATACATAGTGCTCACCCGAAAGGCATCTTGTAATGTATTCAAATTCCAACCCGCAACAACATGGCCATAATCAAGAAGGTTTTTTCATTTAATGAGTGGTCAATGACTAAATCCTATCTCTAGGGCCCCACACTGGGATCATGGTTAAGATAGGGAAGGGAACCCTTGCATATTCCAAAGACCTTGTCCAAGAGTGAGTTTCAAGAAGGTTACTTGGATATGATTATATTATTACACATGGTGATGGGTGAAGAAAACACAAAGGATTTTTAGGATTGGATGACATAATTCATCCTCATTTTCACCGAGGGAAATCAGATAATTGATTGGGAAAAAATCATAAGTGATAACATCCACCACCAATTGCTCTAGTTGTAGGTCACAAAGAAGTTCACAATGACATCATATCTGGTGTATCCTCTTGCGAGTACGATATCATTCAAAGGCCTAACTCTTTCTCATAATATTTCTTAGAAAGCCCCAACTTATGAAAGGTACCTAAAAATCAATCTTAAGGAGACAAATCATCATTTTTCCAGGGTGAATGATGCATTCACCATGTTCATCATCCGATTTCTTGAAGGTAACCCAAATTTGAGATATTATTCGTAAGTCGTAACATTGATTGAAAAGTATGGGTCCTACTTCACTCAATTCTTGTAAGCTCCTGAGATATATCAGTGACAATATTGTGATGTTCAAAATATGAAGGTAACTTTTTCATATCCATAACAAGTTCAAGATCCGTAGGAGGAAAGGTGTGTCTTTCCCTATTTCTCTTGGTATTTACTCTTTTAAAAAAATTGTTGATGCCTTGAATCTTGAAGCTCCATTTTCCTCCATAAGCCTCTATTCATACACATACATGGAAAAATTTGACATTTGAAGTAAGCTTAAAATCTTAAGCCTCCTTGAGTCATTCCATGTTCCTCATATTGAAGACTACTGGGTCAACTACTTGGATGATTTTCAGATAAGAAAATGGGATCACATGAGGATGACCATTTTCCTAATGAGGAAATTTAGATTTGATTGGTTCATGGAAGGAGTAGAATATGATGAAAGAAAGTTCTTCGATCCTAAATACCAAGAAATGAAGGCTTGAATTCTCCCATCGGTCTCGGGAAGTGTTTGTGAGTCAGGGGATATCAATGAAATAACTGTGGTAGTGATCCAAAGGTCTAAGAATTCACTTAAGAAGAAGAGGAATACGCTCATTGAACTAGGTGATATTTTGACTATTATAAGGCATGAATCTCATCTCTCATATTTGAATGCACCTGAAAGGACTTCAAGATTTACTCTCTTAGGAGATCCTACGAAGAGGAAAGTAATATATGTTGAAAGGTCTCACTACATGAGGTTACATGACAAATAAAAAGTCATTCAAGACCCTAAAAAGATCTATAGCAAGAAGATATCGATTCCTCTAATCCTCCAATTCCACATCATTCTCCAAGCATCTCTTCTCTCACTATGGAGTTCAATCACAAAATGCAGGAGATGCCTCTTCACACTAAGCCTAAGACTGCAATCATGCCTAGTGTTGAACCAACAACAAATATATTTACATGGATCTAAGTGCTGATTCAAGGAGATAATCATACGGGTATAACAGGTAGTGGTGCTATACTTTCAAGCTATTTCAAGGATGGTGAAAGAAAAGTGAGGTAAGAAATCCCAGAAAACTTCCCACTTCTTTAGTGGTGCCTCAGGAAATCAATATGTAGAATTTTCTTGGCCGAAGGTAGTAAATCCTATTAGGGAGATGAATCCATCATACTATGAGATGACAACCATTCCCTTAGGACTAAAAACACATGAAGGAGATGTCCATTTTCTCCAAGAATCTATCACTCGCCTTCTCGTGAGAAACAAATAATACAAGGAGAAGATTGAATAATTGGAAGAACACATGAGAAATCTCACTTCATATGTTCAATCATTCATGGATCCTAATTTCATCCCATCTCTCCCATCTAAGGAGGTCACTCCAATAAAAAAATTGATCTAGAGTCGATCAAGAAGGCGAAGGGATACATCATGTAAGGGAGAGCCAATGAAAAGTGGGTGGAAAAATCCTCGAGAAAGGTAAAACCTTGCTTCTAGAAATTATTTCATTGTTTTGAGTTCATGTTTGCCACTGCTGCAAAAGTGAGAATGACTAAAGATTAAATTGAGAAAGAAAAAGAGCATTGGGATCAAGTATTTATGTTAGTGATAGAAATGTGCAACCTTGATTCTCTTGTATTGGTGGGAAAAGGTGTTCAACTCCATATCTGAGAACGTGTTTCCAATTAGGTCTTGGACTTTGGATATCCATTATGAGATGTTTAATTTTGCTCTTGTTGAGCTTGATTCATGTGATGATCTCACTCAACATATGTAAGAAGACATAAGCAAAGAAGTGCAGAAACTTGGAGCACCTTCGGTGAATGATCTTTCGAATACATTTAAGAAGATGGTCATAAGAGAGGTAGGAAAATCCTTCTCTTTCAATGAGTACACCTTGTAATCCCTTGTAGAGATCAAATATTCTATTTCTAGCATTGCAAAGGAGCATCAATTCTGGTTCAAGAAATGTAAAATCATCAACAATACTTCTGAAAATTGGATCAAGGCCTTGTGTTTTGTGCACATTCATCAAGTGGAGAAAGTAGCACCCAAAACAAAGTAGCGTTTCAAAAAAGAGTTCAAAGGAATAGAAATTTCTCTAGGAGTACTCTCTCAGAGCCCTTCAACAGGTGGATCTTCATCAACGGATGTAACATCTTCTTTGACATAGCTATTTCCCATTCTTCTCCCTACTTATTCTTTTCTCTCATGTTCTATTTCTTCATTAAGGGGGTTTAATTTTTAATTTTTGTCTTATTCATTTAAATATGACCTATAGTCAAAAATTGTAATGAATTTTCTTCAATTAATAAAAAGGAACTCACTTTCTTTCCTAGGGATATGAAAGGTCACAAATTGTAAAGGTAAGTGAAAAGTCATGGGGGTAGGTGAAGAGTCTTTTTGAAAATCTATATATTATATGACTCCCTCATTCCAAAGGGTTGTCAATTTTGAGTCTCTGAGTAGATAACTATTGCACTACTAAGAAGCAAGCAAAGATAGCATTCTTCCATTTCTTTTCTCTATGTTTCCTCCATCTCTCTACTTTTCAACTTTGTGCACATGAAAATATTGTATAACTAAGAAAGGTGTTATAGAATTTGATGAAATTATGTTTTCATGATTAATTGTGTCTTGCCATTGATTAACAAAGTTACTTTCTTCTAATTGTGTGTGGATAAATTCTGGTTAAAGCTTGTAAAATATTTGTCTAGTGCCTATTTACAAGATTAACCCCTCTCTCAAAGTTCTCACTCCCTTTACCTCACCTCTCAAGAAAATTATTCCCTTGCACTAGGTGTAAGCATTTGCCACAGGTTTAATGGAGTGTTCTTGTGTGATCCCCGACCTATTGGCCACCCACGATATTTTTTTATTTACATTCAATAAAGGGAGCCTCCCCTTTTACAAGCAGGAGGGACATAGTCCCGGAGCGTTGGTGAAAATAAACTAATTTTTCCTTGTGACAAATTATTTTTGCAAACACTATTAACCTCACCTTCAATTCCCATAAATTTATAAAAGAGTATTCAAGTATTTCAACATAAATTTGCACCATCTCACACAAATCTATAATATTATTAGTTAAATGAATAGATTCAACACACTTATTGGCATTCAAGTGGCTTTTCAATCAAATCAAATCTTTATGGAACCTAGGAGTCTCAAATTGATGGATTTACTTGTAAGTAAAATATATTTCTTTAGCAAATGTATATGTGAATCAACTCCCAAACCACTAAAAGTATATTAGAGAAAGAAAAGGCTAAGGAAAATTAATGCAGGAGCATACGTGAAATTCCAAGTAGTCCATTGCGTTTTAAAGCAAGAATGTTTATTTGATATGATCAATGGTGAGGATCCTTTTTAAGGTTTAGTAGGGCATCTTAATCTTGGCCTATTTTATTCATGAGAACAGTTTGAGATTTGATCACGATCAATGATCTTTGAGTATTTCAAGATTTCAATAAAACTTTTCCTTGAGGCCCCTTGATAGTCATTGATTCAATATTTATTAATGATCTTTTAGGAAGTTAATGTTATAAAAGAACTCTAAATTACTTTAAACTTTTAAGAAGAATACACTATATTGGATCAACTTTAATCAACAATATTTCATTTGTTTAAAGAATGAAAGAAATTCGAGGCCCTTTCACTCGTGAAGGGACTCTCAATCTACTGGATTGGAATCTTGATCCAATGGTAAGCATTTTCTCAGAATCAAACTTGGTTGGGGAACATGTGAAATCAATTTTGTGAAATATTCTTGGATGGGTGGATGATAGGGAGATTTTTGGATGTTTTTGGCTAACTATCAAGCATGGGCCTTTTATGACTTAAAAAGTATTGCAAAGTCATCGGATTCAAAATAAACATAGCTATAAAGGGATGAAGTGGATCGAAGGTCGGAAAAGGATTTTAAAAGGCCTTTAAAACAAAATGAAACTTGTCAACTATATGATCAAATATTGATGAACAATTAAATCATTTAAAATATTTAATGCTTACAAATTATTTAATGGTCTATAAGTAACCAAAACAATCTCTTAATTTTTGGATGTCTTTGATTAGTGGTTAGTTTTAAAGGTCACTAAATGCTTTTCAAAGGATTTTAAAGCAACATGAAACTTGTCGGTTGTCCGATCAAATCTTGATCAATAAATAATAATTTTTTTGAAGGTTTAAAGCTTGGAAACACTTTAATGATCTCAAAGAAACCACAACCACTTCTTGATAATTGGATGGATTTGATTAATGGTTATGATGAAAGAGGTGCAACAAAGGTGTCACAAATTGAAAAGAGGATAATGACATGTAACATAGATTCGTAATTTATTTTAGTTGCTTTTGAATTGATCTTTGGTTGCGTGAAATTGTAATGTATAGATGGTGATTGGAATTCCCCTTCCCATCATGAATTGCTTCTTTGGTAACTCACACAATACATTATATAGATGAAAAGAAGTAAGATACAAGGACTTTTAAAGTCCAAATAAAGAAAATGAAATTTATTTTTAACAATTAAGGTTGGGGGTTTGAAATTAGTCTAGAGTGGGAATCCAAATAAGGTTATGGTGATGAAGTCTATTATTTTTGTAGGTTTGTGATAGAGAGAAAACTTTGGAGTGTATTTTAATGTAATAGTTGTTAGATTTAGAACCTATATTAATTCATCATGCAATAAGTAAATGGTAATTTTTTTATTACCATTACTCTAGTCTTAGTTGTCATTAGTTGTTAGTTAACTAATGATAGTAGTCAATCCCTATGTTTGTGGGAGGGTGTTCTATTATAAATTATTTGTTCTCAGATGATTATCGACAATTACATTTAGCAAAAATTAGGGAAAATATGTCATTTTTGCATATTGGTTAGTTTAGGATGATTCTATTCATTTTACGTGGACTAGATAGAAGTTATGCAATGCCTATATACATTATAGCTCTCTCCATTATTTGGTAATGATTGATTTTGCATATTAATAAATATTTCAGGCTCGCTTTATTTGTAATATAACATATGGTATTAGAGTGTGAAGTTTTTGACCATGTTAGGGAGAGTGTAGGAAGTTATAGGGAGTTTAGGAGGATTTGTAGAAATTTTGATCTATGAGGATCCGTAGTATCCCCAACCTCTTGATATACCATGCCCTATTCCATACCCCTGTTTAGATTTGATTTGCAGTAGAAAATTACTTCTTAGAAGCACATTGCAAAAATTATGTGGTTTAGTATCATTCTGGGAAAGGAGGATCCACCCAAGTGTTGCCTCCTACATCAATAGTCTCTGTGTGAAAAATTGAGCCATTTTTTCCCATCGTTAGGGGTTTTTTCATTAACTTTTAGTGACACAATTAATCTCAACTAACTCTAGTAAGTTGCTAAGTTTATCGGGATTGTTATAAAATTTTAGCAAAATTCTTGTTTTTGTGTAAAAGAAAGGTTTTTTTGAGTTCATGCTCTCTCCTTTTCATTTATTTCAGAGGCGTATAACATGAGAGTCATTTTGAAGTTGGTCCGAGGAGTATTGGCGGTGGATATTTCATGTTAGAGGCGTTTTTAGAAACATTTGAAGTTGCATATTCAAGGCCCATGTGTGATTATCATTCTTCCTTGCATTGGAGACTTGTTCTCCATAGTGTAGTTCCCACTTTTACCCCCTCATTCTCATTTTGAGATCCACCGAATCATAATATCATGATATTATACTGACATATATAGTGCTACTATGTTTCTACCATTTTGATGTTGATATTGCTATATGTTATGTTTATTTGCTAGCACCAGGATGCTTAATCTTTTCTGACAGGGTATCAATGGGGCATATGAGGCCAATATTTATTTATCATTTATGTATTTATATGATTCCATTACTATTTTTTATTATAATTTCTTATTGTCTATTGGATTCATCATGGATATATTGTCGTAAACTTTCTTGTTACTTTGGATGATTGCTTATACCATGATGTACTTGCTTTAGCTAGTTGTGATCATGTATGGATGATCGTTATGATGCATATATATGTTATTGTATTTTCAATTATTGGTGTTGGATAGGTATGATGTTTTCCTTGAGTGTGTAGGTGACATGTTTTTAGCCATGTGAGAAACTTGAGACTCATGAGACATCTCTAACTAGCACGACATGCCTTGAGAGGTCAAACTTTTCCCTTCCTTGATGATTGTGGTACTTTGTTCATCTTGATTTTGAACTTTGGCTTATATATGGACTTTCACCCCTATGTGTTTATATTATTCCATCTCTTAACCATGTGAATTGTGTGCACCCATTTTTTATAGTTTCTAATTGTTTAAACTTAACCCCTCTTGTTTTAATGATTGATCTAGTTCCTTATGCTAACCCATTTTTTTCTTAGAGGTGTTTTACTTAGGCTAAGGAGGGATTAGGAAACCTAATATTATATTAGGTGAGCCTAATTTCCCCTCCTAAATGCCACATTTTTTCAAATTCGGATTTGGGAAATATGTGCCATTTAGGAGGAGTATAATGTAAGTGAATGACCTCATTTGGTTTGAAAAGAGGCCCTAGGCCCTATCCCTATGGGTGGGTGGGATATTTTCAAGGTAAATGAAGCCTATTGGCTCATTTTTCCTCCGTTCACCAACATTCTCAAGATGATTTTTGAATTTGGATTATGTTTTGGAATTTGGGGGCTTCTAATGAATGCATGGATTTTAATATTCCTTTTTCTCCTTTTGATTTTGGAGTGCAATTTTGGAGCTTTGTGGTTGGATGAAGTTTTGGTGGAGGGTGAAACTTTTCACCCTTCCATTAGCTTTTTTTATGGCCTCTTTCTCTTTTAATTACCCCATGATGAAGGGAATGGGGTTCGTTTGGATCAATTTTTCGGAATAGTGTTTTGGGAGAGCTTGGGAGCAAGAAGGAGACTTGGAGGAAAAGTTTGGAAATTGCACATTGCTTTGGATTGCAAGGTATGAAATTTTTCTTATTTTTATCCTTATTTTTCTATGAAATTGTATCTTTGCATGTTGAAAATGTTGTTTGAAAGGAATGAAAAAGTGTTGCGTTAAACCTATGTTTTATTTTACTCCATCCACCCTTGAGGGGTGTGGATTTTGGATTTTATTTGGGAAGAGGGAGGAATCCCTTCCATCCTTACTTTCAATGCTTGTTGGTCAAGCTTGAAAGGTTCTTGTTACACCCCTACATTTGGTTTGTAGTAGGGGTTGATTTCCATTTGGTTGGAAATCGCCCCTATCTTCATCAAAGGAAACTTGATGTTTGAAAATCCTTAATGGAGAGGGGTATAGAGTGATAAGGGGTGAATAATGGAGTGATAAGGGGTGGAAATGCATGGAGAGGAAAGTAGATTTGTGGTTATATTTTAGATAATTTTTGGTTATAATTTTTGGATATCTTCATCCCCTCTTCCCATGGTAAGAAGCTTGATGCTTCTCAAAGTTGTTGTTGCTTTTGTGTTTTGGCTTTGTGTGAGTTTTTGAAGCCTTGATTGTGTGAATGAATTATTTCACCTTAGTGTTGGTTAGAGACATGTCTACCTCTTTCCCATGGGCTTGGGGGAGGATAACATGCTCTTTTGTTCTCATGGAGGCATGTAATGGTGCCATTTGGTTGGGTGGTAAACCAATCTAATTCTTATGACTGTATGAGATTTATTTGAGCTGTTTGAAGTATGGAGTGAGTCTATATTTTGGAGCAAATTTTATGTTTTTCTTGTTATTTGGAAGTTGCTTATTTTGGTAAAAATTTACCATGTTGTCTCCACTTGTGGAGGGCTTGTAAACTTGCATTTTATGATTATTTTTTGTTCTATATGTTTCAAAATTGATTTTAAGAAAAGGGAACTTAAAATCTATTTTCCGTGAATTTGGAAAGATTTATTAAAACCTTATGAAACGTTTATATTATGATTTTTAAGGTTGTATTTAGTTTAATGTTGAAAGAGAAGTATTCACCTTGTTTTTAAAAGAATATAAGTTGTAATAATTTATTTTTACCTTTGAAACCTTCCTCTTGAAAAGGAAATGAAAACAAAGGAATTTAGATGAAGGAAAGAAAACCAATTTGATATGTTTCTATAGTTATTTTGGAATGAATAAGTTTCCTTCCTTCTCTTAACATAATATGAAATTATTCCACTTAAGATTTATTGTAAAGGAATTGATAAAAATTGCATACTTGTGTTTTATGATCTCATAATGATGTTGTTGTGATAAGAAAATTCTGAAAATTGATTCACTTTTTTCTTCTTTCTCCGTGTTTTCTCTTAGAAAGGAAATTGTTTCATTTCAAGTAAAAAGAGGTAGTTGTGTAAATTATGTTCTGATTTGAATAATAATTGTTATTAATAATATCATGTATAAGTTTATACATACCTTTATTTATCGAAAAATGTTTTAAGACTTATAGAAAAATGAATTCTACATTTATTCCATAAATTAGAAAATTATTTTGTATTGATATTTTAATGTTAAAATACACACTATCAAAAATATATATTAAAATCTATTTCTAACTTCCCATGTATTAGAGTTTATAATTCTTAGACTCCCTATAACTTATAACAAGAATGATATCAGAAAAAAATACAATTTTGAATCTAACTATTCGTGTGTGTGTGTGTGTGCACATGTGTGTGCGTGTGTGTGTGTGTGCGTGTGTGTTCATGCATGTGCGTGCATGTGTGGGTGCGCAGGTGTGCGTGTGTGTGCATGCGTGTGTGCGTGCATGTGTGCGCGTGTGTGTGCATGTGTGCGCATGTGCGTGCGCACGTGTGTGTGTGTGTGTGTGTGTGTGTGTGTGTGTGTGTGTGTGTGTGTGTGTGTGTGTGTGTGTGTGTGTGTGTGTGTGTGTGTGTGTGTGTGTGTGTGTGTGTGTGTGTGTGTGTGTGTGTGTGTGTGTGTGTGTGTGTGTGTGTGTGTGCACACGTGTGTGCGTGCGTGCACGCACGTCCTATTCCCCCTTGAAATACAATGAGGATTTGGCATATGCCACATCCCCCTCTTCCCGTCATCCTCCAACCCAACCACGACCAAGCCATGGCCTTCCTCTCTCCACCGCCCTATCTCATGCCTTTGGATGGTGTTCGGCCTAGCCGTGAGGCCCTTCTTTCACTTATTACCCGCCCATTTTGGGACCTTGTATTTTCAACCCTACTATTAAACAAAACCATGTGTGTGTGTTTGTGTGTGTGTGTGTGCGCGTGCATGTGTGTGTGCGTGTGTGTGCATGTGCGTGTGCGTGTGTGTGTGTGTGTGCGTGTGCGTGTGCGTGTGCGTGTGCGTGTGCGTGTGTGCGTGTGTGTGTGTGTGTGTGTGTGTGTGTGTGTGTGTGTGTGTGTGTGTGTGTGTGTGTGTGTGTGTGTGTGAGTGTGTGCACGCGTGCGTGCGCACGCGCGCGCATGTGTGTGTGTGTGTGTGTGCTATTCCCCCTTGAATTACAATGAGGCTTTGGCATATGCCACATCCCCTCTTCTCGTCATCCCCTCCAACCCGACCACGCCCAAGCCATGGCCTTCCCTCTCTCCACTGCCCCTACCTCATGCCTTTGGATGGCTATTCGGCCTAGCCGTGAGGCCCTTCTTTCACTTATTACTCGCCTATTTTGGGCCCTTCTCTTTTCAACGCTACTATTAAAAAAACCATGTGTGTGTGTCTATTTAGATTTATATCTACATGTAAACAAAACAATCATCCATGAGCTTTTTAGAAGAAGAGCCCATATGAAAATAAATTAGAACTTCGCAAAACCCTTGCTTTGAACAAATGTAAACAAAGTTAAATAATGGATATTTCATCCAAAAAAACTTGAAGACCAAACCCTAATGATTTTTATATGTATAAGAATAAATAATGAAGAGGAATCATCCTAGCTCCCATTGGCTTGAGCTCCATGAGAGCTTTATCTACTTTCTTCCAACCTGCTGACCAAAAATGCATCCAAATGAAAAGAGAAATTCAACTATGAATGCAATGTTTATTATTTTTACCATTATTATTATTTAGGTTATAATTGTTATATTTTTGATGTATTTTGGACCTCACACCAAATGGGGCATGAAACACATATGTGTTGAAAACCCGCTGCAAATCAACTCCACACCCATGACATTTGAGAAAGGCAATCAAACCCTTGTATTTGGCATTTTGAGGTTTTAAAGATTTTAAAATTAGTTTAAAGGCATTGCAAACTTATGTTCTAAATGTTGGATCTACAGTTGTGGAGGATCCAAGCAAAGGCATAATCAAAAGAGCTCAACCAATATCCTTTCAACTCTCTAACTCCACATGTACACAAGCCTCCGAGGTTAGAGAATTTTGATTTAAAAAAATCGATGAGTAATTTGTTTAAATATAAACTAATTCAAATCCTTCACTAAGCACCCAACTTGAATTTTTGGCTAGCAAATTATTCCCCCAAAGAATAGGTTTTGGGTTCGATTCCAATTGACTCTTACAATTTTGTTTTAAAAAATTGTCAAAACAATAATAGTATTTAAATAAAAAGTAGGACATGTATATATCTAAGCACTTGGGTGCCCTATTAAACAATGAGGTTTTGTTAAAGCATTAAAGAAGGGGTAGATGATCAGTTCAAACCCCCTTCCCAAATATTTTGCCACTATATTTCTTCAAAAGTCATTCCACTTTAAAAAAAAGTATAGTTTAGGATTTTTTTAAATAAACAAAACAAAAATGGCTTTAAAAAGCCGCGAAACTTGCCTTTGGAAAACATTAATTTTTGTCTATTAAGGCATATGCCACCTTGTTATCAATTTGAAGGCCTTTGCTCCACATTTGCCATATTTTCCAATTTAATTCCCCTTTAAACAATTTTAGATACCCTCCAACTACTTTAGAGGTGAAACTCCTAAAAGGAGTCAGTAAAAATATTCAATAAAATTTAAAAAAATTGCAATTTGTTTTTGACATTTTTTTGTAATTTGTAAAATGTGAAAAGAGGCTAAGAAATCTGTTATTGTTTATTTTTAGAAAACCACATTTTTTCTATTGTAACATAAAAATACGCCATAGAGTCCAAATTCAAAAAAAGTTACAAATTTTCAATTTTTTCAAAGGCGAAAAGGAGATATTTTTATGCAAGACAGAAAATTTATAATATTGGTCACTAGTGCCAAATTTTTCTCATTTTGTAAATCATCGATTGTGCCACATAATGTAAACCGACTGAAAAGGGAGCCCAAAAATCAATAAAATTTCATTTTTGGGGGTGTGTGTATTGCTTTGAGGTGGGAAAGTGTTAAATTTTAATATTTCTCTCTCATTTTTAGTCTTTAGAATGGCCGCAAATACAACACTTGTTCTTTCTACCTCATTCAAAACTACTTTGAATGGATAATTATGCTACATAGGAAACCAAAACTCATGCACAATTAGAATTCGAGAGATATGATCTTAAAGATGTTGCATAACAAAACACATATGATTGTGTAAATCGAGAAAGCAAAATTAATAAAAAATTTTTTTGGAGTTTCAGATGAGGTTCACCTCATATTCATGAGGCCGTGCCAACAAAAAGTCTTGGGAAAAATTGAAAATTATGTATGAGTCAAAAAATAGAAACATGCTACTTCATCTCCAAAGTCAACTGTTGAATTTAAAAATGCAACCAACTAAAAAAGTAGAAATTTTTCTAAGATGTGTTTTAACTTTGTGAGCATTACTTCAAGATTTGGAAGTAGAAGTTAGTGACGAATCACTTGTGCCCATTGAGTTGAGAGCCCTGCCTCCTTCATATATAATTTTGTGACCATGTTGAGCATAATTGCTCAAACAATAAATTTTGAACAACTAGGAATATGCTACAACAACAAGAAGTTATTCAATCAAGTATCTGAAACTCGAAGAACAAGCGCTTTCTTCTATTAAGAAAGGAAACAAACACGATAAGTCTAGTAAATAATATTTGAAGTAAGGTAACACTCAATAAGGTCAAAAGGAAAAACAAAAATTTCCTATTTGTGGTCGAAAATGACATGAGCTAAAGGATTGTTGGTATAATGCATTCCAAAAAGGATTGTCAAGTGGAAAGAAAATTGACAACCAACAATCAAAACAAGGCCAACAAAATAATAAAAAGGAACAATATAAGAAAAGTGGAAGAAACCATATCAACAAGGAAATGTTGCCCAATAAGAAGATCAATATGATTATGAAGACTTCAGATATCGCACAATCAAAAGAAGAGTCCTCTCTACAAATGGAATGTGGTATGTCGACTCGGGTGCAACTCGCCACATGACATGAAGAAAATATTGGTTTTTCACATTGAGTGACACACCTACAAAAATAGGTTTCTTTGAGTGATGATACATCATATAGTGTTCAAGGGATTGGTTCAATTTCAGTACCACTTGGAAAACACAATTGTAAAATTACAATGTTTTATATGTCCCTGGTTTAATGAAAAATATGTTATCCATAAGTCAATTATTAGATCTAAAACTTAAAATTGAATTTGATTGTAAAGGTGGTAAAAAGATGTTCCTAATTACAAATAAGTCACGAAGCTCGCAAATTTTTGCAAAATATTTGAATGTGGCAAACATGTTTCATTGAATTTTGTTCAACGAGATGATCAAGTCCTTATGGCCAAGCACACATGATAACCACAACTATGGCACATAAGAATTGGTCATGTTATTTTTCACTATCTTGACACACTCCATCGATATGACATGTTAAGGGGTTTACCACCTCTAAAACGCAGTCTTGATAAGTGTTTAAATTTTTGGCGGAGTAAACAACATTGAGAACCTTTTTAACAGTGGTACATTTTGGGCTAAAAAAACCTAACTTGGTACATATGGATATATGCTTTGACCAATGAGACCTAACCATTCTAGGTTTCAATACTTCATGATCTTTGTTGATTTTTCAAGAAAAATATGAATATATTTTCTTCTAAATAAAGATTGAGCTTTTGAAACTTTCAGAAAGTTCAAATCCCTTGTTGAAACTAAGTCGCGGTAGGATTATAAAAACATTCCACTTAGATCGGGGAGAATACACCAATAATGAGTTCAATGATTTTTAGAAACACGTGACATTCGTCATTAAATGGCACCTCCTCATACACTCGTAGAAAAATTGTGTTGTTGAAAGGTGACATTGTACTATCATGGATATAACACGATGTATGATTGATGATGCAGTTTATCAAAAGAATTTTGGTTAGAAGCAACTAAAATGGTAGTTTACCAACTAAACAGAGAGTTTCCATCGCAGCTCTTGATGACATAACACCATAAAAAGTATGGTCGGGGAAAATACCATCGATTGCACACCTTAGGGTTTTTACATTCCTAAAAACAAAAACTAAACTTGATATGAAATCGAGAAAAACATAGATTCTTAAGATATAATGACGAAAGCGATTTAGTACGGACATTTGAGTCCAAAAGCTAAAAAGGTTTACACTAGTCGAGATGTTGAGTTATTTGAAAAGAAATAAGCAGATGCTCCTTCCATGCACTCACATGATGGGAAAATCAGTCTAATAGTGATAACAGAGGATGTTGATCACCTTGATGACAAAAATGATGATGGTGAAAATCCACCACCAATATGAACTACTCAACGTATGCCTAAGTGGTATACAAGTACGATAGAAGATATAAAATTGGATGGTGGCCTTGACACATCTAATACTTGAATGAGGACTCATTTGAATGGCTTGGAATGAGGTCAATTTGGCCTTAATGAATAAAGTTGATGAATCTACTTGAACCTTCCACAGCTTTTAAAATTCCTACCGTATAAAGCTTGGAAAGATGCTATGGATGCGAGAATATAAATTACTTATGAAGAATAACACATGGTATCTTATAGATCTTCCACAAGGTAAAAATAATATTGCATGCAAGTGGATTTTCAAAATGAAGTATAACGCAGATGATAGAATTGATAAAAACTAGACTAGGTTGATAGCTAAGGGATATGCTAAAAACAAAGGCATTGACTATGAGGAGACATTTTCTCCTACAACTACGATACAAATTTTAGGTTAATTTTTTCTCTAGGTACAAAATTTGGTTGGAAAATCCACAAAATGGATGTGAAAAGTGCCTTTCTTAATGGGGACTTACATGAAGAATTTTACATGACTCAACCAAAATATTTTGTCATACTAGGTAAAGAGGAAAATGTATGTAAACTTATAAAATCATTATATACTATAAAATAATATCCCGGGACATGGTACATCAACATTGATGAGAATCTCATACATCATGGATTCAACAAGAGTCCATACGATCCTAACCTCTATCTCAAAAATCGGGAGGGGGAGATAGTGATTGTTGTATTTTATGTCGATGATCTATTCATCGTTGGAAGTTTAGTGAGGATGATTGAGTCAACAAAGAAACATATAACTTAATCATTCAATACGATTGATCTCAAGTTTTTACATTATTGTCTAGAACTTGAAGTTTGGAAAAGAGAAAATCGTATCTTTGTATCACGCAGTTAAATTATGCCAAGACAACGCTCAAGAAGTTTAATCGATGGATTGTAAACCAATCGCAACACATATGGAGATAAGACTTCATTGTCTTGAACAGATCCATCACTCCAAGTAAAATAAACTCTCTATCAACAATTGATTGGGAGTCTCATCTATTTGACCTATATTAGGCTAGATATCAGCTATGTAATCAACTATCTTTCTTGGTTCATGTAAGAACCTAGGGTTTTTTCACTAGAATGTAGAAAGGTAGATACTGAGGTACATCATAGGGACTATGGATTATGACCTAGAATACAAGAAGAATGATAACTTATTTATGAAATGATATTCAAATTCAGATCATGCAGGGGACACAAATGATAGGAAATCCGCTTCACAATTTGTATTCTTTTTGGGATCTATACCAATATCTCATGGTAGTAAGAAGTAGACTTATGTTTCTAGGTCCTCCACATAATCAAAATATCATGCAACATGTGGAGTTTTTTATAAAGTGATATATCTTTGACGTATACTTGAAGGATTGAGAATGCCACATAAACATCCAACTATCCTACATGTTGATAACAAAAGAGTAGCGAAAGTTGTTCAGAATCCAATTTTTCATGAGCACACCAAACACATTGAGGTGAAAGTACATTTCATTCGTGAGTATGTTTAGAACAACAACATCCAACTTATTACCCGATAGATATGCAACATCCGAATGTCTTTAAAAAGTAACTCTCTTGAAATAAATTTGAGGGATTTTGATAATTTCTCTCTTGTTCACTTGAGACCATGCCAAATTAAGGGGGGAATGTTAGGTTTAGAACATGGATTAATTCACCATGTAATAAGTAAAAAGTGAAATTGGTTTATTAAATTTACTTTAGTCTTAATTGTTAGTTAACTAATGATAGTAGTCAATCCATATGTTTGTGGGATGATGTTATATTATATCTTGTTTGTTCACGAATGATTTCCAAAGAATTGCATTTAGTGGTAATTAGGGGCAATATATTTTTTATACATATTTCTTAGTTTAGGATGTTGGCATGGTGTCCTAGTAGGTGTTGTCATTGATGAAATTTTTTTTTAATGAAAATGTGAATGTTGTTTGATGATTTTATGATGATGTATGTGATTCTAACATGATGGTTCATATGTTTATCAGTTGCTACATTGGGATTCAGTGATGCATGCTTGCTCTAACAAGCCCATATAGGTGCCTAGGAGGTGTTGCTTGGTAGTGTGAGCTTCTTGGTTGCTTGGGAATCATGTTGAAATGCTGTATAGAAGGTTTAGAGGGTTCTTGAGTGATCATAAGCAAAGGTGGAATAATGCAGGCACAAATGTTTCACCATGTTACAGTTGCTCATTGGGAGCAGGTATGACAACTTGGAGGTGTGACAGAGTGTATTGGAGCCATTTGAGCTCATGGATGCATGCTATCAGGTGTATCATGGTATATGAGGTATTTTTGGGTCATTTTCAGAGGTTTCATGTTCGAGTTATTGCATTATTTTAGTTGTCCCTAGTTGTTATAGTGAGAATCTAGCATGAAAACATAGGTAAGTCTTAGTGATTGGAGAGATTGAGCCATGGAATTGATATTATGATGATTTTATATGTTATAGGAATGAGTGATGGTGTTCTTAGAAAAATTTCAAGTTCCCATGTTGTATATTTTTCTAGATATGACTAATTTTGTGAGACAGGTCAAGAACAAATGAAAATAAAGCTTGAATTTGAACTTCTGATGCTCGTTTTGAATAGTGTGATTTTCATGGAACCTTGAGGATTTTAGGGATGATTATGAGGTTAATTTAGAAGGTTTAAAAAATAATGAGGTCAGTTTATCTTCACATTTTTATGAACGAATGTTAAGAAGGTAAAGAGGTCTAAAACCCTAGTTAAACCCTAGCTAGGAGCAGTTTGGAGACAATTAAGTATACTGACTTAGTTTTTATTGAAAGTAAAAATGTGATGATTGGATTTTATAAAGGAATACTCAAGATTTCTAGAAATGTATGGTTGAGGTCATGGTGATGAGTGGGCCCCACCTAAAAATATAGTTTCGGGAAATAAGGTTATACAACAAGATGGTCCAAAGGAGTACCATACAAAATTGATGTATGATTATTGAGAGATAATATTTATGTACATGAAGTTTCAGGACATAAATATGCAAGTTCATGATTTTTTGAGGTCAAAACGAGGTTGGTCGATCGTCAATGGGTAGTTTTGAGGTCTCAAATAACAGGTCCAGTAAAATGGCTATATTTTTAGCTAAAGGTGGAGTTTTGAGGTGATTAAAGTTTTGTTGGAAATTATATTCAGATATATTTATAGTGATATATGGATTGTCTCATGATGAAGTCATTTGATAGGGTTTCCCGGGAATTCTTTTAGAAAGAAGGTTTTTGACAGCTTCAGACAAGATCTATTTTGGTGCAAGTTTGATGTTATTTTAAGCATGATATGGATTGATTGATGATTTATATCACCTGTAATGTGAATAGGTTTAATGATTCATCTAATTAATCCATTTTTAGATCTTTAATGCATGTATAACTGATTTTATGAGCTAACTTTTGGAAACAATTTTCTTGGTAGGTTGATCCAGTGAAGGAAAATGTTGATGTGGTTTGAAGTGAAGGATATTGAATGAATTATAACTTGATTGGAATTGTTATAAAGTTTCTAAAATTTATTTTTAGTGGTCACATGACATGCTTTGGTTCATTATAAGTGATTTGGTGATCAAATGAATTTTCCATGGTGCTAAAGGGTGCAAGAAACAATTGTTTTGAAGTTTGTAAAGGGAACTGGGCCCAATAAATGAAATAATATGATTGTTTGATTAAATGTGTGACCATATTTGAATTTTTTATGATTTATTAATCATATGTAAAGGGTTTTGGGTCATGAAAAAGTGTACTTTTTATGTAAGGCCATTTTTAAGAATGTGCCCATGGGGTTTTGAGCCATTTTGGCATATGTAATGGGGGTTTTAGCTAGGCCGACCTATATGGGTCAAATGTAACTATTGTAATTAAAATTTATGAATGTTATAGAGGTGTGTGGGTCAAATTAATCAAGGGGGACCAACCTCTTGAGGTTAGAAAGGTGGAGAAGCATATAAAAATCATGGTTTTGGTGATTTTGTGAACTAGTTGAATGTGTGCAAGGTGGAACGACCTAGGTGGATGTTGTTTGCAGGTGTTAGAGCATGAATTGAGGATGATTAAATTGTGTTTCAGGTTGGAAAAAATCAGAGATCATGAGAAAAAGGGTTTGATGATTTTTTGAGTAATTGAAGAGCTTATTTTGTGTAGATTGATCACCTAGGATTTGAGTGAAGAAATGGGAGCTGAATATTGGATATCCATTAGTTGTCAGGGCAAAAAAAATAAGATATCTACACATAATAAGGTTGTTGAGTGGGTGATTTATCATCTTGAGTGGGTGTTTCACAAAATTAAGGGTTGGTACTCCTTGTAGGGTTGGTGCTCCTTGTGGAGTTGGTGCCTTGCTAAATTCAGAAACATATCAATATAAGATAGTGTTTCATTGGGTTTTCTTCTCATTAAGGCTTTCCCACTTATATCTTGTGTTCTCATGGTGTTTATTTTCTTTCATGGTTACATGCTTTGTTGATGGTTTATGGTGTGCACACATGAAAAGTTGAATAAGTGGTTATTGTAGTTGTATGCATACGGTATTTTGAGTTTTAGATTTGAAGTTTATTTTTAAATTTTTATAAGGTTTTGATTCACCCCCCCTCTCAGTCCATTGTGCTTCCAACATAGGATTTTTTTTTATCTATTTTATGTGGACTAGATAGAAGTTGTGCAATGCCTACATACATTACAACTCTCTCCAACGTTATATAATGATTGATTTTGCATATTGAAAGAATTTTCAGCTTCGCTCTCGCTTGTTCTTACACATTGAATATGTTTTTTTTAATGAAGATGATTGTATCCATTTGTGTAAATGAAAAGATTGAAACTTGTTTTGAGTGTTTAATTTGGCTTCCTTATCTTTTCTCGCACAACCGAACCTGGTTGTGTGGTTTATAGTTATTCAATCAATCTTAACGATCTCATAAAAAGTGTAACCACATGTGAATTATCCTCAAAACAAAGCCAACATAGCCTAATATATTCATACCACCAACAAGATTGATGATGAGGAGATGCCTCGCTAGAGAATCTAATATTAAGTGTTCTAGTTATAAACTATAGTCTATAATTAAATAAATTAGAATATTATATATTTTAATTTATTTAATATAAACTATATGTTTATAGGTTAATTGATTTTAATAAATCGATTATTATTTAATTGGGCGCTTCACGAGAAGTCACACTTGTTTATTATGTTTATATTGACTCATGGGGTCAGGTGATATATAAGATCACATTTGTATGAATTTCACGTAGTGAATTCACAGGAGAAGAGAAGTGAGGAAAGGAGATTGTATTGGACTAAGTTTCCCATTAATGAAAAATATTTCATTGTGGTTTTTCACCCTTTAGGGTTTTCCATGTTAATTTTGGTCTTTGTATTATATTTTATTTTATTACAATTATTTGTAATATATTTTGTTTAGTTTATTTAGTTAATATTCAACCCGATTAATATTTATACACCCTCGAGACCTCACATGGTACCAAAGCGGTTATTAAAATGTTTAATTAAATTAATGGAAGGTTATAATGGTTGGGTGGTTATGGTTGGTGGAAATAAATAACCCCTTTCCATTTCACTAGACACCCTCTCACATCCTCTCTCGAATTTTCTGTCATGTAAAATATTGGCAAAGGTTATTTTGTGTTGGAAACTTACTATACAAAGGCCCCCTTCATACATAGTTGACTTTTATTTATTTTAAATATTTTGCAAAATTTTAACATTTGGCTCTTATGGTTTAATTATGCGGGAAAAGTTTTATTCCCAAGAGCAAAAGAAAGGTCTCCCTGGATGGATACAACCCTCCACGAAAAATAGCACTCTCAATTTTTTGATTGGCCAAGGATAAGAACCTTAGAAGGGGACCTTATATGTGTGGTAGAATAATAATTTAATTCCAAAATATAATATAAACCTATGCTTATTCCTAACCTACGTCTAAGTACTATATAGTACAGTGGCCTACATGGTCTTTGTATAGACTTAGGTTTCTTTGGTTTAAGTGGAGGAAGGTTAAAATATATTTAATAAACCTTAAATAGAATTTAAACCCTTAGTGCATTTTAAATCATGGCATGTTTTTTTATTCGGCCACTTATCTTAAAAACATATTACATGTTTTTTTATCAATATCCTAACTTCATATACTTTAATCACATGCCTTGTATTATATAAAAACAAATTACTAATTATTATTCCCTCTATGTGGCCGCTAAACCATTTGTCATGGCCGATCCAGTTAGAAAGAGTTATTTTTATACCTATCGAATGCTCCTCCTTTGATCGCTTGACCACACATTACATAGTAAATGGAGATATTAATCCCACATCGGGGAAGGAAAAGATAATATAAAGCTTTAAAATTCCTTTACCGGGAGAAGAAAGTTGTGGCTTTGGCCACATGATTTCTTGTTTTTGTTGGCTAATCCAACTCCCTGGTTGTTATCTCGGATGTGCGAGATTATATGCGGCACATTGGTAAAAGTATGTTACGAAATGGGTGAACCACATTCTGTTTACAAATAAGTTAAGAAATGGGCGAGCCCACCTGACTTGACCCGTAGCTCGCTTACTTAACTCGGTTTCAAGCTCAACCAGCTCAGTTGTGAGCTTGGTTCCATAGGGAGCTCAGTCTCCATAACACAATTTTTTATAGATTATTTTATCCATATGATTTTTTAAAAGAACAATTTAAATTATTTTTTGATATTTAATATATATTTTTTTGTTTTGAAAAAGAATTTATTATAATGTTTTACAACTAGGTAAGTAAAATGTAATAAATTAGGGATTTTCTTCAAAAACTAAAAAAATCATTTACATTTGAGTTAAATCAATGAATTCTATTGTGAAATTAATATATTTTGTACAAAAGAATGTTGACATGCCAATTTCAACGGGAATATGTCAAAAAGACTAAGATTTGACAAACATATTCACTTGAAAAATGATAGGGGACTTCCTAAAAAAACTTTTGCACTTATGTCTTTATAAGAACCCATTATTTGGAAAATGAAGAATAAATGGTTTATAACATTTTTTTTTATTGGCAAATATTATTTTGGGAGGGACTATACCCCAGTACAAAGGCTCAAAAGCTAGATAATACAAAGAAATAGTTCAAAGAGTGATCAAAATCAGATGGTTTACATGAAAGCACAACTCAAGTGAAAAACAACCGCAAAGCCAAGTACCAAAACCTACAAAACCGCTATTTAACAACAACAAAACAGCAAAATAACAGTAACTAAACTACCAGTCTTTAGCATATTTGACAGAAACATCACTTGGATGCTCTATCAATAGTTCTCTTCAACTCCTGTAGGGCACTAAAAAGTGTGATGAAATTAACCTGGGTGGGGTCATTCTTGTAAATATGATGAACACTTGAGCCTCGTCTTGGCCCCTCCCCCATATGTTCTCCAAAATATTTTTGAGCATAAAAATGTTCTTCACTTGTTGTTCCAAGAAATTGTAAACTACCTTAAGAGCTCTAATAGTAGATTCTTGTTTTCCCTTCATATGCACAACCTTGTTATCAAGGGAGTTTAGTTTCTTGTAGATCTCTTGTATTTGGCTTTTAGCAAGCCCAAGATCTTCCTCCATTTTTCTCTTTCCTTCCCTTTTTGCCATCTGCTTTAGATCCTTCTTCAAGGCCTCTAGATCTTTCTCAATTTCATCCAACCACTTATCATCATCTTTCTCCATCGCCTTATTGATTTTTCTGGTTGTCCCATGTGTAGTAGACTTTGGGCAAGTTCAACATCTTTATTTTGGCTGCTACAAAGAATTATTTTGAAGGAAAAGGATGGTTGAGAGGAAAGGAGGGATTTTTGGATCTTATCTTCCTCAGACCCAAAGAGGTGGAGGGAGGGATGATGGGAACAGGGTGGGATTGGGATTAGGGGGCAAGGGCCAAAGGAATGACAAGAGTTTTGTAAGACATTAGTGGTGCAAGAGGAGGATAATCCCTTGGTGAAGGGGAGTTGCACGAGTGTGCTTTTGAACCTCAAGGATTGAGTGTTCTAGTGAATTCAAGATGAAATGAGGGAAACACACTTTTATATTCCTCCTAAAATGATTAAAAACTAAATGTTTGAGAGGGACCGTGATATACCTGCCTTCAAGAGTCATGTACCTAACCAACATTTTGGTGATCTCATCGAATGGCGTTGGGATAGAGGCGACCTTAATGTCAACAGTTACAAACTCCATATTTTCTCCCTCTTCCAGAATTTTTTAGTTTCAGAAGCCTTGTCAATTCTTTTGTTGAAAACCCTATTACCTTCCAAGCTAAGGCCTGTGATTTCAGCAATGAGCTCTTCGGTCACATGAATGATCTTGTCTCCATACGTCACAACTCTGTTTTTCCAGCCTCCAATGAACTAAAGAGAAATATGTTGATCATGGCCTTGGATTCTTTCAATGAGATTTGAAATTCCCCCAATCTGGAGATAGTTCCAAAGAGCCACATTTTCTTTCCAAGAAGGGTCACATATTGGTTTGACCTGACACGATGCTCCACCCATATTTCCTCCTGTCTCTATCACTGCTAGATCCTTCTTTATCCTTTAGAATTCTCTTATAACTACCCAAGAGACACTTTTTATCAGCTTCTATTTTTACCCAGAAAGCATGCGAGGAATTATAGCATTTAGCTTTCAAGATAAGCTTGTGGGGGTGAGCTACAATATCAGTAGCCTTCACATGTGCGAAGGACATCTTAATATTGATTGTGGAATTCAAGGGTACTACCATTTTTTTCATTTTCATTGATGATTGCATTTTGTACATGGCTAGGAGTGTCTCATTAGTATACCATATGTCCATTTTAACATTTTATAATGTTCAATTGTTGTATTAAATTAGTTTTGCTCCAATTGAATTGTTTAAAAACTTAAAATGGGGTCTAACCACTTTACCATTGAAAAAACAAAGGTGTTGAATGTGTCAAATTATAAAATCTAGAAGATAATATTGAAGATGAAATTTATGGCACACAAGCTTTGATCTGTCATAAACGATATGGATAAGGCACCAAATAATGATAAGTGCCGATAGACAATGTGTCAAAGATATTAACAAAAGGTGTAGGAATAAATTTGCATCATATGTGAAGCATGCATGACGAATTCCTACTTCACATTAAAAATTAGGAATGTTTGAGTGATGCTTGGACATGTCTAGAATCAATACATGAAGGTACATGTTTGTCAAAAATTATAAAATTAATTCTTGAGTTAATGATGACTCCCATGAAGGGAGATGAAAAGGTGATTAATTTTTTAGCAAAAATTAAAAACATTAAATCTCAACTAGATGGATGTAATTGTAATTTGATTCATGATAAACTCGTTATATTTCATTATTCAAATGAACATCCATGATATGTTTATGAATTTAATTTCCATTCTAAATTCTAAATATCAAATTGAATAAGACATCACTGACCTTTCTACCTTGAGTGTTTTCCTAATCCAGGAAGAGAAGGTCATGTCAAATTTTGATTCATAGGAGAGTGCCTCTCAGAACTTCTCACACAAAAATATAAGAACCACCCTTCTAGATTTAACAAGAATAAAAAAGTAAACTTTAAAACCCCTAGCAATGGAAAGAAATCAGGGAATTTAAGATTCAGTTTTGATGGGAAATGTCATAACTGTGGGAAATTTGGTCACAAAAAGGAAGACTCTATGGTAAACAAAAACAAGCCAAATTTCAAAAATAAAAAGGGAATAAACCAAATTAGATTTAAAAAAACTCAAAAACCTAATGTTTTTGCTTTGTATGATGCTTTGTTCCGCAACATAAAATGACTGGATATTAAATAGTGGTGCTTCTAGGCACATGACATATATGTCTGATATTCTAACAGATATCATAGACTGTAATGATCAAATTTATTTAGGTGATCATTCCATCCTCGATGTCCGAGTCAAGGAAAATTAAAAGTGTTTAATGATTTTATAAATGATGCTTTATGCGTTCCTAAATTAAAATTGAATTTTCTTTCTTGTTCACAACTAAGTCAGATTAATTATAGTGTAATTTTGTTAAAAGATAAATGGATTATTAAGAATGAACTAGATATTACTATAGCTAAAGGAATAAAAAATAATGGCTTATATGTTTTTAAAGGTTTTGCTTTTACTTCTTGTTTGTCTACTCAAAATAAGAGTGATGTTCATTTGTGGCACGAAAGCCTAGGTCATGTTAATTTTAGGAGCATGTATACCATGTCTATACTTAACCTAGTTTTTGGTCTGCCACATATCTCTCATGCTCATGAAATGTGTGAAGGGTACTTATGTGGTAGGTAATCAATAAACCCTTTTCATAGTCATCATGATGCAAACTCCTTAGAACCTCTAGAACTCGGTCCACAATGATGCTAGAGGACCTTTAGAAGTTCCTTCCATAAACGGTTCCTTGTATATGTCACATTTATTGATGACTATTCTTAAATGATTTTTTCTTTCTTTATAAAAAATAAATTAGATGTTCTATGCAAATTCAAAGAATTAAAAGTTTTAGTTGAGAATAGTTTTAGTCATAAAATAAAAGTACTTATAATAGATAATAGAGGAGATTATATTAGTAAAGTATTTTATTTGTTTTGAAGCTAGAAAAATGTTTCACTCAGCTCAAGTTCCTATGTTTCTTTGGGATGAGGAAATGAATACCAATATTCATAATTTGAAAAAGTGCATACTAAAGCCCTATTTCAATCCACTCCTTTAGAAAAGTGGACTAATAAAAACCTTATGTGTCTCATCTCGAGAATTTTTGAGAGCCCTACCTCTATCTTCATTCCCGAAGAAAAAAATAAGTTAGATCAAACCTCATATCTGTGAATTTTTGTAGGATTTAGAGGAAAAAAAGGTCTTAGGATCTATGCTCCTGCAAATTTTGAAGTTATTGAGAATATGAATGTAAAAATCTTAGAAAACCCCTTTTTATATTCTTTATCTTCTTTTGTTTCTATTGTCCATGATGAACCTAATGAATTAGAAAATAATGAACTTGATAATGATGGTTGTGATGATCAAATAGATGTTAATAATGATTTTGTAGTTGAAAAAGAGTCTCTTCATGTTTCCTCTATAACTAAAAGACCTAAATGGGTTCAGTATCTTCTTCAAAAATATAATCGATAACCTTAATAAAATGACCAAGCCATCATACCTATCATTCCTTAATGACTATGTATGATCCAAAACCCTAATATTTTGAAGAGGACATGTCACGAAGAAAGATGGTAAAAGCTATAAAAGATGAATATTCTTCCCTAATCAAAAATCGACTTTGGATTTCGTCCCTCATCCGGAAAAATTAGTATAGTCGGCTCTATATGGATTTACAAAATCAAATATAAGGATGTTGAAAATGTTGATAAGTTCAAAGTAAGGTTGGTATCTCGATGGTTTACTCAAAAACCCAGATCGACTATGTATAAACCTTTGCCATAGTTGCGAAAATGAGCACAATTAGGATTATTATTTCCTTAATTTGCTCAATATTGTTAGGAATCCACCGGATAGATGTTAAGAATGCATTCCTGAATGATGACTTAAAAGAAGAAATTTACATGACTCAACCTAAAGGTTTTGAATACCCCGGAAAAGAATTGTATGTGTGTAAACCGAAACAATATCTATACAATTTAAAACAAGCTCCTAGAGATTGATATGCAAAAATAAATATTTTTTTCAAAGATGTTGGTTTTGCTATTTATTCTTCTAATAATGATCTATTTATTAAAATTGAGTATAATTAAATTATTCTTGTTGTATATGTTGATGATTTTCTCATTACTAGCAATTCTAATAGTTTAATTTTCAAAATTAAATCTAAATTGAAACAATACTTTGAAATGATTGATTTAGGACTATTGCATCATTTCTTAGGCATGGCAATTTTTCAAGATAAAAATTATATTGTTGTATCTCAGTCACAATATGCTACTAACTTTCTTAAAAGGTTTAATATGGTATATTGTAAACCAGTTTTTATTCCTATAAAAGTTGGTTGTAAACTTGATCCTAAACCTGCATGTGAAAAATCTAATCCTACTCTTTACAGGAAACTTGTAGGTAGTTTGATTTATCTTACTATTACTAGACCTGATATTGCATATGTAGTAGGTATTGCATCTAGATTTATGCAAGAACCATATCGAGATCGATGGAAGGTAGTGAAAATAATATTGAGATATATTAAAAGAAAAATAATTTTGGTTTACATTATACTTCTTTTAACAATGCATGTTTATATGGATATTATGATTATGACCTTGTTGGTGATGTGATAGATAGAAAATATACCTATGAATATGTGTTCAAGTTTGGTACACGTGTCATTACTTGGAGCAGTAAAAACACCCAACATTATCCATCTCTACGACCGAGGAAAATATAAAAGTGCGATGGAAGCATCAAAAGAAGCCATATGGCTAAAGCAGATGTTGGAAGAGATTCACATGGAAGTTAAAGGAAGTAATCCTCTTCTGTGTGATAGTCAGAGTTATATTTCTCTTGTTAATAATCTAATTTAGCATCAAAGAACAAATCATATAGAGATTCATATGCATTTCATCTAAGAGAAGGTGCTTTGTGGTGATATAGATATCCAATAATACCTAAAAAGATCAAGTTATAGATATGTTTACGAAGCCATTGTGTGTTGTAAAGTTCTGCAAGTTTTGTACAATGCTTGGCCTTTTAGAGTTTCCATGAGCGGGAGTTTTCATGAAAATGACACCTTTAACGGTTGACTATGTGTTTTCTTCTTCTCCCCATAATTCTCGCTTTGATTGTAAAGCATTGTAAAAGATCTATTTATGATCTTAATAAACTTATAACTCTAAGTTTCTTTGTTTAGTCTAAAGAATGTTGCATCTATTGTAAAAGGGGTATTTATTTTATAAAAGGATCCAAGAGATGCTTTGGTACATGTTTTTCCATGAGAAACTATGAGATGTAGTCTCACAAATAATGCTTAGCCTAAATCATAACTTTTGATTCATGGATTCAAAATCCTTTTGTTCCAAAAGGTAAGTTTAACATGACGAAGGTATATAAATCCTTCAAAATTGATATTCTAGCCTAAACATTAACTATGGTTTAAGGATTGTAAATCTTGTTGTATAAACATGTAACTTTGGCATACGATCACCACTTAATATTAAGGGGGTTGTTAGAACATCGAATATTAAGTGTTCTAGTTATAAGTTATAGTCTATAATTAAATAAATTAGAATAATATAGATTTTAATTTATTTAATATAAACTATATGTTTATAGGTTAATTTATTTTAATAAATTGATTATTATTTAATCAGTGGTACTTCAAAAGAAGCCACACCCATTTATTATGTTTATATTGAGCCACGGGGTCAGGTGATATATCAAATCACATTAGTGTGAATTTCACATAGTGAATTCACGGGAGGAGAGAGTGAGGACAGGAGATTGTACTAGACTGAGTTTCTCATTAATGGAAAATATTTCACCGTGGTTTTTCACCCTTCGGGGTTTTCCACGTTAATTTTGGTCTCTTGTGTTATATTTTATTTTATTACAATTATTTGTAATGTTTTATATTTAGTTTATTTAATTAATATTCAACTTGGTTAATATTTTTAACCCCTCGGACCTCACAATGCCCACAACCTCCTTAGTACCTTCTATGCTACACACTCAAGATTCTCTTGGAAGTAACAATATGTGCCTCTAATTTCTTATAGTTCACCTCCTTTGAATATTATTTAGCCTCTTACTAGCTATAATGTTAGGGCCTATATCGCTTGTTGTTTTCCTCCTTCCATACACATATCTAGTCCTTGGATATAATTTAGAAATATGTTGCCCTAATTTAGAATCCCTTCTCCCATACCCAACTATTTCAATAACCCATAGTCAAATTTCTCCTCTTTGAGTGACTCTTCCGCCTCGTAATTTGATCACAAAATAATTTTTCCTAGCCCAACTCATGGAATTAGACTATCTAATTTCGTAACCAAGGAGTTAAGTAGCAAGTTCTTAAAGTGTACCTTGAATTCCACACCCAAAATTTGATCTTTCTTTTATGCACACATTTCTTATCTATTCCATATAAGATATGAATTGAGAAAACAATCCCTCACCAAAAATTGTTGAAAAGGGTTTTTTCTAACCTAATATATGAAAAATGGTTTCTATGACTCCTAACTTTCTAGGAAGAATTAAAATGAATGGAAAAATAGGTGAAACCAATGGTCAATATTGAAGAATTATTTTTGAGAGACGAGCCAAAAAAGTAAGCTTTAAGGGTGTTTAAGAGCATGAAGTACACTTTCAAAATCCTAAAAGGTAGGCTATAGGGGCTGATAGTTTCTAGATAGTCACCATTCAAAGAGAAGAGAAAAAAAATCCTAATTTATAGGCTTGTTGCTTGACAATTTATGCCAATGTGGGCTTAGACAAAAATGGAGGGGCAATGACAATCTTGGATGGGGAAAGTTGTGGGGAAAAGTATACTTTAAATGGTGTAAGACATGTGATAACTTGCTATTTTTTTCGCTCAACAAAAGTTTATGGTTATCTATAGCTATCGATAAGTACTCTAACATACTAAAATTCCTTTTGATTTACCCAAGAAGAGATGATAGGAAGGTGAGAAATGTTAATATCTTGATTTTACTAAAGAAAATAGGTAAAAACGAATGTGTCCATTTTGTAATTTCATTTGCTTTTCACATATTTTTGAATTAGTTAAAATAGAAATATCTTTTTAATCATCGCCTTGTAATAAGATCTTTTTTTCGAGGTTGTAAATGTACCAAAATCTTGGAGATATGGATGTAAGGAGACAAATACTTATCCTCAATCGGAGCTACTTCAAGCTCCTCCTTGTTGAGAATTCTTAGTTTTCTTTGTCCCCTTGGTTGTATGTGTGTTAATGCTCCCAATTTTATATGTTAAAAGCTAGTTGTTTTAAGTCTTTTTGTGGTTTTTCTTTCTTCTATATTTTTTAATATTGTTTTCTATGCCCTTGTCTCCACTTTTCCTACCTTGTTGGGTGTGTTGGAATTTTTGGGAGAGAAGTGATTCATTAATTCTTGGAAGGAGTTATCATGAAAATGCCTTATATAGAGAACGATATTTCTAACAAAGATATGCCCAAATGAAGAATAATGGAGATAAGATGGTTGGGAGAGAGAGGAGAGGGGGATACTAAAAATATAGATGGAGAAAATTAAAATAAAAGTGAAAATCATTAGATCCCCAATCTACCTCTTTCAAGCGAGAATCCAAATAAATCGTTTAGTGAGATACTACGGGTAGAAAAAGTGAAAAAGTATTTAAAAGGAGTTGTTTAACCCTTAATTAAATTTCAGGTCAATTTAATTAGGTTTAGATTATATTAGAGTTGAATTATTTTTTTAAAATATGTTATAATAGAAATACTAACACAAATGCAACTCAAATAAGCAAGAAATAATTAGTATACACCAATCAACCTAACATGTAATTAAAATTTGAAAACAAATTAATGAAGGAACTTAGCTGATTTCGATGACTTCTAGACATATATGAGATTACACAATAACGAAATTGGGAGAGTTAAATATGATAGAACTTCCGAAATGTGATTTTGATTATGAATTAACTAATGGTGGGACCGTACCAAAATTCCAGGTTCGTACCATACGGTCCCGACCTTTTTGTATGGTCTTGGACATGCTATGAATAAGCCTATGCAACTTTATGAGTTTTTCATCTTCCTACATTTCTCTATCATTTTCAAACCCTAGCTATCACACATACAAAAATTTCTCTCGAATGAGATGATCATCATCTCAAACCCCGATCATAGATGAAGAGTCTCAGAAACAAAGATTAGAAGGTTTGTGGGCACGCCTATGTACCATCAGCGTTCACACTACTTTCAAGAGGACAAAAACCACATTTCGCTCACCACCTAGCATGTGATATCTAGGTGGATCAATCAGATTTGGAATTTTATTTTGAGCATGTTTGCTTTGACTTGGATCTTGCTAAAACTTCGAGAGAGAATGTTTGAGTGCTTGTAAATGAGAGATATGGTATTTTTGATCTGGTTTGTAGATTTAGACATGATGTGGGTGCTTTCCTAATGACTTCAGATGTGTTATTACAAGATTTAGGGAGATTTGGACGTCTTTTGTAAGTTTATGAAGTGAGTGCTCTAGTGTATTTCCTTAAGAGCTATAGGTTAGCAAATGAGGTAGCATTTCCTTTCTTATATAGGGTTTTGTAGATGATTTATCTAAGAAAGGACAACCCAGATGAACTATAAGACCCAAAAAAATGTCAATTTGAAAATGTAGTTGGAAGAGATGTCAGTCCAAAATTGTACATACGGGTTAATACTAGATACAAATTCTTGACCAAAGTGAACGGTCTTAACTAGGAGCATAAAATATGCTAAATGAAGCTTACAGATGATAGAATAATGTTTCTCTATTGATTTTGTGCATTGTATTCTCAGGATGTGTCAACATGTTAGTGTGTAAGGATAAATAAGATAAATAATGGACCTTAAAAAGTGCTAAGTGGGAATGGAGAAGTTGTATTTATCATAACAAGAGTGCATAGTCAAATCAAGGGTTTCTAAAGTGTAAATTACCAAATTTGAGTGTATAAATTTTACCTCATTTAAGTATAAATTGAAAATTGAATGCTTAAAGGAAATTGTACAGAGTGTGTAAACATACTTTGCATTTACTTGAATTCTTGTTTTGCAGTTGTGTTGTTGTGTTTGGTGTAGGCATGCTCCACGATGAAACTTGTAACACAAGGTGTAGTCAATGTTTGTGATAGATAATTGACCGTAACTCAAGGAAAACATATAGCAAAAAGATTTGAAGTTGCATATATGTGAAGTAAAAAGATGTAAACAAGGAAAACATACACTTATTCACTCATGATTTGATTTATCTTGGAGATTTACATTTGCTTTGAATGTTGCTAAAATATTGGGGTGATCAATCCCCAATTTGTGCTAAGGAGAAATTAGAGTGTTAGGTACATATAACTCAATACGTAAATGTGTAAGAGAGTGAAGAAGAAAGAATTACAAATGCACCCCTCCGAATGGAGAAGATCATGTACCAAAGTTATTCAAAACTCTTATATCTCATCCTTTAAGTGTAATAGAAGAAGAAAACTCGCCCGCAAATCTCTTAGCTTCTTCACTACCTTCCATAATCCCATGGATCACACTGTTAGACATGGATTTAGACCTAATTTTAAAAATAAGGACATACATTATAAAAGAGAATAGGTTCCACAAAACTCTCTCCATATGTTGAACTCGCCTATGAACTAAAATACATAATGTAATATACTTAAAATGTGCTAACAATGGTGAACTATGAAAGAGATGCATGCCCCTAAGATTTCTTGAAATTGAAATTGCTGAAATTGCTCTCGGTAAAAAATGTGTGGAGGGTTCATGATCAGACTGCACGATCTCGACAAAAGTATATGGTTTTGAACTTGTGATGTTTTTTTCCACAATTTTGTATATGAATACATTTATGGCTTCATGTACGATGTTTGTACCTACATCTATCATCATAATATTGTTTGTATGTTTTGACAACGTAGAATAAATTCGAATAAATACCCCCTTTTTGAGATGTGCAAAAACATGTTGATCATGTTCAAAAGAAATAAATGTGTATTGCTAAAGGAGATGTATGGGGAGTTATGTAAGGTGCTAAAGAGGTTTCCACCATGGAGAACCTATCCCTAAAAAAAGAAAGGTGTTTTCACATGGCGGAAACCATGAAACATACCAAAAACAAGAAAAACATCAATGCATCCAATTGCAAATAATGACATATAAGAATGCAAAAGGATTAGGGCTTGCAAACATGGGACATCCACAGTGTCACAAGACAATCAAGGCTCATAGGCCTACAAACAAGAGAAAAAAATTGCAAACAAGATAGACATGATGTCACAAACACGTGACACCCACGGTATCACAAGAAAATCAAAACACATAGGCCATAAGAAATGAAAATAAGCAAGAAATAACACACAAAAAGCATGTATGCATGAAACAAAAGTGTCAAACATGATAATATGATGTAGTAGCCAACATGAGTGAGATATGTGAAACAATATATGTTAGCACTCAACAAGACACATGTGTTAATGATTCTAAAAATAAAAAAGTACACAATGTATATATTTGAGCGTAAATGGGGAAGTGCAAATGAACTATGTGTAGAATTTGGGCAAAGTTGCAGAATTAAATCAGGGAAATAATAATCGTATATTTCTCATCTTAATAAAATGGTTCTCTATACAAAATAAATAGGTCAAGTATCTCCTATATTTTAGGAGTTTGGCTCAACAACTAAAACACCCAAAACTCCATATCAAGAGAAATTCATTTATATATTAGTGAATAATTACTCATGTAATTATTCATATTACAATATATAATATATGTGAACACTAACCATAATATTCCTATCACTATGATATAACAATAACATCTACAAAATGTGGTGGCATTTCCCCTTAATGATGAGAAACATGAGTGCTCCTATACGCATGTATCAATCTTTGTGTCCTGCATCCATCTTACTACACCCATTGAATACATGTGTGTATAGAAATAAAACATGCTATCTACCAAACCAAAGTGACGGAAAAAAGGTGCAATTTAAAGTGCTAACAATGCAAGTATGATGCATAGGTCTTAATTTTGTATTGTTACAAATATTTGAATGTTTTTTATTATCTTAGTGCATAACTATGTATAAAAGAGGTGGGTAGCACCAAGGTTACGAAGGTTTCATCAATGTCGGGGTCAAACCCAACAGGGCAAGGTTTTCCATGTTACAAAACTTATCACAATAAGAGTGGGGAACAATATAGTATGATGAAAGTTGTGTAATGATGTAATCTATTGTTCATCGATGTAAGGAGGGCCTTGGTATCTTAGGGTATGAACATAATGTTTCCTATTGGGTTGATAATCTAGGGAGTAGTAATTGTAAATAGTAGGCATGCTAGTAAGTAGAGGAAAAAAATGCTAGATTTATTTGGGGTGAGCATGTCATATATATGTTGTAACTAAGATCATCCAAAATCTAATGGTATGGGTCAAAGGTCAAGAGATACACAAGCTTTGGTGGTGATAATGTAGAGGCCGAAGGAAATCATGAGCATAATATAACCTTGAAAATTTGTTACAGGTGTGAGAAGGGGTGTAGTTTTAGCGGGTGTAAATACTAAATGAGGAAAGGATCTATATGTATATATATTCTTGTTTGAATGTAAATTGAGTGACAAATGTGACTGATAATGACCATGAATGTAAACAATACTAGTAAAAGTATCAAAATGCAATGAAACACTTGATATATGCAAATTGGTAGAAAAGGACTGTGTGGGAGGGTGTAACTATAGGAAACAAAACAATGTCCATGTGCTTTAAGCTCATTGATTGAGTAGATCGAAGATTGGTAATGATCGGTGCCATGTCTAGAAATGTGATGATAGTTGTAAAAAGGGATACTAGGTTAGAGGGAAAGCTTAAGATTAGAAAAATGATGTTTAAAACACAAAATGAGGAAGCCATAATCAATCAATATAGGAAGCAAATTGTGTGTTATATCAAGATGAGTCTGGATGGAAATAAGATGTAAAGTGGCAAAGAATCTAAGGTGTTGAGCATATTTTTTAGTGGGGTGGAAATATTATTAGACAGACAGGGATAGGTAGTACATATATTTAGAGACATCTTTGTTAAGCCAATAATGTCTATGTTAGGTGGAGACATAGAGAGAATTAGACATAGATTCATCTTCATCAATTAGACTGAAATTGGGGCTACACAAACTTTCATCAATGAGGTTAATGATTTCATTGTCATTATCTATATAATAATCAATCGCATCAAGTTGTTGAATAACATTGTCCAATAGCGGAGTGGTAAATCCTAGTTGTGAGAGAGTTATGAAAGATGAGAGAAGCATTGTGGTGCTAGGACCTATCAAGTTTTCTATAGATGACGATGGAATGGGATCAAAAGGGTGGCTAGTTTCACCAAAAACATAAGTATTAAGACTATCCATAAGGATGGGTTGTAATGGAGGATTGAAAAAAGGATGTTGTGGATGATACATATCAAGTTGAAAATACTGAAAGGGATCATGATCAACATCTATGATGTGCTCATTTCAAGTATGTAGGAATTTAACATAATGGTGAAAATTAGAAGGAATAACATGTATATCATGTATCCACGGGTTATCCAAGAGTAAGTTGTAATGAAGAAAATTATCCATGATATGAAAAGCAATTGGTAATGTCATAGGGCCAACATTAACATCCAAAGTGATAGTGCTGGTTTTTCTTTTGGTTTTCAATATGCTAAAGTGGGTACTCACATCTCTTTATCATAGTTGAGCTTTAGAATAACTACATTTAATTTTATCATAATTTCCTTAAAGATGCACTATGCCACGATGTCTATATTTTCCTTGCACAATAGTGGATAGGGTATTCCCCACACTTTCCACACCATGATCCACTTTGATGATGATTACACCATTGACTACACCTCTTATCTCTTGCAACTTATGTCCAAGTATTATTCCCTTCTTCTCTCCATTGTAGATTCCATGTTTGAGTTTTTACCTCATTCCCTTTGGAATGTAGCCTTGAATCTTGTCCCCACAACGTACACCAATCTATCTCACCTCATGTCCATGGTTCTTGCCCCTATAACATGATGGTATGAGTAGTGTGAATCCCTACATCAAACATTGCATTTGCCTAACCCATGACCCTCCCTCCATACGTGTTAGTCGTAGGTATTATTGTTTCTTCCTTGGAAAAAATAAACACAAGTTTCTTACATCTGTGTGACTTGATGTGCTTGCTGTCCTCCACCATTCCCCTTAGAAATTTTGACACTCTCCTCTCAAGAAGGCCCCTACCCTTGACATTTATTCCAAATCACGAGTTTCCTAGGTTATCTCTCTCTATTTCACCGAGAAACCTGTAATCATTATCTACCCCAACCTATTCTATTATTATCTCTATTAATGTAGTCAAGATGGATATTCAAAAGTTATGAATCTACAAATAAACAACTTGTGAGAGACTTCAATATAATTTATTCAAATATTGTGTGGATTCCCTTTCCCTCCCATTTGTAAAGATTTTTAAAGAGGTTATTTACTAAGGTTTTCCTTGTTTTTGGCCTAACACATAATGTATCTCATACTTAAGTTTGGGGATAACTTCAACCCTAATAACTCGCAAGACCATTATGATAGGGTATATGTTTTCCAAACTTTATGCTACAATGTTAAGATTGTTTGATATGTGTAAACACCATAAAATCACACACTTATTCCCAGTATTATCCTAGTTCACTTCCTAATCCATATTCCTTTACGATTGATTAATCTAATTAATTAATCATTACACCTTGTTAGGATTAATTTAATTAATCTCTAATGCACCTTAGCTAGCTTAATTTACATTTGTTAAATAAATGATTAATTAGTTATCTTGCACATTGTAGATAATCAAGTTAGTTATATATTAGGAAAATACACCTATTTTCCAAGTCAATTGCCACTTAGGTTCCTTTTGGACCCCACTTGGACTCCACTTCCTCATCCCATTAAAATACACTTGGAATCCACTTCACCATTCTAGTCAACTGCACTTCTATAATCCACAAAAGGAAGGGGAAATTGAATTTCACGTTCAACTACCTTTCTAGATACAAATCAGAATCGAATTTATTTACCGCCTCTTATCGGAATAAATTCATTCAAACTATTTAAACTCCCTCAAATGATATTTTTAGTACGTGCATTCAACCACTTTTAACCACTTCCAACCACTACTAAGCCTATATAAAAGAGCATGATTATCCCTTTAAAAATCCTCTTGACTCTATTGGATTTCCTATACAATTACACTGTCAATTTCCCTCTCTAATATTTGCATATTAGAATCTTTCCTATTTGTGTTCGTAGAAATGTTCATCCCCATTGGGAGATCATTCAAGAGCACCCAAAATCAACCATTTATAAGGTTACACAAGCTCAAATATTCCCACAACCTTATTAGAGGTTTGCAAGGAAGAACTGACAGGAAGGTTTGCACATCTATTTGTTTTTCTTCCATTTTAGCTCGTTTTTCCATGCTTACATTTTGGCACTTTGATGGGACAAGAACCACATTCTATTATTCTTGATTTCTTACTTGTTACTATTTAATAATGTAGTTGTTATTTGGTTAACATATTGTGTTTACATGTGTGTTTTGGTATTTTGTTTTTGTTGTTTTTCGTGTTTATGCAAGTACATTCTCTTTTGTATTATGGAAGTAAGCTGCAAGGAGAAAATTAGATTTTTTTCATTTTTGTGTTGTTTTGCTAATTTTGTGACATTTTTAAAGTTGTTTGTACAGACTTTTTGGGATCTGAAATCAGATTTATATCGAATAATTTTGTTTACAATTAGTACTTTCCCCTAACTTTAGTAAACCGATTATTCTTATCTAGATTTGTTAGTTCTACTATATTTATCTCACTTCTCTTAGCTCACCCCGAGATGGCCTAACCCACCTACAAACCGAGTTCACCCCTCACACCGAGATAAAACTCTACCCTCCTCGAGCCCTAACCTACCCCCACTTAGACCCCTCACTATCTACTCACCCCTACTCCTACCCGAGCTACCCCATCTTTCCCTCACCTCGTTGTAACCTACATACCGACTATAACCCCTCGATGTATATTCCCATCTCGAATCCATCAAGTTGATCCCTACTCCAACCTAATCTCCCTCGCCACTCCCTCGCTTCCCTCTTCATGAATCCTCGTAAACCCCGTCTCCATCTCCCATTTTCCCATAGATCTCGTGTCCTCCATTTAACCTTTTTCCCGCAAAGCTACAGAATTTGCAATCGCTCAAGCCTAACCTTGAATCACCCCACCACGTTGCATTCGTCCCTCCACCATATTGGGATGGAGATCTCACCACTTCACTATCGAGTCCCTAATCCTCACCGTCGAACACTCATTAGATTCTCGTCTCCATACACACTATTCGCACTTGCAAACCACCTCAAACCCAAGCACCTCCACCATCTCTATTCATAGCCAACACTGGACACTGATGTCGATCCTCTCTGTTTAAACCCAAGTTAAACATCCTAATAATTAAACTTTTAGGATTTAACCTATCTTTTAGGTTTTGGTTTTCTTTTTAAAGGATTTAAAACTAGGTTAGGTTTAACATATGTTAACTTAGGATTGCATTTATTTTAATCTCTTTTACTTCTAACTTAGGTTTAAACCTTAGATAGTATATTTAAAAATGCTTTTTATAATTATTATTCTTTCCTTTTAAATTTATATAGTTAGATTGTTTTTTAATTAATAATCTAGATAGGTTTTTAATACTAATTAGCTATACCAATTAATTTCATTACGTCTCTTAAAATAAATTAAGCCTTTTTAATTATTATTATTATTGTTATTTTTTCATTACTTTTGTTAATACAGACTAACTGTCAAACTTCCGTTTACAAGGTTATTGGAAATTTTATCCCACTAACTCTCTTTTTAGGCCATTTTTCACCTTTTTGCACCATAGCTAACACTTTGTAGAGAGTTTTTTTCTTATGTTTTTGTTGTCATTTTTGTGATGCTAAACATGAAAATATCACATGTATGCTCTTTCCTCATACTTTTTAAGTGATCTTAGAAATTAGAAATGTGATAATTTTCAAGCATTGTTTCAGAATTAACATTTTTCTAATCAAATTAGGTTAACCCGTATGCTCTTTCCTCACACTTTTTAAGTGATCTTGGAAATTAGAAACATGGACTTACTTCTTTTTGTTTTATCCACTCTACTTTCCTCAAGAAAAATTACTAACCTTTGTTTGTAGGCCCGACTCTTAAAGAAGGTTATTGTTACAAAAAATCAAAATACTAACCACATGTCTCCTTGAACGATGTTTTTAAACAACTTACTAATTGCGCAGTTGCCTTGTCAAAGAACTGTGGTTAAGAAAATCCCATCTTAATTCAAGATAAAAATGAACAATTCACATTGTATTTCTTGGTGCGGTTGACAAGGCTATTTCCCAGCTGCTATAAATGTGGGAAGTACTTTGTCTTAATCCTTAAAAATTATGTGAGGAGTACCACATGAACCCCAAAGCGTCATAAAATTGAGGGCTAGGTGTGAAATAGGTACCCCATCCCAGCCTAACTAGTACGCCCATGATATTAGAGTCACATATATCCTTAGTGGAGTCCCCAATGCGATTCATTTGGGAAAGATGTTTACTCATTGTTTTAAAGGGGGTAAAGTAAATTTGGTAGCTAATAATAACTCTATGCTCGTTTGGGTATACTGCTAACATCTAGTTGAAATAACCACCTAGGAAGCCACACCTTGACTAAGCCAATCTAAGGTAGAGGCCAACTTTCACTACATTTTTCTTTTTCTTAAGTGTTACATACTTTTGTTTCACTCTTGTCATTCACATTTTCTCTCTCATCCAAATTTTCACTTTGTAAACGAGTCTAAGTCTTGGGTTGCAAACATCCATATCCAAACTTAAAAATTTCATCCTTCTTCACCTAAGTCTTGACATCGTGATAGTCACTTTATCACGGTCAAACACCTTTGTGATCACTTTGATCTTTCATTTTAAAAAGTATTAAAGTCTAGCATTTCCTTTTTGAAATTTAAGCATTCCACCATCCTACATTGTCACATTTCACATTCACTTTGTTGAATTATCGACATCTTCAATATTTCTCCTCCATACTCTTATGTCGTCATACTTCATGTTCATTTTGTTGCATTCTAGACATTTTCACATTTATTCATTCATCTCTTTTTAAATAATTCACTTTTCTCTAACTCAAGGACCTTCATATATCATATGCCTTTCATATATTATCTCCACTTTCATGAGATTCAGACCTTCTCATTATCATTTATTCACTTCTTGTTTCGACATTCACCTTGCCATTCTTAAACTGCTCCCATTTATTTGTTGTGTTTTCTCTTTTAAAAAACCTTTTTTAAGAGTTGGAATCCTTCATTTTCTTCATAAGTCTCCTCTTTTTAACATCCATTTTGTTAAAATTCGAGCAAACTCATTATCTTTCTAAGTATCTTCTTGCTTAACACTACTTTTGTTAAGAGTCAAGCATCTTTCTTTGTGTCTCCAAGTCTCCTCTTGTAGCACTAATTTTGTATAAAGTTACAAAAACTAACTTCTTTCACCTCTTCCCTCTTTACATTCAATTTGTAAAGGGTTGTGAAGCCTTTCAAACCTATTCATCTTTCTTAGCACTCATTTTTCTAAGAGTCCTCTAAACTAACATTTCAATCCCTTCTTCTATCTTAACACTATTCATTTTGTAAAGTGTTGAGAAGTCACCCTTTTTTTCCTCTTAACACTCATCTTGTTAAGAGTTAACCTTTCACACCCTTTTCATTCCTCTTAACACTCATCTTGTTAAGAGTTAACCTTTTACATCTTTTCATCACTCTTATCACTCATTTTGTTAAGAGTTGATTGCATTCACCTTGTTAAGTCTCTTCTCCTTTAACATTCATTTTTGTTAAGTGTCGAGCACATTTAACCTTTCACCCCCTTTTCGTTCCTCTTAACACTCATCTTGTTAAGAGTTACCCTTTTCACATATTTTCATCACTCTTATCACTCATTTTGTTAAGAGTTGATCATGTTCACCTTGTTAAGTCTCTTCTCCCTTAACATTCATTTTTGTTAAAGAGTAGAGCACATCTAACCCCTTTTAGTCCCTTTTCTCTTAACTCTCATTTTGTTAAGAGTCAGGCAATCAATTAAACCCTTTTTGCCTCCTCCCTCTTAGCACTCATTTTTCTAGGGTCGAGCTCTCTCATCTTTTCCCCTCTTCCATCTTAGCATTCACTTTGCTAAGGGTTGAGTTTTCTATCACCTCTTTTCTTTGTTCCTCCCCTCTTTCAAAAATGGTGGGAATAAGACATCACAATTATAGTCCCTTCAGATGGAAGGAAATAAATCCTTTCCACTTTAGTTCAAATGAAGAGGACGAAGACCAAATTGAAAAAATTTCTATAGATGCCACTTTATGACAAAGCAAAGGACAATTCCTTCTTTGTCTTATTGCAATGGAAGCAATATTTCCCTCAAACATTGATGAGGATGATTTGCAAACCTTACGAGGAAAACCAAAATGACCTAAGGGTATGCCACTTGAGTAAAACAAACATGATGATGCATGAAAAAGTAAAACAAATGCCACTAATAAAGGAAAAACTAGTGCTTCATCCCCTAATCCCAACCAAGCCTTTCTTAATCATATCAATGCAATCGTGAAAAAAATGGCTCTTCTATCCTCTGCAGTCACTAAAAATGATACAAAAGGTACCAAACACATGAATAAAAGTGAAGATACCTTCAAAAATGAATCCGAGATTGGTAAAGAGAATAAAATAATAAGAACGATAGTTCATCATTTATCCCACAAAACAATTCACCATTTTCTCAAGAGTGGAAAATGATGAAAGCCATTATTTTAGGTATGCAAAAACAACACAAATAATTAAATTTTGATGAATTATGTCCATACCCTTTCGACATGGACATCTTATGCATACCCTTCCCATGCTCTTTCGAGACGCCCAAATTTGATAAATACAAGGGAAAAACTGATACTAGAGAGCATGTCAAAGAATTCTTCATGGCATGAAAAGAAGTGGCTTATAACAATATCTTTCTCTTGCACCTTTTTTTTATAAGTCTAGGCAGAAAAAGATTTGGATTGGTTCTTACAGCTTCTAAAGGGATCTATCACTACCTTTACGGACCTCTTAGAGAATTTTTCTAAACATTTTTCTTTCAACCTTGACTCGAAGTCATAATGATGGATTTTTGCAATGCTAAACAATGACCAAACGAAAGATTTACAAAATTTTTATAACGATGGTGAGGAATCACAAGCTGGTTCCCATGTTCAATCCCTGAAAAATAGATGGTTAGCATCTTCATCCCAAACCTTAACAAAGTGAGTTTTTCTTTCACATGCATATGCACTACCTCAATATTTTTGAGGAAGTTATTGAAAAGGGAACTCAAATTGAAAAATCCCTCATTTCTAAAGGCTTGATCAAGCCTCATTATAAAGATAATGGGCATAATCATAACAACAAGAATAACAACCCTAGAACTTATAACAATAAGCCTAGGTACATCAACCACAACTGTAATGTTGTTAATGATGGTGTCACACATACTCGCAATGTACACAACATATAAAATAACCAATCTAAAAAACTAAGTCTAAACCATCTGTGACCATTCCAAGAAGAGAAAATCCTCCTCGTGACTATAAATGATGAAAATATATGTCTTTAGGGAATCTATTTTGAGCATCTTACAACAACTTGCAAGTTCTAATATGGTCACTTACCCTATTACACAACCTTTTCCTGAAGGGGAACCTAAGCCATATTGGTATATACCTAACACATATTGTGATTTTCATCACATCGATGGTCATCAAATAGACAAATGCAAATGAATTTACAATTAAATCCAAGACCTCATTGACAACAAAGACATAGTGGTCGAAGACCTACCACCTAACCATGGTACAAACATAACTTCGAACTTGGTGAATCCTTGAATAATTTTTATTATGAATCCATCATATCTTGTATCATAGCCACTACTCCACAAACTATTGAATGTTAGTTTATGCCTCTTGACAGGGTTCATTTTAGGGGCAAATATTTGTGAATAGGTGAATATTAGGATTTTTGAATTTTGAAATTGGCAATTTTTTTACTACCATACGATAGCGCGTTTGCCAAAATTTTATGGGTCCTAAATAAATTTGACCATCATTTTTCCTTAGTGTTTCCACTAAGGGCTGACCAATGTTAGTATATTTGCCTTCATGTTATAATATACCATTATATATAGGATTAATTTTCCATAATATAGTAATACAATATAATTTCAAAATTTGTTAATTTTGAGATATATAGTTGAAGCCAAAGGTAAAAGTGAATAATCCTGTGAAAAATATGAAAGTATAAGGAAAAATCCGAAGGAATAAGTGAAATAGGTAAGTGAAAAAGTTTGAATTGTCAGTTTGTCAAGGTTTTTTTGCAAAACTATTACCGGACGGAAATATAAATACATGATGTCATTTGGTAAGGTGAATAGGCATTGTCATATGGTAGCAATATATATGTTTTGAATTGTAACATAAATTTTTGTTACCAAATGACAACATAAATTTGTGTTGCCGTTCGGTAGAAAGTAAGTATGCAGTCGTGCGGTGATCCGATATCATGTTCTCATAACCTTGTTTGATAGATTAACTCATATTACTATGTTATCATGTAACATGATCTTTATTTTTCACAATTTCTTTCATTTATTTTTACATATCTTATTTGAAACTTTTATATTTTTTTCACATGTGCAAACTTCAAAATCACCCATACGATGGCCCCTATTACAAATGAGAAAAGAACTCAAGGAAAAATAAAATGCAACATGGACATTTAAAAATATTTCAGTCATCCCACAGTAACACCAGTTCCAAGAGGTAATTTTGACTCTTATTATGTTAATGTTACTTTATATGTTGATTTACTTAAGGATATAATAAGCAACCCAATTTATTTCAAATGCAGAAAACCCTAACAATGACCATACTCCAGATGAAATTCCCAATCAACGAGTAATTCAATTCACATTGATAGTACTAATAATCCCAATTGCCATCCAAATCAAACTTGATATAAACATTCTAGAAACACACATCAAAAACATAAGAGTGGGAAGTGGACTTTAGGAAGGACTTATAAATTTGAATGGTCAGCCAAATATCCATTCATTGAACTTGTTGAACTAGAAAATGTTAGGTTGTGGAGCCTTTTTTCATGTGTGAAAATGTTAAAGAATGTACACTAAGAGTATTGTACAATTTCCACAGTTGTCTCACTGGGGTTCGGGGCCGGGCTAGGCCTCAAGTAGGGGTCCGAGGGCGTAGCCCCGAGAAATTATTTTGGCCTCAAAAACATGCCCAATATATCGGGAAATGTGTTTTTCTCATATGGGTGGGATTTTTGACCCATAGGTTTATGGGACGGTTTTGGCCCATGGTTTTGATACCCATGGTTTTGTAAAACTACTTAAGTAGTTATCTACTTATGTGGTTTTGTGCATATGGTAGGTATAATGTAACATTGTAGATGTGTCTGAATTTGGGTGTGAATTATGTAGAGTTTTTTGAGCATAGCTCCAAACATATTTGGGTATTGTATTGAGAGAGTGGTGGCTTGTTATAAAATCTGAGAGAGTGATTCTTCGTGGACGTAGCCCAAATTGGGTGAACCATGTTAAATATTGTCTCTTTGTATTGTTCTTTTATTATTCTGCACTTTTATTTCATATTTGTAATATTTTCTGCATATTAGTTTCTCTTGTTGTGTTTCGTGAGGGATTATTCCACATATTTTATCCCTAATTTCCTAATAGAAAACAATACTAATACTCATACGAGAATGTAGATGTACTATATGTAGTTGGAAACCAAGTAAAAAAAAAAATGCAATTGAAGTTGGACACAATAGAGAAGCATTGTGGGAACGTATATGAGTCTAAAAAGAAAGATGATGGAAGAGTAATAAAAACAACTAGATGGAAAATTGAGGAAGATTGTTTGCATATTAGATATGATATATGTAGCAGAATATGACAATCATCATAAACATCTTCAAGACCTTGTTGAGAAAAGTGGAACAATAAAGGCTAAATTTGCAAAATCTACTGATGCAAGTCTTTAGGAAAAAATTATACAATTTAGAACAATATTTCACATTTAAAAAAGGGAAGACCAATTTCAGATCTCATTGATTATAAGATATTATTTCAATATAATGGGTTTCCAAACATTCCAACAACATACTTGAGAGAAATTGCATGGGAAATGGAAAAGTGTATGGTAGAAATTGAAATCACTGATTTGAGAGAGAAGGTTAAAAATGCAAATTTTATTGCATTGTCAATTGATGAAGTCAAAACATTAGACAATACATTGTGGGTTTGTATGCATGTCTACACTTTCAATTTCAATAACCATCTGAGGTAAAATCATCTACTAGCTATGTAAAAATTATGGAGAATTGCAATAATGAGAACCTCTGTAAACTTGTTATTAAAAATTTGTATGAAATAAATGGTATGGATGATCATTCAATCTCTACAAAGTTTGTTTGTGTAGAATTTGATGGGGAAACTATCATGCAAGGTCACAAAATTGGGCTTTGTATTCACCTTCAAACAACTATTTCCCCATACATGATACCTTACATATATACTGTATGGCTCACAAATGAATCTCACTTATAATATTGTAAGTAATTTTGAAAATGTTGCTAAAGTGGAAGATATTATATGGGACTTGCATTCATACATGTCAAGAATTCCTAAAATATTTTTGGAGTTTTAGATATTTTCTGTTGGAATAACAAATGGTAAAAAATTGCTGAAAGATGTTGACACAAGATGGATATCATTGTATGATCTAGATTGTAGAATTTGTGAGGAATACAAGTCATTAATATGGTATATGTTCAAGAATTCTTGAAGATATATGAGTTTTTAACCATAATTGATAGAGATCAAAAATTCATCTCACACTTCTTCAAACCCTTTTTCAAACCCTAGGTCTTCAAACTTGCACAAACTTGCACTATCTTCACTTCTCAATGCATCAAAACCTTGCACACACACTTTTTTCATTATTCAACCTATCATACACTTGATTAGTCCTCAACACATGCCTTTGTACCTGTAGAAATTTCACACCTAGGTCACACTTTTCATACACACTTAACTCATTCCAAATTACACCGAAAACATCAATTTTATAAGCTCTCCTTGATTCAAATTCAAACTTGGTTGGTTTTCCTCAGGGAATATTTTAAGGAGCCCACTTGAAAAAAATTATAGAAATCATGACAAATATGGTCAGAACTAGATTTTCTAAGTTGGTGAATTATCTAAAATTAGCGTTTGTGGCATTGGCGAAATATAATATTTTTGAAGGAAATTGTAGACGAAGTGACGAATTAAAGATAATTCATTGGAATGAAGGTTGTTTCTTAGACAAAACACATCTTAATTCCAAATGGAGTTCTACCACATGTTCCGACTATCAATCTACCTCACCTAGCTGCGGACTGAAATTTTATTAAATTGGTTCATTCCGTGGGCTTAGTGTAGACACCCATAATTACGCACGAGAAATTTAAATACTTAAATTGCGCTAATTATCTCTCTTTTGGAAAATTGACGACATATCATCAATAACACTCATCTTCCCTATTATTTTCGTTAGTTAATTACAATACGCTAATTAATTAAGTCGCTTATCCAACAAACATCCCGATTAACGACCTTCCATTAATTATTCACCCCTTCTATATAGAATAATTAATTATTATTAATTAATTAGCTCTCCCTTCCATTTAACCAATAAATCAATATTTAATTGATTTAATCCCCTTTAATAGCCTAAATCGTACTAATATTCCTCTAATTAGCTTCTATAAGCTTACATCTACCTATTAGTTAATCACCTTTGATTAGTTAAAACACCCCCCAACTCCCATGCCTTGCTAAGCATAAATTAAACCCTTCTAAAGTAAAGTTACCTTTTATAAAGCAACCTTATCCATTCCTAATCTTGTTTTACCTTTATCCCACATGCAAAGGGATGAAGTGTTTCCTTTATCCATTGGGCTATATAAGGAGCCCTCCTTCTACCTTTATACCTACACCTAAACTTCTTGAGAAGGAAAATGCAAAGCATATAGCAAAATAGACTAAAATCTTTCCTTTGTTTTCTTGGGAGTTCATCATCTTGAAGAGTTAAGCCTCTTTCCTAAGTGCTTAGGTCATACGGGAGGTGTCAAAAGGGTCTTGTAGCCCAAATTTGACAAGCCCTCATTCCTAGGTTCTTGGAATACCAAAGACAACCATTTTTGATTGTCATGGAGCCTACTTAGGTCCATTAATTTATTTGTTGTTAGAGAATAGAGGATTTAGATGCTTAACATTGTTAGTTTCAAAGTTTTGTATATTGATAAATGTTAGCATCTAATCCTTGTTTAATTCTTATCATGATGGTGCTTAGTAGTTTGTTTATTTTTGCTAATTAAGGGCTACTAGGTGTTAGTCTTTACTTGTATTAGCATTAGTTTAAAAACAACACATGCACACACTTGGTGTCCACAAAATGCCTTTTCATCGAGGATGCCCAAAATCCCACCAAATGTCCACCTGATATCCAAATCCAGATGTTGGGGCTCATTTTTCATACCTTTACACTCAGGTGTCTAGAATGAGTGACACTTGGACGCTCCTTATGCACCGAGGCTTATAAAAAAATTTAGCGGCTTTCTAGGCAAACAAAGTCTTTTAAATTTGGCGGGTCTTATAAAGGTTTAATGACTTCCAATCTAGATCATGTATGTGTGTGTGTGTTTATGTGTGATAATATATATATATATATATATATATATATATATATATATATATATATATATATATATATATGGAAAATTTAATCAAATTTCAAAAAAATCCTAAACATGTCGGTGAATGAGACCAAATGAATAGGAAGGTTCCATAGATTTCTTGGCGATCCAAGAATTTTTAAAAACCCTGACCCATCTATCACGTGGCGATTCAATAAAAAATATATTTTGGGATTGGAGATCCATTGGCTATTCACATGTAATTTTTTTGGTGAAACGAGGTCCTTGGCATGGTCGTAAAAATAGCCAAATTCATATTCTAGAATTTATAATTTTAGCTAAATTACAAATATTGGCCACTAAATTTTTCCTTGGTTTTCCTCATTTATTTCAACCATAAATACTTAAAAATATCACATATAAATCACTAAAACATTAAAATTTTACCCATCTAGGTCGGTCATGCCTAAAACCATCCAACTTGCACCAAAAATCCTCAAAACCCCATCACTAGGATGAGAAAAATCCTCTAATACCAATTTTTTTAGTAAATCTCTAAAAATCACCACACATGTGTAATATGAAATTTAAACATCATCTATGGTCACAATTTTACTTTAACCAATCAAATTATTTCATTTAATGGGCCCCCTTTGGTTTATTTCCTTCTTAAAACAATCGCTTCTAACATCCCGATTTCACTTTTGATCCTCAAGATCACCCAACATGATATCAACTATGGAATGTGGCCACTAAATGTAATTGCTAGATATTTTATAACACTTCTAAGTAATTTATACATCATGAAACATCCATATACTCAAATCACAACAACTTTTGTCTTCACCAAAACAGGATGACCAAAAACTAGTTTTACAAACTCAACTATCGTGCACCATTTCTGATAATTTCAAGACCTATTAATTCCTTCACTAGACAAAAAATTCACCCCTATTCACTTTTCAAGTGGTATAAAGTGATGAGTCATGTAAATCCCCTTTATAAACACCTCCTCATATGTACTTTTGTTAATCCATTGAGGCTATGTCCTTGTATTTTCTAGATACTATTGAACATTACCATCATAACTGAAATCATGAAATTAATTCTAATTAATATAGTTATAACTAATTATATTTATTTTTTGGTATTTTGAGTATGCATTTAGTCTCTTGATTTCAATAAGTTGATTGAATGATGCTTTGTGTGATGCCACTTTTATTTGCAAGAAACTTGTTATATATAAAAAATTCTATGCAACAAAGGAATTACCAAAAGAACCCGTCCGTAACCAAAGGGATCCACCTGCAGCTAAGGAACCACTTACAACCACTCATCCATATCTAAAGGACCTGCCCGCAACAACTCACTGCAGCCAAAGAAGATCACCTACAACAAAGGATTCACGATTACAAAGAACTCTTAGACGTGAAGGATGAAACTCCAAGCCTATACATGTCATGGAAGAGGCAGTTATAGCTAAGAGGTGAGAACTGTAAGATAACTCAACAAATATATCTGATTATTTATTACAACTCACTAAATAATTGATTGATCGGTTAAACACGTGATCTAAGGAACTTAACAGTTACTTGAGTTACGTGTTTGATATTTGAACACATGTTAATTAATTTTGTTACATGTGTTGTAAATCTTGTTGATCTATTTGAGATCTTCCACGATATTTTAATTAGTCTGTTTGAAATCCTAGTCAAATTCTTCTTCTCACGTTTTGTTGTAATCATGGAGTATAAGAGAAAGAGATTATATGTTAGAAATATATGTAGATCTAGACAAAAAATTAGAGAATAAAGGATACAAAGATAAAGAAGTTGATTTGTCCTAAATTTAATATTCATGCCAATTCAATAAAGAACTTGGCCAGGATGGTTTTTGATAATGATGAGCTTGAGGGGGACATGCGGCTCACTAAGAGCTCGGTCTAGTTTCTTTTTAATGATTAGCACAAGATGAGGGAGCAAGTACAGGAAGCGTTAGCAATGGGAAGGGTGGCGAGATCGAGATCCTAAAGGCCAACTTAGGGGCCATAACCAGGATATGGATCAAGTTAAATCTATCCTCCATAGCTATATGGAATGGAGCATCGTGACTATTAAGTCGACCCTACTACACCTTCAAACTCTGGGGCAACTTGTCAATTCTTATTGTGTTGTGGATAGTCAAGGAAGGAAATAGAAGGTGACCCCGGATGGTTTAGACTTGGGCTCTTTGGCTGTTAATATTGATGCTCTTGCAAAAGAATGGGCTAAGGTGCTGGAGGGGCTTGAAAAAGCCTAAAAATGACTTTGGTGCGAGGTATTCTATTTTCAATTTCTATCTCTGTCTTTATTTGTCAGTTCCTTCGATGTTAGTTTCACTATGGTTTTTTGTTGTTGTTAGTTTCACTATATGGGCTCCTAAGTGCCCTTATTACTATGAAATTTTATACTATGGTGTTTTGATGTTATTATAATTTGGCTTAATCTGCTCTCATGGAGCTTTCTTGATGTACGGGGTAGGGTCCCCTTAACCCTCTTTTTACCTTTAATATAAAATAAAGAATTTGAGTTCTATTAAGTAGCTTTTAGTTACAAGCCTTAGGAGGGATTAACACCTAAGGCAAGGCCCACTTGTGGTTTGCTAAACCCCTCCATAGTTTTGTTGCTCTCTATTTTAATGCATGAGTAAGTTAACAATAAATGTATCTTCTCATCTCGCATTACGAATTTTCAAGCTTTGATTTAGACATAGTGTTAGAAGCCATTTACTTTTAGTTTTAAGTTTTATTTTAAGAATTGTACTTTTAAACTCTATTATTTTTAGTATAGTAGTGACAACTATTTCTTTCCATACCTCCTAAATGCTTTGTAATTGTGCATATAACACTGACATTGTTGAAAGTTTACATCCCTTGGTTTGATGATTATATGATTATGAATTAGTGAACAACATATTAATTATCTGTAAGTTAATTTGCACCACCATTTTTGGCGTTGTTTCTAGGGATACTACCAAATTATAAGGTTTTTGAGAGGTTTTTCATTTCTAGGAACATTTTAAGTTTAGGAAATTTCACCTCCACCCCCACTAAGTTTTGTTGATTGAGTTAAGCTAATTGATGCGTGTAACATCCAAGAGATGCCTACGGTAGATTCTTACCCAATCTATAAGTAGCACATATTTCTATAATTGATTCGAAAGAAGACATACTTTCCTCTATAAAATGTTTGCTATTAGAAGATCCCCCTCCAAGTGAAAGTTTTGAAGCTACTCTTGATCAACCAGACATGGTAGAAGAAGTAAACCAAAATGTTGAAGATAAGGAAACAACCTTTGAGTTTCCCATTTCCAAAAATGATGAGCCTCTTTGTTATGAATAATATTTCTCCATTAGCCCTTCCAAACTTCCATGGATCCATAACTGAAGACCCGGACACTTTTTGTTTAAATTTTACTTTCTATGTAGAAGCTATGATTATACCACTGATGCACATAAAATGAAGCTATTTCTTTCTACACTCAAGGATGCAGCCTTGAGATGGTTCATGGGTTTAGGAAGAGATTTCGTTACCACTTGGGCACAGATGAAGGAGAATTTTCTCACTAAGTACCAAGACTACTGCAAGCCGAGTAGTAGAGGAGGTGATGAAATCTTCAATATGGCACAAAAGGAGGATGAGCCATTAGAAGACTATCTAGAAAGATTCATGTTTTGCATTCAAAAACAAAGCACACAAGACTACCTCCTGAATATCTCAAATTAATCTTTTGAAGGGACTCGGTGAGGAGGACATGGATGCTCTAGATCTGATTGGAGCTGGAGACATTTCAAAAGCTACCTTTGATGATATTTGTAAATCCTACAAAATTACTCCATAAACACCATGAATAGAATAAGAAATGTAATACCAAAGGCTAGATCGATTACAAAACAATTGGGGACATATCCAAGTCGAGGATTGTTAACAAGTTCAAGAAGATGAAACAAGATATTGTCAATGAATAGCCACTCCTAGATGTTATGTATGCAAAGAAGAAAAGAGAAGATGCAAAGGAAACACTTATGGATTTACGTCATGCATGCGAGAAGAAAGTAAGCTAACCTGGGCAGATGCAGAGGATTAGCCAACATTACACAAGAAAGGGAGGATTCAATGAACTCAAGATGTTATAAACAGAGGATGGGAAAGTCTTCTATGTTTCTCAAATAAAAATTTAACCGCCAAGACAAGGAGGTATGTCACAAGACCCTATTCCATCAATTCATAATTGGGTTAGTAATACATATATGCAATCCCCACCTTGGGATAATCCATAGAAAGGTTGGGTTCCATACCCTAGTCAATACCAACAACAATGAAAACCTTAATTTCTAGGCCAACAAAAATGGAAATGACCCCCTTCTTTATGCAAGCATCTTTGGAGAGAAGGGAATCATTAGAGTAACCCACCTCCTAATTACCAACAATCTTACCAATAACCTCCTTATCCGTAGTGGCAAGCTATGATGCCAAATCCCCAACCTTTCTCTCGGCCAAAAGTAACCAAACTACAAGCTCAACCAATGCCTAACCCCAATATAATAAAGCTACTTATCCACCTTATTCCACTGAAATAAATCAATACCCTACATATTTAGTTGATGTTAATAACATCCATCTTCACTCAGGAAGAGCACTTCCTTCACCAAGTGAACTCACCATAATAAAGATTGCAAATGAATCATCATTTTTATAGGCTGATCTGCAGCAAAAAAAATGAAGACAACTGCAAGTTGATCTCGCATAAACCTAAACATGGTTCTAGTAAGGGTAAAATGCAAGCTAATGAACCACAATTTCTAGAGAGATTACAAGAAAGGAAGAATAGTCTAAAATCATAATATGATTCTAATTTTTTTAATCAACTGAAGGATATTTGTGTCAAAATTTCACTTATTCAAGCCATCAAAGGTCCTCCCATCTACAACAATTTGGTTGAATATCTATGCAAAAAAACCAAGTAGAAAGAGAAAGGATCCATCCACTGTGCAAGTTATTAGATAACTAACTGATATTATGCTTGGAAATTCAATTTTACCCAAGTACATAGATCCAGCAGTCCTTTGGTAAACATTACAATTAATGGCACAACAATAAAGAACACTCTGATTGAATTGGGGAAGCCATCAACATCATGACCAAGAAAATTATGGATGATCTAAAATTGGAAGGACTAAGGCCAACAACTACAGTCTTACAACTTGTAGATAGATCAACAGTGAGACCTGAAGGATTCCTTGAGGACATAGTTGTGGTGGTAGAATCTTGGGAATACCCTACTAACTTTATTGTCCTTCAACCAAAATAAATTTTAGGAGGATATCCTATTATTTTAGGAAGACCATGGTTGGCCACTACTAACACATTCATAGGTTATAGGTCTAGAAACACGATTATTTCTAATGGAAGTGGTACTAAAAAGATGATACTTGATCCTCCTACCAAACCCTTTAATGATGAAGATAAAACTATTTAGGTAGAAGAACCAAAAGTAGATTAAAACTCGACAACAACTCATGATGATGGAAAATTCTTGTACAATTGAAGGACAAGAAGAAGATGTTGTTCTCTCTAACGGATTATGAAATAATTATGGAAGGAACAAAGAAGTGGATGATAGATTAAGGTCTTTAAGATTTCCATTGAACCATGTTCTACCATAGCAAAACACCATGGACATTCCATGTAAGAATTGTATTCTTCATCAAATCCTTTCCCATGACTGCACATTGAATTATTTTGGTAGAAATGTATATTCAATGATTGATCTCTCCAAACAAGAGGAGATAACACCAGGAAAGTCACTCAATGTCAACAAGATGTTGGATAGACAATAAGAGAAATCACCGATCACTATTCTCGCATGAACGTAAAACAATGTGTTCAACTGATTATAGTGATATGCATGAAATTCATCCTAAGCTTTGTACTCATAACATTTATATAAAGGAAAGTTTTAAGCAAATCAGGAAGCCATGTAGAATAATGAACCCAACGGTGAGAGATATTGTAAAAGGAGAATTGAAGAAGTTACTAGATGATGGATTTATATATCCTATATCGACATGATCAATGCATGTCACCTCTTGTCATTTTTCCAAAGACGAATGGAAAATGGAGGATCTGCATAGATTATAGGGAGCTTAATGTAGCAACAAAGAAAGATAATTTTCCACTGCCTTGCATTGATCAGGTACTTGATACTTTGGATAGCAAAAATTATTTATCTTTTCTTGATGGATATAGTGGTTATAATCAAATTCAAATTACACCAGAGGATCAAGAAAAAACTACCTTCACATACCCATGAGGAACATTTGCATATTTAGTTCTTCCATTTCACTTGTGCAATGCACCGCTACACGTAGAGGGCAGTCTTGAGCATCTTTTGAGATCTGAAAAATGACTCCATGGAGGTCTACACATATGACTTCATGGTACATAGCAGAAATTTTGAAGAAGCTATAAAAACCGGACAAAGTCTTGAAGAGATGCAAAGAGCACAATCTGTCCTTAAGTAATGAAAAATGCTACATGATGATGTCTAAAGGTATAATTTTGGGACACTGTCTTTCTTCTGTTGGAATTCAAGTTGATAAAACCAAGGTATTTATTATAATGAAACTTCAAACACTAAAGAAACAAAAGGATATTAGAATATTTTTAGGCCATGTTGGTTATTACAGGAGATTCATATAAGATTTCAATAAGATTGTAGCACCATTGTTTGTATTATTAGGAAAATATGTTGCCTTTGAGTGGACTGAGAGATGTGAAACTACATTCCAAACTTTGAAGTAAATGTTAACTACTGCTCCTGTGCTAAGAGGAATTTATTAGAATCTACCCTTCCATATCCACACTGATGCATCGACTATGCCATTGGATTTGTCTTAGGACGAAAGGATGGAGTTCTGAATCATGTAATTTATTATGTTAGCAAGAACTTAAAACATGTTGAACTAAACTACACAATAACAATGGAGATCTTGGTAGTTGTATATGCTATCAATAAATTCAGACACTACATCACAGGATATCCAATTTTCATTCACACTAACCATACTACAATCAAATATCCGATAAATAAACCCCAGTAAGAAGCGAGAATCATCAAATGGTTGCTCCTCTTATAAGAGTTTGATGTCACAATATTGGACAAGACTGGAAAGGAAAACATGGTAGCATATTTTCTTTCAAGAATGAAGAATAATGATGAAGAACATGTAGTTGATGACTCTTTCTCGGATGGTCACTTAGTTTCCATTTCTACTAAAACACCTTGGTATGTAGACATAACCAAATATTTGGTTACAAGTAAAACACCTCCACACTACTTATACTATGAGAATAAATATATAGTTGAAAAGAGTGTGCATTTTTCTTAGATAGCTGGATTTATATTTCATACATGGAAAGATCATGTCATGATAAGATGTATAGATGATGAGGAAATATATGATGTCCTCAAAGCCTACCACAATGAACCTTGTGGAGGAGATTTTCTACGTAAAAGTAACAATGTAGAAGTTGTTAAAAACTAGTTATTATTGGCCAACATTGCATAAAGATGCAACACTATACACCAGGAGATGTGATAAGTGTCAAATAATGGGTAAGCCTACCAAATCTGATGAAACGCCATTGCACTCTCGGTTGATCTAGCAACCTTTTGACAAATGGGCTTGGAATTCATTGGCTCCATAGATCCTAAATCGCAGTAGAAGGATTACATCTTGGTATGAATAGATTATCTAAGTGAACAGAGGTGAAGGTATTATCAAATCAAAAAAGTGATAAAGTATCTGATTTTCTCTATGATCATATCTTCACAAGATGTGAATTTCTAAGGAGATTGTCACTAATCAAGGAACACACTTTACTTCGATGTAATTTTTATCTACATAAAGAGTATAAAATCATGAATATGAAGCATACACCATACCATCCCCAATCTAATGGCCAAGTAGAGGTAAAAAACGAAGAGATAAAGGTTATCTTGACAAAGACCATTTCACTCCACATGAAATATTGGGTAGACAAACTTCCAACGGCAAAGATGGAAATTCAACACAATGTGGAAAATACAAATTGGCTTCACATTATTTGAACTCTTGTATGATAATACTATTATTTTACCAATTTAATTTGAGCACAAGACACTAAGTAATGCGCTTAAGATAAGCATAGATATATCTAAATATCAGAGGAAAATAATTCTCCAACTCAATAAGTTGGATGAAATGAGAAGAAAAATTTTACATAACAAAAGTAGCGTAGAAGAAAAGAGTCAAATGGAATGACTAGTACATCAAAACAAGACAGTTTCAAGAAGGTGATTGGGAACTCTTGTTTGACTCAAAATACAAGGACCATATGGGAAAACTCAAGACAAGGTGACTAGACCCTTATGAAATTGAGAAAATATTTCCTAATGGAGCTGTAAAACTCACCACCATAGATCCTGTGAAGTTCAAATTATTGGTGAATGGTCACATGTTGATCCATAGGGATCCATAAAAACACACCACTTCATCAGTTACATCAGCACCAAGAAGAAGAAATAGGAAAAGTGAACAAAACAAGGTAAACAGAGGTTCTGGAAAGAACCGCCACTCTATGCAGAGCGGCAGTTTTAGAACCACCGCCCTGCAAGATGGCAGTCTGAAACCTCCAACCAACTAGGGCGGCGGTCCTAGGACTACCGGCCACGCAGGCGATGGTCCTATCACTTCCGGACATAAAACAAAAATGAAGCGCGAATGGACGCAAATTTGAAACGCCCAGTTGTGTCTCTTCCCTTCCATGCCCATTCACATCCTCCAGTGCACGGGAGGACATGGGAAGGTCTATAAATGCATGAAAGGAGCAAGAGAATAACATTCAGAGATCGAGAGAGATCAAGAATCAAAGTATAATGGGAGTAGTGAGCAAGATCTTCAGTGCTGGATTGGAATTGTAGGAGCAAGGTGTAGAAACAGAGAAAGCAAGTAATTGGAGAGAAGGTTTACATTGTTTCTTCTTTCCATACTTATTGTAATCTGTAATTGTCTATATTAGACCAATAAAAGTGGGAAGAAAGAGCATTTTCCCTTCCCGACTGGTTTTCCTCCATTGGAGGTTTCCAGGATAAAATTGTTGGTGTTTCAGTTTGAATTCTTTCCTACTCAACAATTTCCTTTCTATAACACTAGATAATCAATCACTAAGTTCTAATTTTTCAAGCAAAACTATCACTTTCTAAATTCGAAAGTAGGACAACATAATTTTCTGATTCGTGAGAGTTCCAAAGTAGAAGTTTACAAATCATTTTGGTATGAGCTGATTAAATATCCAGGATGTGGTATTTGAATCTTTTCGTGGTTTTTATGACAAGTGAAAAGATCCAAAGGTGAAGAATTTTTACCTTGTGAGCTAGACATTTCTATGAAGAAGTCGAAACAGAGAATTCGAGATCAAATGGAGGAAGAGAACTTGGTCTGTAGAGTTGAGATGCTAGAGACCATGATGGATAGATTGTATAGAAAACAAGAAGACCTTTCAAATTTGAAAAAGATGGCTTTGGATAAGTAAGATTCCATGGACTCAGTGGTTTGATCACTAGCTGAAATATTCGGTATTGGAAAGATCCACGAAGAGGAAAAATGGGAAGAGCATGAAGAGACACCAATTGCAGGTGAGAAGGTAAAATCTGCACATACACCTTTTAAAGTTGAAACAAAAGTGAAAATTAAGAATTTTGAAGGACAAGTAGATGTAGAATTATTGGATAAATGGATAAAACAATTGGAAGTTTATTTTAGTGTGCATAATGTTACTGAGGCACAAAGGATCACCTTTACACATCTCAAAATGGAAGGTCATGCTCTGGTTTGGTGGGAAACCCATCTAGCCACTTGTGAGAAGAAGAAACGTCTATTGTCATTACTTGGAAGGGTTTTAAAGAATTTATTAGAGCTAACTTCTATCCTATTGGCCATAAGATTGACATGATGATTAAGTGGCAGTACTTTAGATAGGGCAGCGGTCAAAGTGTGTAAGACTACACTACGAAATTTCGAGACAAGCCATGTTGCTTAATATGGACTTGGAGGATGAGGACATTCTGACCAAGTATTTGGGAGGACTTCACACTCACCTTCGGAGGAAGGTAATCTCCACGAAGCCCAAGGATCTCAATGAATCTTGTGTACAAGCATACTACATTGATGACGAGAAGAAGCAAGGAGAAATAGAGCCAAAGGGAGACCAGTCAACAGAACAACATGACAAAGAACAAGGGAAGACAAGTAGCAAAGGTAAATGGAAAGGTAAACATGCCGCTACTACTTTGCATACTTGTAAAGATCCTAAGAATTTCTATAAGAATTGTGATGTAAATGGACATATTGATGCCACATGTTGGAAGTTGCATCCGGAATTGCACCCAAAGCACCGAACCAAGGATTCCAAGAAATCCATGGCCACTGTGAAGACAAAAAGAGAGGTGGAAATTGAGGATGATTCATATGTATATGAAAGGATAGGATCCATGGCCACTAACATGTACGGGGCAGTAGAAGAAGAAGAGATGAGTAAGCTATTTCAAATTAGAATCCAAATCAAGAAGACTAAGGTAAATGCTTTAGTAGATTCTGGTTCTCAATCAAATTTGATTTCTAATGTGGTTGTAAAACAACTTGGTCTAGAGACTTACGCACATCCACATCCATACCCACTGGGATGGGTGAAGAAGGGTGTAGAAATACAAGTTACAAGGAAGTGTAAGTTTCAGTTTGGGATAAATACCCAATACATAGATGTATTAGAGGCTGATATTATTCCACTTGATGCATTTGACGTTGTCTTCGGAAGTCCTTACTTGTATATCAGAGATGTTGTGTTCACAAGGAGGGAGAACCGATTCAGATGGGTCAAGGATGGGGTCAGTTTCAACATTCGAGCACACCAGAGAAAATCGAAGAAAGCTATGGTAAGTGCCAACCAAGCCCAAAGACTTATTCAGGAAAATCAGTGGTTTTGTTTACTTTCATTGAAAGAAAAGCAAAATGGACTAGAGAGTATGGATATTTTGGATAGCACTTGTTAGTTTTTGCAGAAGAAGCCACCACAGGAACTGTTCAAACAAACTTCCGCTATGCAGTCACCGTATCTACCTACGGATTCACTGGACCTGACCATGGGACAACAAGAAGAAGAGGAGATACAAGGAACGATGGTGACTATAACAAAGAGTGCACTTGGAGAGGATTCAACCAATCCATCTCATGAAACAAAGACATGAAAGAAGGACTAAACCACTTCAGTATGGGACCTTCTCCATACTTGAGCAGGTTGGAGAAGAAACCTTCAGGCCATGCTTCATGCAGATGCACGCGATAGCAGGTTGTAAGAGCTCGCATCCACTAATGCCATCTATGCATGATAAAGAAGGAAAGATACAGAAGTTACCTTCTAAGGAGTATTGTACTCGAGGTAATTTGGAGGAGGATGTAGCACTGGAGCAATAGACCAGAGATCCACAGGAACCTTGGCAGGTTAGACGAGAGAAGACACCAAGGCAGACCCGATGGTACTCAGGCGAGTACGAGAGGGAGTTGATTCCTCTACCACTCCCCCACTAAGCTTTGTGGGACCAAAATCCTCTCAAGTATGGGAGGTATGATCCATAGGGATCCGAAAAACACACCACTTCATCAGTTACATCAACACCAAGAAGAAGAAACAGGAAAAGTGAACAAAACAAGGTAAACAGAGGTTCTGGAAAGAACCACCGCTCTGTCTGAGAATGGTATTTTCGAACCGCTGCCCTACAGGGGTGGCGGTCTAAGACCTCCACCCGCCTAGGGTGGAGGTCCCTGAAACCACCGCTCAACTAGGGCAGCGGTCCTATGACCGCCGGTCTCACGTAGGGCGGCGGTCCTATCACTTTGCATAGACAGAAAACAAAAATGAAGCATGAATGGATGTGAATTTGAAATGCCCAGTCGTGTCTCTTCCCTTCCATGCCCATTCACATCCTCCAGTGCATGGGAGGACATGGGAAGGTCTATAAATACATGAAAGGAGCAAGAGAATAACATTCAAAGATTGAGAGAGATCAAGAATCAAAGTATAATGGGAGCAGTGAGCAAGATCTTCAGTGCTAGACTGGAATTGTAGGAGCAAGGTGTAGAAACAGAGCAAGCAAGTAATTAGAGAGAAGGTTTACATTGTTGCTTCTTTCCATACTTATTGTAATATGTAATTGTCTATATTAGACCAATAAAAGTGGGAAGAAAGAGCATTTTCCCTTCCCGACTGGTTTTCCTCCATTGGAGGTTTCTAGGATAAAATTGTTGGTGTTTCAGTTTGAATTCTTTCCTACTCTACAATTTCCTTTCTATAGCACTAGATAATCACTCACTAAGTTCTAATTTTTCAAGAAAAACTGTCACTTTCCAAAGTCGAAAGTAGGACAACATAATTGTGTGATTCATAGAGTTCCAAAGTAGAAGTTTACGGATCACATGTTGAGGTTGAACAAGAAACCAATTGATGTAAATACATTCATGGATTAGTTCATAAGAGGTCAAAGAAGGATGGAAGTAAGGACATCAAAATTAAAATCAGAATTTGAGCCTATTGATTCATTTTCTAAGATTCCGAAGGATTGAGAAATTTTAGTGGCATTGGTGCATTCAGCTTGTTGAATATTCCAAGGTAGAATTAAAGTTTTGTGATCAACCCTTTTAGTGATCAACAACACTTAGCTAACATGTTTTATTTTTTAGAGTTTCTGTTTTGCAGGGTTTTGATGTTAGATGATTGCAAGAGTGCATGATCTCCATCACAAGGAGAACATATAATGACTGAAGGTCCACTTGCAACAACATGTTGGAATCCCTATTTTCATCTTCTTATATGACAAAAATCATGATTACATGAATAAGATCGAAGATATCTACATGTGTGAAAGATGGAAAAGAGACAATTGACACCCCAATGGATCAACATTCCCTCTTTGGGAGTTATCTAATTTTAGTAAGGAGTGACCAATATAAATTCAACACATGCATGCAACATCATAAAACCATCCACAACACAATAACATGTTTGCATGCAACAAAGGTGAAAATTCAATAAAGCACACATAATCATCATTCTAAACATGCATTGAGATAAGTGCACTCCACTACCACTTTATTAAAGTATAATTAGAATGATTATTATTGATTTGTATTTATGCCAAGTCATCATGTATTTATTTTCATTTATAAAATACCACCCTTTATGCTATGAGGTGTCACTACACGTCATCCCATACTGTCATATCACTTTACCTCACATGTTTCATGCAGTCACATCAATTAATTACCTCTCTTGTAACCATGTTGCATGTGCTTCGGTCTCAAAGTTTAAAAAATACTCAAACAATCCACACAACTCAATTTTGCATCATTTCTTCAAACAAAACTATGTGATTGCATTGTGAGAACCAAACAAGATGCATATTCAAAATGGGAGGAGATTTGATATGACATGATCCCATAAAGCAACCTCAACTTCTGAGCCAACCAAAAAATTACAGTATTTTCAAGATAATGGGTGGTTAGATTACATAAACCAATTCTAGGTTTCAATGAATCAATGGTTGAAGAGTTTTCTAATACATTCAGAGATGGAGAAGCAAAGATAAAGGGTTTATCAATAAGAATTAATGATGATATATTGGCAGAGGTAATTGGACTTCCTGCATAGGGTGAACCATTTCCTGAGAAAGAAAATCTGGAGGCATCCAGAAGGGAATTTTCCGATGAAGATGATGTATTTATCAATGATAGACAAGGTACACACATAAATTCTCTTAAACCTTTTTGTCTGAAGTTGCAAATTATATTATCAAGTATTTTACCTATGAGGGAAGATACTCTAGGCTAAATATAATTCACTTTAAATTGCTCAATCACCTGAAGAACAATAAACAAGTGAATGTGCCTAATTTCTTACATGAGATATTGAAGAGGATGAGTAGGGAGGCACAAAAGGGTTGGTCTACACTCTCACACCACTGCCTCATAACCATGATAGTAAAGCACACCCTATAGAGGGATTATCCTGAGATAAGGTGGGAGGATTTTGCAAGAGCTAGGAGTATTGATGAATTGTTGGGAAATAAGAGGAAGAGGAGAAGAAGTATTAGAATATCTTCCACACATGTAGTTGAGCTTGCAGCATCAACCTCCTATCCTAAAGAACCCCTTGTTTCTGAGAATATACCACTGCTGAAGAAAATCCTATTCCTATATCTCCTCAAAGAATTTCCATTGCTGAAACCCTCGGATTCTCTACTCCTCAAAACATCTAGCTCCAATGGTAAAAGGAAATATTCCGAGCCTAGTCCTACACCACCAAGACGATCTCATAGAATAAAAACCAAATTTCCAAAACTTTCAATCCAACAAAATCACAGACCATATCACTTGATAGTGATGTCAAAGTTGTAGAGGAGAACATTGAGCCCATAGAGACAGTGCAAGGAGGTGTTGATGTTATATTTCATGAGCAACAATACCCTCGAAGATCTCATAGAGGGACTAGGAGACCAAGCTCATACATATAAGACATTTTCTAAAATGCAAGGTCATGAGGAGAAAATGGAAGAAGAAATTGACAGGGAAACTAACTAGATAGTTCATGCGTTAGAAGGCAATGAGGAAGAAAAAGAAGAAGAAATTGGTGAACAAATTGAACACATGCCCCAAGATGTTGAGGAAGTCATTGAGCACCTGGTACATGGAATTGAGGAAGGACATATGTATGTAGAAGTTGAAAAAGTAAAATAACACACTCATGTGGTTCTGGGAAGATGTAATTGATCAAGTGTTGGAGAAAACACCACCATTTTTCCCACATGCTAGCATGCAACAATTGAATGTAACCCCATTGTAGCCACAAATTTTCATGAAATAAGTTATAAGAGAGCTTCTCAAAACATTTTTTTGGGAAATGGAAACACAAAAAATGTTGACTAATTACTGGGTGAATAAATTTTAAACCTATGTCAATAAGTCAACAGGAAGTGTGAAAGAGAAAATAAAAACTCATCTCCTAGAACAAGCAAGAACTTGAGGAAAAATACAGTGAAATTCAAAGGCTACAAAAAAATCATGAAGATACCCTTCAGATAGCCCATGAAATAATCAAATGCAGGCCTCCCTCCAATTTTTATGATATCTTATTAAAGAAAAAGATGTTGCAACTCAAACTCACTTGTATTAATTCTAAAATACCATATGATATTAGTGGAGCTAGAACTTCTTCAAATTATATTTGAAGACCACTCATGAAACTCAACTCCTATTATGTGAACTCTACATGTACAATTATGCTCTTGAGTATGGCATGGATTATATTCTAGTCCTATACATTAGAGATGTTCCTATTAAAGCACTTTGTTCTTATTTTGTGAATGAATTGGATAGAGAAAGACAAATGGAAGAATACATGCATTTGGAGAAGTTACAACCACCGATGGTAAGGGATGAATATAAAAAAATGGATAAGTTATTGAACAATATGAAAAGTATATGGAGAAGAAAGAAATCATAAATATATTATGGCACATAAGGAAAGAAACGCATGAATAAGCGAGGTACATGATAAAGGACCATAAAATATAGATAGTTAAAGCATGCGGGATGCACTAGAACAAGATGTCTCTAGAGTTGAAGGAGAAATAAAGGCATGCTTATCCTATCATTATGCCAAATCTAAGAAGAGTGGATGCATACATTGATATTTCTATTGGATGTACAAATACCGGCTTCCCATTGGTTATCATCCCCCAATCTTCCAATTTCCAATACCGGTATGGACATGTGATATAACACTAAATGAAGTGATACAAAAATAATTATGGACATGTTAAGGATAAATGGTGGTTACTTCTTCACATAATAGGAAGGGACAGGGACACCTTTTGACTTCATGTGTTTATGTTACTTTCAACAATAGGAAATTGAACCACTTAAATGAGGAAATTTAAGAAATTAAGTTTGGGGTGTGATGAGTTGTGTAAATCCCCTTTATAAACACCTCATCATCTATACTTTTGTTAATCCATTGAAGCTATTTCCTTGTATTTCCAACATACTATCTGAACATTACCATCATAACTTGAACTTATGGCACGAATACTAATTAATATAGTTATAACTAATTATCTTTATTTTGTGGTAATTTGAGTATGTATTTAGTCTCTTGATTTCAATAAGTTGATTGAATGATGTTTTTTGTGATGTCACTCTTGTTTTCAAGAAAAATATATACAACAAAGGGCTTACCTACAACAACCCATATGCAGCCAAAAGGATCCAACTATAGCTAAGAAACCGCCTGCACCACTTGTCCACAACTAAAGGATCTTCCCGCAAAGCAACTCACCTACATCCAAAGAAGATCACATATAGAAAAGGATCCTTGATTATGAAGAAATATTGGAATGTGAAGGAAGACACTCTAATCCTGTATGTGTCATGGAAGAGGCATTTATAACCGGGACATGGCTGGAAGATAACTTAGCACATAGATCTATTTTTTATCGCAACTCTCGAAGAATTGATTGATCGGTTAAACACGTGATCTAAGGAACTTAATGGTTACTTGAGTTATGTGTTTGATATCTGAACACTTGTTAATTAATTATTTTGCATGTGTTGGAACTCTTGTTGATCTATTTGAGATATTCCAAGATATTTTACTTAGTCTGTTTGAACTCCTAGTCAAATTATTCTTCTCACGTTTTGTTGTAATTGTGGAGTATAAGAGAAATATATTAAATGCTGGAAAGATATGTAGATCTAGATGGAGAATTAGATAATAGAGGATATACATATAAAGAAGTTTTTTTGTTCCTAAATTTAATCTTCATGCCAATTCAATAAATAATTTGAGTTTTGTTTAGTATATTTTATTTACAATCCTTAGGAGGGATTAACACCCAAGGCACAACCCACTCATGGTCTACTAAATCCCTCCATAGTTTTGTTTCCCTGTTTTACTGCATGAGTAGGTTAGCAAGCAATTTATCTTCTTATTTACATTTTGAATTTTCAAGATTTGAGTTAGAAATAGTGTTAGAAGCCATTTACTTTCAATTTTGAGTTTTTAAAGTATTGTACTTTCAAGGTCTGTTATTTTCAGTATAGTAGTGACAACTATTTCTTTCCATATCTCCTAGATGTTTTGTAACTGTGCATACAACACTGGCATTATTAAAAGTTTATGTCCCTTGGTTTGATGATTAAATGAATGTGAATTAGTGAACAACATATTAGTTGCTGCAAGTTAATTTTCACTACTATAAAACATCAAATCATTCATCTCATGCTCCAATCAACTCAATCTTTCAACAAAAGTAGTCATGTCTTGACAAGTAAAAAAATTTATTTCTCACAAACCGAACTAGAATTCACATCAAATCAACTTGTAATGAGACAATACTTATACCACTAGAAATCCCTCTGAATCCTCTTTCTAGAACATATTGGAACTCCTTCCAACTCCAAGTGGAAGGCCTTTAACCAAGCTCATCTCTGTAAACTACTTGAAACTACCCCAAAACTACCCTTTGACTAGTCAACACAAATAAAGAATACTTAACCATTTAAATACATCACCATGACCTAAAACCACCATGAAAATAAAAAAAAACTCACATAATCAACATAATGTCCATTTATTTTGTAACTTCTTTGGAAAACCTTGTCCCAAACTGAAATTCTTCAAAAACAAACCTATTTGAGTGGGGTCCACTCATCACCATAATCTCTACCATACCTTTTTATAAACCTAGAGGATTCCTATACATGATCCAGTCATCATCAGAACACCAACAATCAATTCTAGCCACATAGGAGTAATTTATCTCCTACCGTTTTTGAGTTAAGGTTTCAAGCACATAAGAAGTTATTTACCTTCTTAACATTCATTCATAAAAACATGACAATGAAATGACCTCATTATTTTTTAAAACCTTCTAGAATAAATTTATAAAAATCCTTGAAATCCAAAAGGTCCCATGTAAAGCACATGATTCAGTGGTAAGCAATGGAATATGCAATTGAAGTGGAACTAACCTTCTTCTTGACCAAATTTCACAAAAACTAACATAACATGTAAAATACACATCATGGAAACCTAAAATTTTTCCCACAACATCATGAAACATCCTACTAACATATCCAATCATCACAATGTCACAAATAGCTCTCAATATTTCCATCTCATCTCATTTGCATAGCTAGCTCTTAGGGTGTTTCATTATCTAGGCTAGGTTTAATTGAAATAACATCATAATTTACCATAGAAACTCTCCAAAAATACCTAATATACCTGGAATAGATTTATAACATCCTTTCATGCTTCCTTAAGATCATATATCTCCATAACTCAATTTGATACCTCCTAGTACCCATACCTGGTCTAAATGAGCATCTAAATCTTAGTCTTTAACCTATACCTATACCTTTGAACTCATGTGAGTTCTCAAACACTCTCAAATCATGATCTTCATGCTACGAAAATGCTCCTAAAGTTATCAAGAATCACAAACCTCTATGCATCATCACCTAGGCTAGCTAGGTCACCTGATTAGGCTTGTAAGAACAAACAATCCTCATTGAATCAACATATGCAACCAAGAACATACCTAAATCTCCATGTCATCATCACTATGAGAATCATCTAACTCCACTCCATCATCCAATTTTTCATTAATGGGGTTTTACATCAATGACAACACCTAACCACAACATGCCAACATAAAGATTTGTTGTATCGCTTAACAAATTTGGAGACATTATTAACTTTATGTAGTATTTTGCCGATGTTGAAGGAAATAAATAACTTTGTGAAACAAGCTCATGAAATAAATATGTACATTTTTGATTTTATAAAATTAAGGAAACAAGTATGTATGATTTTAGATACTTTATATTCCACCCAAGACTAGTTTGAGCCAATTTTCAAGTAAGAGCTTGAAAGTTTTGACAAATACAAAAGATTCCAATAACTATTTGAAGTTCAATATCAATGGTCATATTTGTATCTCAGTTGATGGGAAAAATATTCCAATGCACACTTTTCGAAGAGATCCTTATGTAATAGGTTATGAAATTGAGGAAGTACCAGTCATAAGCCTTCTTTTTTATGTTGTAGTTTCGTATACATGAAAAATTGACGAAGATATCGATACATTATCTTGAGAGATCGAAGAGAGCATTTGAAAAATAGTGATCTGCTTGAGGCCATGGCATTTGTAAATCCTAATTTCTATAAATTGATGATTAGTGAAGAACAAAGAGCTCAACTCTTCAGAAATACATGATTGATTACATGATTTTGAAAATATTTAGATGTTAATGGAGGAAGTGAATGGTATATTAGATAGAATATTACTCATATCACCACAAAATTTTGTAATAACAATGAGTGATCGATACGGACTCTTGTTTAACCATGAAATATGAGCTATCACACTATTGTGGGGAAAGTTGTATCGGAGTAGTAGCATTATGAGAGAGAGTATAAGTGAATAATTCAAACTATATGAACTCATACAAATAATGAATCTTGGGTTTGTTTAAGATGAAAGGTTATTTAGCGCACTAAAATTTGTAAAATCAAAACTCGCAACAAATTCGAAAAAAATTGGAAACTTGTTTGAGACCGCACATTTAAAGATGTGGAATGGACACATTTCCATATGAAAGAGAATTAGCTACTTGGACATCCCATGCAAAGCGAGATAATCGTTAATCGATAACAACCAATGGAGTCTCAAATTATGGTGGAATTGACTTGGAATCGGTGCATGAGAAACTCGCAACAAATGAAATAAGTGATGAAGGACCATTTAGGATAGGGTTGTTTTAGCTACAAGACAATTGAATGTATTCATTTTTTGAAATTATGCATAACAGATCAGGATTTCTAATGTCTCTAGTAACCTTTGCCTTGTTTTGAAAACATAGCCATGTTTTGAGAAGTGACAACTTGTGAGAGTTTAGATCTGGGGTGTTGATCATGTTTTCATCAAGGTCTCCATCATAGAATTTCAAGAAAAGAGAAGGACATCTTCATCTCCTTAACCATTACAAGGTTACAAAATAGGTCCTCTTACCTTGGTTACATATTCTGTATATAATATTTGGAAATTTTAAATCTCTTCTATGTTTTTATAATGTTTGAAAATAACAGATAATAGATAGTTGTGTAAATCTGCAAACTGGATGATGTAATAAAATTTAATTTCATTACTAGGAAAGTATGTTCAATCTTTGATTTCTCAATATCAAATCCATAGGCACACGTGTTCACAAATATATTATAATCCATATATCCCATCATGATTATTAGGATTAATAAAAGCATAATGATTTAGAGATATTATTTTATGTAATTATAATCTATATACACATGATGAATACTCTATCAATATTTAGCAACAACATGTACATCAATGTTCATTTTCACTTTTTTGACCTCACCATTGTTGGAAGAAATCACAACATAAGTAAGTTTTTTATGAGTTTCTTAACATTGGGGGTGAAAGGTGTAGAGCCAAACCTGTTAGCTGTGAAGAGTGGAAGCAGGATGGTGAGCTATGGAACATTATGGGAAAAGGGTTTTTTCTACATTCATGGAGCGTGCGAAGGGTCATGACCTTCACCTTTCACTAGAATTTACTAAAAACTAGAAAGATAGGAGAGTAAAATACAAAGGAATAGATTTTGAGATCTCATAGGATGTCATTGCTTTGGTCACTGACCTCCACTAAAAGGGTTAAGGTTCTATAAGAACAATATTGATACTACTGTGGAGGAGAAGAAATTTCTGGGTAAAGATGAGTCTATCAAGTGTGCTAAGGGTGGTTTCTACAAAGACTCTATCCCATGGCCTTTTAACACTGGAGGATTTCGCTTCATGAAGTACATTACCCTCGAGGGGCATTTTCAGGTAATGTCATCTTACCATTTGATTTTACTTAATCATTTCAAGAGGAAATACCCTATCAATTTTCCTTTTTTCCTTTTGCACTCCCTTGAGCACTCCATTAATCTTGTTAAGGGAGGGAAAAGAGTGTATCCTCTTCACCATGTGGTGATTCTTCTTCTTTACAGATGTTTTAATCTATCCATTCCCCAACCCCATCCTTCTACTCTCCCTCCTTCAGATTCCCATGTTGCCCACCCTTCTAAGCCCTTTTTCCTGTTCCCCAGTTTCCTCCACTCATGTTTCTAACCCCCGATCCTTCCTCTTTCGAACCCATTCCACATATCTCTACCGCTCTAGCTTCCGCCCCCTCCACCTCCACTTTTCCCCCTCGATGCTTTCTTCCTCTACCCTGAAAGATAACTAGGGCTTGGGACAATCCCTTTATTGAAAATATAGTCTCCCATTCCCACCCCATTTAGGATAAGGGTGAAGCTTTTATTTGGCTCTTATCTATGGGAAAAAAACCCTCTCAATCCTCATGTATTGAGGATTTGGAAAGAAAGTTCAATTGTACCAGGGATGAATTCATGGAACTCAAATAGATGTTGAAGAACTTTAACAACGTCAAAGGGAAGAACAAACTGGGAAAGACACTGATTGAGGACATTGGTTTGAGCATCTCCAAGATTGAAAAGGAACTTGAAACCATAAGAGACAAGTATTGTGATGTTCTTTCGATCCTCAAATGAATTATTGACTCTCTCTCACTCGTCACCAAGAACATTGAATATCACAAAGGGAAAGAGAAGTTCAAGAAGGATGTGAGACTCAATGAGATCAACAAGGGACTTGCCTAAGTTAAAAATAATGTTCGAAGCTAATGAAATAAAAATTTTCTAGTTATTGAACTCTTTTGTGTTTCTGTGGCATTATAGCTGACTATATGTTGTGATTTTGCGAACTTTGTGCTTACTTCAGGATTATTTTGTGTTGTATTTTGGTCTCATGTTGATTGTTTGGATGATATAGTCTTGTTTTGTACTTTTGGGCTATGTAATGTTTAATCTGGGCTTTGGCCTCTTTGTAATAGGGTAGGATCCCACCAAAAATATTTATCCTTAATAAAAAAGTTTTCAATATTGAGTGCATACATGTTTGAAACTAAATTGTAAATTATAAATCTATATTCTAGAATCCATGTATTATTATTCATCAACTGTACAAGCTTGAAAAAAAGATAATGTTTTCATTTAACAATAGGCATGAGAGAAATAAAACGATTGACAATTTGACATAAAGATAATTTTTCAAATTTCATTTGAAAAATAAAATGATTTACATCAATAGTTTTTCTTCATTTGGACCCTTGTCCTTGAACATATTCTATTACATCAACAACATTTGAACTATATTTTATAACACAGACTCGACTAATTATTTTGCTAGCTGCATTAATATTTTCTAAATTTTGTCTATCTTCACTAGCTACATCTCCTACTGAAAGGAGAGAAGGATCCTCATCAATTTTTTATTCAACAGAATATCCAGATCTAGTCCATTCTCCTTTATAATCCTATGCAATGTATTGTTCTACTTGTTTAACAGAACAAGTTTTTCTTTGAAGGCAATTGCACCATGTACACTTTGTATCTCTTTTTTCAGGTTCTCATCTAACACCTTCACCTCTGTCTTCATTTTTGGTAGTTGGAATGCAATTAAAAATCCCATAATTAGAAGTAGATAAATGATAACAATATATATTATAATCTAGAAAAAAATTAAGTACTTACCACAACCAAGTCTTTCTCTGCATTTGCAATAGTGACAAGTTTCTTATCTCTATTCCACTTATTGTAGTAATATTGCACCTCGGCATTCAAATTATCCAATCTATTAAGAATTATAGTCAAAACATTATCATTATTGTAAATATTGTTGGTGATTGAATTACCAGATTGTACTTGAGAAAGTAAAGCATCAATCGTCATTGGTTCATTTTTAATCAATAAATTTTTTTACTTGCGTTTAAATTTATGAAATCTTTCATGAATTTATTTGATCAAATCTTTCTCTCTAATCTCCCATATCTTCAACTCCTTAATGTCAGGAATAATATTTTCCATCACAAGGGTTGTAGCATTATCATCCACAAGGATGTCTACTGAAAATTTTGTTTTCGCATCATCATCCAAAATTTCCTCCCAAGTTAGGGAAGGAGGATCTGAAGAGGATGGTTACTTTGGCATTGGAACCTCCTTATGTGCAGACTGAGTGAGATATTCAATATGTTTTCCTACTTTTTCAATGTCATAAATTTTGTCAAAATCGAGATACTTTTCAGCCATATCGATATTATTTAAAATAAAAGTGTCTCTAGCACTCTGTATGCCACCAATTGAAAATTTGGGGAACTCTAATGATGTAAAATTATGTGCCCCCTTCTCATTCTAGGGAACACTATCCTATTTCTGGTAGCATAAGACAAAAGAAGAGGTTGGTGTGCTATAATCCTTAAGTGTTGAGAAGTGAGGGTGACCGTGGGTTGAATATGAGATTGAAGTTGCAAAAGTTCTATGAGCATCAATAATTTAACAATATCAATATGTTGTATTTACGAAGTCAAACAAAAGAATAATAAGAACTTAAAAATAATGAAATAAATAAATATTTATTATGTTGTGAATGTTATTGTCCATAATCAACAGACTATGGCATTGGGTGGAAGGGGGGGTGGTAGCACTGAAAAACATAAATTTAATGAAAACTAGTTAAATAGAATGATAAATTCCTAAAATAAAGACTAATATAAATAAAATTTAAATAATTATTTATTAATACTAGAACTTGAAAAGGAAAAGAACTGGTGTAGATTAAATCTTTTCTTGCTCATGTATGTATGTAGTGTCTCGCACTTTGAGAAGACAACATGTGTCTCGAGTTAGTTATGTGCTAGACAAGGTTACACATTAGGAAAATGATGTATGTCATTGTCAAGACTTAGATTATCATTATTATATAAAAATGTAATCAAAATTAAAACGATTGTGCATTATGGATTAATTAAAACTTGGATTGGCTTGAGTACATGTTATGTCCTGGTTGTGAGATGATTCCATAAAACCACACATCTATCTGGTTCTCATTCTACCTCTATGTTGTTGGCTACTAGTGGCATCCATAGAGTCGACGTTTGTGGTGACATCAATTGGAATGTTGTCACCAGACCCCTCAGGCCCAATAGGGTTATGTGCGAGAAATATTTCCTTAGTCGAGCTATTGTTTATCTTGCTTTGACCTGTTGAAAACAAAGTTATAGATTATATATTCTAAAGAATTGATTTTAAAATGATTTTGTTTTTCAAAAGAATTAAGAGAATGATTTTAAAACAAAATACTCACCAACTATCGGTCCAGATGAATTGCATGTTTATCCATCTTCTTGTTCAGAGTAGTTGGAATAGATGTTGATTTGAGTCTCTGTGAAAACCCTTGTAATAGAAGGAAGAACAAAACAAGAAGAAGAAATGATTGTACTAGGATTCATAATGGCTTTGTCAAGGTCAGAATGAATCCTTGTTGAAATAAATGTACACCAATCAAATCTAACATTAAAAATGGTTTAGAGGAGGTAGTAAAATGCCCACTGAGGAAAGTCATTATATCTTCCTTGTAACATGATGTGGGACTAGAAAAATTCCACCATGGCCAAGAGAAAGGGGTCTTTGATTGATTGTGTGTTAATCCCTCTTTTGGAGGGATTATTAACCTCAGCCTCAACAGAAATATCATAATGAGACTCTAAAAATTTATTTTTCTCATCAGGTAGAATGGTTTTTGTGGATACAAGCAATGTGTTTTGATGGGGTAGGCCTGTTAGATGATGAATATCATTAGGTGTTATTCTGATGAAAAATTAGTGGGATGGTAATGCAACAATGAAAGAGCCATCAGAACTATTATACATTTGCATTAAATTATTTAACAACTTGTATTATGTCTCATATTAAGGCATGTAAATAAGTCCATAGAACCCTAAGTTACCAATCCAATCGGATTGACTGATTATTTGTGGGTATTCCAACAGTTGTAGTAATTGTGGATATAATATGTTTTGGTAAACATAGGAAGGTGTGCTAATTGAATTTTTTCTTGGTGTCATGATTGAAATTCTTGAATCTTGATCTTTTGATTCTTTGAAAAAGAGGTGTTGGAAGATACTTGTATATGAGGATCATAGAAATAATTGTGTCACTAATCTTGGAAGTGGACGAATAGCTTAGAATAAACCATTTGCAATAGTGGAGGAATATTTAAAAATATCTACCTCTCGAGAAACCTGCAAGTGAAAATGGGAAAAATAAATGATGTTAGGTGTATATATATAGGCATGGAAAGGGTCGGGGCCCGCAGGATGAGGCAGAAATGCACCGGTGACATGGGGATGTTAACGAGAGACAACACAAGGAGATTGTCATTTTGAAATATAAAGAGAGATATAGGTTAAGACATTCAATAATGCAAATAAAATCATGTGTACATAAAAACCTTGTGATACTAGACAATAACAAAAATACATGTTTAATTGACATCAGGGAAAGTTAGAAGTGTCATATGCCAAGTGAAATGTGTTACGGGGACGGAAACAACAAATCTCAAAATAATGGTCAGTAACAAAAGTGTGTGTTTAGTTGACATTCGGGAATGCGTTAGCGAGGGTTAAACAAAAATGGAAATACGTTTCCAAACGGAAATGAAAAAGCATGAAATTATTGATGGAAAATAAATTATGGGTTTAGTTGACATCTAGGAACACGTTAAGCAATGTCGGATGATAATAGAAATGTATTCTTGGTTGACAATAACCGAAACTTTCCATGCGTCAACATGTTTCTATTATTGTCCATCAACATTTCATATTTTTCGTTTGAAAACATGTTTTTGTTTCCATTCGACACCATTTTGTATGTGTCGTCTTAAAACAAAATATAAATACAAAAATCAACATCCGGTGACTTGAAAAACACTCCATTCACCATCGTCACGAAACCCTCTTTTCCTACATTTTCCAACAATGCAAATTTCCTTTTCAGAAGATTCGCCACCCATTCTCTAATATTTTTTTGGAGGGGGGTCTTAAAATTAACCCTAATTCTTAGAGAGAGTCTTTATAGTGCCTTTCAATAAATAAAAAGGATAACATGATAGAATATTATTGGTGTAGCAATTGATTAACACGATGAGATCCCTCTCCACCATCGGTTTGAGATTTTGGTGCAATGGAAAGTCGTGTAGCTCGATACCATGAAAGAGGGTTTAAAACCCGCAAGCAAGGATCATGAGGGATGATGTGCACATCAACAGATGTGCGAACGACAGCGTGAAGAGATCTCGGGAGGAGAAAACATCAACCGAATGTGCATGCAAAGATTTGAAACACTTGTGCAAAACTGGTTAAGCCATAAAAATCTAATCTATCTCATAGATAAAATGGGGTGTACATATAGGAGGTGCTTTGAGTAACCCCCAGTGCTGTAATCATGACAACTCAAGTAGAGAGGGGGAGTTACATTCCCATAATAGAAGTGTAACTCCCAATGATGCATATGACGCACTGACGCACCGATGTGCTTTGATGCGTAAGAGAATATCATAATGACCCATAAATGACACGTGGACCTACAATCTCACCTAAGTGAGATGAATCACCTAATGATGTGGAAAATAATACACACCAACAATATCCACCTAGAATACCATTTTCTAATAGGGAACCCAAGCCTACGTGGTATAATGCATCAGAATATTGTGAATACCAACCCATGGAAGGACATTGAATTCATCATTGTACACCTCTTCATCATTATGTTCAAGAATTAATTGATGATGGAGCCATTTCCATAGAGCTTGATGATGAAGCTCTTACAACCAATGCAACATCAACTTCCACAACTTCTAATGAAGATTTGATTGTTGTCCCCACTTTTTACATACTAAAATTCAACGAGATCACAATGAAGGTCAAGTATCTCTCCCTCTAAACCATTCCATCTTTTCTATAGATTTCCTTCCATTCATCCAAATATAAATTGAACCAATTTCGAACAAAAATCTTCTAACACCAAACGATAACTTGAACTTGCTTTAAGACTCCCTTCCAACCCTTGATATAATTGTAGACACTACAGAAGAGGGTCCATCATCAATAAATTTTGAGCTTGATTCTCATATTTTACTGTCATCTCCTACTTGTAACATCTCTATTCTTGTTGTAGAAACACAACCATAAAAATATTGGACACTTAAACCAATGCATCCTTCCATGTCCATTACACCTTAAATGATCAATCTTATAGGCATCTCATTAACGATGATTCCTACATATTAAGACATCTACATGCATACATTCTATGAGGTACATATACCCAGGAATTTCCTTATACCTTTTCATGCTTTAATTAAAAACCATTCATTAAATCAATTAATGCACTTCCCTAACGGAGAAACATTTAATTTTTTCTCTCTATAGCCTATAAGGAGCCTTAGGTGTACATCTAGGGATCAATCCTTCTTTCCTCGCACTCTTCCACTAACGGATGAATATGAATCTCAACAAATTATCCACCTTGAAAATCCTCCTCTAACATCACATAGGTATTTCAATCTCATCAAATACTTATCTAATCACACATCCTTTGACTTGGATCCCGTTTTCCAAAGTCTCGTATTTTAGAACTTATCAAATCTTTTAATTCCCTCCTTTAAATTGGAAATTTTCTGCCTAAGTATTGTATATCAAGAATCTTTGATATTTTAATTTACTCCTTTTACTTGGACCTCATCTACCCAAGTTTCCTAATTCGGGACTTATCAAATCTTTAGATTTCCTCCTTTGACGTGAATTCCATCTACCTAAGTCCTGGTACTTGAGGGCATAACAAATATTTGGATTCCCTTTCTTGACTTGGATCTCATTTTTCCAAGTCTTGTATTCCATAACCATTCAACTTTAATAAACATGGGCCTATTTCTTGATGATTCCATTTCAAACCCTCATCCACCAAAATTTAGAAAACTTAAAAACATAATAAGAGAATTAAATTTTGTATTAAGGCATTCCTTAAAGCACTAATTATAAATCAGAAGTAGATAAGTGAGTACAAATAACTATAAGCATTCCATCTATTGGTAGATATCTTAATCATACCATTATCATATATTCATATTCTTCACCTATTACGACACATGTTAACCTTGTTCCTCTTGGGCATTGTGTTTCTTATCCATGTTATGCTTTCTACCATTTTAGATCTTTTTACCTACGATTTTATCTCGAAACTTACGGATCACAAATCCTCCTTCAAAATAAGCTCTCTTTAACATAAAGCTCAAAATTATGTACTGGACCTTTTGATCCGTCCATCTCGATCCACAATGTTGAAACCTTGTGTCCCACTAGTTGCATGCGATCGAGACATGTGGGAAGAATGTTCCTTCCCGAATAAGAACACTATCAAAATAAAAGGAAAAATTAATCTAAAAATACAAAAATTATAAAATCGTTACACCTTTCATCCTTCACAGTATTTAGTGATAAGCCCATATTTCTCACTAGTAGTTTGGGGACAGAGAACAAAGAAAGATTTCCTTACTCTCCTACATTTTTTTCTTCGGTGTTGAGTCCTTGTCTTTTTTGGTGGCATGGGGAAACATGTATTGGGTCCTGTTTATAACCAAACAAAAACAATTAACCAATAAAGCCTTTAGAAATATGAATCAAAGTGTTTAACCAAAAACATCCCAATAAGTCGCTTATGTAAAGAGAGAAAAAACCCTTCAATTAGATTTTGTCAATCGTATTCGGCCATGTATGAATCTAAGTCGATTCAAAACCTATAAAGTGGAATCATCTTGGAATCAATCAGATAATCTTGACTAGAGATGAATTACATATTTCTCTTATGGATCATTGTTACACCTTTTGTTTTCACATCCATCATTTTAACTTTCATATCATTATTTACCTTGTTATAACATCCTTCTTGGCTCTCTATGATGAACCCTCACATCCTCCTAGTTGTGTGGAGTCACGAGTGGAGTGAAATGCCCTATCATTTTATCACCTCCATTTCTGCCAATGGAATGGAATTCTTCTAATTGTTTGCACTGCATTCAAGCAAGTGCACCCCTTTCTTGAGTTTAAAAATACCAAAAAAAAAAATGTTTCACAAAACTTAAAAACATTCAAAAATGTTTCACAAAATTGCAAAAACATTATAATTTTTTTCACAAAATTACAAAAACAATACAAATTATTCCAAAATCCAAAAACAATATAAAACTTCCAAAATCAAAACATTCAAATAATGTTTGACCAACCCTCGTAACTAGCTAACACAATTCAACAATTTCACCATTTGACGACGCTCCTTATGATCCTTCTAGATCATTTTTAATAATCGCTTTTTCTTTCCCATGGTGTATATTTATGCTCAAGGAAATAAATCATTTACCCTTTCACAATATAACTTTACTTGGGGCACACTTGGATTTCACATTAAAATCCAATATAGATCAAACTTCAATGTGATCTAACAAGAGTATATTTTGGAGTCTTACTCCGCTCTTCGGTTTGATTCAATCCTCTCGTGTTCTAAGCTATCGCTCTAGGGCATTCATATCTATATAATTATTCAATGTGGAATACATTCAAAGTGTCATTATATGTCATTATTGCAAATTGTGTTGTACTATTGTAGTTTGTCAACATTTTGATGACGTTTTTGCTTCTTTTAGTTTATTATTTTATTGTACTTTTTTTACCATTGTAGACCAATTGCAGGAAACTTATTGACTTCTTAGTTCACATATAAATTTGGTGTCCTACATTCCTATTCATATTGGGTTCAAGTTTGCAATGTTTGTTTTGTGTCTTTTGACCACTTGGACGTGTTGTGTTTTCATTTGGTTTATTAAATAAGCCATGGTATGTTTTAATTTTTTCTCTGTATTAAGTTTTTTTACATTTATTATTTAATTTTTCTCAAAACTTCACAAAATTCTAAAAAAATCGTATATTCAAAAATCCAAAAAAATTATACATTAATTTTAAAAAAAAAAAAACCATAATTTTTTTAGAAAACATTCGCTTATCATAGAAATCCTACAATTGGAAAATTATGAAAGGAATATTTCAACATTTTAACACAATCTTGATAAATTCATACCTTTATCTATTACCCTAGTGATAATTCCAATCTTACGACTATCACTCCTCTTTCTTCCCTTTGCATGGTTCCTAACTCTGCTTAGGGCAAGTCACAATTTTTTTTCCTTCCCAATATAAATTTACTTGGGGCAATTTCTCTTAGATCATTTGTAAATTGGATCCCACAAGAGTATCATTAGGAGTACCTTACTCTTCTGTTCTAGTATGATCCTATTCCCACACATTCCATTGATTTTGGTACTTAGGGGCATTTGCATATGCTTAATCATCATTATGACATGCAATAGGGGCATAAATGATTATCTTATTTTTCGACTTTGTGTTGTGTTGTCGATGTTTACTTTTTAGACCACTTGCAAGTAGTATGATAACATCTTGGTTCCTTTACAACCTTGTTGCATGCACCTACTCTATTTATTATTTTTTTTTCTTTTTATATTTTCTTTGTTGTTTGTGTGTTTTCTTACACTCATCTGGGTTACCCATCATGATTATTTTATAATCATGGTGAAAAATCTCGTGTGTAAAGCAACACAAATAAGTTTTCTCTAAATTTTATTCTCCAAATGACGCTTATGTTACAAGCACAATCCTTTTCACCCTTTTTAAAATCCCTTGTCTTCTTCCTATCAATTGAAAGTCCACCATTTAAATATGTCACCCAACCACTTGTGTACATTCTTGTTGGGGCATCCAAATTCTTATCTATATTTTGATTTGCATATGTTTATTATCTTTAAAATGTTATTACTTCATAATAACACTTTAAAGAGGGGAAAATGTAGACACCCTAAAATAACACACATATTTCTAGTATTATCCCACTTTAATTCCTAGTTCATATCCCTTCAAGATTGATTAATACACTTAATTAATCATTACACATTTTTAGGATTAATTAAATTAATATCTAATGCAACTTAGCTAGATTAATTGTCATTTAAAAAAATGATTAATTAGTTATCTCGATTAGGAAATACACATATTTTTGATTCAACTACCACTTAGGTTCCCTTTGGACCCCACTTGGACTCCGCTTCCCAAGTAAAATCCACTTGGACTCCACTTCACTAGTCTAGCTAACTGCACTTCTAGAATCCTATAAAGGGATGGGTAATTGAATTGCACATATAACCACCTTTCCGGATGTAACTTCCACAACTGAATTATTTACTGCCCCTCATGGGAATAAATTCATTCACACTATTTAAACTCCCTCAAATTATATTTTTAGCATGTGCATTCAACCACTTTTAACCACTTCCAACCACTAATAAGTCTCTATAAAATATCATGCTTATCCCTTTAAAAATCCTCTTGACTCTGTTGGATTTCTTGTACACTTACTCTGTCAATTTTTCTCTCCAATATCTGAAAATTGGAAGCTTTCCTATTTTTGTTTGTAGTAATTTGCATCCCTATTTGGATTTCATTTAAGAGCACCCAAAAGCAACTATTTATGAGGTTGCACAAGCTTAAAGCTTCCCACAACCTTAAGGAATAAGCGACATGAAGGTTTGCACATCTATTTGTTTGTCTTCCATTTTAGTTGGATTTTCCGTGCTCACAACATGCTACCTTCAAAGCACTTAGAGAATAGGAATCTTAGATCTGAAGAGAAGGGGAGAGGGGTGGTATGTTTGATTCAAGATGGAACACTAGATAGTTAAACACATCTTTACTATACGGGTTATCGTCGAAAAGGCTCGTCATGGGTCTTATAAAGTATTTAATTTTTATGTAGACTTCTAAAAATCCTTTAACTTGTTTATGCAAGATCTTCTCTGTAAGAATATGTGTGATATTGACATTCTATATCCTTTCATTACCATCACTTGGAGGTTTTATGAGACATTTGTCAAATAGCTTCATACTTATCGGGATATTTCTTATTTTGTGAAGAGCACCATTGGGGGTCAAGTAAGGATACCCTCTCTTTTTGAAATGTTGGTGAGAAAATTTTTAGGTGGACAAACTTGTGGATTTCTTGCCAATGCTCGGGAATCAAAGTTACTCTACTTAATCGGTGCAATTTTCGTATATGCATACACGAGAAAATGTGGATTTCTGTGGTGGCCTTTTGACTTGGGATCCAATAGGGGCACTCCAATGACCCTACAACAAAGCTAGCAATCTCTTGCTAGGGAAGTATTCATCTATAGAGTGGGAAAGGGGAGTGAGAAAAGAGGTAAGAGAACTAATGCTATAGGTAGAAAATTAGATTCCTTCACGCACTAGTTAGAAACTTCAACACATGCATTCATGAGAAGAAACAACCCTGAGAATAGCAACAAGATCAGATAAGATTGTGAACTCATAGTTTCTAAAATATCCTCATCAAAAAGGATACAAAATCCTTCTTCTTGTATTTATGTTTAAAAGAAGTTGTATATTGTGTGGGAATAGAAGAAATTTTAGAGTGGAGGAAAGTATAAGAAAGTGGCTATCTCCTTTGCTTTCTCTAGGTACAATGCACTCTTGAGTTTACAAGATCAATCGCCAACCCTTTGAAATGGGAATGGCATTACAATTTATAGAGTAGAATATGACTCTTCATCTACCCCCTAATGCCTTTTCATATGTCCTCGCACAACTTAAAAATTTTCAACTTCCTAGGAAACTTTTAAGTCCCTTTTTATAACATAAAGGTGACTTATTACATTATGAACATTAAGACATATGAAAAAGTGCAACCCCAATGCAAAATTAGAACATTTGAGAAGAGAGAGAAAGTTGGGGGAAAGAGGAGAGAGAAAGAGAGAGAGAAGAAGAAGAGGAGACATTGTTCCTGATGAAGTCCGTTGATCCTCATTGATGGAAAGTGCCAAATACAGTGAAACTCTGAATCTTTGAACTCCTTGCACACTGTGAATCTCCTTCAAATCAGCTCGTGAATGCTTGCCAAGTTGAGTGAACTGTTCATTGATGACCGCAACTCCTAGCCTGCATATGATATACTATTTTTAGTGAGAGGTGATTTTTGCCTCTTCTTGACCATCGTGATGTGATGAACTCCCTCATTCGATACCGCGCACCCTACCCTTGCCTCATTTTCTTCTTTAGGATGACTTACTATTTTTAGTAAACACCCATATAAGGGACTTACTATTTTTTTATTGATTAGAGGTAAAAAAGGGTTGAGGGGACCCTACCCCATACAAAGTATTACCAGTTCCTTACAAAGAGGCCAAGGGATTACCATTGAAGCCCAACCAAAAACCCAAAGCATCACAAAACAAACAACAAAGAGATACAACCATAAAGGAAAGTATCCAAACAACAAATAAGCAGTAAAATAACAAACAACAACAATACAGAGAACTAACAACAAAACAACATAGAACTAACAACAACAAATCATTATCCCATTTTCTTCATCACTCTTTTATCAGGTCCCCCCTGAGTTCATATAGCCATTCCATTCTTTGACAAGGGAGTCGATGGTAGCTTTCCAATACTTGTAGTTAGGCTCAGGAATCTCCACTTTGGGGCCTTTTCCTTCTTTTTCTCTTTCCTTAGCAAGTTCCATAGAATGAATCATCTCTGCTAATAGCTTGAGATGGTGGATGGTGCTTTTAACATTAAGGAGATGGACATCATGAATCTGGAAAATAACTTCTTTCATCTTCAACATATCCTTTGCCATCTCCAGGCTTCTCTCATTTGCATTCTTGAGCTGTTCACTAAGAACCAAAGAAGATAATGTTGGTATCCAAATTTGTTCTCCTTTTCAGTCTAAGCAGCACCACAGTTATGTCATGGAGCTTAAAGATAGATTAGACCATGTTGTTGGTAGCTATGGATATGGTCTAGCTAGCACTCAGGTTTGTGGAGAAATGGATAACACTCTAATAGGACTTGATCTTGTCCTAGCTGTTTTAGGTTGTGCCTTGCAACCAAGGTAAGAGGACCTATTTTGTAACCTTGTAATGGTGAAGGAGATGAAGATGTCCTTCTCTTTTCTTGAAATTCTATGATGGAGACCTTGATGAAAACATGATCAACACCCCAGATCTAAACTCTCACAAGTTGTCACTTCTCAAAACATGGGTATGTTCTCAAAACAAGGCAAAGGTTACTAGAGACATTGGAAATCCTGATCTGTTATGCATACTTTTGCAAATAGATTTTGATCTTCTGTGGGTATACACATGTAAATCAGGGATATTACATGATAGGATCTTTGTTGTTGGATGATTTTTGGTGGGAGATTGATAAGACAAACTGGGATAGATTAGATCTTTGACAATCTGTATAATATATGAACAACTACCAGATGAAATGCCTAAACTAATCAGGGTTTTCTTTCAACCAGAAGAGGCAGAAATGGAAGCCCATGTTGCACTCTTCACACAATATTTGAGAACTCACCACAAAATCTTGAAGTAAAGAACTCAATTAAACACAAAAATCCATGATCAAACCATGCCTTAGGTACCCCCAAAGGCTTACAAGAAATCTTTGCAATCAAGGAAGGTAAAGTGATTTTAAATTTGTTTATCTCCTTATCAGATGAAGGCTCTTTTGAGTATGAGATTGCAAATTCCACTGAACTATCAACTAGAAATGGAGATCCTGTATGATTTCTAAAGACTTTCAATGCAAGATTGCAACAAGAACACTAAAATTTATCTGCATGCATTTAAAATTGATAACAGACATCATATTGCCCAAAGAAAAACATAGATTTAATTCAAAGCTTGTTAGATTCAATAGCAGGGGAGAGTTACATGAACAATCTCAGAGCTGTGTGGTGGCTATACACTTGTAACCAACCCACATGCATGAATTTTCCAACAAATGAGACATTAACCTGGTTCTTTGGTGGATTTTCTCAGAAAATGAGATTTTTCTCAAAATTCACTCGTGATTTTCAACTCCCGACCTCTCACAATTTTTTCCAAAATGCATAATATACCACATGCCACATTAGTCTTCCATCCCAAGAAAAGAATATGCTTATGGGATCAAATTTGTTACAAAAACCCCATGATTTAAAGACAATGACATCAAATGGAAAAACAACTCATGAGAGTTGTTTTTTTATTATTGGCAAATAGTTTTTTGAAAGGGACTATACCCTTGATTACAAAAGAAGGCCTAAAAGCCAGGATAAGCAAGAGAACCAGAGTGAAAAGGATCAGAATCCAAATGTTACAATGATGTTCAAAGTAGCTAAAAAATAGCTACCAAAACGAGACAGAACAACAAAATTACTGCAAAAAAGTAGTAAAGGATCCGCAAAAAAATAGCAAAAAAACAAACAAGGATAGCAGAATCAACTGCAGCTACTTCCTAGTAGCTTTGTCTATGATGGTTTTGATATTCTTCCAGGATTTAAACATACCCAAAGTAGTCATATGGGCAACGTCATTAGTATCCAAATTGCTCCAAGGTCTTCTTGCTTTCTTTATCGGGCACCCTAAGAGTTTTAGGCACTCCGCTTAGGTTGGAGACACTTCTGACGTGTTGTTCAATAAATTCCTCAATCGCCCTAAAGATGGCGATGTTGTAATCATGCCTAGTCTTGGCCTTCCCTAAGTGAGAGTCCAAGGAGTGCAATTTCTTGTATATATCTTAAATTTGGCTGCTGTCCACATCCTCCTCCTCCTCCTTCCTCTTTCCTTTCTGTTTTGTCAAGTTTTTAACTTCATCCTTTAACAATTTCATATCTGCCTCTAAGGCTTCCAGCCTTTTTGTAGGGCTTTCCAATTGCACTTCCCGGGGGCTGGCACTGCTGATATGTAGGAGGTCATGAGTAATTTCAAATTCATGAGAACCCTTCTCCACAGCAAGGGTCTCAAGGTTAAGCTTCCTAGAAGCCCTGGTAACTGGTCTCCGTGAGGTAGAGGCCAAGTGGGGGGCGGGAGCATCAGTAGGGGGAACGGGAGAAGAAGCCTGAACGGCCGGCATGGGGGTGACAGCAGCGGTGGTAGGGGCAGAGAGAGGAGAAATAGGGTTGACGTGCGGTAGAGCTTGGCAAAGGGGGAATCGAGCTAGGGGAGGATGGGAGACCAGGAAACCTGAGTAGACAGCATTTGTGTAACAACAAAATGAGCCCTTGGTGCAAAGGAACCACCTGGGAATGCTTTTGAAACTCAAGAATGGAGCGTTCAAGAGAGTTCAACAAGTAATGGGGGAAACAAACCAGATGATCCCTACAAAAATCAAAAATCAAAATTATTACACAAATTTGGATCACTATCCACCCAGGGGCATGTTCTTATCATTTAGGCATGTGAGCATCTTTTATTCATCATTTTTTTACCCTTTTCAATTTTACCTCTATAATTTCCAGATCTAACTTTTACGTTTTTTGACAGGCCTGAGCCAAAATTACATCAAAAAACACCATAGATTGATGAATTAGGTCATAAAAATGTTGCCAATGTTCTCAGAAGGCCAAGACGACTGAAAATCATATAAGGTTCGATGAAATTTGATGAAGAAATCATGATTCCCAGCTTCTTGGAGCTCTCGTGGCGGCCCAAATAGATGAATGCATAGTAGCCGTTGATCTTGTATTGACATTAAATGTACGCCCTCCACATGGAAAATGAGATCCAAAAGATAGCTCAGAATTACCTTTTTAACCTTTGGATAAGGTGAGACACGTGTCAAAACATGACTGGATTGGGCCCACACATTTAAAAAATGCATTCGCGACCTTTTAAAATTTTGAATTTTTTTGCAAAATTTCCTTGTTTCTCCCTAGATGCGCCATGTGTCCATATGTGGGCCCCATCAAAACCACAGCCAATCTAATCAATTTTTCCACTTTTTGAAAAAAATAAAATTTTTCCACAAAACCTCCACGGGCCCAAAAGCTCGATTCTTCCTTGCCATGTGGCAACCTTCGATTTGCCATAGGTCCAAGTCTCCATTTCTGCCTTCTAACCTCCCTGCAAAATTTGAAAAAATTAAAACACACTGCGGGCCCACGCCCTCCCCTTGACTTCTTAGAGAGTGCCACGTGTCCATCATGGGTAGGCCGTAGAGCTAATTTTTCATTTTTACCTTTTAGACAACAAAGGTCAAAAGGTATAAAATTTCCTTCGGCCCCTTCCTCCGCCTTTTGCAATTTTGGACACGCGTCCCCTCCCTATTCGCTGCGGGCCTTTAGGCTGAAATTTGATTTTTTACCATTTGAAGTTAAAAATTCAAACTCATTGCAAAACCCATTGCCCCATCCTATCCTTTCCTGGACATGTGTCCACCAATGATTTTCCAAGGGATTTTGGGCCAAAATTTCATTTCATCACTTTGAGCCATAAAACACCAAAATTCTCCAAGTTCCCCGCCATCCGCATGCCCTCCATGCCATGTGTCCTCTCCCTATTCGGTGTGGGCCTTCGGGCCAAAATTTGAATTTGAAAATTTTTCTCAATGAAAGCAAAATTTCCTAAGGAAAGCCCGCCAATCCTCTAGCCAATCAAAATGCACCACGTAGGCACCTCAATGCAGAAGGCGGAGCCGCGGATCAAAAATTTCCCTTTTTCCAACATTTCAAAAATGATAAGTTAGAGACATTTTCTGCCGCTCCTCAACTAATAGGAACTTTCCACATTACCCTTGCATGTAGAGGATGATTTTGACGGGCAAAAGACGCCCGTCTAATCTCAAAACGTGGAAAATTTAAAAGATGCCCTAGAAATCAAATTTTTCAACAAGGATTGCAAATTTATTGATTTTAACTCAACTGAAGCATGGTTTGATATTATTTTCAACCTTGTGATTGGGAAATTAATTTCATACAATTTAGATTGGATCAATTCGATTTTTCATGATCGGGCAAGAAAGGAAAATGGTATGACCCAAAAATTGGAAAAACCTAGGGCACAAATAAGAGCATACACAGATTTTCCTCTTAAATCAAGGCAAAACAACAGGTTTACGAGCATTTTTGAAGCATTCAACAAGAGGGGCTGAATTGAAAATCACCAATTTGAGAAATAAAACGTTTCTGAGAAAAATCGTACATGAAAAATTAGGGCACACTATACAAGCTCAGAAATGGCACCAACAGATAACTTTTTCACTTTATCGATTAGTTCCCTTAGATCCATGGAAACCATACTAATCTTATGTCTATTAATATCAGTATCAAGCCTGCAATGCTCAAATTCCCGCATAAAATTATGAGACTTGACAACGAGTCTTGGATGGTAAACAATTTTGTTTGGGTAGTTTTAAGAGCATGCTCTAAACACTCATTCTAACTTCCTCATGATCTTCAATGCCCATTTCCTTTGTCTCAGCTACTTTTGATGATGACTTTCCAAACATAGCAAGTTTATATAGGAAAAATTACTATTTTTAGAAAGTGTGTTTCTAGTGCTTGATTTGCGATGGAACATAATTTTTTTGACTCGTCTTGTCGTTACGATCACACCCTCCGAATTTCACATAGTTTTTCGACTAGAATGATTGGAAATAAATTTTGAAATTTTGAGCTAATAGTGGCTTTGGGCATGGAGATTGAAAGTTGTAGGTTTTTTTTTTGTCTCCATTTGTGATGAAAATAAATCCATTGTGATAGGTTTTTATTTGGAGCCCATGTGTAAGTTTTTAGCTCACTCCTATTGCCGGAATGATGGGAAATCTGACGAATGTGAGTCGGTGCACGAAGTGGGATTTTTGTTGGAGAAAATGATTTAGAGCACCATTTGACCTCCCGTTTGTTGCATCATGATCATCTTGAAAAATTTGGAAGTCTACGAGAAGATGAAACCTCAATCCGATGTGTATCTTGTGAGATATGAAGATTTCTTGATTAGGTGACTTCATAGTTATCGGCAAAAAACCTTCATTTTCTTCCCATTCTTCATTTCTTCAACACTTTTGATCATTCCTTCCCCTAAAATCTATGTATTTTCATGACTGGGTGTTTATGTGGCCATGGAAAAGCTGGTTTGGAGCAACAATGGTGGACCGGGTGTCTGGACAATCATGCACGAAGCCATGGCAAGGTATGAAGTTGTGAAGGAGAAATGAGGGGGAAGAAACGACTAAGTGCCAAATTTAAATTTTCAAATAAATGCACATGGAGGGGCTGGGAACATTTTTTCCCTAATTTCCCTAACCTTAGGGACGTGAGGGACATCAATTTCCATGGTGGTCAAGGTGATGTCATGTGTCCTTGATCCGACGGTAGGGGATTTGCTTGAAAAATGCACTGGGGTGAAAGTCAATCATGTGGGTGTCCAAAAGACTCCCCATAGGGGTTGGGAATATTTTTCAAGGTCTGATGTCCCTCACCTTAGGGAAATAAGGGACATTAGTTTCCACTATGGTCTTGGAGCTGACACGTGGCGTTTGATCGCGTCGGGGGAATGGATGCTCAAAAATGCACCTAGGGGATGAAAGTCGGTCACGTGGGTGTCCAAAAGACTCCCCATAGGGGGTGGGTGAATTTTTAAGGTCTGATTTCCCTCACCTTAGGGACATAAGGGAAATCATTTTCCTCGGTGGTCTGAAGTTGACATGTGGCGCTTGATCGACATTAGGGAATGAATGCTCCAAAATGATCTTGGGGGCTGAACTATTAAGTATAGAGGTCATATTAGGGCCCAAGAGGTCACATGGGGGCTGGCTAAATTTTTCAAGGGTTGGTGTACCTAACCTTAGGGACATCAGGGACATGAAATCCTGCCAAGTTCCGTGGTGCCGACACTTTTCCTCCCAAAAATGACTAAGTCTTGAATGCCTTTGAGAGGGTAACTTGAAAAGATGATAACTTGAGCTCATGATGGAATTTATTGGTGAAATTTTATATGATCCTAACTTTAAATTTCATTATAAATCCAACGGTGGGGTTCTCATTTCTTTATTCATCCATCTGATCTTTGAAAAAGTGGATTTGTGATTTGAGACTCCACTTGTGCCTAATAAAAATTACCTGCAAATCCTATGCACCAAGGTGTTGTGAAAAATATTATTTCACCATCATGTAGGTATTGGAATCCTCTTTCCAACGATGTTTTTTTCTTATAACTCCATTCGAAGCTCCTAGAATCTTCTTTTGAAGCCCAACAATTTGTTTTAGGCTTGTGAACCCTGTTTTTACTCAAACTACTCCAAGTATTTCAAAAATTCCCTAAACCTTCAAAAATCATTTCCATGATGTTCTATTGTCTTAAATTCACCTCCATGTTGAATTTGGCCCTCCTTTCCACTCCTGGGGGTTGATCCGATCCGAGAAGCCCAAGCGATAGCCCTTCCCAATACTGCCAGAAGATAGCATCTTTTTAGAACTTCCTAAAATCACCTAGGGGAATGAATGGAATTTACTAAATCACCTAGGGGGATGATATAACATTATTTGGGAGGTCATTTGGACTGACGGATTTGACTTGGGGTTCCTAGGAATGATAAAACATGAAAAATTTGGCACAAGGGTATAGTTGTCATGCTTGGAAACTTCCAATTTCCCTGTTGCACATTTACATGACAACATGACCCTCTTCAACATTTGCATTGATAAGCTATATATTTTTATTTAACAACATACACATGAAAATTTTGGTTGCATTTTACTTGATGTGGTGATATCCGTACTCCTTTTTCGACGACATTCTCTGTTCTCACTTTTTCAAGGATTTACAAAGAAAACTTGATGTCCTTACTTGTTTTAATGAACATAATTAATTATGGTCAACATTAGAAAGAATAAGGCTGTGATATTCAGCACCTATAAACATTCTCATTCCTAGTTCTACTTCCCTTACAAAGAGGAACTATTGGAGATTGCATTGGCCTACACTTATTAGGGGGTTTGATTTTTTGGACCATATTTTAGCATGAAATCTAGCTCTCATACATGATTTTTCAAGAAATATTATTCCTTATATTTTGGAGTGCTATTGATTTTAGACCCACATTTAGGATATCCATTAAAATATGTGCCTCTTTGATACACCCATCAAGCCTATAGTTTTAACATTTATATGGGTTTGAGGTTTAGAGACCTACTAGGGATTGTTGATTGGGATCGTATTGAGAGGGTCTAGAATCTCATGAATCATCATTCAATATGATGAAAATGGAAAATTCCTTATTCCATAGTATAAGATAATTTATCTTCCCAACCTTTCTAGTTACTTTCTATATTATCAAACTCAAAATTGTGGGGGTTGTAACTTTTGGCATGTCTGAAGGTATCAATACATAGATGTTCTTTATAGGATTACATCTTTTGGCCCTAATAGACGTTGATGTTAGTGGTATTGTAAAATACCTTTATCTTTAGATTATTGACATCTATATTGAAACATTATCTCCTTTTGAGTACACTTTGAATTCCTATTCCCAACTTCCCTTAAAAGAGGCCATCACTAGATATGTTAGAGATGGTATTTATATGTAATACATCCAGTCACTTGGATGTATCCTTTTGATCCTCTCAACCCGAAACTTGGATTTTACACTAAAAATTATTATGGGTGGTGTGTTACATCATTCATCGACCTATTTAACTCCACGCCATTAGTGTCATGGCTTGAGGTTTCCCCTTGGCTAGTTGAGGTTATTCTTACACCATTTGTAGGTTGAGATTGGTCATTTTATTTTGAGGAACACAATTTTTATATTTGTCCTTTTAGAATGTGGAGACTAAGGATCGATTCATTTATTATATTCATTTTTTTATGATTTGTGGGGGATATCGTTGTCTTTATAGAGACTTGGGAAACACTTTGTGTAGTCTATTTTGGTACTGGATCAATGTTGTGCGGACCTTTTTCTTCGATGTGTTTTCAAAATTTGATGTAGATCACTGTAAGGAGCTCTTTCGATGCAATCACAAGGTTTCCAAAATGAAATCCCATTTTAATTTGATTAACTACAATACATTCGTCCTATTTTCTCATAATATTTATAATGCTTACACTATTGAGCATTATTTCTATGTTGTTGTAATTGTTGTCAAGTTTCACATTGATGTCAAAGGGGGTCAAGGTAGTTCATGTGTCTCCATGAGGTGTCATTCATTATCAATCTTGAAGGTTGATTGGTAGTGTTCAATCTTGTTGTCATGGTATGGTGTTTGGTGTCAAGTCATTGAGTCTTAGTTAGCATGATTTGTTGAATGCATGGTTCAAGATTATATGGTCATGATATGAGTTCCAAATGTTTATAGGGGGTCTAACATGCTTAGAATGATGATTCGAAGGTGTTAATACATCTGTAATATGTTCTCAAGTTCATTTCTCTTGATTCATGTGTTGGAGCAAGCCATTATAGGCCTAATCATAGACCTAGCATGAGCAGATTGTATGGTAGCATAGAATATGGAGTAGAGCATGTCTACATAAGCATGTGGAAGGTATTGTGACAATACATGACAAGTATACAAGGCACACAAGGTCATATTTTAGAGTTATACTATATGGTGAAGGTCATTTGAAACATGTTCATTGAAGAAAAAATTAGAAAGACATGGTAAGTCATGGTGGTTGGAGAGTTTCATATGTAGTTGAGATCTATTGAGGTTTGGAAAACATGGAGGAGGCTATATGAAAAGTGATTTTTGGTCATATCGAGTTCTTAAGAAGGAAAAAATCGGCATGAAGGTAATCTTATTATACTCACCCACACATGTGCACTTTACATGGGGTCTTGTTCCTTTTAGAGATGTTTTTACATGGAGTTAAGAATACATAGCAAGTGGAATGAGGTAAATTGGATGTTAGAAAATTTATGAAAAATCATTAACAAGGTAAACAAGTCTAAAACCCTAGTTAAACCCTAGACCTATAGCGATAAGAAATAAATTAAGATTTTTTCCTCAAAATGGATTGGGCAAGCTGGTATGATGACTCGGGGTTGTAGATAATTCTTCTAGGCTCGTTTTGGTGATGTTTTCATGTTCTTGGTATTCTAGTAAGATGGAGAAAAACCCTTGTTTTGTGAAGATTTATTGTTTTGGAGCTGAGATGAAGGTTTCATGATACAAAAGTTATTGTTATAGATACCTTTGGATGTGATCTAAGTGATCATGAAAAGTTTTAGATATCTTAAGTGGAGGAAATTTGAGAAACATTTCTCACAAGCTTCTCTATCACTTTTAGCCTTAAGGGCTAAAACTAGTCATGAAGGTTTGAGGTGTATCTTGATGTTTTACATGTTGTAGCAGTATCTAATGGTCAAGGATTGTTGATAGAATTTGTATATGATGTGATAGATCTATTTTTTTAATCGAAGAGGTTGTTTCATGTTGAAACCCGAGTATCTTAACTAGCCCTATTAGGCTTGTGAAGAAAGTATGATGGAACAGTATGCAAAGAGATTATTATCCACATGACATAGGGTTGTGAGTGTTTGAGAATATTGTAAGGGGTGCAGTGATGTGTTCCATACATTGGTAGATCTTGGAAGTTTTTTTTTAAGGTGATTAGAGCTTGATTCCTCAAGGCTGGTTTTGAGTCGATTTGACATGTTTGAGCGATTTTGGAGATGGGATTGTTTGAATGTCGTGTGTCCTATTTTGGAGGTTGAAGTGATTTTTTCAGTTAGTAAACAGTGATATATTTCCATCCATATTCTTCTTGTGTCATTAAGAGGTCTTTTTCTATGCGAAGTGATTCACTTTTCAAGACTAAATTTTGGGTGCTAGAGACCTAGTTTGTTGTTATTTCTTCTTGGTGTGCTTCATGGTGATGATAGATGTTCTTGATATTATCAATGATGCTGATTTTTTTAAAAAAATTTTCCCAATATTTTGGAGCTTTGGTGTATCTTCTATGCTCCTTTGAAGTTTAGATTCTATTCAGTGGTGTAAAGACCTTGTTTCTAGGCCTAATTGAGAGGCTTAATGTTGTTTATGTTTGATAGGATCTTTCTGACCTTTAAGGTCTCTTGGAGTGATTTTATATTGGATTATAGGACTTGTTTTAATGTTTTTAAGACTAAAATTAATGGTCTTGGCTGACCTAAGGTTTTTTTATCAAGTGTCAAGTATAAAGAAGTGTTGTATTAGTTCATTTGAGAATGTAGTGATGATGGGAATATAAGCGAGCTATATGATGTGAAAGAAGAGGTTAAAGGGATCAAGGGAAGAGTTGAAAAGAGGTATGAAGAGTTGAGAAGAATAGAGAAATAGGGTTTAAAGGTAATTTTACCTAATCAACATATGAATATTCAGATGTGTGTGAAGAAGAAGAGAAGACTGTTTGAGAGGATTTCATGTGGATTAAGTTGAACTTGTGATCACAATCACTTGTAGGAGTAAAAATACATTAGTGATATTCATATTTAGGTGGTTTAGTTTGTTTTTGATAAAATTAGAGGATTATATCCTCATTGTAGGATTGGTGTCGTACTAAAATAGGGGTTGATTCTCTTTGTTGGGTTGGTGCCTCACTAAAGAAATCTTATGTGATGTGTCATATTCACACGAGTATTTTGGAATGAGTAATATATTCAAAAGTATCAGTGGGTTTTCTTCCCCTTGAGGGTTTCTAGCTTTACATCTGGTATTCTTGTGTTCTCTCTCTTATTTCATGCACTTGTGAATGGATGCTACACACATAATAAGATCATATTGAATATGTATATTGAATGATTATTTTATATGATATTGTAAGCTATGGTAAATGAGTTAACGAGTTGTAAATACTCAACCTCCCCTTAGTCCATATGCTTCTAATATACACAACTTTGTTTCATGTTTTGTAGTTTGTAAGTGAATTTCCATAACTTTTCCTTCTTTGTAGTCCGACATGGGATAGATTCAATCTTCAATTTTTTATTTATAGTTGGTCTCCCATTGTTATAATATCATGTTAAATCTACAAAAATATCATTTGTGATCAAACATGGTGCCCCCTTAAGTTTTTGGTTGAGGATTTTATCCCACATTTAGGTGAGAAGAGAGGCACCCTAGCCTTTATATACAAAATAGCTTCCTATGTTAATTGGAGGAAAGGATATATTTAGCTCACCCTTTAGCTGGAATGAGGAAATTGATTAAGGAATGAAAAATATTTAGAATCTGGGTGCCCTCTATATTCGTGGAATGTGTTGTGATCATTGTCCCAACCTTAGGCTGAAATTGGTTAAGCGAAAAATAACCTAAAACCCAAAATATAGAATTACACTATGTGGCACAATTCTATAAAGCTAGGTGATGGGGAGATTACATTAGAGTTATGATCAGTGGAATATATGTGAGTGTGAATGAGTGCCATGTAGCAAAAATTCGGGCCTTACAATTCATAGAGTTAGCATAAAGTGGAGATTTGAATGGTCTACGCCTAGCCTCGAGTTCAAATGAAAATTGGAATTTAGGATTGCGCCACGTGGCTCGATTCCATGAATTCAAGTGATAGATAGAATTGAAGTAGAAAAATAATAGTCCAAGGCCCAAGAACAAAAATTCGTGCCATGTGGAAAAAATATGGGGATTCACACACTTGAAAAATCGTGCTCTAGGAAGATAGATGATATTTGAGGCAAATTGATGGAGAAGGGATGATATAATGTGGATGAATAAAAGCATTCCATGTGACACCAATATCTCCAATCTGAAAGTGACAAGCGGCATAGGCTATCAAGAGCTTAAACTTCATGGTTGAATGGATGTCTATTATGTAAAATGAAAATCATAGATCCATATGGTTATATCTTTTCTACATGGCACCTATTTTAGCCTATTCGGACCCATTGTGGAGCTTGAGGGATTTTATTTCAACCGTGATATAATTCAAGGAAAGAAATACTTCCTTTTGGAAATTATGGGCAACCAAAATTCACTATGGCCTCCTTTTCGTTAAATCCACGGAAAATTAGACAAAGCTCGATGGAGTCTTTTTAGATCCCAACGCATCATTTATTGAGAAAGTCACATCTTCCACAATGTTGCCCATGCTTCAAGTTGCAAAGGAACTTTTCACAAGGATATTACGAATAAATATTAAATATTTCATTTAAGATTTAAAACCACAAAGGAGTTTTTTGAAAATTAGGGCCCCTTTTCTCTTTTATCTTCCCCATTGTATAAATATAGTAGAGCTTATTTTGTTATTCAAAATCTTAGTTGTTTAGGAAATATTTTCCATTTTTAGGTTATTCTCTCATAGTTGATAATCATTCTTCTCTTCTCTTGTTTCCTTAACCTCTATACTAGAAAATTTAATACATTCGATCCTATTTATAGTCAATACTATTTGTATCTAATTAAACAACAATCGGTGTTGTGGCTATTATCTTCCCTACTCTTATCTTGTCTCTCATCTTCTATCTTAATTGTGACAAATGTGCATGGAGACTAAACTTGCGTTTTTTCTAGTTTATTTTATTATTTTCAAGCACAAGAGAGATACGATATATATTTCTCTTTTTCACATTTCCTTTCCTCTTTATATGTTTTATTTCTCCCCCTTTTCCAACAACATGGTTAGATTAGGTAGCGTTAAAAGTGGAAGTAGATGAAGGACCAAATTTATCTGGAGGAACACCCCAAAAGAGCTAGGATACCACACTTGATGGGGCATTCTTTAGTTTTATTATTAGGGCATTAAAACTCTACTCTGGTGTCTTTGGGCCCACATTTCTAGTACAATAGTTTTTAGCACATCGGTGGTACTCAAGTCCTTGTTTTGTTTGAAAATATTTCACAAATACTCTCATTTTGTAATTTTTGTGGTTTTCGTGATAGTAATAAAAGGCTATATTTACTTATTGAATCATATTTTAAGTCATGCATCAACTCCTCTAATCTAATAGACATGTTTTTCAAGTTTCACAACCCCCGCTTCTATTTTGTGTTATTGTTATGAAACCAAAATTCCATGGCTACCCAAAGATCCCTATCATTTCCCGGATAAAATTTTAGAATACCTATTTGTTTGCAACAACATCATGTTATCCACTTATTTATTTCAAGTCACTCCCTACCTTCACTTTGGTGATGGTTTGTGAGCCTTTTAGACCATATTAAATATGTGGAAAACCTTTGTATATTCCTTCACATTGCTAATCTAGATGTATCCCTCAAATTATTAGCTACCTCTCTCAAAATGAAAGATCTTGATTGGTATAGAAATATCGAAGCTCAAACTATCTTAACTTGGGATAAAATCGGGTAGAAGCTCTACAACCGGTTTAAGGATGATGCTTGACATTTTGTCACTATTGGAACAATTGAGCACCATAAGAAGGATTCTATGAAGTGGATCTTTGATTTGAATATGAAATTTCACAAGTATTGGGAGATAATTTTTAGACAGTTTAGTCATACCCTAAGTATGGTTTATCTTTATCATTTAAAGACTCTCAACTGTGATTTGGAATTTACAATTCAAATTTTAGGGAGAAACACCAAACCAAAATCGTTTGATTATTCTATTTAAACTAAAACATAGATTTTCCAAGTTAAAAAGATAAATCCTATACCCATAAAGAGTTTGTACCATGATTTTTGTGAGCCATAATTTACCCAAGTATCTTTTGATATAGTTATAAACCCATCCCAACCACTCCAAATTAAAAATCAAAGATCAAATCCACTAGCTCAATTTTAAGGCCTTGCCTTACAGGTTGAAATGATTTTTAAATTTTAAACAACTGATGGCTAACTAAAGATCATGGAAATAGGTTTCCCTTCAAAGCATGCAGAGCACTTTCCTCATGTAAAACTAGTAGGATAAACCTAAACCTACACCTCAACCTCCTCCTTCATACTCCTTTCCAACTTCATAATTTTCCCGAGAATTTAATTGATCTAAATCTTAAGATAAAATTAGAGGATGGTTGAAAAATCAACTTATTTTGTGAGAAATGAAAATGTAAATAATGGGGTGTTTATCCAATTTAACTATCAAGGGATTGATTTGGTGGAGATAACAAAATGGTGTGGCACTAAAACAGACGAGGAAAAATGTTGTTAGGGTATAAGAGCGTAAAGAAATAGTTTGTACTAATTTAGGTTCTTGGATAGATTCAAAAGAGTAGAGATTGGTGAGATTTATGAGAAAAATGGATAGTCATGAGCTCATGAATATAAATCATAATGCCAAGGAGATAAACTAAGAAAATTTGGACGAGTTCTTAGTTAAATTAAGGGATGGTTGTCAAGATGAAGAGATGACTCCCCTTTAAGGTCTTAAATGGATATAAATAATTGTTGTTAAGGAGATTACTTTGATTTTCATGGGTTATTATTATGAGCTTACTTCTATTTTGGAGGTTCACAACAACATAGAACACAAAGACCTTAAGGTAAAATATGAAGGTAAAAAAACTCATTTGCAAACCCCATTTGTTATAATGAAGATTTGTCTACACTTATTGAATAATGTATAACTCTTCCCAAAAAAAAAGGGGTGCCCAATGAGATCCTTGTCATCCTTTCCAATCAATGTAAAATTGTCATTAGTCATGCTTGCTTCAAAGAATGTGGAAGATCTTAAACCAAAGAATCTTAACTCAAGTTCCCACCTCAATAATCCCAAACAAATTACATCACTTAGTGGGAACAAGGAGTTGGTCTTGTATATACTTTATTTTTGACGCTTTTAACCATTTGTTTTATGTAGGGGCTGATGAATTTTCCTCCTAAGTGGGTGCTTAAAGGGGAATTCGAGATTGGGGTGTGATTATACTTGGGCACGTGGGCTAGACTACAACATGTGAGAGATATCACTATTATTCCATAATTTAGTTACTATTGCCTCGCTTCTTCCCTTTATTCACACACTACATCATCATGTCTACATGTCTCATTATGTATACTTGCTTACTCTTATCACACATTATTATACTTGGTTTTGGTTCTAAAGACGTTAATAATTTATGTCTATTAACCTTTTTGTTTTCATCTCACATGTTTTTCACCCTTTTATCCTTAGGGTTCCTTCAAGTACAATGCCATCACCCATGGGAGATGGTGTTGGGTTTGGTTTTTCCATAGCCAAGACCATTTCTCATGGGAAATAGCGTTGGGTATATATACCTCACAACCTATTTTTAAAATGAACCAATCAATTATCAATTAATCATACATATAAGCTCTTATAGCTTACACATTTTTGTACTATTTTGCATCTACTTGTAGGAATTAGAGATTTGGATCTTACCTCTTTGCATTTGGGTCATCATAGTGAGTTAAGAATGGAGATCTTCTTGTTGAGTTTTATCCTTCTCCACCCAGAGTGATTCTCTCTTAGTGTAGTTTTCTCTAGGGAGGATTATGCATCAGTGGTCACACACACGTTATAGGTAATTATTTCTAACTCTTCTTATTCTTTTGTGTTGCATATGCATGTTGTTGATTTTTCATTCATTACTATAGACTAGATTATGTGTATGTTTTCTTTGAATTTTTCATTGTTTTATTATATTATTCCCCTTATATTTTTCCATCCCTTAATTAATCTTATTCGACAGGATATGTATCTTTATGTTAGGTACATGCTTTGTGTTAGTGTGTGTCATATTCACACTTGTTGTGAAGTCCACCTTAGGTAGTGTTGTTACCAAGGTGAGATTTATTATGTGCACAACATTGGTAAATGCAAATTTAAGTGGTAGTTATGAGAAGGGTGATGTTTAACTTAGGGAATTATCATATCACACCTCAATTAATCAATAACAATTTATCACTCACCTCTTACTTTTCCTATATAAGGAACTTTAGTGTCCTAGCAGAAAGAAGAGATCGAGTTTAGATTTGTCTCTAAATATGGTGGAGATGAGGTTTCTTAGGGATTTCATCTTCTAGTGTAACTATTATTTGTTGCACACACCATATGCATTGTATAATCCTTTTTAATTTAATACAATGTTCTTTTTTTGGTAAATCTCTTCCTCTCATGTAGGTTTTTGTGTGAATGTTTGCATTACAAAGTTTTCCGGTCCTTTGTCAATTCCTATATGGTATAATATCTAGATATATAACATCCATATCATAATTTACTCAGATCCATATTTTTATTCAGAGTTATTTGCATTAGTGGTTGCAGATATGAATGACGAAGAGTTTTTTGAAGAGATTTCTATTTTTTTACATTTTGAGTGAATTTTATGGTTCTAAAATTATCTTTGGAGGCTTTTTGACCTGTGGATTTATGAACCTTCATCAATTCTATAATTAAAATGATTCTCTTCAAGATCTTAATCAATTTTTAAGCTAATACACATTTTGGGTTTTCAAAATTACCCAATGGGTACTTTTGTTTGAGCCAAAATTACTTTACACGGGGGATTCACTTAGTAAAAGTATGGTATAGCACCTGCGTTCGAAGGGTATTAAAGAATACCCTTAATTCTAGTTTCTACCTCTAATTATTCAATTGATAATACCCCCTCCTGTTATATTATTAGAATGAAAATACCCCCTATTTTTTCCATGTACCTTACTTACCCATTTTTCAATTACAATTTTATTTACCCCTTTTTATTTCTACCCCAATATATTAGACAAAAATATATTATATTTCTCACTCAATTTTTTTTAATATGCATTTCCTTTCGAAAGATAGTTCGAAGCCATTGAATACATATTACAAGTCACCTTATATATGTTAAGCTTTATGCATTTATCAATAGTTCTTCAAATAATTAAGATGGTGAAATAATATCACTTGTGTTGAAAAGCATACTCAATTCTAGTTTTCTACCATCTTATTATTTCTTGGTTAAGAATCTAGATTTATTTATTAAAAAGAGATTATAATTTAATTTATGACCACACTCCTTTTGCAATTTTAAGGTATTTACGTTTAAAAACTAGGGTTCAAACGTTTTAGTTTTATATTAAAAGTAAACCTCTATTTCCTTTGGCCCATCTCTCTAACCTACCCCCAATACCTGATTCAAAACATTAATAAATTAAACCCTTTCACCCCCTCATGTCTACCGGTATATTGAGTTTAATTTTATTAATTTTAATTACCTCAATATGAACCCACGTGCTAGGATATTGCCTAGCTAATGAACCCCCGTGTTACTTTTATAGGTCGTTTTTAGGTTTTTTTAGTTTATGAAAAAATCTAAAAACTCTAGGTATGATAAAATATTTTTATAAATTCTAATAATTAAAATAAAAAAATTTAAAAAATCATATTTTTGGAGCTTCTAGTGATTTTCTATTATTTTTCAAAATTTGGATCTATAGGGAAAACAATGAGCAACAAAGAAAGCATTAAATTCTTTTTTTTTTTTTTGCAAAACCATTAGATGAAAGCATATATATTTTTAGTATTTTCTTCAAAATATTTTTAGAAAGTGTTAGTTCAGAAAAAATGGAGTATCAAGGCACTCATGGCATGCATTTGAAGTTTCAACACATTTTTGGTGCATTTTACTCACTCGGCATCATTGGTGCATTCTACATGCTACTGAGTCACAATCAGCCCTTGGTCACCCATATGACCACCCTTTATCCCTTGTGACATATGTTTATCCCTTGGTCCACCATATGACCATATATTAGGAATTTTTATCTCTCAAGGGCTAGACTTTCACCATTGATCTTTTTTTAGCACATTTATTTTGAGGTTCATAAATTTTGATCCTGAAGGTTGAAAAGATTTTTTTAACTTGAATATTTTTCATGATCTACACAATGGTGATGTCATTTTTTCATTTTTATGACCTATATTTCCATAATTAGTAGTTTCTAGCCTATTTAGCTTACCAGGTTATGTATTTTGGAGCTTTATGAGGCCATATCTTTTGACTGGTAACTTACATTTTTTTTGGAAGTATGTATTTTTTCACACTCTTTACAGTTGCAACATCTATTTATTCTAATTCTGAGTTAAATTTGATTTTTTTCAATTTAATGGCATATTTAACAAACTATAAATCATATTGGGTGGGTTTTTCAGATGTATTGTTACTCACACATAATTATAAAGTATCATGGGGGTATCTAAATTTTTATACCTTCATGAGGTGTGTGATTTTTCACATTTAAGTTGTTAAGTTCATCATGTGGCATTTTGGGCACTCTTATTGGAGGATTTTTTTGTATTTTTCTACACATTTAACGTGAACACCATTTGGAGATATTGAGTTGCATTGTGTTCAATCCCTAGTCAACATTATAGGGGGTCTTATGTACTGCTAATGTTTCCTTGGTTGTTTAAGTATGTTATGTGCCTTGTGTATGTTCTTAACATATATATAGGATGGTTTTTGTTTGTGCTAATCCTTATGGGGTTTTTAAAACCATTTCAATTTTAAACATGCAATCGAGCCAACCCTTATGTGGTTTTAAAAATAATTTCAATTCCAAAGATGTAATCGATTTAACCCTTAAATTTTACGTCAAAAATTTATTGTTCTTTTTCTCTATCATTGTACATGAGTACCTCATTAGGAATAGTTCTCCGGACCCATTTTTATGAGCATAAGACTTATTTTGTTTTACCACATAACCTAATATAATCTTCATGGGGGTGTTAGTGTGTGTCATATTCACACTTGTTTTGAATTCCACCTTAGGTAGTGTTGTTACCAATGTGAGATTTATTATGTGCACAACATTGGTAAATGCACATTTAAGTGGTAGTTATACTCACATGTGTGAGAAGGGTGAGGTGTAACTTGAGGAATGATCCCAGCCCATCTTTCACTCAATTAATAACAATTTCTCACTCACTAGGGAAAATTTAAGGAACTGTAGAAAAAAACTTATAGAAATGGTGGCAAATTTAGCTGGAATCAAAATCATAGGGTTGGTGAATTATCTAAAATTGGCAGTCATGACATCGGGAAAAAATAATATATTTTTGAATTAAGTTGTGGATGTAATGGGAAATGTGGGATAATCTCGACTATATTTATAATTTTTAGTGAATAGAATTTTTTATCAACTTAAGAATCATGATGTCAGTATTGCCGTTAGTTTTAGTTCATTTATGTCGATAAATATTAATGACAAAATATGTTCTATTTATAAATTTTTTGTATTGTTCAATATATGGTTATCAATGGTGTAGGTTCTATTCCACATCCACATTTCAAATAGAAGTTCTTGGATTATACCTAGAGAAGTGACAAGTGTCATCCACTAAATGAAATTAGAATAAGTGACTACTTTTAAAACAACCAATCACAGAGCCCACATTGTTGCCCATAAACATAAATTTATTGTAAATATATCAAAATATATTAAAGAAGGTGTATGATTAATAAAGTTCCATGTGGCATGTTTTTGGGTACCTTTGAAAGAAATGGCTTTAAAGCATGAAAGTTTTTGGAACTCTAAAAGAGGTTAAAGGGAATGTAAACATATCCACCTACATAAGGGGTATAAACATAGGCCCCATTTGAGGATGTAGGTAAAATATTAGGTGTCTACAACCCCACTAAAAAATAAGGCTCTAAATGAGAAATTTGAGATTTCCATTTTTATGAAAATTTTGAAATAAATAAAATAATTCACTTGTATACGACAATAAAATAATTAAATAAAGTAGGTTAAGAAATTCAAAAATAAAATTACTAAAAGTAATTTAATCACAATATAAAACAATGCAATAAAAATAGTTCATGGGTCAAAAGAAAGGGTTGGCTTCAACACCCTCAGAGGATAATACAAGAATAACTTACCACATGACTTGAAAGTAAACCCACGTATTGGGTGACACCATATTGACCTATGAATTATTGAATATTTTGGCGTCATTATCCACTAATAGATAATATTTATATAGATATAACATGTTTCTATAAACTCAACACATACATCATATCTATGGATCACAATATAATATTTTCATATTCCCAATATATAATTGAATATGTTGCAATTCAGAGTCATATTCACAAAACAATTCAATTTATCATAATTTAATTCAATGTAATCAATTATATTCCAATAATTCATTTTAATCAATAAAGGTGACTATTTGCAAAATCTATATTGTAATACACAATCATTTAACAACAAATTTATCTAACATAATAATATACTTAATCAACATTAATTTCATTTATTCCTAATGTTATTAAAATTCAAAACAAAATACTTATAATCAATTTTAAATTGAGTTGGAACACTTCACATATAATTGACATCATTAAAAATAAAAAAAGAATATAACCATGATTGTTATTGTAACTAACCAATAACATGATAATTGTAAATGATATTATAATTAGTCATAAGAAACTATACTTATAACAATATTGTAATCTATTAGAAATAACCACATCCTTATTTTTTATATTTAAGGGTAAAAAGGGTTGAGGGGACCCTAACCCATTACAACAAAAAGATCCAGTATGAGAGAAACAAAATGAGCCCAAAAATACTTGTAAATAGTCTAAAAATATGGGATATAGAAACTAACAATAAAATAATGGCAGATAGACAAACAAAAAGCAAAAGAAGAAACAACATCCTAAAGAGACAAAAGAGAATGAGTGAAAAATTTTCCATTGTTTTCAAAACCTCCTTCCATTCATTAACTACCTATGTGATTTTTTTTTCAATTTATCATAGGAAGATTCCCCCTCTTCCCTCTTCCTTTTTTCCCTTTGTCTTTAGCTTCATCTTCACTCTTGATATGGATGATCTATTTTAGATCCTTCATATGGTCAATAGTAATCTTGATATTAATAGTGCTCCATGTAGAAATACTCATGACTTTGGATTTCAAATTCTCATCATCATTTTCCAATGGAAGGCATTTATCTTTTAACCTCTCAACCCTATTACCCAAAATTTTGGCACTATAAACAATATCCTTCACCAAATTCTAATATTTTAGAATAATATTAAGAATATTATTATTAAGATAAACATCATTCTTAAGATGATTAAAATTAACATCCACATTTTGGGAACCAAATCCTTCTCCTTAAGACCTTGAATACCCTCCATAGGTACAACATTATCTATATCACTAAGCTCATTTCATTTTAATTCCATAAGAGTATCGACCTCATAAGAATGACAATATTATCGGACATGGAAAAATTATGGGAGGGAGTATCAAGGGAGATATAAAATGAATCTTTAGTATTAACCTCCTGATGCTCTTCAGAAGAAGAAGAAACAACCACTTTAGAAGTAAAGGGATTCTAAATTAATAGGTCCCCATAATTATCTGATTTTGTAATGTCCATTTGTCCCACCTTCACCAATATGAGAATAAAATCATGGTGAAGGGGTTCCACAACTTTTTTCTTCTTTACCCTTTCTATAGACTTAGAATGGGAACAATAATGGAAATGAGGAAAACAATAGTGGTGAAATAAATTCAGCATGGGGAAATGATAATAATAGAAAACTTTATAATGCCCTTCTAAAGTGATAAACTCCATAAGATGCAACATAATTGCATCAACGAGACTTATTAAAGACTCTCTAAGATACCCATAAAAATGGGCTTCAAGACTTTCATTTCCCCCAAAATATTTTGATCCTAATTTTATTATTATAATATCTAGTATTTTCATCTACACCATGTTCATATTTAACACAAGAAACCCCAAAATATAATCACGGTTATCATAAGATTGATATAACATCTAATCATAATCTTGACATCAATGCAATGTTATAAAACTAATTGTATTAATATGTATACTTTGTGACACAATTTAAACATATATCAATACTATAAGTGTGTTAATAAGTAAAATACATTATTCCCTTATGAACACAATTTACTATCACACCTAGTAGAGATGGTGGGTTTGTCACAACACAATGGAAATTTGTAATAGAGTAAGAAATTTCTCAAATGATCCAAAAAGAAACACCAAAAAAATAAATATAATCAAATAAATTAAATCTTGAGTACTCATTTCAATTCAATATGTTTCCAATAGAATAAGAGTAAAGAAATTATTATGTTTATTTTAAAGACACTAAAGAAAAAATTTATCGCGAGACACAATATAAAAAACTCCAAGTAATCCAACAATAGTTTCTCCAAAAATATCCCTAATCAAATCCAATTCAAGGCTCACAACTAAATCCCCCAATTACAAAATGTAAATTATAAAATGTAAATAGCTAAAATATAAATTAATAACACTCCAACTAAACTTGAAACTCCCAATTCTAAAATGATCAACATGTTAGGAAATCCTATGTTAGTGCTCACAATAATTAATGTTTTACCATTGTAATTAGTAATTAGTACTTAGATATTATATTATTATATAGTTATATAGTTATGTAGTTATAACCATATAAATTTTAGTTGTTATTACTAATTAACTAAAATGTATATTTATTAAGTTAATCTAAACTAGGAACAATAGTAAATAACAATAAATGAATGCTATAAATAAATATGAAAAGTGACCCAAGAAACTAAGTAAATAATATGAAACTCTAAGTGACAAGTAGGGTTAGAAGGATCTTATATGATTCAACGGTTTTTCAGGACTATGTCACGGGATGAACTAGATAAACGAGAATGAGGGAACTAATTTGGCGTGGTCCAAAAAATTTCATATCCGGGAAATCTGAGTGAACTTGGATGCACCGGGAGAGGATCGGGCGCTATGAGTGCTTAATTCTAAGTTTTGGGTGCCATGGTCTACGTAAATAGCATAAAAACCTCCTCATATGTGTCGTTGGATATTATCATGTGTTCTCTCTTTGTCACACCAACTTCACTAAACTATGTCGGATGTCGGTGCAATACCTAATATAAGGAATCACTTGAAAAACCCAAAAAAATCATCAAACCCTAAAAATGAAAGAAGCAAATGAAGGGTTCATACTGTCCTTAGTGGCCATAATGGTGGACTTACTAACTAAGCATTACACTACATCTCAGACCCGATGTAGTTCTATTGATTGTGTGATCATGCCCTAGGTTCTCTTGTGCCAATCGCACTTTGTGAAGTAGTGAGCTATAACTATGTGTAGAAAATGTAATAGAATGGTGGATGGAATAGAATAAAATTTCCTCCTATGATGTGTGATGTAGACGAACCATCCTTGTCCCTTGTGATGGAGCTACATGGATGCAAATGAGCTCTATATGCATGCAACCTTAAATGATGATAGTAGTTCCTAGTGCTTGGTCCCTTATTATGGTCTCATAAATTTATATTAATATCGTTATTTTGTTCTAATTTTGTAATTAGCCTTGAAAAGGATGACCACTAAAAATATGAAAAACCCAAATGATTAGAAAGTGCCCAAAATATGGAGGTAAAGTGGGAAAAGGATCGGTGGCACGCCTGATCGGGACCAGGCACCCAGTCAAATTAAAAATAACACGAAGGATGGAAACCGACTGGGAAAGTATGTGGTGAAGGTTGGGAATGAAATAAAATAACATAATAAAATGGCCAAAATACGAGGGTTAATTAGTACTTTCTTCACTCAAAAACCATATGAATAGTAGTATGATATTGGGAGTAAATAATACCCAAAGTGTGTGATTTAGTGTCTACATTTTCCCCTACTTTATATTGGTGAGAAGAACGTTTGGTAACATAAAGTAGATAGAGTTACATACATGATGTCCATTTAGAATGATGTAGAAAATGCGTCGAAGGACTATACAATGAGTGGAATGAAAAAAGATGACGGAGTGTGGAAAATAAATATGCAAAAGTGTAAAAAAGGTGGTGAGAGTGAACCTAGGGAAGAAATGCATGTGTAGTTGGTGATGTGTGTAATGTACTTACATGTTAGTATGATGTGTGTGCTCTGTAAAGTGTTGTTGTTGACACCATTGTTATTATTGTTCTTGACCACTTACTTCTCATATGGTCGGACTTGCAAGGAGAAGATGATCAAGAAGTCAAATACATATGTATATATGTAAAAAAACACATGTAAAAGACACATGTATATGTATGTAAGAGTAAATGTAAAATACGCAAATGAAAAATGGAACATGTGCACTTGATCCATGATGAGAGAAAGGGTGTAGAAAGAGGATATCCTATCCTGCATGGGTTTCTTGAGAGATCTGACGCAATAGGCAAAAGAAGTATAGGGAGGAATTATGTTGTATCCTCCAACCTTTAACTACTTCCCTGAACATATGTGAAGAGATCTCTGTACTTCCTAGTTTTTGGGTGATATGACACCATTGGATGAAGAAGTATAAGGAGGAATTCTGTTATATCCTCCAACCGTTAACTTCTCCCTAGAATGTTAAGGACAACCATGTCCTATAAAACCTACGTGTATGAGATTCATAGACCTGATATGAACCCACTCACTGTATAATCCAAAATGCCAAGGGCGAAACTAAAAACCGAACCGAACCAGTGTAGAAGCATTGTGTAGAATGTAAAACCCCAAATGATGCCCCCTCTTTGGGGGTGTATGCAACTTTGTTGATAGGAGAATGCGGCCCCAAAAGAGGACCAATCACATGAACTCTGTAACTCTACCCTGCAGGGGGAAGGGAATGCGCTTGGTAGAAACCAAGGTGCACACAAACAAGTGGATAACCAAAAACAAGTGTTAGTATGAACAAGCATGCATATATAAGACAAGTATATGCTACACAAATAGTGTATAATCTAGAATGCAAGTAAATAAGTAAGAAGCCAAACATAAACCACAAAAATTGGGTTCATGAAACATGGGACATCACTCATGATGTCGCAAAACACACAAGGCCATAATGGATTCATACATTAAACAAGTATGCACATCAAACAAAAGGTAAAAACCACATACAAGAGAAAACAATAGAAAATAAGTACAAACAATGATAACCATGGAAGCAAGTAATATTGTAAAACAAATTTTCCACATGAATCACATGTTAGTAGGTTAGAAAGATAATTAGTGTGTCAAACGTGTATAACCAAGTAATGTAAAGTGCTAAGTACGAAATGAAACAATAGAAGTTGGAAGAGACAAATGTGGATACCCCCGGTGACTGTTGTAAGAGGGGTAAGAGGAAAAAATCCATGCTACATGTAAGATACATGTATCTGTGATCACAACTAGAAAAATACGTGAACGTTCATGTGTGTATGGTATAGATAATGACATACAAGATATCTAACTAGCATATGTAATAAGAGACCATATACAAGAAAATGTAAACAAGAGTAAAAGCAACTAAGATATGCAACATGTTGTGGATGGATGGAATGGAATGCAAGATGGATGATAGGAGTCATGTGCCCCCCGAGGGAATGGAGTTGTATGAAATGAGGTTTATTTGTTTTTCCCCTCAACAAAGTAAAAAATGAACCATAAACGAGAGTGCGTCATTGGGAAATGGTCCAAGTGAGGGTGGTGTGCCTAATGCACTGTGATTGATGTGTATGTGTCATGATGATATGTGACCTAGAGATGTAGTGTGTGTGACCCTTATATTTAAAGCGTATATCACAACAAGATGAGCATAGGAATAATGATGTATCCTAAAACATATATCACTACTGGATGAATAGAGGGAATGCTAATGTAGCCTAAATCGTATACCACTACAAGATGAATGAATAGGTGACCATTTAGCCTACAATGCTTGTCAGAACTAACCTAGTAATCTCACATGAGATAAGTTTGAATGATGAACATGTAAGTATGATAAGGTCCATTTGATTTTTAAACCCTCAAAGAATTGAGTATGGACCGAGGAACTAAAGTACGTCATATGGAAGTGAGTACAACTCTTAGAAAATGATGTAGTATGTGTGATGATAATAGACGACCATATGATGCATAAAATGTATAGTGTATGATGTATAAGATGCAATGCAAGATGTGTATGTAAACTAAAAATGTGAATATGTGTGTTATGTAGTAGGCATGATGAGTAGTATGTAATGTTAGATGATAAACACATGTATGATGAAGACTAATATGTTGTATGATGTTTAGATGTGTAAATTTCAATATGCGGAGGATGTATGACGCAATATGTGTGAAGATTCGTAATGTGTAGTACCTACTAAAGAAGGTATATGATTAATGAAGTTCCATGTGGCATGTTTTTGGGTAGCTTTGAAATGGCTTTGAGGAATGAAAGTTTTTTGGAACTTAGAAAGAGGTTAAAGGTAATGTAAACATATCCACCTACATAAGTTGTATGGACATAGGCCCAATTTGATGATGTAGGTAAAATTTTATGTGTCCAAACCCCACCCAAAAATAAGGCTCTAAAGGATAAATTTGAGATTTCCATTTTTATGAAAAGTTTAAAATAATAAAAACAAGCCACTTGTAGGATAATATAATATTTAAATAAAGTAGGTTAATAAATTCAAAAATAAATTACTAAAAGTAATTTAATCACAATATAAAACAATGCAATAAAAATATCTCATGGTCGAAAGAAAGGGTTGGATTCAACACCCTCGGAGGATAGTAAAAGAATAACTTACCACACAACTTAAAACTAAACCCACGTATTAGGTGACACCATATTGACCTATGAATTATCAATTATTTTGGCACCATTATCCATTAATAGATAGTATTTATATAGACATAAAAATTCTATAAACTCAACACATACATCATATCTATGGATCACAATATACCATTTTCATATTCCCAATATATAATTGAACATGTTGTAATTCGAGTCACATTCACCAAACTATTCAATTTATCACAATTTAATTCAATGCAATCAATTATATTCCAATAATTCATTTTAATCAATCAAGGTGACTATCTACAAAATCTATATTGTAATACATATTCATTTAACAACATATTTATCTACACAATAATATAATTAATAAACATTAATTTCATTTATTCCTAATGTTATTAAAATTTAAAAAATACTTATAATCAATTTTAAATTGATTTGGAATAGTTCACATATAATTGACATCATTCAAAATCAAAAGAGAATATAACCATGATTGCTATGTAACTAACCAATAACATGATATTTGTAAATGTTATTATAATTAGTCATAAGAAACCATACGTATAACAATATTGTAATCTATTAGAATTAACCACATCCTTATTTTTATATTTAAGGGTAAAAGACTACCTGAGGGGACCCTACCCCATTACAACGAAAAGATCCAAGATGAGAGAAAAAAATGAGCCCAAATAGACTCATAAATAGTCTAAAAATATGGGATAGAGAAACTAACAACAAAATAATGGCACACAAAATAAAAAAGAAAAAGGAGAAACAACATCCCGAGAGAGACAAAAGAGAACCGGTGAAAATTATTCCATTATTTTCAAAACCTCCTTCTATTCATTAGCTGAATCATGGTTTATTTGTTCAATTTATAAAAGGAATATTCTCCCTCTTCCCCTTTTCCCTTTGTCTTTAGCTTCATCTCCACTCTTGATATCGATAATCTATTTTAGATCCTTCATATCGTAAATAGTAATCTTGATATTAATAGTGCTCCATGTAGAAATATTCATGACTTTGGATTTCAAATTCTCATTCTCCTTTCCCTGCCTAAAGGCATTTATCTTTTAACCTATCAACCCTCTTACCCAAACCGTTGGAACTATCCACCTTATCCTTCACCAAATTCCCATATTTTAGAATAATATTAAGCATATTATTATTAAGATCAACATCATTCTTAAGTTGATTGAAATCGATAACCACATTTTTGGGACCTAAATCCTTCTCCTTAATATCTTGAATACCCTCCACAGAACAACAATATCTATTTCACTAAGCTCATTTCCTTTTAATTCCATAAGAGTATCGACCTCCAAAGAATGACAACATTATCGATAGGGAAAATTATGGGAGGGAGTATCGGGGAGATAGAAAATGAATCTTGAGTATTAACCTCCCGACGCTCCTTAGAAGAAGAAGAAGAAACAACCTCTTTATAAGTAGAGGGATTCTCATTAATAGGCCCCCACAATTATCTGATTTTGTAATGTCCGTGGTGAAGGGGTCCCACAATTTTTTCCTTCTTTACCCTTTCTATATAATTAGAAAGGGAACAATAATGGAAATGAGGAAAATAATAGTGGCGAAATAAATTTAACATGGGGAAATGATAAGAATAAACAACTTTATAATGCCCTTCTAAAGTGATAATCTCCATAATATTCTACATAATTTCATCAAAGAGGCTTCTTAAAGACTCTTTAAGATACCAATTAAAATGGGCTTCAAGACTTTCATTTCCCTAAATATTTTGATCATAATTTGATTATTATAATATCTAGTATTTTCATCTATAGCATGTTCATATATAACACAAGAAACCCAAAAATATAATCAATGTTCTCATAAGATTGATGTAACATGTAATCATAATCTTGACATTAATTCAATGTTATAAAACTAAATGTATTAATAATCAATACTATAAGTGTGTTACTAAGTAAAATACATTATTCCCTTATGAACACAATTTACTATCACATCTAATAGAGATAGTGGATTGGTCATAAAACAATGGAAATTTTTAAGAGAGCAAGAACTTTCTCAAATGATCCAAAAAGAAACACCAAAAAGTGCAAATATAATCAAATAAATTAAAAATTGAGTACTCATTTCAATTCAATAGGTTTTCAATAGCGTAAGAGTAAAATAAATTTTATTATGGCTATTTTAAAGACACTAAAGAAAAAAACTTATTGGCCTACTTCCTTCATTTCACCAATATAACAAACTCCAAACAAAACTCCAAGAAATCCAACAATACTTTCTCCAAAAATCTCCTAATCAAATCCAATTCAAGGCTTATAACTAAATCCCCAAATTACAAAATTCTAATTCTAAAATGTAAATAACTAAAATATAAATTAATAACACTCAAACTAAACTTGAAACCCCAATTCTAAAATCTGATCAACATGTTAGGAAATCCTATCTTATCGCTCATGGTAATTAATGTTTTAGCGTTGTAATTAGTAATTAGATATTATATTTTTATATAGTTATAACAATATAAAATGTTGGTTATTATTCGATTAACTAAAATGTAGATTTATTAAGTTAATCTAAACTAGGAACAACAAGAAATAAAAATAAATGAATGCAAAGAAATAAATATGGAAAGTGACCGAAACAAATAAGAAAAAATATGAAACCCTAAGTAATAAGTAGGGTTAGAATGAGTTTAGTTGATTCAACGATTGTTCGGGACCGTGTCGTAGGATGAACTCGGATAAATAAAATGATGGAATGACTACACCGGGGTCAAGAAACTTGCAGATCTAGGAAATCTGAGTGGATTGGGGCACCTCGGAGAGGACCAGGTGCCTTTGCACTTTAGTCCGAGGTCTAGGTGCCCTGTATGCAGAAATAACCTAAAACCATCCTTTGAGGTGTCGTTCGATATTCACATGTGTTATCTTTTTGTCGCACCAACTACATCAAACCCTAAAAAAGAAAGATGTAAAGGAAGGGGTCTGATTGTCCTCAACGGCCACAATGGTAGACTTACTAATCGAGAACCGCACTACATCTCGACTGATGTAGTTATGTGTGTGTGTGTGTGTGTGTGTGTGTGTGTGTGTGTGTGTGTGTGTGTGTGTGTGTGTGTGTGTGTGTGTGTGTGTGATCATGGCCTTGGTTCTCTTGTGCCAGCTTGCACTTTATGAACTAGTGAGCTATAACTATGTGTAGAAAATGTAACATATGGTGGTGGAATGGAATAAACTTCCTCCTATGATGTGTGATGCATATGAACCAACCTTGTCCCTTGTGATGGAGCTAGATTGATGAAAATGATCTCTAGATGGTTGTAACTTTTGATGATGATAGTAGTTCCTAGTGCTTGGTCCATTATTACGGTCTCATAACTTTATATTTATATGGTTCTCTTGTTCTAATTTCATAATTAACCCTAAAAAGGCCGACCACTAAAAATATGAAAAACCCAAATGGCTAGAAAGTTCCCAAAAGATGAAGGTAAAGTGGGAAAAGGATCGGTGGTGCCCCGACAGGGACCAGGCTCTGTTGGCACCCCAAGATTAGCCTAGGTGCCCAATAAAATGTAAAATAACACGAATGATGGAAATCGACTGGGTAATTATGTGGTGAAGGTAAGGAATGATGACATATAATAGAATAAAATGGCCAAAATATGGGGGATAATTAGTACTTTCTTCCCTCAAAACCATATGAATAGTAGTACGATATCGGGACTCAATAATACCCAAAGTGTGTGATTTAGTGTCTACAATTACCCATGACTATCCCGATTTATTAGATCCTATTTTGTAGGAGGTTTTTTTCCTACCTCCATGGATATATAATAGTCATTACATTATGATTAAATATATATGAAGATTATATTCTTTGTGCTAATTTACTATTAAAAAATATTTGGTATCAGAGTGAAATTACTAAGTGTGTAATATGGTACATTAATTAATGAAGGGCGTCTTCAAATTCTTCTTGTTGTCCCAAGGTATGCAAGACATCATTGTGTTATAAATTTGTAAGTGTAGTTATATTCTTTTTCATATTTTTGTCTTAATACAAAATGCATTAGTATAGTTTCTATAAGTGTCATATAGTATATGCATTCAATATTGTGTGGGAAAAGTCTCTATTTTCACTAGACAATAATGAGCACACTCTGAGTTTTCTCTTGGCATATATATCGGCCTGGTGCAACTACAACCCATGTTTGAAAGTGATGTTGATGTTATCTCCACTGAATTATTTTGGATCCTGTCTCGACGGTGCTAACAAATTTATCTGAACAAATAGTACAATCCTGCATATGTCTTGTGTGTAGATCGAATCACCATAGCGATGCATTTGGTGATTAATCTCATTCAGTCATGCAATTGGATTTTTAGAATTTCTGATTTGGATCCCAAAATTACTCTGGATGAGGACGAGTAGAAAGGAATCCTCGACCAGGCGTTGAAATCCAAAAGGAGTTCGTTCATCTCTAGCCCTTGACTCTTCCCCTAAAGATGTCAAAATACTACTCACAGTCGATGGTTGATCATTATAAACGGCGATGGTTATCAAGTGGTCACGTGGAAGACTTATATTACTTGCATGTTTTGGTTAGTGGAGGAATTGTTCTCGATGAAAATAATATATTTATGGGATTTTTAAAAAAGTAACCTGAGTGTGTGTATTGGTATTTTGGTAGTTTTGATTTTTTATTTTTATTTTGATTTTTTGTTACTCATTTTATAAATTTATTGATGTCACTTAACAATATGGTGATTGTGAGTACTTTTGTAATGACATATTTTGTTCATTCTATTACTTTATCTTAAATCTTTTATTATTATTTTTAATTGTCTTGTTTGAGTTTTGTCCATGTGAAACTCGTGTGTCAAAATTGTATTTATCAAATTAAGTCACCCGTAAAAGTGTCAAAGTTATATGTAATTAAAATATTCTTGTCATTACCTAGTCAATAAATCATAAGTTGTTATTTGTTACATTGAGTGTCATTGTTAAAATTGTTTAGTCATATAGTATCATCATCGTAAAAAAGTCAAGAGTCAAAAATTGTAAAAAAAAAAAAATCCTTACAGACACATTTTCGGTGTTAGCCAACATCTTGAAATCATCGATCCTCAAAATAAAATTCTCCGAGTTAGCAACATTTTAATCGGAGGATAAAGGCATAAGAGGTTGGAGGTCGATTAATGACCTCTCTTTAGTCACCGATAATGGGGACACATTTTGTTGTGGTGTGAGTATTTACTTTCGGGTTTTTGTAGTGGGTTTCTTTCTAGAGTTCCTATTTTGTGTGGTTCTCGGATCTTTGGAAAAAGAGTTGGGTTAAAGCGCAGATGAATTTTAGTGATCCTCTAACTCGATGTGATCCTATGACTACAATACTTCATTGGAATATGGTCCGCTTGTCAACAACACGTTTACTTGTAATGGTGACCATGTGCAACAAGAGCTAACTAACAAGATTTGGTCAAGATATCATGTACTTTAATACGCTTTTCTTCTCGGTGTTTGTGTGGTGAAATGTCACATTGTGGGGGGACATGACACCAAATTTCTACTTCTATTATGATCCCGAAATATCTAAAGTCAAGGGAAGATTCTAGTGGCAGTGGTAATTTCCTATGTTGTTCGAGATTGAGTGGCAACAATCAATAGAAATGGCTACAACTAAGAAAATTTTGATTCTTAGAAGTGGTAATCCGAAATATTTCTAGTATATGTTCTTTTTTCTAGTGTTATGGTAAGTAAGTTATTTCCTATGTAATCTCCTAAAGGAATAATTTGATGAGATCCGATGATACTACTGTATCATCATGATATTGTGGTTATTAGTAATCCACTAGAAAAACTATCCAAAGGCTGTAGGCACTATCCTAAAAAACCATCTGTTATGTGGTTGTTGGTTAACCATTTGGAAAACCACCTAGAGGTTATTGGTATTTCCTAGAAACCATCTAGATCATGAGTAAACTTTGAAGCGGCACATTGCATAGTACAAGCGTGTTTTCCCCATGTTCGTACTAAGGGGGAATTTTAGGAAATCCTATGTGAGTGCTCTTAAAAATTAATCTTTTACCATTGTAATTAGTAATTAGTAATTAGATATTATATTGTTATATAGTAATAACAATATAAATTGTTAGTTTTTATTACTTGTGCCTATCTTGGGTTATTAGATCCTATTTTGTAGGAGGTTGTTTTTCCTACCTTCATGGCTATATAATAGTCATTGATTGTGATTGAATATATACGAATATTATTTTCTATGTGCTAATTTACTCTACCAAAATAAAACACCTAAATAAAAATGGTTATCTCCCAAAACAACATGAAACTCCATGTAAATAGAAAACAAACACACAAATTCAACAAATATGATCTTTCCACATGGAAAGATCCATCCCCCAAACAACACCAACTTTATTACATTTAGAATAAATTTCCCTTATACATCACATGGTTCCCTATACTTTTCTAAATCAATCAAAAACAATTTTACATTTAGTTTCTTACATAATCATTCTCCCCTTTTGTCCCTCACTCAACCTCTTATGAATCTAGGTAGCTTCATACACCCTTGACTTGACAATAAGAACCACTTCATAATATTTTCACAAATAAACTTAAATAGTTATATATTACACAAGTACACTTACGCACCAACTCTTTTACATACTTTTACATAAGAAACCTTCTTAAATGATAATAAGTTATGGATTTAAATAATGTAAACTTTTCACAAATTTATTATCCCAAGAAAGTTTACATTCCAAAATATTAATATTATGTCATCCATTAATATTATGTTTTTAATTCCCCAAAATCAAATTATCATGTCAACTTTAAGTTGTGAAGGTTGATGTAATGATGAGTGAGTAATGACAAATTAAATGGAAAATATTTTGATCTCATGTAAAAATCTAAAAAATGCATTTAAACTTTAAAAATTAAGTGACTTGATAGATCATTATTTGGAAATTTACATCACCATTAATTCACGTCATTTACATTTATCTCCCACATTTATGTTTTAGTTTTCCACCACCAATTTGATTTAAAAGGACTAATAATCATCAGAACTTGTCATTATTTCATATTACACTTAATCAATTGTTTCTTCCAAATTTGTAAAGGTGTATGCCTTTGATAGTACATGATACATTTTTGCCAACCTATCCTATGAATTCTTCTAAGGGAATTTCAATTTGGTATGAGAAAAAAATTATTTTATTCATAAATTTTCGTGGCTCTCAGTCAAGAAAACTTTTGAGAGGGCTGAGCCATCATCGATGATGGTAAGATGAATCTTTAGGCTTAAATTGGCACATATATCTGCAATAATTTGTGTATCAATATCTTCTCCGAATGTAATTCCTTTTAAGGCTCAAATTTCCCTAAAAACTATTAGATCTATATGGTCGATAACCGAATGTTCTTATTTCTACCTAATCCATACAAATTTGTCCCCTAATTTCCCTTCTCCAAAGTGGAATTGAATTTATGGTATCCTTTTGTATTTTATATGTGATAAATATTGTAAATGCAAGTGTATACCCCATTTAAAATGCAATGCATACCCATACCACTACTAGCTAGTAACATGGATGATAATTTTGACTATTTTTAAGTAAATATTGAATGTAGGATAGGATTAGGATTTTTTTTGTCTTTTCCTAAACAAAGGGCTTTCGAGAAGGATGAGGAAGGTATAGGTCACGCACACGAGATACTACAATTACTTTTTCTCTTAGCCTTCTTCCTAATTCCTCATTCTCAAGTCATATTTTAACTTCTAGTTCATGTTAAATTCAAAAATTGAACTTTTTGTAAGTTGCAAGCTTGCGTGATTATTTATCGTACTACTTTTAGTTATAGTATTTAAAGTGCTCTAGATAAGAACCTTCCAAGGATTCAAGACTCATGAGGAACTTTGTAATTTATATTTAATATATGCAATTCACTTGTTTTTGATCTATAAGGGAGAGGGCCCCATTAAAACCCTCATTATTAATTTATTACCAATTAAATAAATACAATTAGTTATATAAATTAATTTAATTAAATTGAATATCACCATTTTGTCTCTTATCGTAATCTTCCACTCAATAATATTCTCCACGTTGTTTAACCAATCTATCAACTCCTCTAGTTTTAAACTTCCCTCATTTTCTAGAATGGAAATCTTAATTCCACCATTCCTTTCCACTAAGGATTTAACTAGCTTCTCTTTAATCATCATTGGTTCTTCTTGTTCTTTTTCCTTTTGATATTTTTCTCCATATACAATTTACCTTTTTCAATCTCTCTTTCTTCATTAGTCTCATCTTTTATATGTATTTCCCTTACATGTGTAATAACACCAATAATTTGTTCTCCTTTTCTATGTAGCTCGTATATGTTTCTATTCTTCTAAGTGTGGCCTCATCATACTCTTGGAATCTTGGTTAAACCTATTTTCCAATAAATGTTTCTCTAAAATATTTGTTTCTAATTTAAAATAAATCACCAATTATATTACCTTATTCCTTCTTAGATCTAAACTTACAATGATATTAGATGATGAATCCAGAATTGATAAAAAAAAAAAAACTACATCAAAATGAAATAACCATGCAAATTCTAAAAGAGTGAAAGAGAAAAATCTCCATCTTCATTGATCTAAAAACTCTAATAAAAATATTTGTGTATTACTTAATAGATCTGATTATAATTACAAATCACATTTACATATAGCTCTTTCATGGAGAGAAAGACAAAAAGGAAAATATAACCTAAAGTACCTATTATCTCTTCCCAAAGAGTGAGAGAAAAATGTACCTTCTTTATAATATCTTTTATAAAATTGGCACCTCTAAAAATAGAGTGCATGCAACTGATGAGAAGAAAGATGATAAATAAAAAGATAAGAAGAGGATCCTTATTTAACACTTCTTCATAGCTGATAATCTCGGTTGATCTGGTTGACATCTATTATGGGATACACACAAGTTTTCTCTTGCACTCTCTAGCCTGGAAGTGAATTCATTGATCATTATATTAAAAAATATCTATTACTCAAGCTCTCGCTATCCTTTTGGAGGCATCCAAAATTATTTGATGTGCCACAATATTCCCTCCTCCTTGTGACTTGATTTTTGTAAGAATATCTACATGGTTTTTTGAAGGATATTCAAGAAATGAACTACTAAGAATAGATTCCGGATTAGTCAACCAATGTAAAAACTCCAAATTCAGCCAAAAGTTGAGTTATTTTATTGTAGAATGCATATAATTGTGTAATAGATGTTTTTAACAAGGATAATGCATCCTTTGCTTTATTCCTAGACTTGGAAATCAAGTCCTCTATCATTATTAGCTCAAAAAGAGTCATTCAAAATGTTTTGGTAGGAGATTTCCACTAACCATATCAATTAATGCATTTACCTTGGCATTTACATTATCTAAACCCTAAATAAAATAATTCAAAAAATTATGGAGTTGGTCTCCCTTTGCTCTCAAACTTGCAATTGTGATGCAATTATTAAATAATTGTTCTAAAGTCAATTTGACTTCATTGATCAATGCTGGAGGAATGGTTATTTTTCCATATTGTTAGATGGATTCCTCTTTCACGTGCAAGGAAGATGCCTTATTTTCCTCATGTAAAGTTAAAAAAATTGGGCCTACTATAAGGGATCAAATATGAGATTGCTTCTATCTGGACTTATTGAGAGAAGGCATTCCTTTTTCCTTATAAGAATCGACCGGCCTCGTAAACCTAACATGGTGAGTTATCACCTTCTTCAATTTTTTTCTCAATCTATCCAAAATTAGCTTTGAGGTGGGTGGTTGGAATTTAGACTAATTTATAACCTTCATTATTTACTTTTGGATCCATGCATCTCTTATTGATGGATCACCAACCATAATAACACCTCGAGGAGGATCCTGAGAGAAATTTTGTGAAGTGGGAGAGGAAGGATGAGTGATTATTTAAGGGATACTAGTGGAAGTGGAAGAAAAGGAAGGTGGAAGAGGAGTAGAGATCAGGAAAGGGTCAATAGTTTCATAATGTTATTCCTCTTATATAAGTAGTTCAATGAAATATTGAGGCTTCTTCCTCTTGGATGAGGAAGGTGTTCTAAAAAAAAAAGAGGAAGATAATCGAGAAGGAAATAATGATGACCCCAAGACGAGATATATAGTTAGCCTTAATTCCATAATCATACTTTTCATTGATGGCATGGGGATAGCCCAAGAGAGGTTGAAATTCCTATTTTATAATATGTAAGGAAATGGTAGAATAAGGGGAAGAAGTTGTGAGGGAAATGATAGAATATGGGAAACAAGTCATAAGGGAAATTATAAAAATGGGAAGAAGTGAGGGAAATTATGGAAGAATAGGCATGCTCATCATTAGGATAAGAGGAATATAGCCAAATATGCAAGAAGCTTGTATATCAAATTCTTGCATTAGCATTTTATCATAACGGAGGTTCATGCTCTCGAACCTCTAGGAAAGTTGGTGTTGTGATGATTATGCATGATGGTGGAGGAGTTGGAAGAGTAATGTGATATTATGTTGTGATGTGAAATTTTTTGTACTTGTGATATTATGAATGCACCTATTTTGCATACCACTTAGTATGGACTTATTATGATGTTGATGCATTTTGTGATGAGAGTATCCTCTCTCTCTCTCTCTCTCATGAATTCAATGTGAATTTCACATGTGTTACCACCTTGTTGTGTGAAAGAAATGTTATTATGGACTATGAAAGTGTTATAGTGTTTCATTATCTTGTGATATTGTATATGTGTACTAATATGTTGTATGAAGAAAGTATTTTGAAGTGAATTGTGTTATAACGTGTTGTGGCCAAAGTGTGTTGTAATGTATCATGATGTTATGTCACCATGTTGTATTGTAATTGTTTGTATGTTGTGATTTTAGTCACTATGTTCATCATACATTTTGTATTCATATGTTATGTGATGGATAAATGTCATGAATTGGGGGTATATGGTGATATTATGACCCCAATTGTATTGTAATTGCACTTTTGGGTGTGTTATGTGAAAATGTGACATGTTATGAGCTATGGAAATAATTTTATGTTATACCCCATAAATATACCATGCATAAGATGCTATGGTTGTTGTGTGTAATCACCATTGTGTTAGTAATGTAGTGATGTGTTATGTTGTGTACCCTACACTTACGATCCCTATGGGTAGTATCAAAAGTGTATGTGTGGAGTGATAAATTTGGATCGTTGTCCATTTTACTCAAGTTGAGTACAAGATAGGAAGTGGAGTCTAACATAGACTAAAAATCCACTTTTGTTCATTTGGTATGTATGAAATTTTCTCAACAGGTGTCATGTATATTGTGTTTCACGGACACCTTAGGCTTAGTGAATGGTAACATGTACCTCTTTATCTCTCCTTAACTAGTTGTCTTATCAATGGCATTTGTGTGGTTATAACTATGTTGAGCCTTGTGGGACTTTGGAGGGATGATTCAGAAAAAGATTATGACAGTTATATTATTTGATTAGTTATTATATTATATTCTGAGATAGATTATTGATGCCGAGATGTGCACTCAATGATATAGTACCCTAGTTAGTGGCCTCTTTGGAGTGCTTGTGATGTGAATCTTTTCATATTTGTTTTATTTGTAAACTCAATTGTACTTAGAACTAGTAATTTTAATTGATTGTTGCTAAGCTTGAGACTCTTTATCTATTTTGTGATATTTGTTTTGATATTTGAATATGAATGATTCACCATTTTTCTTGATCTATAGATATTTATTTATTTTAGTTTTTCTCAAAACTTTAAGCTTCATGTTTTCAATGCCATTTGGTTATTTGTTGTCTAGTTTGGAATTTCTTAAATGTTTGAATGAGCTAGTTCCATCATGTTGTATGGGATTATATGTTATCATTTCCATGATAAATTCCATGCACGGAGTGTGGGGTACACCCAAAGGTCGTAGGACTATATTTCTCAGGGATACATGTCATTAGGCGTTTAGTTTTTCAAGTGATGGGGCTCTATGTGTTCATGTCCATAGAGTGACCCAACCTAGTTTGATATTATGGTTCTCTTCTTTTTTTGGGAGGTTTATGGAGTTGTTTGGGAGGCTTATGGAGTTGTTTTTTGGGAGGCTTATGGATATTGGGAGGTATATGGAGTTGGTATTTATGATTCATGAGTACTCATGTGAGTTTGGTTATGTTTTATGTTGTTGAGGATTGATGCTCCTCATTGATGATATGATTTTGGATCCCATATTGACCTTTGTGTAGTTACAATCGTGATTTGAGTCATGTGAAAACCTATTGCATATGTATTGTTGTAATGCCTTGTTGTTATGTTAGTCATGTGTTATGGATATTTTCTAGACCAAGGATATGTGTATTGGGTGTTATGATGTTGGACTATACTTTTCTTCCCAGGGTTGGGTTGGTGGTCTTATTTTGAGTTGCATCGTGAATGTGTCAAGTAGGTTGTGTTATATTCGGGGGCTGGTATGATGTTAGGTTGTGTCTCGTACCATGTGGAAACAATGAAATTGAATCATTAAATAATGAGATATTACAAGTATTTAATCAAAGAAATTGTATAAAGGAAAATAGAACTTTCAATCTTCACATAACATAAATAATTGAAGAAATTTATAAATTTTGATTGTCTTCGAGTGGTTGCGTTGTACCAAAAATTTATTTTCCTAAGTGATGTGTGTCATTATTGACTTTCCTTACTTACTTATCCCTCTAGATAACCTTATATTTGTGTTGCATCGGTGATGATGCTACTATAAGAGGAGGGGAATGTAGTTCCTTGCATCGTAATGCCTAGTTGGTAAGGTTTTGGACCCTCTTTGTAAGTCTATGCATTCTACCAAGCATCAAAAAATAGGTAAGTGTATTTAGTTTCAAGTTAACAATTATGAATTATCTAATTCAAACTCCCTTTCTTTGCTTAAGATACTTGGGGTAAGTATAAAGTTTTAAGTACTATTTAATCATACCAAGACTATATTAAATGCATGACCATGATTTAAGGTCTTCGTGGGACATGAATCGAATTTAGATATGCCCCTCCAATCTTAGGTTTTGCAAGTATCATCTAAAAGATTTTGGGTTTTAGATTCAAGATAACTCGTTAAATAATTTCACGAGACAATAATAATAATAATGATAATGATAAAAATTATAAACTTTGGTCAATGTTTAGTTTTGGTTATGGTTTGAGATGTTAGGAAAGTGACGAAGGTTGTGTTATGAGAAGGTGAACATTTCTCAAACAAGTGTCCATTTGATTGGAAATTGCTAGTTTTTTATCAATCACCCTTGGTCAAGTTATTGCAAGATATTTGTTACAAGGAAAACAATTATCATAAATTCTTGTAAATTATAGTTGTGATTAATGAAGTGAGATTTTAAATAAAATTATGAAAAAATATTAGAATGTTGATGTTAAAATGTAGAAATAGTAATGTGATTAATAATTGTGGAATTTAAAAGTTGAAATAAATCATAAATTAAAAAAATAAAGCAATAATATAAAACAAGAAATTTATAAGAATAAAAATATATACAAATAAATAAATTACAACATAAAACAGTTTATATATATAATAAAATGAAAATTTGAAATGTGGATGAAAATGAAGTAACTATGTTGGTGGAAGAATGAATTGGAGTGTTGTTCAAGTGAGTAGGTGAGTTTTTATGGTAGTATGGAGTAGTGGAGTGTGTTGGGAAAAGACATGGTGTGATAGGCATGGGCTCCCTCATGAAGCATTCACACGGTTCCACCAAATGTATTAAACTAGTCTCCCACCTAATCAATTTTCTTTGACCAACATCCTCTCGGTTTGTGTTCCAATAGGAACTTTGGAACAAGATATGGGCACCATCACTCCTCTATTTCCATCATTTTAATTCCCAATATGTGCTAGAAAGGAGTTTAAATAAATGTGTATGTACCTAATAGGTTTGGGAAATCCTAAGAAATTTTGGGAATCTTCATGAATTTTTATTCTATTTCACTAAATACATCAAGAATATTTGTTCACCCAATCAAATACATTTTCTAAAGACCCCTTCTTGTTGCCAAATTGGTGCTTGATGATTAACTAAAATTAACTAAATGTAAGTTAGCTAAGAACTAGTTAATCTAATCTAGGAGGATAATAAATGATGTAAAATAAATACTCTAAAGTAGTATAAATTGGATAAATAATTAAACTAATAGAAATAAAACCCTGATGTGTGAGAGTAAAGTGAGGAAGGAACTCAAATGATTGCAGATGATTGTCGAAGAGTTTTGCGGGTATAACAGGAAATTCCAAAAGTAGGGACGACTGCACAGAGGTCCCAAAAAGAGTGGATCTACAATATCTAAATAGACTGGAGCACCCATGAAGGTACTAGGGCACCCCTGGGGTTCCCCTGTTCTACATAAATAAGTGCCCTACTTTCTGAAAAAGCTCTGTAGTTGGTCTTTTTAGGGTCAGAAGATGACCTGTAACCTTTTTTGTTTGCCACACTAGATTCACTGAACTACGCCAAATGTACCAAATGAAGCAAGATGATGTTGAAGACTTGCAAGAGACAAAATAAGTATCAAATCCCTAAAAATGAAAGATGAAAATGAATGGGGCCGAACTTAGTTTCCATAATAGTGGGCTTACTAAACTAAGCACTGCACTACATTTCAAACCAGGATGTATTTCTCATGTGTGTGTGCATGTCGTGCCCTAGGTGCTCTTGTGCAAGTCACACTTTATGAAATAACAAGTAATAAATAGATGTATAAAATGTACAATATGTGTGCTTGGAATAGAATAAAATTCCTCCCCTATGAAGTGTGATGCAGATGTCTTAGCTTGTTCCTTGATGATGGAGCTATGTGGATGCAAATGCAATAGATGGATGCAACTATAGATCTAGTGATAGTAGTGTATGATGTTAGGTCCCTCATTATGCTCTCATAAATTTATATTTATAGGGCTCCCTTGCTCTAATTGTGTAAGTAACCCCAAAAAGGCCGACCACAACAAAGATAAACATGAAAAGGCTATAAAAGGCCCAAAAATGGTGAGAAAGTGCTAAAAGGATCGGGCACCCCTAGGTGGGACTAGGGCACCTACAGCACCCCAATTATGGCTAAAATTATGGGGGATGTGCAAAAATGGATGGGCATGTATCTAAAATAGGTCACAAATTATGAAATAAAAAAATATAACAACCAAAGGGACATGGGTTAATTATTACTTTCTTTTCTCAAGAACCTTCTAAATAGTAACATGGGACCTGGGATAAATAAATGTCTTAAGTGCATGATTTTGTGACTACATTTTTTCCCCCACTTTATGTTGGTGAGCGGAAAGCTCAAGTAACATAAAGTAGATAGATATGTGTACTGATGTTTGTGAAGAGTGTATTAGAAACGTGTTGAACGACTAGACAAAGCATGGAAAATATTGATGAAAAATGTGCAAAGAAAAAGTGATGAGAGTGAACCTAGGGAAAAACATGTGTGTAGTTGCTACAATGTGTACCTACATGGTTAGTAAATCATGTGTGTTGTCAAATAATGTTGTTGTTGTTGTTGCCACTTGTTGTTGCCCCCATTTGACTGCTTATTTCTCATACGATCAAACCTATAACTAGAAAATGATCAAGTAGTCAAATATGTATGTATGTAAGTGTAAAAATGCTATGTAAAAGATGCATGTAAAGTACACTAATGTAAATGGAAAATGTAAATGTAAGTGTAAATGGAACATGTGCACCTGATCCATGTCGAGAAAGAGTGTAGAAGGATATCCTGTGTATTGTGAGTTTTTGGGCGATCTCACGCCACCCCGGTCAAGAAGTTTAGGTAGGAAATGCTCTTTGTCCTCTAAGCTCCAATCGGTTCCTGCTGAAATGTGTGTAAAGATCTCTGTTTTGTCCTATTTTTTGGGAGATCCAACACCATTGGCCGAAGAAGTGTAGGTAGGAAATTCTTTGTGTCCTCCAAGCTCTAATTGCTTCCCAAAAATTCTAAGGAAACCATGTCCTATAAAATCCACTGTGTATGGGATTCGTAGATTGGTCGAACCCACTCATTGGATATAACCGAGCTAAACCGGTGTAGAATCTTTGTGTTAGTATGTAGAAACCCCAAATGATGCCCCCTCTTTGGGGGCACATGCAATGTCGTTGATAAGAGACATGCGGCCCCAAAAGAGGGCCAACCACATGTACACTAAAAAGTGCTTGGTAGAAACTAAGGCATGCAGAAACAAGAAAGGATAACCAAAGACAAATGTAAATACGCATGCATGTAGAAAACAATGTATAATATACACAAACAAAGGTAAAAGCTACCAAGAAAAGGAATGTAAACATGTAAGAATACCAAGAACCCACACAAAGCGGGTTGTAAACATAAGACATCACTTACGATGTCGTAAGACACGTAAGGCCATCATGGCTGCAAACAATAGACAAGTGTGCACACTAAACATAGGGCAAGGCCTGCAAACAATAGCAAACAATATTAGACAATGGCAGACAATGTAGGAAACCAATATCCCTTCGTAATGCCATAAAATTTTGCAAACTTAAAAGAATGTTTAACTTGAAAATTTTAGTTCTACATACATAGGATACACATGTACATAAGCCATTTCATATATATATATATATATATATATATATATTTCTTGTAAAGTAGACACAACTAAAAATTATAGTTTTGATGCAACATGCATGATCATACTTTGCAGATTTATACACAACAAGACTTTCAAAATATAACATGTAACTAAAAGAAAACTCATGATTTCAATATGATAATATTACAAGATTCTTGCAACAATAAAATAGAAACTTTCTTAGTAATGACCAATGTTTTCAAGGAACAATAAGTACAATAATGATTATTTACAAGAGTGTATAGACTTGACAAGCCACATTTATTTACAAGTGAAGGCAATGTCCTCCAAAGATGAGAAAGACCAAGATGGCAAGAGGCTCTACTATCTCCAACTTGAGCTCCAACTCCAATACTCCTACAAGAATCCAACTCCAAGAGAACATGGCTTGTTTACCACCCAACCAATAGGCATCATCACATACCTTTCCATGGTTGGAAGTCATACTAGCCTCCCCCAAGCCCATGGGAGAGAGGAAATAGCTTCCACAATGTGCACAAGTATAATGGGGATGAACACACAATAAGTAAAAAAACATAAAACCATTTAACCACTTAGACCTACTATACAATAAAAACAACAACAAGAGGAGAACAAGGTCAACCTCAAAAGGGGAAGAGAGGAAGTAGGATGCCCAAATCAAGGTGTCCAACCATAGGAGCACCAACAAATACATATATACAAAACTCCTTATACCTCCTAATCATTCATCCTCCTTATTCCTCCTTTATGCTATAGAAATCCTTCTTGGGAGGATTTTCAAACCCAAAAGGGTTTCCTCACCAAGAATGGGGAAAGGTTCAAGCCATATGAACCTTTCTCCCACCTCAAACCATATGAGGGGATGAGAAGGGACCTTCATGGCTTGACCAACAACCATGAGGTTTGAGAGGGAAATCCCTCTCTCTTCCCCTACATTCTCCAAAAACCATCAATCCAAATGATGGTGGAGAGAAAACAAAGAAAACAACAAGAACAAACAACAACTACATTCATCATACACTTCTCAACACATTATTTCACACACATTATTTCATTGATCAAGCATACTTACAAGATAAGCACAACTAAGAAGAAGAAGGTTAAGTATCCTACCTCTATAATGCTTTTCAAGACTCTAAGATTTTCCCCTTGTCCAAGCTCACCTCCAAGCTCCCAAAATTCTCCAAGTGCTCCAAAAAAATGAACCAAGAAGACCCATTCCTTCCACATGAGGAAGAATAAGAAGAGGAACTCAAAAGTTTCCTCACCAATGGGAAAGTGACAAGTGTCACCCCCTCTCCTCTCAAGAGTCAAATATTCCAAAAACCAAATAAGTAAGAGTAAACTCACCTTTTATCCCTTTTCACCCAAAATACTAAAAACTAAAATAAAACAAAGTGGAGCAACTTTTAACAATTTCACACAACCCAACCATCTTACATGGATGGTGACTAAAGAGGGATAAATGGGAGGGAAACTCCCTCCAAACCTTGGAAATAGGCCCCCTACCTATTAGGTAGGGTCCAAGGGCCCATTTTCATGCTAAGGGAACCCCCAAACTCAAAAGGGGTCCCTAAAAATGCCCAAAATAACTCAATTTCGGGTTTGGCATGCTTGGGCACAAGGGTAAAGGGTGTGGGGTCCATCCAAGGTTCACATGTGGTCCCCAATCCTTTCTACCAACACACACACACACTTTCCAAAACCATCACTTAACTTAAGATAAGATCATTAAACCCCTAAGCTAGTTTACTTAATAAAACACATCCTAAACCTAATTAATTTTACAAAACAATGTTACATTACAATTGAGGGGTTCACCCATGGTGCCCAATTAAATACATCTCTTCTAAGGCCTCAAACATTTAGCATGGTTAGGACTCAGCCCGTGGGACGCTTGTGCACAATTGCGTAGCTGCCCTAAAACCCATGCTCTCCTATACCTGTCACCTGCACACTCATTACACATATTAACCGCATCTGTCAATATAATAAACATCATCTATACATCACAATATCAATCAAACTTATAATGTCCGAACATAATTTACAATTGATAGTGCAATGCATACAATTATCCACATAGTTTGCCATGAATCATCCACAAATAAAATTGCACGACATACACTTAGGTTAGCATGAAAATTACCATCATTAAATCCAAAACACTATATCATTAATCAAATCAACCATAAGAGACTAACATCTAACCAATAAGTCTATCATATAACCCTGTTAGTGTCATCAACATCATAAGAAATATATCAGTATACGAATCTAATCCAATTGGCACTACGCGCCCAAAATGCCATAATGTCCATGAGGATAAAATATCATAGTAAAATATCCAAAGTCTATCAGAGTCTCAATCACAACATGTGTAGGAATAAAGGAACCAACAGATAACTAGAGCTATAAAAATGTGGGCACTACATCCCCCTCTCCTAGAATTAGACTTCCTCCTAGAAGTCATTGGAAGAGATAGGGATATCTAGCCCTCAGTGGTGTAGCATCCTCCCAGGTAGCTGATGACTCATCATATCGGTCCCACTGCACTCTAACCTGGTCCAAATATCAACCCCGAAGGGCCAACCTCTGGTGCTCCAGGATGCACGGGATCTAATCTCCACTACCCTCTGTCCTCTACCTCTAATGCCGACCAATCCAAAACATGAGAAACATCTGGTACATATCTACGTAGTACAGATACATGAAAATTTCGTGGGCCCGTGCAAGGCGTGGTGGCAAAGCTAGATGATAGGAAACTGGACCGATGACCTCAAGAATATCAAAAGGCCCCACAAAATGAGGCGATAGCTTAGAACCCTTTCCATAATGGATCAGACTCTTATGAGGACGAACCCTCAAGAAGACTTTGTCACCTACTAAGAAGTGATAGTCGATCCTCTTGGTGTCCGCATACGCCTTCTGGCGTGCTCTAGCCTGCTCAAGACGTTGCCTAATTAGAACAACCTACTACTCTAAATCCTGAAGGTAAGCTGGCCCCAAAATAATCCTATCATCTAGTCTGTCCCAGCTCAAAGGTGTCCTGCAAGGTCGTCCATACAAAGCCTGATAGGGAGCCATGCCAATGGAGCTATGATAACTGTTATTGTAGGCAAACTCAACTAAATGCAAATAATCTTCCCACTTCTTCGATGGTCCATCACATACATCCTCAACATGTCCTCAAGAACCTGATTAACCCTCTCTATCTGCCCATCTGTCTCTGGATGATATGCCGAACTAAAATTAATCTGTGTACCCAAGGCCTCCTGAAAAGAAGTCCAGAAAACTGATGTGTAGATGGTGTCTCTGTCATTAATGATCGTCTTCGGGATCCCATGCAATCTGACAATATCCTCCATAAACACTTTGGCGATGGCCTATGCATTATAGGTAACCTTGGTTGGTGAGAAATGCGTAACCTTGGTCAACTTATCCACAGTGACCATAATGACATCATGACGATAAGAGGACATAGGAAGTCCTACTATGAAATCCATGGAGATCACATCCCATTTCCACTCGAGAATGTCATGAGGGTATAAGAGTCCTACAGGATGAGAATGCTCTGCCTTGACTCTCTGACACTCAAGACAACGTGCTACAAAATCTGCTATGTCTCGACGAAGACCTGGCCAATAATATAACTCTCTCAAATCGGCATGCATCTTCTTCACTCCTGGATGTGCTGCGTATGGGGCTCGATGAGCCTCAGTAAGGATGAAACTACGCAGATCACCTGCCTTAGGCACATAAATGTGCCTATGGAACCGAAGCAAACCATCTGACTCTAACATGCATCCTGAATATCTGCCCTCAAAAGAACCCTGAGAATCCAACATCTGCCTAGCACCCTCATAAAACCTGTCCTCTGGAAGATGCTCAAGTATCCTGCCTCTCAAATCTGACTGCAGTGTCAAAGAAGCAAGCACATGCCGTCGTCTACTAAGTGCATCTACAACAACATTTTCCTTTCCCTTGATATACTGGACCTCCATGTCATACTCACAAAGGAACTCCATCCAACGCCGTTGACGAGCGTTGAGGTTCGGCTGAGAGAAGATATGTTGTAAGCTACAATGATCTGTCCTCAAGATGAAAGGTCTACCCAAAAGGAAATGTCGCCAACGCACAAGTGCATGAACAACTGCTGCAAGCTCTAAGTCATGAGTAGGATAGTTAAGCTCGTAGTCCTTGAGCTTACGAGACTCAAAAGCAATCACCCAATGCTCCTGCATAAGAACTGCTCCCAAACCCTCTAGTGATGCATCAATGCAAACAACAAAATCCTCTGTTGGGTCTAGAACTGCTAATATGGGCACCGTGGTTAGCCTTTCCTTAAGCAACTGAAATTCCTGCTCACATTTTTCTGACCAATCAAACTTCTTCCCTTTCCTCTGGAGAGAAGTAATAGGGTGATCAATCCTAGAAAAGTCCTGCACAAACTTGCGGTAATACCCTGCTAAACCCATGAAGCTCCTCACCTCAGTGACTGATGTGGGTGCTAGCTTGATACCTAAGATGGCCTGAATCTTAGAGGGATCTACGGAGATACCCTCGCCTGATATGATATGACCCAAGTACTGAATCTCTGTCTGAAAGAAGCTGCATTTTTCCAAGTTCCCATACAACTTCTTCTCTCTCAAAACCTGAAGTACCTGCCTCAAATGCTCCTCATGTTCCTCCTCGAAATGAGAATAAATCAATATGTCATCAAGGAACACTAAAACAAAGTGATCCAAAAATTTCCTGAATACTCCATTCATGAGGCTCATGAAGACAGCTGGGGCATTGGTCAAACCAAATGGAACCACTGTGAACTCATAATGCTCGTAACGTGTGTGAAACGTTGTCTTATGAATGTCTGCATCTGAAATGCGCAACTGATGATACCCTACCTTGAGATCAATTTTGGAGAACACTATAGCTCCCCGCATCTGATCAAACAAGTCATCAATCCTAGGGAGCGGATAACGGTTCTTTATTGTGACTTTGTTGAGCTGTCTGAAATCTACACAAAGCCTGAGAGAACCATCCTTCTTCTTCAAAAATATGACTGGCGCTCCCCAAGGAGATACACTAGGGTGAATGAGACCCTTCTCTAACAACTCCTCTAACTGAATCTTGAGCTCATGAAGCTCTGAAGTCGTCATCCGATAGGGTGCCCTAGAAACTAGTGCAGATCCAGGCACTAAGTCAATGGTGAAATCCACCTCCCTACTAGGTGGTAAACCTGGAAGCTCCCCTGGAAACACATCTGCATACTCCCTCAAAACTATGTGATCATCAAGGGGTGAATGCTCTAGAGTACTGTCTCGAACGATCACTGATAGTGATAGCAAACAACTAGTAACCCTTACACATGCTCCACTTGAGTTGCTTAGCCGAGATCATACGTAAGGAAATGGGTCTCTACATCCCTGAAATCACAACTACACTACCCAAATCATCCTGACACTCAATGACCTTCTCTCTACAATCCACCTTGGCTTGATGAGCCTCGAGCCAATCCATACCCAACACTACCTGATAGGATCCTAAAGGAATAACTCAGAGGTCAAGTGTAGTGGAGAAGACTCCCAAATCGAGTACACAACTCTCCACATACGAGTCCACGGTGAGTTTAGCCCCAGAGGCCAACTCAACCTGCCAACTATCTGGCTACCTAGCCACCACTATCCCACACTAGTCTACTACAGAAGGAGATATAAAAGAATCTGAAGCACCTAAATCAAAAATTACTGAGACAGAAATACCCCTGATAGTACATGTCATCTCAATAATCGTGGGCTCGATGCTCGGCTGGCGGTTTCAACCACCGCATACACACGATGGGTGCATCCCATGTCACCCATCGTCTCGCTTCGGATCTAGGAGCTATCTCGCATATCCGTAGTAGAGGAATTGTACGGACACATACGCACATAATGGTCTAGAGCCCCACAAATAAAACATCCTCCTGTACCCCTCTGAGATGGGGTCCCTCCTGTGCTCGCAAACTGAACCTGCCGGTCCAACCCTAGTAGAACTGCTGTGAGCGGGCTGGTTGTGAGTGATGAGTACCCGGCCTCCTATCTCTAGATCCACCAAAACCACCTCTAGATCCACCTCATTGAAAACTCTGAGTCTATCTACCCTCTGATGCTAGTGTCCCTGATGCTGTGTCTACTGTGATGGGTGTGGAGGAGCTCTCGACTTTGCTTTGGAGGAGACCAGAATCCTCCTCTAGGGGGTGGTACTTGCTCCCGTGCTCTCTGACTCTAGAATGCCTGAATCATGTCTTGGAACTTTCTCTTGTTTCTATCTCTGTGCTCCTAAGCCTTGGTCCTATTCTCCTCAGCCAAGTAGGCCTTCTCAACGGCCTTCTCAAGCGTGGGAGGAGATAACATCCTAACAACTCCTGCTATATCTACATTCAGGCCCCGAATGAACCTGTTTACCTGCAACTTCTCGTCTTGCAGGTAGTCTACATACTGCAAGAGATCTAAGAACCTGCTCTCGTACTGTGCCACTGAGCCAGAACCCTGTCGTAAGTCGTGAAACTCATCAATCCTCTTCTGCACAAAATGCTCTGACATATACCGGGCCCTGAATCACTCCTCAAACAACTCCCATGTCACTGTATCCCGAGTCAAATGGAGCTTCCGCTCCTCATTCCTCCACCAAACACCTGCTGCGTCTCGGAGGAGGTGTATGGCGAACCTGGCTTTGACGTTTCTCTCATGAGAGTGCAAACCAAAGCAGCTATCCAAGCTAAGGAGCCAGAATCTGCCCCAAAGCCATCTGTCGAACCAGTAAACGTAGGCGGCTAAAGGCGAAGAAGGTCTCGAATCACACTGCATGTGTCTCGATCCTGGTGATGTGGTCTAACAGGTGAAAGGGGTCACCTATCTCCAAAAGGTCCCTCAAAGCTGTGTGATCGGCTGTGATGAAACGAGGCCACCCTCTCACCAAGGATGGAAGGGCTACATGACCTCTCTCATCTCGGAATGTCATGCTCAGGTGGCTCTGGATGTGCGTCCTCACCAAACAACTCCTCGTCTCCCAACTGAATGTCCTCCTCTCTCGGCACCTGCGGTGGGGAAGACGCTCCTGTACGACGCCTATCAGCTGTTACAAGGTCTCCAATATCTGAGGCCCAAAATCGGGGGCCGGCGGCTCTCACGTAGGTGCACTATGTCCCGAACCTCGAGCCGAACGTCCCCTCTTGGGTGCCATCCTGAACCCGAGGTAAAA